>CM048662.1:29187500-30577500 GCA_026401315.1 Dysphania ambrosioides | reverse complement strand
GATGACTTGGCATTCACGTTTTTGGATGACGTGGCAGATGACATGTTAGATGATGTGGCAGATGATGTGGCATTTGCATTAGTTGTTGATGTGGCATTGGCGTACTTAGATGGCGTGGCATTCACGTTATTGGATGACGTGGTAGATGACATTTAGATGATGTGCATTTGCGTTAGTAGATGATGTGGCATTTGCGATAGATGACGTGGCACTTACGTAAGTAGATGACGTGGCACTTGCGTAATGATGACATGGTTTATTGGGTTATTAGATGACGTGGCATTCGCGTACTTAGATGATGTGGCATTGCGTCTTTAGATGACTTGGCATTTGCGTACTTAGATGACGTGGCAATCTCGTCCTTAGATGACGTGGCATTCGCGTACTTAGATGATGTGGCATTTTTTTGTCCTTAGATGACTTGGCATTTTGCGTCATAATATGACGTGGCTTTTGCGTTAGTGGATGACGTGGCATCTTCTTAAGAAGATGGCGTGCCGTTCGCGTTCTTAGATGACGTGGCACTTGACGAAGCAGATGACGTGGCACTTGACGAAGCATATGACGTGGCACTTGACGAAATAGGTGACGTGGCATGGGCGAAATTAGGTGACGTGGCATTTAGATGATGTGGAATTCGCATAAGTAGTAGATGACGTGGCACTTGACGAAACAGACGACGTTAAGGCTTTAAATTAGAATTTTGCATCGATAAACATAAAACTTTCAAAATATCAAATTCAACTAACAATAAAAATCGAAACAATTAAGACCCTTATTAAGATATCAAACATCCATCAAACAAAAGTTTCAAACGTTTTAGGATATCATTAAATCCAACAAAACAAGCGAATTAAAGTCTCAGTTATACCCGTTAGAAATCTGCTCCTAAAAATTACAAGTGTATATATTGGATCATTATAGGGTAATTGGAAGGCAAATGTCATGACCAAAAGATCACACACAAAGCATGTAATTAGAAAAGTTGAGTACATAAAGGCTATAAAAACAAAATGAAATATGATGACTACTCATTTAATATGCTTCTTAATTCAAATTAACTCATTATTTAATTAACTAATAATTTATATTAAGTAACAGACAAGGTTGTCTCCCCATGTCCCAATCAGGAACATCAAAATAAATATAAAAACCACATGCTCTCTCGTCAGAGGGCATCAAAAATAATATAAATCTAATGATAAACGGACGCAACTCCGTTACCATAATTAAATGAGATTTCAACTAAACCCAATTTAAGTTTAAAACTTTATAAAAGATACTTGTAAATAACACGACCTCTAAGAAAAGCCACAGATAATACACCATGAAGCCCAATCCCTTATTGTCAATACTTTAGACGTGCAATAGCCCAGAGTTTTATTATTTATCCTTCTTTTACTTTACGTGATTTACTGTTTAACACTTGGGTTCTAATTCGTCAAAGAACACACTTGAAATACATCATAATTACATGAACAACCTCTTTTATATTGTAATTTTAACCATTTGATATCCTTTTTAAATTTTAACCTGTTGAACAAAGTCAACTAACCTCGCCATTAAGACTTAAGAATCACCCTTTACTCAATCCATACCACTAGTAATGAGGAAGTAATAATAAACAACCTCATGGATTAACTAGCAAACTAATGCCATGTGAATCAATTAAGATTCCTCAACCATACATAATCCTTTCCTGATTAGTATTAACAAATCGTCATTCATAACTCACCAACAATACCAAATCATGCTTATAAAATAAATAATATGAATCTTTTCAAATACATAACCAAATAATCTCACCCAAAAAGGTTCTCTAAACATGATACTAAGTGTTCATTTTACCCTAGATCATGCTTGAAAGGCAAGATTTTCGTAACTTGTACATACCTTGAATAAAACAATCGGGTTGTCACTTTCACAATTACGAATCATTTTCCTAATCCAAATAACACAACCTTAATTAATACCCTAACAAACAAGTTTACAACAATTATACCCATTTAAAAGGCTTCCAAAAATCATGTAAATGCTTTAATCATTTGTTTTTAATACTTAAATCCATGAAATACATAAAAACCAGATTTATTTCATTCAAAAAAATCCCCAAAGCATACTAAATATTAATAACAATGTTCTAAGCATGTAGTACATTTACTAGGATCATATACTACATATAAAATCATAAAAATCCTTTAAATAATCAATCTAAAACCCTAATTTCATAACCCATAAAATCTGAAAATTTATTTTGAACCTAATATCATCAATGTAATCACAAAATAGTCTTAGTTTCATGAATTAATAAATAGTATATGATTTCAAACCCTAAAACATGAAAAGTAGTACATTTAACCCATAAATTCATGTAAATAATTTGAAAATTCGCAAAACATATATAAATTCATCAAAGTTATGATTATTAACACTTTTAACATATATTTCATCATTGAAAACAATCAAAACAACCATTGAAATAACTCTTTAAAGGTCATGAATTATAAGGCATATAATTAAGGAAAAAAAGAAGGAAAGGAGGAGGGGACATCGACAGCGGCTGCAGCAGGGGAAAACAAGGTTATCAGCTGCTACGCTTTAGGGTTCTCTCCTCTTTCTTTATTTTTTTTTACAAGTGAATGAGCAATTAAGATTAAGGAGAACTAATTTTCATATAAATAATAAGGTTACTGGGTTGGATTTATTTATTGGGATTACGAGTTTGTGATGGCTAAAAAAATATTTTATAAAAATTAATCTCATGAATATTTTAAGCAGATAATTAAACACATATTCCTTAAAAAACTTGTTTATTTTATTCTAAAATTATATATAGAAAATATTTCCGATTATTTTGAATAAAAGTGCCATTAAAACCTCATAAATTTACGGGGTATTACAATCTACCCCTCTTAAAAGAAGTTTTTCCCCTGAAACTTAACTCAAAATCAGTAATTTTCATAAAAAAAATTTATAGGGGATTATACATCCTCACTCAATTCACTCTCAATCTCTTATTATCTCTATTATTCCTAAATAATTAGTTTAGTAATTAATAATATTCTTCTTCTTAATTACTCTCTTAATCTTAATTAGTTTTCTTAATTAGTTTTCTTAATTAGTTGTTTTCTTATTCTTATTTTAGTACTGTAAAGCACTAGTAGAAAATGATCAATATACGGCGGAGATTTTAGTACTATATGCGGTGTCAAAAGGCTAGCAGCAATTGGGATAGCAGCAAATTAATCTATTTAATTTGCGGTTTTAAAAAATACGCTGCTAAATAATAATTATAATGCGACGGGTTATACAAAATACACCACATTTTAATGATTAATATGCGGCGGTTTAAGGCTAAGTGATGCCGCATATTAATCATTAATATGCGGCGGTTCTAGACTAAGTGACGTCGCATATTAAACTTTTCATATTGAAAAAAGTTCCTATAACAGAGGAATATGCGGTGGGTCTTGGGGACACCCGCCGCATATAAATGGTTTTTTTTTTTTGTACGCTTTAATTTGATCCCTACTACGCCCAAATTTCCAAATTTAAACTTGTTATATTACATTTTCAATTTCACCAACCAAGGTACATATATATATATATATATATATATATATATATATATATATATATATATATATATATATATATATATATATATATATATATATATATATATATATATATATATATATATATATATATATATAATTCATCTCTCATTTATATATACTTATAGGGTCGTAAAATCAACCATTAAGTGACATCAAAACTACAAACCAATTAATGAACTTGATGTATAAAAACTACAAAATACACAAAAAAGTAATGTACATAATCTAAAAAGAGTTATATGTCCAATACTTGGCCAGTTTGTTGCAGACGACATCGATTTTTTCGGTGGAGAAGGACTCCTCGTTGAATCCATTGCATACCTAAGATTGATTACCATATCATTAAAGTATATATAAAATGCAATGTATTTAAAAAGTATAGTTCAAACATATATGGTCCCAATTACAAATCCGATCTATATATATTGACTCATATTGATGTAATCAAGTTAAATACGTCATTTTCTACCCAAAACAGATCCCATTTGACCTATATTGACTCATATCGATGTATTTAAAGTGTTTATGGAATTTTCTACCCAAAACCCCTCCCGTTTGAAGTATAAAAGAAATGGATTCAAGAGGAAGATATAGTAAGATTTGGAGCAATAAATTTTAGGAGCTCCTACTTTGGAGATGTGATCGCCTCCTAATACTTCTAGTCAAAGTAATTTCTAAACTTCTAATTTTGTAATCTTATATGTTAGTTTAATGTATTTTAGTTTATAACTTCATATGAATGTTAGTTATGGTAATGTTATATTAATAACTTGATATGAATGTTAGTTTTGTTTAATTTATAACTTTATATGAATGTTAGTTTAGTTAAAAGAATAACTTTATATGAAATGAAGGCGATGGTGATGGTAGAGTACCTAATACCTCTAATTATAGAAAGAACCCTTCATGGGTGTGGCAGTATCTCAAGAAAGTTCCAATCACCGACCCTTCTTGCAAAGGGAAGAAGTTTGTGTGTTATTGCTTTGTTTGCAAGCAAACAAAGAAGAAGTTGTCCACAGTTTATGCATGGAAGACTGACTATGGGACGTGAATATTATCTTGTCACTTGATCGGAGTATACATAATTGATCTCAAAGGAGTTGAATCGGCAGGGGAATCTTTAAGACAAACGCAACTTCATGGATCCATGGGTAACATGGCCGGAGGAGGTATGCCTTTTTATGTATAATTGAGATAGGATAATAGATGAACTCGCTAACTTTGTTATTTCTGACGAATTGTCCTTTAGCTATGGTGATAGCCCTACCTTCGAACATTTTACTAGAGTTTTCTTATAACCCGCATTTAGATGTGTCCCTAGGAACACAGTCAAATGCCATACCCAAACCACTTAATACAAATATAGAAGTTTCTTGGTAAATGTTTTGTACATTGAACAATCGTTTAAGTCTTGCTAGTGATCCTTGGACCTCTAGTTTCGGTAAACCTTTCCTATGTATTGCCGCCCATTAGATAAATGATGAGTGTTTATTCAAAACCATATTATTTATTTTGAGGCCATGGAAAGAGAGACATACCAAGTACAAATTTGAGGTTAAGATTATAGAATGCCTTAAGACCTTCCATTTTCTCGATAAAGTATTTTCTTTTCCCTAGATAATGATTTAGCTAACACCAAATGTATAAATTACTTTTGCATGTGGTGAACTTTTGCTTGTAAATTATTATGCTTATATTATGACCTTATCGATTCAAGAAGGTTTTGGTGAGTTGATTGAATTATGAGTGTGATTAAATGGATTAAGAGTACTTCAATTTATCTGTTAAAAACCAATAAGTATATGGTAATTTAGAAAACTAAGATAATATAGGACGAAATTAAGAAGTGTTTAGTTTGATGTAAAATATTTTTTAGGAAAATGATTTTTCCCGATAAAAAAAGGTTTTCTTCCCTAGTATAATTTCTCTAATATCACTCCGTGTCCTAAAAAATTATCCCATTTTAACTAAAAAGCTCGCTGGTCAAACTTTAGGGACATACAGTGTAACTGTTTTTTGTCAAAAATAATTTTATATTGAAAATATTTAGCCTAGAACCAAACGAAGCTTAAATGAATGACCTAGAATATATCATAAAATTTGAGGGGAAAAAATCTTCGTGTTTGTTTTCCAAATTTATTTTCCTTAACCCCACCATCAATTACCAAACAACCTGGTATTCCCATAATTTGACGATTCTCGATTTCTAGCAACTCACCACTTCACCAGGTCCTATCTCTTATTCTTGAGTTTATTTATTTATTTTTAATTTTTTTATGATACATGCATGAATATAGGTGGCTTTTACTTTATTAGAACTTCTTTTCTGTTGGTAATTGTGGGAAAATAGGATAAAGATATATTAGCATAAGATAAGATAAATATTAGATTAAATATGGAAAAGATAGATTATGATTAGAAAAGATATGATAGACTTCTCAGATTAAAGTATGATACTCATAGTATACAACAGTATAAATGGCATTGTATATGCAAACATTTGAATATATGAAAAACACATTAAACACAATTCTTCCTAGTTAACTTGGTATCAAGAGCAAGGCACTGTGAAGGTGTTTGTTTGGCCAAGTATCATCATTTACCAAGCTTTCAACTTACCTGAAATACCAGACTAGAAGTAATGAATGACAAACCACCGAAGAACCCCAATGAAGACCATGTCACTATGGCTCAACTGTTGCAAATCATAGAAAAAATGAATTGCAACAGGAGGCAAGATGGCCACAGTTCATCATTGCAAGTATCAGAGAAACTCAACAACAGAAAATATGCAAAATGGTCCAAATTAATGCTCATGGAGATCAAAGGGAGGGGGAGGCTCACTCATATCACAGTCATGCCCCCCTCCACTGACACCTATGAGCATAATCAATGGAGCCAAAAGGATGCAATAGTCAAGTCCTAGATTGTGGAAAATATCGAACCAAAATTGGTAAACCAATTCCTTGATTTTCTGACAGCCTGGGATTTATGGCAAGGCATCAAGGCTGTATACAACAGCGGGAGAAATGGTTTGCAGGTATACGACCTAACCACGAGGGCAAACACAATCAAATAAGGCCAAGAACCCATTGAAGGAAATTGACAGAAAATTACCTAATCCAATGACATGCCCAAATGATATCATAACATTCAACAAATTAACCCAGCAAAATAGACTATACCAGTTTGTGGCATGACTCGATGAGTCACTGGACAAGGATCGCAAGGAACTAGTAAATCAAGATTCACTTCTAACAATGGAAGTGGCTTACAGTACCATTCGCAAAGAGATGGCGAGACAAGAAATAATAGGAGCAACCTTACCTCACTTACCTAATCGGAGATTCACGGAATTGGGAGTGGGCTCGCCACCCAAGGTCGATTAGGAGGCACATCATCCCGGCGCAACGATGATAAAGCAAACCTCAAGTGTACCCACTGTGGTGGTACACGTCATACAAAGGAGGGATGCTTCCGATTGATCGACTACCCAAAATGGTGGCAAGAAGGTAAGAGAAAGGGACAACAGCGGAGCATCGGGAAGCGCAGCCACCGTGAAAGTGAAGGCAGAGAAGGGAACCCAAGAGAAGGAATATGTCGAAGGACGAAGCCACGAAGGAGAGAGAAAAGATAAGAGACATTGGGGTTGTGGGTTGTCAGGGTTAAGAGAACAAAACCCTAAGCTCAAAGGAGGCAGCTAGGAAAGGGAGGAGAGACACCGAGATTTTTTACCCTAAGGGTACCTCTTATAGCCCAAACATTAAAGCCTTTCCCAAAGGAAAACCAAGCCCAAAATCGGGTGAGGAGTGCCCCATGTCTTCTAAAGGAATCTTGGATCATCTATCATTGACTCACTTAATGTCAACCCAAAAACCCGGAAAAAAAAATTTGTCAAAAATACGAGAGTTACGTGCCAAGTCAAGTCCGAGAACTAGTGGATTTTTTACAGTGATGCGACCATACAATGACTTATGATTTGAATGATTTTGTGAAACCTATTTCCTCACAAAAAACTTTGATTTAGACTGCAAATGGTGATTACATGGAAGTCATTAGGGTTGGAACAGTCAAAATTGGAGTTGATATGACACTTATTGATTGTCTTTATATTCTAGCTTACTATCCATTAGCAAACTGACAAAATAATTAAGTTGTACAGTTCTAATGGATTCCAGTTATTGTACTGTGCAGGATACTCAGACAAGGAAGACCATTGGGCATGGTGTTGAGAAAGATGGAATATACTACGTGAAAGAGTTGACTCAACTAGGGGGAGCATTTGTGAGTAACTCAGTAGCAGCGCAATTACGACTATGGCATCGACGTTTGGGTCATCCCTCAGTAGGGTATTTAGAACATTTTTTTCCTTCCTTAGCTGGGTCAAAATTAAATCTAAATTGTGAAGCTTGTTATTTGTCTAAAAGTCACAAACATAATTATCCTAGTAGCATGAGTAGATCAAATAAACTCTTTTATCCAGTGCATTCTGATGTATGGGGACCTGCCTCAGTAACTAGAAAACGTAATTTTTCATATTATGATCTTTTTATTGATGACTGTACCCAAATAAGTTGGATTTATTTCATGCAACAAAAATATGAGGTTTATGATATATTTGTGATATTTTATCAAATGATCATTACACAATACCAGACTAAGATCAGTATTCTCCGATCGGATAATATAAGAGAATACGTTAACCATAATATGAGTGCATTTTTTCATACCCATGGTATTATTCATCAAACTACCTGTCCAGATACTCCCCAACAGAATGGGGTTGCTGAAAGGAAAAAACATACCCTTTTGAATATAACTCGAGCCATGATGATAGAATCCTGTGTTCCTAACCATTTCTAGCCTAAAGCTCTAGCAACGGCGAATTACCTCACTAATCGACTTCCTATAAAACCACTAAAATATGAAACCCCATTAGAAGTCATGTGTTCTCTTGTACCTACTTTATCCTTTCACTCCTTACCCTCCAAAATCTTTGGATGTGTGGTGTATGTTCATCTTCCAAAACGGAGTCGACATAAACTAGAATCTTGGGCTGCTAAATGTATTTTTGTTGGTTATGGAGTATCTCAAAAAGGATACAGGTGCTATGACCTGGTTGAAGACCATTTGTATACTTCTATGGATTATGAGTTTGCAGAAGAAGTGTACTTTTATCCCTAACAAAGATCTCAGGGGGAGAAAGAAAGAGATGGTCTAAGTTGGTTAATATGGTCTTCTCCTACAGTAAATCAAGTAGTACAATCCTCACTGCCAAAGCTAGACCTAATGCCTACTTTGTCTAAGAATCCTAAGAATGAGGTAAGTTCTCCTGATCACTTATTAAATTCTAACAGTATAACTACTGAGGAGATCATGCAGGGGAGTAGTAATACTCAGGAGGGGATTGAAAATAGTAATAGGGGATATCATCTCCCAGCAAGAAGTACAAGAGGTATTCCACCTCGGCGATACGATCTAGATTATGAGGCACTGAGGTCAAGGTACCCTATGAGTCATGGAAATAGTGGCTTATCAAATGCAGCTATCTATACAGAAAAAATTCCATCAAAAGTTGATGAGGCACTGCGAAGTAAAAAATGGAGAAAGGCAATAGAAGAAGAAATTGAGGCTCTCACTAAGAATGGGACATGGATTAAATGTACCATTCCTGAAGGGAAGAAGGCAGTAGGATGTCGTTGGGTATTCATTGTCAAGTATAAAGCAGATGGGAGCATCGAGAGATACAAAGCGAGGCTAATAGCCAAAGGATACACTCAGGTATATGGGATAGACTATTTAGAGACCTTATCCCCTGTGGCAAAAATTGACACAATTAGGGTTCTATTTTCAGTTGCTGCAAACAAAGAATGGCCCCTATATCAGTTTGATATTAAGAATGCATTTTTGCATGGAGAAATTAGTGAAGAAGTATACATGGAAGCTCCTCCATAATTTTCTGTATGGTCTCAAGCAGCCACTAAGAGCCTGATTCGGTAGGTTCACATCAGCAATGAGGAAGTTTGGGTATAAACAAAGTAACTCGGATCATACACTCTTCTTTAAGAGAAATGGTGATTTGACAACTTGTCTTATCATATAAGTTTATGATATGAATGGACTGCACATAGCTGAAAATGTTGAACTAACAGAGGCTTTGTGGGTATATTGATTTATCTAGCCCATACTCGTCCAGATATTGCTTATGCGGTTGGGGTTGTGGGTAGATTCATGCATAATCTTCAAGTGCATCATATGGAAGCAGCGTATAGAATATTAAGGTATCTTAAGGGTACACCAGGAAGAGATGTTGAGTTTAGAAAAAACGGTCACCTTGATATGCAAATATATACAAATGTTGATTGGGCAAGAGACAAAGACAGTAAAAATCTACACCAGGGTATTTTGCCCTGGTGGGAGGGAATCTGATGACATGGAGAAGTAAAAAACAGAAGGTGGTTGTTATATCAAGTGTTGAAGCTGAGTTTCGAGAAATAGCAAAAGGAGTGACTGAAACATTATGGCTTAGAAAACTTATGAGAGAGCTAGGACTTGATTCTAAGAAAGGGTGTGAGTTATATTGTGATAACAAGGCATCCATAAGCATTTCAGAAAATCCAGTACAACATGATCGATCGAAATATGTGGAGATTGATATGCACTTTATAAAAGATAATTTGGAGTCCAATATCATCAATCTGAAATTTGTTTGTTCGAAAGAGCAATTAGCAGATATTTTAACTAAAGGTGTCAACACTCGAAGATTTGAAGATACATTATGCAAGTTGGGTATTGGAAAGATTTAATACTCAACTTGAGGAGGAGTGTGAAAAAATAGGATAAAAATATATTAATATAAGATAAATTAATATTATATTAAATATGAAAAAGATAGAGTATGATTAGAAAAGATATGATAAACTTGTAGTTTGTTCTCATATCAAAATATGATACTCATAGCATATTACAGTATAAATAGCATTATATATGCACACAATTAAATATACGAAAAACACATTAAAGCCAATTCTTCCTCTAATAGTTTTTAAAATCCGGCAATCGCCATATGCAAAAAACGTCCAAGGCTTGAAATTAGCAGATTGAACTTGATTTTCACACGAAGAGGAAATCGCCCAGACATCTGTCGTCGTCGTCGTTGTTGTTGCTGCGCAATTACAATAAGTTTGACTACTATTCGAGAAGGGGTGGTGCTACAAGTATTAGGTTAAGTTTGATGATATGAGGCCAATTAGGCTTCCTGATCCTCCCCCTAGCGCAAGGAGTATGCCCGAGATCTTCGAAGGAGGGGTTTTTGGCGTAATCCGACGTGCTGTTATCATAGGCAACGGATTCCCGGGTGCCGAAAACCAGTGTGTTGGGTTGGTTCGTGCTCTCGGTCTCTCCGACAAGCAATTCTTCTATGTAAGTTTTTTTATCGTCCTTTTTCTGTTAGTAGAAATTGATTCAATTTTGGGCAATTCTTTTGGTGTTTAGGTTTTTCCTTTTAAGGTATTATGGAGTACTTGTTATGTTAAGGGACTATAAGTTAAGATTAGAGACTTATTCTCTTAGGGATAACAGATTTTGAGTACTGTTTTTCATTATTGTTCAAGCTATTAAGATCCAGTCTACTTCAATTATCAGTTTATTATGCATTTGAGATATTTGACTTACAATTGGGGTCTTGATAGGCCCCATTCTAGAAACTGAGTTTACCATAATAATTAGGCTTTGTAGGAAAGGGCAACGACTTAATAAGCGATAACTTCATTTGACTGAACGTTATCTAGGGATTCGAAGAAACAAAACGGATGATTGATCAGGGGACAAGTCACTTTATTGTTACTTTGAACTAGCTCAATTAAAATGTTTAACTCTAGTACTCTGCCTTTATCTCTTGAAATACAGTTGCATATTGCTCTGTAAATGGTAAGTTTCCTTTGGTTTTCATTTTTAGAACTAGGATCAATGTTTCAGGTATCCGATTAGGGGTCGGATGATCTGAGGTTACTTTGTGTGGGCTGGAAACTCTAGTAAGGTTGGAAGATATGACAATGGGAATAATGTCTTCATAAATGAGGCCTCCTTCCTGTATATATAGACCCTTAATCTTAATTATTCGTTGATTGGTCTGGAGCGGATATGCTCCCTTTACAGCTGATCCAGTGGGTCTATGTGTCATGAGTCATTACTCATGACACACCATTCTCTATAGTTTTTCTTTATTGGTTCATCAAGGAATGTTTTTGTTTATTTTTAATCATGATAAGGCAAACATTGCTCTACCCCCTTTGTGATTCTACACTATAAGTTTCCTTGACAAACTTTTTTGATGCATAATATGTTTGTTACAGTATTTAACTTAAGCAAAGTGTTGGACTTTGGTTGCATATTGCTATATACAAATCTGATCCGATAAATAGTCAGACCCATGATTTGACTCCGAATTTGTCTTCGTATGCTCGTATTCAAGATTAGTTTGGGTTGACCTCTATCACCTTCAACTATGACCATTTTCTTGTTCCCCTCTTGCTACCTCATTTCCCCTTCTGGAAAGATTTCCAAATCCTCTGATATAGAAAGGGAAGGAAAAAATGAAATTTGAAAATCTCTTGAATATTCAAGTGTATTAGAAAATGAATTTCCATTATCATAAACTTATGTAAATGTTCCATAAAAATAAGGTTAAGGGAGAACCTAAACCCTGGTTGATCATTGTTGAGTCTCCAGGTCCATCAGTGCTCAGCTGCTTGCTAATTTGGCTGCATCACTGTCTTTTGACAACTATTAAGAGGGAAGAGCTCAAGTCATTGGCTTTTTGCTTTGCTTGGTCTGTTGACTCCATGCATCCACTAATTCACATCACCAAATATGAAGGGAGATGAAACTTTTGGTTTTTCTGGTTTGCCTTTTGGTTCTCACATTCTGCATCCATTAGATAGGAAGAGGATAGGAGGGGGAGACAGTAGAGTTTCTTTTTTTGGATAAAGGCAAATTATAGAGGAATAAAATCCGGTAGCTGCCAGAACCTACCTTTGCTGGAGACTTAAAGGTATGTCGGAAGTTTTATGGGGTCCAACTTCGACCTGCCTTCTAATTTGGATCGGGATTATAAGTTCTTCCATTTTCATCCATTAAATAGTATTGAAATTTAAAAGTTTAAGTAGTTCGAAAGTTTGATTTAAAATGTCTAGATGCAATTAGTTTTCTAGATCCTTTTGGGATTTGGTCATAGTATATTCTTTTGACTGGGTAAGATTTCGAGTGGATTCGGACTAAATTGCCCTGATTGCAGATTTTTTGATAGTTTGCAGCAGTCTTTTGTCTTTTAATATATGTGCTGAATGATGCAACTTACTCTATTTTCTTGATTATGTAGCGTGTTTCACGGCCCAGAGGAGGAATCAATGAGTGGCTTCACTGGCTCCCTGTTTCTTTCCATAAGAAATTGGATTACATCGTGAGACAGATTTGTGTTTATTCACATGTTTTGTTTACATCTGGAGAGAAGGAAATTGCTTTCCTGCCTTCAACTAACTGTAGCAGTGTTGGCTTATCATCTGTTTTGGAAGTTGACGTGAAGCAGATTGTAAGAATGGCCCATAAGACTTTTGAAAAGTACATTCTTTTTCCTCTTCAAATTATTGCTAAGACTATTCTGCTTTTGCTTTGACATGCTCTTCTGTGAACATGAAAGCCCTGTTCTCTTCAATTGTTTCAATTGAACTGATATAAATCTTATTTTTACTAATTGAAACTTATTTATTTTATAAAGGAGAGGAGAACTGGGCAGTTTGCATTGTCTTGTTTTCCTTGTTCCACATACAGGATCCTGAAGCACAATCATAGATGTTTACCTTTGATGTGCCTTGAATGACATTTTCAGTTACTGTTTTGTCTTGGTGTTTACAGCAGCGTTATTGAACAATATAAACATTTTTTTGAAGTTAATATTCAATACTCACCGACTAACCAAATAATTAGAACTGGAGTTTGTCAAGCTGAAGTTGCAAGCTTGAGTGCTCATGTCCTCCAAGGCCCCCAACCCAAAAGATAGAGAGGGAGGAGACGTGTTGAACTCATGCTGCACTCTTTTCTATGGTTACTATAAAATATTTTTTCTTATATTAAAAATAACTCGATACCAAAAGAGAATTTGGTTTTTCCTGGGAAGGCAGTACATGATACATCTTAATTGAGTTTCTTGGTATGTGATGGGTAGCCTTCTGAACTTGATCTATACTTTCAGTGTGCCTTATGCTGTACTTTTGACTACATTTCCTTGCATAGCTGATCTTTGTCAACATATCCGTCATATCCAACATACAATTCTAAAGTTCTTTTGGTACTGAATATTTCTTAGTGTTTGTGTATTATAAATGCGTCTTCTGCTTATTACTCTTGCTCACTCTGTAGTAATAGGAATGTCTGATCCTTATTTTATGCAATGCCTGATTTTGAATTTTCTTTCTTGTAGAGATGGCCCTCTGTTGGTTGTTGCATCTGGAAGGGACACAATTTCTGTCGCTAGCTCCATAAGACGGCTGGCATCTGATTACGTATTTGTTGTACAGGTTGGCTGCCATCTTCTCAGAACTGGTATTTTTAGTTTATAAATTATACTTATGATCTCAGTTATAGATATTACCTGCCTCTTATTCTTTGAACATTTTACTGGGTGGTATTTATTCCATGCATTTATATTTAAATGATGATGATTTGCTGATTAGGTTTGGAGATCATGTCGCTCTTGATCTGTTCTAAAAGTATCTGAGATCATGCTTCTCTCCTCTCTTGGTCTGCAGATTCAGCATCCAAGAACACGTTTAGATAGATTTGACATGGTCATCACTCCTCGTCATGATTACTATCCTTTAACTCCTCAAGCACAAGAGCAGGTTCCTCGGTTACTCCGACCATGGATTACTCCACGTGAACCTCCGGGTAGGAATGTGGTATGTTCCTTGAACTGAGTGTTCCTTGCGTTCATCAATGCTTTTGCTGGAGAATTTTATTGTGCAGACCATTTGTTGATTTCTTGGTATTTTCTGTTTGAATATTGAGTTCAGGTCCTCACCGTTGGAGCTCTGCATCAAATTGATTCTGCTGCACTCAGAAGTGCAGCAAAAACATGGCATGATGACTTTGCTTCTCTATCAAGGCCATTGCTTGTTGTCAATGTTGGGGGCCCCACAAGTAAATCACTAAACATTGCCTTTCAGTCTGTTATGTTATTAAAAGTCTGCTCTCTTTTTCCCAATTTACTTGTCTCAGAAAAGTACAAAAGAGTTCAGCTAAGTTCAAAAAAGTTCAGTAAAATTAACAAATGAGTTTTAATAAATTAAGAAAAATTGTGAATAGAAATAAGTGTTCAACCTAGTGAAGAGGACGGGTTATTTGTCTTCTTATTGGTCATGGGAAAAACATCCCGATTTTTGTCGATATACATAATTTCCTGGTTGCCTAAAGTACTGCAGTGTAATTTATGTCTAAGATGCTTGTCCTCTCTTCTCCTTTTTCTGAACCTGTCGGACTTGCTCAGCTTGGAAGCCCTATGTTCCATGTTGATCTGATCTGACTGGGGAGATGGTACCCTGCAAAAGATCCAACTCAGGCTAGATCAATGCAAATATCTGACACCACCTCTAGCTAGAACCTTGGGAAATTGCTTTTTGATGGGAAGAAATGTCAGATGTATGGATCTGCTTTTGAAGATACTTGATCTTTAGACTGAAAGTCTGAAAGGGAAACTTACATTTATGGAAAAATAATCACCTTTGGGCTTTTTATCTCCATAAAATTACAAATTAATTGGTGGTTTCCTCTATGTTGAATGACCAATTATTAGTTATTGGCTACCTTGACACTGCCACTGCAGGGCTGCTGGATGAAAGAGAATAGTAAACAAGATTCTCATCCTTACACATTTCTTTCAAGTTTTCTCATTCTCTTCCCTGGCTCAGTTTTTTTTCCATTCTTCTTTCCCTGATACCCTAAAGCTGTGCAAGAGAAGACAAAAAGATAATAATAATAATAATAATAATAATAATAATAAATGAAAGAGATTGGCTGTGTTGACAGAATTTATTTTCTGTAACCGCTGAATTTCTGGTACTAATCAGGTGTTCAAAATTGGTAGGAGTTGTTTTGGCTGCTTAATACAAGGAACAAACTTCAGGATAAGATATAAGACCCCTGGACCCTTAAGTTTAGCATTCATTTAAATTCTTGAAGGAGAAGAAGCTTAAAAGTAGCTGACCCACAATGCAAGATGAAAAATATTTTCCATTTGTGCTTTTTTTTTTTTTTTTTTTTGGGGGGGGGGGGGGGGGGGGGGGGGGGGGGGGGGGTGTCTTGCTTTGAGGTAGTTTGCCTCTCATAGTAGGTGATGTGCTATTTGACTTGCAATGTGTTGTCATTTTAGGCCATTGTCGATATGGTGCCGATCTTGCGAGACAGCTGGTAGTCTATTTACAGAATATTCTTTTGAGCTGTGGTACAGTAAGAATTTCTTTTTCAAGAAGAACCCCGGAGAAGGTAATGCTTCTTGTATCATTGTTCAAATCTTTTTCTTCCTACCTTATTTGTAAATGCTTATAATTTGATGTCTCAAAAAGGTTTCCAAGATCATACTGAAAGAATTCGGAGATCATCCTAAAGTTTTCATATGGGATGGTGAAGGTAATAATTCGTCTTCATTTTAAGTTGGTGACTATAGTAGTATGTTTGGGAACCTTTTCAATGTTGAAATATGAGGAAGAGCAAATCTATAGAAATCTCAAATTTGTAGAAAAGTGAAACATTAGAAACTTGTAGAATTTCTAATAGCAAATCTGTGAAATGGAAATGTGGGAAGATATACATAGTAGATTGAATTCCCATCACTATTGAATGGAAAACCTACGGAAAACAATCAAGAATTGTTTTATTGAGAGATACTCAGTTATGCTTATTTCACAATCTTTTGTTCCAATAAACCAACATGGTAAAGTTGGTAATTCATCATATCTTTTCAGTTCTACTGGGATTTTCTTCCTTAAGTCGAGTTCCCAAACACACTTGTAATATACAACTTCAGTAACCTAACAATATTAGTTGTTGTGTTCTGCTTTTCCTTTCTTGCCCCTCCTTTCAGAGCCAAATCCACATCTAGGGCATCTAGCTTGGGCTGATGCTTTTGTCATCACAGCTGACTCAATCAGTATGCTGAGTGAGGCTTGCAGCACCGGGTATATTTTCAACATTTGTTTCTTGTAGCTATACGCCTATACTTGCCAGTGTTTCAGGCTGAGAAAAGAAATTGTGGTTTTACAGGAAGCCTGTTTATGTGATTGGATCTGAGCGTTGTAAATGGAAGTTTGCAGACTTCCACAACACTCTCAAGGAACGAGGCCTTGTACGACCTTTTACTGGTTCAGAGGATGTAAGTTATCTAGTAAAAAACTGTAAAACCTAACTTTTGATAATACTGATTGGATCTCATACTCATTTTTTCTGTCCTCTCAATTCTCTTATGCATATTTTGCGAGAAATGTTGGCAATCCCAAATGATAAAAATGTCTGCGTATCTATCTTTTCTTGCCTGTCTCTTGTTTCTTTTCTGTATATCTTATCTGCTTCCTTTTTGTCACGTGTAGTTGTGTTGTTTTTATATTAATTCTGGACTTTAATATAGCTCCATAGCATCTGAAAAATACAAATTAGTGAATTGTATTAGGACTACTCACAACTGAGGAAATTTGCAAAAAAAATTCCAACTTTTACTCGTCCCAATCATTACTCGTTTACATCAAATAATCCCAATATTCCAGTTCTCGAAATTCCTGAGTTATCTGAACTTCAAATTTTTTTTTTTGTTTTATTGTATTTTTTTTAGAGAATTCGGATTTTGAAAAGATAAGCTATTGATCACTCTGTTGTGCTTTCTGTAGTTTTTCGATTACCAATCATTACTCATTTACATCAAATAATCCCAATATTCCAGTTCTCAAAATTCCTCTGAGTTATCTGAACTTCAATTTTTTTTTTTTGTTTTATTGTATTTATTTTAGAGAATTCGGATTTTGAAAAGATAAGGTATTGATCACTCTGTTGTGCTTTCTTTAGTTTTTCAATTACTCCAAATCTCCAATGCATTTTAAAATTTCTCAATTTTCTTTTGATGCCTTGATTTCATGGATTTTTGGCTAATGTAATCTTCTATTGGATTAGAATCTCCAAGTGATAAGTTTGTAAGGACTTCAAAGGTTTGTTGAAGTAAAAGAATAGCCTAGGATTATTTGAGATAAATGATTGATGATTTGATGCTTAATTACTAGTGGTTGATGGTAAATCCATTTTTGTTAAAGAGTTGTAGAGTTCAAATAGTTTTTTGCAATTTTCTGAGTCGAAATCATTTTGCTCATGGGATGATAGTAAAGATTATTTGTTTTGCCAATTATCCTATAACTACTAGGGCTATTGCTTGGGGTAGTGTTTGCTCAGAAGGGTATGAGTCTATGAGAAGTATCGGAAATGGTGATGGTGGTTTGATTTTGGTGGAGAGAGGTGTGGGACTGGGGGATAGTGGGCTTATTACCCTCTTTGGTTAGTAGCCCCTCCCTGACATTTTATACAAATTGTTTATTCAGTATATATTACCCCTTACATTGACCGTGTTCAATCCGAGCTTACTGCCCTTTTGAACTGATGATCCTACTTTCTTTAAATTTCAGTTATCAGAGAGCTGGAGCTATCCTCCACTCAACGACACTGTTGATGCTGCCTGTAAGATACATCAAGCACTTGCTGAACGTGGATGGACTTTGCGAGCATAGAGAGGCTCTTAAGCACCTGTGGTTCTTTAAGTTCAATCTATTCTTGGACAAATGGACTTATTACTCTTATATATTCTACACGTATAGGAGCAAAGCTCATTATACAGAATCTGTCTGGGTTGATGATTTACTACCTTTTAGTTATTGGCTTGCTTGTATGTTCATTTTGTGTGGTCAATGCTATTTCAACAGCTTGTACGTACAAGAGGGCATTATTTTTTTTAGATTCATGGTGGGTCTTCAGTTCTCTCGGAGGGCACATACTGGCGTATACATTTGTGATACAGGAGGAGTTGGTCTTGGTTGTCAATCGGATGTTTGATTGTTTCACTTGTTAGACTTAAGCAGCTGTTTGTTTTGTCATCGAAACTACAGCATCGTCGTAGATTTTCGCTATGGGACATTTCTCACATATATTGTTGGAATGATTTTTTTTGAGAAGACTATAGTACAATTTGCTGTAACCGTGTGGTGGTTTCCATTTGATGCATATGGTTTTATTAAGAAATTGGTAATTATTATGATCTGTATAAATCTTCAACAACGAAACCTTGTCATAGCTCGACTAGAGCTTTTATTGGTACTACATTGTTTTTGTCCATTTAACTCAAATTTTCTAAATTTTATATTAACTTGTGCAATGAAATTCGGGTGTATTTGGCCTAGGTTGATTTTGGGAATGACATCACCTACTTCCTCCGTGATTTTCAATTACAAAATATGAGATTTAATATCATTAATTATATTTTAGTAAAAATAATAAGTTTATTTTGAAAGTATTTGTGAAGACAAAACTGACAATATTAAACATACATTATATATTTTTCTAATGCATAAATCACAAATATTAGGGCTTGTTGTCGGGTATAACCAAGTTTCTTCAAAGTTTTGGCTTTTGCGACATTGTGCTTTTGATTTTCTTAGTTTTTGTGTTATAAAATTACAGAAATGACATTTACTATGTAGTACATTTCCCTATAGTGGGATTTTATCTAGTTTAGTATCCAAGTTTAGGATATTTAGTATGTCCACTTTTATCACTTAGAAAATAAGATATTTAGGTTATATTGTAATTCCATTGTAATCACATTAATGATATATCTAGGTAACTGATAAATGTAATTTACTTTGTCCTTAAATAGTATCTAGTTTAGTTTGTGGTGAACTTTTTTATAATGGTATATATTGTAATATTATTTATTAGATGGTGACTTGTGAATGATAATGTCGCTTATTAGTTGGGGAGGAAGGAAGGAGTGGTGGTTTTAAGTAGCAATAGTGTAAATCAAGCGATGGTGGTGCTTATATTCCCTTGAAAATGCCCAAATTTTACTTTTGGTCGTTTATATTTGTTTGCACCTATTCCAATTAAGGTAAAGTTAGACCACTAACACAACCCATTTTATTTACCTAAGTAGCTACACTAAATTGTTATTTGTGGGATTAGTTCTCTTGTCCTAATCCCTAACACCCCCTATTACTAACCCATCCTACATAATCTCAGTTTCAGCCTCTTTCCACTTCACTCTTCCCGAATTCTCTCCGTCCTTCCATTTTCTTCACCAAAAAATCCTTGATCTACTCCTCTTCACTATCTCCCTTGAAACAATGCTCTCTCTCTCTTGTGAAATCCCATCTCATAACCACAATCTTCATCTCCCTTTTAGTTCGTTTTTGCTGGTTTTGGGGTTGATGACTCTTCTGTTTGTCCTATAGTTTAGATCTCTTTGCATTCTTGAATGGGTGATGAGATATGTTCTGATTCTTGTGGTATGTTTTCCGTATTTGTATTAGAAACCCCTCCTTTCTCGACGACCCTGAATCCGATGTTATGTAGGAACTGTTGCCTTCCATTTCGATAAGAACAACTCATGTGCTCCGGAACTTACCTCCTCCAATTTTGGGTCATTCTCCTCCATTTATTAAACACATTCACCTTGCCACCCACTGTCTTATCTTGTTGCTCAAGAGATCCTGGAGGAGGTGTGGTCCACCATACCACCACATAGTATCGACAACGTCAACAGAGGCGGGATGAAAATATATTAGAATGGGGGTGCTTTGAGAACCACAATCGTCTTCATTTTGATGTTGAAGAAGCTGATGAAGTGAATGTTGTTGTTGAGGTTGATGTCAGCAATGATTGACTCCCTCTTGGTACACTCCTTAGTCCCCGTCATGATATGTTGAAAGTGTTTATGCTCGCTTACATTGTGAAACCGTAGCTAAGTATCCTAACCCTCTTTTAAATGCTTAATTGTGATGTTTAGTTGGTGATTTTACTACGTTCATGTGTTTGTCAGTATATAGGTTTTCATATGATCTCGTGGCCTTATAATGTTTGTTTTATTACGATCCTAAATATTGTTATGTTTGTTTTATTATGATGATCATATGTGTCGAATTCGATTGTTGATTGTTATGTGATATTTATGAAAAATTAAGCGCTATAGGTTAATTCTTTACGAGTTGTGTATATTTTTAATTATGTTATATTAATTTCGTATCTAAAAAATCACCTAAATTCACTATTTGAAATTAAAATTCAAAAAATTTGACCACGAATTATCATCATACTATAAGGAATATAATATTTAAGTGATATTATTAGATACATCACAATGTAAATTTTTACAAATTAAAGATAAAAAAGTTTAAAATCGTATTTAGTAGGAAACGGCATGTTTAAAAGCAAAAGTGTGTGATTGTGAAATTAGCTAAAAAGAAACCCACGTCACGTGTCCGTCCCACCTGTCTTCTGCAGTTCTGCACGATTAAAATTTGATTCGAAATAATTATCCATTTGAGAGCAGCTGCTAGCCTGCTACCCACCATTTTCAACCAAATAAATACTCTCCTTAGCCTCTAAGTTTTCTCACTTTGCTCCATCTTCAGCCTTCACTTCTACACATCCCCGTTAAACCCTTCAATCTCACACTCCAGCTGTGTCGGATCCTCATATTTATCAAGGTCAGATTCTTGTTCTTGGCTCTGTTGACTGATTGGTTCCGTTCTTTGTAGGTTATTGTGATTGGTTCCGTTATTTGTAGATTATTATGATTGATTTGTTTCTTTGATTATAAATAAAAAGAAGAAGTCAAAATAGGGATTGAATTTTATGCAAATTGAAAATTGGATTGCAGATTAGGGTTTAATTTATCGTTGCGTAACTGGGGACCGAAAACAGTTGAATAAATTGGAGGCCTGGGTCTCATGAGAATTCTGAGGGGAATGCAGAGATCGATTTGCTCTGACAATTACAACAAGGCCAAGGAACCAGGCTGGACCAGATCTTTTAACCGTCGCATTGCCGTTGTTAACGTCCCTAAAGTTAGGACCCGTGACAAATTCACTTCTAACATTCTCTTTTTGTAAAGTCATGACTAGGATTTTGGTTCAGCGCGGTTCTTCGTCCAATCAGGCCCGCCCTTCAGTTCCTAGTTCTTCTAATTCATCTACCAATGTGGTTGTTTCCGATGAAGTGCACGAACCAGTTATTGTCAATGAATTGCTTGATAATTGTGCCTCTACTGGTAACAAGACAGAAGTGACTGATGATTCACTGAACCAAGGATTTGATCAGAGTAGTAATGTGGTGGATGAAAGTGCGGATGACATGAAAATTGGGAACAACGACAACCAAGTTGATTTGACGAGAGGTTTTAGTGGCTTAAATGTCTCTGACCACAATACTTATGAGACAGATGCGTTGGATGCTGATGCTTTGCAAAGTGCTATTCACACCTCACAACCCCCTCCTCCTCCTGTTCCTCCTCCTAAACCTTCTGGATCAAACTCTATTTTGAGGAGATATGCTTCAGGGACTCCAGACTCCCCTCGTATTGGACCGTCTAGAAGGCCTGCTGTCTGGCCTGCTCCAGCTAGGACTTCCCCATCTGCATCAAGACCGTCCTCTCCGAGATCTCATTGTGAAAGTGAGGGTTACAATAGTGCCGATGAGCAAAACCCAAACTTTGGATCCTCATATTATGACCTTGTAAGTTCTTTTTTTGTCCCCTTCCATGTACAATACTGTTTTATGATATCCTTATCATCATACATCTATATGTAATCATGATTCCATTTACAAACTTTAGATTTTAAACCTGTTGTCATAATATTGTTAGGGCATTTCTCTTAGCCAAAGGTATAAGAGAAACCATTGTTTCATGTTCAACCTCTTCAAAGACCCTACACTGACAATTAACGTGAGCAATGTGCCTTCGCCAGAGAAGTCCACTCAGAAAGTTTAAGAAGCAAATTGTTGAAAGAAAGCTTTCAAACATATTCTCGATGATGTGATCTTACCAGTTACCAATGAGTGGATGTTTTTTACATGAAGACTCCTGTATCTATAGCCAAAATCAAAATAGAGAACACAAGAAAATTGAATATATCCATATCAAGATTCAAGAATCCTATTTTTGTTTGTGGTTGCTGTGATGGTGTTACTGTTCTTGTATATATAATTTCCGGGGTTGAGCATAAGCTTTTTTGAAAATTGTATCCATCATTTACAGCTACAACATTGATTTTTCCCCAAATGCTACTACTCATTGATTTTTGAAGAAAAAATGTTTTGAATATAGGTAAACATTAGATCAATCTCATTACTGTGGTTCAGAATATCAAGGGTTCTTAATTATCATTAAGGAACCGAAATACCTCTTTCCTAAAATCAATTTATGAGGATAGTTTTAAAATACTTTCTAGAATTTCTCGAGTCTTCATCCATAACATGTGTGTAGAATACCTAAGACATTTGATGATTTAGATATGTTGAGTTATTGAAGGAAAGAACTTACATTGGCAAATATGATATCTTTTTCGTCAGCATAACTCTAAGTGTGGTTTTTGATTTACCTTGAAGAAATAGGATTGCCAGCATTGCCTGTCTCCTAATATTGTTATATAGGAATAGTTCAAACAATTCTTTCTATATTTTTCTTATTAATCATTGGATGAAAATGCCTATCTTGTTATAGGATCTTTTGTTGTTATTTATGGAGCTTTAACTATTTTTTTATTCACAAAATTAGAGAATCTGCACTCAGGGCATGATCAAAGTGTTTCTGGATTGTTATTTCATGTTTTTTCGATATGATTGTGAGCAGGGATGCTGTAGTTGAGCTTATTCTCAAGTCACAAATACAATTAGAAATATTAGCCTTGGCTTCGATAAATGTGGCCAAGAAAAGGGTGTCAATATAGTGAATCTGTTTGAAACCCAGTATTGACCATGGAAAAGACTTTGGGACACTAACTTTACCTCTGTGAGATGTAAGAATGTCTAGTGATAAGTAAGGAGGGAGATATGTCTAGCAGCCATTCTTATGATGAATTGCTGACTCAGTCGACTAAGTGGTATGAGGTTGGAAAAAGCAAAGATTACAAACTGATTAGGGTCAAGATATAGACAGGGTTAGCGGATTATTCAAGTGTCCAAACCATAGAAAATGAAAATACTTGAATAATTTCGGTATGGAGATATTAATTTGGCCTGCCTCCATGGAGATTGAGGAGGGGCCTTATAATTTGAGGTGATGGTGGCCTCCAAAACCAATAAAAGCTAAAAATTAAGTGCCTTCTTCATTTTTAGAATTTTAGACTGAGGAGAGTTCCTTATTTTTATTTATCAATTTATGTAGATACTCCATAATTGGTTATAGGTTGCTTAGCTTCAATTATGTCTGCATGTCAATATGTCATCCAGTTTGGCATGAACCAGAATCCATGTTTACAACTTTCTAGGAAAAGAACCTATACTTTACTCTTTATGTTTAATTTTGTTTGTACTCACAGCTCTGAACCTATGCATGTATTATTCATGGGGGCATTGGTGATTAATAAGCTACTTTGGATGAAACTGTACTTTATAATAAACGTGTGTATGTTTTTTTAATCAGGTTTGAACTGAGAAAATTTGAACTCCAAATGATTTGGTCCTTGATAACTCTATTTGATTTTGGTTTGCATTCATGCTTTGACCTAAGTCTTTCTCTTATAATTTCTAGGGAATACTTGTGCAGTTTATACCTGACTGATATTGGCAGTATTCCAATGAGCCCTTTTATTGCTTGATACTCTCATTAGTTTACTTATACAATGCATGTAGGGGGTTGGGTGGGTGGATACTTACTGAGACAGTTTTTGGGTTGCTTATGGTGTACAGATGGTACCTGCCTGATATTATCAGCAGCAATGATATTGTTCTCATGTATTGGTACAATATGGGATCTTCTTAGTGGTTCTTACTAAAAACATTTTCCCTTTGGATTGCTTACGATAGTTTGTCATATGTCAATTTGCTTTTGTAGAGTTGAATGTTTTTGGGTCTCATTTTGTATGTTATCTTTATTACAGGAGAGAGAACGGCAGTTTGAGATTGATATTAAGCGTGTGAAAGGTTTGGAAGTTAAGAGAATGTTGGAGGACGGTAATTGCCTATTTAGGGCTGTTGCAGATCAAGTATATGGGGATTCAGAGGCTTATGATTTGACCAGGCAGATGTGTATAGATTATATGGTGGGGAGCATTCTGCATTTTATGACATTTTTTTTTGCTTTCTTGCTGGATAATGGCTATATTAGAATTGATTATTGGTTCAAATCATTGGTCTTGTGACTATTATAGCTGTTTTTATTCTGTGCAGAATTTATTTTCTGTTTTACCATTTCTTATTAGTCAAAAAAGGAGGATATGGTGAAATAGTTGGATCTTCTGTTTCAGTGGTTATGATAATCCCAACATTTTCACTACTTCTATTTCTCTGCTGTATGCAGGAGCGTGAGAGAGATCATTTTTCACAGTTCATTACTGAAGGCTTTACATCTTATTGTAAGAGGAAACGAAGAGACAAGGTGTGCACCATAATTTAGGCATATTTTGTATGACCTCTTACAGCCATATGTAAAAAGTTGTTTTGACTTTTATTTTAAGGTGCATTGGTTCAGCAACATTTGGTTTTTAGTATATAAACTCAACTTTCCCTTTATGTGTCACTTCATTCCCACTTCTACCTATCCTATAAACATGCTCCTCCCCTCCACCTTTCCTCTTTGTCTCTCCTCCTCCCTTCCTTCACGAGTTCACTCAAGTACTGCAGTATCTCCCGATACACCTCTTTTCTCCTCTGCCTCCTCTTCCTTTCAAACACGTCTATGTTCATAAGAAAAATATATATTCACGCTGCATGGACCACCTCTGTTTGCTGCACTTTTGTCTACCTAATCCATATTTTGAATTTTGTGCTGGCAAAATTTGATCTATACGTTTCCAGTTTTGCCAGCTAATGGTCTTTTTTTTTGTTTCTTTTTAATGGTTGATGTGGCATGGTGGGGAACAGGTGCTGTGGTGGAGAAAAGATAATAGAGAGGTCAAGAGGGGGATTGGGAGTAGTAGTGGCAGAGGGATTGTTGAGGCTGGCAATGGGGGAAAGGTTTGCGGGGGCAATGAGGCCTCTGGGTGCTGGTGGTGTGATGCAATGTTAATGGTGAGGCTGGGTGTAATTTATCAACTTGATAGGGAGGAGTAATGTAGGCATTCTAACATAAGTGAGTGACTCGTAGAAATGCTACATATAAAGCACATTAGGAAGCGGAAGATCATGCTGAATATTGAGAATAGTTTTTGTAGATTTTAGGTTATTAGTTGGGAGAGAAACAAGCCTCTCAAATGCTTGAGTTATCATTAACACTTATGTGATTCCCATACTATCAATCAAATCCAACTTCCTCAAATTTTCTACCACAAATATTCAATTCATTACATTGGACCATGCAAAGTTGTAGGTATGGCTTTGGATCTATGTGATATTAGGAAGCACCGAAGCATTGAACCAAGCACCCCATTATCTTTTGTGGTGTGTTGGAATGTTGTTTCATGTTAATGTTAATTTCATAGGGAAAGACAGTTGCCAATCATTATGCTTTAGTGGGAATATCCTCATCGTCTTCTATAGACATTTCCTAATCTTTTATCTTTTTTTATGACAGGTTTATGGAAACAATGTGGAGATCCAGGCTTTGTCTGAGATGTATAATCGACCCATTCATATATATTCTTATAGTACAGGTCAGTGCCATCATGCGTTTGATTCCATGATGTTAGATTACCTTATGTCTCTCATCCCTTTGGCAACCTTCCTTACATATTGCAGAGCCTATTAACATATTTCATGGGAATTATGACACTGATGTCCCCCCCATTCGGCTAAGTTATCATCATGGTAATCACTATAATTCACTTGTGGACCCCCGTCGATTGAGTGTTGGTGCGGGGCTTGGTTTCAGCTGTCTTCGGGGGGTAAGTGTTCATTCTTACTTAATCATTATCTTAAGATTTCTAATAGGATGGACTTAACTGCTGTTTGATTTGCTTCTAGAATTGTATGCTCTGTTTGGTTGGGAGTTGATTCAGGTGACATACATGGATAGGGATCCAAGAGTCGTACATTAAGTTCTCGAATTTCAGATATGGACCTGGGGACACTTCAATTTCAAAAGTGAATTCTTAAAGATAATTTATTAGAATATTCTTTTTGAGTTTTAGACTTCAAAATTTGCTATAAAAAAATAGGAATAGTTGGTATTAAAACAAATCTGATAAAAAGTTGAAACTGAATGTTTAAGGGATAAGTTAAAGGTTATGAAAAGTTTCCATTTTGCCAAAATCCTACAATAAAAAAAATAAAAAATAGAGGAAAAGAGAACTTGTATTGAAAAGAATAGTAGGAAAAGAGTTGCCCTTACTTGATTGCCATCACAGCAATGGAAAAAGTTGAAGAAGACCAAGCCTCACCTTGCTAAGTGGATGACCTCTATATTGGTTGTTAGTAGTCAATTTGTTCTCCGGGAGAAGAGAAGAGTCACTTTGTTTTGTTTTTTTCCCTGTGGGGGATCTGTTTCCCGTGTATTTACCCGGGCCAGGTCAACTGTCACTCAGGAATCACGAAGTCCGAGCATCAGAGCTAGCAAGTGTGGTAATGTTGTGTATTTATCTATGATGCAAGGAAAGTCATGTCAATGTCCATGGTAATGCTTTGTCTTCATAAATTTAAATTACCATCTCATGACCACTCCTAGACTTGAGTGGTATTGACATTGTATGGTGAAACCCGTATAATTCATTATCAATCTATCAATACCATGGACTTTGTCATGTCCATGGAAACAAGGATGAAGCTTCTTTTCCATGGACTTTGTCAATGCATTTCCTTTGCAACGTATAAATTTTTTAATCATTACGGTTATATAAGTGACCTACTGTGGAAGTTTTAGTGGTCAATATGCTTAGGCTAGAAAGTACATGTTGGATGATTCTTATTCTCTGATCTACTGCCCGCTTCATAGCTGTCGCTTATATAGATATGCAACTGTGCGGAAGTGGTGTAAATGTCGTATAATCTATGCTCTTGTGGATGGTAATATATCTTCTTTCTGACTTCCAGAGATCTGCGGACAAGGATCAGGTAAAAGCTGCCATAAAAGCTCAACAAGACCAACAGCTTGATAATGTGCGTATCCTACTTCTTTCTTCATACACATTTTACTCTTCCTTGCAAACTATGTCAAACCCAATGTGTGCATCTTTCTGTACAGGCACTGTTGGCTGAAGGACAATTTTACTCTGATATTGAGCTCACGGAAAAAGAAATTGAACGCATGGTTATGGAAGCTTCTCGAGCTGAATATCTAGCTGTTAACAAGTCAAAGCAACATGTTGGTCTAAGAGGATCCTCGACATCTAGTGCTGAACCATCATCCTCCGGAGCGAGTAAGTCATTTTCTTGACCTACGGTTTATATATTGCATGTTTGCAATAGTTAGGATAGCTAACCCTTGCATTTTGAAACTATGGTGATGGCTTATGTAATTTTAAATAGGATCTTTTCTTTTGGAGTAGATCTGCTCCTATCTTTGAGAATGTTCAATAAAAGGATAATATTTTTTCCAAACAGCTTTTTATTTCATCAAGGCAACTTAGAAAATGAACATATGTCAATAAAGGTGAGGTCTGACGGGTATCCGCATTTATCAGGCGAGGGGTTGATAGAATTAGGGGATCTGTGTCCTAGCTTTCTTAGCCTTTATATCAGCTACTTTTTTGGTGCATCTCGCCTTTCTTGCATGAACATGACCCTAAGAGTACCCCACATTTTAGAACGAGTTTTGTTGGTGGTTTGGTTTTAAACACCTGTTTGGCATTTACCTCTTCACTGGTTTCTGCCCAAACTACTGAGATTGTACTCTCATGGATTGATATAGTCTCAGCATGTAGTGCATTATTATTATGGTGGGTGTTGGCTAATATAATTTGAACCATGGGAAACAGGACCACCGGATGGTGAGAATGAAAAAGAAAGTGGTTTGCATGATGCATTGTTAAGCAGCAGTATGCAAATGGTGCTGTCAATGGGATTTGGCTACGTGCAGGTCATTGAGGCCTACAGTATATTTGGGGATGACGTTGATTCAATGGTTTGTTACCTGTTAGAGACCAACAGTAGCAGCAGGCGCAAGGGGAAGGCTACTGAATGAGTCAGTGCCTATGTACTAATAGTGATTATTTGTGTTTGTGACTTGAGGATCTGAAGTTCGAAAAATTAAATCTTGCTTTCTTCCAAATTTGATGTGTTATGATTGTATTATGTTTCCAATGTCAGTTTTTTTTAGCTTGATACCTTTGTTTGCTCTCTTTGACAAAACATTAGTGAGAATGAGGGTAAAGAATAACTCGATTTTCGACAAAAATCAGTTTATATATTGATAAGATACTACCAAAATCAGTTTATTTGCTTGCCAAATGCCTACAATTTTTTTTCTTTAAAAATCTCTTTCGTTTTTGGAAGGTCATTTGACGATATTTAAGTTACGCTGATAATAGGAAGAAAAAGATTTATAAAAAGAGAATGATCCCCTTAGGGCTCATTTGGGACAAGGGTAATGGTCTGGAAAAATTGAAGGGCAATTGTTATGGACTTATGGGTTAAAACTTAAAAATATGTCTAGAATAAGGTTATAAGTTTAGGCCAATAAATCTTTCCCCTATTTAAGGGTAATATATTCCCTTCTAATGTAATAATTAATGTCTTTGTCCCTAAAAGAAAATCCTTTTGGCTTTTACGATTTTTAAGGTTGAATTTCAAACGTTTTTATCTTTAAATCTATAAAGCAAAAAATTAGAAAATTTTATATTTCAAAAGTTCATATATAGATTCATCTAATAAGATTTTAATTAATATTTTATTTTTTATAACATGATAAGGATTTGTAACCGAGTATTTTTCACCTCTTTATACCCGACTTTCTCTCTTATGAATATCTCTTATCCCATCAATTCCTCAACCACTATCGCTCTCCCTCCACTGTCGTTATCTCACCAACTCTCTCGCTGGCACTTTCACCTCTCACTACTCTCTCAAAGCATTCCTCCTCTTGTCACCTCGCTCATTGTCATCGCGCTCCTCCCACAACCTCTCTCATTACCAACCTACTCCTTTATGTTGCTCTATGGCCTCCATCATCACCAGCGACCTTCTTCTTTCACTAATTTTGAATTGTAAATCTATGAAATTTGGTAATGCAATCGGGAAAAATATACACCATTAAAATCGACCTTAAATTCCACTTATGTTGCTTCTTTATGGTGTTTGCCACCAATTGAACCGCCATAAATGGTGGTGTTGATTATTTTCCAAGAAATGGTTCATATTTTAGTTTTTTGGGTTTTTTAGGTAAGATACATGTATCACCGGCGCCACAGCGTCCGCCTCTCCATCATTGCCACCGCCTCTCCTTGGCCTCCCTTTCTCTCTCTTCCTCAATGGTGCCCAAGTTTCAAGTTGTAATAGAGGTCACAAAGGGGGGTGTATTGTTGAGGTCGCATTGAATAGAGGTTAGCGGGGATAAGGTGTGTTGCCAATGATGGAAGCGATAGTACTTGCATATTCTATGTCCTCCTAACTCCCTAAATCCAAACGAGTTCTTATTTGATCATTTTAAAAAAAAAACTCCGTACTTCGTATGGTTTTGGACAAGAATCAAAATCTCTAAATAAAAAGGTTGGAAAAGAGATGGGACAAAAAAAAATATGTTGAAAGAATTAGTTATTTGATTTACTACTACTCATGAAATATTATTTTAATTTATATCTCTGTAACTTTTTACATTATTTATGTGATTATCCATGGAGTACAATATTACTTATAATTTGTAAAGTTATTTAAAAATATATCTAAAAAAGGGATTTATAAAACTTTGATTAAAAAAGAAGAAATTAATTACTCCATATTTACACAAATTATTACTTTCTATATTTAACAATAGTAATTACGATATAATTTATATCAGTTAGCATAACATTTTCTTTTAGTTAAGAATTTTTATACTTTGTATTTGATATCTTAAAATTTTATATGTACTCCATACAATCAGCAAAGTAAAAACATTTCATTGATATCATTGATAAAACTTTAATCAAGGTATAAAATTTAAAATCCCACAAAATTATGACTAAGCATGTAAAACAAAGAAATATAAGAAGTTGTCAACTATCCCATTAACAATTACCCCATTTATAGTTGTAGTCTTGTAGATGCAAAGATAATTACAATTATTAATTTATTCTTACCTTACCAAAATTATAGGTGATTGTTATACATTGTTTTATTATTATATACTCCCTCTGTCCTCATATATTTGCCCCATTCCCTTTTTTCACTTTATTAAAGGAATGAAAAATGAGCTGTCACATGGCTATAATTATAGCCAAATTAAAGCAAGTCAACATAGGATTAACAGAGCCACAGTACAAGTTCAAAATTCCACTTTTTCACTTTGCAATTTATTTGGGCTGAGCTGTCAAATGAGCTGTCACATTACAAGGACAATTTTCCACGAAATTCCAGAATTGGAGAGCTAACTTTTCACCAACTTTTCAATTGGTTTCCCACCAAAATTTCACCAACTTTTACAAATTTTACGTGGTTTCCCACCAAAATCAAAACCAATTTCTTACCGCAAAAAAAATCCAACAGGCACTATTTATAGTGCACTGTTGGATTCAATACATTAATGTCGAACCAAGAGCCATAAATACAAATCACAATCTTCCAACATTTCCACCAACATGGAGATTAACTCCATTAACTCTCAGTTAAATACATCATGGAGTTCATGGGACAATGAGCTGTCATTTGGTGTCCCACTTTCCAGAAATTACAGGGGCCAACAGAACAGAGTATATCCAGAGGCAACAACTTTCCAACAGGGACCAGCAGAATCACAAGGGCGGGAGGGACCGGGATACACTTACCAAGCTCCAAACAACCAAGGTAACTTAGTATTTTTAGTATATGATAGCCACAATGCATCCTTAGGCAACATAAGAAAAAGAAAGGACATGAATGAAGAAGAGAGACTGTCATGCATGATACATTTATTACAAAACAGCAAAAATCTCAAGGTAGCACATGGTGACATAGGCAAACTTGCATCAACATACAATTGTAGTAGATGGACAATTCAGAGAATTTGGAGAACTGTCACATCACTAGTAGAGAGAATTTAAAAGTTCAGAAAAATTACAAAGGGAAGGTGGGTAGGTAACCCATAAAGTTAGTAGAGGAGAAACTACTGGCAATCCCACTCAAAAATAGAACCAACATTAGGTCACTTGCTAAAGCATTGAACATAAACAAGACTTCAGTCTACAGATTCATCAAAGAAGGACATATAAGGAAACATAGTAATGCCATCAAACCCACATTAACCCCTAACAATAAGCTTCAGAGGCTACAATGGTGTATCTCACAAGTAGTACACATCAACAACATACCACAGTTTCAAGACATGTACAACGTAGTCCACATTGATGAGAAGTGGTTCTATATGTCTAAAACAAGTCAAACATTCTATTTGGCTCCAACAGAAGTAGAGCCACACAGACACACTAAGTCAAAAAGGTTTATAATGAAGATTATGTTCCTCACAGCAGTGGCCAGACCTCAATTCTCAAAAGATGAGAGTTGTATTTTTTATGGAAAGATAGGGTGTTGGCCATTTGCGGAGAAAATACCAGCAAGGAGAAGAAGTGTGCATAGAGAGGCAGGTACAATGGAAACAAAACCAATAAAGAACATCACAAAAGCTGTCATCAAGGATATGATCATAACCAAACTTATACCAGCTATCAAATGCAAATGGTTACTAGGGGCAGATGGGCATATAATAATTCAACAAGACAATGCTACACCCCATATATTGAACTCGGATCAAGATTTCAAAGAGGCAGCAAACTCAGATGGGTTTAGGATTGAATTATTTTCACAGCCACCCAACTCCCCAGACACTAATGTGTTAGATTTGGGGTTTTTTAGAGCCATCTAAGCCATTCAACATGAGCAAGCACCAAGAACAGTTGACCAACTAATAGAGGCAGTGGAGTATGCTTTTAATGTGTTTGAGCCAAGATTACTTAATCATGTTTTCTTGTCATTACAATATGTGATGCTTGAAATCATGAAATTTAAGGGAGGAAACAACTTCAAACTACCTCATGTTGGGAAACAGAGGATGGAAAGAGAAGGACTTCTACCTAAAACAGTTGAAGTGCCTATTGAACTACTCATAGAGTGTCAATCATCATTGAATGAATCAGCAAGCAATGGACAAACACATGTAAATGAAGCAGCAAACAATGGACAACAAATAGTCAATGAAACTGAATACAATGAACCAAATCTCAGTGCAACGTACTTAACTCAAGCAGAAGATGATGAACTTAATGCAACAGATTTGGATGACTTGATGCAAGGTTTGAATATGAATTAGTTTTTTTGCATGAAGTTCATTTTGTAACCAAGATTTGAATATTTTGAATGATGCATGTAGTAACAGATGTAACTGAAGATACTTTTGAATGATGCATGTATCAGAAGAAACTTTTGAATGATGCATGTAGATACTTTTGAATGATGCATGTAGAAAACTTTTGAATGATTCATGTTCCTCTTAGGAAATTTAGCTTGTCATCACATAATTAAATACCATCACTTATTGCATTAATACACACAAGCACCTTATAACCTAGACTAATTGGTGGCATATGGCACCAAATGCATTTAGGGCATAACTAATTAACTTAAAAATCATAGACAGCTCAATCTTCATAGAGAATAACTCTCTCAGATAATTTTTTTCATCATAAGCAACACTAATTATTGCCCAATGCACTTGACTCCCTATATGCCACAACAATCAGTACTAGGAATAGGGGAAGGGATCATGCATCAACCAATTAGTGCTTAAAAATATACATATGTTAAACTTTCACATCATAGAGGAATGCAACTAATGACATACAACAAAGGAGGCAGATATATGAGGACATAGGGAGTGCTAAATGAGCATAACACAACACAAAATATACACAAATTAGAGTACACAAATTAGAATACAAAGAATATACATAATACACTCAGAATACACCTAATATACATAATACACTCAGAATACTCAGAATATGCCAGATATATGAGGACATAGGGAGTGCTAAATGAGCATATTACAATGTAGCTGAATTATGCCAGAACACCAGCAGATGCTCAAAGTATATGCTAGAACATGCTAGAATGTGCTAGAATACCAGAAATACACAGATTAGAATACAAAGAATATACATAAAACAGTCAAAAGTGCATCTACTATACCAAATATGGATCACAAATCAGAATACACAAATCAGAATACCAAGAATATAGATAATACAGTCAGAATACCAAGAATATACATAATGCAGCCAACATATGCTTTTCACAGGGACCAGAATATGATGTTCACAGGAGTAGCATACAGGTCAAAATAACACCAGCAGTTGCTCAAAATATATGCTAGAACATGGTAAAATGTGCTAGAATACCAACAATGTTCAAAATAAGCAAGAATATGCCAAAAATATAGCAATAAACGTAGCTAGATTCCATATGCAGACCAAGGTAAAATAACAAGAACACCAGCAGAACTAGGTAAATGCCAAGAATACACTAACAAACATAGAAAAATGCTTCCATATACAGACCAAGGTAAAATAATAAGAACACCAGCAGAACTAGATAAATGCCAGAAATACACCATCAAACATAGGGAAATGCTTGCATATGCAGATTAAGCTTCCCTAAATGCCAAGAACATCACTTAATATGCACAAATACCAACCGAATTCCATATGAAGAAGCACAAACATAAATCAACACATAAATCTTCCCTAAACGCCAAGATCTAACATAAATCAACACATGCAAGCACAAAGTAGGGTTAATCACATAAATCAACAAATTAGGGTACATAAATGAACATAAATCAAAGAATCACCAAGAATTAACATGAATAGAACAAAAATCTTACACAAATCGAACATAAAGTGGACGATAATTTCAAATACCCTAAAATCAAACATAAATCAAACACAAATAACAACCGAATTCTGTATGCAGAAGCCACAAAACACAAGACATAAGAGTAACAACCAAAATTTGTAAACGCTTGACCTTAACCAACGAAAACAGACAGATATAAGCAATAAAACAAAGAAATGAGCAGCAGAAGCAAGCACATAGGTAAGATCTAACATAAATCTACACATGCAAGCACAAACTAGGGTTAATCACGTAAATCAATAAAGTTAATCACATAGATGAACATAAATCAGATAATCACCGGGAATTAACATAAATATAACATAAATTGTACACAAATCGAACATAAATTGGACCATAAATTGAAATCAACATAAATCAACCATAAATCGAACACAATTTAGGTAAAACCGAATATAAACCGAAAGATAATCACACAAAACAACTCATACATTGAACCCATACAAATTCACATACATAAACAACCAAAGCTGGAAATCAAGGATGGTAGAGAGATCTTATCTTAGATATTTCAAAAAATTCCGGGACCAATAACCTCAACCTGTCGTCAGAAGGCCCGGGGACAAAACTAAGAGGGACAACGTCTGAGCCGTCGAAATCAGACTCGTAAACATTAGAGCCGTCGAAATCAAGACCCCTACAGTGTGCATGATGCTCAAATTCCAGTTTCCTCTCAACCCTCGATCCATACCGCCATTCATACTCAGGCGTGGACCAGAAAACCTCCGGGGTTTCAGGGGTTTCAGGAACCACTAGAGTAGGGGGAGGAAGGATAGGATCTGAAGGTGGTTTTGTTGTGGGTGGAGAAGGAAATGAGGGAGTGGTAGTAGATCTAGGCGCAGACGTACGTGTACGCGACGAAGAAGGAGGAGGACATGGTGTAAGTGGAGTTTCGGGTACAAACTCCGACCATGGACAAGATTCATCAATTTCGGAGTCTCCCATCATCCCACTAACAAACAACGAGATCTAGAGAGTGAAAGGGAACTTTGGAAGATGATGGCGAAAAAATTTCAAAGCAAATGCATACTCAAGCCCAGTAGATCTAGGTTTTCCAAAGAGGGAAAAGGGAGAAAGAGGGAGATGTTTCTAGAGAGGGAAATGACAGTTGGAGTAAATTAGAGTTGGGAGGAGAGCTTTGCACAGGGGCTGAGACAAATACAAAGCAAATCACCCACTTTACACTCTAATAAAATAGGTCAACCTACCATATAGAGAAATGGGGCAAATTAAATGGAACAGCCCAATAAAGTAAATGGGGCAAATTAAATAAAACAGTCTAATAAAGTAAATGGGGCAAATATATGAGGACAGAGTAAATAAAGTCTTTCTTTTAACATAACTTTACCAAACCGACCCATCCATCACTCCATTGAGTGATAATGAGACGGGCTTTCCTCCTTTTGATTCTCACAGAGTAACAACAGATTCCAAACAAGAATGGGATATTAACATCGAGAGAGGGGATAGAAGTAAAGAAGACATCTCGGATCGAAAAGGAAATTGAAAACCTTGAGGAGAGCGAGTTGGGAGGGTGGGAATTAAGAATTAGGGTTCGGTGATTGAATACAGGTTAGAGTGAAATAAAAATGGTTCAGAGTGGGAAAGTGATGCCAAATCTGGATCAGAACAGTACGAAGTTGCTAAATCTCACTGTTCTTCAGCGCATCGATCCATCCGTGGAGGAGATTCTCTTAACTGCTGCTCATGTCACCTTCTATGAATTCAACATTGAACTCAGCCAATGGGTATCAATTCTTATGCATTTATTGCATTTTGCTGAATCAATTCTCATTATTGATCGATTCACTCTATGTATTGTGCAGAGTCGCAAGGACGTGGAAGGCTCCCTTTTCGTCGTTAAAAGGTTCCTTTTTGAGTTTTATTTTCTCCAATTGAGCGTTTGTTGAATTTGTCTGTGCCTAATTGCTTAATGTGGAATTAGCTGCATGCCTACATTCTAGTGAATTATTGTTCTTTTTTCAGGAACAAACAACCTCGGTTTCAGTTCATCGTAATGAATCGCCGAAATACAGGTTATTCTATTTTTTGCCTAGCCTCTGTTTCTATTTACTTATTTTGCATCATTCTTGCTTTGTCTATACTTTCATTGATCTACTTCTCCTTAGTGTTCATATATAATTGAGGGTATATAACGTTTTTAATTGTATTGGTAATCCATACAAACTTTTTCTAATTGTAATATAACGAATGGGCTTTTTAATTGTAACTCATTTGGTAGAAGCATGTTCCTAGAGGGATTGCTGCTACACTTGCCAAATATAGATTAATATATATATGATTTGTTAGCACGACCTGCTTGCTGAGATTTTCTTTATCTTGCTGGGGCTATATGCTCCTTAGTCCTTACCGTGCCTTCATTCATGTTGACTTTTGGTTGGACTATTTTCCCTCCCATTTAATTTCATTCTTATTTTTTCTTATGTTTTCTGTGATTATGTTTACAATCAATAATTTCATGGAACTTAAAAAACAGTATACTTTAATATGCAGAAAATTTGGTCGAGAATCTTTTGGGAGACTTTGAGTATGAAATCCAGTTACCATATTTATTATATCGCAATGCAGCACAAGAAGTAAATGGCATTTGGTTCTATAATGCTCGTGAGTGTGAAGAGGTAGCAAATCTCTTTGGCAGGTATTGTATCTCCTAAAACTTGGAGAGCAACTGCTTGCAATAAAATTGACTTGGTATTAAAACCTCATCTTTTATAAAATAACATAGAGGATATCTTACTATGAGTTATGTTCTATACTGTCTCTTCAGGATACTTAATGCTTACTCTAAGGTGCCTGCTAAAACCAATATATCTTCATCTAAAAGGTAAATTTTATATACCATCTATTTTATTTTGTCAGATAATATATCAAAAGTTTTTGTATCCTATCATATGAAGTGAAAGGCTAGATGACAAGGATTTTGTTTTATTTTTTCCAGTCATCAAATTGCTTGTAACTTACAAGTGTCGTAGCTCATAACCTATCTCTCTATATTGGGGATTAGTCACCACTGTTGTCTCTCCCTTTTTATTGTAGTGTTTCAAAGGGATTTTCAGCCTTGATACCCTATATATGTTTCTATATCTCAAGTCATATTGTGTTTGCTGATGTTGCATAAACTGGTAGATAATTGAGCTGAGGTGTAATGCGTTCTGTAGATACTATACTTTCGGAAGTGAATGTAATATGTTTGTACTGATATATAGGTGCTTAATTCATTAAAGGGAATGTAGAAATTTAGAACTTCTGTGACTAAATTGGTCTGTTGACCTTAACTTGGCCAACTAGAGAAGGGAAGTGTATCTGCTATTTATCTGAGAGGTATACTCTGTCTTTAATGAAGGCTCTAGCTTGCCTTTTATCCATAGCTTTCTACTTTAATGATAAGCATGTTGTCGAGCATAACCAATCTCAACGATGCCGGAAAGTATTATATTTCTCTATTTTGTTATCCCTTGTCCATCATGTATGGATCTCAATTCCTTTGCTCCTTGTTTTGAGGAGAAATAAGTTCAATGAGGGAAATATATGGCTGGGCATCATGAACATTTCTTTTTACGGTATGCATTTACTATGCTGAACCACACCCTCCTCTGGTACTTGATGGCCTTGTTTGGATAGGAGAGATTTGGGGTAAATTAGAGGTTGACCATATAGAAACTCTACTTTATGTGTTTGGTTGGGAGAGACTTGGAAGAGTATTTTGGGGTCCAACTCAAATTTCTATAAAGCTGGGTGGTGGTGCTTTTTAGGATTAGTGGTTTGGGAGGTATAATTTAAAATTACCATACACTCCATAAGTTGTCTATAATTTCTCCAAATACCAAGGGTGGCATATGAGCAATACAATGTGGTAAGTAGACTTGTACTTGTACCTTAGAGATGTCTTAGTTTTAAGTATTTCTTAGCTAGTTTATTGATTAGTTATGGATAGTTTCATACTTCATTTTAAGTACCTTTTCAAATATTTGTAATATTCTTTTGTCAAGTAAAATTAATGTTTGAGTTACTTATTTGAACTAATGAAAAGAAGTGTGTAAAATAGCGAATCACTGTATTATTAACAAGTATCTAACAGTAAGTTGTATTTGTTCCCTTATTGGTCAGTTTACACTAATAAACAGCTAACATCAAACAGCTGCTTACCGAACACTTTCATATGAACAACTATTTCAAACAGCTAGTCAAAACAGCCAATTTATGTGGCTAGATGAAACAGCTAATATAAACAGCTACATCTAACTGCTAACAGCTTGTAACCAAACAAGGCCTATATACTCCCTGTTATTGATTGAACAGCTGTAACATTGGAGTTTTCAATAATTCATTAATTCAATATGGCCCTCTGGCATACTGTAAATGAAAATTGATGTCAATTTCTATTATCTGTAAAGTGTTTGTTATAACAACGTATATTTTGCTGCAGTGAATTTGAGGAACTGGAGGCAGTCCCTACCATGGCAGTAATGGATGGTCCTCTGGAGCCATCACTGTCAATAACCACAAATGTCCATGATGCTCCTGATGATCCTGCCTTTGTTAACTTTTTCAGCGTATTTCTAAAGCCTTTTTCACTTCAGTTTGAGAATTTGACTATTCCATTATTGTACTGGAGCATTCTTTTGCCTTCTGTATAACTGGCAGTAAATTCATGTTTGCAGTCAGCTATGAATATGGAAAATTCATCAATTATAACACTCACAGGAGACCTCCAAAAGCCTTCTGCAACTGCCATCCTTGCTAGTCGGCCGGTGAATATGCCTCCAATGGTTCAAACACCTCAAATAGCTTCTACTGCTACTCTGACATCCGCTTCTCTGCTGTCTCTACTTGATATGTCAGAGTCAAACAGTCATAGCAACCTTGTGACAAATCTTGTCAAACCGTCCTCTTTTTCCAGTCTTCCTCTAGCCACTTATCCATTGATGGTAGCACCTGTTTCCTCATCTGTGCCTACTGCTGCACCAGTGCACCCTCCTAATCTCCAACACCCTTATGGTGCTCCAGCTCTACTACCATTTCCTCCCCCTACTCCACCTTTGTCTTTAACTCCAACATCAGCCTCCTCTCCTTACTGCGGGCGAGTTTTGAGCAGAGAAAAAGTTGGGGAAGCTCTTTTGTTGCTTGTTCAGGTAGGGTTTAAATGGGTTAAAGAATTTTAGTTTTCCTGATTTGGAAAATTCGGGGGAAGTTGGAATTCCTTGGAAAGTGGGAATTCCCATGGATCATGGAAGTGACTTGTCAAGGAGTAGTTAATTACATTTTTTCACAAAAAAAATACTTGAAATAGTAATAGAAAAAGGTTATGTAGAGTCAAAACATGAAAAATAGATTAAGTGAACCAAACAAGACATGAGAAGTTACTTTCCAGGAAATGCTAATTCCAATGTGTTACGAAACAATTCTAGACCACTTTTAGGAAATCCATATGGAGTGAACTTCCCTTGAATTAAAACTTCCCATAGAAAGTTACTTTCATGTCATTTCATGTCAATCAAACAAGTACTTTAGGTCAAAGGCTTTAGGTGATAGATCTTAATACATAGTTGGTTGAATTTACTCGTGTGTTAATTTGTAAAAAGTTTGTCTTGGGACTTATCAACTCTACTTCATATCTTGTCGTCAACTATATGTGTTGGGGAGCCTTACATGTCACCTTGGTATGCATTATTTATTTACACATGTGGAGTTGCTGGAGCGTCTATTGACACTAAAAACTAGTTAAGAAAAAAATTCCTCTGAAATTTATGCCTGTTTAATTATAGACCTGATAAACCCGCAATGACAGATTCTCACCCAGATGATCAAATATGTAAGTGGATCTAGGGGCAGATTTTTTTTAAAGCTTGATGTGCTTATATTTTTGAGATGTCATGAATGATTTCATCATTTAAGATCCTCTTGTTTGTGATGCAGGATAATCAATTTATTGACATGGTGTATCGAACATTATTGAATGCACATCACTCTTGAAGGTCATAAACCATAATTTTCAATCTCCCCTCCCTTTTAGGTCCAGTTTGAACGAGTGTTATGTATAGTAATTTCCTCGACTAGGTAGATTTTGTGGGAAATTGGATGTATAAGTTACCTTTAACTTGGAAGTTTTCCCAAGCTGATGTTCTATACTTGTGTCGTGTGTAGTTGAGTAGCTGTGTTGTTGTATATCACCTATTTATTTAGATTAACAAATGATATTGTATAACACACATTTACGTTCTCAAAGCAGTCACCTCCATCACACCACCACCCCATTCTCTCTCTACCCACCACCACACACTACAAATTTCACCTCACCCTCCCAAACACTTAAGTCTATTAATTAGTGTTACTTAGTGTTGTTAATCATGTTATTTTGTTCATATTATTATTTAGTATTATTTTTAATAATATGTTCATGTTTATTTACAGTACAGTTAGTTTGTTTAGTACTTGTAATTAAGAATAATTTTAGAATATAATTTAAGAGTTAATTTAAACTAATAATAAATAATAATATATTTAATTATAAAAAAATAATTAAAAATAATATTAAGTTAGGAATAATGGTATATAATGGTGTTGAAATAATGATATATTAAGAATAAGAGTTGTTATAGTATGAATTTGTTGTAATTAGTAATTAGATATGTAAAAATAGATGTATTATAGTTTAACTCATAATTAGGAATAATAGATAGGAATTGGTTATAACTCATAATTAAGAATAATTTACAAGAATATGTATTGAAATAATGGTATATAATTAAGATAAGAGTTGTTATAGTATGAATTTCTTGTAATTAGTAATTAGATATGTACTATTAGATATATTATAGTTTAACTCATAATTAGGAATAATAGTTAGAGATAATAGTTAAGATTAATAGGTAGGAATTAGATATGACTCATAATTAAGAATAATCTCTAATAATATGTATTGAATTAATGGTATATAATAAAGATAAGAGTTGTTATAGTATGAATTTCTTGTAATTAGTAATTAGATATGTAATATTAGATATATTATAGTTTAACTCATAATTAGGAATAATAGTTAAGATTAATAGGTAGGAGTTAGATATGACTCATAATTAAGAATAATCTCTAATAATATGTATTGAAATAATGGTATATATTTAAGATAAGAGTTGTTATAGTATGAATTTGTCATAATTAATAATTAGATATGTAAAATTAGATAATATATTTACATAATTATAGTTAATAAAATTAATTAGGATAATAAAAATTAGATTAGACTTATCGTTTTAGTATATTTCAGTTGTAATTAAGAATTACTTCGTTATTGAAATGAATAGAGGGTTGTGGGGCATGCCATTCCCGACTTCATTACCATCGATGAGTACTCTGGCAACGCCACACCACACCCGAGCCTGAGGTGTTGATACTTCAGTTAGGAGGGCGAGGGCGACACAGTCACAGGCAAAGCGTTCAACTCTTTCTTCCACAAGGACCGTTCAAGCTTACTTGTCGGAGCTTCTTGTTTTCATCCTTTTGACGACGAGGACGACGATCAAGGTGGAGAGGACTTCGCTACTGAGCTCAACCGGGCACTTGACTAGGATTTCGTGCCACGTCCTTCACAGGGTGCTCAACCTGTTTCATCTTAGTTGAGGGGTCAATTCATTAGGTCAGAGACGAGAACTAGCACTAGTTAACATAGATACAAGCGTTAGACACCTGCAGACGAGGACTAGCTTGTACGGGGAGTGATGCCGGGTGGGTCGCTCAATAGTTCACGTAACACGTAGGATTTGGACGGGAGTGGATAGAGGGGTGTTGATGTGCCATGAAGAAGTCGTGCGACACTTTGCGTGCTTGGATGGAGGATCATCTGTCACAGGAGTTTAAAGTTATTGTCGATGGTACCGGACTAGCTCACTTGTTGTATTCCCTCTTCGAGCATATCTACATGCCCTTGATTACAGGGTTTACCGGACGTGGCAGCATGACACGAACTTGTTTTACCTCCCGTTTGGGGAGATGATTGTCAAACTCCTGGATGTGTGACAAATTTTACGTAATCCTGGTAAGGGACGAGCGGTTTATGAGATGTTTAGCCCAAATGATTTGATAGAGGAGGCGATATAGTTTATGAGGTTCACATTGTCAGAGTTCACGAGTATTCACATGGAGAAGGGCAGCGTCCTTATGGCTTCCATTCTTGCCACTTGTCGCGACATGGATCGAGGGGTTAGTTACTTTTCTGAGGCAAGTTGGCCATTATACATGTTTGGGTCCATGTTGTTCGTGGACAAGAGTGGTCACAAGATGAGGCCCCTGTTCTTACGTGAGCTAGGGAGTTACGCTTGGGGTGTTGCGGCATTGGTTGTCTTGTATCAACAACTAGGGGAGGTGAGATGAGCGACATGTAGTGGCATTGCATATTGCCTTACCTTTCTACAGGCTTGGATTTACAAGTACTTCCCTGCTTTTCAACCTCATCCGCCTCATCTTGGTGTTGGACCCACTCGACCTCGAACTCAACCGTGGACTCCAAGGAACGAGCCAGCGACGCGGGCAGATTGGTAGCTATTCAGATACAGTTGGACGATATGCAAGCCTCAAAGGTATTGTGGAGCCCTTTTACTTACATTCAACAATGTGCATATATTGACTTTTAGTTTCACTTAGGTTTGTTGGACCCCTTACGGATCGAACCCAACACCTGGTGTCCCTAGGTCGATATTCACTTGATGGATTCGATATTGAGACATCATCGAGTTGTATATGCCTAATCGGGTACTACATCAGTTCGGGTACGTACAAGTCATTCTTAGGGCACCCTTGAGGCCGGAGTCGGCTTCGAGACCTAGGAAGGGTATTTATTGGGTTGTGTTTGCTGCCTCGGTCACAAAGTCGGCGTGGGAGTTTCCCTAATGACTTCCGACTTGAGCTATCACAGTTTCACCCGGCACATCCTGACTTAGAGGCCTCCGTTCTAGAGTATCTACAGTGGTGTTACAAAGTTTCTCATCCAGTACTGATGAACGAGGAGGTTGCTTAGACAGCCCCGGATCGGACGAACACCCTAGGGCCAGCCGTAGGGGGGCTGTCTGAAAAAACGACTAGCCTTAGGGCTTGTCGGAATTTTCGAACAACCCCCCCCCCCCCCCCTTGGCTGGTTGGATTTTTTAAAGGACTTGCCCACCGAAAATATGATTTCTTGACTTTTACCTGTGATGATGACATTGATGGCTTCTCCATATCTTTTGTTATTTATCGACGTCAATTAGGGTGGTGGTTGGCTGGAAATCAGTGAGGTTGGGCAAAACTGTAAATGAGAGGGCAACTAGAGTAAAATTATGGCGATAATTAGCGCTCCACTTAAATATATCGAATAGTAAGTGTGAAATCAAAAGCTGGTGTGAGTAAAATATAATTTAAAAACTAACCTTTTGTATCGTTTGACATTTGGAGAATCACCTTTTTGTTTCATCCATTGGGGATTACCGACTACTAGAAATCTATAATCTAGCCTTTTAAATAAAATTTATCAATATGTTAAATACAACTATTATCACATAAATCGGTTTAATAGATCAAAAAAATTCTTGATAATGTATCAAATGGTGACTTCAGTGACTATATAATGGTGACTTCAGTGACTTAAACTATATAATGTTGTTGGAGATGTAGAGTATTTGGTTGATTATATTCATGTTATGTATAGTTTAAGTCACTTGATTATGGTGTCATGACTTAAACAAACATATGAATATAATAGTTGTATACAATAAACTGAGGAAAAATGATTATATATATGAAAGGGGCTTGGTTTAATAAATGTTGTTTGGCATTGTTTCAAATACTTAAAGTATTGATTAAAATGTGTCTTTTGATAGGTGTATTTTGGTTGGTTTATATACAACTATAAATATATAAGAACACTCATATGATGAAGGATAGAGAAGAGAAAATTATTTTCTTTTCTCCTTTAGGCATTGGTAATTTTATTTATCATCATCACTAATACAAAACTTATCTTCATTATATTGTAATTTTACTATACGAAATTACAATAGTTTTTCGTTTTATCTCCTAAGTGAATTTCGTGTAACCCATGTTGTAATATAAAGGGTCGAAATTATACTTTTGGGAAAATGATATCGTTCACGACTCGAAAAAAATTATTTTCTGATCATCTTTGTGACCCTAATTTTTTGTAAATTCCCCAACATCTACCTATACTAGAAATAAAAAATTTCCAATGTTGCCTAACCAAAAAGAAAAGGCAATCATCTTCAACCTCGCAAAAGTTTCAAAATTCTTGCCCAAAAGATAACTGATATTGCAGTACATTGTATTATAAAATGAGGATCACTTGTCTTTTCCTTTAGTGAAAAAAATTCAAGCGAAAGGCATATGTTACACAAGTACGCTCCAATTCATGAAGCTTTTAACAATAAGAAACGAGGAATTCAAGGATGTTATATGCATGGATTTTTGTTGAAGGTAATGATGATTTATTAAGAGTTCATAAAGAAGTTCGAATTCTTTGGGTAAGTGTGCTCTTGTTTTAGAAGGAAATGAAAGGTTGGCTTTGGTTTGTTATGTTCTTTCTATTGTGCTTCATCTTCCATTTCAGGAGTAATTACATTTTTTTTTTAATGAATGACTAGTAAAATTAATAGTAATAGTAGTACTTATACTAATAATAATAATAATAATAATAATAATAATAATAATAATAATAACAACAACAACCATAACAATAACAATAATGATGACGATGATGATAATGATAATAATAATACAATAATAAGAATAAGTTACTTTTTTTCAATTTTATCAAAAAGTAATTGCTAGGAGTTTCCAAAAGCTCACCGGAATGTACCAATACTTGCCGGCAATTCCCAATTGATGAAAGAAAAAAGGCAAGTCCATAATTGATGATAAAAATGCAAATTGAGTCCTTAAAAATTATATTTCACTCTCCATACAGTTATATTTCAACAAAACTTGAGCTTGGCATTGATGCATCAATTCCTCTCATATGTTAAAAATTTTCTGTGAACCAATGAGATTGACGGCCACCAGCAGCTTTTATGGTTGGGCTGGAGGACATTGGCTGCACGAAAACATCATTGGCTAGAAGTTCATATATTAGCTCCCGTTTCGTGGAATCAAGCTGTTTTCACTTTACGAGATGGTGGTCTTCGAAATAAACTGATGAGATCATCAAGACCCTGATTGGACAGATGATAATTATGAAACGTCAGACTGCCTGCAAATCACGACTAGCCATATATTTGAAGTGGAAATGAGAAAGGTTTATCTGTTCACCCTGGTTGAGATTACGAGGAAACTGAAGAGCAGTATCAAGTATGATCCCAGAACTAGCAATAGCAGCAAGTCAAACGTTACACTAGCCACCTACAAAAACCCAAATTTAGTTAATTCCACAGTTATTGGGATAAATGGCAGTCCCCACAGAATCCTCAGCATATGCACAGCACACTGCAATAAATCTACCGCAGAAAGGACACCTGATATATATTCAGAGTGGCCTTCGTCGAATCATAGAAGGTAAACATTCCATCAAGATTCTCATGTTGCACATTCACCTCTGCCGTATGCTCTGACAGCTCCTACCAATTGAAAGAGAACGTTAGTGGAAAGTCCTAATCTATGCTTGCCTTAACATTTAAGTACATAGCAACAAGATGCCAGTTATTTGAAAATGCCAGTGAGCAGCATCATCCAAAATATTTACATTTTCCCTAGAGACAACCCTTAGAATCTTAGATAAGGTAATTCCTCCTTAGAGTCTTTCTCGGCTATTTGATAAGGTGATTCCTCCTTTGCTTAAGATTTTGGCTGATTGAGATAAGTTCAGAGGACAAGACAAAAACGAGGAAAATAGTCGTATTATTAGGAATCTAGAGAAGAAGCAGAACAAATTGTTATGAATCTCTAAGGAAATGCTTTGGCCACAACATTTTGCTGTCTTAAAAAAAGCTATGGAAAAAAAAAACATACCAGACAAATTACCAATAAATATTCTAAAATTGAATGAACCTATAAAAAAAGAAATAACATTTGAAATGGATGGAAAAACCACGAAACAGTTTTTAAATGCTTGTGGAGGATCCACCCATGAAATGACCCACTAACTTTGTATTGTACTAGACCAGTGTGTAAGTTTTTCGTATTTTGAAATACTCTACTTGAATGTGTAGAAGTTCACTGTTAGAAAGCAAATAGACGAGAATAGATCAACAGTCATTTTTTTCATAAAAAAGATCACGTGCTTTAAATTACTAGCCCTACCTATCAAGCTTTTGGTGAAAATGTGAAGATTTATCTATATACATCATCACAGCTATAGCAAAATTGAAATTCTACTGAGTTAGATATAAATATCATTTACATTAAAAAGCTATTTTGCCATATAATCATGCTTTATGTCAAATTGATGTTTTAGGGTTTTGCACTTTGCTTATGCTGGATGAACTAACAAGGTGGTCAACTTAAGCTGAAACCACCTTGCTGGGAAAATAAACAGATAGGACAAACAAGTCCTTGAGAGTTAACTGCTCATGATGGGAAAAGTTCTTACATATATTGACTGCTGCCTTCCATACCACCGAAGGACAGAGGTGCCAATAACCAAAGCCAATTTATGGAGAAATCTAAATAGATTAATCTACAGTTTCACATATCATACAAGAATCATAAAATGAGCAGGCTCATTGAGTTTCCTTCAGTTTTCTGTGAGCATGTAAGTGAAGAAAGAGTAAAACAATGACATATCCACCTTATTACCAGCATGAACAATGAATCAAATGAATCAAATATTATTTTTCTTTCAAAACAATGAATCAAATGCATAGTCAGTATAGGCTTATGAAAACAATCAAAGCATACAGCAAGCTCACCTTTCGGAGAGCACTAATAAATGGATCGGTTTTCGAAAGAAAAGGGGCAACTCGAGCCGTACGCGATAAAAGGCTTAACCAAGAAGCTATATAAGATGGATTGACTGCCAAGCTGCTATTTTCAGCAAATATCTGAATATTTTTTCCATCATACCCATATATATGCCTCTGTATAGAAGAAAGTGAAGGATATCATTAGAATGCTGGTTAAAGTTCAAAAGATAGGCATAGATTCTGTACTAAAGAGAGAAACTTCCATCTCAGCAAAAGAGGATAAGCATAACTACATAAGATAAGATCACGCAAAGGACATGCTCAAGCATCCTATCCCAAATAGTTAAAAAATAGAATTACGCATGAAACACATAATACTGTAACCTTCAGGAGCACCTTGCAAAATGGGAATTGGTGTCAACATGAAGCTAATGCATGATTCAATCTTCTATTGTCCTCATTCCACACAACTTCGGTTTCAAATATTTATAAGTAGGAAGTATCGGCATGGTGAGAACTCGATAATAACTTCCAAAATTTGGATGCTGTACTGATGATACGTACCTCTCATGCAGCCAAGGTTCAGTGAGTTTTTTTTTTCTTTTTTAAGCACTTACTCGAAAAAATGTTGCAAGTATGGGTCAGAATGGATAGTGATTCTAAATAAATTTACTACTCTGGAGAGGTGTACTAATTGGATCTTGAAAAATAGATTCAAGAGCTTCAGAAGTAGAGTAATTCAGATACTAATGCAGGAATGAAGTATGGCAACTTGCAGCAAAGAAAAACTCTTTCTGGAATCAGCTAATTGTACATCCTTAATGGTAGTGGACAGCAAGAGGAAATCAGTAAGTGGAAGAAAAAAATGTTGTATGCCAGGAAGCCTCAGAAGAGGATAAGCAATGGGTAACTAGTTTGTATCAGTGACTTGTTTTAGCTTGTCAGTAATCTTGATTGTTTTGTAGTGGGATCCTTGGTGGATAGTTGTTGTGTTTTATTCATTCAGGGTTTGGTGTTACGCCTTCCTAGAAGGATTATAGCCTCCTCTGCATGTTTGCATATGTTGGTTGTACTTTCGCTGATTTAATATGATTCTTACCTTCTGATAAATCAAAAGGATAACCTGCCTTGTATCTTTTCAGAAAAAATTAAATTAAAAGATAAAAAAGAAAACGAAAAAACAAACGACACAAACATAAGAAGCATCAAAACAGAACAAACTGAACCAGTTCGAAGGCAATCAATAATGTATAGCACAGTTGAACATGTAGCAGTATAAATCCAGTAAATCAAACCGAGAAGCATAGACTTACTGCAAGACTCTCCGCTACTAACTTGACACCTCTGAGAATAGCAGTTTCACTAACAAATTGCCTGTTAATCAATCAGCAATTGTCACAGGAAACACTCTCTGGAAGGACAGAATGCATTTCAGGAAGGTGGAGTTACCTGCTATCAGAAAGGCCTCCAAAATTTTCCAAAAATTTAGGAGCAGAAGAGCGTTCAGAAAGTGTGGCAGCTGTAACTCTGAGCCTTGAAAACTGCTCATGCTCCCAAGCTACCTACAACAGGATAAGAGGTTCAGCACTCGTAAAGCACAGGAAAAGGTAAGGTCATGTCCAAGGTAACTGATTTTTTGACCCATGGTAAAATTTTATTGAATGTTAGTATAGCAGATAATTCAAGGCAGCTATGATGGAGGGAAATTCTATTTTATGAAGCCAGTGTAAGAACAAGCTGTCATTTGAAAACTTTATGCTTGCTACATTCATTTTATTCACCAAACAAGACACTAGGACCAAAGTGAATCCCTCCTGCAATTCCCCCTCACTGGCATTCCTCAAAAAGAGAGCCAACACAACATAACATGTAGGGATACTCATTTTACATATCACCTCCATGTTTTAATGTTCTTCCTCTTAACTAAAGTAAGTAAGAGAGAGAGCAAGTGGTCCCTTTTTTGCTTTTTGCATAGGAAAAAGAAAGTTGTTTAGAAACATTAAAGAACTATCTTATATAAAAAAAAATTGTAAACTATCTTACAAAAAAAATTAGTAAGAAATGATCTTATAAAAAAAATTTGTAAGCTTCCTTGTAAAAAAATTGTTGTCAAAAACTTACTTATAAATCAAAAATATTGTAACAGCTACCTTATAAAACTAAAAAAGGCAAGACACTACCTTTCACTGGGATTTTAACCAATAATTTCCGGTGTTGACTAACATGTGCCATGCACGTAACCATTAACTAGTGTATTTATTTTTTAGGTTTTCCACTAAATTTCCCCACTTACCCCTAACTTTCCCATTTTTTGTTAAACTTGAGATATTAATATAATGTGCATGACACATACAAGTCAACGCCGGAATTTAATGGTCAAAACTCAAGATTTTGGCAAAAGGTAGTGTCTCAAAACATTGGGTTTCATAAGGTAGTTTTTATACAACATATGTTTTATAAGTTGTTTCTTACCAAAAAAAAATTATAAGGTAGTTTCTTACAAAGTTTCCATATATTAAATAATATAAGTGGACCCATATGGTTGGGTATGAAGGGTAAAGGAGAGAATTTCCTTATTCATAAAGAAATAAGCAAAAGTAAGAAGAACAAAAAAAACCCTAAATAGAAAGTCGGAAGAGCAAAAAGAAATACAGAGGGTATTAAACATCTACTCATTACATCGAGAAAATCTGATAACCTAAGAATGAGTAAAAATAAAGTGACATTTCAGCATATCAACTTACTCGAGGATTTGAAATGTTTATTTTTTTGTGCTTCAAGCCAACCTTAACTCTCAATTCTCCAGCAATTTCAGAAAAATCCTGCAAAAAGGTCCGAAACTCAGGCATAATGGAGTGTAGCAGAATCAACCAATATTTTAGCTTTATGCCATGGTTACCCCTGACTGTACTTACTTCAAAAATTTTCTTTATGTAAGCATTTTCTGGAGGTTTTGACACATGAAGCCACAATTCATTGTCCCATGAACCAATACTATTCAAACAAATAGCATAGTCAATACTCTCACGCATACGTTGGTCTAAGCTCCGAAGCCACTGCCAAGAAAGATTTAAGGCCAAGATTAATGCTCAGACTAGAAGGTTCTTAAACAGAAACAAAAGAGAACTGTGGAACTAGAATGCCAGAAATATGGATTATAAGATGAAAAGAAACAGTAATTCTATAGCTCCTAAAAAATGCAAATTTTTGTACTTAGAGTGCCTAAGACAGATATAAGATAAAGATATGAGGAGCTAGGAAGTGATAAGTACGGAAGATATGAATATAAGATTGAAAGAGAAGTAATTTACAGGATCAAAGTACCTTATGAGTTCCATTATAGTTGTAAGGTCCACCAGAAGTTACGCCAAAAAGTAAGTTGTATCTTCCTCTTGTCTTGGGATTAGAATAAAGAACTGAAAATAGCCGCACAATTTCCAATAGTGCCACAACACCACTTCCATTACTATCACTACCCACCGATAAGGCCTGTAAAAATTAAGCTAATAGGTCTTCAAACAGGACACTGGATGAGCAATCAATTACTTTCAAAAATGTCGATCATAGTTACTCACTGGTACAGCCCCAAATGTATCGTATGATGCCACTATAGCAATTGTTGGGACATGGATGGAATCTCCATCAAGTTTCAATCCTGGCAACCAACCCTGCAGGACGAATAAGAAATTCAATAATAAATTAACTAGAATACACATGCATTTAACTGTTGGACAACATACAACCAACATATTCACTTCAGATATTATGTTCTACTTCAATTAGATGGACATGGTTCCACAGGAAAGGAGCACATGATAAATATCTAACCGAATCCATGTTGAATGCCACATTAATTAAATGTTCATAATAAGCATACATTCAATTTTCAAAGACTCCATAATTAAGAGAGGGCTGCAATAAACGATCATATGTGATCAAATGTTCATAATAAGCCATTGTTTTAGTTTCAGCAAAAGAATATATCTTTCCCATATTTAAAAAACACTGTTAGGACATGAAGAGATGTATAGGAATGACTGGAAAATGTTCTAACCCATAGATCATGTTTCACGGACAAGAATATTTATCACCAAATCAACATCTGAAAAACTAGTGGCAAAGATTTTTGAAAAAAAAAAAGTCAAACCCAAAACCCAAAAACAATCCCCGATGCTGGAAGATAATTGTCGACCATATTACTAGATGAAGATCTTCAGGCAATAATGTGAATCACAACCTAGAAATTTACCTGAATGTTTGTAATGCTAGGAGAAGAAACCTTCCTAGCTTCAGATGTTGAGACAACAAGCTTGTACCTGAAGTATTCCATCAGAAATCAACCACTCAAGGGAAATTTGACTAAATAACAAATAATAAGGTGGATTAAGAGAAAGTAGGTTGGTTTCAGTATAAAAATTAAGAAAATAAAAGGCAATCCTTGAATGTACGAATGTGCCAAACTTTTCCAAAGTACCTAGGAACAGGACTCCCAGATCAAAAGACAAGAAACACACAATCAAGTTAAACACCTAATAACTGAAAAGGTAATAGAAGTACACAAAGATAACAAACAGATAATAAGGTAGACAACAGGCTGAAATGAAGTAACATCCAGGATAGGGCGGTCCTAAACATACTAAACAAAACAAGAGCTCAAAAAAAAAATACAACCGAAGAACAATGCACTTACCCGCCAGTAGTTGCAGTAGCAGGCTGGCCAATTGCATCGTTTCGTTTAACATCGCCCAGCACAGCCTTAATGTGCTCATCCTCAAAGGCAAAGTAGACAGGATACTGAATTAAATACAACATAAAAATTAAATTGATGAGAGAAGCTCGAATAGTTATTTCTCCCATTTTTTCTTGAATGCACATAGAATAACATAGATGCCACTAAAATCCTCATGATTCAGGTCCAGAGTCCAGTGGGCCAGGGTAATAGCAGTAAGATAATAACTATGGCCAGCATTTTTAAGCCTAAATGCTCCACTAATTGAGCATTACCTTCTGAAATATGAAGATAAAATCCTACCATGAAACTTAGAGCGCAAATCAATTGTTATTTTAGATGATTGTTACAGTTTTAAATGCATACAAAACAAATAATGTAAAATTCTTTCCTTGTTTCCTTTCTTTCAAAAACATTGATGTGCTGCATATCAAGTTATCATAAACTCATATTTTCAACTTATGATACAAAGTAGTTAAATTCAATATCTGTCATGCAATGAAAAGGCTACTCAGAGTCAACGCAAATCAGTGTGTTATACTATTGGTCCTCAACAGAATGAATCGCCTCTATAAGTAACCATAAGCACGCACTGCAAAGACAGAAAATATCATCGCTGAACTCACAGGTATGTTGGCATGCACCAGCAACCTTTCCAATACCAGCAATTTGTCTCTCTTTATTTCTTCCTCAGACTTTTGATCAACATGTTGTTTGCTTAATCCTTTTTCAAAATCAAATAGCCGAGGCAGCAAAAACAATAGACCACCTAAGGGTTTTTTCTGGTTGATGTGATCTGCAGTACATTTTTGAAATCCTTAGAGACTAAAAAGAAAGAAAACAATGAAAAGGGTACTATGCAGTTCAAGAATAAAAACATTATGCAAAAAAAAGTAACTTTAGAGGTGGCTACAACCTATACAGCATTAATGGAATAAACGTGATTTAGACCGATGGATGACTTCAAACCACTTCACAACCAGACCAGCGTTGCTAATTAAACAGCTAGATTTGGAGACAAAGGCAAAAGTTTAAGTGTAGTGGGTGCACATGCTTGAATCAAACAAAATAAAATCATAGAAATATTAACGCTATGAAATTTTTTGAAAGTACTCTATACTAGTCTTTGAGACTTTGACGCCAGCCAAGCTTGAAAAATCTTTATCAGAAAATAATTCTATTATATTGGGTTAATCAGCATAAAATGTTTTAGTTCAACATATTATTTTATCACAGTAAAAAAATAGAAATATTACTCCATCCATCGTCACAAAACTTTCCTATTTGACTTTTGGATTAAACTGATGCATCTTTGACCGTAAATTCTCACCAATTTAATTATCAAAATGCTATGATTTAATTCTTACTTTTTTAAATTGTATAATTTCAATAAATCAAATATATTTTATTAACTCAAAATAAAAATATTAAAAGTCAAAGTAATGTATTAGAGCTATGATAATTAAACAGGAAAGCTTGTGAATGCACTATATAGGAATTTCAGTTAGAATAAAATAAGTTTTTATCACTAATAGCATGTAGTTATGGACGGAAAAAACTTCACAGAACAATAGCGGTTAGTACTTTAGTACTCCCTCTGGATGTCCCTTCTTTGGCTATTCTTTGAGTGAGGAGAGGAAAAAGGGAGGTAAGGAGTAGAGAGGAAAACGTGGTTTCTTTTGCATAAGAACTTTGTATTCCTCCCTTTATGACTTGACTAAATACTCTCCTACTGGCACTACAAACCTCTACTTATCACTATGTATATATATGACTATATATGCTCTACCAAATGGGGATCCTACCCAATCACACAACTTTTAGTCATTATTAACCCTTAAAACCCTTCTATGCTTAGTTATTTCCCACATTCCCTTTAGGAACATCAATATGGAACAGAGGGAGTAATAGTCAATAGATTCTTCTATTGATGCAATAATCAACAAAAATTCCAAAAAATACTTTTATGTATATTTTCAACATATATTAAGAAGACTACTAACTTCTTTTAATGTCAATCAATTATAATCAACATAAGACGCATGGAGTTGATGGAGCATGTAATAACTTCTACCAGGGCACAATAAAAACTAAAAAATGCATGAAGAGCACTGTATTTTCTTAATTAAGATTTTATTTGAAGGTTGGGTTACTCTCCTTCTTGACTCTCTTTGAGAAAAAGATGTATAGTTGAGCGAAGAAGGTAAAAGTATAATTATTGGAAATAAACACCAGCATGTACTATTAGCAAAGATACCTAAGATCACCCCCAAAATCGGTTTTGTACATACTTCCAAACTGGAGCAGTTAACTGCTCTACAAATCAAGAAAGCAAAGGGTGAAACTAAGATAACAAAAAGAGAAAAAGAAAAGACAGCAGCATGTAAGCCATAGCCTGAATCAAACATGCAACCTCTTTGAAGAGAAAACGGCACCATGTAAGCTACAGCTTGAACTGAACAAGAAATTCTTCCACTTTCTGATGTGTGTAAGTAAAATTTGGTCAATAATAAAAAATTATTTTTTAACCTATGACTGACAAGGGCAGAATTTAATAAAATAAGACTGCAAGTGTATCTGGCTTTGCCCCTAAAATAGAATACAATATTTTTGAAAAATACTAAAGCGGCCCATTCTGCTCTGAGATTTACATAAGATCACAAGAAAGAGTTCAGGACTGTTAGGCATCGATTGGATTGGGCGTAAAACATTTTTAGTGAAAATTAGTTTTCCATGGAAAACATTTTACAGTGGAAAACACAATTAAGATAGACTTTGTTTGGTTGTATGCAGAACTAATCTTCTGAATATCCAAAATTTTTACCAAAATCAACCACCATCTTCATCAAAACAGCCATTGTGGAGCCTCCTCATTTTGACTCAATTGATAAGAGCATAAGAAAAGCAGCGGCAGGCTTGGCCAGGTACAAAGAGTTTGTGGGAGAGAGAATGAAAAGGTTGTTCCCCTTGTTAAATGGGGGAAAAGATTTTGAACCTCCTGGAAAACATATTTCAGCCCTTTGTTTTCGCTATTATTGTTCGTGACCAACCAAACAATGAAACAGAAAGAACAGTGTTTTCCATGAAAATCTTTTACACCCAACCAAACAAAGCCCAAGTTCATGTGGAATGCACACAGAATATCAGATATTCGGAAAAAATATTGTCAACATCACAATAAATCAGTATTTCTTGACTTTAAGTCTCCAATATACGAAATTCTATCAATACTATCACTAAAAGAAGATTTCCAACCTAGGTCACTCAGGAGTACCAAATACGACATCAAACCACCAGCAAATAAAGGCACAAAAGAATTGTAATGAACAGTCCTAAAGTGAAAAAGGAAATGAAAAAATACAATCCAATTGTATCATCTCATCAGTATACGCTCCTTCCCACAAACATGCAAGTTAGAAGTTACTCCGTAACCAAGACAATCAACCCAGACGGACTCATTACCATCGGACAACAGTGGCAAATCAAGGAACTAAAACAGAGATGCAAATTATTACAAGTTATTTAACAATCCTTAATTTGGCATTCGTTCCCAAGATAGGGAGCACGAATTTTAATTTCAGTTCGCCTTAGAAAATAATGAATATATAGGCATTATACAAATAGATCTGCCCTGATCGGCAAGAGCACACCAAATCTTCCACCCTCGGGTAATTTATGTTCTCAAATTCGTTAATTATTGATCAAATATCAAATTTGACCATTAATTAGGTTACCGTGAATGATGTAAAATGCTTAGAAGATGTTGTTGACTCTAATCCAAGAAAAAATTAATGACCACTAAAACAGCACTGCACTGAACAAATGAAAATCGGGAAGAATAAACCCCATTCCTCAAAGTTCCAAGCAAGAGAAATCAAGCAACAACCTAAAACAAACACACCGGAACCAAAACTAAAAAATAAATAGCCAAATATGTGAGGGACAATGCTAGACTAGTAGCAAACTGCCAAAAAAAACCTTGTAAGGAAGAAACATCAAGGTCGCTGATGGGAATGATGACAACGGAACGGGAAAGATCCGCATTGGTAGCGGTAAGAGAAGACGCGGCGTGATGATTAAGATTAGCAATACGTGATCCGAAAGGAGCACCAGCGAGGTCGTACTGTATCAGACGGTAAACGTCAACGGCGGTGGCGGCATCGCCGAGCTCTACGCACGCCAACACCACTAGGCACAGTGCAATTACTGAGCTTAATATTTCTATTTTACACTCTCTCCGTCTCTCCATTTCTCTTGATGGAGATCCAGATACAAACCCTAGGATTTTTGTGCTTGTGCTGCTACTTGCGAGTCTGCTACTGGACGACCCTCTTCTCTTACTTTGAACTAATCGGTGTAGCTGGGGATGTGGCAAAGTAATGAAATTATTATTATTATTATTATTATTATTATTATTATTATTATTATTATTATTATTATTATTATTATTATTATTATTACTATTATTACTATTATTACTACTACTACTACTACTACTACTACTACTATTATTATTATTATTATTATTATTATTATTATTATTATTATTATTATTATTATTATTATTATTATTATTATTATTATTATTATTATGAGCAACAGTACGTACCCCAATGTCTTGATTTTCGAGAACTTCTGGATCCGCTTTAACAATGCAACAGTCTCCTTCTCTAATTCCCCAAGAGTAAAGAAAGAGAAAAGAAGGAACCATAACCAATTGTCCGACAACTAGAATCGTACTCGACCCACTTCCGCTGAGGTGCATAAGCCACAACCCAACCAAGAACAAATTATGATAACCCAGACTATGTCAAAGGAGAAAAACCTGTTAAGTCAACATAGACATCGCGACCACGATCCCAAGAATAAAGTAACACATCTATAGGTCTGAGGGCCCCGTCGTTTCCTCCAGACAACACAATGCCAACCTCTTTTCTAGCTGAAATCACATATCAATAACAAACATCAACAAGGGTATCCCGCACAACATTATGCCGATGTTTAATTCTCACTATACCAACACAAGACACCGCGTGATCACCGAAAAAATCCCCAGTAAAAACCCTTCAACAAGTAGAGCACGGTGTCGAGACAGAGAACAATGGAACACCCAAGCAGTAGCATAACACACATCAGTAAGTCTTTGCGTTCATCGTCTGACCCAACCCCGAAATAGGAACTGCCCGAAGCCAAGCAGAGGTATGATCTCCCTGTTCCGATTTCCACAATGCTGATTGACGAGGAGATAAAGAAACCTCACTAGGATTACTCAAAATGTCATACTCCATTATTCTATTGAACAAGCTCAATGCATCCTCAAAGGCTCGACCAAGGCCAACAACACCAGCATGACGTAGAAGCCTTGTCTGCAACTTAGTAGACTGTAACCACAAAGCAAGAAAAGCATAATGGCAAACATCACCTACGGAATAAAACCCAAGCTTGCTATACACGAAAGGCAAGGTGGCAAGCCGCCACTGCTAATCGCCAAACCCAAACCCTGAAGCAGCAACGATACGCTCCAAGGAAGATCAAAGTGCCTCGTCGAATGTCCGCTCAGCTACCTGAAAAGTACTAGGGGACAAGTACGCAAAGCAAAGTAGAGTTTAGAAACTCCGGTACAAGCCTTAAGCAACAAGAGCTCGCACTGAGGATCATGAAGCTTAGCAACCCAATCCATAAGCGCAATGGTCTTGGTCACTCTCTACATCATTAGCTCATCTCCATAACTGGAATCGGAACTAGTGAGACCACCAAGCAACTTAACACCACGCAAGGGTTGAGCAATATTAGGTGGAAAGACACCCACGAGCTTGATTTGAGGGTCTTCTGAAGGCAAAAAAACTTTAGTTTTTTCCTCATTAAGATGTAACCCAAAACGAGGTCCATCCTCCATAATCAACTGCAAAACCTTCCCCACCACCAATGTAACGTGTCACCAATAACAGTGTCGTCATCCAAATACCAAGCCTGAAGACATACATCAAAGTGTGTGATTTTACACATCAGGGGTTGTAAAACCAAAGCAAAAAGCAGAGGACCAAGGGGATCATCCTGCTGCACCCCCTGAGACGACCATAAGGTGTGGTGTCCGTAATACAATTTAGTTGGATTAGAGTAGCAGAATTCAACCCATCGTGAAAGGCCCGAACAACGACGACGAACTTCATGTAACATGACCGCACGATCAACTAGATTGAAGGCATTTTGAAAATCCACCAATAACATAGAAAGATCAACATCAGAACTATGATCCTCAATCAACCGATTCACAGTATGAAGAATCGCCTCACTTCCCGAAGAAACCCCAACACCAAATTGGAGACCATCAAAGTAACTTCCTAAAGACTGGCCAACCATAACAACACTGACCTTTGAAACTAGACGCCGCCAAACAGTACCTACAGCTATAGGACGAATACCACCACCAGTATATTCTCATAGTTCCATAAGACACTTTCCAGCTAGAAATAAACTAGAATGTCTAGCTCAACTATTTTTATAATATTGCATTTGAATTTCTCTTGTTTCCCCTCCATCACCTTTGTACCTTTTCCTCTACTCCCTACATCTTTGTTACTACCCTCATGGCCTCATCCATCTAGTGGTCATTTTTCCCACCATTAACTTGCAATTTTTTGTATACCCCACTAAGTGCTACAATTAAGTCCACCGTTTCTTTTGCATTTCTATCATCTTCTCTCTTTCTCATCTAAGTCTATTCTTGTATATTCCTAAAATCCCCATCCTTTAATCTATGTTTCTTTGGTATTGTTGTTGCTTGGTTGTTGATGATTGTCGCCTTTGTCTTATTGACATGGAGTTGTCTTATTAGAGCATACAACCTTTGTCGGATATATAGTCTAACAATTTGCTATGATCGCGAATTTTAATTATTTGATTTTATCTGAAAATTTAATAATTATCCTCTTTTATCTTTCTCATGTGAGTCTAGTCTTCTTCTTCACTAGTCATTCCTAAAATCAACATCCCTTAATCTATTTTTCTTTCATCTTGATGTTGCTTGGTTGTTGATTGTTGTTGCCTTTATCTTATTTGGGTTGTGCGTTTTTTACAATCCATCCTAATAGCATTGGGTTCTCATGTTTAGTTTCCGTGCTCAAGTTTTTAATTTCCAATAGAGTAAATTCAATTCATTATATTCATAATACATTTTCATAAGAAATTTGAATATAACAAATACAAAACATTGAATAAAAAAAGGTATTTTTTTGTCAAACTTACAATCATTGAGAAGATCTTACATCGTAAAGTATCTCTTGCACGTACATATCATTGGAGCATACAATATTTTATGGATATATAGTTTAATGATTTGTTGCAATCGCTCGATTTTTTTATTCTATCTAAATAATTGATCAATATCGTGATTCCATATAATATAACTTTTTAGCATTAAATTTTTTTTTGGACCAATAAATTTAGGGCAAGTACATTTAAGGTTGGTTATAATCGTACCTGACCTACTATCATCTCTTAACTTGTTTTCTTCCCTTGAAAAAGTGGACTTAAGGTACAATTTTGATTTGATATGTTAATTTAATATATTGATTTATGTAAAGATTCAAAAGGTAATATCTCACTAAATGGTTATTAAGTACTAAAATAAGATAGGACATGAATGACAGATTGACAACAAAGAAATGAAATATTTTTCACTCGGACAGGAAACATGCGAGCTCTCTATTATACACAAGTACTAAATGTAGGATAAAATTTTCTAATCGTAGGATATTACTAATGGAGATACATGAATTATGAGACCAAAAATACCCTATTGTAAACTTACATCAATATAATAGTTTCTAATCTCTCTAACCTTTAAAGAATAAATATTTTTTGAATGCTCTACTTGAAACTACTATGCTCTTTATGTCTTGTTTAACAATGATGGTTTTTATTTTTCATCATCTATTAATAGAAAGATTGTAGGGATGGGTAGGTCAAAAATTGCACCACTACTACGACAATATTATGTTAAGTTGCTGACAAACTATCGCTTTCCATTTTGATCTATATTTTACAACTGATTTATGCCCAACGACTTGGGGTAGCCAAAGTTGATTTTCGATCACTATGAATGACCAAAAATCTTACATGGACTAATTCCACACAAAATTTAATGTAGGCCCAATTAGCAAAACCATCCATGCAAGAAAAAGACATGCATAATAACTTCTCTCTCTAACATAGCGACTATCTAATCTCAACGGTACATCTTTCTAAAATCCAAAAGAATTGGTTGACAATATCATGATCAAGTGGAGAAAAACCTAGGTTTAATTGATGAAATTGATCTCAATCGCGTAACTGAACATAAAGTGATGGCTTAGATCGATCTCAGTCATGTAATTGAACATAATGCAATACCTTCAATTGATGATTGCAATTCAGGAATTTTATTGACTTCAATTTGAACAATGACATTCTCGTTTCTTGTTTCAATTTTTGGAGAATGTGATAATTATCACTAAGTAATTAAGTACTGTTTTTGCGTTTCAATTTGATAATCATGGTTGAATGTAGGAGTGCTTATGACCCAAGTCGAGCTCGAGTTTGGCTAAGCTCGACTCGAGCTAGAAAGCTTGTGAGCTAAAAAACCGAAGCTCGAGCTCGACTCGAAAACTCAATTCTTGAGCTCGAGCTTGATTAAAACTCGTTTCAAGCTCGACTCAAACTCGAGTTCGTTTCAAGATGAGCTTGACTCATTTTCAACTTGAATAAAAACTCAATATGCCACTTATACCTCAATTGAGCCAAGAAGAAGACTAAATTTTAGCTTTAATAAGCTTAATTTGGTTTTAGGTGGAAAACACTATTGAGTTTATATATACTAATTGCTTCAAACCATTTATCATTTTTTTCAATGTGGAATTTTGAATTTATATATAAAACTCTCTCCAACCCTATTTCATTTTAAACCAATGTGGGACTTTTGGTTTATATATCAAACCATCTTTTATTAATTTCAATTTTATATTTTAAGTATACTTTTTAATAAATATATACTATAAATAAAAATTCGAGTTTCTCACGAGCTTTTTGAGTCGAGTTTTGATTTGCTTAACTTGACTTGTTAACTTATCGAGTCGAGTTCAATCGAGTCAAGCTTTGACCGAGTCGAATTCGAGTAGCTCAACTCAATAAGCACCCGTAGTTGAATGCGACGTTAAACGATTTAATTGTGACAAATTGGTATAATCATCTATATATGTATGGAATTGAAGAAGGTACAAACATTTATCCAGATGAAAGCATTCAATCTAATTAGGAACAAAAACCATAAAAAAATGAGGAGATTATTGATTGGTTAGTTAGTTGGAGAAACTAGAAATACACTAGATGAAATACATAAATCGTATTATCAACCTTCTATTATACTAGATTTTAGTGAGGTGAATGCAAAACAAGTTCTAAAATATGGAACAACGAAAGTCAAAGTAAGTATTTCTTGTACCTTCCTGAGTTTTTTCGCTATAATTTCTCCCTATATAATACCGACTAAGTAGGGTTGCAGTTGAGGGTCATTGTCTGTGGGTTAGGTCTGTTGGTGTAGGAAAGAGAAATTGAAGCATGAGTGAGTTGAGGACGGAGGATATCCTTAGGGACAAGAAGAGTGATGAACCCAGCTCCGTCACAGCCCTCTCTCTGAATCACAAAGCTCTAACTTTAAATGTAATGTTCATGAAATGACCTCTTCATGGTTTTCATCCGCTTGTGTCTAACTATTTACCTCTTCCTCCCTCCCTCTTAGGTATATTGCTTGAGCGATTTTAACAACCTCGAGAGGCTTGATCTCTCCTTCAACAGTTTAACTTCACTCAAGGTACACTTTTATTTTATTTTATTTTCGATTCTATTCACGCTAGTCTTATTGTAATTGAGATTGCTATTTTTTTAGGGTTTGGAGTCGTGCTACAAATTGAAATGGCTTTCTGTGTTGCAAAACAACCTTCCCAACTTGAAAGGGATTGAAGCCCTCCCTAATCTCCTAGTAATGTTTCTGGTTTTTTTTTTTTTTTTTTTTTTTTTTTTTTTTTTTATATATAACTATTTGCCAATTTTATGTTCCACGAACAGAACACACTACTTATTCGGCCTCCTGAATGCTACCATCATAGGTTTTAAATGCTGGCAAAAATAAACTCAGATCAATGGATGAGGTGAAGAACCTGCTCAAATTACGTGCATTAATATTAAATGGTGAGCTGTGGTTTTTAAGTTATACTTCTGTGGTTTTGTCTATGTTATTGATTCTTCATTTCTTCTGCTACCTGACAATAAGGTTACATATTGTTTCTAATGGGATTTCATCTGATTTCATCCCTGTGTTTGCAGACAACGAGATTCCATTCATATCTGGTCTTGACCAACTCTTGGAGTTGAATACTCTTGGTAAATTTCTGATACCTTTTACGGGCTTTGGCATCCCATTCTGTCATCCCCCTATTTGACTGTTGCTTCTTTATATTCTTTGTAGTTCTATCTAGAAATCCTATCCGTAAGCTGGGCATTTCACTGACCAACCAGAAATCAATCGTGAGGGTGAGCACTGTATTTGACTAGCTTCAAAGTAGTATCATATTAGAGCATCTTATAGGTCTAATTCTACTTATTCTTCATGGGGATTTCAGATTTCTCTCTCCAACTGCCTACTAGAAGACATTGACAATTCAATCAAGGCCTGCACTAAACTTGAACAACTTCGCCTTGCTCACAATAATATTAAGGTTTTTGTTTGACTTCCTGTCTCTTCTCCGCTGTTTTCTTCTTTCTTCTTGTCTCTGCCTAAGTCGAATGTTGGAAATAATGCTAAGGAAAACTCCTTGTCCCACATTGGTGGGAGAAGGAAATTTTTCTTGGTTTAAATTTAAGTGTGTACACTTGGTTGTTTGAAGTACATACCCTATTGTTGTGGGCTAGAAAGGGGCATCCCCATGCGCGCCGCCGCCACCGGCCGGTTCTGTTCGTGTTCGTGACACATGCGCGGTGTGGTGTGTCTACCTTTTTGGGCAAAGTTGTAACCGTCGTTCCAGTGTTACGAAGTCCGCAACATTGTTTTGACTCGGTTTTAAAAGTCTGTAACTGCCGCTCATTTTACTGAACATTTATTTTCGTGGCTTGATTTTCTCCAACGGTTACAATTCTCTTAATCTTTAAAAACCGCTCTTTGTTGTTCTTCAATTAGTTACAGAAAAACGTTCTTCCTCTTTCAGTTTTCTTCAAAAATAATTTTGAGCATATTGAGAGTTCTTACCTCTCTTTTTGAGTGCATATTAAGAGAGTTTGCTGTGTTAATTCTTGGGGGGCAACGCCATCTCCAATTGTACCATAGTCCGGGCGAATTTGCTTCTAATTGTAGGTGAGGATACTGTAAAATCAGAGAAACAAAACCTTGAAATGTAATGTCGTGATGTGTTTCATTAAAAGCTAAAAGCTTAACCTCACCAAATGTACAAGCCAAAGGAATGGGAAGTGTACAATTATGAGTCTTTCCATGGCTTTGTTAGTCCACATGAATCCTTTTGCGGAACAAGGTCGGGTTTCCACCATGAATTCCTCAACTAACAGGCTTAAGCCCCATTTCCCTCGACATAATGCAAACCCCAATCCATAGTACCTCTAAAATACCTTAAAAGGCGTCTAAGGGCATTCCAATGTTCTTTATTAGGGTTATGGGTATATCGACTAAGTCTACTAACTGCATAAGCTATGTTAGGTCGAGTGTAGTTCATAAGAAACATTAAACTCCCAATTATTTAAGCACACTCAGTTTGTGACACACTATTGCCATAGTTCTTTTTCAAATGAATGCTAGAATCATAAGGAGTTTTAACAGGCACAATATCATTTAACACTGTTTTCCACATAATGAGATTGAGACAAAGAGAAACCATTACTAGCTTTAGTAACTTTAACACCTAAAATCACATCAGTTTCACCTAAGTCTTTCATCTCAAACTGAGAGGAAAGAAATTCTTTTGTTTCATTAATAATATCAATATGTGTACCAAAAATCAACATATCATCCACATATAAGCAGACAATTACACAACCAGATCCAAACATTTTTTAGTACACACAAGTATCAACACGATTTGCTACAAACCCAAAACTAAGTATTGTTTTATGAAACTTTTCATACCACTGTTTTGGTGCATGTTTTAATCCATACAAAGATTTCTTTAACTTACAAACTTTTTGTTCCTGTCTAGAAACTACAAAACCAGGAGGTTGAACCATATAAATTTCCTCCTCTAAGTCGCCATTTAAAAAAACAGTCTTTACATCCATTTGATGCACAATCAGATTATAGCTAGAATCTAATGCTTGTAAAGTACGTATAGTGGCGATCTTAGTTACTGGAGAGTAAGTGTAAAAGAAATCAACACCAAATTTTTGTGTAAACCCTTTAATCACTAATCTTTCCTTATACCTTTTGACAGTACCATCAGTTCTAAGTTTTCTTTTAAAAATCCATTTACAACCAATAGCTTTACTACCTTTAGGCAAATCAACTAGTTCCCACGTATGATTAGACATGATGGATTCTATTTCACTATTAACAACTTCCTTCCAAAAACTAGCATGAACCGAACTCATGGCCTCTTCAAATGTTTTAGGCTCATCATTAAATAAATGATAACACACAACTAGTTCATCTATTTCATCAACATCATCGAGTTCAGTTAAGAAAGAAGTCAAAAAATCAGGACCAAAGCTAGTTGTAGTTCTACGTCTCTTACTTTTCCTAAGTTGTACCACATCATCATTTTGAACAACAGGAGAATGAACATGCATTGAAGAGGATGAAGGAACGGATAAAATCACATCATGTGACACATTATTTTTCTTCAAAGGGAAAACATGTTCAAAGAATTCTGCATCTCTAGATTCACACATAGACCTATCATTTAAGCACATGAACCTATAGGCTGCACTATTTACAGCATAACTAACAAATATAGAATCAAAGGTTTTAGGTCCAATATTTTCCTGTTTAAAGGATGGTAAAGCTACTTTAGCAAGACACCCCCACACTTTCAAATATTTTCGTGGCTTGATTTTCTCCAACGGTTACAATTCTCTTAATCTTTAAAAACCGCTCTTTGTTGTTCTTCATTTAGTTACAGAAAAACGTTCTTCTTCCTCTTTCAGTTTTCTTCAAAAATAATTCTGAGCATATTGAGAGTTCCTACCTCTCTTTTTGAGTGCACATTAAGAGAGTTTGCTGTGTTAATTCTTGGGGGGCAACGCCATCTTCGATTGCACCATAGTCGGGGCAAATTTGCTTCTAAGACAATGTTCCTAACACGTCACGGCATTACATTTCAAGGTTTTGTTTCTCTGATTTTACAATATCCTCACCTACAGTCGAGTTGCTTTGAGGGTGCTGCACTACGTTCGTCACATTGTTTTCTTGTGTCTTTTAATTAATTGATTGATCAAAGTGTAACCTGCGGGCTATGGAAGTATGGACTATTACTTAGTTATGCATTTCATATTTTCTTCTCACTAAACAGACTCTTCCTGAGGGGCTATCAAATAGCAAGAAACTTCAAATTCTGGACTTAGGAAACAACATGATTTCAAGGTGGTCGGACTTGGAGGTATGCGTTTTATTTTGTATGCTCTTACAACATTGTCTTGTTGAGTTTTACGTGATTTTTGGATTAATTTGGTTTTTGGCATAATTGCAGGCACTTTCTTCATTGCATAACTTGAAAAACCTTAATTTACTTGGAAATCCAATTGCTGATAAGGTCAAGCTCCTAAAAAAGGTATGATTTTCTGGTCTTGAGCATGTGGTCATGTCTACCACTAGCCCACTTGGTGTTTGGCCATTGGCCAGTATGCTTGGTGTTGGTATGCTGAACTTGGTGCTTCAAGAGCTGTTCATAATTATTTACCAGTGCACGCTTCTCCTTTGTCAATTGTAAGTTATTATCTACATATTGCAAGAAATTGATTGTCTATTTTGGGGATTTTATTTTTATTTGCAGGTGAAGAAGTTAGTTCCTAATTTGCACATACTTAATTCTAAAAAGTTTGATTATCTGAGCTTTAAGAAGGATCAGAAAGTTGATGGTGCTGTAGTTAGTCTAGAAAATGAGCTTAAACCTTTAAAGAATAAGAAAAAGGCTTCTAATGTTAAGCACTGTGATGTTAGTCCCAACAATAGCATGGATGTTGATTTTGATGAACATGTGAATCACAAAGGGCTGACTAATGACCAGAAGCTTGTAAAGGATAGAGGACTTGATGACAAAATCAACTTTATGAGTAAAGACAGGAAATTGAAGGTTGGAGAATGTAATGCTGATGAAATCAGTGATGAAGAATATCCAATAAGGGAGAAAAGAGATCCTAGGAAAAAGGATAAGTATTCTAGAAAGGCCAAAACAAGTAAAATAACTGAAGGGAAGCCTGATGGGGGCCATGGGGCACATATTGATGGTAAGAATGAGCAGAAGACAAAGGTGAAGCATGCCAATAAAGTTCTGGTGCAAGAAGCTGATGAAACTATAATTGATAAAAGATCAAAAAGAAAAGTTATGCATTTGGATGTTATTGATGATACGGAAACTCCATTTTTAGAGCTTGTAGCTAACGACGCAACTGAAAGTGTGAATCCCAATGATGGTCTCAGAAGAAACAGCCAAGGAGTTGGGAAATTCGACACAGTTAGTGCTCTGGTTACGTATCCTGCAAAGAAAAAGAAAAGCAAGAATCAAGTTTCTGGGGCTTCTGTGCTTCAGTTTCTGACTCCAGAATTTGGATTGGGGGGGCCATCAGCGTGGACTGATGATGAAGAGTGACCGGTATTAACTACTCAACTCTTTGTGTTGTATATGTTGAAGCCAAGTTCTGTTTGAATCCACTTACTTTTCCTGCTGGTTCACTCCAGTATCACCTATAACATTTTCATGTCACTCAGTTAACAGATCTGGCCTACTCTCGTGCTGAAGGTGCAGGTACTTCAGCTGCAGAAGTTAAATGCCAGCTTTTTTTCTAGTTTATTTATTTCAAACTATTTTGAACAGATCTGTTGTTTCTTTTCTGGATCTTTCTTTCCATCCTAGTTAGTTATATCCCTGTTATTGCCACTTGCTATTTTACTTGTCACTAGTCATAGTTGTGTCTTGTGATAGATAAGTTAAATCAGTGACGTGGATGAGAAAGAAACAAGGATAAAGTGCTTTCATAGCTTCAAGATTTTTCTGAAAAGGCTTATGAAGGTTTTGTGTAATTTTCTTTATCTCCCATTTTAGGTCAAATATACCAGTTGGTTCTGGAATTGTGAAGTGGTATGCTTTCCTAGTTCATTGGTTCCTGGAATTACTGAGATTTTCCTTAAGTAGGAAACTATGCTATACTTGTAGTTAATTCCCAAGGTATATATTTCTTTTCTGCTTAAGACTCTTAAATCCTTTTTGACTAGCTCTTTACAGAACGGGCTAAATGGTTTATACTCAAACCAGTTTGAGTAAAATTATTTGAGAAGGGTATTTTAATTGCTGATCCAATATATTATTTGAGAAGAGCATTTTAGCAGTTTTCTGTTTTTCACATATATATTATGAAACTAGTAGCTGATTGAATTGAGAATGCTGCATGGGTGTTGTTAACTAACAGTTTATATCATATTGATACTACAGAATAGTCTATACGGAGTACTATTGTATTGATATTATAAAGTGACGTCTAATGTCCCATTGGTATTGTATATCCTGTATTTTGATTAAAAATAGTTCGCTTTTATATTATGGGTTAGAGGAAGTATCGAAAGGATAGATTCGGTGGTCTCGGGATAAATCAGGCAGAATATAATTTGAGCTTGTTGAAGCTATCGTACCATTCCATCTTAATTTTGCTGAAAATTGCTTGCGAAATGATGAAACAACTAGTCATATTGACTTTAGAGCACCATTGTTGGTGAACAACAACAAATGGATCGTGTTCTCATGGTTACTATCACTTGTTCTCTGTTATTCACATCACTATAACAAATTATTTACCAATTTCACTTTAACAATTAAGCAAATAAAAAAGGTTCATCATCCTAATTTATTTATAATTAAAAATTATTAATCCTATGTAACACCTTAATTATGATTAACATAAATAATTTTAATTACTATGATTAATTATTTTATTTTAATTATCGTAATTAATTGTTAGATATAAGATTTAACAGAAATTAATTGACATAATTAATTACAACAACGTAATTATTTACAATTAACATAATTTAAATGAAACCAATTACAAACCATAATTACCATAATATAAATGAAACCAATTAGAAATTATGTCGTTAACGTCATTTAAGCAAAACCAATTAATGTGTGTAATTGTTTCAGTTTTCATTACGCTCAAATTATTTCCAAATATGCGCGACACTTGACGCAGTTGCAGACTGACACGTGTGCTGACCATTGGGCTTTAACGTTTCAATTTTATTGCTTGTTCAACTCATTTGTACGATTTTTTCCACCAACACCCATCCATGAACTTCCCCTTTTTCACCATTACGAGGACAAAAATGGTTTTCCACCCCAAATCATTTTTTGTTCGCTATTACTAATGCTCTTAAGTGTCAGAATGGTGGGTGAACGTATTAAATGTTCATTACTTTTGGGATAGACATATATGCCAATGTAATGCCATTAATCAAAGTGATAGTATCCGTATCCTTTTTATTTTTTTGGCAAGGAGAAGAACTGGAAAAACTTGAGCACTTTTTTTAGCTTTAGTGGCTAGAGAATGGCTCGTGAAACAAACCATCTAGAAAATTAATACAAGAAATGAACAGAAAGACGTAGCCAAATCAAGAATATGTCGGGCAAGCAGATGAAGTTCCTTTGGGGAAGTTCCTCAGAGATTCTATCGCTATCGTATATCGATCTTGATGATCTTTACTTCGCCCAATCCAGTCGCTTGTTGCATACCCTTTCAAATTCCTAATAGTTTTAATTGGAGAGCCGCAAAGAAGCTCAACCTTTTTTCCATATTATCTACAAGCATTATTTCCTAGATAGAGGACCATCCCACTCTCGCCTCTACTAAAATACTTCCTCCATGAGTATGAGTTTTTTTTTTCAAGTTCCATCTGTTTTCATGAATAGGCATCTTCTTCCCTCTATAGATATGAAGGTCCAGAGTGTTTGCACCCAACAATGTCTCCTTGAGGATTATAAAGACCCAAGAAGGGTTAGGAGAAAGAACCTTTAAACGCAACTTTATATCTGTGGATCCAGAGACTCCATAAGATTAACAAGAATTCTAAAGCTTCAATTTTGGAGAGCCGAATCTTATTGGGAAAGAAGTATCAAATGGTTCCAGTCCACTGAGGGATAGTAGGTTCTAAACAATTAATCCTTATTCCAAAAGGAAAGCGGCACTAGTACTTGACGAGAAGCTGTAATCTCAAAAAAGATGATTGATAGTCTCCATATATTCTTGACAAAGGAGACATACAGCTTCATGAACAATACCCCTCAATCTCAATTTCGCTTTGACGAGGAGAGCATTATTGATAAGTTTCCATTCAAACAACATGCATTTGTTAAAGCATTTAATTTTCCTGAAAACTTTCCAGAAGGCAAACATGCCCCTCTGAGATCCTTGTCAATAAGAGGATTTTCTTGAGCAAGAAGGAAGCTCATCTCGATTTGACCGAAAATTCTCATGAGTTAGAGTCTTTCCAGACCAGGGTATCCTCCTCTCCAGAAGCATTGATATGGGTCGAGAGGATTGAAACCGCATGATTCGCATCAAATAGAGTACAAACTTTATGAGAATCCCAAGTCTTGTCCAGTTTTATGAGATTCGAGTCCCATGCAACTTAGTGAAATTCACTTGATCCTCATACTAGACAATATGAAAGTATTCATTATATTGCAAGTCTCCAATTGAGCTAATGCAGCTTTATTTGGGGATTCAATCATTAAACTTTTTCTCCTTTGCTTTACTAAATTTGAGTGATAATTTGTTGATGATCTGAAGCCCTGTTGTTATATCATCACCTTCTTTTTGTTTCCTGAATTGAAGGACTTAACAAAGATAAAACCTACTTCACTAGGAGATTTAGAAAATGAAACCTAAAAACAAGATAATTCATGTTGTAGGCCAACATTTGTTTTCCTCATACTAGACATATGAAAGTATTCATTCTATTGCAAGTCTCCAATTGAGCTAATGCAACTATATTTGGGGGTTCAATCAATTAAACTTTTTCTCCTTTGCTTTACTAAATTTGAGTGATAATTTGTTGATGATCTGAAGCCCTAAGCAGTTTTTATATCATCACCTTCTTTTTGTTTCCTGAATTGAAGGACTTTACAAAGATAAAACCTACTCCACTAGGAGTTTTAGAAAATGGAACCTAAAAACAAGATAATTCATGTTGCAGGCCACCATTTGTTTGAAAGCAATTTTATTAAATACTTTACATTCACCTCCTCGGGCATGATTAAACTATATGGAGTAATTTGTACACATTGGTAGGTTTTGTGTGATCAAACTCATGAATAGATGTATGAATCCGTTTGATGATTAATAATGCCAATGGTGTTTATAGAGTTTATGAAGTAATAGTACTCTTGTTATATATGGTATTCTTCTATGTCAACTTTGGTCGATTAATAAATGTTATCATGTAATCTAATGGTTGGGGAATGTACTATGCATGGCATATGGGCTGTTTATGTGCCTTATTGGACTGACTTTAAGGGGGAGGTCCGGGGAATATATTTTGATTTCGTAGGGTTTCTCGATCTTCATACCCAGTTATCACGTATTCCATAGTTCATAGTCCATACTCCACATTAGTGGTGTACTTATTACGTGCTTTGTAACTATGTACAACATTAATAGATTCATATATACCATATCACACTAACTTTGTACCATCTTCTAATGTAAATTTTGTACCATATAAAGGGAGGTAACTCTTGTGAGAAATGAGAAGTAGGGAGTATTAACTAGCTTTTAGGATTGTTGAGTTTTATGCATATACTGGATCACTAATTAAAAATGAAATTCCATATATCCAGATGAGGGAATAGCTGGAATTTCACTCAACATGACTAATTGGACAAATGGGGAGTAGATTATTTCCAGCGAATTACGGAGTAAAAAGTTACTCTCTCTACACCTAAAGATAGCCTCATTTTTTATTTTGAGTTGTCCCCCTAAAGATTTTCCACTATATCTTAAAAAATGACTTTTCTACTTGTCATAATTTTTGGGAGACGGAGAGAGTAGATTATTTGATATTGACGTGAGATTGTGGGGACCTAGAGGCCAACAATAAAGCCTGGTCACTGTGGTCAACAAGGATGGCAATGGATCGAAGCTGATTAGACTAAGACCCAAACCCAAGACACATATCAGACCCACATCCACTATGTCCTAAAATTTCAAACCCTTACTCAAATTCACTGAATTTGATGGATTTTGGGTCCAAAATGGGTTCTTAACATATTTGTATATTTTTACATTTCAGACTTTATAATTGTTATTTACCGACTAAGTATTATAAAGGAACATTAATTGCATTATAATATTAAATGAGATAAATTAATCAATCATTTCTTAAGCCCATAATTTGTAATGTTGAAATACTTGCAAAACAATCTTTAGTTTAGTAAGTGACAATCAAGTAAAGCATAGAGTTAAAATCCAACAATGAAACAAAAGTCCTAAACTCAATAGTACTTTGTTATTATGTTTTTAAGATCAAGTGCATCGCTACTTGTTAATTTTAAAATCGCATAGAAGTTAGTAATCTCAAAGCACGAATTATCACCATATAGGAAAGTATACATCAAAATTATATAAATATGTTACCTAGCGAGTGGCGACGAAAAAAAGTTAGAGGCTTACAGTAGATTGAGAGTAGAAAATGAAGGATGAAGAGGAGAAGAGTAGAAGAGGATGACGGTGAAACAATGTGAACGAAACTTTTAGTTTTAGTTCTAAATGGATATTAAGTTTTAATTTTATTTTTTAAAAATATGCGAGTCCATGAGTCGGATTTGTGTCTAATTTTTTTAGACCCGCACACATATTCGACCCAAGGACATTTAACCCATGTTCGAACTGGATTCAGTGGATCTAAAAAATTAGACTCAGACCCTAAAAAATGAGTCGGACATGACTGAGTTTGGATTGGGTCTTGGACTCGTTGCTATCCCCTTGTGATCCAGACACTCTTTGCCTCTCCTATGGTTCAAAAATATATAGTTTTATCCACAGCACACGTGTCCCAAATCCATTGAGCAGAGAATCATCCGAGAAATCCTCTCCCTAACGTGATCCACATCAAACATAAAATTTCATTGCTAATATCGATCTCCCCATTGGAGGCTTTCTAGAAAAGAAAGAAGGCAGGGAGAGGAGAGAAACAAAGAGTAATCAGACACAAAATGGCAGCCAACAGTAACTATGCGGCCACTTCAAGTGTGATTGGTTGGGGCGCGTCCACTCTCTCTCGCTCTTCCGCCAGGTCAACAAGCTTCACTTCAGGTAATCCTGAATCTTTGGTCAGTTTATGTACTCGACTACTTTCTACATACTGATTGTAGCAATATGCCAGGCTTCTTGAAGTCAAAGGTAGCAGCAAGGAATCCTCTCGGGCTAGCTTGTGGCGCATCGGGCGGAAAGTTTACCTGGTAACTTACTGAATGACCCTATGTCCTTCACTTTAGCATTATCTATTAGTGTCTCCAATGATTGACATGAGCTTGATAGTTGACACTATAAAATATTTCACAACGTTGCATATACAACGGTTGACATGAGCTTGCCAGTTGACACTATAAAATATTTCACAACGTTGCATATCCAACGGTTGACATGAGCTTGACAGTTGACACTATAAAAATTCACCGAATTGTATGCTATTAACATTCATCAATCCAACATATTTAGACTGTCAAACTAAGAATCCTCAAAGTTATCAACTCAGAGATCACCATAGTCAGTAAATTAGCTAGAATTAAGCACTGAAGCAATCAAGGAGCAGTTCAGATCAATAGGTTAAATATGTACATAATTAGAATGAAAAAATTAGGCAATTGTTACAGTATATAAACCATGTATATTGCACTTACAAATAAATAACAAAAATTTACAAAACACTCCTAATTTATATGGTATCGCAGCTCGTTTAACCAAATTGATTAGCCAAAAATCGAGCCTCATCATCTACCATATACCAAATTACCAAAAATCGAGCCTCATCATCTACCATATACCAAATTTACAAAACGGAAGACGGTGCGAACTCAACATATACCAAATTACCAACCAAAACAAAATCAGTCACCATTGAAAGTAGTTTGTTGCAACTGTAAACTTAGTTGAACTTCAACAAACCTCCCATGGAATCGACCAATTCAATGGTGAATATCTCAGAAAAACCAAGTGATCTAGGTTATGTATCTTGCCATAAGTGGATAGGGCAAGCTCAAGCATATCACAGCAACATCCCCAAGCAAAACAAACTCATAATACATGTTCTAGGTTCAACGAGACTCCATGGTAATATCTTGGATAATCGAAAATATTGATTCTAAACTGGTTAATCAATATTTGGACTATCATATAGAATATGACCTATGAAAGGGAATTCTAGTCATGTCAGTTGTGGGCAGGATGAGCTACAAATTTATGATTTAACGGTTAGACCATTAGAGCAAACAATGAGCAAGGCCCAGTGGCTTGGGCCATTATTATACTCTAGGGTGTCTAGGCCAAATGAAAATGGATCTCGTGAGGGGGAGCAAAATACACGGGCTCCATGACATATCACATATGAGTATCTTGAGTTAAAAACATTTGCATGTAAGGGAAAGTGTTGAAACGCTAAGCCCATAAAACATTACACATGATTATCCTACATTGATAAGTTAACAGAAAAAAGTCCACTATATAAGGTTGAAGGACTTCTTTTCTTATCGTCATATGGTTTTAAGGTGAAACTCTCTTAATCTTGTGAATGAGACTATATTTTATACACGAATATAGCCCAAATTCGTATTTAACATAGATTCCTTTTCAAAAAACAAAAAAATGTTAGAAATGATGTCTTGAACTATTCTACTTTAATTGTGTATTTGTCATTTTTACTTCGTATTCAATCATACATGTCATTTTTTGCTCAATTAATATTTTTTAAACAGACAATTGAACATTGTTATTTAAAATGAGCTATAAATGGTGACATAAACAAGCCAGGCCTAGTCATGCACTATCATGACCTAATGAATGAAAATCATTGCTTTTTATTTGTGCACTTGATATAAATTTCGATAATGAGCTTGAACTTGAGAAAATTGATTGTGTTTATCCCTAATACGGATTACTCAAGTTGGCTTGGTCTTTTTGAATTTTAAATATGTGAATATGTATATTTTTGGTGAAAATATGTGAATATTTATGTACAATTATAGCTATGTACATTAACCATCTCATAGCAGTATATTCTAACATGCTCAGTTTACATCCCAAAACACCAACAGGTACCTTAGCTGTCTAATTTTTAAAATATTTAGTTAATGCTTAATTCAAACCCTTTTTCATTGACATTTGTATAATTTTATCTACTTATAAAAGACAAATTATACTCTTACATTTTACGGCATTGTCTCTGCTCTTTGCTCCTTACCCTTTCCCTTCAAGTTTAAGAAAAGAGTTGCCGAGTTGGCATAGTTCTCTAGGTGACAAACGTATACTGTATTTAATACAAATTTAATTTGTGTATTATATAGCTTTGAAAGAAATTGGCTGAGGAAAGACTTCAATGTGATCGGGTTTGGATTGATTGGGTGGATAGCTCCATCAAGTATTCCGGCCATCAATGGAAACAGTCTCACAGGTCTCTTCTTCTCAAGCATTGGGGAAGAGTTGTCTCACTTTCCCACTCCCCCCGCCCTTACTTCTCAGTTCTGGTGAGTATCTTTGCTTTATCCTCTCTACTCACGATTTTTCTTTATCAGCTAAGTTTTATTCTGTATGTGCTTTACTATATCAATTTACCTTCTCGATCCATTGATTTTAGAGTTGAGCTATGTTATTGACCCATTTTTCAGATACCAACATGGGAATAAGTAATTTACATATATAGGTTAATTAGGATATTTGTCATGCACACTGACACTGCACTGAATTAATAACTTTGACATGCCAGCATGGGTAAAAACGCACTGAATGCCCTCGAACTATAGAGTATCTGAAGTGTTAAGGAGTTAAAATACTGTCTCCAACCATAGAAAATAAGTCAGTCTTTTTGCATCTTTTGGTTAGTATTATTTAGTTATCTTTTAGCGAATACTACGTTCTGCCAACTTAATTATAATCAGGTTCTGAAATGTTAGTAATGAGATTATTGTGTAATTTTGAGCTTTAATGTAATAGGTTGTGGATGGTTTTGTGGCATCTGGGGCTGTTCTTGTGCCTTACTTTTGGGCAGATTGGCTTTAAGGGGAGGACTGAGGAATACTTTTGACTTGGAGCTTCATGCATCATGCATCTCCATAACTTGGAATCATGTATTCATGTACTGTACTTAATATGTAACTTATCTATTGTTTGTTCATTTGATCAACACTCTTCGATTACCATGCAAATTAAATAACTACATTTGTCTATTTTTTGTAATACTGCATGCTTCCCTCCCTTTTTCTCGTCGTTTCTAAAAGTTTATTTATCTTCCTTTGATTCTTGGCAGTTTATAAGTCAAAAAAAAAAAAAAAAATAGAGTAAGGGGACCCAATCATGGATTCCCGACTAATTGTTTTATTTATGTTATTCAAAGGTTGTACCAGTATTATCCTTTGGTAGAAGTGCTTTTGAGATCTAATAATTGGCTTACCTTACATGGCCAATCAGTGTTTTTTTTTTTCAAACTCGGCTTTAGTACTTGAAAACCTAAATCTTTAATTTTGTTAGGGATTTTGCAACATGGAATATATTTGTATGGACCACTGAGTCACCGATATTATGATTAAGGAAGAAAGCTCAAAAATCAACTTCAAAACTGATGCAATTTGCACACACGTCCGTTTCTAACATTTCAAACCTAAAGTTTAATAGTATAATTCGTATAACTTTATTTGCTTGTGTTTACAAATAAAAAAAAATTAAGTTGTGATTTCACAAAATAAATAAACTGTTGAAAAATTTAATTAAAAATAATACTATAATCATATAAATTATTAATAGTGTGAAAAAAAATCATTTATAAAATTTTTAATTTGAACAATATTATGAAGTATCCACTTCATAAAAGTTTTAATTTACCAAGTTATCTTATTATCATGATCATTTCTCTTCAAAATATAGTCAAAAGAGTCGTTCAGAAACTATGCAAATATTAAGTGGACCAAGTGTATAAGTCCATTTATTATATTATAGATTCCATAGCCCCTACACAAGTTTTTCCCATTCCTCGACTAGGGATGGCAAAGGATATTGGACCCGACCTGGATCCGTGGATCCATATCCGTTTTTGCGGATATGAGTCTTTAAAATTTAGACCCGACGGATCCGGGTCCAATGATTGAAAAACGGATCCGGATACATGTCCAGCCATAATATCCGGACCCGAATCCGTTTACCCTTTTTTTTTAGAAAAAAATTATTATTTTGTATAAGGCCCAACTTCAAACCCTAAACCCTCACATTTGTACTCTGGTTGTCTCTCTCACAATCTCATATTTCACTAGTCTCCAATTTTCCACTCATGGTCTCACCTTGGCGCCACAACTAGGAACACCGAACACTGCCTTTGTCGCTGTCCCGCTTCGCCACAACCTGGTCTGTGGGTTCCTAGGCCATTTGATTTTATTCATTTGTACTTTGTTGTTTTGTAATATTTGATTAGTTATATGAATTGTATTCAAGTATTGAACTTATATCATTCGTTGGACTGTAGTAGATGCAAAATGCAGATTTATAAATTTGAAATTTATTATTGTCGCAAAAAAATAGGCAAAATATGTAGGATCCGTTTTGGACCCGGATCCGTTGGATCTGGATCCTTACTTTTCATACTCGGCGGATCTGGATCTGGATCCATCCTTGAAAAACGGATCTGGATTTGGATCCATAAGGACCCGGTCCAGATCCGGTCCTTTGCCATCCCTATCCGCGATATTAGCGATTACTCTCAGAGCACCATTATTTATGAACAAAAAAAAATGGTTCACGGGTCACTATCACCTATTCTCCCTCATTCACATCATCACAACAAACCATTTACCAATTTCACTCTTAACAATAAACGAAATAAAAAAGGTTCATCATCAATACCTCTACCCTACCTTATTTTATCTTTTTCAATATAATTTAATTCATTCATAATTAGAAAGTATTAATTCATGTAACACCTAATTAGTTATAATTAACGTAATTAATTTTAATTACCATGATTAATTATTTTATTTTAATTATCGTAATTAATTTATACAGAAAAAAATTAAGACTGTTGGTATAATTTTTTTTTAATTATAGCCGTTACAAAATTGTAACGTTAAACTCCCAACGGTCAGTACACGTGTCACTTCGCGATTGGGCCAAGTGTCGCGCTCCCAGCCGCCGAAATCTGATTTTTTTTTTTACTGAAAACAGATTAAGACGTAGCATTTTGATATGTTTTTGATCAAAACACTATGTTTTGATCTGTTTCAGCCAAAAAATATTATGACCCCACTTCTACCTCAGCAAAACTTTTTTCAACAATTCACTCGTCTGTACGAGTGATTACACCAATATTTTATGAATAAACTTTTACTTTTCATTATTAAGAGCCCCAAATAATGATTTGTCCATGACAAATCATTATTTTTTTCATGAATGTGGGTGCTCTCATGATTGGAGGTTAGTATCATCTCTATTATTTATAGTTTCATTAGTCCTTAATAATTAATTACTATATATATATATATATATTTTGATTTATATGATAACCATATTTATGGTAACTAAGAACTATTCTTAACAACTTCATCACCATTATTGATTTAATTCTATCTCTACTATTTAATCTCAATTTTTTATCTTGCAATTTTTCACACAATTTTGTCATCCCTACCTAGTACAAATTCCCTATTTCTCTCTTCTCCATATACTATCATTGAAGAACTACTATTTTTTCTCTCTAATCTTAAATCACCATTAAATAACCTCACACACTCAATCACTCTTTTTTCTTTACTATCCTCTACTCTTTTCTTTCTCCTTTAAAATTACAATAACATATTTTAAGCATATATTAGAAGTTATAATAACCTGTTTCAAGCATTTTATTTGTAGACAATCATCTATCTTCAAATTGAAGAGGAGATGAGGAGGACAGTGCAAGTAGCAGACAAGGTGTTGCTGTGGAGGGTGCAGTTGGATAAGCAAAAAGCAAGGGCAAGGGAGGTTGGAGGGAGTGAAGGAAAAAGGTAGAAGATGTAATAAATATTTTTGAGATAACTTAATTGATTAAGTATTAACTTTCTATTTAAGAGTCACATCATCGATTTCTGATTTTTATGATTTCAAATTTAAATTTCAAGCAATATCGGCACATAAGAACCTCCATTCTCCATCCTCTTATTATCAAGGTTTTGTTCATCACTTCATTTAATAACATACACATTAAATAAAAACAATGTCATAAATTTTGAAGTTCTTTATTATATGCTCAATTTTGCAATTGAATTTTATTGTAATTAATGAAATGATGAATGGGGGAATGTTGATTGTAGGTTTATTTTAACTAATTAGCAACAAGTAAAACAAATTTGATTTGCTCATTCATTTATTGGATGAGAAAATATAATTTGTCTATTACTACTACAAGTGTTGATATGTGTTCCTTATTGTTGATAAATACATGTTGTAGCTTGATTTTGTTTTTGGATGGAAATCTAACAAAGGTTTTTGAAGATATTAAATGTCCATTTTGTCAAATGAGCAAATATGAATTATCCATTTTGAAAAATTAAATGAGCAAATAGTATTGTACTATTGCACTTCTGAGTGTGTAAAATTTGGTCAAGACTAATTTATTTAGTTAATCACATGTCATTGTTAATAGCATCATAATTATAAAGCTAAGTAATTTGTCGATTTTTAGCCAAATTGACATGAACAATATAGGAGCTCTTAATGAATTATTATTTTCTGTTTGCAAAATGGGTAATTTTTACTAGTGATAATTTTGGTGGTTAAAACATGTATAGGTAGAGTAGTCAAAGAACTTGAACTTGAAGCAAAGAGGAGAGATTAAGGCTTTCATAAATTGAGAATATTTAGCTTTGAAATTGAGAATATTAATAGTCCACCTTGTCAAACGAACAAATATAAATTGTCCACTTGTCAAATGAGCAAACGTAATTTTGTCTATTTGTCAAATGAGCAAATATAATTTTTTATTTGACAAATGAGCAAATATTAATTGTCCATTTGATTTGCAACTTGAATAAAGAACTAAATATATTTGAATTGCAACATATACTTCTCACCCTTTTTTTTATTTCCATCAGGGTAAACTTATTGTCCACTTATTTTGCAACTTGATTAAAGAACTAAAAATGATGAATTGCAACATGTACTTCTCACCTTTATTTTTATTTCCATCAAGGAAAACTAAGTGGGTTTTAGTATTCAATTTAAATGATAAATGTCACCATGTCAGTGTTAGTCATGGATTTTTGGAGCAAGATAATTAAATAACACAACTATACTCACATATCTTGTATCAAGTCACAATTTGGGTGTTTTAAGAATAATGCTAGTATAATATTTAGTATATATAATGAATGAAAAGTGCTTAAACATACAATAAGACAAGAGATATATTTTGTAGTGTTAAGTGATTGTAATACTCTATCATTCATCAAATCATGCTTTGTTACTAGTGGATCATGAACTTTTTTTTGTAATTCATAAATTTTAGATAAGAAAACAATTTTAAAGACTGTAAAAAGTCAAATATAACAATTAAAAAGACACGTTTGTCTCATATAATAAGAAACCTCCGTGAATAGATATCAGTTCAATAAAGAATTGAAGATTAGCACGGTAAAAGGGATATCAGTTCAATAAAGAATTGAAGATTAGGACGGTAAAAGGGTGGATGCGTAATATTGCGTATGAGCCCAGAACTAACAGAGTAACAGGGGTACAATGTACATTGCAAAAAGGAAAATGTGGGGTCCAGAGTTATAAACAACGCAATATGCCTCAACTGTCAAAGTGCCATGTGATTAAATAATTTGAAATCCAAATACCAGCGACGAAATCTGAAAATTTCCAACGCATTCTTCGACAAAAAAATTTCAATGATGACAGAGCTGGTGGGACCCAACCCCTCGTGGCCAGTGAATTTCTGGCCACCCTAATCGTGGCTCAGTTACTGGTAACTGTGGTAAGTGCCAAGTGGCAAACTGGCAACTACAAACTTGTTGAGCAAAAAAAAGGTAAATTAAATAAAAGCTTACTATTTTAAGGGGTAATTAAGTTGTTTGGTTGAATAAAGACAGGTTTAAAAAGAACACAACCTACGGATTGCATATAAATATAAATAGTATTAATTTAGGAATAGATGATATGATCAAGTTTGATAGGTAATATTATGTTTGGTTATGTTTGTTATTTTCACCTTTGATTCTTTATATAATTTGTGCAAGGCTTAAAGACTCCCACTCTTGTCTCTTGTATGTGAACTTGTTCAAATTTCCTATTATTACACGCCTCCACTTCCTTGAAATACTTATTTACTTTAATCATGTAGTGTTAACCAAACAAATGCGAGTACATAGTTGAACTGGGGTAATTATACAACATTTGAAACACCTTCAGGCTAAGAAAAAAAAAAAAGAAGCTTCCATCCTAGTGAAACTATTGTACTCCGTAATTTTGTCGACTCGCACACTCCTTTCTCCTACAGAATACGTCGAACCAGGTCCAGATTCAGACACCAAAACGCAAATACACATGCACATCTCCGATTGATAGCATCGCAGCTCACGTGTATGCCACGTACTCCAACTCTTACAAGCAATCAGGGCAAAGCCATATAGATAAACACATAGTTATGAGTTAACCTCCTTTCTCTTTAACTTTCTTTCACAAACTTTGGTTTCCCTCTCAAGGCATCCAAAAGAAAGCAAAGCTTCCAAAACATCTACAAATTCCTCCATTCTCACATTTTTAAGTTCCATTCTTTCAAAAAGGTTCCCAATGTAGGGCAGCTACTAGTACAACTAGGGTCAACAAACCTACATCCGTTAATCCAAATCGTTTGATCTTAAATAATAAATATCCAGGTAAAGGAGGGGGTGAGAGTATGGTCAATATAAGCAATTTGGGAAGAGATTTGAAAGTATCTAGAGAGTTTGCAGCTAACAAGGTTCAACAATACAACAGATAATAATGCCAAGGCAAAATCAACAAGACAGGAAAAGTGGGCATTGCAAAATCAGGAAAAGGGTGTCATCATCTTCCTCGTCTTCTTCGGTTGTGAAAAAGAACTACAAGTTCAAAAGGGAAATTTTGGTGGGGAAGACTAGTTTTACTGCAGGAGGAGGATCAGCAACACCTGTGTCCGGGTCTTGGCAACTCGTAATGGCAGCAACTTCAGACTCATCTTTGCAAAGATTGCAGATTTTTGAAAATAACAAGTATGGAGGTGTTGAAGATAAGAGGAAAGAGGCTATGTCAGCTAGAAAACTGGCTGCTACTTTGTGGGAAGTTAATGGCTTACATTCACCTAGTGGACTGAAAGAGGATGTTGTCAGAAAGAACTTTGATAGAGTTGGGACTGCTGACCCTCGTACCCCTGTTTGTGACCAGGTTCAATTTCTCTTTCATTTTCTTTCCTTCTAACTACTCATAATAGTGCTTATATTTTGCGAAAGTATAAGGGTGTTCATTGGCAGCAGATTGATGGATCTGAAATGGGAGGTCACAGGAGAAGATCTTCTTCCTCTTCACAGAAACATCAGATCACGGATTTTGTAGCAGGAGCCCTGGAAACTGTTGGAAAACCCAGTTCCATTGATGTAAGAGTTTTAACATCCTGCAAGTTTCTGCTGATCTTACTCTTTAGTATGTTTATGATTCAAAGTTCACTTCGATCTTGACTCGTTATCTTCACAATTCTGATGTGATCTCATAAATTTTAATCCCCTTGCAACGGAGATGACATCCTCGTTGTCAAATTATGTACAATATACACATGTATATGTTGAACTTATGGCAGGATTTGGGGAGTTTTCAATTAGGACCACGATATATATGATTATTTACTCAATTCTGATGGATAGGGCGGTAAAAGGGACTACGAAAGAGAAACATACACCGTTGGCTGATCTGATCTCAGCTGTGCAGGTAGCGAGTCACATGGCAGGACCAGGAGAGAACAACAGTAGTGTCAAAGCCCGATTAAAGGATGTTAACAGCAGTTTAATTGCCTCAAAAGAGCTCTGCAAGGTCTTGTTCCGAATTTTATCCCAAGAGGAGCAACATTCATCAAGGATGACCTTAGTCTCGGCTCTAAGAGTTGAGATCGATCGAGCAAGAGTCCAAGTCGACAAGTTGATTAAAGAGCAACGGTTAACCTGCAATCAAATGGATTCCCTTTTGAAACAGTTTGCTGAGGAAAAGACAGCATGGAGGAGCAAAGAGAGAGGGAGAATTCGAGAGGCAGTTTCATCCCTAGCAAGGGAGCTTGAGACAGAGAGAAAGCTCAGGAGACAGGCTGAGAGACTGAACAAGAAGCTAGGGTTGGAGTTAGCTAGTACAAGAACTCATTTCTCTAGGGCGATGAAGGAGCTTGATGGAGAGAAAAGGGCTAGGGAGATATTGGAGCAAACTTGTGATGAATTAGCTAGAGGGATAGGAGAAGAAAGAGTTGAGGTGGAGGAATTGAAAAGAGAATCAGCAAAAGCAAGAGAAGAGGTAGAGAAAGAAAGACAAATGCTTCAGTTGGCCGATGTGTTGCGGGAGGAGAGAGTCCAGATGAAGCTTGCAGAAGCTAGGTATGAATACGAGGAAAAAAACGCAGCTTTGGAGAGGCTAAAGAGCGAGATTGAAACCCACTTGAAAAGTGGAGCAAGTAAAATAAATGGGGATGCATTTGACGGAAGTAATCCTGATGATGAGAAAACAGGCTTGAAGGATTTTTTAAGGATTACGCAAATAAGTGGACTGGAAAATGGAGAGGATGAAGTGGATGATGGGCAGGGAGAAGGAGAATCAGGAGATAGTGAGCTGCACTCAATCGAATTAAACATGGACAAAAACAGGAGCTACAAGTGGAGCTACGCTTGTGAAGGGAACAATCAAGGTGACTCCAGAAGATGTTCAATGGATGAAATATTCAAAGGAAGGAAATCACTTTCTGAAAAAATTCAGTGGGAAAGCATTTGTTTGCAGAGAAAAACTTTAGATGGGGGCATAGAATGGGACTTCACTGCTAACAACAAACTGGGAAATATTATTGGATTTGATAAAGGAAAATCAATGCAAGTTTCTGAAGATATTGTAGGAGATGAAGTCGATGATGAGCCGTTCAAAAGGTACAACCCAATTAAATCACAGAGACTACCATCTTGTCAAGGCTCTGCAAGTCCAGCAATCTCTACAGGAAACTCATCTCGATTGAGGGAGGCTTGCAGTGCAATTTTTCAAGATTTAGCATCGAGGAGAGAGCATCTTCAATTTGAAGGGCATGCGCCATGATAGGGAAAACAAGAAATGATTGCTGGTATTCAGTATATAGTAAGAATTACAGATTTTGATTGAAAATACTCCGAATACGTTTCATCCTTATTACTATCTTTGTTTTCTCTATTTCGCCATTTCTAGTTCAACGCTGCGCTTCACTGTTTGCAGTTCTTTTCAAGTAATACTTTCATATTACATATTACATATTACGTTGTACCTTTCTTTTGTAAAATCAAGTGAAAGATATGAGGAAACACCCGGATACACATTGCTCGTGTTTGACAATTGGCATGATTTTGTAGCGTAATATGTATATAGGATACATGTACAATAAAAGGCACGAGCTCCGAATGCTGTTAATTTTTTCTTTGCCGACCTTCCATCAGCGGATAAATTTAGATGGTTTCTTGTGATTGAGTTGGTTATTGATTATTTACCTGTATTCAGGCGTTCAAAGAGTAACAGAGTGAAGGGAAGAAGGAAAAGGGAACAGATTAACGGTAAAGACTAATGGTCAAAGAACAACTAATGGTCCTTCTAATGCCAGATATGACTATGAGGTCAAAGAACAACTAATGGTCCTTCTAATTCCGACAGATGTTCACCAACACAAGACAGGCGTATTCACTGATAACTATGCCGAGTTTAAATACCAAAAAATAATAAACTGAGAGAAACCAGAATGGTGGGTGAGAATCTTTCAAAGCCATATGCTTGCAATTCAAGTCAGGACGTGACAATACAAGTAAGAAAAATATCTGTAATTATTTATGAGTGGCCTTTAGATCACCAAGAATGAAGCACGTGGAAGGTGGAGCAACACCATTCATAACCATGTTTCACAGGCGGCGGTCAAAGGTCAAAGGAGAATCAACAGATATGGAAAGAACATGGCATTGTAAGTTTGCAATATAAAAGACATCAATGGAGGAATATAGCTAAGATCTGTTAAATCCTCTTAGATTATTCCAGAAAATTGAGTAGACCTTAAAGACTTGTTTAAACGAGATATCGCGACTCTTTCTCGTTCTCTGAAAACCATAATGAAAATGAAAAATATCACCAATTGCCACAATCACGCCTCTGGAGAACTTTACGAAATTACACTACGTATATGATTCAGAATTTGGCTACCAATAAGGACTGGTGTTTAGACCAAGCCAAGAAACTTTAAGATATGAGGGCCATTAAGGAAACAAATATATTTTTAAGTAATATACATCATATCAAGAGCCCAAATTATTCCCAATTAGTCGCGGTTCATCTTTTTCAGGAGTTGAGATAAAAGAGAAATAAAAAAAAAAGAACAAAATTTCCAACATGCAAGGAACAAGCTAGCAACTGAGCATGAAATGTAAAAAAAAAAAGAAAAAAAAACCATCCTTAACGGTGATTCTCCCGGATACAGACAAGTGACAAACCAAATCCATATTCCTAGAGGCAAAGAAAAGTCAAGCAAATTGAAGTGCATGAACTTCAAATGATGAAAGAAGAATACTGAGAGGTAGATTAGAACTATTATTATGCAATGACGTCCCCACTAGACAAGACAACAATAGAAAAGAAGAGTCGCACCTTATTGATGATATTCCAGGTTTTAGTGGGGTAGCTGGCCTAGTAATGCACATCACCACGTATATTTTGATCTAGCACATAACCTTTTATACAGAATACAGAATTCCTGCAAATCCTGTAATGTGATCTGATAGTATCATCAGACGCAACATCATCATAAGTAGTCACCGTGAGATGTAGAATACAACGGCTATTTAACATTGTAAAAAAAAAAAAAAAACAAGTTTCCAACTTATACGCAGGAGCTATAGAATAACTCATCAAGAGTAGGAATGTATTCTACTAAACTAACAGGTCTCTTCAGTTTAAACCATATTCCCTAACAAATTATCAAGCACTTATCATCCTTTGTTCTAAACACCAAGAATTTAGAGTTTCAGACCCTATTCTGAAGAGCCTTAAATTCTGAGGAGACATAGCAAGCAACTTTGTACAATTATGCCTACTATTTCAGTAATTAGAAGTCACTGAATCTGATCAAAGGGATTGGATCTAGACCTAAAAATATCCTCTACGTGATTCTACGGCAATAAAATATACCAAAATTTCTAGATAACCAATCATGAATATGAGTGGATCACCAAAATTTCGTCGCAAGAGTTCAGAATTCTTTATAGAACAAAACAATGAGATGAAATGGCTCCAATAGCCAACCCACTATAATAGCTAACAAGGTTCACTTGGTTCAGGGGATATAAGTTTTCTGATGAATTTACAGATCATGCAGACAAATGCATGAAAGCCCCACAAAAACGTAAATAGAAACCACCTAGAGCAACAAAAATCAAGGAAATAGCAATCACATAGTGCTACGTAAAGACGAGATCTTGATCAGAAGTCCTTCATAAGTGTCCAGAAGGATCAACAGAAGGTTAAGACTCCAGAAATACTAAATACCTTAGTAATATAAACATGTAATTATCTTACAAATTTTAGCATGGCCATAATGGACTATTGTAAGTAATGTCTGAGAATATAACTGACTGGTACAGTAGAATATGAAAACCAAAGGAGAAGGTGATAACGGATGAGTAAGCTGAAGCCTATATTAGTTTTTCTAAGAGAAATCAGGTTCTCATCAGGAGCTCTTCAATAAGAAATTAGATTTTCCATTACGGGGTTCTTCTTCATCATCTTATATTTTTCATTTTTGAGTGTATTTGGGATTTGGAATGAAGGGTAATAAGCTGAGGCCTACCTTAGTTTAAGCACAAATAGTCAAATCATATCTGGAGTTCTTCAAGTAAATCAATGCATAATCACCAAACTAAAATTTCATGTTTGGAAGAAAGATTCTTATGTATATGGTTGATCATAGGATCCAATTCTCAACACAAATTAACTACCTGTCATCTTTTTTCAGTTTTTCCCAGCAATGGGTCTTCCTAGTTAACCCTCCCCCCCAACCCACCTTTCTCTCTTCAAATCCCCCAAATCCAACACACACACTCCCCCTTCTTTGGAAGTCTAGAATAGTCCTATATGTTTAGCATTTCAAATAAAATTAGATGTAGTCAATATGACATGATCCTCTAGGAAACACTGCAATAAGCAAGCTTCTGCAATGCACAATCATTACTGCAATCAAAATTGTACCACAACTTAAAACCTTGTTGGCTTAGCAATCCAGCCCTAGCATTGACAGTGATCTCAAGCAAGTAAAAAGTCCATAGAATCAGTGTCGGGGGGGCGGGGGGGTTACTCAATGAAAAAAGACAGCTGTATTTCAACAATATTATGCACATATAGTGGGAAAAGAGTGATCAACTCATTACAACGGAATGAGGAAATGTTATCTACACAACAGAATGATTTACAAAGAAAAGCAGTTTGGTAATTCTGATAGAAAATGGTTTGATCTACCTTCAAAGCATGAAAAGGCTTGTCAGAACTTCTATCTGCAACAACCTTAAGATCTTTCACTTTTTTCAGATTCTGATGTAAAAGTTACAGGATTTGTTGGATGATCCCTTACAGTCATGCTAAGTATCTCCGGTCTTGAATAATGACCAATCACATCAAAATCAAACTTTGCAAGTGCTATCTCCCCCAAATCTGAGGATCATTCAAATGTCAGCCCACCAACTAAAGCAAAGACAGTTAACTTGAATAACATTTAAAAGATCAGCCAATTTGATTTTGAATGTGACTAGCCAACAGTAAAATAGTAAAAACTTAAAAAGAATTATATGATGAAGAGTTTCCCAATGCATGAAAGGCAATCACTACCTCCAATGGTTCCTTCCCAGAAACAAACGAAAACAAGGAAGAAAGAAGAATACATGTCACATAGTCCACAGTAGAACCTTGTCAACAGACAAGCAATACGCCCGGAGTGGAGTGGACCTTACAATGGCAAGCCGTGCCCTCCCATAAAATTTTGATCCTTTGTTATCAGCTCTTTCCATAACTTTATAAACAGAATTAATTAAGTGATTGATTATCAACCAGGGGTAACTGTATATAGCGGTGTGATCCCAGTTCAGAGTCTTCATACCCTTATGAGAGAGATCCTTGAATATAGTATGGAGTATCATAAGTTTATTGCAGTTATTCAACCAAAAAGAAGAGCAAAAACCAATTTTCTCATACTTTGATGAAAAGTAACAGCTCAAGACCACTGAACACCTCTATGTAGGAATGCAGGAAGGACGCAGCCATGAATCTTAGTGAGAAGCTTTCCTCCAGATGCTCTTTCCAAATTTCATGGGAAGGAACCAAACTAGGAAAATGAGAGGATGATGCTAAGTCATTTTTTTCAATATGAAAATCATAGCATAAGAGATTTGATTTTTTTTTTAATATAATTTACAATTTAGGAGGGAAACATTGGAAAACGGGGGAAAATAAGGTGGATACTGAGATAATTGTGTGTGGGAAATTTCCAAACAAAGCATTTAACATCCCAGGTTAACAAAGGGTCTGTTTTAAATCCTGACCTTGTCATAACATTTATAACCCAGAATGTGATTTCACAAATAGACTACTCTAAACCAACCACAACTATGTGCATGATGTGGATTCTCCGTACACTTCCAAAGTATTCCCGACAGCTTCATCGGATTCTATAAGTTAAAAAGTTGGGCTGGAATCATTTACTCCATGTCCTTCATTCAGTCGGTCTCCAAAATAAAGGCTCCAAGAACCAACAAGTGAGCTATTTACGGTTCCAAACCTCTTATTATTGCGGAATACATACCCCACACCACTAGAGTTTCACAAGTAAATCCCAAAAGCATTTTATACAGTTTATCACTGCCTTCAAAATTGGAATATTTCAAACCCAAAAGTTTGGATGACAAGGTGTTTACCATGCCTCCCCAGGGAGGTTGGAACTTGGAACAGCTTTTAACTATCCATCCGACCGGCACACCTCCCATATTTTCAAGTTTGGAACAGGTTTTCTTAAAAAGGTTGAACTTTGAGGTGTTTCAAAGGCACCAGGTCACTGGACAACTATCTACTCCTGCTCTAAACTAATCATCTAACATATGAAACCGGAGGAAGCCTCAAGGCCTTTTGACGTAACCTCGGTATAGCTTTCCCTAAGTCCTCATGCCATGCCTTCAGCTTGCCTTGGCCCTGGGCCTTATAATGGCAAGCCATTCCCTCTTCCTCAGCTAAAGCAAGTCTTCTCTACACATGCACACTTTGAGGAAATCCTCAAATAACTTCAGTTTTGCTTGAAAGAGATCGGGAATCCCCATGAGCCATGCACCAGTCATCACCTACAAATATCCTTCATGAGGGAACCACATTGCTTCCAAACTCAATAGTTTATCATCATTGAAGTAACGACATGATTACTCCGAGAACGAGGGGTCAGGACAACCCATGAGTCTATGGACAAGCACCAATAAAGTTTCTTCTGCTAATCATCGTCACCCTCGCATTATATTAGACAGTGTGTGAGCGTGCATCAAAACCAACATTTTGCAACCCAATTTTCCTTTCTTTAGCCTTTCTTTTCACCAAAGCCCCACCCCATCTATCTTCTCAATTCTCATTATGAAACAGCTACAATCAACTCACCAAACAGAAACCAATGCAGATGGATTTTCCCCTATGCTTTAAAAGCTTTGAGAATAAAGAAATATCTTACGCATCCAAACCATAAATTCACAAGGCTCGCCATTATTTAGGATTGCACTCCCTGCAAATATAACATTAGAGGTCCTCTGGGCAACAAAATGTAATAATCCAAAGCTACTATTTTATGGGATTGTTTCCTAACTTTAGCCTCGTGAACTCATGGACCAAAAAGTATTGCAATCACATGTTCCAAGAGGCAAGGAGTAATTAGACAGCAGGGAATGGATCATATTTATGATGGGCCAACAAGTATCACATCCACAGTAGTAGCGTGGAGAAACATAACTTCAACATATATTGAGTGCTAATGTCCATAAATTACTTTCGGATACTCTAACCCTCTAATATCTGTTAGATTTATTCTATAATATCAATACTAATATAATAAAACGCATTACTGATCACGCATTTGCGACACTTGTCACCCCTCTCTTGCACTAGGAACATGCCACATCATCTGAATATCAGATGACATGTATTGTATTCATCAATTAAAAAATGTATACGATAACATTTGAACTTCAAATCATCTAAGAAACATATGAGAAATGTTACCGTCTTTGCTCTTTATTAGTTGTGCACTTGTTACGACCTTTTACTCTTTATTAGTTGTGCTTATTTTCTCTTCCTAAATATAGTTAAGCTAGATTAGGAGTGTGTTTATTGTCCTTTTTTCATTTGTTATTTACTAAATTTCACTGGAGCCCTTGAGGTAATATGTTGAAGGCAAAATATTTTATTTAGCAAAGCCAAACTAAAATAAATAGAAGTGTTTAAGATGATTATGTACACAAAAATGTCAAACTCTCCTAACATACCCATGTACAAATTAATATAGTAATATTCTAAGAGGGACATTATCTAGGCTAGATGCCAGTTAAAGTTGTAAAAGGGAACAGACAATGTGTTTATCTAGGGAAGCAAATTTCTTACATAGGTGAGTTCCTCCTAAACAATATCAATATTTTTTTTTTGTGTGACCTAATTGTAGTAGGACTATGGTATAAAAGGAAGATAGAGTCTTACATATAGGATCTCAAGGTTCCTTGGTTAAAGGCAATGTTGAAATGGCTCAAAGGATGTGACATCACGCTAAGGGTAGGGTTTTATGGGGACAATGTAGGATATGCCTATCACATAGCTATTGCTCTTGGACATACCTATCACATAACTACTGCTTATGATCTCCTTGATTCTAAAAAAAACCAAGCTGGGACTCAACACTTCAGAAGATCACCGAGTGTTTTCTGAATTGAGATCTCCAAACCTGTCCTTCAATTTTATATGTTTGATTAACATTACATCAACAAAGCTCAAATATTGATCTACTCTGAAATACTCTTTTTTCCTTAATTAATTTCTTGCCAACAACACTAACTCAAGTTCTCCTACCACCCAAAAATAATACCATCCATTTCATTCTTTCCTTTTCCCTAATGGAGTGTCATCTGTTTGTCCACCATGCCCTATCTCGTATTCTTCTTGGATTTATTAATTCACGCTCCTGCTGTACTTACTGGCTCCAGTCACCTTTGTTACCTCATCTTCTTGAGAATTTGAGGAACTCGACTCTTTCAGAACCTAACCATCCCACTCATTCACAACAACTTCAATATTGTCACACAAACCTCCTCAAGTAGATATGTATTACCCAAACCCCTGGGGTGGATTTAAAATAGGTATTGAATCTCCTTTTTCCTTGCAATGCACAGAAAAATGACCTACTGATTCCCATCATCACAACCATACATACCCTATCAATTAGTCCCATATAGAAAGCTGGCATGCATTCATTTAAAAACTATATTACAGCTAACTTCCCCTGTCTATATCTTATTTGCAACATCTGTGAAAGAGACGTCATGATAACCAGCACTAACTATAACTCATTTACCCATCCCAAACAAGCTTAACCAGTTACACCTCCAAACCCCCCCCCCCCCCCCCCCAAAAAAAAACTCTTTTAGCCACAGCAAAGCTCACAGATGACACTATCAGTAGTCGATCAAAACCTCTTCCATCTTATCTATGTAGTGGCAAAACAGATTAGCTAAGAGAATGACCTCTACTAAATAGATCGACACTCCTTTACAAAGCGTACAAGCTCGTTTCATGTAATCCCATTATTACTATCTGCCCCAGAAACAAAAGTTCAAATCATTAGGAGTCATCCTACTAATATTTACATATCAATAACATCTTTAATGCACTGATCCCAAGGCCTTTGAAATCCATCACTTACTTCTTGGTGTCAAATATTTAATCTTTCCTTGTTCTTCTGATCCAAGGGAAAACTTTACAGAGAGAGGGACTCTAATAAAAGAATGATCATAGAATACAATCGTGAAGTTATACAAAATAGAGTCTTTCATAAAGCATCATCTATCTGAAGACCAAAGAATGTGATGGCTATTTTTCTTTTGTATAATTTCAAGTTTCTAACCTCTCGACTTATATGGCATGGTTATAATCTTGAAGAAGCAAAGCAAAGCATCATATTAAAAAAAAAAAAAAAAAAAAGCATACCCAGATCAGCTGAGATGAGCGCCTCATCCTCATAATTTGGTCCAGCAAGGACAGACCCTGACGGTGACATAATGACACTGCCACCAGCACACACAACAGAGTCAGGATTAAGATCATCTTCGATTCCAGAAAAGACATATTCAGGGGGTGGAGGATAGTCTTTCCTTCGACAGAACTGGTTGGCAGACAAAACAAAACATCCTCCTTCAAGAGCAATATGGGTCATCGAAGCTTGCCAAAGGTCCCTAGAATCGGCAGTTGGAGCACAGTAGATTTCAACACCTTTAGCGTACATTGCGGTGCGCAGAAGAGGCATCTTGTTTTCCCAACAGATGGCAGCACCAATACGACCAAGGGGGGTTTCAAAAACAGGAATGGTAGAGCCATCCCCAAAACCCCAGATAATACGCTCAAGTGCAGTAGGCATGATTTTTCTATGTTTACCGAGATAACGGCCTTGGGAATCAAAGAAAAGAACGGAACAGTAGAGCGTGTATACATCCCTTTCAATGACACCCATAACCAAATATAGTTTGTATTTACCGGCCAAAGCAGCCAAGCGAACGAATTCAGGACCTGCAAGTCAAATATTAAAAAAAATGAAAAATCTATCTATCTACAACTATTGCTGAGGAAGAGTGAGTGGCAGTAATACCAGGGACATCAATGGCGGATGCATGGTACCTTCGAAATTCTTCCTTACCCTTCGGAGTTCTATTGCCAATAGATACCCCAAAAGTAGAACCACGCGGATACCCACCAATAAAAGCTTCAGGAAACACAACCAGCTGGGCTCCGTATGAAGCTGCCTCAGCTATCAACCTTTCAGCCTTATCTGATGTCACACACCCACCAACCCAATTCAATTTAACATTAAATTAATTAGGGTTAGGGTTTACCAAACAAAACATAGAAGTGCTACCCATCGTGGCGGGAGTATCATAGAACACAGTAGAAGCTTGGACCACGGTGGCGCGTACTGTGGGAGAAGAAGATTCGCCTTCCATTTCTACTTCCGCAAATACCGGCCCGTCGTTGCCGCCGTCGGAGCTCGGGACTAATGCCATTCTTCTCTTGGAAGTCGAATCCTAATTTTGCACTTTCGACGGTTTTTTAAGTTTAGGGATTTTTCTAGAGATAACACGTTACCCATTTCACCATCCCACACATTACTTGCCACGTTGTCATTGCCTTTTTACTACCACCCGTTCCCTTATCCGCATTGTTCATTTGTTCTTTCCATAAACTGATTTTGGCTTACTTTTTTCTTCTATTTTTGAAAGGCGTGTGTTATTAACAAAAAAGTGTATACCAAAATTATGTCCGATATTTTTGAAAACCCAAAAAATAAAAATTTTTAATGATAGTATACCAAATGACCCTTGAATTTAGCTAATATTTTTTTCTATTTATTAATTATTATTATATAATGAAAAAATATGGTCATGAAATATCTTGCTACATTTTGTTTTATATGTCAACTTTTTCTAACTTTAATTTGCGTAAAATTATAATTATTTTAAGTCAAAGTTGCGTGTTTATAAAGGTACTAAATCAAAGTGGACCAAGAAAAGAAAGACACAAATACAAAATTAAATGTAAGTTTTAAAAGGCTATTAAAGTAATACATATGTCATCTTAAAACTTACTTTAAGACATCATATAAGTAAAAATAAAAATAAATCCTTCAAATTTACAACATGATACCATTCAAACAACCATGCTCAAACATTTAAATTGCAAAATAGTACATTTCTCAATACTCATTCGATTCTCTTTTGTTTTTCATGTATCTGTCATTTTGGAATTTTATAAAGTTCTTCCTATTTGAGTATTTTTCATAAATGACCTAAATTTTTGACAAAAATACCTTAGTTTTATGATGCCCTTTTTGCCTCTCTTTTTCAACTCAACCTTATTATTACGTTAATTGAATATATTATTTTTTCACGTAATCTCTTACTCACTCTAGGTTTTTTTCCTCATATTTCTCATTAAAAAATTTCACAAAGTTATTCTCTTTGGATCAATTTTATTTTAGACAAATCTTTATGGCCATTTTATCCTCAAAAATTCATTATTTTACTCTTATTATCCATTGTACCACATATATATTGAACTTCATATCAGTCTGATGTTCAACGAGTATGCCCTTCTATAGGAATGACAAATAGAAGGAAAGGCCTAAAAACCAAGTAGATTTAGTCCTCGCAAGGACAAACTAGCTAGTGGAAGGCTTTGGTGAAAATATGGTTATATCCAAGTCAAAGCGGTAACCCAAGGGTTCTCGAGGACCGGTGAGGGTACTCAAAAAGTACTCTCTTTTATATGAAATAGTCATTGCTATGGCTTTGATGATTTCCTATGCCACTGTGTTGTATAATTGGGCTTGCAAGTAGAATTATACAAGCTAGACTTAAGAAATAAATTCCTCAAATCTGTTCAAGTACTTAGGTGTTTGGTTTTTAGGATATTTTTGGTGTTTTTTTGTTTTTGTTTTTGGGTTAAAGAAAAGAACAAAGATTACCTTTCAACTCGCCAAGTTGAAATAACAAAGGAACTTTAAATTGAACATCCACTCATGAATATTTTCGGCTCAAAAGAAAACGAGTATAAAACTCAAGAATTTTAATTCAGCAAAACTTGTCTATGTTTTTCATTTCAATCAACTAATATTTATAGTACAAAAATGCTGGCAAAATAACATATTTTTGGCTCCTAATTTAAAATTCAAACAAGAATTTAAATTAAAATGAAAATAACACACTAACAAATATCCCAACTAATAAGGAAACAAACTCACAACCTAATAACTTGGAATTTCGTCTATTCCCCCACCCCATACCATGCAACTAACTTTTGAAATTCAACTTTATTTTAGAGTTTAAACCTTCTAAAAATGCTCATGGAGCCAAAACAACCTTAGGACAACTTTAAATCTTGCTTAATATAACCCCAAATTCGGGCAAACCTCCCCAAATTCAGACAACCATTGTAATAAACTTCCCTTTATCCGAAAGAGTTATAAAATCATGCAATTCTTCATTTAGAGTTGAATCCACTGTACTTAGAATGAATAGATCTTTATTTAGCATCAACGAGTTAGGCTATCTACAACACAATGGCCCTGTATAATGTTAGTAAACATTTGGGCGAAATCGTCATTGAAATCCAATTCAATATCTCAATTTATTACAGTGGAGAAAGTTGTGATCATTTATTGTAGATTATTTTTTGTTTAGGAAAGCTTACCTATTATTATGAATTGAGTGATTTGCTCCAATTGGACCTATACATGTTTGATGCATAGAGCCTTTATATTGTAAGTGAGGATTTGATCAACTTTACCTTCAAGACTTTAAACGTTAAAATGCTAATCAGCACACAAACGAATGTTAGCCCAGCCATAGATACACTTGGATGTCCTTTTTCTGTAGTGTTACAAGTAATTGATGCGAGTATGAGGGGTTTTAAACATATTCGTTGGTATTCTCTTTAGAACTTCGGTAAATTATAATCCATCGATTTTATCTTTCAATAGTAACAAAAATAGTAAATTATATTATGTGTGATCGTGGTACTTCAATTAGTGACCAAATTATGAGGTGTTTGATTTGAAAGAGAAAAGGTAGGCATATCTATGTATCATAAAAATGGTTTATAAAATTGGCTGCTTAACCTTTCAAAAAAAAAAAAAAAAAACAATCACTAACTAGCCAACTTGTCACATTGTAAATTATGAATTTTTATATTCAATCTTATCCGCTAATATGATGTCATTTTCTGGCCAATTCGCTGAAAAGTAGTACAAAGTAGCAAAATTATAACAAGTACAAGGTATGTGTTATAAGGTAGTGATTTGCAAGATAGGAAATAAAAGCTAGGATGTCACAAAATAGCAAGTTTGTAAGGAGTAATTTACAAGCAGAGGCGGACCCATGATTTTTTGTCTGGTGAGTCATAATCAATAATTTTCTTAAGTATTTCTATATTATTGTATAGTTCATATTTCTAGGTAATAGCTCATAATTTCTTCATGAAATTATCCAAACATATTCTGACAATTTCAAGGTAATTATCCAAACATATCCAATTATCCAAACATATTTCTAGGTAATAGCTCATAATTTATTCATGAAATTATTTCATGAAATTATGATCACATATTCACATATAACATATTCTAATATTCACAATTTCACATTGATAAATGATAATTAGGAAATAATTATCAATTTATTGTACAAATTTACAAATAATTGAAATAATTAAATAAAACCTAATTCTCAAATTCAAATAAGAGTTATAATACCTTGTGTGTTGGGGAGTGGGGAGCACCGGAGGCCAGAGCAGCCTCGTGGGGCACTGGGGCAGTGGCCAGTGGGGACGTGGGGTCGTCGGCTCGTGGTCGTCAGCCTGATGCGGTGAAGCGGTGATGCTTGATGGTCTCGTGGACAGTGGACTTGTGGTCGTGGGGACTGGGGAGCACCGGTCACTGACTCACTAGAGCAGCCGAGCAAGGGAGCCAGGGAGGTCGACAAACGACAAGTCATGCGGTGCAGTGGCGAGGATTTCTGGAAGTCTGGAAGCTAGGAAGTGAACTAGTGAAGGTCTCGGGTTGGGAAATGCTGAATGGGGATGGGGAGGAATGATTTAAAAAAAAATCTTCAAAATTTTTTTGGGCCCTGGTGAGTCATGTGACTCATCTGGCATAAGGCTAGGTCCGCCTCTGTTTACAAGTAACATAAAAAGAGTTAGAAAATAGTGTTTGGATATCAAGATATGATATGTTTGGGTGAAAATAGTTTTTCTCAACCAAGTTAGAGGTTTGGCCATAACAAAATCTACTTTATTTGTTTGGTTAGAAAAGATTTACAATAGCTTTTTGGTACTAAATTTCTAATTTTCTAATTTTCAAAAAAACCCATATAATAACTTTTTGGGAAGAAAGAGTTTAGGGACAATTATAAGAATGTCCCTTAATCCTCCTTATCCTTCGAACTTCATGATTATTTGAAAACAATAGGAACAAAGGTGAAAATTCAACCACCCACCTTTACTTAAATAATCAGAAGAAAAGTCAATCTTATGAAAAAATTGAGTAAGACTATAGATATTAAACTTTAATTTGTAAATTAAAACATCAATAATTTAATGATTTAGATAGTTTAATTTTATAGACAGTGAAATTTTGTTCTCTGATTTAGATTTAGAATTGTGCTAACTAATTACTATATTGAAGCGGAAGAAAAACTTGATTTATTTATTAAAAAAAGAATTTTGATTATCCAAAGATACAAAAGTTAAATAAGAAAAATTATGAAAACTCCTAACTAGTATGTGCCCCTTGATGTAATACTCTCATGTACATTTATTCCTATAAACCTACTCAACACAAATGATAAGTAGGGCGAACAAAAAAATAGGGAAATATGTGTCAGTTTAAAAACACTGTGTACATATAATGTTAAAAGAAATACTTTAACTTTTTAATTTCTTTATTTCTAACTTGCCTTCTTATAATTAATAAAATTTATACCATTTTTTATAATAATCCAATAGAAATGAAATTATTAAAATACTTAATAAAATAATTTCTTCTTCTTATATCCCCTCCTTGATCCTAAATGTGCACACCTCCAAAGTTAGTTATTCCATCAAAGATCTATCCTTAAAGTTTTCTTTTTATTTTCCAACTAGTGGACTTTGAAGAATGAACTCTTCTTGATTATAAAATCAAACGGTAATGAATAATAATAACTTTCCTTTTATAACTCGTTTAACAAATACTTTAAATACAAAGACCTTGATTTAATTTTTAAACCTCATTGAAATTATCAAATCTCAAATGTCATTTGACCCTTTTAAATAAATAAGGTAAATTTATATCATTTCTTTTTTATAATTGAAATTTCAAATAAATAACTATATATATATATACATATATATATTTAAAAAAAGTGACGCATGGCTAAAATTCTATTTACAATTTATTTAGTAAATTACTAAAAATATCTTAACATAATATAATTCATAAAATAAAACATTCAATTGCACATAAAAAGGTTTAACACATATACGTACTTTAAATTCTAGTACTTCCCAGCAACTTCCTACTAAACTTCAAGAGGATCCTCCTATCAATTAAAATGAACTAATGAATATAATGCAACACAATAATTATGTATAAAATATTAAAATTTTACTTAAATTTTAAAAAAAATTTAAGAACTAAATAATTTATAAAATAATTAAAATAGTTAGGGGAAAAAGGAGGCTAGTTGGTGGTGGCTCAAGGTGGCCAAAGGAATGGAGAGAATGGCTAGAGAGAAAGTTTGAGAGAAGAAAAAAGTGTTTAATGATGTTTGTGTGAAAAATTATGTGAGATTTAGGGTCTATTTATAGTAAATATTAGGGTAAATTTTTAGGGTTTGAAAACTAAAAGATAAGTATGAATTTAAAATAATATTTATATTTCAAATTTTTAGAAAAATCTTTTATTTTTAAAATTAATTTAATTATTAGATAGTTCACCAATTAAAATCATTTAATTCAAAATAAACTAATTTGAATTAGTTAAAAAGATAAAAGTTTATAATAATAATTTTTTTTTGAAAATCCATTATTTTTAAATTAAAATATCGTTTCAACTAAACCATAAATATAATAATTTTTTTTAAAGAACTAATCATGATAGCAAACCATGATTAGATAAGGTTGAAATTTTTTTTTGTAAATATATTGATTTTTAACATATTCGGATTCAAATAAAAGTAATCTTTATAAATATCTAAAATCGATTTTTTTGCTAAGAATAATATCTTAAAAGCTTCTAGAAGGAAAGTGGATACTTGATATATTTTTCGGGTTATTTTGGAGGGCTTTTGGGAATTTAATGGAATAATTGAGAAATTAAATATTTATTTATGAAGTTAAATAGTTTTCTTAATAAAATTGTAAAATAAATAAATAAATGACGGTCCATAATTATAATTGGGCCAAAATACTTTTTAAAATACAATTACATTTTTTAATTATAACTTAGCATATAAATATTTTAATATAATGTCTAAAATACGGGATATTACATTCTTTTATTGACTTTTTAACATTATAAGAAACTCATGTATTAGCATATTAATTTATAAGTAATATAATCACCTATTTTACTATTTATGTTTATTGTAAAAATTGTAAAGATGCTATTTTTGACATCCCTATGTTAACTTTTAACATTATAAGAAATCTATACAATAAAACATATATTAGTAATTTTTTTTATCAAGCATCGTATCATAAATTATTAATGTAAACAACTAGTTAAAACAGTTTTAGGGAACATCTCATAACCAAATGGGGTGATAAGGTAAGCAACGATGGGCCTATTACGTACTCCCTCATTTCCTATAAGAAAACCCAATTGATTATTGTTATAAGAGATAATATAGTAAAATGAGATATTAACTTATGAATTTAATGATAGAAACATTTAAAATCGTATTTTAAAATTAAAATATAGCTAGATGTGTGACTACGCTACTCGTGAAAGATGTAAATGTGACCCACCCAAAAAAATAAATAAAACGCAACTCCATAAAAAGCAAAGAAAGGAAGGGCAGAGAAAGAGAAAGAAGGATCGAATAGCAGTTGCAACTAAGAATCAGATGGGTGTTAAATAATCTGGGATAGGGTTATCGGGTTTCGGGTTTCACGTTTCAGGTTTCGGATTTGAGATTTGAGATGTCTCGGCCAATGCTGTTGGTATTCTTGCTGCTGATTCTGATAATAACATCTCAGTTCGAATGGAGGCAGCAACTGGTGAACGATGTCGACACCAATCACAGCTTAACTCAGAAGCAGCTCAGTATTTCCAAGAGAGAAGAGGCCGTTAAAGAGAAGGTATTAATTTATAATAATCGATTGGCAATTTAGGGTTTAGTGTTTGCAGATCCACTTTATCAATTGGGTCCAGTTAAGGAACTAGAAAAGGTCCGTGCTTGTTATTTGAAATTTGATATATCATGTCTTATTCCTTGTATATGGGAATACCATTGTTTGTTGAATTTGGAGATTGGAGATGCTGCCCTTCATAATAGGATTCACTTGGTCATTGCGGCCTTGCTTATTAAGCTTTTCCAAACCTTTTGAGTTTTGATACCAAGTTCTTGTTGTGCTGTGCAGGCAGGGTGTATATATTTTGTCAAGTATTTCTCGTTTTAGAAAATGAAAATCAATTATTTTTGGCTGTAAAATTTGTTTCCTTTTTCTTCTTTTTGGGCAAAGCCAAATTAAAGGCATATGTCACCTCTCTATGAATCAGTGTGCCTCTGAAAATTCAGCAATCAGTTATTACCTTCATATTCCGAACAGTATCATACCTTGCATTCCGTACTTTATACATGCATGCCCCAACACTTGCAAAGGACATGTTTTGCCAGAACTTAGGCGTCCATCTGTCTATCCATCTTAACTGCAAGTATATATCGTTTGTTCTTGCACCGATGATCAGCCACCTCTTCATTTCCTTGATACGCTTCTTGTTTATGCTCAATTCACTATTGAAAAATAGGTGTCTATGTTATTCACATTACCTGTCACAAATGACAAAATTTCCGGTGTCACCGATCTTCAACTTGAAGAGTCTCTCCTCTATATGCATTGTTTCCAGCATGACAAACCACATCAAAAATCTATTATTTTGGCACTGAAATCCTACTCAGCACATACTTAGGCTCCATTTTCCTCAATTTTATTTTTGCCCAACTTATTTCTTTTCTAGATTCGTCTTTTATTGAGCTTTACTTATTTTTGCTAAACTTAATATGTTTTTTTGATCTTAACTTATTTTTTTGAACTTAACTTATTTTAATAAGCTGAGACAATGCCTTATTCCTTGGCTGCTTTTGCTAGGACCAAGCATTTCATGATATAATTTGGCAATTTTATAAATTGAGCTTGTCTACCATTGATCATCTTGCAAAATTAATCTGAGGTCAGACTTCGCTTTGCAGATACACCTCAAGGCCCAGCTGACACTGCTGGTTGCCTAGTACCCCCATCCATTCTTTGTCCTAAATGTAAACAATATGGGCCATCTGACCCCCAAAGCATCTGTCTTTCTTGTGCTGTATCCCATACCAACTTGCCAATTGCCGCTTTATTCTATAGCATTATATTTCTGGCTCCCTAACCTCCACTCTTTTTGCATAGCTTTATTCCACTTTCATCGTGCTTAATTAATGTTAATGCAAGTCTATTGGTCTTTCTTGCTTCAAGTTTGATTTTATCTAAAAGCCAATCAGGGTTTTTCTATTTTGGTTACTTTTAGCAAGCGCTACTAGGCAGATTCTCATGTGGTTCTCTAACAAACAATCAGGTAGGGTAATTAGCTCTAATAGGTTAGGTAGGGACTAAAGGAAACCATCAGAGTTGTGCCTGTGCTGGTATGGCCGAATGCTTGCTGTTAGAATGTAGTATGGAAGTTATCTGAACATGTGGGTGTTAAAGCTTTTGGGCCTGTTGCTTTAATATGTGAAGTATAGGCTTTCTCTTCCTCCTAATGAAATACTACCTTCCATTTTGACAGTTCCTACTAGTCAACATGTGGCAAACTTTTGCCATATCTAGTAATGATTGGATGTAATAACTTTTGGGCTTGTTGCTTTAATATATGAAGTGATGATTGGCAAACTTCAGATATAGAGGTGTGACAAACTTTTCGAGAGCAATCTGGTGTTGCTCACCAATCTGTCCTGCACATTTTAGGAATTCTTCTTGTTAGGGTTTTAGTTTGAAATATGTTTGGAGTCTATTATATGTCTGTGACACTAAAACTTTTAAATCCAGAAGTATATCCTATTTAGTAACTTGCTGTAGATAACTTGGCCTAAACTGAACAGTTTGACATCTCTCTTAATTATGCATAACAGATCATTTTATCTCAAGAGAAGAGCATTCAAAAACTCAATGAACTTGTACGAAGTTTGCGAGAACAGTTATCAGAGTGCCAAAGTACTAACGGAAGTGCAAACAGCAGTTTAAGCAATCTAACTGAAAGTATCATAGAGCTTGAACGACAGCAATTTTTGGAAGATTAAGCAAGCCGTGTGTAAATCTCTATTCAATCATGTCATAGAAGGGTTCATATGTTTTTTGTCTTCAGGTTCAGGCTCTATATTTGTCAATGCCAGTATGCCATTGTCACACATTTAACAAAGAATATGAAGCTTTCTTATGTCAATGTCGCCGTATTTGTAGACTAAAATCATTTGTACTATTAAGTTTCAACTACTGTAGGGAAGAGAGTATTGTATCTTATAAAGCATGTCAATATGTTTAGAAATGCGGTAATGATTAGCTTGATTGTAAAAATGTGGGTATTAAAAGTGGTTTGACCCAGGTTTGATCTGTATACTTGATTATTTGAAATCAATATGATTTAGAGAAGTATACAATGCAGCGGTGAAAATGAAATTGGCAAGTATTGTATTCCAATCCCAAGGAATAGGAATACTCAGCAAGCTGTATGTGGTTAACGTTTTTTTGTTTCAGTGCTACATCAAAAAGTAAAATAAAAAGAATATAAAAAATACTTGCAGAAATCGTGAATTCGTGATGAAGTGGAGGATTGGAGTTCTATTTTGGACGACTGACACTTCCTGCACAAAACAGAACAGATGCTGGCGTCTTTTTCCCCATCATGGTGCGTATATAGTTGTGTCTTAAAAATGCCGAAAGAAGTTTATTCACATCCTGTTGAGGGCTTCAATGAATTGATGCTTATCTTATCCGGCAATTTCTTGTAATGCAGTAGTGGTTGTATGTATAATGTAGTGGTTGTATGTATAATGTATGTATATATGTATGTATGTATGTATAGTGTGCACTATATTACAAACTGATTCCTTTTCAGTTATTTGGGGAGGAGAATTCCGTAAAATGTGTTAGTGCCCTTCTTTCCAAACTCCTCTAATAGTCTCATAGTATGAATATCTTTTATTTTTCCGGAGATAGCGTATGAATGTCTTTCAAGTACGAAGATATTGGTAAAAATAATTAAAAAATGATCAAGAATAAAAATAATATTACGAGTTTATGACATACTTTTCTTTTATGCATATTTTTAATTATACACTGACTCTATGGTGGAGTTGTAATTTTTAGTAACCATTAGGCATTAGCCATATAAAATTCCAATGCGAATACTCGAATAGTAAGTAAAGGGGAATATCATTTACATCAAAAGATGGTGGCAAGGGTGGCTACACTTGGAAAGCGAGAATCCAATAGGCAATTAGAAAACCCAAAGTAAAGGAGAAATCCTTTCCGTGGCCTAAAGCTCCTTACGAACGACAGCCATTAACTTGGCTCTCAGCCTTTCTAGACAGACTATCCCAATCCCCTACTGAGAGTACTCCGTAGTATTGACTACCCCCATAAGGCCACTACAAGAGCATATCGTATTCATTTTCATATTGTTCCCTCTTCAGTCTCTCCTACCCTTTACAAGTATCAATTCAAATTCTCAAATGTTTGATGCAAGTCCATATTGATATTGATACTAGTACAGATATGGGCGAGCCCTTAACTACGAATGGTTCGGTGCATTGGGATATGATATCATGTACGACTTTCAATATCCTTGCGCCTATTTACAAGCGCCTTGGTGGAGAGGTATACTTATCTAGTTACCTGCTACTAGCCTACTACCACTACAGGAATTTCATTCATTTTATTGAGATTCATTATCAGGGTCTAATTCTCTCTTTACTTTTCAGGGACGTGAAAGCCAGTTTAGGGAGTCTTGGCACAGTAGGAACATGAAGATATTGGATATTCTGCTTCACTTGAATTCCTCTGTTATTTGTTTGCAGGTATGCCAAATCAGAATCATCTCCATTTATTCATTTATTGATTGACTCATTTCTTCCGATTTTCCAGGAGTTTTGGGTGGATAATGATGAACTGGTTGAGATGTACGAAAAGAGTCTTCATGATTCGGGTTATCAAACTTACAAGCTTGCTCGTACTAATAGCCGTGGTGATGGTACTACTATACAAAATGCATATACTTCCCTTTTTATGCCTCTCGTTACTTGGTATCCTGATTTCATTAGGTACTCCATCAGATTCCATGGAAACAACTTCTGTCTTTGCCTTGAGATATATGATTATTTATTGGCATGCCTAGCTTTCTGATGCATGATTTTGCTTCTCATCATGTATTAGCAAGGTTGAATGTTTCACATGCAAAAAGTTGTAAATTGTGGTTTGGAATTCATGCTCTGACTGTCCTTTTCTTTTTTCAACCATTTACTACTACTTCCATTCATGGCTTTAATAGATAGCTTGTTGCAGGTTTGTTAACAGCAGTACATCAAAGCCAGCTCCGCTTATTAAATTACGGTGAACTGTTGTTCAATGATATCGCTGATCGTGTAGCACAACTTTTGCATGTTGAGTTTTGTTGTGACATTACGCAGTACAATTCCACAAATATAATGAAGGAAGCAATGATTGTAAATACTCATTTGATATTTCCTCATTACTCAAGATACTGTTTCATTCGGCTACAGCAGGTGCCGCTTTTGATCTGTATTTTTGTTTGTAGTCAAATTAGCTAAAACTTTAGATGTCAAAGTTTGAAAATCTGCTTCCATCTTTTCGTTCCAAAGGTTTGCAAGATTTTGCAATATATCAGGTCATACATGGAGAAACATGCCCTCTCTATACCTGTCATCCTGTGCGGGTATAGTCAACTCGCAGTTCTTGCATGTCATGATGATCTAAGTGAAGGGTTTAAATATCCTGTATATCCTACTGAGCTTTGTGTTTACGTACATTTGCATAGGGATTGGAACGGAAGTAAGAAGGGACACGTCTACAAGTTTTTGCGATCACAAGGTTTTGTGTCATCCTATGACATTGCTCACCAATTTGAAGATGATGACGAAGATTCACAAAAGGTGAGTGATATGCATCAGTATCCGTCACTATATCTAACCTTTTTTTGTTAGTGAAATACTGATGTCTGATGGAATACTTATTTTGAAGTGGGTTAGTCACCGGAAACATAGAGGAAATATTTGTGGAGTAGATTTTATTTGGCTACAGAATCCCAAGAAACAGGGGAAACCCTTAAAAGAGAGCTACATGGAAGCACTTTTGGGAAACGTGAAGGTAGTTTTGAAAAAAGTAATTTTGAGTGTGTATCAATCACGGTATTACCAAGTAATTTGAGTGTTTATTAATCACGGTATTACCAAGTTGGCTATTAACCACAGAATCTGCTGCACAAAACTATTACTGGAGGAATTGATCAGTCGCCACTGAGATTAAGGGGAAGTCGTATAACACTCTCCGACTTTTCTCAATCCCTTGTAGAGGTAACCTCTGGTTTTCGTCATGCTTAAATTGACAAGAAATTGTCCCTACACTTGAAGCGTTAAGTGCTAGAAAAATGAAATGCTGCATCCGTTGATTAAAACAACTTTACCTTGGTTTCAGTTGGGCATAAGTGGGCACCTTCGTGGAGGCCTAAATGACGAGGTCGTCACGGAAATGTGGGAGCGTATAGATGCAAATGGAGATGGAATTGTTGATGTGCCAGACTTCTTGGTACGGTTTTCCTTAAGTATTTGGCATTACTTTTATTGTTTATATTTGTTGATCGATCAGCTCATTCTGTCATATCTTGATGCTAACACTGGTCATCGGTAGAGAGCATGGACTCTGTGTGCTTTTCAACATGCTAACAATAGTGTGGCAGAAGTGGAAGATACGAGAAATTTGGCAGCTACTATTGAATTTGTGGTCAAGAAGGCCACACTTCTCCCTCGAGAAGTAGAGGATGGCACTTGGCCAGATGATTACGTCCTTTCAGATCATGCATATCTCACAGTCGAATTCGCCGTCATAGTGTCATGTTGCGTGTAGGTATGTTGCGCCTCGTGCTTGAATGCTTGATTAATGGAAAAATTTCCCTATATGTACCGTATCTTGTTCAATCCTTGAATGTTAGTTGAACTTTATCATATTCGAGTATGAAGAATCAATTGAAGACAAAAATAAGATTGAATATACTTTAAAAGGGGGTTGAATAGAATATGACCGTTTTTTTTTTTGCAATTAGGATTTCAAAGTTTTGAGATGACTTTCAAGAGCGGAATTGATACTTTGATAACGAGTGAATATCAAGGCCTTGAAGTATGTTTCAAAGGATGTTACTGAACTTTGACTTCGCTGTAGCTATTTTAACAATTAAACAAAATAGATAAAAATGTAAGTACGAAAAGCAAATAAATAATAGAGACAAGGCACGAGAATGGTTACGAAGTTCGGTAATTTGCCTACGTCTCTACCTAGGGTGTCAAACCTGTAGGATTTAACTTCTTTTATTTCATCCTTTAGAGACCTAAAGCAACCTAGAATACTTCACACTTATCTTCTACTCCGTAGCTTCCCTTGCTACACCTTAGTGTCTTAGATCCTAGAAATAAAAAAATATCTCACTTTTTTAATACTTCTAAGCATTATAAATTTACTTTAAGTATATCACTCTTTCTTTTTATCACACTCTTTTAAACACTTGATATACTTTTATTTTCTTTTCTCTCAATCTAAAAATACAATAAAGTAGTAAAGAGTTAGAGAGAAAAATATTTTTGCAATAGTTTGATAGAATTTTCACGAGAGAGCTTGTACCGAAATTTGATGTAGCTTCAACTAGTATTTATAGGAGAGGAAACCAATGGCTCATGGATGTACTTGGACGAATAATGGTAGTTGTTGCACTTTTGAATATTTGGAGAATTTTCAGCTTCAAAAATTTGTTGTTGACCCATTTAAATAACCCATGAAATATGCAACAGAAAAATTCTTCAAGCTTTCCCAAGTCTTCACATGCACGTCCATCTCCACAAAATAAGAAACAATATCCTTCCATTTTGTTAGCAAATGAGAATAGAAAAATGATGGCTTCCAAAAATCATTCCATGAATCAAGGAAGTTGTTGGAGATTATGGGCACGTACTTTTATCCAACAACTATTTGAATATAAAATTAGACTTGGTCTTTTCTACTTTAGTCCAATCCATGAATTTAGGAGAACTAATTTTCTATGCAACAATACTCCCCGTGAAAAGGTATCATTAGTAGAAATTTTGCATTGCTTTGCTTTTTAGACCATGCAACTCATGCACAATATAATAAAATAATATCCTTGATTTATTTTCCCTGTATTTGATATGGACCAACCTTTTTAACTTTCATCATAAATAAAAACATTAGTAACAATCATTAAGATGGAGACTTCAGAGCACATTTACTCAAAAACGAGTATTGTACACTATAACCTTCAAATGAATGTTTATCATACACTCTAGACTTATAGATTGAAATCAAGTACTTTAACCGCATTTTTTTGATGTACTATTGGTTTTAAAAAATTATCTCCTGAAATATATTACAATAATCATATAATGTATTATAAAATCCATTGTTGTGATTTCAATTTTGGAAAATTTTCGATCAAGGTGGTCCCTATAAGTGATTTCTACAAATTTAAACTTGATCATTTTAGGGAATTTCAAAATGGAGTTTTTGCATAATTTTTGAACTCGATAAGGGTACTTGATTTTCTTCCATGGGTTTGATTCGTCACATTAGTCCCTATACTTGATTATAAACATCTAATTTAACACTAAAAGTCCATTTTAGTCAACTTTTAAAATTCTTGCAATTAATTCTTAAATTTGTTCTTATGTATTTGGAGATGGAATATAAGGTATTATATGGTTTAAAACCACCTTAGATAAACCTAACATGCATCTTGTGCCTTTAATTTATTCCTATATTGGAAATTTTAATATATCTCATAAATAATGTATAATAACCTTTAAGTTAAAATTCAATTATTTTGGAAAATTTAGGACCTTATGTGGTAATACCTTGATTTTCTTTTCATGGGTCTTATCAAGGGCATAATATGGCCTAAAAGTAATTGAAATCATCTGCTTTCAATCTAAAATTCAATTTTAAATGATATTCAAAACTTTTACAATTGAGTCTTAAACTTGTTTCTAGGGTTTTAAGAGATTGAATATAATGTATTGAATAAACCTTCTCATATGACTTGGGACACATCTTATACATTTATTTCAATTTTGATATTTTTTAAATATTTTTAAATTTCATAATAAGCTTCCAAAATTCAGTTATCCTAGAAATTTTCAAATCAAGTGAGGGAACACCTTGATTTTCTTACCATGAGTTGATTTGGTCACTTCAATTGATTCTAAACAATTAGGACCTAAATTTATTTTTAAGGTCATAAGAGACTGAATATAAGGTTCTAAATTATTTTAAATCTCCTTATATAATCCTAGGAATCACCCATTATCTATTTTTCAATTTAAGTGTTTGTTTCAATTTATAAAAAAATAATATATATTAACCTTAAAAATTCGTCTATATTGGACAATAAAAAATATGATGAGGATACTCCTAGAATTTCTTACCTTGGGTCTAATTAGATCATATTAGTTTTTAAGAGTGAATGGAATCATTTACCCTAATTCAAATCCATTACCAAAACAACCCTAGGAAGCATCTATTTATTTATTTTATTTTATTTCAATTTTAATTTATTTAATTAATATTTTTTATTTATTAAAATATCTTCAAAATAGTGTATAACCTTTAAAAATGGGTTAAATTGAATAATTTTTTACCAGGTAAAGAATGTCATTGATTTGTTTACCATGGGTATTTTAGAGACATATTACACCCTATGGGTGATTAGAACAATATAATTTTTCATTCCAAATATTTACTTTAACCAATTTTAAAACTCCTACAATCGAGTCCTAATCTTGGGCTTTTGGAGACCAAATATAAGGTATTGTATAGTTTTAAATATCCTCATATTGTAACACCCCCAAATTAGTAACATAATATAATAGTAATTTTTAGTAACTTAAGGGTATTACCGCCATGTGTCACCACCCTTTAGCTGAGCTAACTAATTTCTATATTGCAGCGGAAAAAATCTTGATTAATTTATTAAAAAAAATAATTTTGATTATCCAAAGATATAATTTCATTATCAAATGGTATAAAAGTTGAATAAGAAAATTATGAAAACTCCTAACTAGTATGTGGTCCTTGATGTAATGCTTCCATGCACATTTATTCCTGCAAACCTACTCACTATAAATGATAAGTAAGACAAAAAAAATGTGTCAGTGTAAAAACACTATTTATATATACATGCTAAAAGAAATACTTTGACTTTTAAATTCCTTTATTTCGAACATGTCTTCTTATAATTAATAAACTTTAAATCTTCCCTTATAATAATCCAAAATAAATGAAATTATTAAAACACTTAATAAAAAAAATTTCTTCTTCTTATATTCCCTCCTTGATCCTAAGTGTGCACATCCCCAAGTTAGATATGTCCATCATAGATCTATCTATGGAGTTTCCTTTTATTTGCCAATAAGTGGACTTTGAAGCATGAATCCTTCTTGATTATAAAATCAAGCGGTAATGTATAATAATAATAACTCTCCTTTTATAATTCCTTTAAATATAAAGACCTTGCTTTAATTATTAAAGCTCATTAAAAATTATTAAATATCGAATGCCATTTGGCCCTTTTAAATAAATAAAGATAAATTTATATCATCCCCTTTTTTATAATCGAAATTTTAAATATTTATTTTTAAAAAAGTGGAGCATGGCTAAAATTCCAATTACAATTTATTTAGAAAATTATGTATATAATGCATACTAAGAATATTTTAACACAATATAATTTACAAAATAAAACATTCAATTGCACATAAAAAGATTAAACACATATACGTACCTTAAATTCTAATACTTTCTAAAAATTTCCTACTAAACTTCAAAATGATCCTCGATGGTTGGTAGTTGTTGATGGCGCAAGGTGGCCGAAGGGATGGAGAGAGTGGTTTGAGAGAGAGGGAGAAAGTTTGAGAGAAGTAGAAATGGTTTAATGATTTTTATGTGAAGAATTAGGTGAGATTTAAGGGTTTATTTATAATAAAAATTAGGATGAATTTTAGGATTTAAAAAAACTAAAAGTTAATTATGAATTTAAAATAATAATTATCCTCCAAATTTTCATAAAAATATTTTGTTTTTAATATAATTAAATTATTAAATATTTTAACCAATTAAAATCATTTAATTCAAAAAAACATATTATAATTAGTTAAAAAAATATAAATTTTATAATAATAATTTTTTTTTGAAATATCAATCATGGAAAACGAATATGATAAGGTTGTATTTTTTTCTTTTTTTAAATTAAAGCTATCTTTTCAACTAAAATTATCCTTTAAATTAGGATAAAATAAATATAATAATAATTAAATTTTTTTAACTACTAATCATGGCAGCTGACCATGATTAGATAAGGTCAAAATTTTTTTGGTAAATATATCCAATTTTTAACATAATCGGTTTTAAATTAAAATAATCTTTATAAATATCTTAAACTAATTTTTTTAATGCTAAGAATAATATCTTAAAATTATCTTAAAAGCTTTTAGAATATTCTTGAATAGTGGATATTCGGGATATTTTGGATGACTTTTTGGAAATTTAATGGAATAATTGAGAAATTAAATATTTATTAAATTAAATAATTTTCTTAATAAAATTGCAAAATAAATATATAAATGGCGGTCCATAATTATAATTGGGCCAAAATTCTTGTAGAATTATTCAAATATACTAAATGTTCTTAAAATAATTTTATTTAAAATGCTAAAATATAATGTACATTTATTTTTAATTACAACTTATCATATAAATATTTTAATATAATGTCTAAAATACGGGGTGTTACACATATAACCTTAGAACACTCTTGTAATCTTATTTCAACTTTATTTGAATGTTTTTTTTAGAAAAAATCTCTACAACAATGAACATATAACTTTTAAAATCCAGTCATTTTGGACAATTATTTTGGGTCTCGAAAAAGGAACATCTTCATATGCTTACCAATAGTGGTCAATTCAAGTCAACGGGTCAGTTTTAGGTTGACCTATCGCGGGTCATTGGTTCGGGTTGAATAGGGTCATTATCGGGTCGAATTGCTTATTTGCTTGCTTGGGTTTGATTTGGGTCAGGTTGTATTTTGTTCTTGTCAATGTTGGTTCAGGTCAATCTAGTTCGGTACCTACATGGACTATAGCGGGTTATTTCGAATATGGGTCAAGTCAATTATGATAATGGGTCACTTTAATTTTGATTGAAATCTAGGTTCAACTTTATCATCGAGTCATTAATGATATGTTATTATCAATTTATGACCATATAATTGCTATTTTGTTGTATTCGTCTCGGGTAATTTCGGTTTAGCTCATGCGATAACTTATTTTTATATGATGGTTAAACTATAAGTCATTGGAAAATAATATATTTATGAGGTAATGATTTCTAAATGTGTATTATTATACCAAACGAGTATATGATGTGTATCTTTAGTAAATCATTGTATGATTGTATTACCTATATTATATTATGTTTGTTAACATATCGATTGAAATCAGGCCACGTGTTGTTATAAGTCAGGTCATATCGGATATTTGTCGGGTTTAATCGGTTTCGGGTTATCTTTGGGTTGAGTCTGTAATAGGTCGGACACAGATCGGGCCCGGGTCTTCGAATATCGGCTTAAATTGGTTTTTGGTTGATTTCAGGTCAGGTTAGGTCAAGTTCAGGTTGATTTTAGGTAGTTTATCAGGTTGAATCGGATTTTGACAGCTCTAATAATTAGTATTGTAATAAGGACATATTAGGCCTTAGGAAAATATTTGAAACCACATCTACTTTAACCCTAAACATCAATTTCAATCTATTTACAAACTCCTATAATTAAGTCATAATTTTTTATTTTTTGAGCATAGGGATAAAGCATATGCAATACCATCATTTTAGTTTGAAATATTTTTTGACGAGGTATTACCTTTATGTTAACTCAAATATGCTATATAAATGGAAAAATGCTTCAATATAATAATATTATTGTAAAATATGGATTATTTAAGCATTGTCTACCTATATAATTGTCTCAATGCTCCAATATTGCTCCTTTTGAAGTATGTATTTTCATCATTTTCTTAAATTTGTATGATCTTATAATTTTAAGATCTTATATATCTTCACCCGGCGGCTTGGCTACTTTAGTGGGGCTTGAAATAAGAGGTAGCTCTTACACAAGTAGTGGGTGACTCGTATTTGGGTTTAGGGGAGAGTGATTCCCAGCTAAGAACTCCCAACTCTTATTGAGATCCCTCCTTGATATTGTTTTACAATTTTGGGCTAATAAAAATAGGAGAAAGATTTAAATATAGTGTTAAGGAATAGGTAACCACATTTCTAGGAAATTTTAGAAGGGGCTTTTATTTTAGAGTTGGTGTTTGAGATGGAAGAGGAGTGAGACTAAGAACCTACATATAAGAGCCTCCCCATTGTTGATGCTATGATATTATTATCTTATAATTCGATTCTATCAATCGAATTTTACCCCATTATCTCATCGATTTAAAGTAGAATTTTTATCCTCACCACCGAAGTTATAATCCATATCTCAATATAATTAAGTGTGATATAATCAACTTTTGAGTTATTATTCTTAATATGTACATTTATACACAATATTTTGAAATATTGTCAGAACTTTTTGAAAAATTAAAATATATCATAAATAAATGTTTTAAAGTATATTTAACAAGAATTTAACGATATGAAAAATATTGATTTATAATATTAGTTGTGAAAGTTACACTAATATATTATTTATAACTTTTAAATATATAAAAGTTGCTAGTTTAAATCTAATTCCTACCTCGAAAGTTCCTCTTTTTAATTATTTAGTTAGAAAGGAAGATAATTTAGAAATTTATTATGACCGAGAGATTTGAATTTAGCCTTAGATTGTATTTGACTTGAGGCCATATTCAATTTATCTTATTTTTACTGAATTAAAATTATTTTCACTGACTAAATTAAATTTTTACTTATCAAAATTCATTTTTATTGACTTACTGTCATTTTATTTACCCATAAGAATACTTATTTTAATTGATTAAAATCAATTTTTTGCTTATTTTTACAAATTATATTTGACTCGTACTAATTATAACTAATTTTTAGTGATTAATTATTTTTGTTCAAGGTAAATTAAATAGGTTATTAGCTTTTTTATTTGGAAAAATTAAAATTATAAATATAAAATTTTACTCGACTTATTGATAAACACCAATATTTACTTAAGTTAACAAAAATATAACCTTTAGGAGTAATTGTATTTTAAAGAGCTAAATAAAAAAAATGACCGTCTAACTTAAACTTAAAAATGGTGACATGACCATTCATCTAACTCTTTAGTATACAATGTTTATTAATGGTGGTATTTTTATAAAATAAACCAAGTGTCTGCCTTTATCAATAGTATGGATAAAAATATATTTTTTCATTTCAATTTTTCCTTTTTAATTTTGCGCCCATTTAGTCCACAGCAATTTTGGAAGCAATGTTTCCATGCATGTCCATGTACATCATTACATGTATGTTAGGTTGGGTAGATTACCAGGACAATAAAGGGTAGACTCATGACTTTCAGTTGTTCAACACAATTAATTATCGAAGAAGTTATAATTAGAGACACCCACTTGAATAAATTCCTTGGAGTCTAATTCGCTAATCATTATGCGTACACTGATACAAGTCATAATTTGCATATGCACACAGTAATATAGTATTAGGAACGAGATTAACATTTAATGAGAACATCAATGATATCACCCTTAATAGTCAAACGAGGACGCCGTTAGCTATTTGCTTGGGATCATAGCCTGTCATGTTTCAATTTCATTTCGAAAATCGAAATTCAACCAAGCTTAAGTGATTATAGCTAAACCCACCAAAAAAATTTGTCAATTTTACAGTCTAAAAGCTAAATGTTTCCGATCGGTTGATCATAAAAATTGTTCATGGAGTAATATATTTTATCATTGGCCTTTTTTTTTCTGGGCTTTACAAAATTGGAAGAAAATATGGTTAGGAATTACGAGGGCATGTTTGTGCTTTGGATTGCTATTGAAATTGTTTGTTTTCTTTAATAGAAAAATGATTTTTGCTAGATGTTGACTTTGAATATTGAAACAACTACTAGCATGGCATTCTTTAGTCTCTACTTATAACACAAACTAGAGATGAAAAATGACTAAATCACTCCAAATTTTTTAGAATTATATAATCATTTAATATTATTCTAAAAATATATGATAAATAGCATGTCGATTCAATTTTTAACTCTAAGGATTGTTGGTATAAAATTCCTTTATACATTTCCAAAATATTCGGTCAAATAGGACATCAGTATACTTTTTGAACACGTTACCCTGTGTTTAAGTTTTGATTTCCCTCAATTTGCAACAAATTAGCCCTAAAGTTTGGGAGCCGTTGGATGGAATGATCATGACGTCATTCCACGACTTTGATCCTACTGATGTAATTAATACAAGGAAGTTAGCTAATATTATTACTCCTGCAGTACATCATTAAAAGCTAAAACTATTTCGGAGGAGATCCTTCTTCAATACTCACTTTAATAAGCTGAACTGAATTGCTTAAATATGAACTCTGTAACCGATTTATCGTATCATATATAGACTAGTTAAGTTACGTGCAATGCCCACCTCTTTTCTCTCCCGTTGTGACATTTCATTTAGCGTAAGATGGTGGTCAAATCATGATAAGGCAACGTTGGTTGGTAGCCACCTCCGTCGCCACCCCAAAATAAATATCCCACCTTATGTTAGTTCGAAATTAACATCCACATATATTGCTCTTGGGTTAGAAGCAATGCACGGAGTTGAACTCGGGTTCTCATAACGAAGTTGGAGGAATAGAAGTTTCAAGTTCTACCACCAGGCTGGGAGGTCTGTCTCTAAGTTGCAGAAGCAATGCTCCAACTTAAACTCGGGATCTCATTAACTATAGAGTAACTTATTTTTAATAAACTTGCAATATTAATTTGGGTTTATAATGAGTTCAATTACACCAACCGAATCTCTACTAAAAGGAAATCATTTTGGAGACACCCAAAATTGTTATTAACATTGTTAGAAAAGATGATATAGGATGAACATTTAAGGACGTGATTTCACTCTCCTTAAAGCTACCAATATTAACCCTCGCTATAACTGCTTTGGATTTCAATTGGTTTGCTCCCAAGATTTCTCTAAATTCAAGATCAAATAAAAATAAGATGATTATGACTTGGTTCATCTAATCAATTTTTATAAGCCCAAAAAACTAATTTTCGAAAAAGAACGATTCACTTTACAACACTTTCATCTAAAATATAAAACTAATTAAAATTATTAGTTAACGAATTAATTACGTAATTAAATTTGCGCATGTGCCAAGTGTTTAGAGCTTTTAATATAAATAATATTATAAAGTACCCAACACATTCATAATTTCCATCAAGTTATTCAAATATAACATGTGGTACTAAATTTATAAACCACTTTATCATCCTATTTTTAATTTAATTTAGGACAAATCTCCAACCCCAAACAATACACCAAATTTATTAAGGCTGCTCTGACATACATCTAGACCTATCCATTGGGTCGGATTAGGGCAACGACTGGATCACATGCAAAAGGGGTTGGGGCAACGATGATTCAAAATAGGCTGGATTGGGTTTGACCAAAAGAGATACATAACGGGCTGAGTCGGACCGTTTAAAAGGAGTGATTTTTTTATCTATAAAGGATGATAGTTTACATGTATGACCTCCAATTTTTAGCAGTGGACCATCGACAAGTAGGTGGAAATAATTTAATACCTAATAGTGTTTAAAAGTCTTGAAAATTATTGGCACATTATTGACCCGACTTGACCCATTAAAGACCCAATAAACATGACCCTTTAAGAGACCGATCCATTAAAACCATTATTAATTAGACCCTTTTATAAATGAGTCGGTCATAAGACTCCTTCCACTTGAACAAGTCTAATACATACCTTATATGAGTAAATAATAAAAAAATTATGCTCTCCCTTTCAAGTGTGTCAATAACAATTTTGGTTGTACCCATATTATTTTCCGTACTAAAACCACCCCGTTTAGATAGGTTTGACCAAAATCATTTGGACATACCAAGTAGTGGACTAGGATTTACCGCATTATGTTTTGTAAATACGGAATACTATTTACTTATTGATATTTAGGGAGTTACACTTAGCAGATAGGGAGTAATGTATCTGAGTTTCGATTGTATTATATTGACTATCATCTATTCATCTTCTAATCTTCAAACAACTAATTTAGAATTCACTAATTTACATCAAAAGTCAATAACGTAATCCCTATCTCCAGATTTTAACCCTAATTTGACTAGTCAACATGTTATAAAATTGCAATGATGGAGTTGGTCCTCTTGGTTTCGACTGCCATCCTAACAGTGAGGACAATAAGATGACTTAGATATTTTAGAATCTATTCTCATAATAACCAAATATTTTAGATTTTAAAGTCAAATTTAAATTATAAATTGTCTCTAATTTATAAGAATAAATAAAGTGTGTGTGAGATTCTAGTAGATTTATTGATCTCAATTTATATTTTTTAAATTTTTTTATAATTTTTACAAACACGCAATTGATTTAAATTGAAACTTGTATTAAGATATTCGAAAAGGAAGAATAAAAGAGAATAGATGAAAATATTTTATATTAGGGGAAATACCTAACACTTATTATCAATATTTTTAGTTTTGAAACATTGTGTGTGTCTAACTAGTTAAAATAACAAATATGAAAACACTAATTTTGTGGTTGAGAGAGCCACGTACACTAGGGCAAGTGAAGTAGAGGATTTGATTGCATGTATAGGGTATCAAGTATCAAGCCAGATGCATCGATTATGAATAAAAACATAACCTAGTTTAAATAGCATCGATTATGAATCAACAAAACAATAACTTAAATATCATCAACTATGAATTAACAAAACACTAGCTATCTAGCTTGTACTTGGTAGTTTGTTAATCTCGATCTGCACCAAGAAAAAGGAAAAAAAACAAACGAGTATCTCGATCTCATAAGATTTTATTGCAGTTTCGTATTAGGCTGCACTTATTGAATGTTGGTCAAAGAGTTTATATGAGATTCTGTTTCAAGATTTTATAGTGTAAAGTAGGCGAAACATAGTATATCGAGGACATCTTATCTTCTATAGAGGACATTAACAAAGTAGCATATCAATTGATCCCGTAATACTTTGTTTCTGTTTCATATTAGGCAGAACTTATTTTTGGTTAATGAATGAGTCTGATCGAAATCTTGTAAGATTTTGTTTGGATTTCGTATGAATAAATTTGAAAGTGGTGGTCTCGTTTACAAATTTCTCATTTTTATATTTTTCTGATATGATATTAGTATTTCATCGTTAAGGTGAGTGTTGTCGGAATATGCGGAACCTGTGAGAATTGAATGTCCTTGAAAGAGCACGATAGAATGTTCATACTGAAATCACTCAGTCAGTTTTAAATGTTGATTTTACTTGTATAATGCGCTTTAGCGTAGAAATTTCATTAGCGTCACGTATTTTCTCGTTCTCATGTAGGGAGCCGAGTAAGGGGGGAGATATGTTTGAGTGGTATACATTAGCGCAGTGCGAAGATGTCAAACTTACGGAGTACCTTAATAATTGTACTATAGGGATTGACTAGTTTTGGATAGTATATGAATTTTACCCTCAATTCTCCCCCAGTTTAGAAAAATAGGCGTCAGATTCAGGATTAAAAATAGAAAGAGGTAATGAACGAAAGAAGGCACGCAGCAGCTACACTTAGCAGAAAGAAGTTTGAAATCATAAATTCATAATGGTGTAGGAATTTGTAACTCATTATGAATAAGAAGCGAAGACTAGACTTAGGTAGCTTGAGAATTCCTATCAATTTAATAAAATAAGAATACATATGTCCCCTACTCAAAACATTTAAGAGAGGGTCGTCGAATAACAAGTGGTAATTAATAAATTAATTGGTTTTTTTAAAAAGAAGGCTGGCTTGGGTTAGTTCGCTCTTTGTTTCTCTAAAATTGAATTCTTTGACATTACAATTTCTGTCCGTAATAAAAGAAAAAGAATTAAAGATAGCGCTCTCCTCAAAGGCTCAAATCAACCCCTTTATATAATGAGGTTCACATGAACTGACTATTCCCAGCTTACTCCCTTTTCTTTTCTCAATTTCTTCCTTCTCTCTTTCCCGCTTTCATCTTTCTCTCATCCTTCTCTTTCTAACACCAAAGTAAGTCGCCTTTCTTTTCTTTTTGTTTCAAACTATGAACGCTTAATTGGACTGATCCAGTCAGGTTTAATTATATTGTGTTTCCAGGTGACAAGAATGAGTAGGAGGAATCGAAGAGGCAACAACAGCAGTCAAGAGCTGGATTTGAAGCTAAACTTGTCACTCCCGCCCACGGGGGTGGTTGGGGGACCAGCTATTCATCGTAGGATGTCAACATCAGAGGAGGAGGATTCTCCACCAAGGTCTTGCGTGTCCTCCGAAGAAAGCCTCAAGTACGCAAGCAGCCCTGAGACAACATCGATGGTGCTGGTGGGCTGTCCGAGATGTCTAATGTATGTCATGTTGTCTGAGACTGATCCCCGCTGCCCAAAGTGCAAGAGTGCAGTCCTCCTCGACTTCCAACCCAACAACAACAGCAACAACAACAACAACCATCGGCAGTGAATTCTACGAATCAAGCAACCAACATATATCTATCATATCAACCAAACCAACCTATCTCTCTCTCTCTCTCTCTTCAATTCTATGAATTCTATCACCATATAATATGAAAATGCGGCAGCTATATGTTGGCGGTAGTAAAGTAGCTAGAAAGGTTTCAGAAAAGTAGGTCTCTGTTATAGATAAATCCTGTTTGGTTGCCCATAAGACGGGAATTAAGCTTAACCCAATTGGCTTTCAGATGATATCAGTAGCCTGTAAATCATTTTCCCGTCTTCTCTGCAACCAAATGATAGTCTCATCCTTTTTTATTTATATTTTTTTTGATTTTCCTTCTAAATTTTAATGATCAATTACAAGTTAGCTGTTGCCCTGTTTAATAATAGTGTTGAATCTTAGTTTTGATTTTATGCATTAATTATAGGCGTAAGTAAGTAGTAGAATGAGTAGATCAGTAGTGGTTATCTTCAATTTTGCTTCTCAGAGTAGTGTAGTTGGTTCAATGTGGATGCATAACCATCTGATCCTCCTAATTACTCACATTTAATTCTATCATAAAAAAAAAAAGGGTCTCTAAGTTTGCATGAATTGAGGGTGACATAAGTGAAGCCTTTGTAAAGTCAAAATTGATCTTAATTTATTTGCTTATAGTTGGGATACATAGTTACGTGGGTGCGGCAGGGACCATATGAAAATAATCAAATTCTTACTCACTACATCGTCTACATGCAGTTGTAGTACTCGTATTTATTTAGCAGATACAAACAGAAACTGTATCAATTTATAAAAAAAATATGCAACACTACACGTGAAGCCTTATAAATGTTTAACAAATTGTGCGTCATTGCTTAATTAATGGCGCCCAATTAGCATACGCTCTACTTATTACTGTTCGGCCCGCAATCAAGGCTACTGAAGCTATTTACTTTTGCAATTAATCGCTAATTAACTACTCTCATTTATTTATTTCTTTCAAAGAGGGCCGTCCCATTACAACTAGTAGACTAATCCGAGTCCCTTCTCGCCTGTAGGTTTCTCTGCATGGATGACCATTCTCATGAAAATGATACAATACCTAGCTCTATTTAGTAGGCCCATTTTATCTACTTGGAACTTGGATGCTGGAAACTTCTAATCTTGACCTTCTGTTTCCATTCTCCTTCGATTAATATTTCAACTAATTCAACTACATATCACACTCTAATCAATATTTTAGGGCTTGTCTTATATCACACACTGCTTGTACTTTTCAAATTAACACAGTAAACAAACATTTAACAAATACAATTAGGTTTATTTAGTTTAATATTTGATATCAATCTCCAGAGCCCAGAGGTAAGATTTTAGTTAGGAAGGTAGAATTCCATTACTAATCTACTCTAAATCATTCTATGCGCCACTCATAGGTGCTTGTGAAATCATTTCTTACCAAAATGCTTTCTGTTGATTTGACAAGTAATTTTAAAAATTTTATACTAATTTTAAATTTATAAAATTTTAAATTTAGGCTCCATGCCAATATAATTTTTTTAAAAAACTTATATAGGTTCGGAGGAAAATCGTTGTAACAGGAAACGATTTAACCATTAGAAAATCGCTATCGTGGACAGTAGTTTGTGTTTGTCTTAATCTATGTTGCATTTGGGGTATTGAGCTACTGTGTTGGAAGTGAAATCGCTGCAATTTCAACGAAAGAAAAATCGTTGTTTTAGGCAGTGATTTCTCCTCAAAAAAAAATTTCAAAATTAAGTTTAGGAAATCGCTATCTCTTATAGCGATTTCTCCTTATTCAAATTTTCTCTTGGCCAATTCCAACCCAATTCAGAATAACCTTAATCGTTGTCTAAGGCATTGATTTTGCTCAGCCTAAATCGATGCATTGGATAGCGATTTCTTTCCGAACCAAAATAATTTTATTTTTCAAAATAGTTTGGTACGGAGCCTAAATTTAAAATTAGTTTTAAAAAAAACTTGATAACACGATTGAAATATTTTAATGTATGAAAATTTCAACCATCTAACAAGTTTTTTTATAATCTAAATTTTAGACAAATATATCTTCAAATAATTAATAAATAAATTGTCTAGTCAAAACAATATAGAAAAAAGTAATATATCAATTGTAGTGGGCAAAACAACATTTCCCTTGTCTTATTAAGCATTAACTACTAAATATGCTGAACCCAACAAGATTTTCTATCAATTTCTATGTGAATTACTTCTAAATTTGCCAACATTTTGAGTTCAACTTAAATTTGATTCAAGTTATCTTAAAACGAGTTGATCAAGTCAATCTCGAGTAACTCACAAGTTGCTTGTCACCGTAGCATCCACTAGAAAGTATTAACTGCTTAATTAATAGTTGATGTTATACAACCAAACAACATTATGTTATGTTAATTCATGGAAAATGTGAGCTCCTTTGTGCCACCAGACAAATATTATGTCAATATATAGGAAAAAACTCCCATAAATAATCAATACTTATGTTCAATCAAATAGTCGATCTAGTGCGTACAAAATGTCTAATGTTAAGATGTCATTCATCGTTGCCAAAAAAAAAAAAAAAATGTCATCCATGATGAGTACATGGAAAACTAATTTGTAGGGAAGATTGTAAAGAGTAGTATTAAAGATAAGTGGTACGAAGATAAATGCATTATTGTCCTCTGTATAACCCAGTAACAATAGACAGACAAATAAAGGTTGTTGGGTACCTATAAATTCATAAAGAAGGTTGGATGAATAAAAGCTTTTGCTTGAAAATTGCAAGGTTGGTAGCAGGTGAATAAAGAAGAAGAATTACAAAATTTCCCGCATATAGTTCCTTTCAACCATTTAATTAGCAATTAATTGAATTTACTAGTTGAGATGGAGTACTGTTGAATGGATGTTAATAGCTCTGCCATTCCCCTGCTTTATAGCATTGCATCTTAAATTCATGAATTCATAACATTAATATCATCATTACTCTGTGACCCCTTCTTCATGCCATGTCTCTTACAACTGCAAAGCGTACCCACCTCTTTATAATTATGGACATTACCCATTAGTATCGTTCTAGCAATACCCACCCATGAATACCCATCTTATCTACTAGCATACAGCTGCTTTCTGCCTTCAAACTTTGATTGTAACTAATGAAATAATGCTCCTACAAAGAATATTAAATATTATTCGAGGAAAGCACTGACTCTCTCTTTTTCATCATCGCCCCCTTCAAATTCAATTCCAGTCAATTTTCTTTTTTTTTCTTTTCTTTTTCTAATGCATCAGTTATTCTACAGATAGTATCACCAGTACGTACGGAAAAGACCATATTCTCCATAGTACGTAGAGGTTTCCTCTGAAGTCTGAATTGAGATGGTTTCAGGGCATAACACCACATCTCTAACATAACATAAGTTGATCGACGCAATTTAATGTATCACAACTGCACTTGCATGGATTTATGAACTCAACAGTACAGCTCCCTTCCTGTACCCATTTATAATCTATGGGATTTATGAACTCAACAGTATAGCTCCCTCCCTATACCCATTTATAATCATGAATCACTTGTTTTAAATTTACTGCGCCATCCCTTTGAATTCTAATAGTAATAACTCTATGCAGTTCAGTGTGTACCACTTGCTTCTTTAATTTTTAGAAATGCCTTTCATAATTATTCTGAGATCAACAAACCAAAAAGGGAAGTCATGTTGTTTCAACTTTGTAGAAAGCTCCTACCGGCCTTGCCTGAATGATTAAAACACTAACACACTTTAAACAAATACAAGTACATGAGGTTTGACTTTCTCACATTCATCATTCACGATTATCAGCAGTCGCATGTTGCCCTTTCTTGTGGTCAATGCTACAGGAATTAGGAATAGTCCGTACATACTATGCTTGTACCTCTTCAGCTTCATCAAATTGTACTTGGTGTAATTAGTAAGGACCTCGCGTTATGATCTTGAAGTCTAAGTTTCATTTTTTTTTTTTTTGTTTTTGGCAGAGATCTAGCTTTCATTAGACCCTAGGGTCGATCTTTTTACTTTGAAAAAACAAATTATATGTTACTCTTCGTTTTTAGCAAATCCTATAGAGTGAGTTCATACTAGCCTCAAATTAAGTTGATATTAGCACGTGTTGCCCTTGAGTTTCAAGCATAATGATAAAACATACGAAGTTTATCTATGTTAAATGTAATACATACATTATAAATAATTACTGAGGATACAAATATGAGAAATATTGTCAAATCTGCTTGATTAAAGTCTTTGATGTGGCTTTTTTTTTTTTTGATGTGGCGCACAAGATCTAGGATAATAATCCGTCATATCTCATTTACACCTCTATTTACTCTTCTCTTTTGACTTTTTTTTTAACCTAACCTGATTGAATTTTAAGAATGCTTAGTCATTACGTGAATGAGTGAATTGGTGATTGAGGCAAGATTATTTATATCACCCCATGGCCCCATAACTTTGGTGGGCTATAGCCATTTAAGACGAAAAATCATGAGCCCAAATATAATAATTTCAAAGCCTAACACTGGCAAAGTATAGTAATCCTATATCTAGAGTACATGGAATAAGGTGCTTTTGGGGTAAGAATGAGCAATTTTGAGATAAAATGAGCAAATTTTAGAGAAAATAAACAAGTGGTGAACAATTTTAGTGAGAACAAATAATTTTGAGCCAAATGAAAAGTTTGAATAAATGAACAATTTTAATTGAAATTAGCAATTTCTAATGAAACCGAATCATTTGGAACAAAATGAACATTTTTTTAGTCAAATGAACAAATTTAGAGAAATGAACAATTCTGAGTTTAAAGAACAATTATATGTAAAAATGAACAATTTTGAAAATCTTTTTAAAGTGCTAATAGTTCCATGAATGAGCAATCATTTCTATGTTCATTGATTAAAAGAGTAAAAAAAAATTGGGTGTTTACTGTGAAATGAGAAATTTAACAAGAAACAACCAATAGCATATATAAGAAAGTTTTCGATCGGTTAAGCTAATATGCTTATAAGCTGGGGCATAAATCTTGCATTAACCGTCATATAAACCTGTGCTTGAAGTTGTACATTACATGCATTTGTCCTCCGAGAATAATGTCACCAAGTGACAAAGGCAAAGGTTACAGCCAACTGGTACTTAAAACAAGGAAGAAGCTCTGATTTGCAGAGGTGGAGATGGTAGGAATAAAAAATTACAACTCCTGCTGATGAGCATGCAGCGGCGAGTGGTAAAGTAGTTGTTACCTGGAACAAAAATGCTACTTCGAGTCTATCATAGAGAATCAGAATAAAACAGCCTGATGCCAAATAACCATATGAAGTCAAGAGATGAAATGACCAGCTCCCAGAGGAAAAGTCATTGGTTTAATTACTGAATTGAAGCTTGCTTATATGATTCTGCCAACTAATTCTGAACATTGAAGAAACACATTTTCTCAAATCTAAGGCAAGTGAAATTTTATTCAACATAATACCAAAGTATCAACAAAAACTCAAAGCATCGCAAAATATGACCTTGGCATCTACAGTTTGCGCAGACCACACCACTAGATACAAGCTTTTTCATAAAAATTCTAATGGTATAATATAAAAGTTATTAGGATGCACGGAGTAAAGGACAGCGCAAGAACATACAAGTTATTGCTAATCTACATAGCCATTATTTTTCAAGTTAGCTAAGGCTCTATTATCGTGTGGATAAGTTTTCCAAGCAATTCTCATTTCTAATACATAGGATAAACTATAAACGTAACAACAATAGTATAGCTGAAGCACCATATCCTACCTAATTCTCAACAATGGTGTCGTAGAATATAATCCTTTCAACTCAAAACAACGAAAGTTAACATATATAGCTGCCATAAATTAGTAGCATAAACTAATCGTTTGATTCGTTCCATCTATAATACCATACCACTATTACTAGCAACATCATCTCTTCATGGCCATGGTTAGCAGTCAAAAATCTTCATCAATGCCCAGCTTGTATTACTTATATTTGCTCGGTTGTTATCCCCAATGTTAGAAACTTGTATTTGGATGAAAGTTAGTACCCAAGATTAAACAATGTGGCCAGAAATTCATAATAAGTTCATGACATGCATGAGGTGACAGAGTAACATCTCCATGTTGATTTGATTAGATGCTAAAGGACATGCTTCTAAAAAAAATTAAAGTTTTGTTAAAGCGAGGATTGATCAAATATAAGTAGGACAAAACATGGTTTATTGACACATAGCCAGTCACCAACAACAAATAGACTCACTAAGACAAGGCTCTGAAGATCTCTCCTTATCCTTAAGGGCATGTTTGGGATTAGGATAATATATTACTATGATAATAAAAGTCAAACTTAAAACATGAATGTAAGAAAAATAATAAAGTGATAATGTATTTACAAGTTGATTAAATATTAATGGTGTGGTGGGAGGTAGATGAAAGGGAACTATTACGTACCCTCATTTTGGGGTAATAGTAACCCACCCTCCCCCTAGTGTAACTATTTCCCCCAAAATGAGGGTAATAGTTCCTATTTATTTACTTTCCAACACACTATCGGGTCCATCACTATATAATCTACTTTCAATCACACCACCACTCTTTCATTTTTTCCTTGTATTCACATCCATTTTCTTATGTTTGACTTTTATTATCCTAGTAATATATTACTCTTATCTCAAACATGACATAAGACATAGACATCGGACAAGCGAGTCCAAAGCTCTCTACAGCACTTGAAGCCCCGTAGATGCAATCAAATAGCTTAAATAAAAGACATCTATTAGAATTGTATCAAACATATCAAATGGTGCACTATTGGAAAGAAGGAATTGAAATCTCCTTTTGGCAGGACTAAAAGAAATTGAGTCATACGAGTTTATGGCTTCCGATGAAATTAAGCAACATTAACACAACCAGCAAATAAGGAGATCAAAAAAAATGGCCATACTTCTCTACTTCAACCAAAAGAAAAGAAAAAAAAAAGGAAAGGAAAGGAAAGGATAGGATGTTTTCCGTTGCCATATGACAAAAGCTTTGATATTTATTAAATCTGTGAAAAAATAGATGTTTTGATCCAGATGAAACGACTTTACTACTTCAGTAGGGTGGCTGGAATTATTAATGATTAATGATTAAAGTATTAGAATTAGAGTAGAATAAAAACAAACAATAAGTTGAAGTTGATTAGTAGAGTGGACCAATTCTTGACTTTAAAGAAATGAAAATGGTCAAAAGTGAAACGCGCTCAAGTATTGACTACTAAGTAACACTAAGATGGCTACACAGAATGACTAAAAACTGATTCAACAATTAAAAGATTTCTCCAAGTTGGCAACTCAGTACTATCTTACAGGTTCTTATTCCCTTCTTAGAAGCAACAAAGCAGCCTCCACTCCTCCTTTTAGATCTCACATCTCAGTTGTATATATTACTCCAACTCCACTGCATTCATAATTACTTCCTCTCCTTTTCTTCTCTATTTACAATCTCCATCCTACCCAACACTTGCATTTGGTGGAAGAGTTGAAAATGAATCCCACAATGTTTAGCCAAGACCCGATAAGACGCAGATCAAAGTCAAAAGCTAAAGCCAAGCCAAAAGCAAAAGCAAAAGCAATCGTCATTAGGGAAGTATGGGCTGCTAACTTAGACTCAGAAATTGAATTAATCAGTCATCTTATCGATGATTACCCTTTTATCTCCATGGATACCGAGTTCCCAGGGGTCATCTACCGGCCACCCACTCCCTATCGTGGATTCCGTGCCTCTTCACCCTCCGATCTCTATGCCTTCCTTAAATCCAACGTTGATGCTTTGAATCTCATCCAAGTGGGACTCACCCTTTCCGACTCTGCCGGTAATCTCCCTGATTTGGATACCAACAATTGCTACATATGGGAGTTCAACTTCTCCGACTTTGACGTGGAGCGTGATCCACACGCCCCAGACTCCATTCAGCTGCTCACCAAGCAAGGTATTGACTTCCACAGGAACAAGAAGTATGGTATCGACTCCCGTAAGTTTGCGGAGTTGATAATATCATCTGGGTTGGTTTGCAATGACTCTGTGAGTTGGGTCACTTTTCACAGCGCCTACGATTTTGGATACTTTATCAAAATCCTGACTCGCCGACAGTTGCCCTCCGGTTTGGATGAGTTTTTGTGTATGACAAAGATGTTCTTTGGGAACCGGGTCTATGACATCAAGTACATGATGAGGTTCTGTAAGAGCTTGTACGGTGGTTTGGACCGGGTGGCTAACACACTCCAAGTGAAACGAGCTGTCGGGAAGTGCCACCAGGCTGGTTCAGACAGCCTGCTCACTTTGCAGGCATTCCAGAAGATGGTTCAGCTCTATTTTGTAAATAATGTCCCCGAAAACCACGCTGGTGTCATCTATGGATTAGAGGTCTACTAGACTACTATATTTACTTATGATTTTCGGTACAGACTAGACTCAGAAACAACAGCTTCCTTAGCTCTACTTAATTAACCTCACTCAGCTTCTCTTATCAATGTATGTCCATTCATTATTGATTAATTCTTTGTTTAGTCAATCTAGTAAACTTGTCATGAAACTAAAGATTCCTCAAGAATTAACCATTGCATATTTGCATATGAGAAGGTGTGCTTTTACTTGTTATTACTGCTTCCAAATCTTTGAACATGGTCAGTCAAAGAAATCATTAGGTCAAAATGCAAAATGGGCCAAGTCAGGTCGGGTTAAAAAAAAGATACAAAACGGGTCGAGTAGGGCTGGACCGTCCAAAAAAAATATATTTTTTATCTATAAAGGGTGATAATTTGCATTACCTTCAATCTTTGGCATTAGATCATCTACAAGTAAGTGAAAATAATTCATTATTTGATATTGTTTAAAAGTTTTGAAAATTGTTGGCCCATTATTAACTCGACTTGACCCATTCAAGACCACAAAAAATATGACCATTTAAAAAATCAACCCAATTAAGCTCATAATTTATTAGACTTTTTTACAAACAGGCTGATTAAGGACCCTTAATGAAGCCCCCTCCATTTGAATTAGTCTAGTTGTAAGGGGCTATTCCTTGAGTTATTGTAACTTCCTAATGTTTAGGTATGATGAGGGCAATTCTAATGATGAATTATAATTTAGTCACTCTAAGTGGTTAGAGTTGTTTAGAGTTGATGTTTGGCGTTGTCTAATGTTAACTAATATTAAGGAAAGACAGGGGAGTTTAAGTTATTTAAACAGTTAATTAAACTGCTGCAGTAAGCTTTGAACATTTCAATCTTGAAATTGTTTAACCGAAGTCTATTATGATGGATGACTGCTTGAATTAATCAAGGATTTAAATCTCTAAGAGGAGTATGCATGTATCACTTGTACGTAATAGATTAGGCTATACTTTCTTTAGTTTAAAGTTTTAATGTAGAAACGTCAATGTCAAAAACTCAAAACCCCTCATTCCATGTAATTATATGTATATTTTGTAAGTCTGTGAAAATGTATAAAACTCTAACCTGTAACAAAATTAGTCGTAATAGTTAAACATTGAATTTGACAGAATAAATCTCCTTTAGAGAAAGATCTCTGACTTGCCATATACTGATTTTAATATGAAATTATTGGATTTTTCATGTTTGGATTGCAGGAATGGAATGGAATGAAATCATGAATTTGGAGGATTGGAAAGAATGATACCTGAGAAATTGAAATAATTTTAGAGAGTTGTTTTGTTAAGTACAGAAATGAGTTTTAAATCATTTCCAGTTGTTTGGTTTAACAAAGGAATGAGATTTAGTTCCTTATTAATTGTTTGATTCAAACATGAATAACTGTAATATTGATATTAACATTAAAAATATCTTTATTTTTATATATTCACAAGATTAAAACTAAGGGTGTTAATTCGGGTCCACAAGACAGTTTTGGGTTCCCTTATCGCTGGTCGATACTTATCGATTCGGGTGAAATCAGGTCAATTTGGCCTATCGAGTCAAGTCAAGTTGGGTCAAGTCAAATCAGTTATTTTCTTGATCGGGTTCGGGTTAATGTCAATTCAGGTCAATCCAGATCTGTACCTAGACGGGTTATAGCAGGTTTTGGGTTAAGTCAACTATGAGATATTTATCGGGTTCAATCGATTTCAGGTTGTATTCGGGTTGGGTCTGTAACAGTTCGGACACATATCGGGTTTGGATCTTCGAATATCGGGCCAAATCGGTTTCGGGTTGATTTCAAGTCGGGTTGGGTCGATTTATGGATCTAATTTTTCGAGTCATAATCAGGTCGGGTCCAAGTCAAATTTAGGTAATTTATTGGGCCGAGTCAGATTTTAACTTCTCTAATTAAAATAACTATAAATATAAATATTGTAGAAAAAATACTAACGATAATAATAATAATAATAGAAATTTATAAATATATTAATAAAATGACAATAGTAATCAATTTAATAAATAGAATAAAAATGGTTATACCATTAATAATAATAATAATTGTAATAATAATAATAAGTATTATAATAACACGACATTCAAAAGTTGGAGTAGGGCGACGAAATTTGAATGAATAATGGGTGAACACTGACTAAAATCAAATGAATCAAAAAGAGGATTTTGGGAGTGTTTGAAACCCCAAAGATTTTGAAACTCATTCATCTTTTTTCAAACCAAATAACATTTAGTCTGAAATGAGTTTTAAACATTTTATTCCATTTCATTTTCTCATACAAAACGGGTCATTAAGAGTTGTGAGACTTAGGTACAAGTTATCACACATAAGTATATATAATATGAGTCCACTTATATTATATAAATAATATAAATATTTGAATCACAGCCATTAACAACGCTCTTTACATCCTAGAAAGATCTGAGTAGGAAAAAGAAAATAAATGGCTAAAGAATAAGAAACGTGTTTGGAAAGTGGGCCGGAAGCGCAAGGACTTGAAATAAAGGGGAAGAGTTGTATGGACGATATCGAGAATTGAAAGAAAGCATCAAAAGATGGCAACTTCAATGATCCTCTCTTCTTCGACTTGGAGTCCTTCCTCAATATTTATTGATACTACTCCTCGGACGAATAACCGCCGCACATCCCACTACAGTAAACATTCACTTTACCAAATTTGTAAAATTTCTTCAAATGAGAGGTTTCAAGTAAGAGCTGTTAGAGATAAAACCAATGATATCCCATCAACTCCTCCTTCTTCAACTTCATCAGCTGAGGAAATTACAAAAAAATATGGACTTGAAGCTGGTCTCTGGAAGGTTAGTCTTTTATTATGTTATTACTGATTTTCTATTTTGATGTTATTGTTTTCAGTTGATAGACTTATCTGAATTGATTTGTGTGTTGCATATACTGAAACGGCAGCATCAATCTCAGTTTTCTTGAATTTTCGTGTTGTGTAGTGAATCTGCTGGTCAATTTTTTTTTTTATTTAAATTTTGAATCTAAAAAGTAAGACAAAAAATTGGGCCCAGATATTTAGCTCAAAGGAAGAAGAAAAAGAAGAAGAAGATAAGATAGAGAAATCCAAGGGAGAGCAAGCAAAGGAGCTGCTGGCTAAATATGGGGGAGCTTACTTGGCTACTTCAATCACCTTATCTATCATTTCCTTTACATTATGCTATGCTCTTATCAGTGTTGGTGTGGATGTCTCAACCCTGCTTCAGAAGGTATGTCTTAATTACTCCGCTTCTGTACTCCGTAAATGTTAACTAGTGCGCTTTGTGTACTGTCTAGGCCTAACAATCTCTCGGGCTGCAATACTTGTCCAATTGTCCTCGAAATTTTTTGGACACATGAAAATTGGATCTGTCTTTTTGCTTGGAATGATAGTATCGTAGTATTAATGATGTGCTTATTATGTTGGTTTTGCTGTTTTAATAATCATAAAAATAGGTGGGAATTGCATCAAGTGAGACAGGTGAGAAAGTGGGGACTTTCGCGCTCGCGTATGCAGCTCACAAGGCCGCATCCCCAATAAGGTTTCCACCCACGGTTGCTCTTACTCCCGTTGTTGCTTCCTGGATAGGCAAGAAAGTAGATAAAGATAACTGATCTATTACTTTTTAAATCTTTCAAACATCAATTTTGTAATGCATTTAATAGATGTGCTTGGGTAAGGAGCTTCGTAGCCAATCAAACTTTCCGACACCATTGCTATTGTACAAAACCATTACGGAGTACTTACGTAACGGAATTTAACCCCCCTTTCTGTCCTGTCTTCCCCTAGCAAGTTCAGTAGACAGCATCAGCAGATCAGAAAGTACTTTGTTTTCTATCTGAATATCTAATACGACTACAAAATCTAATCAATAAATAATCGCCCATTGTTATAATTTCTCACTGGGGAGCATGCCGACATAATCATTTCCTTTGTAACTGGTAAAACTGAAGAATATAACGCATGCTCAATTCAAGAACCATACTTTATCTCAAAGAGAATTCAATTTTTACAAATCATACCAGAAAAACTAGTTGGCCTTTCTTAAGCATCTCCATACAAAGAGTACTAAAATCTAACAATCTATTGGTCTACAACTACCGTATGTGAAGATCTACTTACTCTGTTCTCTCTTAAACCAAGAAAGTAATGTACATGTTACAGCTACAGACTAACAGCTAAAGATACCCCAACTTAGTTCGATATTCAAATATCACAATCTCTCCCTATCAACTCACTATAAGCGCAGAACAATAAAGCTCGTGAAGTAGAAGCATCCATGAAATAATTTTAGACCCAATTTTTCAAGCTAAATCAATGAAGGTAGGAAGCTTGGTTCAGTCCAAGCAATAGCGATCAAGATGGAGAATATTGGCCAGTCTATCAGAACTTGACGCCAAATTGACAATCATTTTCTCATCATGTTAGTAGGAAGCACTTCTGTTGCACTAGGCGATGAGCTTTGTAGCTGTGGTGTGCCAACATTGGCCACATCATAGGTTTCAGGAATAGTCCCTAATTCATTCCATTCAACGCCAGCTAATATAGAGTTAGGGATTCAAATTCTAAGTTTCCAAAAACTTGGGGTAAATTAGAATGCAAGGAGGCTTGAATTATTTTATGGAGATAACAAATAAAATATTAGTAAAATAGACTTAAAAGGATACAATCTGTTCTCCACATGTCAGTAATACTAATATCAGCATCTGATAGCAACCAGTAATCCGCATCACTCTGCAGAGCAAGCAGAGGGTACACAATTATTAGTTCTAATCAAGCTCATGTCATGCCAACTATTTTAAAAGAAGATTGAATAGCTTATGCAACATTAACAAAAGGAAAAATTCAGACTTAATATCCGTCAACTATTTAAAAAGATATTAATTGGAGGCAAAAGGAAATCTCTGCTTGCTTGTAAGATTGAACAATGAAATTCTAGATAAAACTAGATATAAGACACCATGCTTATGGATGTGGAAAATTAAGTAACCTGAACCAAATCTACAAATACTGAAAAACTTTTTTTCTAAAACATATAATAAACTCAGATATCAAACTTACATCAACTTCAGGTACTATCTTCATGATTCCACTGACAAAATCCTGCTGAGCATTGGCATCTGAAATTCTATAGGTTCCTTGTCCTTGCATTTCAAGCTCAATGTCTCTGCTTTCATCCTTGGCTGACGCTGTTGTGTGCTCATCATAACCTGAGGTACTTGGAGGCTCCGCACCACCAATCTCCTCAAACTTCTCTTCAAATTGACTAGAGAAAGTAAAAACAAAGCAGGTTGATGTGTTAAGAATAACTTGACGTAAACATCATATATGGCAGAATTAAGAGGAAGAAGATGGCTTTGACTGATTAAGCGGAAATTACAATATAACAAACCGATATTCAATCTTTCGAGAGGCTTGAATCTCTCCCAAGATTAGGTAAAAGGCTAAACTAATCACTCAACAATTCTCAACATTACTCAGCATCCTTCCCCTCTCCATGATTAGTTTTATTTACAGAGCTACCACTTTCCTATCCAACTGTCTTCCTCCATAACAGAATTATATTCCCTTTCCTATACTGCTGCTCCCCTATATATTGATACTTAACATGATGAAGCAGACTTCAAACGCACAAAAATGGAAAAAAATTGAAGAATGGAAGGCAGGGAGAAGGCCAAGATGTAAAGCAGGGAGGTCGTTTTACAACTTACACAACACATAATGTGCACGCAAGTTGATTGAATCATCTCAAGTCCAAACCAATCCTTGAAGAGGCCAAACAAAACCATCAGCAAAACAAATGGTGTATGCAAAACAAGAAAAGATACAGACAAAAGAGCTGTGTGGGTAAATGAAATTCTATCTGATGACATAACTAGATAACTCTTTTAATAAAAAGTACAAACATAAGTGTCAGAGGCATACCAAATAGAGAATATAGGAATCATACCTAACTAGATGAACGTCTATAGACAAACAGAACACCAAATATCAAAGACAAACACAGAAGATTATTTCTTTTACTTAAATTTAAGGAGGGCATGATGGGCAACCTATGTACCAGAGGCATAAGAATATCCGAGATTATACCTGACAAGATAAACATCAATAGGGCCCATTGTGCTCCGAAGAACTATTCTGTATCTTCTTTGTGGATAATCAACAACCTAGTACATATAACATTAAGGCCAACAGTACTCAGTAATGATCCTAAAGCACTACATATACTATGATTAACCCTTACACTTGCCTCATCTGGATCTGGAACCTCCAAAGTTGTGCCATGGGGAGCTTTAATTGCTATCAAGGTTTCATTCTGTCATCAGCCACAAATTACACGTTATCGAAAGCAGGAAAATTCTCAACATGCATAAATGGAGAAAATTAAATCATTAGCAGCAACGTAGGAGACCACAAACCAGAAAACAGGGTAAGCCCTTTATGTCTTCTTCGGTTACAAAGAGCCACCTAAATGATGCCACACACAAATGGTGAACAAGTTAAACTCAAAGGTAGTTGCCTGTTATATGAAAGTGAATATATAATGCAAAATGCTGAGGGGTATAGAGAGTTTAAAATTTACTTCTGATTATTTTCGTCTTCACTCATATCCCTCAATCTTTCTTGCATTTCTCTGCAATATGGAAATGTAGCATCAGTATTGTTATGGAACGGAAAGGAACATAAAACGCCTCTCAAGCAGTCACAATGGATCAACCTTATTTGTTCATCCAATCTTCGTTCTTCCATTGAAAGGTTTTCAACATCTGCCTGCAGGAGAAAAATTATACGTGAATTAACACCAGAGACAGATGATGTAAACTACTACACTGCAAATATCATAGCAAAACCAAAATTTGCAACTACATACGTTGGCATACCTGTATACTAGTAACACTATCATCGACCTCTCCCGGTCTTGAGACATCAAGTCCCCTGATCAATTAGTCAAATTTGTTAAGTACACAGGAGCTCATCCCCCCCACCCCCCCCCCCCCCCCCCCAAAAAAAAAAAAAAAGCCAGATGAATAAAGAGAAAAATGCAAAAAAAAAATACAATGCTTAAACAAGTAGAAGGCATACATACTTCCATTGTATCCTATTCTTCAACTTCTTTTCTATGAGACCAATGCCCTCCAGAACATTGGTAATATCATATATACGCCTCTTTTGGACCTGAAGCACAAAACATAACCATTAGATCAATTTAGGAAAAGCAAAGAGCCAAGTTGAAGTGCATCATAAACAATCACCTCTAGAGTATCAGCAGCTTTGTTAAGATCAAGAATACCATCTTCCGCATCTTTCATTAAATTAATGAACTTTTTCGTCAACAGTCCTGGATCAAGAAAAGGAAAAGAATTCTGGTGGGTGACAGCACCAAATAAAGATTATATGCAGCAAATCCAAGCTAGGGAATCAAGTGTTGTCAATGATGAATAATGACAAGGAGACGGTGTGAGGAATCACCAAGGGAGCTATCATAACGACAAGGACCAGCTGGAGTTAGGTTATTTCCTGGAGAACCTGCAAAGTTGATGTCGTAAACTGCTGTAAAATACACTGGAAAGTGTGATTCCATATATGAAGTAGTATTTAAAAAAAAGGCATCACATGAGGTGAAGCCCCTCTTTAGCAGTTTACTGTAGCACATAGAAAGGATTTGAAGCTGAATACAGACCATCATTTGAGATGGGAGTCTGAGGCCCTGGTCTATTGCATTTGGTTATCCTTGATCCTCGTCCCCTGGCAGCTTTTGCGGATAGAGGAGTCTGGAGAGGGCTGCTAACAATTTCATTGTAGACCGGACTAGCAGTCCAGTAAGTAGAGTCAGCGTCATATTCAGGAGTATCACTCTTGCGCTTCATAGGCTGAAAACCGGGAAATGCAGGAGTCAAAAAAGTGGGCATAAGCGGGAAGTAACACAGATGAGTACATAGCCAAAAAAAAAACACAGATGAGTGGAAAGAGAACATATGAAAACAGGAATGAATAAAGCGTAGGTGGGCGGGTGAGTGGGGGTTGTGGAGTAACTCCGCAGTGAATAGTGTTTAGGGTAATACAGTAGGTAGGGCTAACTGATTCCAGTGCAGCTAAGTAACTATGATTGATTAAAACAATTAAAGAACTGTCATGTATTAAACATACACACAGCAACCCTAATTAGAAATAACGCTGGAAGCATAAAACGGTTCCAATTTATAGAAAAAGAAAGAATACTGACAGGGGTTTTGACAAGAATAGCATCGGGGTCAGAAGGAGGCACATGGTTGTCAGAGAAGCGGTGGTATTCTCCAGGCGGCGGAACAAAAGGCGGCTTCATGGATGTAAACGGGAGCTGCCTTTTAAATGCTTGCTGGTTGGCGCCGCTTTGTGTCGACATCACTTTTTCTCGAAATACAAACTGAAATTGAAGGGTTTTGAGTTTTAGAAAAGGATGGAATAGCGAGGGCTTTTCACAGATTAAGTACACTACACAGAAATGAAATTGATTAGAGCGATAAAGAAACGAACAAGATGGCGGAGATCTGAAGGGGGGAAGAGAGGCGGTAGTGGTGATGGACTAGTGGTGGGAGAGTGGGAAAAGCGGGAAGGTGAAGAGAGAGAGAGAGAGAGAGAGAAGACGAGGAAGAAGAAAACGAGGGAAGAGAGTGAAGGAGGGAATTTGGTTCGGATATAGATGTGGAGGGAACTTCCGACGAGCGAACCCTCTTTCATTTTCATTTCTTTTTTTTTTTTTGTGTCATATTTCATTATTTTGCTATTGCAACTCTATTACTACCATGAGTTACGAGTCTACTATCTTTAAAATTGCTAATTATTCTTCATTATAACCTTCTTTTTTACTATTGGATTGTTAATTTACTATCACTTTTTCTTTTATTCAACATTAAATCGTATCTCTCCATTTTAGCATCCTAATAATAAACCAACTCTTGCAAAAGAACTTGACCGGCTTTGCAAATTGCAATTGGGTGTGTTTAAATCCGAAACGCTTTTAAAGAAATTCAAACACTTTGAAAATCTCCAATAGGCAGGCCCTTAAATACACACAACAACAACAACAAAACAACATAACTTTGGTTAACCAAACATTCGGAGCACTAACACACAAATCTAGCGTCGAACAAGCCCACTAGAGTGTCCAATATATTAACCCAACGCCTAACGCCAAGTCCCGCATTTGACGCACAACTTTTGTGTGCTCCATCAAAAGCGCTCATGGACCTCAACGAGTCTAATTTCACTCGTGCAAAAGATGTTTGTTCATCGTTCGACATCGAGCCTTAGCACTTGAACTTAAGGTCGAATACTCAAAATCCTTGATTGTTTTACTCTATAAGTACCCACGATTTTTATGAGTAGAGGGTCCGAAATTTTCACATTCCTAAAGCATTGTTATTTTGCCAATACATCCACAAAACCTCTCAAAGCATCGTTCAACCAAATTAAGGACCTCCTGAGGCAATCATGTCTTTCCAAATCTAGGAAAATTTGTACTCCAAATACTCTCCATAATAAAAAAAATTAATTCAAACAAGAACAATACTTCATGGTTTTAAAACGAAGACCCTTCTAAATTTCATCTTTTATTATTTTGTCTACTTCTATTCCCTTCTTTTCTTACTTAGATTTCTTATGATGACATTCACACAAGAGGTTAAAGGTAAGACATTTTACAATACTAATTTACAATGTAAACCTCCCTTTACCGAGAGACCTTTTGTTTATTTTATACTTTCACTTTAAATTATGACCAGCCAAAGATGTATTATTCTTGATGCAATAATCTAATCAACTCTTGAGTTTCTATGTGTTACTTCATTTGTCTTCAATCAATGATGTGTTATTCAATGAGAATCTCTTTCATTCACGAGATTTAAGCCACAAGATTCCAATTTTGAGTATCAATCTACAAGGAATTATTCCTATAAAATGACCCCTATTAACTTGTACATACCCCTCTCCCTTGCATCTTCACTATATGTCTTCCATTCTATTTTATGCCCCTTTTCTTATTTCTTTTTCTTTTACTTAGTCTATGATGTAGAAGATGAACATCTTTTCTTCTACTAGACACATTCAAGCAATTAACTATTTTTCATGAGCAAACCTTAGGAAATCACCATACTTGAATGATTTGTTTAAGTGTTAGTCAGAAGCTCATTTTTTGCATGCACATCGTGAAATCACACTTTGATGTTTTTTGTTGTCATTTTATAATCAATGATGTTAACGGTCCAATTTGAAATGAGTCCTCTAAACTAGAGTGTTTAAGTTTTATAACTTAAATTGGAGTATGTCATGAGGACAAGTTTCTTTAAACTTTATTTTCATTTGATAAGTAAACCTTTAACTTTTTATGTGATAAGCAAACCTTTCACTTTGCATGCATGAACCATATATTACATATTTTAATATTATATAATTAAATAATGAGCTTTATTGCTATATTTAAATTCTCATACTCTATTTAGGCAATAACTTTAAATTGTTGTAAATACTTTGATCACCTCTTACTTTTACACTTAATGCAAGACCTATTGAAGTACTATTATGCCTAATAAGATTAAATGTTGGACAAATCGATTTTAGGAACCCCTAAATTTGAAAATTTTAAAAAAGTGGTCATCTAATCTAGATATTCACACAATTCTTAAATTATACACCCATTTAATCTAGATTTTACTTCTTTGTTGTGCATGTTCTTACGTTATAATAATCTTAAGTTGTTCCATAACAATTTAATTTGCGAGCTCATCATTTTTGAATCGACATAAATTGCTCATTTCTGAACCCATCTTTACTAATTTTTGACCATTTACGCAAGTCAAAACTTGGGATTAAAACCCAAGTAGGCATCCAAACCGCCTTTATTAGTTTGGTGGAAACTTCTCAAAAACCCTTTTAGACTGAACCATACGAGGATAGCTAAGCCACAATGTCAATACTTAGGGATCATGTAAATTGTAGGGGCTAACGAGAAGAAATCCCCTCCTTTTTCTCTTCACCAAGAAAGGAAGGTTACGCTATAAAAAATTGGGCTTCTTATTAGTAATTTACTCATCGAATTAGCCATTCACATTAAATAAGGTGTCTACAATACTTATATTTAATATTTCATACAATTCAACAAATCCCACATGAAAATGTTTCAAAATTAACCAAACGCGAAGTGTAACTACAAGAAGGAAGATGTATATTTTATAAAAGTGTATTTCCCCACTTATAACAAATTTGGCACTAAACTGAACTTGAACCAATAGTAACATTCTCACTGTAAAGTATCATGAGTATGACGCACCCCCTCCAAAAAAATGTACATTACGTACATGAAAAATGTACATAGTACACATGTCAGCTACATAACTCACATGTATACTATGTACATTTTTCATGTACATAATGTACATGTTCTATATATGTAATGTACATTTTTTTGGAGCGGGTGCATCATGAGCATGGTGCACCCGGATACACCTTCGAATTTGCGATGGATTTTACCTTAAGAAACAAGTTAGTTTACCTTAAGAAACAAGTTAGTTTGACTGGTGCGCTTTCCAACCCGATAGAACGATTCTTAACAATCAAAAGAAGAAAATGTCTAGCAAATCCCACATGCTCCGTAGATGATTTAATGGTTTGAAGTAACTTTCATGAAATGATAATTAAGATGATTAATCTCATTCAATACAGTCATAACTGCTGTATTCCACATCTTGTTGTACAATCAAATTCATATACTAATATGAATGGACATCGTTTCATCTTACACTAAAAAACCATGAAACATACTACGCTTCAAAATGTTACTCCTCCATAAGTAATATGAGAAATAGTTCATATTGCATCACATAATCACAATAGTTTACTTGAATGCGAAAAAAAAAAAAAAAAAATTCCTGAAATAGATGAAAACATCGTTCAACATATAATGTCCAAAACAAAAGTGGAGCGCTATTTACCGCCCCCAATATACTCAAACCGCCCCCTTTATTGACGATTTTGCCCTTTGAATCGTTTTTAATAAAATTGAACATCGTATACTTCAATTCTTATTTTTCACTTCACATCTCGTAAAAACGTAACAAAAACAAAACTCCACTAAATTTTCCGACTTTGACCCGTCGGCCTCCACGGTGGCCGGAAAATCATTCTTTAGTTGACGGAAACCGCACTTCGGGACGCCGGAATTCACCGAAAACTATGGATGGGACGTTGTCGACAACGTCACAGGTAAAAATCTTAGTTCGAGATCGGGAAAGGGTAATAATGGCCTAGCCGGTGAGCTAGCCATCTAAATAAAACGGTCAGCCCAAGGGCTAGCCGTCTAAAAAAAACGGCACCCCCTAGGGCTAGCCGTTTTTTTAGACGGGCTGTCTAAAATTTTCGGCTTGCCCTAGGGGTGGCCGGAAATTTTAGACGGCCCGCCCTAGGGTTGGCCTGAATTTTTAGATGGCTTCTCCTAGAGTTGGCCGGAATTTTTAGACGGCGTCCTCGCTGGCAAATTCGAAAAAAAAAACAAAAAACATACCCTTAAACGCGGTGGTATTTCTCCCTCTACGCTGGATGCAATATCTTTTCTGGGGCGACAATTTGTGGCAGCACAGCGGCTTTCGACGGGTGGGGGATCCGACAGGTGGCGACGGGTGAGGGGATCCGACATGTGGCGGGGGAGGAGACTTAGAGAGGGATAGAGAGAGTTAGGGAGAGAATGAAGGAAGTGGGAAGACAAGGGGTAAAAGTGGAAATATAAGGGGCGTTTTGAGTGTATTAGGGGCGGCGTTTAACAACTCCCAGACAAAATTGTTTTCGGCAAAATATATGAAGAAACTCCAAAGTAAATAAACCAAAATAGAAAAATTGCAACAGAAAAATAAAAACAGATGTATAGTAATTGGAATGAAATTAAACGGCTGACCATTTGCTGTAAAATTTAACCGCACATCATCTCCCCACAACATCGCAAGTTCATACCAAACACCATTAGGCACCGATTTGGGTTGTTTAATTGTAGTTAGGACCCGGGCTTCTCTATTTCCTGTCAACAATTCTCATATTAATACAAAGTGGGCCTAAATCTCTAATCCTATGATCGGCCCAGCAAAGCCCCCATCCTTAAAAAATGGCCAAAAGTCTTGGAAGCATGTTTATGATCTGAGGCCTGTGCTCACTTTCCTTGTTGATTGACCTGCATGGCTGCATGATCTAAAATGAAGCAATTTATAAAGTCAACTTTACATGAATCACTGGCTTAGCTGCTTCAAATCACACAAAGCACCTGCTATTCATCTCTAATCCTGAGTTCGGTATCGGACGGTAACTAAAATCTACACCCCCATAATCAACAATTGAGTCTGTCGGGCTAGTTACTCAGAGCTACAACTACAGACTGACAGCAGCTGAAAATACTGACCGTTTTTAATTCGTTGTCACAGACTCACAGCATTCCTCTAACACTGGCCACAACTGAAGAACCAGAATCTTCCCTTCATCTCACTTTACCAACAGGAGGGTCTATCCCAAATCTTGCAAAATTCTTTTAGATCCATATCAACATTCCAACGCCATGACTGTTCAGAGAATTATAAGTAGCTTATTTGGGTTTAATCAATACCCAATAAAAAAAATTTCAGTCAACACCCAAGAGCACTTGCAACTCTACATCCACATCCATCATCTCCTGGTTGTGTCGGCAATAGCAGGAGGCACTACCACTGTGATTGATGATGATAGTGGGTCTTGTGGCTGCCGCTGTGGGCTGATATCACCCACAGTATACTCTTCAGGTACAATCCCTAATTCATCCCAATCTACTCCAGCTATGTTGGGTCAAGGAATTGCAAGCTTCTACAAAAATTGGGTGATACCAAATGACAGCTGAACAACAACATTCAGTACTTCACCTTCCTTTTGCCAGGATTCTGGGCTTAATTTCCTTTCATCCGGGGGGGGGGGGGGGGGGGGTTGAGCACGTGAGTGTCAGCTGGTGGTTATGAATGAATAAGCTGAATTTTACAGAGGTGACAATTTGGAAGGATACATTCTGCTCCCCACATGTCGGTGATGCTAACATCAGCATCTGAAAGCAACCAGTAATCTGCATCATTCTGTAACCAAAATAGGAAGGGTAAGTGTATTAGCTAATTTCCAGCTTATGCAAAAAAAAAAATTCACAAAATAGATAAAAGAAGTCCTTTGTCAAACTAACTTCTGTTGTCACAATAATGTCAAAGGAATGCAAAAAATAACCCTTAGCAAGAATGCTAAATGAGTGGGAATATTAATATACGTAATAATTGGATTTGCTAATATCATAACCAATTCACCAATTAATTCTTATACCAAAGCAGTTCAAAATTTCATTTATTTTAGAAACAATAAGCTCAAAGTTTGAACCTACATAAACTTCAGGTACTATCTTCATAATTCCACTTAAGTCCTGTGGGGCATTTCCATCTGAGCTCATCCTGTGAGCATCTTCTTGTCCATGCATTTCTATCTGATTGCCACTGATTTCATTATCTACTATTGAATTTGGAAGATCATTTAAACCTGAGGTACTGGGTAGGCTTTGCAGTGTATCAGCACCATTGATCTCCTCATCCTTCTCCTCAAATTGACTGGAAAAAAAGCAAAAAATAGAAAACAAAAGATTGATATTATAGCACAAAAGACAGCAAGAAGAAAATAAACACGGAGAGGTGAGGGGAGAGAAGGCCAAGATGAAACCAAAAGCAGAGGCCACTTCTTGATCAAAATTTTTAATCTGCAAGCTGACAAGTCTTTTATCCCCAAATTCTAATAAATAGTATACAAAGAGACGATGAAAATAGAGGAGCTATATGCCTAAGCTAAAATAAGTTGAACATGAATTATATGCTGAAAATCTGAAAATGTATTCCAGAAGTAGTTTAAAATCTCTCCAACAGATACACATTAGAGATCCACTTTGACTCAATTGAAAACATTGACCTGAGGTAGTTAAGCAATAGGGCCAAAAAAAACCAGGAGAAAATGATACCTGACAAGATACACATCAATAGGACCCATAGTGCTCCTAAGAACTATTCTGTATCTTCTTTGAGGATAATCAACAGCCTGAAACATACAATGCAGAGCCACCAAGTACCACAGTATTATAATAATGGAATTTTTTAACAGATGTATTGTTACACGCAAATGAACATACCACATCTGGTTCTGGGACCTCCAAAGTTGTGCCATGTGGAGCTTTAATTGCTATCAAGGTTTCATCCTGTCAAAACCACAAATAAGGAGCTTCAACATTAGCAAGCAATATTGTTTAAAATTCTGACGAAATACTACTGCAAAGAAACTTCAGGGAATTTGCAGTGTGAGTAATAAGAGATTAGGAGAAACCAATGACCACACCTGAAAACAAGGCAAGGCCTTCATATCTTCTTCACTTACAAACAGCCACCTGAAAGATATCATATGCAAATCATGAGCATCCAAGGAAATGGATTCTAGGATCCTATCTAAAATGTTAACCTGACAAAGTTTAAGAACAAGAAAGCCAAGTATCCTACTTTTGATTATTGTTATTCTCAGTAATGTCCCTCAATCTTTCTTGGATTTCTCTGCAATAGTTTGAAGAATCAGCTTTAGTTTAAAAGACTATAGCTACGTAAAAATTGAATATAAAGCAGAGATGTAAATATATAACCTTATACGTTCATCTAATTTGCGCTCTTCCATTGAGAGATTTTCGATATCTGCCTGCACAATTGGGAAAAAGTATGTGTGAAACTAACATAAAAAATTGACCATGCACTTGTATAAGGAGACTGATAAGCAAATCATGTCTCTCAAGAACAAGCAATGTAGGATGTAAACAAGAGGACATTCAATATATGAAATGAGTAATTTGCATCATGCAACTAGGCATACCTGTAGACTAGCAACACCATGGCCGACCTCAGTAGTTCTTGATACAGTAGGTCCCCTGATCAATTGATCGAAATGTTTCAGTATAGAGATAATAATAATAATAATAATAATAATAATAACAAATAATAATAATAATAATAATATTGGCTGAATTAGCTCAATTAAGAGCCAGAGGAATAGGCAAAATAAAAATAGCAAAGTTGGAGTTTTTTTTTTTTTTTTTTTTATCTATCCATACTTCCATTGTATTCCGTTCTTCAGCTTTTCTATGAGCCCGATGCCCTCCAAGACATTGGTAATATCATAAATTCGCCTCTTTTGCCAATTCTGGACCTGACCGTCACAAAATATGAATCATGAGGCTAATTATGAAAGAGAAAGACCAGAAGCGCGTTTCAAATATTACCTCTAAAGTTTGAGCAGTTTCCTTTAAATCAAGGACGCCATTTTCAGCTTGTTCAATTAGACTAATGAACTTCTTTGTTAAAAGCACTGGCAAAACCAGAAATATAGCGACATCAGCTGAGCTATTAAAAATCAGGACTAAATACAAATACAAAGAATTCAAGTCTGAAATAAACTCTGCTTTGTGTAACCAGTTTAAGACGATTTTGTGTATTAGTTACCAAGAGAGCGACCGGAGCGACAAGGACCGCTTGGAGTGAGGTTTTCACCTGGAGAACCTGCAAGTAGAAGTCAACGGACATAAGACATAGTGATGATAATTCTCTTTACTTTTCATCGAGAAAAGTTTAATCAAACTTTAATTTAATGCCTGTATTGCTTAAACGTCCAGACTTGGATGCTCACCACTAATTGAAATAGGAGTCTGAGGATGGACTATGTCACTTGTAGTAGTTGTAGGAATCCTTGAAGCTTGTTGTCCCTTACCCTTACCGCACTTTTCTGATACAAGAGTCTGAGATGGAGTGTGGAGCACTTCTCTAAACCCAGTGGTAGTTATAGGAGTAGACTCATTGTTATGATCAGCTGGTCTATTCTTCTGCTTCTTTGGCTGATAAACATCACGCACTCAAAAGTTAGCAGATTATGGCAAAAGGTTCAGTTAAAATAAAATTAAAAAAAAAAAGAAAAGGAAAACTAGCAAAGTTTGGAAAAACTCAAAATTAGGCGGACCAAATAGATTCGTGTGTTTTGCAATGCAAAAAATTACGAACATCCTCATCATAAAACCAAGAAATGTTAAACGAAATGAAGATGCAAATAGTTGTGTAGCACCAGAAGCAAGCCTTACTTATAAGTTATAATGATGAATAATCAATCCACAAGTAGAAAGTAGGAAGCAAGGTAAAAACCTAATTAGGTAGGAAAGTGCATGCTTGAGAAGCAATTTCAATTGTTACCAATTACAAAATGGAGAAAATGCAGCGCTTTACAGGAAAAGAAATCACATGGCAAAAGATGAAGGAAGTGAAGATCCCCAATTCAACAATACCCAGAAAAAAATTAAAAACAAAAAGAAACTAACAAGAGCCTTGACGACGATAGCATCGACCACGGGAAGAGGACGATCTGAAAAGGAATAGTAATCACCAGGCGAGGGAGCAAAGGGAGGCTTCTTCCGCGCCAATAATACCACCTCCCGCTTCTGAGGATCATTCCGAGACGCCATCTACCGAGAGAGAGAGAGAATCAAGGAGTCAGTCGTTGGTATGGTGTTGGTTGGAGAATGCTGCCCAGAGAGAGTGACGGGGTGGGGTGGGGTTGGGTTGGGTTGGGTTGGGATTGGGGATGGGGTTGGGGGTTCTGTTGAGGATTTGAGGAATGTATTGGAGCATGAGAAGGGGGGAAAACGAGGGAAGGAGGAAATTTGGTTCGGATTTTTGATGTGGAGGGAACCCCCTTTTACTTTCCAACTCTTGAAAGTTGAAACTGCCTAGTCTGCCCCTTAGCTTCCTTGCCTTCCTTTAATCTCTTTTCTTTTTCCACTACAAGCCTCCTATACTTACTTGGTTTGTGACTTTGTGTATTGAGTCGGTCCATAACTTAGTCAACTCTAAAGTTTATTAAGGGCGTATTTATTTTAATATTTTCCAATAAGTTTTGAATCTATACCTTAATTTAGTCAGTTTGATTAAGTGTTTTTGGAATGTAATTGTATGTGTAAGGGGTTCTATCTTCTCTTTAACCCCTTAGAATTCCATACGCATTCTACACTCAAATATTCACAACTCATTCCTCTAAATTATTAAACTCTCTAAATTACCAAATAATTTTATAGTGGTATAACCATTTGAATCCATACCTTTCAGGAATAGACTTTCATACTATTCCATTTCTAAATATCTATCCAAACACCCACTAAATTTTTTACCAATGAACCACTACATGACTTTACATTGGAGCCCACTAGGATTGTGATGAGTAGCGGTCGTTAGACTTGCTTCTAACTCTAAATATCTTCTTATCTATTACATTGTACACATACAATACATTTTTTTGGAAAGTTAAAACATCACTTTTAAATTATCTTAGCTTAGACATAAATACACACATGAATTGTGGGTGTCCTTTGTGGTCATTTAAAGAGATTTAGAACAAACCATTAATTTATCCTAGACTTCAGAAGGGTTTAGAGACGTATTTAGAATCCAATTGTAAGTATATTAAAAATGGTTGTAATTTATGTTTCAAATCAAATTAGATTGTTCTAATGACTCTTGCAAGCTAATATTAAAACTTGGACTAGGTAAAAGTTTAAAGGAATTATGCAACCAACTTCAAAAACATCATGACGTAATTTTGAAGATATATTACACCAATTTCTGATAATTTTTGAAAATTTCAAAAATAAGAATAATTTCAATGGAATCACCCTAGGGCCAAAGAAAGAGTTTTGGGGCAAACATTTTTTTTATGTTGGACCTCTAAAGGCCCAAACACGTATTTTGGATCCAATGGAACGTAAATTTTAAACGGTTATAATTAGATGTTTTGAGTTAAATTAAATGATTCTAATGACTCATGTGGCCTAATTTTATCTTGTTAAAAGCAGAGTAAAATTTAAAGAAGTTCTACGGTCGAGATTAAAAAAGTCCGAAATGACGAAATTTCGAATGTTATAATGCACCAATTTCGGGTAATTCCCTTAGATTTTAAAAAATTGAAATAATTTCAAGGGGTGTCCCCTGTAGTCATTTAAAGAGGTTTAGAACAAACAATTTATTTATCCTAAAACTCCAAAGGCTTCAAAAACGTCTTTAGAATCTAATTGTAGGTATTAAAAACGGTTGTAATTGATGTCTCAAATCAAATTAGATAATTCAAATGACTCCTACAGGCTAATATCACCCTAATAAAACTTAGGTAAAAAAATTAAAGGAATTAGACGACCGACTTCAAAAACATATGAAATGACGTAATGTTGAACATTATAATAAACTGATTTATCGTGATTCTTGAAAATTTTTTAAAATAAAAAAATTTAGTAGGATTCCCATATGGTCATAGAAAGAGGGGTTTCAGACAAACATTTTATTTATGTTGGACCGCTAAAGACCCCAAACATGTATTTTATATCCAATTAAACGTAAATTATAAACTGTTCTAATAGATGTTTATAGTCAAATTAGATGGTTCTAATGATTCTTGTGGCCTAATTTTATCTTGTTAAACTTGGGGTAAAAATTTAAAGGAGTTCTATGACTGAGATTAAAAACGTCCTAAATGACAAAATTTCGAAGGTTATGATATATCGATTTTGGGTAATTCCTGTAGATTTTTAAAATTGAAATAATTTTAGAGGTGTCCCCTATGGTCATTTAAAGAGATTAAGAACAAAAAATTTATTTATCCTATACCTCCAAAGGCTTCAATGAAATACTTAGAATCCAATTATAGACATATTAAAAAGGTTTGTAATTGATGTTTCAAATTAAATTAAATGGTTATAATGACTCATGAGGACTAATATCACCCAGTTAAAACATGGATAAAAATTTAAATGAATTCCACAACCAACTTCAAAAACATCATAAATGACGTAATTTTAAACATTATAATACACACTACACCGATTTATAGTAATTCTTGAAAATTTTCAAAACTCAAAATAATTTAAGGGGATTCCAAGAGGGTCATAGAAAGGGGTTTGGGACAAATATTTTATTTATGTTGGACCTCTAAAGGCCCCAAAAATGTATTTTAGATCCAATTGAACGTAAATTATAAATTTTTGTAATAGATGTTTCAAATCAAACTAGATGGTTCTAATGACTCATGTAGTATAATTTTATACTGTTAAAGTTGGGATAAAAATTTAATGGATTTCTACGACCGAGTTTAAAAACGTCTTAAATGACGAAATTATGAAGGTTATAAAACATCGATTTCAAGTAATTTTCGTAGATTTTTAGAAATTGAAACAATTTTAGTGGCTCTCCCATATGGTCATTTAAAGATGCTTTAAACATACAATTTAATTATCCTAGACCGCCAAATGCTTCAAAGACGTATTTAGAATCCAATTCTAGTTATATTAAAAAAAAATTGTAATTGATATTTCAAATCAAATTAGATAACTCTAATGACTCTTGTGGGCTAATATTAATGGGATCAATTCTCTAAGGGTCATAGAAAGAATTTTTGGCAAAGCATTTTATTTATGTTAGACATATAAAGGCCCCAATCACATAGTTTATATTCAATTGAACTTAAATTATAAACGATTATAATAGATGTTTCAAGACAAATTAGATGGTTCTGATGACTCATGTGGCCTAATTTTATCATTTGAATTTAAAAATTCCAAAATGAAGAAATTTCGAAGGTTAATACACTAATTAAGGGTAATTCTCGTAAATTTTCAAAAATTGAAATAATTTCAGTGGGTGTCTCTTGTGGCCATCTAAAGAGGTTTAGAACAAACAATTTATTTATCTTAGATCTCCAAAGGCTTCAAAGACGTATTTAGAATCCAATTGTAGGTATATTAAAAACGATTGTAATTGATTTTTCAAATCAAATTAGATGATTCTAATGACTCTTACGAGCTAAAATCACCCTGTTAAAACTTGGGTAAAAATTTAAAGGAATTCCACCACCAACTTAAAAAACATCTAAAATGACATAAATTTAAAGGTTATATCAATGGAATTACCCGAGTGTCATAGAAAGATGTTTTGGACAAACATTTTGTCTATGTTGGACCTCTGAAGGCTTCAAACACGTTTTTTAGATTCAATTAATGTAAATTATAAACTGTTATAATATATGTTTGAAGTCAAATTAGATGATTCTAATGAATCTTCTAGCATAATTTTATCATGTTAAAGCTAGAGTAAATTTTAAAGGAGTTCTATAACCGAGTTTTAAAACGTCCGAAATGACAAAATTTCGACGGTTATAATTCACCGATTTTGGGTAATTCCCGTAGATTTTAAAATTATTGAAATAATTTCAATGGGTGTTCCCTATGGTCATTTAAAGAGGTTCAAATTAAACTATTTATTTATCATATACCTCAAGAGGCTTCAAAGATGTATTTAGATTCCAATTATAGTTATAGTTATAGTAAAAACAATTGTAATTAATTTTTCAAATCAAATTAAGTGGTTCTAATGAATTATGCAGGCTAAAATCACTCTATTAACTCTTGGGTAAAAATTTAAAGGAATTACGCGATCGGCCTAAAAAACTTCTGAATTGACGTAATTTTGAAGATTATAAAACACCGATTTTTGGTAATTCTTAAAAAATTTCAAAACTAAAATTAATATCAGTTGAATTCCCAAAGGGTCATAAAAAGAAGTTTTGGACAAACATTTTATTTATGTTGGATTGTACCTCTAAAGGTCCCAAACATGTATTTTAGATTCAATTGAACGTAAATTATAAATTGTTGTAATAGATGTTTCAAGTCAAATTAGATAGTTCTAATGACTCATTTGGCCAAATTTTATCATGTTAAATCTAGGTTAAAAATTTAAAGAAATTTTATGACCGAGTTTAAAAACGTTCGAAATGACAAAATTTCGAAAGTAATTCCCGTTGATTTTCAAAATTTGAAATAATTTCAATGAGTGTCCCCTGTGGTCAACAACTTATTTTTTATCCTAGATCTTCAAAGGCTTCAACAACGTATTTATAATGCAATTGTAGGTATATATTTAAAATGGTTGTAATTGATATTTCAAATCAAATTAGATAATTCTAAACTTCTAATGACTCCTGCGGGCTAACATCAGCATCCATGTTTAAACTTTGGTAAAAATTTAAATGAATCTCGCTATCGACTTCAAAAACATCTAAAATGATGAAATTTTGAAGAGTATAATAATAATACACCGGTTTCAAGTAATTCTTGAAACTTCTTAAAAATAAAAATAATTTAAGTGGGACTCCCCTGTGGTCATAGAAAGAGGTTTTGGACATACGTTTTAGTTATGTTGGACATCTAAAGGCCTTAAACACGTAAGTTGGATCCAATTAAACGTAAATTATATACTACTGTAATAGATGTTTAGGGTCAAATTAGATTGTTTTAATGAATACTATGGCTTAATTTTATAATGTTAAAGCTAGAATTAAAATTTAAAGGAGTTATACGATCGTATTTAAAATTCCAAAATGACAAATTTCAAAAGTTATAATACACCGATTTCAGGTGATTCTTGTAGATTTTCAAAAATTTAATTAATTTCAGTGGAAATCCTCTGTGGTCATTTAAAGATGTTTAGAACAAACAATTTATTTATCATAGACCTTCAAAGGCTTCAAAGACGTATATAGAATCCAATTGTAAGTATATTAAATAATATCAGTTTGATTTTCCTAGGGTCGTAGAAAGAGTTTTGGACAAACATTTTATTTATGTTGAACTACAAAAGGCCCCAAACATGTATTTTAGATTAAATTGAACGTAAATTTCAAACTATTGTAATAGATGTTTAATGTCAAATTACATTGTTTTAATGACTACTGTAGCTTAATTTTATCATGTTAAAGCTAATGTTATAATTTAAAAGAGTTCTACGATCGTGATTAAAAACGTCCAAAATGACAAAATTTCGAATGTTATAATACACCAATTTAGGGTATTTCTCGTAAATTTGCAAAAATTAAAGTAATTTCAGTGTATGTATCCATTGTGGTCATTTAAAGAAGTTTAGACCAAATAATTTATTTATCCTATACCTCTAAAGGCTTCAAAGACGTATTTAGAATCCAATTGTAATTATATTAAAAACGGTTGTAATTTATGTTTCAAATCAAATTAGATTGTTCTAATGACAACTGCAGGCTAATATCAGACTTTTAAAACTTTCGTAAAAATTTAAAGGAATTTCACAAACTGACTTCAAATACATCTGAAATGATATAATTTTTTATAGTATAATACACCAATTTTTGGTGATTCTTGAAAATTTTCAAAAATAAAAATAATTTCAGGGGGATTCCCCTAGGTAGGAGTGTGCAAAATAGTCATAACCATTAATCGTGTATAATCGGTTCACATTAACGATTATTTTACCGAATCTTTAAGAATTAACAGTTACGGTTATTGAACCGCTAACTTTAATAGTAAGGGATTACGGTTATAGTAACAAAAATTTTATAACGGTTAACTGTCGTTTAACATTTATGAGTATTTTTAAAAAACTAAACCTAAAAGACTAAAATATGAATGAATGTCATAAGTTTTTTATGCATGATCAAACCTTATTAAAATATGTGTTATTATTGATGTAGAAGATCCAAATGAGCGAATGAATCATACAGAAAGTTTCACAATATTAGGTGTACAAGTGCATTAAAATGGAATAAAACGGTTAGTGGTTAACCGCTATCCGTACCGTTAAATATTGTTTACGGTTATGGTTCGACGTTTCCAATAATCGTTATAACAGTTAACCGTACCGTTAACTTAATGGTACGGTTGACCGTTTAAGAACACCCCTACTACCAACTCTATATCTTTCAAAACCTAACGTTCTCTCTCCTCTACATTTTCATTATTGTTCTTCAATATATATTACCAAAATTTAAATTGTTTGGAAAATATTCTAGAACAAGATTCGACTAATTCAAAGATGTGTTAATACTTATTAATTCTGATAATTTATTATATATGATGTTAACTTTTAACAATATAGTATTATTCACTCAACCCTTGAATATTTGCAACCTACTAATTGTTTATGCTAAAAACCTAGTGACAAATTAAGGCTGGGACGTTTGACAGCTAGCTAAGTTACGAGTATATCTAAATATGGCAATAAAAGATAAAGCAAACGAAAATGACACAAAGGATTGGTGACACGGAAAACCCAAGAAACATGAAAAACTGCGGTGGCTTGTTAGACTATCGTTTTACTATGTAAAGTAGTTGTTTGAACTACAATACTGGAACTGAAATGAAAGAGAAAGCTTCAAGTTGAATATAATGAATAAGGTTATTTGACAAATCAGTAGGCTAGCTCTTTGCAAGTGTTCTCTTTTTTTGTGGACTCCCCCATTTACTCTTTACTCTTTCAAGTTGACTTCAAAATCTTTTCCATTGAAGATATGCCTTGAGCAAATCTCGGACTCCCTTTGAATCGATCAATTCATCTATCTTATCCAACCGTAAGCGTTATCTTATTTGAATTGGCCAATAGCTGCAATTTAATCATGTGTCCTATCCTTGCAGATTGTGCTAACCGAGTCTCCCCATTATCTTCGCCGCTTTTGTCGTATAATCGTTGCAAATACCTACCCATTGGTAACCTCCAGGAGTCATGTCATGATCTCCGGAGCTCGTTTCTTACGCTTAGCCGTCTTGTTACGTGTAGCTCCTTATGTCATGTCATGCGTATAGGCGGGGTTTTTTTTTTACCCATAACACTAACTAAACACAGAGTTTAAGGCAATTTAATTGACTTTTAATTTATTACGAGATACAAGGTAGTATGCCATTATTTCTATTTATAGGTGTGACATACAAAGAATTGCTTTTTGATAGAAATAGAGATGGCAAGGTGGGTGTTTAGTGAAGAAGAATGAATAAAATGGGTCCTAATGTATGCGAGAGAAATTAAAAATTGTGGGACAATTCACTTTAGAAAAGTATTGCAATTATTTAGTGATGGCTTGATAAGGAATATGTTGTAAGTAATTAGAGACAAATTTAGTATTTTTTTTCAAAAGATATATTTCAAGAACTTTTTAAAAATTTTTTATTAAAAAGTTAAACTTACACATGGTATAACAACATAGGACTCGTTTGGTATGAGAAATTGGAATGGAATGGAATGAAATGAGGTTTAAAACTCATTCCTAACTAAAAATTATTTGGTTTGGAAAAAAAAAGGAATGAGTTTCAAACCCTTTGGGGTTTCAAACACTCCCAAAATCCTTTTTTTTATTCCTTTGATTTTTGTCAATTTTCACCTAGTGTTTATTCAAACCCTGTTGTCTTGTTCTAGCTTTTGGATGTCGCGTTATTATAATACTTAATCCAAACCTACTATAACTTGTCAGGATTGACCTGAACCAACATTGACTCAAACCGAATATGTGTTGACCCGTACCCAAGCAAACAAATAATTGAATTGACCTGACCCAACTTGACCCGATTTAACCCAAATTGATAAGCACCGACCCATGATGGGTCAACCCAGAATTGTCCTGTGGACCCAAATTGACACCTCTAGGTTTAATATCATGAATATATAAAAAATAAAATATTTTTATTGTAAAAACCAAGATTATAGTTATTCATGTATAAACCAAACAACAAGTAAAGAATTAAATCACATTCCTCTGTTAACCCAAACAACTAAAAAGAGTTTAAATCTCATTCATGCCCTTAACCAAACAACTTTTCTAAAACTGATTCCATTCCTCCAAGATATCATTCTTGATTCCATTCCAATCTTGCAATCCAAACAGGTTCATAATTAATATTGAAGTTAATATTAAACATTTCTGTTTAGATTAGGTGAATGGAGCATACTATTTGAAGTAGAAAATAAAATTTTATATTTACTTTACAACTTTGAGACCTAATAGAAGAATTATATTGAATATACTTTTTTTGGTCAGATAGAAAATAGTTCAATCAAGGTGTAAGATAACTTTTTTAAACCAAACTATAAATCTCTATTCTTAGCAAATGTACCTTACATCACCAACCTTACCTCAAATAGAACAATATTAACACCAATCCAGATTAATAAAAACACATGTAAATCATGTATCCACTTTTTTTTAATTTTTTTTTTATTTTCGTGATAGAGAGGGGCACAACCCTAAAACAAACTACTAAGCACCTAAATTAAAAACATTAACATTTGAAGCTAAAGGTACATTATTCAACCAAGAGCAACCGATATATTCTAAATTCCGACTCCATCCAAGAATTCCTATAAAGTAGCACTAAGACCCGTCTGAATCGCGATAAAAATCATTGACTTCTAATAAGCATGGACATCATAGTAGTTAGCTAACTAATCCAAGCTCTCTAATGAGCACCTTCATTTCCTTGCGAACTACAAAACCTGGCACTTTGAATACTGTGAATGCAAGGAGAGTTGAAAAGAATATCTTCTGCTAATAAGCGTACAATTAATTCACTAATTTTTCGTAGATAATTATTACTATCTTATTATTTTAGAGTTGAAGTTAACAAGGGGATAGTGAATCCTCAATCAACTTTCATTGCTTGAAATTTTAGGCAATAATTAAATTTGAAAAAGCAAAAAAGTACTTTCACAAATTACCAAATCTACTAAATAAATCAATATTTAAAATATTTAATATTTCTAATTAATTAATAATATTATAATATTAATTAGTATTGTTAATAATTTGTTTAGTGGTGCATAATTTTTATTATATGCTTAGGGTCATAGGAAACCATAAAATTTTGTCCACTGTTTATACTCACACAAGATTAATGCTTTGTAAATGATATATTCATTTTATATAGTGATTTACCCCCATTCCTTGGTTATTTTTAGGAGTATTATTGGCTCTTCAGAGTCACTTTTATTACTAATTTGCGTTTTCTAGTGTTTTCGTAGTTTTGGTACAGTTTTATAAGAAATTGCAGATTTAGAGCATTTTCCCGGACTTATAATAGGCCAATACGAGCATTGGAGGATTATGATCGTATTTCATAGCCCAGGATCGGTTGGAGTCATCAAATTAGTGATTAAGGGCTTGACATAGAAGAGATCGAGGCAATGGACCAAGTGTTAAGGACCCAAGGTGGAAAACCCGGGCGCGTGTTTCTGAAGATTTTTTTATTTGTTTATTTTGTTTTATTTTTTTAACCTAGAATAAATTTATGTTCGGCCGTTTTTCTTTGTACACGGAGCATTTTCGGATCTAGTCTATTTCTTGGAAATACCCTCTCACGACATCGAGGAGTTTTTATGCAATTCATTATTTTCCATTTATTTTGGTAACGATTCCTTCCCTTTCATTTTCAGCAATTAATTTTTTTGATTAATCATGTCTTGCTTATTTGATTTAATTAGCCTAGATTTAATTATGTGTGAGTAGTTTAATTCTAGGGGTTGTGGGGATCCATAAATAATATGAAGGGGTAATTTATTATTGTCGATTGGTAATGCTCTTGATTGATTTCCTATTGATTGATTTAATGCTATGCAATTAGATTAGGCATGGTTTAATTGTATGAGTTATACAATATTAATTCGAGATTCGAGATATGAGAATTGATATATAGGCTTAGTTTTAATAGGCGGGTTTAATTTATAAATGGTTAAGTCAAGATTCAAGAGATGCGATTAATACCGATAGATTAATTTTGAGGTCGTAATACGTAGCGAAAGCCCCTTATGGTCTGATTAATTTATGCATTGATAATTGATTGTTGTGTTTTACCCTGGAATATTATTTATTGGTGAACCTATACCCTAGGCCTTTTATTATTGATTTCTTCCCTTATTGATTATTCCCTTAGTTTAATTATTTTCTATTAGTTTAATTCTCATAAAAACAAATTGGTTACCTGATAATTTAGATTATATTAATTAATTAGGAATGGAAAGACTTGTTTCCCTGCGGATTCGACCCTACTTCCCTATCTATTTTAGTTAGTGGTTTTAGGAATTACTTTTGATTAGGTGATACGACTTTAGCCTGTCAGTAAAACCAAGGCAAATTGTTATGTCAACAAAGTAGCTCATACGTGCTCCTTTGGATGTAGTAAAAGGGCAAAGCTTGCATGTAAAGATGACCAATGGGTTGGGTTGTACCAGCTCACAACCCACTTAAAATATGGGCTGATTACGAATTTGAAATCCCCAATCCAGCTTGTTCATCCCCAGCTTAGGCCAGCCCAACCTAGCTCGCACAAGCTTGGGCCTGGCCCACTTGCCACCACTACCTACATGCTTGATTGCTTAGGGTATCATTGATCCGTTTTAGTGTTCTACCTAGAATATGCAATATACCTTCCCATTTGGGCTTTAGATTACGATAATGGGAATAAAAGAAGATTATCATAATGTAAATTCCATTAAGAGTTTAAGACACATAATAATCAAGAGGTGAGTAGCTACTCATCAAACAATAAATTTTATCACCAATCCCAAAACTGGACCATGGGCTAGCAGGATACTACAAGCAACAATTAATCTAATTCAAATTCATCAAATATTACTAGATTCCTCATCTTCTAAAAAAGGAGTGCCTAGCAGCGTACCTAGAGATGGCCACTGGCCCGGCCTAGCCCCAACCCGACCCACCTCCACTAGTAAGGAAATAGCCTTTTGCGACGCTAATTTTTGGCCCCGACCAGATCGACCCGGTTCAGCCCTCTAAAAAAGTAGGTCGAATCCAAATCCCGTTATCCTAACCTTAACCCTATTCGATTCGGTTTAAGAAAATTTCGATTCGGCCCACGATTCGGCCCGGTTCGGCTCGTTGAATCGTCCCGACCCTATTTGGCCCGCCTAAGTCTTCTAGTTTTCTAAAATTTAGTTTATTTAAATGTATTTTAGTTTATATAAATGTTAGTTTAGTTGAATATAAATTAATTTATACGAATATTAGTTGATTTGCATAGAGTTAAATTTATATGAATGTTAGTTTATTTTAATATACTTTAGTTTAATTCCTATGAATCAATAATGCTGTTAAGTTTATAAGAATGTTAGTTTAGTTTATATGAATCAATAAATGTTAGTATAGTTAAATTTAGTTTAGTTTATATGACTCGTTAAATATTAGTTTAGTTATGTAAATGTTAGTTTAATTGAGTATAATTTAGTTTATATAAATGTTAGTTTAGTTAAATATAGTTTAGTTTATATGAATCAATGAATGTCAGTTTAGTTGAATTATATATAGTTTAGTTTATATTAATTAATTAATGTTAGTTTAGTTGAATATAGTTTAGTTTATATGAATTAATAAATGTTAATTTAGTTAAATTTAGTTTAGTTTACATGAATGTTAATTTAGTTGAATATAATTTAGTTTATATGAATCAACAAATAATGTTAGTTTAGTTGAATTGTATATAGTTTAGTTTATATGAATCAACGAATGTTAGTTTCGTTGAATATAGTTTAGTTTATATGAATCAATGAATGCTAGTTTCATTGAATATAGTTTAGTTTATATGAATTAGTGAATGTTATTTAGTTTAATATAGTTAGTTGAACATAATTTAGTTTATATGAATATTAGTTTAGTTGAATATAGTTTAATTTAGATGAATCAATGAATTTTAGTTTAGTTGAATCTTAGTTTAGTTCATATGAATGTCAGTTTAGTTGAATCTTAGTTTAGTTTATATGAGTGTTAGTTTAGTTGAACATAATTTGATTTATAAAAATTAATGAATGTTAGTTTAGTTGAATATAATTTAATTTATTCATTATATAAATCAATAAATGCTAATTTAGTTGAATAAAATTTAGATTATATGAATAATGTAAGTTTAGTTGAATATAGTTTAGTTTATATGAATCAATAAATGTTAGTTTAGCTGAATATAATTTAGTTTATATGAATCAAATATGATTATGTCTTTTGTGATTATATGTAATATATGTAATTTATGTAAATATGTAATGAAAAATGAAAAATATCGACAAAAGAAATGACAAATGAATGTGATTAGTCGAATATAAAAGTTAACAACGAATGTCATTATGTGATTCGTGAATAAAAACATTTAATTACTTTCGAAATAATTCATTCTTCTAATTTCTAATGTCATTATGTGAAATTTGATTTGATTCTGTTCGATTCGGTTTGATTTGGTTCGTGAATTCGATTCGATTCGGTTTGATTCCGTTTTGATTCGGTTCGTGAATTCGGTTTGATTCGTGAAATCGATTCTGTTCGATCCGATTCGTTAATTCGATTCGTGATTCAGTTCGTTATTCGATTTTCGATTCGGTACGAATCAACCCAGCCCACCCCAGACCGGTCTGATCCCGGTCCCGAATTTCCGAGACCGGCCCCATGGCCATGCCTAAGCATACCAAGGATCAGGACTTTGTGTTTCCTCTTCCTCTGCCCATGAATAGAGGGGTATTTACATAACGAGGCATGAACTGCACTAATGATCTCTCACTGCTCTGGCTAGAATAACTAAGCCTTGTCACCCTTGTGTGTGAAACTGATTGCCATGAAGCATTTTCATGAGGCGCACCACCACTTTTAGAATGCCAAAAACAATTGTGTACTGGAGTAGCATTTCTCCTCATATGTACATCTATTCGCAGGACAAGTTTGTATTCTCAAATTTTCCATGCTCCGATTGGCATTTTGAGGGGGAGTTGATCTAGACTGTCTGTACCCTGACCGACGCTCATTACCTCTGGTTGATATCATTATGAGGTGGGCATGAATTTAGGGTCATTCCCCTTCCTCTACCAAATGGTTCAAAGCCACGACCAAGACCAGTAATTTTGATAGTAGTACCAACATCAACTGTTGTTATTTCATTCTCTTCCAATAATTCAACTGTACGAAATAAGAAATGACAAAAGGCTAAAATTACCTTACCTATTGATTGAGAGGGAGGCGCTACTGAATTCATGCCAAAGAACAGCCTCTATGATGTCTTTCTCAAAGATTTTTTGTGTCAGATAATGTCCCTAGTTTAGTACTTGCATTTGATTGTTAACTAGTGCCTTCCTGCAGGCGAGGTAGCACGCTACAGGCAACTCCAAATTCAAGCACCTTATGAGTTATGACAAACGCTTTAACAAAATTGCTTCACTTTACTAGCTAGTCAGCTGAGAGCGTAATGAAATACGGAGTACGAAACAGGAAGCTTTCACTGACATGATTCCATCTTCAAATTCTGTATGCTGCTTTAGATAACCCCCAATCGCTTTTGGAAGTATGCAGATAGACAGAGGAAAAAGCTTTGTCTTAGGCAATCTAATACGTAGTACAACAAAAGCACAATCTAAAGGGACAACAGTAGTTGAAATACGAATCTATTTATATCCCTTATCGACGACTTATCACTTGTCTGAACATTTCTTGTAGCTTCACTGTTCTGCAAATTCATAACGAACTCTTCCTTGCAAAGACGAGTCCTTCCAGTTGCGGAAGCAAATATTATAATCTTACCTTTACTTTCTGCTCTACTTGCCTGGTTGCTGTTAGGAGCTTTTCTTGCTCTATGAAGTGAAGCTTGCAAATTCCCTGTCCCACAGTCAATCAATTGCCACAGAAATCGTTTACCATCCACATCAATTTCAATTCTTACGTTCAAATGGATCAAATGTCATTGAGTTCATACTAACTCATCAAAAATATATGTTCAGAAATAAGACAAATGAGTCAATTTCAAGAAATTTCACCATTCGGATAGAAATCAATGATGTCAGAACTTGTATCACTTCATACACTCTTGGAAGTATTTGAGCACTGCAAAAATCATCAATAAATTGAGCCAAAATCATTTAATGTATAGTTAAAAGGGTAGTTTAAGCAACAAAAAAGAATAATCTTTTTGGTGGGAGCACAACCATCAGTTGGTCAAACGGCCTTAATGGTAAACACTGTTGAAATGCCACTTTCACACCACGTAAACCCTTCAAATCCATAATAGTAAGGATAGTACGTGTCACAATACAGAATTAGTAGAGAAGGCATATAGCACAAAAGGAAGTATCATTCTCAAAACACACAAAAAAGGGGTTAGAAAAAGATGTGTCGATTACCAATTTCAAGGTGGTATCCTGAAAAATAATACTTTCTGTTTTCTTATTTGAAATATTATAAATTTTAGAGTCAGATTTTATTATAAATTCTCTCCAATTTAAATGAAAAAATATATTCATTTGTAATCTTATAAATTCGTCTCAATTTATATTTTTGAAATAAGAGTTTTATAATTTTTATAAATATATAATTGAATATATTTAAATTTCAAGTTTATATTGAGATTTGCGAAAAAAAAAAACAATTATAAAGAATAAAAAAAGGAGTATATACTTATGAACCCGCAAGCCAACATGCCAATTGTTGTAATGCATAATAAAATAATAACGTATTTACATTCATGATATATATCATCAAAAAAATAATAGAAAATCACTTAGTATTTCCTTTTTTGTAACAGCTACTTCCTTGTGATCCTCCACTGGAAATTTCTCTTTACTATTATCTTTGCTTTCAGCAAAGAGAAACTAGTTGAAATGCAAAACTTGTTCACGTTGGCATCCCCTGAAGTAAACATTTTCATAACCTTCAGACATTCGTTTCAAAAATTAAATTAGTTGTTATATTTGACTTTTTACGATCTCTAATACACAACTTTAAATGTTTTTCCTCTAAATTCGTAAGATAAAAATTATAAAAAGTTGATATTCTAAAAATTTACATCGAGACGTATCCAACAAGATCCCACTTGGATATATTATTTGTTATAACATAGTTAGAATTTATAGTCAAAGTTCATAAAATTTGACTCCCAAAATGGAAATGTAGCAAATAAAAAAAGACTTGATTGTTATATTCTTCGTTAATATCTGAACATGAGCTATTTTGCAGAGTTATTGGTCCATTTTGGTGATTACAAGATATTGTAAAATTATTTATTGATTGTTTGATTAAGTGTATGAAAGGTCTCGAATTCAGTTTCGGAGTAGGAAAAATGATTATTTCAAAAGTCATCATAAAAACCCTATGAGAAGTCAAACGCATCAAGACTTGAATTTAATATGTAAATGACGTTGATCAAGTTTTGGGGTAAGAACTAAAATTAAAGCAACGTTAAGGTAGTTTCAACTTTCAAGGGCATATAAAGACTAAGTAGTTTTATATGTAAGATTTATGTAATTAATTAAGACTTAAGCAATTTGGAACAAGTAATATAGTCAAAGTTTTAATTGGACCCCAAAGCTCTTTAGTTTTGTTAATTTTTTTTTATTATTTATAAAAATCTGATTTTATTTATATAAGTTCAAAATGATGTAGTTTGAACTTAGTAGTCTTTTAAGATGTTAAAGTGCTGTTTATAAGGACGTGGTTTTATAAATTGCTAGATTCTCTCCACCTTATTAGTATAAGTTAATCATATCTTATCTTTTGCTCTTTTAACAAAACGTGGTTAACTGAAATTCTATCTCCACGTGCTCCTAGCTTGGTTGACAAATGGCAAGGTCTCCAAGAATCCTTGTTTAGTGGGGTTGTCTTCCCTTAAAAAAAGGAAGTACGTGTGATGATGGGCTAATCTTTTAACGCTATAAATTTAGAGTTTTGATATTGTCATCAATGAACACGTATAATTGACATTCCACACTTAACGTTCAGATGAGCAAGAGATAGAGAATCCAATTAGTGAAGATAGTTTTAAATCCCTTGTAGAGGTGGCCAGTGAGCCGGTTCAGCTCGGCCCAGCACCAGCGCGGCCCGCTTCTAGCCCGGTCTTGACCGGCCCACTAACAAACCGGGCTCGCATGTCTAATGGGTTGAACACGACTCCCAAATTTCCAACCCTGATCCGGTTTGATTTGGTTCGCGAAGAAGCTCGATTCGGCCCACAATTCGATTCGGACCGGCCCGACTCATTGATTTGATTGAAATTCGACCGTTAAACTAGCCGTTGCCATTCCCCCTATATAAACCGATGAATTCGGTTTCAATCCTCACTAAATTCGCTCTCAATCTCTCAATCTTTCAATCTCAATCTCTCAATTACTACTAATTACAATTAGCTTACTTATTAGTACTAATCTTCTTCTTAAGTACTCTCTTAATCTTCATTAGTTATCTTAATTACTTGGTTTATTATTTTTAAGTTAGTTGTTTACTACTATAATTCATAAGAGAAAATGGCTTCAAGAGGTAGATTCAGCGTGAGCAGTTCCTTTGATGATACTACGGAGTTTGCTCAAAACTTGGAGCAACAACTTTTTGGTACTCAAATTCCTCAAACTTCAACTTCGCAGATGCGTCCGTCTTTTTCTACTCCTCAAGGTAAGGATTAAACTTCTAATTAATTAATATTAGATTATTTGATTGTGTTATATTAAGTTCTTGATGTTTAATTCGTTGATAATGTTGAAGTTGAATTGATTAGGTTAGTTGTATTAGTTGATTAGTTATGTTAGATTAGTTGATAATGTTAAAGTTAAATTGATTAGTTGTGTTAGATTAATAAAATTACTTAATTATGTTATATTTGGTTGATTACATTAATTAATTAGTTAATGAATTTATGAAGGTGAAGGTGAAGGTGATGAAGGAGGAGTACCCGAGTTTACTCACTGTAGAAAGAAACCTTCACCTGTGTGGCCATATTATGAGAAGGTCCTAATGACCGACGCTACTTTCAAAGGGAAGAAATTCATATGCTATTGCTTGTTATGCAAGCAACAAGGAAAGAAGTCAATAGCCGCTTATTCATGGAAGACCAGTTATGGGACGTAAATATTATCCCGTCACTTGACCGGAGTACACGGAATAAACCTGGATGCAACTGAATCTACAGGCGCAACTGAATCTTCAAGTCAGACACAATTACACGGGTATATGGGTTTCATGCCAGAAGGAGGTATGCCTTTTATGTATAACCGAGATAGGATGATTGATGAAATGGTTAACTTCGTGATTGCTGATGAATTACCTTTTAGCTATGGTGAGAGTCCAAACTTTGAACATTTCAATAGAACCTCTTTACAACCTACTTATAGACGTGTCCCTAGAAACACGCTTAAACGCCATACCCAAACTGCTTATTATAAATATAGAAGTAGTTTAATAGAAATGTTTCGTATTTTTGACGGTCGTATTAACCTTACTAGTGATACATGGACCTCTTGTTTTGGTGAACCTTTTCTTTGTGTAACTGCCTATTGGATAGATGATGAGTGGTATATTAAAAAACGTATCATTTTTTTTGAAGCTATGGAGGAAAGACATACCGGGTACAACTTTAAGGTAAGGATAATAGAGTGTCTTAAAACCTTTCACTTGCTTGATAAAGTTTTTTCCCTTTCCTTAGATAATGCTTCAGCAAACACAAAATGTATAGATTATTTAATATCCGAACCAAGCTTAAATTTAATAAACAGTGGAGAGCTATTACATGTTCGTTGTTGTGCACATATTATGAACCTCTCGGTTTAAGAAGGTTTACGGCCTTGGTTAGAAGGAAATATATGGCCTTGTGTAAGGAAAGATGCCTTAAGAAGAGACAATGGAGTCTAGATACCCCGACCCGTTGGAACTCAACATATAGATTGTTAAAATATGTCATTAAATACCGTGAGGTTTTGACCATTATTTATAACAAAACCCGAGCGACTCCCGATGAACTTATTACTGATTTCCATTGGAATACCGTAATTTACATCCGTGATATTTTAACAGCATTTGACCATGCAACCAAAATTTTCTCTTATGTTATGACCCTAACATTCATTTAGTTAAATTAGAGTGTGTTAGCGTAGTTAACACTCTTAGCGAGTATTTCAACATCACCCAAATTAGTGATGTAATTACTAGTATGCTAAGTAAATGGTACTCCTATTTTAGTGAATTCCCTGTCATATACGGTATAGCTGCTATTCTTGATCCCGGGGTCAAGACTGTGGGTTTAGAAAACGTGTTAGAATTTTATTATAGCGCTTTAAGTTTACAATACGATGTGAATGCCTATATAGATAAATGTAAAAATGTTTTAGCTGGTTTATATGATCATTATGCTTCTATTTATGCACCTTCTCAAAATGTATCGTCGTCTAGTGGAAGTTCCGGTATGCGATGGCAACCAGCACTTGGTAGAATTTTAAAAAATCAAAAATATCGGTTTCTTCTTCTTCTTCTTCTTCTTCACTTTATAATATTAATGAATATTTTTCTTACCAACATGAAACCATGCTAATTTTTCAATTATTAAGTAGTGGCGCGATCACGAACGACAATTTCCCATTTTGGCGAGAATTGCAAAGGATATCCTTGCAATTCCCGCCTCCTCTATTGCTTTCGAGTCTGGTTTTAGTGTAGATAGACGAGTACTAGACGAGAAGAGATCCCGCTTATCTCACGAGAGCATAAAAATATGCGTTTGTAAGAAAGATTGGGATCAAGCGGAGCGAAGGACCCAAGGATTGAGGGAGGAGGGCAACAACGAAGACGATCATTGGATGATGATGGACACGAGCGAATCAAGCGACAACCCAACAGGTGAAGGAGGTTCGGGGACTATCCCTGACTAGGCTAGGCACGCGCACCCCTCAAGGTACGTAACAGAATTACGTGGGCTTTGATTCCTTCGGGATACGTAGACAACTTAACTTTGTAAATCAATATTTAATTATTTAATTAAATTTTGATTTTCTAAATTAAGTGCAAGCCCTTTCTTTTTCCCCCAACCCCCAAAACATGTTTAATTAAATTTGTTTTATAAAAAGTGAATAAGTTCATTTTGATTTTAGTTTACTTAGTTTATTTGCTTCAATTATACGTAAATATAAAATTAGGTAAATATACGTAATTAATTTAATAATTATCAAGACAAAAAAATTTAAAACATCGTAATTCGGTTCGATTCAATTCGTGATTCGGTTAGATTCGATTCGGTTCGTGATTCGATTTTCGATTCGGTTCGTACGAATCGAAGAAACCCAACCCCAGCCCGAACCGGCCCGGCCCGACCCCCTGACTGGTTCAGTCCCGGTCCCTATCCACCCAGGCCCGACCCAGCCCGCACGGACTGGACCGGTGGCCACCTTTAATCCCGAGTAAGAGTTGTGGTTTTTCCTTTGAGTTGGACGCAAATTATTCCACGCGTAATTTCTCTTATTCCACCTTCATGTTCCTTAAGATCCGCTCCACATACATCACAATTAGACAATCTACATGATCTGGTTCATTTTCTCCCTAATAAGTAAAATTATCAAATAAGTTTAGATAATATCACAAATACAACATACTAAACCAAATTATCTCTGTCAGATTTAATTCCAGTAAAGGTGAACACAACATATTTTCTAATATTGGAAATTGATTCAATGATTACACCTATATACTTAGGGTTGCTTGTAGATAGTACTCCCTCTGTTTTTTTGTTATTTACATTTTTCTCATCCGAAAATTTTAAAATGATGTTCTCATTTGGAATCTTTCTATTTTAATTTAATATTGTGATTAGATGAAAAAGTTTGATTGAGATCACTTTTCATGCGATATGCAGCTTAATGATTGATTTTTTTTTAATTATATAATATTATAAACTTTAGAAATTCCACTACTTATTTAATATTCAACCCACTTGCATCATTTTTTAATAGAATATATTCTTATTTTTAGATTAATTTAAATTATTTTATAAAATCTTAATGAGATTTAATATTGTTTTGATTTCTTTCCTGATTCTAAATGAAAAGGAAAAAAAAAGAACGGAGGACATAAGATTTAGTGATTATGGTAATTGTTTGTGTGCAAAGTTGTCCAGAAAAATGTCATACTAATATTAATAGCATTGTGATAAATCTTCATTACCGCCCATTTATTTTTGTGGTAATTTTTTAAATGAAGGAAATCACTTGTTTGGAAAGAGACCTAATCCCATTATCATGTTAATAAATAAAGGGTTTCCTTCCTTAGAAAATGTCAAAATTAGACAAGAATTAAATTCATAACTATTGCTACGATTTATGAATCACTTACACATCAGTTATACAGCGTGAATGAATCCGGATACACAGCAAATTGGGCTACCGAGCAAGAGTCGTCTGGAAAGTGGAAACATGGCAAGTGGATATTGAAAAGTTAAAAAGGACGTTTGCGTCCGAGGGCTCACCGGCCTCACCTAACTCCAATAATTTAAGTGCTGCCACATTCTGGCCATACTACAGACAATCACTACTACGTTGATTTTATCACCATCCATCATCTTCGTATCCACTCACTCACTACTTTTGTTTTTCGGTTAGCTTACTCGTTTACTCTCCGCACACCACTATTTTAAATCTTTTATTTTTACTTTGCTGAGTTCAAGTATAAAAGTTATGTCATAAATTATTATTATATAATAAAAAATAATCTATTTTAATGCGATTTTTTTATAATATTAAGTTTTAATAGTTTTGTCACGTTTTGAAACCATAAAAAATCAAATGGAGTATAATGTCTCATTCTCCAATGTATATCAAATAATAAATGTGCTTCTTTACTAATTCAGATACATTGGCTTGACTAGTACTCTAAGATCTAAATTTGGCACACCCAACCTCAAATAATGTGTCATCCATGTGAGTTGAAGCTACACACAACCTAACATTGCCTGCACAGTTAAATAAATGAATAAAATGATTTCGCTAGAAATAGTGCGGGGACAAATATATGAATTATGAATGAGGTTTGTTAAGAACACTTAACAGGATGCTTTAATGAGCGACGACAATCAATAAGATATAGTAACCTGTAACCTAGTTACGATTACGCATTCATGTTATTATCCCATAATAAATGGATTTTCAAATGTAGGTTGCTTGAATGATTTTAGATGCACGGCGAGTAAAACAACATTAATACTAAGTCTTCATTTTAAAAGGTTGAGGTCTATTATATGAATTAAAAATTTATCTCGTGTGATCTTTCATAAAAATGCTCTTCTCCTATTATCTTCTATTTTAGTGCCACATCTTCATCTAAATTCATTTTTTCCATATCTTTCATAGCTTATTCTATAATCTATCCCAGTCATTTTTTGTATGTCTAGATCGCGTTGGATGTGTTCATTATCCTAACTCTCTACCTTCCTCGTCGTTGCATCTATTGCTCAACGTCAATCATGTCCAAACCAACACGATCAATTTTCTTTAATTTAACCTCAATATTTGATACTCTAATTTTATTTCGAATATCCACATTTCTAATTCTCTCAAGTTGTTACTACACATCTACCGTAATATGCATATCTTTACTGCGCCTATTTTATTAACATTCTCCTTCTTAATGCCCAAAAATCCGACTCATATAATAATATTAATCTAATAATCTTCCTATAAAAATTCCCTAGCTATTTAACTAAAATTGTTTAATATGTATTTGAATCATTAGTCTGGTCTATGTCAAGTATATGCATGCACAAATGTACAATCCCCTGTTTATGCCTTCGAACGGAATCACCTACCTATGAGTAAATGACTACGTCTCCACTTATAACTTTACGAGTAAATGAGTAATATATTAGTTATACACTTATACAAGGAGGTAGCGGTGACAATAATATTCAACGCGACAATATAAGTTCCTTTCAGTCCAAATATCTACGTGATTTATTTTTACGTCAAAATATTCTCATTAGCCAATAAGGGCAATCAAAGGCAGTATACTCTAGCTGAATGAATCATTTTATTCCCGTAAAAAAAACGTGCATAAACACTGTTATAGATAATACTCATAATAAGCCTATCTAAATGGAAGGAGCCTTATTTATAGAAAGATTTCTCTCATGCCTCTCACTGTTCTCTCTTCACTTTCTTCGTCTAGAATTTGAGGACGCCAACACCGTTAAATGTCAAGAGAGCAAAGGAACATGATCCCATGGATACGGATCCATTTATGTGACCACGTTTTCATTAAAATTTGAGTAGACATGGGTTCTGTTAAAGGTCCTTCACCGGCCTGTTTTTAAAAAGGCTTAATTAATAATGAGCCTAATGAGTTGGTCTCCTAAAGGACCATATTTTATCGAGTCTTTACTTGATCAAGTCGGGTTAATAATGGACAATAGTTTTTTAAGACTTTTAAACAATATTAGGTAATGAATTATTTTCATTTATTTATCGATGGTCCACTACCAAATATTGGAGGTGATACATGTAAATTATCACCCTCTATAGAAAAAATTATACTATCTTGGAACGACTCAGTCCGACTCGTCCCATTATGTATCTTATTTGGCCCGGCCCGATCCGACCCATTTAGTATTTTTTTTATTTGACCCTATTCGTTTTGCTTGTAATCCATCTCGCTTCTGACTCTGACCCATTCTAGGTTTTGCTTGTAATCCACAGGACTTTAATTTTGTGCCTCCCTACCACGCCTTTTAGGTTTTAGCTCATAGTAGGCCCGTTAGAAAAATAAAAGTGGTGAAAGAGGAGAAATGTAAATAGAATATCGAGCACATCTGCACATGGATTGAGAGAGACGGAGACGCGGAGTAATGATCATAGGACAAGTTGGCTAACAGGTATTTGCTGCTACTGCAAGGAAGCTTCACCTAATTATTACGGAGTTGTAAAACGTTACTCTCACTCCACAGTTTACCGACACTACTCCGTATAAGCTATGATTAGCTCGGCGAGGAATTGAGGCGGCATGTCACAGTTTTGGCAGATTGTGTTGGATATTTGTACGTGCAGATGAGGTGTTCAATAATGAGATCACGGGATGGGAGAATTTTATGAATTTTTCAAACCGCACCAGGAGAATCATTTTGATGGATGGCCTTCTCCATCTTTTATTACGTTGAGTAAAGAAAGGAAGCCAATTAACTTCCTAATAAGTCTGTTTATTACGAAATCTTCTATTTTTTTTTTTTTTAAGAAAAGAGTGAATACCATTGTGCTCCACTGTTGATAGCAGGATAATAATTTCATTAAGCGAACTCGAAATTGATGTTGGAAATTAAAAATATAAAAAGATACAATGAAAAATTTTTGCTTAAACAATTTAAAATAAAAAATTTTAAAATAAATTGGACAATATTTAAAGGACTGATCAAAAATAAAAAATGAAGTAAAAACAAAGAAATAGAAAAAATATACCTCCTTTGAAAAATAAATGTTCTTTTAAGGGATTCATATGATTCAACGAACCAAAAATTTAATGCAAAGTTTCAAGTCTTAGCACTTTATGACTTAAATATATGAAGCAGTAAATTACAGTTATCTAGCTAACAGAAATTGGTTATTTCACCAAAAGCCAATGCACCTAAATAATGCATCGATAGCATCACATGCTCAAGAAGATATTTGAATATTGCCAATATTGACCTGTTCGAGTCTCTCACTCACTCATTTCGTACAGATGGTACTGAATATGACAAATCAAACTATTTTATTGGTGTGATAAATCTAATTTAAACAAAATTAAAACCGTTGATAAAAACTTGTAAATGATTTTATGTATTTTGTATATCTTACATATACATTAGTATACCTAAGAGTTATTTTTGTAAATATGATATAAGATATTTTGTGCTTGATATTAAAATGTCTTTATCTTAGATTATAATTCAATACTGAGATCTTTATTTGTAAACCTGAGACCTTTAGTTATATATATATGAGACTTTTATTTGTATTCCTAAGATTTTTATTTATATACTTGAAATATTTATTTGTATACCTGAAATCTTTATTTGTATATCTGATACCTTTATTTGTATATCTGAGATTTTTATTAGTATACCTGATACCCTTATTTGTATACATGAAATCTTTATTTGTATACATGAGACTTTTATTTGTATACTTGAAACCTTTATTTATATATCTGAGACCTTTATTTGTATATGTGAGATCTTAATTTGTATATCCGAGATCTTTATTTGTATACATGAGACAGTTATTTGTATACATGAGATCTTTATTTTGTATACCTGAGATTTTATTTGTATATTTGAGACCTTTATTTGTATAACTGAGACCTTTATTTATATAACTGAGATATTTATTTGTATACTTGATATCTTTATTTTGTATACCTGAGATCTTTAATTATATACTTGAGACCTTTATTTATATAACTAAGATAATAAATTCAATACCCAATACGTTTAATTTCCGACGCAAATTTGAGTTCATAAGTTGGAATGTAATCTAAATGTTTTATTTGCAGGGTTTTATTATCATCAGGGATGAAGAACTGATCATAACAAGAATTAAGGTTCTAAGCACCAAAATTCCTTTGGGATGTGAGCTCATACCAACTACAAAACAAATAAAATGAGAACGAAACATTGCTCATCTGTATGAAAAAATTATGGGCAATTGTCTGAAAGATTTGTGTGCTTCACGGAATACATCCGTTACTGATCCATTTATACATGAATGCCATATTCCCTCAGATATTCCCAGCCCATTATGTAAAATTCGAAAGTATTATTCGTGCAAACAGGTGGGAGAATGAGGCTAAGCAAGGTTGGGGAAAGAAAGGGCCTTGAGGAGCATTTGAAATTGTGTTAGTTATAGGATGTCATATCAATCTGTTAATGTAACCGACTCATCCAATATTTTCACCGCATTATATCTACACGAGTTGTGTATAAAATTATTATTTGAATGTATTTACTGACGCATCCTAATCTAAAATTTAATCTAACCATAGTCAACAAAGAATAAGCTACCCTATCACGGAGTACTATGGATGGACTAATTGATTTATACTACGTATTTTCTACTTCCTCCAAAAAAAAAAAAGTACCGAAATATCTTGTTCTTAATTCTATTACTATACACATTTGATCAGGAAGAAAAATAACCAATACTGTTTTCTTTTCTTCCTCTTGTGGTCTTCATATCGACAACAAAAAAAAGCCAAAATAGAAAATTTGAGAAAGGGAAACAAATGAATGACTCATATGCAAACCCTATCCAATCAAAAGGCAAAGTAATTAATTATAATCCTTTACTCGTTTCTTTTTCTCTCACTTTATTAAAAAGCGAAGCATATACTGAAGTGGGAAGAGTAAAATAGAATCATCAATAATAACATTTACAAATTACTCAGCAGCACTGTGTGCTGATTAGCTATACCAACCCACAATTAACCTCCAACAAAGAAGAAAGGATAATCGTGTAAGAGAAGAGCGGTCGAAAAACAAGAATTACAGGTAGCTAACAGCTAATTTAATAGCTAAACAATAAGAGGAAAGAGATCGGATGGGCTTTGAAGTTTAATTAAATAGCTACATCCACTTCACAGTTACTTAAAAGCTGAAACTTAACAGCAGCTGCACCAACGTTGAAGCCATTAGTGTTACCTCTATTACCAAATGTAATATAAGCTGGACAATTTGCATTGAGATGATACTTTCCAGAAATCCAAGTCCCAACCTTCCACTTCACTCTTCCATTTATCTTAATATTCACGAGGACCAACCCTGCGTTCTGATCCTGCTGAAGTGACATCCCCAAGTACGGGGCGATTGGCACGGTGTTCCCGTACAAAAATGGAGACCATATGGTAATATCCTTGTGACCCTGGTAAGTGAAGGGTAGCCTTGTAGGCAGTGTGATCTGCTGGTTATGGTATGAAGCATGGACGTCGAGGCGTTCGTAGTATACCCCGATGCGCTCGTTGGGATTGCGGGATGACAAGGTTACTTGAAAGGTGACTGTTAGGAGGTTGGGTGCTGTCACGTTGAAGGCGTAGATGGTTGCATCTTGAAGGACAAAACGTGGCTTGGTGGGACGCAGGACTAGCCATATTATGAACACCACCAAGAGGACTAGGACTATGAAGGTCAGTATGCCGCCTAAAATGCGCCGGGATGCATCTTTACGATCGTCGTCGTCGTGGCCGCAGTCTTTTGATGTCATTTTTTAGAGTAGGATGATTGAGCTAAAGCCTAGAGAGGGTTCATGGAGATGGAGGTATTAAAGAGGGGGAGAGAGAGAGAGTGGGGGTGATAATTTGCGGACGACTAGCGTTTTTGAGCAGTGTGGGTGTGAGAGATGGGAGTGCTTTAATGCGTTAGGTAAGAGTCATTGGTCTTGCTTTGTGGCCTTAATAGTGAGGTTATTGATTACTTAATTCATTGATTTACAATGATTCTAATTAAACTAAAATTATTGAATGTACACATTAAGTAATACTTCGTATTCTGTTTTTTTTTTTTCTGATCAAATAAATTATTACAATCTAATTCTGTAAAGTATACCAATCATTGTGATCGTAATTATCCCTAAATGTCTTAAATAATGCTCCTACAAGATAATTACCTGACAAAAATTGCAATAGAAAATAGTATGATTCAATTAGAAATGAGATTAGGAGTTAATGAAGGTCTAATAAGTGTAGATATCACCACTCATCATGTATGTGAGTGTAGTGGTGGAAAATGTTCGACATGTGACATGTGTGGATGGCCTTATCATCACATGGGACCTCATTTTTAATCGTTCTAATCTCATCCCTCAATGCCTACATGTGTCTAGCTTTCGTACATTGAACTAGTATTTTTTTTTCCTTATAGACGATAGTCCCATCTACAAATATTGAGATTTTACCGAAAATAAATGGAATAATGTAATAACCCTTATTTTATATAAGAACTCCTGCGTATATAAGGATCAATCTCTCACTGTTGATTAAAAAATTTAACGGCCCACAATATTTCAGCATTTAATGACAAAAGTGTAATTTATTATAACTTTTCTGTACTCTAATTGTCAATCTCTATATTTTCAAAACTCATGATCTACGCTACATGATCTAGTTTTCGTGATATTGAAAACTTTTCATCTTGTGAAATCATTTTAACTGCTACTTTCTCCAAACATTTGTTCTAAATATTTCGTAATATGTTCTAATTATTTATTCTATTGTTCTATAATTTAGTATTGATGTTTTAAAGTTTGATAATTGTGTTCTACAACTTTATACATATGTCATAAATATTTATTCTATTATTTTAAGTTCTAATATTGATATTCTAGAGTTTAATACTAGTGTTCTGAAGATTAACACTTATGTTCTAAATTTTTATTCTATTATTCTAAACGTTTATTCTATTGTTCTAAAAGTTTATTCTATTATTCTAAACTTATATTACACTTGATATTCTTTAATTCTATTATTCTCAAATATTTATTCCATTGTTATAAGGTCTAATACTGGCGTTCTAAAGTTTAATACTAGTGTTCTAAATATTACAATTATATTTCTAAACTTTTATTCTATTGTTCAAAATGTTTATTCTATTATTCTAAACTTATATTGCAATTAATATGTTTTGATTATATTATTTTCAAACATTTATTTCAGTATATACTGGTGTTCTATAGCTTAACACCGACGTTCTAAAGTACAATACTAATACTCTAAATCTAACACATATGTTCTAAAATTGTATTCTATTGTTCTAATGTCTAATACTGATATTTTAAAGATTAATACTATTGTTTTAAAGATTGACACGTATATTCTAAATATTTATTCTATTGTTATAAGATCTAATACTGATGTTTTAAAGTTTAATATTGGTATTCTAAACTTAATACGTGTGTTCTAAACTTTTTTTTTCTTTCTAAACTAGTAAGTTTATTGTATTGTTCTATAGCTAAAAACATATATTTTAAATTTTTATTCTATTATTCTAAAATTTAGTACTAATGTTCAAAAGTTTGATAATGGTGATGTTCTACAGCTTTACACATATGGTCTAAATTGTACTTTAGAACAATATGCCACAATTTTAGAACAATAGAATGTGTACTTTGGAACAAATAAGAGTATACTTTAAAATAATATAATTAACATAAACTTGAAAAAAGGGGATAAATTATTATAACAAATGCAATAATCATAATTAATAATGATAATAGTATTATAACAATACAAGTATTCCTTATAACAATATAACTACATTTCAGAACAATATTTAATTTGGAACAATAAGATAAATCTTTAGAACAATATAATTGTACTTTAGAATAATAATAACAAAATACTTTAGAACAATATAGGTGTACTTTGGAATAATAATACTATATTTTATAATAATATAAGTATACTTTAGAACAATAGACTACAAATTCAAAACAATAGACGGTGTACTTTGGAATAAATAAGAGTATATTTTAAAACAATATAGTTAACATTTAGAACAATATACCTAACATTCGAAGAGAAAGTCGAAAATAGAAAAAAAAACAATAGAATATAATTTTAGAATATATGTGTTAAGGTTTAAAATATCAGTACTGTATTTTAGAACATTAGTATTAAGGTGTAGAACACCTATATACAATGTAATAAATGTTTGAGAATAATAGAATAAAAGAATATTAAGTGCAACATAAATTTAGAATAATAGAATAAACATTTAAAATAATAAAATAAAAGTTTAGAACATAAGTGTTAATCTTTAGAACTCCAATATTAAACTTTAGAATATTAATATTAGACCTTAGAATAATATAATAAATATTTAGAACATACGTGTCAATCTTTAGAACATCAGTATTAATCTTTAAAACATCAATATTAGACCTTAGAATAATAGAATACAATTTTAGAACATATATGTTAATGTTTAGAACATTAATATTGTATTTTAGAACATCGGTGTTAAGCTGTAGAATTTCAGTATACTATGGAATAAATGTTTGAGAATAATAAAATTATAGAATATTAAGTGCAATATAAGTTTAGAATAATAGAATAAATACTTAGAATAATAAAATAAATGTTTAGAATGTAAGTGTTACTTTTTAGAAAACCAGTATTAAACTTTAGAACATGCGTATAAGATATTTGAACAATACACTAAACATTTAGAACATATGTGTAAAGCTATAGAACACCATTATCAAACTTTAGAACATCAGTATTAAATTTTAGAATAATATAATAAATATTTAGAACATATTACGAAATCTTTAGAACAAATGTTTGGAGAAAGTGCAATTGAAATAATTTCAAAAGATGAATAGTTTACGAGAAATTAGGTAGTTTTTTCTTAGGGTGTTGAAATTTATGAGAAACTAGGTAGTTTTTTTCCTGAGTTTTTGAAAATAGTGGGAAACGTGTTGTACTATGGCAATTAAGTTATAATAATTTACACTTTTGCCATTAATTACTGAAGCATTGTGGTCATTAGATTCTTTTGATGGACAGCGGGAGATTGGTTCATATATATTACATGGTTCTCATATAAGAGGTTCTTACCTGAACCCACCCCTTATGGAGAAAATGCATATGTTTAGGTGAAGTTTTATGCAATAGTTTATATTGTCTAATAAAAAGGTACCAACAATTAAATTATAAAAGTTTGAGAAAGGGAAAAATATTGGATGGAGATTTGATAAAGATAGATATGATAAAATAAGTTTGATTTCGAGATATGGCTTGATCATCGCCTCGATTAGCTGACGATCTACTCAACATAAAATACTATGAGAATTGTAGATAAATAAAACAAAGGGCAAATTTGTATTATAGGGGACGAGTATTAGCTAAATTAGGCAGAGAAAACATGCGATACATAAAAGATTAAGGATGTAAAATCCATCAGATTGTGAAGAAGGTTTACAATGGTGATGCGCAATTGTGCAAGCCATTTTATAAGACCATAATGTGACAAGACAATTAATAAGGGTATAATATTCTCCTTGATCCATGTTGTTGTTATATTACTAAAGGGATATTCTTGTGCCAAGGGTAGCGTTTTCATTAGAGCTGGATATGAGCTGAGCTACCTTGTGAGCTATTTGGGATCAGATCGCCTAAAGCTCGGCTCGAGCTCGGAATTAGGCGAGCCCGAGCCCGAGCTTTACAAAAGCGAGCCCAAGCTCGAGCTCAAAAAATTCAGGCTTGAGGTCTCGATGAGCCTAATCGAGACAAGCTTTAATTAAGGGCGTAGTTGAAACGAATCTTTAAATAGAATCTAGCTTTATTAGCCGAATAAGCCTTCGGAAAATCTGAGCCAAGTGACGAGCTTATTTCAAGCCAAGACGAGCATGAGCTTTATCGAGTCGAGCCCGAGCTCGAATTTTTAAATTTGACGAGTCACGAGCCCGATATTTATGAGTTTCAGGCGAACCGAGCCACGAGCTTCTCAAGCTCGGGCTCGACTCGGCTCGTTTCCAATCTAGTTTTCATATTAAGTGAAGCCTTGCCTTAATATTGCCCTGTTTCCAATATCATTCTCTCTACTTCTTCCCTAATTCTTAATGGCTCACTCACTCTCCTTTCTTCTCCTCTTCCCCATTTTGCCGAACTTCATCCCCATTTCTCTCACTTCTTTACGACTTTTGGCGTAATCTTGAGATATTTTTTCTTGATTTATTTGCCTTTTTTACTTGATTTTTCGAATTTCATTAAGAAACCCATTTTAAAATTGCTTGCATTTTGTTGTTGAATTAGGGTGTTCTATCTCCCCCCTCCCAGCCCTTCCCTACCTCCAGCACCTCATTTCTCACAATTTCCCATGGGATTCCACGAGAAATTGGGCCATTTGAGAAAGAAATCTTGGTACTTGTGCTTTGAATTAGTATGTTCTTAATAGATTTTGTGGATTTTATTGTTGGTCTAAGTAGCTATTTAAGTATTCTTGATTCTTTCTAGGGTCATAGTTGAAAGTTCAAACAATTAAGTACCTTATATTCGGTCTCCAAAAGCCGCAAATACTAGTTTAGCACCAAATAGTAGGAGTTTTAGAAATCGGTTAAAATAGGTGTTTAAAGTGATAGTAGATTCTTCCAAAGACTAGTATTGCCTATTATGACCATATACCATGGTATGCATATAATATTTTTGAAATACTTTTAAATCATTTTTAAAATTTAAATAAAGGTCCTTGATGCTTTCTGGGATCATATGAGGAGATTTAAAATCATTCAATATATTATAATATGTTTTCAAAGGCCTTAAGAATGAGTTTAGTATCCAATTGTAAAAGGTTTTAAAATTAGTTGAATGTATGTTTATAGTCACAAGGGCTGAAATTATAAAAAAAATATTGAGTTTTAAAAGTTATTATACATTATTTTGAGATATTTTTAAATAAAAGTCGAATTTGAAATAAAGGTACTTGACGTTTCCCGGGGTCGTATTAGAAGGTCTAAAATTATTCGATATCTTATATTCGATTCCCTTAAGCCCTAAAAATGTGTTTAACGCCCAATTGAAGGACTTTAAGTAATAGGTTGAAATGAGTGTTTAGAGACAAATTAAATGGTTCAATAATTCCTTTAACTTGCTATGAATGATGAAGTCGCCGCTAATCTATCAAAATTAACCTAACTAACCTACTATTATATAGTTGAGTAAATAAGGGTCAAATTCCACAAAAAAGGTGAGACATTATATTGAATCGCTACGAATTTAATAAGTTGAGTCAAACGAACAGTGAGTTGAGTGAACCACAATCTAACAAACTAAGAGTCTAGAATTAAGTATTCCTGCTAATATAAATTAAAATAATCCTTAATTCTTCACTAACTAATCACATTATACTCAACAGGATAGATGCACCTTGTATCAAATATCAAGGGTTTCTTTCAAATAACTAATGATTTGCAATACAATTGTGCCTACTTTCGTGGATTCATGTAAAGTAAGGCTATTAAAAGTGACATCTTAACATCCTAACTAATTCCATTGATTAATTTCGTGATAATATTCGTACTTTAAATTAGGGTTCTAAAATCAATTAAGGACCAACTGTCATCTTTTGTTGTGAACCTAATTACATTCATTAAACACTATTTCTTATCGACTAGTGATCCTAAAACCAACCCTAAAATAAAAGAACTCAACTAAATAATCATCGGGAATTGAAAATAGTCATGCATTAATCTAGGCTAGGGTTCAACCTTGCCCTAGATTAGAGAGCTACTCACATATTATAGTGGAGCAAATAAAACATTAACAAAACAAGACATTATAATATAAATGATTGAGTAGATTAAAGGAAAGAAATAGTACTTGCAACAAAAAACTTATCGAAACCCGCTCCCATGGTTTCCTCCATTAGGTCATGGAAGAGCTCAATCTTCCACGGGTAACCCATGGAGTGGGCTATTCATGCTTTGAAATTCACTAAAAAAAGTCCTCTCATGGTCTACCCATGGATTGGACTTGCTTTCCATGGCTAGGCCATTCAGTGGGCTGCCTTTTCACCCCTTTGCACTTGAAATTTGGACGTTTGAATTCGATCATACAGTATGCAACTTGTGTTCATCTCTGCTTGGCCTCTTGATTTGGATATGACAACATTTGATCTAACCATTGCTCAAATGCACATAATCTACCTTATAAACCAAATGAAGGGATTACCAAATCTAAAGTGTACAAAATATGCACAAAAGTCTTAAATTCGACGAAGGATTACTCACAATATGCACTTGAAATGGGGGTAAAAGTAGGTGTAAAAGACACTTATCAATAACTCTAAAACTCATGGGTTTTCAAATTAGGAGTTTTGATATTATTTAATGCCTTATAAGAGTTTTCAAATGCCATGAAATAAGTATGAGCCTCTAGGTATCTTGGAATAATATGGTTAAAACGATATTTTGTTGGTAATTGAAATGGTTTATAGGGTCTCCTAGGATCTATTAGACCTCCTTGTTATTTATACTTCCTAAATAATTATACACTTCAATCCTAAAATACCTAAGAGTTTTCACCAACACATTACGAAAAGATTATTTTAACCACTTCAAAAATCTAACAGCGTTAGCTTCTACATCATTAGCGTCTCTGTCAAGAATGTACTACGTAAGTAAGACCAGAAGCTTAAGACCTCTTATACGTCAATAGTTCTTGGATTTCCAATGAATCAAAGAAAAGGGATCAAACCTAAAGCAAACAGGTCTTGCACGAAATCACATAGTAAACAGGCCAAAATCAGAAGTTTTTCCTTTCATAAAGTTCTCTTCTCAAAGAAGAAATCAAATGAAAACGTTTCATGAGAGAATAATCCAGGCGCTCATATATGTGCTATACAGTACAATTGGTACAGTAGACAAACAAATATAAAGCCTCGTAGAATCCGTATCATCATTATGTACAACATGCTGCATCCAAAGAATGGGGAAGAAAAGTAGAGAAAAATATTGGGTTCTCTTCAAAATTTCCACAAAAGAAAAGACCGAGATAAATGATTACTAATCTCCTCAAGAAAAAGAAATGATTACTATGGACAGAATGCTGCTAGATCCATGGTATCCGTAACGTACCAGCAGGAATGCGGAACTAACCTCATGAAGCACGAGAAGAGTCCTCAATCATCATGCCTTTAAGACTTCTAGCCAACCAGATGGCTGTCTCCCTTGGCGAGACCTTATCTTTTCCAAAGGGCTTCAATACAACCGCGAGCTCCTCTAGCCTACTTTGCTCCAGTAACTCAGCGGACAGTTCAAGTAGTCCTTCAAGGGCCTCAGCCCTCTGTCTGAAAGACTTAACATCCATAACTTCCTTAAACGGAGAGTCCCCGTCCTTTGCACTAGACTGAGACTTCACTTGCTGTGGAGTTTCTGAGTTTTCCCCATTGGGCTCTGAACGGCCTGATCTCATTGGAGAACCTGGTCTTGGAGCCACAGTAGGTGAACAATCTGAGGGTTTCAAAGATATGGAAGAAGTCATGTTGCTCTCATCTCTTTCAGCCCTCACTACATTGACGAGAGTGCCAACATCCACTTTTCTCTCAACTGTTTCAAAAAATGGTTGATCACTTCCAGCCCGGAAACTACTGCGCCGTGTGACATGTACAACATTTTCAAAAACCGAAGACAAACTGGAAGCAGGAGCTTTTTCAGGTGATGTACTCTGCAAGATGATCTCATTATCTTTCTGCAGATTCTTTTTGGGTAAAGATACTGATAAATTTGAAGCTGCTTTAACTCCTCCCTCCGTTGACAAGAATTCCTTAACTGTGAACTTATCATCACCTCGTGATGGAGACGCAGGATTTGAGCAACACATAGAATCAGATCTATCACTCAACCTGCCGGGTGAAAAGTTATCCTTACATACCGACATTTTGTCAGGATTCCTGTAAGGAAGCTTCAACAATGCATAAGCTTCACTATTCACAGTATCAGGTCCAGAGTCCACTACATCCAATATTTCCTGAGAACTTCTACATGGACGATTTAACGATGCATGAGCTTCATTAACCACATTACTAGAAGCAATATTCTGATATTTGTTTCCATCTGAGCCTGAAGTATTAACACCATTTGACAAAGGCTTACTACAATCATAACTATCTCTCTGTGAATTCTTCTCTGTCCCAGAAGGAGAGCTAGAAGAGAAGGAAAATGTCTCAACAAAGCACAATTCAGTTTCTCCATCAAGCCTATGAAATTTCCCAGAAACATTTTCTGGCATCTCAGGATACATATAGGATGAAGATGCATTGCTTGGCCGGTTGGATTCTATTTCAGCACGCTTTCCTATCATATGATCAAAATTAGCTTTACCTGAGTTACTCTCAGGGATCTCAGGGAACAAGTAAGAAGCAGAAGCACTGCTTGGTTGATGTGAATCATACCGTTGGGCATGGGTCACCGTATCATGATAAAGAGTAGCCTTGTTATAACTATTTTCAGGCATCTTGTGGAGCATAATGGATGCTGAAGCGCTCCTTGGGCGATGCAATTCAAAGTGTTCAGTATCACTCACTTCAGGCTGATTATAAGTGGTATTGCTGGGATTACTTTCTTGCATCTCAAAATATGAAATGGATGCAGAAGCACTGCTTGGCCGATGAGAGCCAAACTGTTCAGAGCGGCTCACTTCGTCACAATCATGGGTTGCCTTCTCCAATAAGTCCTGGAAAGGAGTTGTTGCATCGTCAGAGAGTTCAAATGCTTGTATGGACACAGAGGAAGATACAGAATTGCTGCTATCAGCCCGTGTTACCCTTCGTGGTACCTTTGGAATTTGTGGAAAATGAGTTGGAGGGGTCTTTCCCATCAAACCAATGCTCTCAGACTCTTGAGCCATCTCACCATTAGCAACCTTTGTGGATTCAGCTACTGTGTTCGGGACATCAGGATTTGCTTGCCTTATCCTCCCTGGAAAGGAAGACCGTCGTATAACATTGGAAGGAGGAGTTTTTTGCCTTGGTCTAGCAGCACTTCCTTCTTCAGTTACTTGTTTGGTGGGTACAGGAGAAGGAACAACTTCATGTCTGGGCTTAGTTTTAGGAGAGGATTCAGTAATAGGCAACTGCCAAAACAACGGCCACCAAATATTATCAAACAATACAACTATACAAGTTTTTAAAATATTAGAATTCCTCGTAATAACAAAAAATGTAGGCTTAAAACAATTAATGAGCAATACTACAATAATTGAGCTAAAAAATGAATCAAACGTCAAATGAAAATAAAGATCCCACAGGAAAGATAGCCTTTCCAGGTCTTTTGCTTTTCCTTTTTTTTCTTTCTTTGTTTTCCAGGTTATATAATAGTACAAATGACAGTTCCGTTCTCAGGTGAGATGTAGGTCATTTTTAGTATAATCGCTGAAAATTACGATTATTTCCAGATGAAATACAGAGCAGGTTATTAATTGTATTTAGTAAGCAGAGGTTATTTTAAGCAATCTCATATACTTCATACAAGACAATTCATTTCAGACCTGATGCTTCAGAGATGATACATGAGCTCTTTTCACAGATTCAGGACTGGTCCTTGCTGGCACAACCGCATGAAAGTCAGCAGCAGGCTTGACAGTAGGAGGAACAATGGTGGGCCTGGAAACTTTAGGTGATGCTTCAATGTTAGTTCTTTGCACAGCTCTTGCTCTGTTACTTCGCATAGGAGAACTGTTCTCTCTAGTTTTACCTTCCCTGAGGGCCATAAGTATATTTTTAATGATCTTTGGTTGCTTTACCTCATTGTTGGATTTTGGCTCATTATTAGCAGATTTCATGGCCTGTTCGTGAATACTGACCACACATTCAGCAACACAGCACTCCTCATCGTTTTGAGCTCGATTTTCATAATCTACGTCGTCTTCAGATGTAATATCTGTCTCAGTAGCCTTATTCTCACAGTAAACAATGACTGGAATGTTCTTCTCAGTTGAGACAGAACTATCTTTATCACTACAAGAACTGCTGCTGTTTTGGCTCTCAATCATGGGTTTTCGGGATTCACGAGCTGTGGACAATGGTTTCCCAGGAGATGGGGAACTGGAGGACCGATATTGGTTGACATAAGGCTGTAAGTAAGGGTTCTTCAGAATCTCTGATGCCTGTTAAAAAAATATGAATTAATACAAAAAGAAGCCCCTAATTCCAAAAATATGTTTATGTTCCAAAAAAACTACAATCCATACACTTGGCCGATGCTCAGGATTTTTTCGCAGCATTCCCTTGATAAGAGTCTTCCTGGAAGTACAAAGAGCCAATTACATGATAATATAATAAAACTGCAGAAATGCTTCATAAAAATATATGGCCAAATATGCCCAGTAGCAAAAATATAATATATCTCCAAATTCAAGGAAATTTCGACTCAGATTAAGAAGTCCTAAATTATTTTCAACAATTTGGCTAGGACCATTTGAAGTGCACTTTCACTATCACCACCTTTGCGTTTCTTTAAAAAAGTTTCTCATCATCAGTTAGTATTTGTCAATATAAATAATCCATTGTGCCATTAATTAAGTGATCAGAATGACAGTACATTGACTGAAAGTAAGTGATTACGGCTGAAAAGAAATGATCCACTGGGGTTGACTTGTGAATTTCATTTTACGCAAAAGAAGAGGGTTGAGATAAGCACTGAAATACGATTCACACATACTCAAGATATACCTTCAGTAGAAAGCACATATCACAGTTGAGGTAATTTAAGGTCAATCTTCAACCAGTTGCACAAAATCACAACAGAGGACCCAATCTTCACAAGTTTGAATACCAACAATAAAATTCTCACACAACCATGCAACTAGCAGCTAAACATATGTTTCCACTTGATAATGGCAATAAGTGCACACAAATTTTAAGCATCTACATTACTATTTTTCTATGTATCTTTGATTCTCAATGGTGAAAAAACAACCTATTCCCTGATCAATCCAACCCCAACCATTCCACCCCTATAAATTTGAATTGTCAGTCAACTTGGTGGTTCCAAAACTCATTCTTCCTGCGGGGGTAAAGGATGATATAACTTATGAGGGAAGACAAAGCAATATCAAGCCAACACTATCTTTTGATGGAAGTAAAAATAAACTTAAATAACCATTCAAAATCATTAGCTGTAAAAGAAAAATATCTATCTTGACTTACAATGAAGGAGAGTAACAGGAAGGCAAGGGACCCATAGATGATCGATTTATCTTGCTAATTAATCCTGCCATATCCTGAAATTAAGTGGTTTAATGTTGCATTAGAAGTATGAAACTGAATATGAAAGCCAATTCTATGAATTATCCTTGCAAAAGAACATATCTAATGGTAAGGTAAACAAAAGAGAAACCTACAAAAGCTTTAAATGCCGGTCGATGAGCTGCCATCTCGTACATACAGCAGCCTAATCAACATAACATAAATTAAGAAATACAATATACAGCTAAAAACCCATGTTTCAACAACTAAAGAAAAATGAGATATACATACCTAAGGACCAAATATCGGATTTGAAGCCATAAGGTATGTCTGCCAGAAGTTCAGGACACATGTAATTTGGAGTTCCAACCACCTAATGCACAAAAGAGACGAATATTATCTTCACATTCATGGCAACTGGTGGTAGTAAGAGAGTTCCAGACATATGTGTTAAAGAGTGAGGCCAATGCCAAACTCCTCTCTACTGTCTCCAGCTCACCCTCTATAACATAAGGAAATAAGGAGTAAAACTATCCTTTCCTCTCAAGGCTGGAAGTTCGTCATTTTCCAGCCCATAGGAACACAAAATTGCAGACATTACAATGCAGTAAGGAAAGCAATATCCACTACGACAACAACCCCTAGTAGAACAGAATTTGAAAACGGTAAATTAAAAGTCGGAGGAGCTACTTACAGAAGAAGCTAAGTCATCAGCCTTAAGAGTTTTGGCAAGTCCAAAATCACCTGCATTCACCCACGGGAAGGTTAAAGTAAAAAATGAATGCAATACAAGCACAAATTGAAGCAGAAAGAGAATGGGGAGCAATATATAAAAAAAACACCTACCGAGACGAACCTCATGGTCTTTGGTGAGAAATATGTTAGAACACTGCAAAATCGGTTATGTAAGTAAGAAGCAGAAAGTTCAAGGCAATGAACAGCAAGGGTGCAAAAATGAGGAGCTATGCAGCACAAGAACATACTTTAAGGTCTCGATGGAGGACATAATTTGAATGTAGATACTCGACGGCCAAAAGTAATTGAGTAAACCACTTGCAGAGTTTCTATAGCGATGAATGAAGAGGATAATTCAATAGGAGTAGTTGCTGAAAATTAAACAACAATAGTAAATTTGATAGATAAGCATAGTACCTCTTCAGGAAAATATGTACCATTAGCCTTTTTCATAAACTCAGCCCTGATTGATATCGAAACCGCCAATTAAAAATTGATTGAGCATAAAAAAAAAAAAATGAAGGAATTCGGAATAGAAATCACAAAAACTCACATATCGCCACCTTCGCAGTAACCCGTAACAATGCAGACATAGCAGCCCTGCAATGATGAATCGCATTTGGAATGATAAAAGTTGATAAATCAGGTAGTCATAAAAAAGAAAGAATCAAAGAAAGAACCTTCTCGACCCAAGCTTCTTTGAATTCGACAATGTAGGGATGTTGAATGCGGGCGATGAGTGACATCTACACAGTGTCCAGTTTAATTAAGAATAGAGTGACAACAATTGAATAAGAGAGGAGACAGAAGAAAAAACCTCTTGATGAGCGGATCGGCGACATCGCTCCGTCTGTCGAGCAAGCCTAATCTTCTTCAACACATATCTGCATCCAAATCCAAATCCAAATCCAAAACATAAGCATTGGAGCAATATAAATCAACAAAGAAATACTGGGAAAAGACGGAGACTTTTTCTTTTCTGATTTATGATTGACAAGAATAGCGGCTCCGAAGGCACCGCGACCAATCTGCTCCATCATCTCGTACTGATCCATTCTCGATTCCATTTACTATTGACGCTAGATTTTGATCCTTCTCATTCTTCAATTCTCCATTTCTAATCTGTTCATTGATTCACATCACTGTTCAGTAACGGATGCTCTAGCGATTATATTGCCTCTTCAGATTAGGGATGCGGATTACTCTATCAAGCTCGGATTTCCAAATACGGAGTATATGTGCAACCCCTAACAACAGCAACAATGCTGCGATTCCCAACAGCGGTCGCTTCCATATGCCTGCATTTCATTGCTCTTTTGCTCTCCTCTCTACTTTTTCCTCTCCAAACCCCCCTCTCTCTCTCTCTCTCTCTTCAATTGAGCCTCATCTCAGTTGTCAAAGTTGAATAAAAATAGATAAAAGCTAGTATTATTTAAAACTCAGTCTCATATTTACTTCAGTGACTTTAAGACCAGCGTACTCCGTATTTAATAAACTTCAACTGCACCCAAATCTAAGAGTTAATCAGGGTTATCACCTAAACCAAGCTCAATTAATGTTAAGCCCCAAATGGCCAAGTCCCAACCACTGCTTATTCTTCTTACCCATCATCGTCTATCAATCAACGCCTAACACTGATAACTACGGAGTATCCCAGTATATGTTTCAACATTGTCATAAATATAGTTGCTCACCACTACTCTTTCTTACTCGGTAGCTCACTTGGTTACAGTTTACATGCAGAAGAAAATCATGCTTCAAACAACTACATGCTCCAATAGAGAGACAAAATAATAATAATATAAGTACGTCATTCATGTAATAATTGAAATGGGTGGTATGAACTTGTTGAATAAATCGTTGAATGGCATCAAATTAGAATCCTAAGTTGTAACAAGTTAGTCGCAGTGAAAGTACCAACGAAGTGTGTGTGTAAATTAATGGGAGTGGCTTAACTATTTGGTAGCCGACAGGTCCAGCTAGTTAGCAAGATGCGTGAGGTGTGACGGAGAAGAAGATATATAACAACTATATAAGTACAGTATTAGATTAATCAAGCAAGAGGGAATAAGGGATCGAGTGAGTGAGTGAGTGAGTGAGTGAGTGAATAGCCAGGGTGGTCCTACTCACTCTCACTGACCTACCCCTTGCAATGACTCCTTAATTGCATTATTGTGCTTGTTGGCCTGCTAGCCACTGCGCTGCCCTTCTACTACTAACTACTAAGCACTACTTACCTTATAATTACAATCATAGATGATAAGGATTTGGCCTTTAAATATCTATTTTGGTATTGTCTTTTTTGGCCTTTCGCCATTTTCTATGTTCTATAGCTTCCCCCATATCTTATTTATTTATATTATTCTTCAACACAACAATTTTCTTCTTACCAGTACTTCGTAGTATATGTATGTGATTTGATAAAGATACTACCTATCTAATTGATAGAATTAGATTAGATTGGATGTAACAATGAAATACTATGACTATAACCCACCTCTCTTCAAACATTACTCTTATTTTGTAAGTATTGGACCCATTTACTTGAATGTAGATAACACCATAAAGCATCTTTCCCAAACCCAATAAAGTATAGAAAGAACCCCAAGGGGGATAAAAAAAAAACTCCGAATACAAGCACATACGCTCATGTTATAGCTAAAAACTATAGACACATTTTAATTTTTTTTCGTAATCGCTTGTAATCTTAATAAAAACATTACTCTCATTCCCTCCACTTTCTCTCTCTTAAAATCACAAAATTCTCTCCTAAACCTCCATCGTCTTCTTTAATTCACTGCAAATTCATCAATTTTACTTTCAATTTCTTGCTAAAATCAACTAAATTTGTCCACAATCTAACATCAAAGCCGTTGAATTGAACAATTCATATAAAAGATTTGCAAAAAACAATCTTAAAATTCACAACAATTTCAACTGAATAGCGAATGGATAAAAGAGAAGAACAAGCAATTTCTCCAGTAATCACTTAAGCAAAAACGAGGTAAGAAGTAATTCCTCCTACAATCACTTTCGCAGAAAAGGTAATATTCTAAAACTTTTGAACAATTGAACGTTTTTGTTGTTGTTAATTTTAGTTTTTTTTTTTCAAATTTGCAAGAAGAATGATCAAATGAAAAATAAGAAATCTTCAAAAATTTGTAGTTTAAAATTATAATTTCAAATTTAAAACGATTTTTTGAAACTATAATTAATCTTTGAAAGTGCTTAGAACATATATGATTATGTTCAAAACCATTCAAAAAATTTACACTTATTTTGTATAGAACATAATTTAGAACTTATTTTGTTCTATAGAGAACATATGCAAACTATTTTAGATAGTATATTGTTCTGTTAAGTTATATGTAAACTATTTTAGATTTGTAATAAAAATATAACTAATTTCTAAGAAATCATCTTGTTTAATTTAGAACATATTCAAAACAAAACATATAAAGTTTCAAAACTGATAACGTGCATTTATTTAGTACATAACATAATTTAGAACACATGTTCTTTTATTTATAACATAAGCAAAATATTTTAGAATATATGTTAACTATTTTAGATTTGTAATTAAATTGTATAATTTCTAAAATTATACTTAGAACATATGTTGTTCGGTTTATAACAAAAAAAAAATGCATAAATTTAGTGCATATATAACATAATTTAGAATATATGTTGCTGCATTTAGAACATATATAAATTATTTTAGATTTGAAATTAAATTTTATTTAATTTTTGAAATTGTTGTTGGAATATATGTTGTTTTGTTTAGAGCATATGCAAACTAAGAACATACGAGCGTTGATTAGAACATTTGTAAACAATCTAAGAACATACGTAAACTATGTGAAATTTTTTTATTAAGTTATAATTAATTTCTGAAATTATATTCAGATCATGTATAGCTAGACATCACAAATAATACACTACATTCAATTCCTGTATAATATAATTTCTATAATTTCTGGATCACGCCTTATTATAGCATGCTAATTAAGCTTAGTTGTATAAATTATATTTTACTTTGAAATGCTTGGGTGTGGTCGAGCGTAAGAGTGGTCAAGAAGAGGAAAGATCGAGCAGTGTAGGAGACGCTAGCTAGTAAGTGGCTCCAGGATTTTGGTGGTGTGGCCATCTATTGAAAGCTAATCAAGACACTAAGATAGCTCCAAGTACGTACTGCTACTCGACAGTAATCTGATGCTTATGAAAGAAATTAGTTGGCTGGTTGCGCTGTTGGCGTCGCCCATGTGAGCTGCACATGCCTTTAGGTCTAGAATAATAATGCGAATCCTAGCTAGCTAGCATGCATGCAGCCATACTGAGGACTCTAACGTCTCCATTATCAAACGCTACTCCATAATATATACGACGTAGTTTGTGAGCTTGAGAGATCAGTTGTGATTTTGTAAACTACTTAAAACCAAAGATAAGATGTCAACGTCGTGGGGTTACAACTTAGAACACACTTTCCACCAATTATTGGGATTTAATTCGTGACGACAAGAGCACGTTACTATACACATAATTAAAATATTTTACAACACAAGTGAACAAAAAGGCAGTTAATATTTGGTTAGCTCGTTTTCTACTTTTCTTTTAAACGCTGTTTTGCAACAGCGCTACGTTACCCGCAACGTTTCTCATAATTAAGATCCATTATTAGCCTCGCTAAATTTTATAATTGCATCCTTGTCGTTGCTTGCTTGCCGACAGTAACGTTGATCAGATACTATGCCAAGTGTAATTATTTGCATCGCTACTTTCCCAAGTGGCTACTTGACTTTCTATGTAGTTTGATGGCCCAACTGTTGAAAACACCGCCACCGCTTATTTATGGGCTGAACGGACCATATAGCCAATTTATAATGAAGCAGCCCATACAGGTCTACCAGCTAAAAGACTGCTGCAATCTGAGCGAGCCGTGGGAACTACAATTTCGTCACTAACCCCTTGTAGTCTGTAGTCTGTAGTCTGTAGTCTAGTTGGTCTGGATACACGGCTCTCATCTGTAACAACACAACATAAAACGATTCATTTCTTAAGTTAATATAACATGAAACTATGAGGTTATCTAATTTAATTTCTTTTACTTAACTAGATCCACTCGTTCGAATATAACTTAGATACACCCTATATAAAAATAATACAGTACTAGACATTTTCATGACAATATAACAATTGAATGAAGTCCACAAATCAACATATTTCAACTCTTAGTTGATTTTGATAAATGTTATGCACAACCAATGATTTAGATGGTATACCCTATCAAAATAAATAAATAAATAAATTGAAAGAAAGAAAGAAAGTGATCTAGACTGTATAATAATAAGATAATATTCTATATCAAATTTGATTTGAAGGGGACACACATTCCATATTTAGAATTTTTACATCGTCATAGTAATCTTTAAATTACTATTAACTTCTATTTCATTACAATTGATACATGTTTGATTATTATACCATTCATTTACTACTTTGACCATATGATTCTTCTTAGTAGTAAATATGAATGAATGCTTTCAAGTGGTTTCATATGATATTTTTATAATATCAAAAAGTCATTCACTAATACAATATGAATGCTACTTTACACACGAGGCGGCTGATGGCATTGCTGAGAATGTGTATAACATTTACAGAAAGGTCACTACTTTGCGTTACATTAAATGCTTCTCATATCCTTCCCTTCTGAAAATCTGAAGTGAAGGACAATAAGTACAATAAAAATGAACGGGTAACAAGATTGTAGGTTTAATCTGACTTGCATGTCGATGTTATTTCTGAATTTCTGATGTTTTGAATCCAGATTTTGATGGGCATATCGACACCTGGGGTTCTAAATTCAGAAAGGCCCAACTATGCTGTGGGACTAAGAGTGATTCCTTCGGGACCAGACCCATTACACCACGGTGGTGCTCCTCAGAAAATGCCCAGGGTCAGTCCATGAAGAACTGTAGGTCTGTAGCTAATCTTCTGCATCAGATTTTGGTTTATGTTGACTTCATAAATCATAATACTCCTGTAAGGGGGCAACTTTGTTTAATTGTTTATGCCATATGACTATATGAGCACTAGTATTAGTTAACTTCAAAAACATTACTGTGGAAAAAATGTAAAACAAGAGCGAAAGGTGATAAGACGTGAATAATTAATAGTGATGTAGAGACTACAGATACCATTTGACAACAAGATTGAGTTTGGGAGCAGTGAGAGAAGATGATTATGCAGCATAAGAGTCATAAATCTCATAATCAAGTACGACATGGTTGTACAGCCATAAACAGTTACTAACTTAACACTTACATTAGCGTAAAAAAAAAAACTTAAGACACTTACATTTCACATTTGCAAGAAGCACCAGACACCGCCTGTAGTAAGAGATTCATTGGATTTGGGCGTACACAGCTCTCCACCTACTATTCTTAATTTAGGTCAATACGTGCCACATTCATGTATTAATTCTTTTTATGGCCTACGGTTTCAAAGATGTATAGGGTATCAGATATTTGTGCTATCATATCAAGCAATCAACTATGGAAATTCAAGCTTGCCATATAATTTCAATGGACTTTGAACTCTACGCCATTTTTTCCCCTTTTAATTTGGTGCACCTTATCTATACGCTCATATCAAATTTATTTAGTTTTGAATTATGAATCGTTGAGTACCAAGTGCACTTAATAAAGTTTAGAACTAAATAGTATGATAGTGAACTTCACTTTTCTTTTTCTCAAATTCTTTCCTCTTAAAAATTAAACGAATATTGATTTATCTTATAGTCACATGTTTTCTCCATTATTCTATAAATTCTACCGACTCCGTAGTTATCTTTCTTTCTTTTGGATAAAATGCCATGGTAGTGGTGATTCACCATGAACTAGATCTGTGCATTGGATTGACTTAGGGCTGAAAAGGGTCACATGCAAAAGGGATCGGGTCAAATCGGATCAACGAAGATGCAAAACAGGTTGAGTGGGCCGGTTTGGTTCAAAGAGAGTATAGTTCTATCTATGAAGGGTGATAATATGTCTATATCACCTCGAACTGTTGGTAGTGGACCATTGACAAACAAGTGAAAGCATTCATTACCCGATAATGTTTAAAGGCCTTGGAAAGTATTGACTCATTATTAAACGGATTTAACCCGTTAAAGACCCAATAAACATAATCTTTTAAAAAATTGAACCATTTAAACCCATAATTGACTGGACTTTTTTTATAAACAAACTTATTAACGCCTTTAATGGAGCCCCTTCCATTTGAACAGATCTACCAAGAACTAATGAACCAAAGGAAAACAGTCTATCATCATTCTCTGTATTATATACACGTAAGTATTGTTCTTTGAATAATTTTTATACATAATAAAACAAAACACTGATATTTAACTACCAAATTAAATCTGAGAGGGGCTTCAAAAACAGACTCATGTACATACTTAGAGCAAAAAATTCTTAATCGGCCACCAATTAACAAACCCACAACATTATGGGTGTCTAGATAAGTCACATAACTCCAAGGACAGGATAAACTTTTGAAACATACAGTGGTGTATAAAGGATTTTCTTTCCACTTTAAACTTATCGGGCATCAGCTGAAGTGAAAGAGTCTGCAAATCCAGTAGGCCTAGCAGGTATACTTCCCCTGCTATCATCCACGCTAACGCATCTATTCCCCTTGCTTTTATCCGCTTCATTTTGCCAGCCCTTTAAGATCTCTCTGAGTGGCAGATTATAATCAATGCCTGAATAATCTCCAACATCTTCAGCAAATGGCTTCCATTTGTCGACAAGTGGAGCAAGCACACTCACCGCATGCCCCATATCTGGTCGATGGTTCGGGTCTCTTGCAGTGCAGTGCCCTGCAAGATCTGCTATGATGCTTATGCTTTCAAAAGCATCTTCTTTGATGTCCAGAGCTGGATCAACTGCAGCCATTAGAGTCTCTCTGCTTGATTTTATTCCCCAAAACCACTCGGCTAAATACCGGCTCTCTTCTGAACGTTCCTCATCGAGCGCCATTAACCCAGTCAAAAGTTCCATTAGTACTACCCCATAGCTGAACACATCGATTTTAGTTGAAACTTTCCCTGTCACTGAGTAGGAGATGGTGAAAAGCAAGAAGATTAGAAAAAATTGAATTTATAAATTTCTTCTTTAGGTCAGCACGCTACACATACCACCTCATGGATTACAACATGAAAAATTTCCTAAAGGATGAATGATAAATTACAGCTAAAAAATATCATCCATCAGACTCAAAAAATCATTGTTGAACAGACGCAAATAATGACTTTCATCAGCATACACAGCAAGTGTTTCATTTCCAGCTACAATATCCATCCTCTGAAGCTAATGTATCATTTTAACATCTAAGCATGTTATATAGTCTACCTAGGACGTAACCATTTATACCATGCATAATGCAATGAACAAAAAGATTTGAATATCATCACAATTATATAGTCTACCTAGGACGTAACCATTTATACGGAAAAAATCATTAAAGCTTGCAAAAAAAATTTGGTCAAGGTAGCATCATATTAATTAAAATACAAAACAGAACAGTAAGTTGATTGAATCTTGAATACATTAATGTACAGAAAGCAAACAAAAATAACCAGTGCTGTATGCACTGAAGGGAGAATTTCATCAACATATTTCTGCTCTGTGAAAACTCATGCCCCTTTTTCGCTTATAATGTTGGTATTGAAAGATTAAGATAAAGAGAGTAATTCAAACAATGAATGTAACGTACCAGCATATTCAGGAGCAAGATACCCAAAAGTTCCTGCAAGCCTGGTTGCAACGGATTTCTCTCTTTCAGGGGCAAGTTTCACCAACCCAAAGTCAGAAACTTTCGCCCTAAACTCGTCATCCAAGAGGATATTGGAAGACTTGAGATCACGGTGTATAAAGCTTTGTTGTGCAAGGTTGTGAAGATATTCCATTCCTCTTGCAACATCCAAAGCAATAGCAAGCCTCCTTTTCCAAGGCAAAGGCTCCAAATCAAGGTCTTTCCAGTGGAATAGATGTTTGCTAAGATCCCCATGAGGCATGTACTCATAGACCAGAAGCTTTTCATTGCCTTCAGTGGAGTAACTTAAAAGAGACACTAAGTGACGATGCCTGACCTGAGACAAGACTGCAATTTCAGCATGGAATTCATTCAACTGTTTGCTATTGATCACCCCAGACTCCATTCTCTTGACAGCTATTGCAGTCCCGTCTTCAAGTCCTCCCTTGTAAACAACTCCGAATCCACCACGGCCAAGCTGATTTTCCGGGGAAAAATTATTGGTCACTTTACGGAGAACCTGGACTGATATAACCAAGTTTCCGGATTCTATAGCATGAGAACTAGAATTTTCCTGCTCGCTACTATTTCTACTCCCAGAACTACTACCAGTATGGGTAAATAAGCTTCCAACGTTGTTGTTTGAGACTGCAACCTTAATCACATTGTCTGGACCATAAGGGTGCTTTGGATCAACAACCACAGAACAAGGTACCTCAATAGTACCTTTACTCTTCTTACAACAGAAAACATAAATCAGGATCAAGAGAAGAATTACTGCAGCAGAAGCAACTACAATTATAAAGCCAACTCTTTTGGATTTTTGAGGTGTGTTTGCACTTAAACTTTGACTTGAGGCAATACCACGGGAATGTGGTCTTTCAGGTGCAGGCAATCTCATACTTCCTTGAGATGAGCCAAAGGGTGGACTAGGTAGTGTGGAGTCAACCATTGGTGGGCTGCTAAAGGGTGGTGGCTTATCAACAGGAGGAGGTAAGTTCTCACTATGGTTAGCAACAAGAAAAGGATTTCCATCAATAAGGACTTTAAGACCAGCAAGGAATTTCGGCAATGGAGGCATGAAATTGTTTCGAGTTACATCTAACAAAGTCAAAGACTTTAACTGAGTAATGTTTGCAGGTATTAGGCCAGTAAGATGGTTTCCTGCCAATCGAATTTGACTCAATGAATCTAATGTAGCAACAAAAGCACTAAGAGTACCACTAAGATTTTGATTAGGTAAATTAAGAGCAACAACCTTTGAATCAGAATTGCAAGTGACACCTAACCAAAGTCCTTTACATGGATCATTACCAGACCATTGAGAAGCAAGAGTAGTAGGATAATTAATTCTACCAAGAAATTCTAAAAGAGCATTCACTTGGGGTGCACATTGTGCTCCAGGTGTTGATTGACAAAATGAGTTTGAGTCATAAGAGACATTACCAGACTTGAACTTGGGAATTGGACCCATTAGTATATTGTTGTTCAAATCCAAGTTATCCAACTCCATTGATGCCAAGCTTTGAGGGATGAAACCAACAAGCTGATTGCTATTGAGATTAAGATTTTTCAATGAAGCCAAATTTCCAATACCCTCTGGAATGGTGCCGGTGAAGTGATTCCCATGAAGCCATAGGTCAGTAAGACCAGTCATAGAAGCAATGACATCAATGGGGCCAGTCATTCCTCGTCCAAGCTGATTATTCAACCACAGAATCTTGAATAAAGAATTGTTGAAACTCATGGGTATAGATCCAGAGAGCTTATTATATGAAAGCTTCAAGGTAGTAAGAGACGGCAATGTACCTAGAAATTCAGGCAATGAACCAACCAGACTACAATTCATAAAGGACAAATTACGCAACTGGGTAAGTTGAGCCACATCTTCAGGCAATGTCCAGCCAGTGGTTGCATTAAGAGGGTTATTATCTAATTCCAAGACATTGACACTAGTGAGACCCACAAAGAAATCAGCAGGAATTTCATCGAAAAGGTTGTAATCCAAGAATGCATATACCAAGTCTGATAAGCCACTAAAAGTGGGCAGTTTCCCATGAAATTGGTTCCTTTGAAGACCCAAATTGGACAGCTTAGATAGGCGGTTGAAATCAGCGGGAAGGGTACCCTTAAGATTGAGACCCTGAACCTGAATTTGAGTGACCCGGTTACCCGAACAAAATACATGGTTCCACTTGGAGCCACATGGATTGTGATCACCATTTGGCCATTGCAGAAGTTCCGGGTTGTCCAGGCCACTTCTGAACTCATTTAATATCCTCAAGTCATTTGGGTGAGTCACACAGCAAACCCGAGAGATAGAAGAGAATCCCAACAATGTCGCCCATAGAATCAGATTAACGATCCCAAATTCCATTGAACATGACATCAATTTGAAGGGAAACCCATTCGAGTCAACTTAAAGATGAAACAGAGAGGAAACGAGAGAAGATAGAGGAAGTGAAGCGAATGATGAGAAAAAGCAGGGGAGGGTAAGATGAGATGGATGAATGTTGAGTGGTGAGATTTGAGACTGAGGACGAGAGGAACACAGCAACACAGGAGTGGAAGTGTGTAACGGAGATGAACAAGTTTGTACCAAGTATGAAGTAACATTCGAGTGTATAGTATATGTGATTAGTGAGTGGCGAATTAATTAAGTGGGAAAATTAACGAGAAAGTCACGGGGAATAAGCCAAAAGGAGGGGGCCCAGTATTATAAAAAAAAAAAAGAGAGCCTAGACTCCCGAGTCCCGGCTGCTCAGCCTCAGGGTAACTTGAATCAAATCCAACCGACCAAAATAAAGTAAAAAGCCCTACAAAATCCAAACAATCTTCCTCGCATCTCTTTTTCTTGCCTTTTTGTGTTGGAGAAGCTTCTCAGTTCACCCTTGTAGCGTACGGATTCAGTCTACTAATTGTATGTTAATTACTCTACACAGTAAATTTTAAATCTAAATTACTGGATCATTAAGATTATCAATATTCATAAACCCTTACTAGTGGGATTTTTTTTATTAGTCATTGGTTCATGCTGGCTGCTCACTTCTGCTGAGGCAAACATGCGTATTGCTTAAACTTTTCTTCTTCGCTCACGCCCCAATCCCCATCATAAGGATTTTTACATCACAACCGTCTATTTTGCTCATTAGTCATTACCAATTACCAATTTACCATCATTCTCCAAATATTTGTTCTACAGTACTACTCACCCGTTCTACAGTCCTAGCTGCTCTAAACAACAACAACAACAACAACAACAACAACAACAACAACAACAACAACAACAACAACAACAACAACAACAACAACAACAACAACATTGATTGAAGCCCACTTTTTACCTCCCTACCTTATAAAAGTTTGGAAGGCCCATGTATGTTTGTCTGCTAATTTGTTGACTAATCAATTTTTAAATTTCGAAGGTAACAACTAGCCAGTAGATTTGTTGGGAGAAAATAAAAGAGATACTACTTCTATAGTACTATATGCGTCATGCTACGACAAATCAGAATTTTTACCAATTACCATGCAGCGCAACTGGGCAAGTGAGTATATGCCACATCCAAGTTGAGTACTCGGTACGTTGTTCTCCATTCTAAAAGTATAAAAGATGATAATCGCGTTATAAGTTTTTAGCGATAAAACCCTGAATTTGTAGATGATCCAAACTCTTCTGATTTAAACAACAAAAATAAAAGTTTTTCCCTCTTCAGTCTTCAGCATGCATTCATTTCTGGGTCCTAAAACAAACACTGCCCTAGTGTAAAATCTGATATAACACATCAGTACGTAACAATTCAAACGAGTGCAAGATCGAGAACATAGGGATTCTTATGAGATGTAGATCACTAGATAGAGACTTAATTATCACAACAATAGAACTGCATAATTAAAGTTTTGTAAAGACATAATTGGGGTAAAAGGGAAAGGAAACAATTAATCGAGCATCTCACTCCCAGTCTCAAGTCTCAAGTCTCAAGTCTCAAGTCTCAACCAATACCTCCCTCAATAGCTCACTGAACTAACACACTTCTACATAAACCAATTATTCCTAAATGATTCAAGGGTCTTAGTCGGAGGTCACACAAAGTAGTAGTAGTCAAGTATATTAATCATAGATATGCTTTGTCCAAGGCGCTCCCCACTTCCAAAGCCCTCTCTGTTACCATGCTCGCGTCGTCAAGGGTACATATACTGAACTGATACATGTACTATTATAGATAAACTTAATGCAGTAATTACCGAAAATCAATCAGTTGCACGAGTTAATGAATAGTAATCGAGGGCATTAATTAATTTGCATGTTGCATCATCTAAGTTACAAATAACCATAAATAAAGAACAGAAGACCGAAACCGGAGTGTGCAGAGAGGCGCTCTGGAACTTAAGCTGGCCTTCCTTGATAGCAGTTAACATATGCTGAAATGGGCCCCATTTTCAGGGTGATTTTCGAGGACGTCCAGGAAACCCGTTGTCATGTTTCAAGTCTTTCAACATTCCCTCATCCATCCAGGAGGACCTATTTTCCTTGCGTCGGCCATGGATTGACACTTAATTTCATTCCCTTGATGGGTTAAATTAGTATTATGGAAGTTATTTGATTGGATTGGGTTGGTTTGAATTGGCCTCGTGGGATCTCCTACATGTACTTGTCATTCCTTATTTCATCTCCATCTCCTTCTCCTTGGGCCTTGACGCTAGCCCGTTTTCTTACACCTTCAACCATATAGAGATAGAGTCACTACAAGTCCAGTTGTAGTAACTAAAATGAATAGATGAATCACCTTATAGATAGAGACCATAGAGTCACTACAATTCCAAATTCAAAAAGATTAAATTTAGCCAAGTTGAATATTGATTCGGCCTTTGAGGTTGTCCACATGTAACATATCAATTTCCCCTTCAAATAAGTATTACGTAAGTTAAATTCTGACATAATTGACTTTAAACGGTGTTGTCTTTCTTTCTTAAAGAGCTATAATTATATGAATGACAAAATTTTGGATATCTACTCATATATTTTATATAAATATTTTTTATTTGATTGAAAGTTGATGACTAACTCATGTTTGTGTGGTGTTAAGATGGAAAAATAAACTTAAATGGGAGGTTAGAAACAAATAGAAGTGATAACAAAAATTTAGGGTGAAGTGGAGAGAAAAGCGAAAAATGAAAAAAAAACACAAAAAGGCCAATATCGAAAAAATTCAAACACACTAGAAGCCAACAAAAGATACTATTTCATTATAAATTTAGCTTTTTTGGAAGGACCAAGTGACTATTTTACAAAATTATGTGAAATCAAGGTCCATCTAATCTAGGGTAAGGAGTTCAACAATACATTTTTTGAATCACACAATGTGCTATGAGAATTTTTTTAAACTTTTTTTAAAATTAGGCTTCGCACCGAACTAATTTGAAAACTAAGCTTATTGTGGTTCAAAAAGATATCACAAAATTGCTAACTTGGAACCAGATTTAGGATATTATGAATTTGGGTTAGAATTAGCCAAGAGAATTTTTTTTTTTATGAGTGAGGAAATCGTTGTCCCCAATCCCCTCACTCAAAAAAAGAATAATTTGGAAACCTTTGTCTTTTATTTTTGAGTGAAGGGAAATCGTAGTCTGATACAATAATTTCCTAAACTTAATTTTGATTTTTTTTTAAATGAGGAGAAATCACTATCCGAGATAGTGATTTAACTTTAAATTCCAACCCAACAACCTAGTACCCCAATTTTGGTATATATTTAAATAGACCAAAATCGCTATGTGGGGTAGCAATTTTCTAATGGCTAAATCGTTGCTCGTGACACCGATTTTTCTTCGAACGTATATAAGCTTATTTTTTAAATTATTTTGACACGGAGTCTAAATTTGAAATTAGTTTAATAGAAAGGCTTTTAAAAATTTTCATCGTATTGCCATTCTTTTTAACGTGGACCCATATACAAACTTAATTTTATAAGGTATTTTTTTTGGCAAGAGAGAAAACAGGATACCCTAAAAATTCCTCATAATCCACGCTGGAGCTACATGAATGGCTTGACACAAAGCTTTCCACATAGTCAGCAGTTCCGTGTGTAGTGTTTATATTGCAAAGACTCTTTCTCCTATTTGTTGGTGAATTTGTCCATTGATATAGAGTACGTAGCCAACTCCTGCTTCATTAATCATCTAGCCATTGTCATTCTTCTTTTGCTTCTAGGCTCCATCTGTTTCAAGAAAACAACAAATTATTCCTTGTAGCAAACCTATAGACAAAAAGTTGAGCATCCTTACTTTGGGCAGTTTCTTAATTCTAGGCACCGCATCTTTCTTATAAGCATTATAGGATCTTGCTCTCTTATCCTCTAGGATAGACATAATTCTTCTAGGGTCAGGGGGAATTGCTATTGAAAACAACTTCGTTTCTATAGTGTCATATGCTCCACATGATGAGAGTAAATTCGATATCCCTTTGGAAGAGTAGGTCTCTCTGGTTGTCTTTGAAGAAAAGCTAAAGATAGTCAATCTCTGAGAAGATAATTTAGAGTTTCATGGTCTACTTGGTAGAGAGGACACATATCATCTTGGATTATATTCCTCTTCTTCAAGGTGGTCTTTGTTGGGAGAGCAACATGAAGTGCTTTCCAAATAAATATAACGATCTTTATATTTATATTGCATTTCATTTTCCAAAAATATCTCCGGGAGTGAGCATACAAAAGTTCTAATAGTAATGTAATGTAGTTTCTTATAAATTTTACAAAGGTGGTTTTAGACAATTTCTAAACAATTAACAATACAAAAGTTTTATTAGTAATGTATTTATAGTTTATTTTAAAAATTATTTTTAGCAAACAAGAACAAGATGCACATAATTGAAACAAGATAAATTCCTATGTAATGATTAGGGAACATATGATCACCAGTCACCACTAGTGGTGATTGGAAGAATGACGATACCTGATGTCTTGCCGTAAGGCTACCAAAATAAAATCTAACATATAACTTCATTTTATGGCAAAAATATGATTTATGAATGAAATCGGCGGTCTATTAATTTATCCTCCAAAAATATGCACTGTGTAGTCAACGACTGGACGACTCTGTATATTGTAGGATTGTGTTATAAATTATGTATGGGATAAATTAAATTATAATAAATACGACCACCTCATGACTCAAAAGAAGTAACAATCTACAAATTCACATTTGAATTGGTTTTCATTGCACTAAATTTTCAGGAAAACTTCTTAGCTTATATCATATGGTAATTCAATTATGCATTAATACTTTTATAATTATAGGCTCAATCTCTATTGTCATCTTTGTATCATCATCATCATCCATGTCTTACCTGTGGAAAAGATAAGATCACATAAAAAGATCATATTAAGTTTAAGATTAGATTAATATAAGATAAGGCTTGTCAAAGTGATAAGATTGTAATAGTTTACTTAGAATCAAATACAGGTTCAAGTAGGCTATAAATAATGTATGTATACAAGATTGAATATATAGCGAAAAATTCTAAATATTCTGTTTAAGCTTGGTATCAGAGCAAGGGGTAAAAACAGGGTTGTTTTTACAAATTTTTGCTTCATCATTTACCAGAATACCTACCTGTAAGGATGAGTGAAAATACAGTAGTTATGGAGCAGATGTTGCTACTGCTAAAACAATTAAACAACAAAAAAATAACCCTGAATATTAATGCTTCAATCAATATATCTGAAAAACTTAACAGCCAAAACTACACCAAATGGTCACGACTTATGCAATGGGCTCTCGATGGAAGGGGGCGGCTCAATCACATCATTACCGACCCCCCTTTCAGAGAAGCCGCATAGTATGCATAATGGGCCCAAAGAGAGTCTGGCATTATGTCAAGAATTATTGAGAGCATAGAACCGGAAATTGTGAACCAATTTCTGGATTTTCCATCAGCAAAGGAGCTGTGGAGAGGCATTAAGGTGGTATACGGTAGCTGCAAAGACGGTCTCCAAATATTCGATCTTACAATGAGGGCCAACACAATTAGACAAGGCCGAGACTCGATTGAAGAGTACGATGGCAAATTAACAACAGTATGGAAAGAGATAGGCCGAAGGATGCCAAACCCAATGAAATGTCCAGAGGACATAACAATCCATAATCAACTCACCCAACAAACAAGGCTCTACTAGTTTCTTAGAGGATTAGGAGAAGATTTAGATAAGGACCGAAAGGAACTTGTCAACCAAGAGCCTCTTCCATCAGTAGAGGCAGCATGCAACACAGTAAGGAGGAAGCTTGCAAGAAGGGAGATAATGGGGAGGCAACACATACCTGACTTACCTGTGGAGCAACTGGCCGGTGGAATCGGAATTGGGCTCTCAAGTAAATTTCGATCAGACAAAGCATCACATCGAAAGGAGGACGACAAGAGCCGTCTGAAATGCACCCATTGTGGTGGCATCCGCCACACAAGAGAAGGGTGTTTCAAGTTAGTGGGATACCCGGAGTGGTGGCAAGACCTCAAGAAAAAGGGAGATCGGAGCAACCATGAAGATTCACGAAGGAAGGGAAGAGCCACCCTGATTTAGGCGATTGATGAAGAAGGAAACAAGGTGGAGCAAGAAACCATGAAGGAGCCAACAAAAGGAGAAGGAGAAGGTAAGAGTATTGAGAGAGAAAGTGAGAGGCATGATGAAGGGCAGAGCATCAGGTGTGAGGAAGGGGACAATGGACTGATGAGAGGCATTAATGGAGAGAGTCATGATGGGAGGCAGACAAATGACATAAGGCACAGAGTTACGGAACTTGAAAACACAGGACTCAAGAAGGACACGCCTAACCCTAACCCTAAAACACTCCCCTTGCCTTCCCCATTTAATCCCTACACCAAAGGCCAAGATTTCCCAAGGGAAATCAACGACTCAAAAACAAGCCTGCTAGCCCAAACAAAAACCTCAAGCTTCAGCCCACTACACTCCCCTAACCCAAAACCCAGCTTCAGCCCACTAACCTCTCCTAACCCAAATTGCTTAAATGCGCCACAAAAAACCGAGAATAAACTAGCCTAAAACCGAGATGTTAGAGTTGTATGTCAGATTTACCCGGGGGAAAAATGGATTTTCGAATGTGGTGCTACCGATACAATGTCATGATAAAAGGGATTTTTTATCGTATGAAAAATCTCAAAAAACCCTCATACAGACTGCTAATGGAGAACTTATGGATGTAGTAGGATCATGATACGTTAAATTTGGACCTCATCTGTCCTTGAGAAATTGCCTTTACATACCGAAACTTTCGTATAAATTGCTATCAATTAGTCATATTATGAAAGAATTAAAATGTACAGTCATAATGAAATCTGATTGTTGTATCGTGCAGGATGCTCAGACCGGGGAGACCATTGGGCGTGGTACTGAGAAGGATGGACTATACTATGTTGATGAAATAACTAGAGGTGGTGGTGCTTTCACTGGACATAACCCGTCGAAGGATCAAATTTGGTTATGGCATCGTCGACTAGGACATCCGTCCTTAGGGTATTTGGAACGTCTTCTCCCTAATCTTGTTGGGTCAAACTTAGTCTTAAACTGTGAATCACATTATTTAGCTAAAAGTCATAAACAGTCTTATCCTAGGAGTATGAGTCACTCTATTACTTTTCAGATTATTCATTCAGATGTATGGGGTCCCTCCCCAGAACACGGTAACCATGGTTTTTCATATTATGTTTTGTTCATTGATGATTGCACTCGTATGAGCTGGATTTATTCTATGAAACACAAATCGGATGTGTTTGATATTTTTATGGCTTTCTATAAGATGATTCTGAACCAATTCCAAACTGGAATTAATATATTTCGGCCCAATAACGGAGGGGAATATATCAATCATGGTATGAAAACATTCTTTCAAACCCATGGAATAATCCATCAAACCACCTGTCTTAAAACTCCACAAAAAAATGGCATAACTGAAAGAAAAAATCGAACCCTTCTTGAAATGACTCAAGCTATGATGATCGAGTCAAATGTTCCAAGATCCTTTTAGCCTGAAGCAATTGCCACGGCTAATTATCTTACAAATCGCCTACCAACAAAAAAACTACAATTTAAAACCCCATTGGATATCCTAATATCGCACTTACCCGTTCCATCATTTCACTCTCTTTCTCCTCGTATCTTCGGGTGTGTGGTATATGTGCATATATCAAAACAGAATCGTAATAAATTAGAACCTCGAGTCATAAGATGTGTTTTTATGGGTTATGGTGTAAATAAAAAAGGTTACAGGTCCTTTGATCCTGTTTCAAAACGTCTATATACTTCAATGGATTATGTCTTTGAGGAGAAGTCCTATTTTTATCCTAAACTTAGATGTCAGGGGGAGAGTAATGGAGACAATCTAAGTTGTTTAAAGTATGGGGTGATTCTAGACAGGACTGATAAGACAGGTACAACAGGGCTTATTTAGCCTATTTCTGACGACAGAGTTCAGAGTACTCCTTTGCATGTACCAGCGCTATAACCGTCTCTTAGAAATGAGCATCAGCCAAGTGAGGTACAAAATTCTGAAACCCCTGTAATTGATAATGACACTGAAGAAGTGGTGTAGGAAAATGTGTTACAGGAGAATATAACACCAGAGCCTGATTCTCTGAACGTTCCCAGAGAATATTAACTTCCACCGAGGAGCAAAAGGGGAATACCTCTGAAAAGGTATGACCCCTCATATGAGTCACAAAGATCAAAATATCCTATACAGGATGTCTCTGGGGGTAGAATGTCCAATATAGCAAAATATTTTGATGATGTAGTGTACTCAGGAGAGATTCCCTCAATGGTAGATGAAGCCTTAAGAAGTAAAGTGTGGACTAAGGCAATGAAAGAGGAGATTGATGCGCTGGGAAAAAATAAAACTTGGGAGAAATGCTTGATTCCAAATGGAAAGAAACCCGTGGGTTGCAGGTGGGTATTTACCATAAAGTCTAAAGCTGATGGAACTATTGAGCAATACAAGGCAAGGCTGAAAGCAAAAGGATATACTCAGGTTTATGGTATCGACTACTCAGAAACGTTCTCACTAGTGGCAAAAATTGATACAATCAGAGTTCTCTTCTCAGTTGCAGCAAACAGAGATTGGCCTTTGCATCAGTTTGATGTAAAAAATGCCTTTTTACATGGTGCCATTACAGAAGAAGTATATATGGAAGCTCCTCTAGGTTTTTCTCAGGATTTTTCTCCAGGGAAAGGATGTAAACTACAAAAGGCATTGTATGGTTTAAAGCAGTCGCCAAGAGCCTGGTTTGGTCGATTTACATTGGCTATGAAAAAGTTTGGATATAAACAGAGTAACTCAAACCATACATTATTCTTGAAAAGAAGAGGAAGCTTAATGACATGTCTTATCATATATGTTGATGATATGATTATCACTGGAAATGATAAGGGGGAAATTGATCAGGTAAGAGAAAGGTTATTCCAGGAATTTAAAATGAAGGATCTTGAGAGACTTAAATACTTCTTGGGAGTTGAAGTGCTCAGGTCAAAAAGAGGTATTTTTATTTCTCAACTGAAATATGTTCTCGACTTATTAGCAGAAATGGTATGGTGGATTATAAGCCAGCAGACACTCCGATAGTGGTAAACTATGGACTTCAAAACGATGAAAATGCAGAGTTCGCAAACCAAATACAATATCAGAGGCTAGTAGGAAAACTGATTTATTTATCTCATACTAGACCTTATATTGCATATGCAGTAGGAGTGATGAGTATGTTTATGCATAAACCTCAAATCCAGCATATGGAAGCAGTTTACAGGATTGTGCGATATCTCCAAAAAACACCAAGAAGGGGAGTCATGTTCGGGAAAAATGATCATTTAGAGATTCAGACGTATACTGATGCAGATTGGTCAGGAGATAAAGACAGCAGAAGATCAACGCCAGGATACTTTACTCTGGTTGGAGGAAACTTAGTAACGTGGAGAAGTAAGAAGCAGAAAGTGGTCGCGATGTCAAGTGCAGAAGCTGAGTTTCGTGGAGTTGTGAAAGGGATAGCTGAAGTTCTTTGGCTTAAAAAACTTCTTACAGAACTCGGATTTCCACCAGATAAGAGTTGCAAGATTTTTTGTGACAACAAAGCTGCGATCAGTATATCTGAAAATCCGGTTTAATATGATCGTACTAAACATGTTGAAATTGATAGATATTTTATCAAAGAGAACTTACAGTCAGGGGTTGTGTGTTTACCCTTTGTGCGATCAGAAGATCAGATGGCAGACATCCTAACTAAAGGAGTCAATGCAAATATGTTTGAGAAAGTTTTGTCCAAGTTGAATGTACAAAGTTCCTACAATCAACTTGAGGGGGAGTGTGGAAAAGATAAGATAACGTAAAAAGATCAGATTAAGTTTAAGATTAGATTAATATAAGATAAGGCTTGTCAAAGTGATAAGATTGTAGTAGTTTACTCAAAATCAAATACAGGTTCAAGTAGGCTATAAATATCATATGTATACACGATTGAATATATAACGAAAAATTCTAAGTATTCTGTTTAAGCTTTACCCACTAGTATTTTTTTTTTTTTTTTGTGACGGAGAGGAAGGAGATACATAAAAATATCCATAACGTTATATGTACTCCATTTGAAATCGGGGAGGAATCAATATAAAGATAAGATTTATTGTGAGAGAAATAATTTTAAAAAAGAGAGTATTAGGGTATTTATCTTCTTTTCTCCTTTTTAATGGTGAAATAATTAACAAATTGGTAGAAGTAAGGAAAATTAAAATAGTAAAATAATCAAGTACGTGACACATGTAATAATGTAAATTGTAGGTTTGGCATAAGCAGAAGAGGACGAGTATATGGGCCTCATTAGTCTTATGTCATTAGTTGAACAGCTTAGCTAGCTTGTACTTACAAGTACACGAAGTAGGTCTTCGTAATCAAGTTTAGAAGTCGTCAACTAACAATAATTACAACTTTATGATACTATTAGCTTCAATGATGAACTCTTATACTGTGCTGCCAGTGATCTCAGCTATATTTATCATTCCAAGTGCGTATAGCACCTAACCAAATGAATTTTATTTGCCCCAATCATTATTAGCACTAAAATTGAGACACGAATGTTTCCTTTTCAAATAATTGCGTGTCATATCCACCAAATATTTGGAGGCTATAACTTTGTACTACAAAACCTTTAAAACCAAAATGTCTGTAAATGGTGGACGTTCTGAATTCCATCATTTTTTCTTAGTTAATGGATCGCAACTAGTGGGCCCCGAAGTTTAAGATATTACACAATATATCTTTTTAACATATATCTTGGATTATTATCCGCGGATCCAAAAGTTTACAAGCAAAAACGACAACTTAAAACAATAATAACGTAAATCATAACTTTTTCCCTTCATTATCCCAAAAATATTTCTTGCTCATCTATACTAGTATATATTTCTGTGTTTGTCCGAAAATTAAAACAGATTACTTGGTAGTCAAGTAAGCAATAGATGAATAACCTGCAGAAGAGACCGATGAAACTAGTTTTGGGGTGGTAATATGAGAAAACACGTATAAAAGGCTTGCTTAGAGTCAATGTTTGGTTGGATCTATCTTAACAAATGCAATAGATAATTTTGTTTCAGAGTGAAGAATTGAATGCCCTTATCTTTTTCCTATAAATGTGTAGTTATAAGTCCAAAGAAGTCTTTATATCGGTCGTGTGGGTTTATGGTGCCACTTGTAGTCCATCCAACAACCAACTGGCTTGATCGATCCAATGGCTCCTTAATCCGCTAATGGTTCGGTTCATGCGTTTGCGTCAAGTTGCTAAGCCTACTAATGATGGACTATCTGTGGAATCACACACTAGTAGAAAAAAGTTTATTTGCTGCGGTTATTTAACCTTATTTGCTGCGGTTATTATACCGAAGCACATATAAAACCAACAAATGCTGCAGTTTTTTTGACGCAGCACTTATAATATTATTTGCTGCAGTTATTTAAAATAACCGCAGCATTAATTACCCTTATTTGCTACGGTTATTTATAAAAAAAACCGCAGCATTAATTATTAAAAACTAAAAAAAAAATTGACATACTTATTTGCTGCGGTTTTAACAAAAAACCGCAGCAAATATTTTTTAAAAATAAAAAAAATATTTTTTCAGCATTATTTGCTGCGGTTTTTCTAATAACCGCAGCAATTGATGGTTACCAGAACAAAAAAAATAAAAATGAATAGGTCATAAAAGATAAGAAAAGCTAAGAAATGATGAATCGTGAAGCATATAAATCGAAAATTCAATTATGACCACTCGTTTTCGCATGCAAAATTGCGATCTACAATATTTTGTACTCAAAATAAACAACCAATTCATTCTTCATAGATTTCGGGTGCTATTCCAAGGTTTCGTAAAGTTCGAAGAGGCATATCTCTTAGCCCGGTGATCCAAATGGTGTAAATTTTTTTTTGAAACCACCTATTTTAAGAGGTACTACACAATTATGTTAGCCTTTAGCGGCTTTGGTGACGTATTATTTGAGATATTGAAAAAAAAAACATTGAGAAGCCATAAAATTGACTATGGGACTCCGAATAGGGCTTACAATATGTCTAACTTGTGTATTTTTGAGAGATCTACAAGGGATTTGTCTCATTATCCCCAAAAAAAGTCTTTAACACCCTATAATCTATGAAATTCGATTTTTAAGGCTTATTCTTTCATAAACACAACATGTAACATACAGATCTGAACATATAAGAGTTTTCATCTTCGCATTTATATATTAACAAATTATGGACAAAAGAATTTTAAAAAAAATATATACTAGAGTTTAAGGCAAATACAAACCATGATTTTGAGCTTCGGAGTATGTAGACTTCTTCAAAATGGGAGAGATGAGTAAGTTATAAGGTTAGGGTTAGAGACAAAATGGCCTGGGATGTTAGGTTATGGGGTTAAGGTTAGGGTTAGGTTTTTTTTTGTTCGCTGAAGTGTTGGGACGATTCTGGGAAAGTTTTCGTGTTTGAATGGCCTGGAACAGAAAAGGCTGGGTTTTATATTAATGAATAAGTGCTGCGGTTATTTTAAAGGGGAAGATTAAATGCTGCGGTTATTTCAAATAACCGCAGCACTTGTGACTCATAAGTGCTGCGGTTTTTTGAATAACCGCAACACTTATTGTTATGTGCTTCGAAATTTATTTAACCGCAGCAATTGAGGCGAAGCAATTGAACTGTTTTCTACTAGTGACACTAGCTTACAAATTGACAATAACACTTTGGCCAACCCATACAATCTCTTAACTCCAAAAAAAAAGGAATTTAAATATATCCCAAGTTGATAAGTACATACTCTGTAGTCTGTATGACAAACCCAAGAAACATACAGGAGATATTAATAGGGCTGTCAATTTTCAACCCGAACCGTGAACCTGACTTTATCGACCCGATCCATTTTAACCCAAACTGGTTTCCAACCCGAAAGGTGTAACCCATACCGACCTGACCCAAATCCAACCCGAAAACCTATTTAACCAGAGATACAACCCGAACCGAACACGACCGGCTCCAACCCAAATATAACTCAATTGTAAACCGATTAGTAACAACCTAAAACCGATTTAACCCCACAAGAAATCGATAAGACATAATTGAAAGTGACCCTTAACCCAATTTAAGACGACATGTGCAAAATTAACTTGTAGAAATCCAACAGTAGAGTTATCATACGCAAATCACAATTATTGCAAATTATTATGATTCTTAACAAACAACTTATTATTTCGCAAAATTCCAACTTAGAAGCATCAATTACTTATACCTATTAACTATGAATATTAAAATATTAAGAATATTAACTATGATTAGGATAGAAGGTGGCCTCTAAGACTAGAATTATAAAGTTTAAAAAGTTTCTTTAACTGCCAAGGTTATAATCGCATTTCAAATTATCATCCCAAAAAATTGTATTACACTTCAACAATTTATATGCATTTCAAAACGTACTGTTAAATACCGGTTAACCGTTTATTGGTTGTCGTTACTTAACAGTACGATTACGGTTAACCTTTTCCAATAACCGTTATAACCATTAACCGTACCGTTAAGCCTTAACGGTACTGTTTACCGTTTATGGACATTCCTAAGTGTGACTGAGTGTTTCAATATGTAAAATACCAAAATATGTATGTTACATTCTAATAAAAAAACAAGATATTTCTACAAAATTAATGATAAGCACAAAAAAATTTAATTATGAATTTAGAATTATTTTATTTAAACTAATTTGTGAAAATAAAAAATTGTTAATTGCACAAAACTGCAAAAGAAGTTTAAAGGCTATCTAATAAAATAGACTTTTATTCGTCATTAATTGACACCCGCTTTATCTTTTCAGACACAAAAACAAGTAAAAATGCTCAAATCTCATAATGTTGTCGATTAAATTATTTAATTTTTAAGTAGATAGAATCATAAAATTAATATTCTCGTTATTTCATTAGTATCTTACTATGATACTTTACCAAGATGCAAAATCTTAGTCAATTGTATATCACTTATCTATAGTTAGTTAATTCTTATCGTTTAATATGTAACATTTGATACACTAGTTGATTTTTGAGGCTTCATACTTGATTAAAATGTTAATGAAGCATCATTAGTTGGTTTTAACTAGGGGTATTCATAAACGGTTAACTGTTATAACAGTTATTGGAAAAGGCTAACCGAAACCGTATCTTTAAGTAATGGTAACCGATAAACGGTTAATTATATTGGTATTTAACGGTAAGGTTAACAGTTACTTGTTAATTGTTTCATTCCATTTTTATGCACTTGTACACCTAATATTGTAAAATTACTTGTATGATTCCTTAGCTCATTTGGATCTTCGACAACAGTAATAACACATATTTACACAAGGTTTGATCATGCATAATAAAACTTGTGACATTCATTCATATTTTAGCCTTTTAGGTTTAGTTTTTTTTAGATAATAATATCTGTTAACCGACGATTAACCATTACAAAAATTTTATTATCGTAACTGTTAATTCTTAAAGGTTCGATAGAATAACCGTTAGTATAAACCAGTTATACATGGTTAACGGTTATGGTTATTCTGCAGACCCCTAATTTTAACGATTTTGAATAAGATTGATATTTTTGGATATGATGATTACGATCTTGAATAAAATTAGATTCGGCCCAAAGTCGAACCAAACCCAAAATAAATCGAAACCGCTCAAACCCGGACATAACCTGAACCAAAACGATTAAGTAAATAACCAATTGAACTTGATCCGATTATTGACCCGAAACTGAACTAAATCGATTTGAAAATAATTAACAACCCGTTCCAACCCGACCCGACAGTATCGAACCTATTAATACGGAACCGAACCGATTTGACACCACTAGTTATTAAGTCAAATAATGCAAGCATTTGTACAAGGTAGCAGACAATGGCCTTCCAGTCTCAAAATAACACTTGATTACATGCTCCTCTTTTGTTTTATTTGATTGGGCCGGGGATGCATTATATTTAAAAACTCGAAAAGCAAAGAGTAGGTGTAAGTCATAGGACAAGAGCAATGCTGTAGTGGTGTGTTAAGGTGGTTTATTCGTAGACTCCTCCTTATTAGTACTAATAACCCTTTTGCATTAGTGGACTCCTGTTAGTCCTGCAAATACATATATTTAAATAACACATACATGAGCTTTTGTCGTTTTTTCTTTCTCAGGATTTTCCTCACATGACAACATAAAAGTGTCAAGCATCACAGAAAGAAATGGGTTTTATTTAAGTGTTTACAGAAGGTCTAGATTTAAGTACACAATAAATATTTTATACGCAATTTTACATACATAGTCTTACTTATTCCGTAGGTTTCTCCATACATTTTAACGGAATTTTTTAAGTTTTTTTTTTTAAAACATTGTAAAAATAAGCTCCAAATCAAAATAATTTAAAAAATAAGCTTATTTTGATTCGAGTGAAAATTATTGTCTCTTGGGTCAATTAGAATTAAGCTAGCCCAAAATGCCCAGGGCAGCGATTTCAAAAAAAATAGTTTATTTATTTTTTACTGAAATAGGTAAAATCGCTACTTGAATTCCACCCTTAAAATTCTGCCCATTCAAAATCGATGTCTTAGGCAGCGATTCTAGTTAAGTAAAATCGTTGCCCTGAGCAGCAATTGCAGTTAAGCAAAATAAGGTTATTTTTGAAATTATTTTTGGTTTGGAGCTTATTTTTACAATTACTTAAAAAAAAGCTTAAAAATAAAAAGTTTCATTTTTAACTCTCCTTCACTATTCAAGAGACATATAGAGTATGTGACTGTATATAATAATTTATTTAAAAACTTGAAACGACAATGTATATGAGATAAAATGTTACCCTAGATTTTAAATGATGCTAGGTATATGTATACCTAGGTTCACGAGTTCACATAATATATTGCAGAAGAAGTTTTATGTAAAGTACAAATTACAATATGTATGTGGAAAACAAGACATGTAACATTGGTAAGTATTACAAGGTAACGTATGTTTTATTAAAGGTATACTACAATTTGCCAATAAAAATGAAAGTATTCTCTGGTCATCAGTCACCACTAGTACTTGAGATCGATGTTGTAATTGTGAAATGCTTGACGTATACACTGTTGAAATAATTTTTATCACAAAGCTGTTATACTTATGAGCTCATTATATATGATCGATCGTAAGAACACATCGATGGAAGTGCTTCAGGAAGAGTAATTAGAGGAGTATGTTGAATTATTTTCTTCGTTAGCTAGTCCCATATGACCTGATCAACAAGAACATATTGATTTTCGAGTATAATCTTATTGAGATTAAGTAGGACTAAAATACATTAGCTAAGAAGCTATAAATATCATGGTAATTTAGCTCTACGAGTATTGCGTACGTATATAATTGAGAACATACAAGTCACACACAGCTACACCTAGCTAGCTAGTATATGAATATATAGGGAGTACAATTGATCGAATATGTCAGGGAGAACTCTTCGTTTCTGATTCTGGTGATGACGAAGTCGTCCCTTCATGATCTACTGGGACATGATTGTTCTAATCAACTACTATAATCACCTGGGTGAGCTCTTTTCCAGGGCTTTCTGCGCTGTCCATCAACTTAAAATCTGCCATGGATGCTAATTCAAGTACCCCTTCTATTATATTTTCTACACAATCTACAATATCTATTAGTATGGAAGCTACCGTTGCTGCCTGTAAAACATCCAAGAGATTTAATTTTTTCCATAAACTTTTTTGCTGAAGCAAGTTTCTTAGTTCCTGAGCTGCTTTTTTCGTTTCGGCGAACTGTGTTTTTGCTGTTGCTGTCTTCTTCATCTTCCTCAACCCTAAAGCTACCTCCTTTAATACTTTGCCTAATTCGCTGCTTAACTTTTTGCACGCGTCTTTCATCTTCTCTTGGATTTCTGGTTCTGCCTGCAGCTAACCAAAATTACAAAATATAAATACTGTGTAATGCATTATTTTCTTTTCTGAAATGGGAAAGAAAACAGAAAAGATGGCATGTATTCTGAATGCGTACTTGTTGTTGGACGTCATAGTTGAGGCAGTTGTTGAGTGCATCAATTTTGTAAGCACACTGTCGTGTTAGGGCTCCAACCTTCAGATATTGTTTCCATGGATGGCCGAATTTGAATTTCCCATGACTAGGCTCCCATGAGGCTAAGTTTACCTACAAAAACAGAAACTATTACAAAGGTGATATTCTATATAATTCCAAATCTAAGAGACTAATATAGGATGCGAGAGCTTACCATGGTCTCTTCGGTGCTTTTGGTACCTAGGACGCTTTTGTATTGTTGACGAAAAGACTTCTCCTCTTTTGGCTTTTCATCCTCGGATTTCAGATCCTCACTTCCAAATCCTGAGGGGTTTTTGTCCATTTGAGGATGATGATCGAGTTTAGAACCACTATATACAGTTCAATTTCGAAAAGCAAAAGCGAATTTTGGATTTTCTTACTAGTACGTATACAAGCACTATTAGCATATAATTCTATCATCGTAACTATCACCAAAATTAACATATTTGAAGGAACTAACAAATAGAGTTTACCCTCTAAGAAATTGCCAAGCTTTTCAATGTTGGAAGCAATCAGATTGTGGACTTCAGCCCCAGTCCAAACAGGGGAAATTAGTACGCAAATAAGCATGGCGATGCAACTTCCTATGACGATCGTCAACAGCCTTTGTTGCGCCATCTTAAGCACCTCATCGTCTCGGTAACCCGACACCGCCACCATAGCAAAGGTTAATATGAAGATCATTAGTCCATAGTCATATTTAGCCTTCAACTTTGGAAAGAATCTCATGAACGTCATTGTAGAAGCTGCACCCAAAACAATTATTTCTTTCAATTTAAGTAATAGACAAATGCATATACAGAGTAACAGTGCGAGTGCGCAATGAATTCTGGACGGAATGATCGGTGGAGTACTAGTAAATACGAATGTACGTACCAACTATGAAGCCAAAGAGTGCAAGTAAAATAGGCTCCCCTGTCTTCCCTGAAAGATCAGCCAAGTAATGAGCTACCACTCCTAGAAACCCGGCAACACAAGTCGAGATCATCCTATTTAAACCTTTCCCTAAGGTTGCTCCTGCATGCAACAGATACACGAAGATTTTAATACGGTGCAACTCACTAGACCATCACTAATCATATTATTAGTCATTCGTACGTACGTAGATCATAATAGTTCTTATATTAAAATAGTTCTAGTAAATTAGTATACGAAGTGTATATGTGTAAGTAGGATGTAGAAACATTTCCTAATGAATTACCTACGGTAAACTCGAAAACGACGACAACAGTCATAACAGCCCACATAGCGGAGACACCAAAACCATCATAGAGGGGTTGGAAATAATAGAACAAAGAAACAATTGTGATTGCAAAGCCAACTTTTAAGGCATGGAAGATCCTTCTAGGATCATCTTGTCCTAACTGTTTAGCCTCAAGGGCAAAGTTGACAACAATGTCCTTCAATCTCTTAGGCAGTGATGTTAGATATTGGCATGCTCGGCTACAGCCGCCTATTATTTCAGTTTTTGGAGAGGAAATGACACTGTTATCCATTCCAGCTCGCTCTGTTGCAACCCTCCTGATTATTTTTGGTGAATATACGACTAATACGAGAGGCTGAAGAAGTGGAAGGCAGCTAACAGCAACTTTAAAGTCACCTGTATTTATAGGGGTACACAATGGAATGAAATATAAATTAAGTTAATCAAGCATGAGTTATACTAGTAAAATAAAGTAAAAGGAAGGTACTTTACCATATAATATGATAGCCACTAAGTGCTGTCGATTTGAAAATAAATTGAAAGCGTGTGCAAATGGTGTACGCTAGAATTGAAACTAAGGGACGAGATAGACGGAGAGGTGAGTGGTGTCCACTGTGGTGATGAGATAGGTGACCTCTGGTCTATGGTGTTAATTAGAACGGCCCAGCAGAGGAAGCTAATTAAGGGATTAAAGTTAGGTTGCTTATAGTTAGCAAGTACCACTCCGTATTACTCCGTAATATGAGGTTCGAGAGTGTTGCGGGTGGTGACTGGTGAGTCAAAAAGGTCCATCGATCCTTTGGTGAATCTATCATAACTTGTCAGCCATCAGTTAAATGCCAAGATGAGCTAGTGGGTTTATCACTTAAAAGTTAGAACTGAAATAAATTATGCTTTCAACTTTTCTTCCATGAAATTTCCTCCTTCCTTCCATGATTAATAATGGAGATATCTGTACTTTTTAAAAAGTGATGAATTAACAATGTATAGCTGAAATAAACATCAGAAATTATGAACTCTTGAATTTTAGCTCTGGAGTCCAAATGAATATTGTATATAGTTTTGGTAGAGTTGTTTAATGGATTTTAAATCTTAGATTTACTCTAATAAGATATTATGAAAAGATTAAATACGTGCTAAGAAAACTTTAAGGAGCTCGTATGGAGTTGAGGACATAAGTGGGAAACAAGTTGCCTAGAAACAGGCTCATTCCTAAGATTTTAAAGGCATAGGGCGCAATAAAAATTGGATTGGAACCTTAATTAACAAGTATAAAAATCAAAATTAAGGATTACAACCAGATTTATAAAGCCATATTGTTACTACATCACACAAAAGCCTACATGTATTTATAACCAATGTTTTGAATTTAGCTTTTTCCTGGTTGAAGCAAAATATTCTTAGCATATCAAATATTGTTTGTAGCATTCAAATAGCTATTACTTAAATAAATTCCAGATTATTCCCTAATTGCTTAGATTAATTTCCAGATTCTAGCTTGCTTAATATTAAAGAATATGAATAATCTTTCCATAAGCCTTCATAGGTAGAGAGATAAGCAAACTTGGCTGAATATTATTGTCAGAGAATACTTGTTTAGCTATGAACAACTAAAATTAACAAAGACCTTGTAGACAAGAAAAACATTTAGCATGTGTGTCCTCACTTAACATAATCCAATTCTTACTACTATACACACTAATTAATATACATTATCCCATTCAATCCCTGATAAAACTAATTCAGAAACATTATCTAATTTAATTCCAACAATTATACAAAACACTTTATATTCTAACATAATCCAATTCCTATTAATATACAAACTAATTCAAATAACATACTAACTCAATTCCTAATAATATAAATACTAACATAATTCAATTCCAACTAATACACATACTAATTAAAATATATTACCTAATACAACATACTAATTCATATTTCAAACCAAAAAGATTTCCGGCATACGAATTTGTACCCAGTGACGGTGTATTCTTTATCTTGGGAATTCCGAGTTCTGTTTTTGTGTGTCTTTTCTCATGAGTTTAAAATATATTAAGTAGTTTTTTTATATATATAATCTTGCATGTGATTTCGGTTTGCATTCTCTATCACTATGCTTTAGTTCTCATGCTTGCAAGTAAGTTTTGCTAACAGTAGGAGGTAGTATGAGAATATCAAGTAGATTAGAAGACTTTTCTTTTTAAAGGAAAACCAATACCAACCAACATCAATAAACGTAGAATCAAACACACAAATAAAGCAATCCCCATTATATAATTCGAATTGAAACTCAAATACCCATGTCAAGTACACTAACCTCGACATTAGTGGCGGATGAGGGGGAGGACGTGGTGGCATGGTGAATGAGGGGGAAGATCGATGTGGCAGGTGGAGCACGGTGAGGAAAAGAGGGAGGACGTGCTTGCTTGGCCTGGGTTGGTGATGTCGCGGGATTGGTGGTGTCGGGTGCGTATGGGGTGCTTAATGCGAAGCTAGGGCTGCGCTAGGTTTTTGCTGGAGTATGAAGTCGACTCGTGAATGAAGATGAGATATCTGATGATGATTCGTATTTTTTTTTTTTATTTAGGCTAAGCAATATGCGGCAGGGGTGAGTAACAAACGACGCATATTAATAGAGTTTTGTATTAAAATGCGGCGGGGGCTAGGTGTTGACGCCACATATTAATAGGGTTCCAATTAATATGCGGCGGGTCTAGGTCAGTGACGCCGCATATTGCCTATACCTTTAATTAATTTGCGGTTTTTATATTATTACGCCGCAAATCTTTGTTATTTTACTAGTGCTTATAGGTTGCCAAGAACTGCAATGCACATCAATACAACAGTTGATTATAGCATTAACCAGACAATGATTACCAAGACTAGAGTATGCATAACTGATCAAAGGAGCTGTACATATTCTAAGAAATTTCAGCATATCCTTGAGAGTTATTGTGGTCTATAGCACTCATTTTATAAAACTGTTTCTTGGCTAAGGCTAAATGTCTACTCTAACAGGGGAGGGTTTAGTAGAAAACATGGATTGATTCTTTGCAAAATGACAAGATTGCTTAAAAATGCTATATTACAGAAAGCTTGATAATTAGTGAATAATTAAATTTTTTTATGAGCGCTTTACCTTCTTGACAGGCAATCATGTCAAATACGCCACCCGTAATGTTTACAAAATCAACATATCCTTGAAGCAAATCATTTGCCTTAATTTTTCAGGTACAAAGCAATGAAGTTATTACCGAGTGGTATTATAAGTTCACCATGAACCTGTGGTTTGATAAAATTCGCCATATACAGTCTTTAGAGCAAGCATCAAGGTGTTAAATGAATAATAAACTATCTATAGGCTATAGAAAGGCCACTAAGTAACAAATACAATGCTACAGTTCAATCTCTATCATCATTCGTTTAAGTATTATATCAATTAAGTTGTTGTAACGAAATATAATACTAATAACATTTTTCAGGGGATGAAAAGCCGTAACATTTTGCGTACAAATCAACCCAAATCATCAATCATTAATCATCATTCATCAAAGTCACGCAATTAATTATTCATCAACTCAAATCATCAGTCATCATTCCTCAAAGTCCCGTAATTCATTATTCATCAACCCAAATCATCATTCATCAAAGATTAAGCAATTCATCATTCATCAAATATTAGGTATAAACACATTACACAAACTGGCATACCTTCCAGATTTTCGACATTGGATGACGACATGATGTAGCTAGTAGCCCATTGAATAAGTTGTAGCACAAATACATTCTCCCAACTTTCAAATTTTCAAATGATAATACAAAATAAATAAATTAGTATGTAAAATAAATAAATTAATTAAGGATTTGATTTCATAAATATTGAATGGGACTTTAGTTGGGAAAGAAAATTATCAATAATTCAAGATTTGAAAAGGGAGAAAATTGGGGAGAGTGAGGGAGATAGTTGTGAATTGGGAAGATAGAATGACGTTGGGGAGGAAGAATTGGGAATGAAGAATGAAGATTGAATTTCATGTAATTAAGACTCTTTGAGTTTCATTTTTTTCTTTAGATTTTTAGATATATTGAATTTTGGGTTTTTTGTTCCTGGGCAGCCGCCCAACCTACCCTGGCTCAGGGACGGGCCTGCCTAGAAACAGGACATTTACGTACGTTGACTGGCTCCACCCTTGGGATGGTATGTCTTGAATACAGATGGGGCGGCTAAGGGATCACTAGGGGAGGAGGCTTAATAAGAGTTCAAAAAATTGCATTGCGTTTAGAGCTGAGTGTCTAGCTTTGAGACGAGGCCTAGGGATCTGCAGCTTCCGAAACTTGAAATCCGATAGTTTAGCATGTGTCCAAACTCTTGCTAGTAATGAAATCCGTTGTGATGAATGCTCTATTATTGTTGAAGATTGCAGAACCTTGATCATATTAAGTGATTGGCAGATTAAAGTGTCTCAAGTTTATAGAGAAGCAAACTGTGCAACTGACTGGCTGGCGAATTAAGAGTGAGCCATATTGTCTCCTTTGCACTCTTTGACAGTGCTCCACTAGAACTCTTTCATATTCTGGCTGAAGATGTGCAAGGGCTGGCTTTGCCTAGCAGAGTCTTGTCTTCTCCGTTGTAATGGCCTTTAGCTAGCATTTAGCTTGCCTTTGTTTTCCTTATTTTTCTTTTCTGTTTTGTGTTGCTTTGTTTGCTGGTTTCGTCATTTGAATAAAAAAAAAACGTTGTACCAAATTAAAGCAGCACATAGAAAGGGCGGAAAGGATTAGTGCTAGTCTACTAAGGGACATTAGAATGAGAGAAATTCACGATTATACACTTATTGCAAAGAGGATTAACATAAAAGAAAGTGGATATTTTTCAATAAAATTGATACTACATAAAAGTGTTTCAGAAAGTTTGTCATTTATTTTTAACAATTATTTTATGTTTAATATTTATACTTATTTTATGTTTTATATACCCAAGCAACCCTAGCTTCAACGTACAAGCTTAGTCAGTCACTCCTAACCTCACCATTCACCATTCACCATTCACCATTCACCATTCACCATTCACCATTCACCATTCACCATTCACCATTCACCAACAAGAAGAATAATCAATGTCACGTCAGTCAGGGAACAGAAGTTTAGCAACAGCGGAATTTCTTCTGCATCAAGTCATCAGCACACCAATATCCAGATATCCAATGTTGCTTGCACATGTAAATTTGGTCTTACATCTAATAAAGGTTCTAGCCCAATGGGGGGACAGTGCACTCGCGTGCACCATATGGTGCACCCACTCCAAAAAAAATGTACATCTCACACATAGAAAATGTACATTATATACATTAAAAATGTACATAATACACATGTGAATTATGTACATTTCAATTTTTCATGTACGTAATGTACATTTTTCACGTACATGATGTACATTTTCCATGTACGTGGATGTATATTCCACATAACTCACATGTGTACTATGTACATTTTTCATGAGACCTTCGAATTTGCGGTTCTAGCCTCCTTTTGTTTCATTCCCAACAATGCAGTGGAAAAAAAGAATAAGAAAACATGGCCCAAATCTGGCTTGCTTGATTCGATCCTCCTTGCTCGTCTGCTATGAGACATTAGCAAATTACAAGTTACAATGAACTATACAAATCTGGCCTTTGATTGATTGTTTGTTTTATTTGATTATAGGAATTTAAGCAAGGATAGTTGGACTAGTTAGTGTGGTTTGTTATTATCTTGATCAAGTTACATAGTATAAACATGATTAAATAATGTTTTGAGATAGAGGGTTTGATGAATTATGTTGTTGAATGATTGAATCAACAAAGGTAGAATTGCTTGAGTTATGAATAAGAAGAGCTAATTAAGAATCAATCAAACCTCAAGTTGCTAGGATATCACTAATGAACTCAAAGACTACTGACTACTTAGTAACTAAGTGGATCATAAGTAAGTGAATGTACTCATGATGAACAGAAGGAGCTTGTTTGAAGAACCAATTGTACAGACTATAACACAACGAATGAATTCACAAAAGATTAACTATACCCAAACCACTATTATATATATGTAATTTATTGAACCGGGCATATACATATCTCCAATAGTAGATTTAGAATGGTATGGGCAATACTTGATAAGATCGGATTGATGAAGCCTTGTAAGCAAATCATGTGATGCAACGACCTCAAATTTTAAGTATGGAGCCCTTAAAAGATATTAAAGATTTTTTTTTCTAACCTTAGAATTGTGAAGTAATTATTGGCCATGTCTATGCTTGTTGTTTCTTTCATAAGTTACTTATCCTTGTTTACTAAACTTAAGAAATGTTGGTTTGCGATATAAAACTTTTATATGTAGAGTATTAAGTGAAGTTATTGCATTATTTAAGGTGAACATTGTGTGCTCAAAATTTGGCTGATTTATTCTTTGAACTTATCCTAGTAGAGGGACAAACTTGTTATGTGTTTTTGCAGGAAAGATAGTGCATAGTTGCGGGAATATGTAATATAATTTTCTTTGCTTAAGTTCTAAGTTTGAGTTAGGTTATTTATTAATATATTTGAAATTTCCTTTTAAGTTTAAATTCACGAGTAATAGGTTTATAGTTGGGGGTCACTTTTATAATCATAACTTAACTTTATGCTGTGCAATTTGATTTATTTATGTTTTAATTGAGGATTAATGTTCATCATGAATAGATGAAAAGTTATGTATTTCTGGAAATGAGTGTAAGACGCTGTTGGCTATATATATAGCAGCACAAACAATCCAGTGCAACGCGTGGGGGGCGGGCTGCGAGTACCTACTTTGACCGAAAAACCTTTGCTTTCGAGTAAACGAATTAATCAGCTTATAATTCTAAAGGTTTAAGTGCGGGGGATTATTGGTGGGGGTGACTGGTGACTCCATCTACTTCAATATATGATTTCTGTCATACGCTACTACATCCTATGTATACTATTACTATGTAGTAGTATCATCATTTTTAGATCACCATCATCAAAACTTCACATATTACTAATATATTAAATCAGAAGATAGTAGTGATCAATTGTAGACGTCCACCAACATAAAAAAAATTGTTGTAATTAATTAGGATTTTCCCTCACCCTTGAATAGAATTTGTCAAGTTGTCTAAGAGAAGGTATGAAGGTGTAGTGTAGGATGTTTGGGGCACTGTGCATAAATGGTCGGGGAAAGTAACAAGTAAAATCCATAAATTTGGGAAGAAAAGCGGAGAAGCAGAAGTATCTTGATTCTGGTTAGATACTCAGCCAGCTGCTACTTGCTATGCCCCGTTTCGCTTTCATCGACTACAATTCCACAACTACAGAATGACAAGATTCGCATTTCACAAGTGCAATTAAAGCTCACTTATGTACTACAAATGTTGCAGATCAAATGAGATTACTTTCTTTGCATTTATAGCCCCATAGCTTCATTATTTTATTCTACTTTTTTTTATCTATAAGGAAACAAAACTAGGTTAGAATTTAGCCCTGGTAAAGGACAACTTTATCTCAACTCATAGTCTCAGATGACCTGTCATGAGAAAATATACAAGAACATAACCGCTAAGAATGGTGGAGACAAATATTTTTCAGAATTGCATTTAGATAAAGAGTATTTGACAACATCATACATCAAAATACTGAAGTAATCCTGAAACATGTCAACAACCTCGAAATCATCTTCATAATTACCTACTCTACAAACCTTAGTTTATATTCCGTAACCCCCTCTTTCCATCCCAACCATCTGTGTAATTCTATACATGTGTAGCCCTTTACCCCTTAAAATATCCTTCAAACAGTTACCCTCTCCCTTCACATTTATACCTTCTCAAAGCAGAAAAAAAAAAAAAACAAAACAAAATTAGAAATACTAAGAATCTTCAAGGCAATGCCCTATTCAGTGGTCAAAGACAACTTCCTAGACAACCCAATCTATAATCTTCCATATATACTTTCTTAGAGGGGCCTTCAACAACAAGAGTACACAACCCCGGCCACACAAAGGCATTGGATTTGTTGGTCATAGCAAGTTTAAAAGGTGTCTTACTCTCAACATATCCACTCAAAAGATTATATCATAGATGGCTCGCCGCAAACTATCGGAGCAATCAGTTGCTGATTAGCCGAAATGGATGCGGGAAGAGCTGCAATATTCTCATCATTTGTGCCGTGAACTGAAGCTGTGCTCCCTTTTAGAGTTTGTTCCAATAAATGGACTAGTGAGATAAATACTTCCATCCTCGTAACATCCCTGTTCGCCTACATAGATGAAGCCAATTGTCATTTTCTACAGAATATGATACTTCCACCACTCTGTGATATTAAGAGCTCAAGAGAAGGACGTATGTACTGAGGAATTACCTCAACAGCAAAACGTGCCCATATCTTGTCATTCCGAACTTCCATTACCCCCTTTAAGATGGACAACCCCAGTCCTCTAATTATATCGGCTATCTCCAAGAAAAATCCCCGTTCTTCACAGAGCATCTGAGAAAAAAATAACAGTACAGTAAATAACTAGATAAACTCAATCAAAAGGACTTGTCACATCAGCAGTGTTTAGAAAAACAGAAGATACCTCTATAAGCAACTGTCGAGGTGGATTCAGATCTTCAACCACTATAGGACAGACCATAGATTGGGAACCAAGCTCAAAGGCCCAGGTTGCACTGCCCTGAAACTCATCCTTTAAAAGCATTCCACCTTCCTTTTTATCAATCTGCAAGATCAGAAAAGGTGAATTAAATAGCTTAACATCTCTTCTAAATCACAAACAGGTCAATCAAATGCCAATCTTTAGCAGTCATGTTGGGCTCGACACATAAACTGTGACTGATTCTACCATCAGTCAACCTACCTATAGTTTATCTATATAACTAGAAGTAAAGCACGCATGATCTACCTTAGACTCCACTGTTTGTTTTAGTTTGTCAGCATGCGTAGTAACACTCTGCAGGAAAAGCATATGCTTAATCGTACGTTCCAGCAAAGCATCGATACTACACTGCACAATATGGACATATGGTGGTGTCAGCATCTTTCAACATAATAGTAAAACGAAATAAACATGATAATTGACAGGACTATTGTACCTTAGCCCCATTTGGCACTATTTCACGGAGCTCCTTCACACGATCTTGGATCATCTGCCGATCTTTAGGCCTTGGTCTAGGATTCTCTCCAGGTTTAGGTCTTTTTCGGTTTGATTTTCCTAAATCAGACTTCTTCGAATTTGCAGTAGAAACACTAGTACTAGGTCCTTGTTCGATCCAAGAACTAATTTGTGACCCATATGTACAGCTTCCATCATCATTCTTGCCACATGCAGACCTTAGAGAATTGCCTAATGGTTCAACTATTCTACCTGCAGACATAGAAAGCCCAAATAGCTGGCCCTGCATCCTATCTGACATATTAAACAGATCAGATAGGGGAGAGTTGCTGTGAGGAGTACTAGGGACAGAGGAGCTACTAATCTTCGACACGTTAGTCTTGCAGGACGAATCGTCATCAGAGATCTGCCTGGACATAGAGCCAACACCAGATATCACAGCATCCAATAGGTGATCGGAACCAGATGAAGAGAACACGACACTTTCAGAGATACCTTCATAATCTACATAGACCTTAGATCCCAAATTTTGCAGGTTCATAGATTTTGGCAAATCCTTAGTTTGATTGTTTGAAATTGCACAGATGCTGCTGGGAAGGTTACTATTGTTACCGTTCAACAGCTTATTTTTAAGATCCACTCCCAGCACATCGAATAAGTCATCTCCTACTGATGACTGAACAAAAACATCCTCGAGCTCAACAGAGTTCTTTGATGGTGCTACACGATTTCCAAAACCAAAATTATCATGGATGGAACCACCAGATTGTGTATGCTCTTGGTTTCTGGCAGGTGCATCTGGAACCACATCATGATCACTAGCCTGCAGTTTCTCATGGATATAATTAGTCGTAGGTGCACTGTCTTTCGTATGTTTTCTAGGATTAAGGACAATGGGTGACGTACTGGAGCCGGTTGATATATCTGTCTTCAACAAGACAATCCCATCCTTGATAGAAGAATCGACATCCTGAACTACCATACTGGCACAAGCAGACGTTTGAACTAAATGGCCACGCTCATCCGCTACTCCAACAGCCAATTTGTTTTTTGCAGGCAAGAGAATGTCACTCTGATTTAAAGCAGCGAGATGGCATTCATTAGGGTTAAAGACAGATGTTGAAGAGCTATATTTCCCCTCTATTGAACCTTCATTTGAGACAATTAGCTGCTTTGATGATGTGGGATGCCAACTGGCAGATGACTGAGGACAATTGATCCCTCCTAGATTATTATGCGCATAGATCCCTGAATCAGATTTCAAAGGCATCACAGCATCTCGGTCGGTTTTGTTTTCTACCAAGCCATTTGGAGGGAAATTGGAATGAACCACGCGACTGATCATTGCTGCATCATAATCTCCGTTAGCCTTGCATGAATCTTGTGTCAGGTTCAGTATTGATCCACTAACTATCAGGTTATCTTGAAACTGAGCAAGAAGGGAACTGGAAGATTGATTGGAGATCCTCTTATTCACAGATGAGTTTCTCTGCAAATTGAAACTGCCTGCAGCTATATCAGTAGAGTCCAGCGATGTTGAATTTCCGCGTAGATTGATGGGGTTAGCCGTTACATCAGCAACTGGAAGCCCCAACATGGAAGCAGGATCTTTTGCAAAATAGTTATCAGAGACAAACGCATTGGGAATGCTTCCTAATTGAAGAAGAAAACTTCTCACATCATGCACGAATCCAATATTCTCCATCATCTGAAGCAAAAAGTACATTTAGGAAGAAAAATAATCAACCAGGACAGGGGGAACAATATTTTTTAGATATCTAGCAAGGGACAGTCAATATACTAACAAAATGCTGAGAACGCTGTACATATTTGTTTCAAACTCTACAATAGAAATGACCTAGCATAAATCCTAGGAAACTCGCTGGTTAGAAATTAACATAAAGTTAAGAGTGTTTTGAAATTTTAATTCCATAGACTCAATCAAGGAAGGTGTAGCTCAAATAAATAACATAAAAAGATTGGTGAAGGTTTTCATTGAAAAATGGGAGGACCATATCCAGTTAAGAGAGCATTGGACTAGCTGAATTGGTAATAAAATCTGATCAGGCCATTTGGGGTATATAGTATGCCAGGTCTTTGAATGAGGTATAAACTCATCAGAGCCAGTGAAAGGACCTGCATGCTCCTATCTTGTATCAGGACTAGAATATACTGAAGTTGGAACATCTATGTAACAAGAAGGTCCAGTGGAGTGAGAAGCAAGAAGTGGAAGCATTATACTATACACAGTAGATCCCACTGCCTACACTGAAAGATGAGCTATGGGTACAGGTAACTTGATCTATTGAAAGTGACAAAAATATTCTTGGCTCACAACTCATGAAGTAAGCCAGCTTTCCACTTACACCTTCACTTCCTTTCAATGCGGTCAGATGATTTTTTGAAACACTACAGTTAACAGTGGCAAAGGCTTTGATTTCATAAACAAAAATAAGGGAAACAAAATTTCAAAAATAGAAGGCATCGACGTCAATGTGCAACAAAGCTCTTAAATCAGTTTGGCAAATCGGGCAAAATTATACTGCACCTTAAATGTGTAAACTCTTGATTTATCAAGAATTTAATAAAACAAACGAGAGAAGTGATAGAGAATCTCTTATAATTATTCTACATCTAGCAAACTTCTAATATCCAGAATGAAAATACTCAATGCATCACCAATCTGTGAAGATCAAACTTGATGAAGAAAAATATAGGCTCTAAAAGGAGATAACTGATAAGTTTTCCATAAGAAATACACACAACAGATAGCAGTCTGGAATGTTGACTAAAAGAGACCAATAAAAAGCATGAAAACAATTCAACCTTCTTCAACTAAGATGATGGGTAGATGCATAAACTCACAGTTAAGGATGAACCAAGCTGAACAACTCCGTGTGGAATAACTGGAATGACCGCAATCGTCTGCAAGTTAGATATACATCTGAGTGACAACAGCATAATAGAAAGAGTAAAAGCAGGGAGAGTAGATGAAAGCCATAGAAAACAAACACTGTAAAAAATGGAGGCTTACTTGCATTCCGGAAGAAAATTGGAGGCGAAGCTCATTAAGAACCTAAAGAAAACACGAGGATTCGAGTTAGATAAAAACTCGAAAATATCTCAACCTGTCTCCTAAAACATTGTTGCCAAAAGAAAAAAAATGGGTTATAAAGAGCATAAACGTGTCGATTTGTGAACTTGAATACAGTAACATAACCTTTCATAAGCACATACATCAAAGAGAGACAATCCAGAGAACATATAGTAATTTAACTCGACATAAACACAACATCTAGAGTTTTAATTATCTGGGAGCAAAAGGTGAAGCAGCCAACTTGTACACCATGAGTTAAATGGAAATTGAATGACAAGAGAGGAAGAAAAAAAAAAGAGTGCAAAATTTCCATGTACCTGAGGTGGGTGAGCCATATCATTGTAATATCCAGAGACAATCCATTGGTGATTCCCTGTAAAAGCAGCCCTACCAACCAAGCTGGGATAGAGTAGAAGTTGAAGACAGTAAGAAGAGCTGATAATCCAGAGACAGAAAGGAAGCAGAAAGACGAATGGAGGGGCATACCCTTCTCCAATGACATAAACATTGTTACACATGTTCATCCTATCCATAAGCATATTTAGCTGCATCCGATTTTTGTGTGAAGTGCTTGCTGCTCCACAGTAGCATTCTTCCCACACCATTATCCTGTCAGTCCACAGTTTGAATTAACTTACCAGTATTGAACCCCTTTACATCTGTATACCAAGTATAACAACTGGAACTTACTTTGGATTTTGACAGCCGACTTTCCAAAAAACAGCATAACTCCATTGATTCACTCCACACACTGCCTTGAGTGCTTCTTGCAGGAAATAACCCATTGGAGGAATTATTATTGTTAAGAATAAGATGTAGAAAAAAAAGAAAGGCTAACTACCGCGACACGAGCCTCTCCCGGCCTGTTTAGTCCTCAAACCCCCGCAGCTTATCCTGAAAGGATCCAAGTTTACAATGTCCATCCTACTACGCCTAATTTCAACACTAGCTAATTGGTTACACTATGCCACTGGCTTTAAGCTCCATTTCCTACTTGTAAATTCTAATACAAATGGCTTCTTTGTTACTCTGTGGATTCCGATGTTGAGATTGAATTACTGTGAGCAAGCATCAAGTGGGAGAGGGAGAGGGAGAGGGAGAGGCCGAGAGGGGGAGATGCTGTAAGTGGTTCAACTGCAACACTGAGCCCCATCAATGTGCCGTCTTATTACGGGTTATGCCCCTCCCTTATTTTTGTCGTCCAAGGTGATGTCGTTCGTATAGGACATTTGTGCCCTTTATTTTTTGGTGTTTTTACGGGAACTACCAGCTTTAGTGAGAGAAGCTAGCGGAGGGGCATGTGAGAGTGTCGGGCCAAGGGGATATCTCACCTCTGTCTTTTTTCAAACACGTGTCCCACTATGACCTCTTTTTTTTTTTTTTTTTTTTTCTCCTTGTATGAAAAAATCAACTATTTACGGGGTACATCTCCTGCAAATTAATCTCTCACGTCATTTCATGTCAACACTTCCCTATCTACTTCAATACGCTGCACACTTTGATTGTATAATTAGGCTTATTTCTAAATTACATCTTATAAGTTTTTTCAGCCCTTTATTTTATCAATGTTCACGGAGGATTTTAGACACCATCCATGATATTCATGGCCTTCTACTACAATTCCTACGTTGAAACATTTGTCATCATTTAATATTTATTTTTTTGCTTACTCGTTCGAGTTTTTTTTATAGGTAATTTGAATTGTATTCCTTATTATAAACTCTAACCTATCTCTCATCGTAACTTCTAACGCATTAAATCAAATGTTTTCCTTATGATAGTTACGAGGAGTGTCACCTATAATTTCATTTTTTTTTTTCCTTACATGTATCTAGTTATTTTGTATTTTGTTAGTTTATAAGTAAATGCATCATTTAGACTGACAAACTTATCAATTTACTAATTTGACCACTTTAATCTTGAATTGTCAATTGGTGATGTTGTGAAAAATCCAAGAATATTTAATCGAGTTAAAAGTTGGTTTTTAAATTGTACTTTCATATTAAATTAAAATTCAAATAGGAAATGAAAGCATTTTACATGTGTCACTAACCGATTGATACAAACGACATAGATTATGAGTGTGGTAGGATTAAGATTTTGGAATGACCCCTAGCTTGTTATAAAATTGATATGGTGGGGGTTAAATAATGTATGTGCATATGTACAGTTTACTTAATGTTTTGGATGCTTATGATTGTATGCTAGAGAAAAACATGATTATCCCTCACCAAAAAACGAATTAGAGAAAAGATTAAGTATGCATGCGCTAAGCCAAATCCAAGGGCGGAAATAGAGATAATGCTTATAAAATGTGTAGTTTTTCTGGAACAACTCATCCCGGCCTGTTGGTTTCATTCTTTTTTACTGCTCAAAAAAAAGGGGGGGGGTAAGACCATAAGTAGTAGCTGACATGCATGACAGTCATTGTTGGTTCACTTTTTATATTCAAAAATTATTATTAATGTTATACAAATAGCAACATTCCCTTAGATAATCATAAAACTCTCTCATAGTTCCGTGGGTGGCTGCTGTGTGCTATTGATATTGATGCTTAATAATACTCTAAACAGCCCCTGGCCTATCTTCCCTAATTATTAATTATCATTACAACACTTGGTTGCTTTTATCGAAGAAGAGCAAAGGAGCGTAGGAGTGGGTTGGTAGGTCTTTGCTTAAGGCTTTTGAAGATCCATGACGTATTTGATTGTGGCCACCCCAGCTTTTGTCCACCGTTGCTTAGGATATCCTTTTTTGGATCTCACCAATTCCACGGCTTAGATCCATTATTGAGTCATCCACTCACTTATTTTAATCAGACAGTGCAAAAAGTGAATGCAAAATAAAAATAGTACATTTGGGGAGAGGGGAGGTGCAGTGCCCAGTGCCCAGTGCCCAGTGGGGGACTACGGCATCAAAAGATGGAGCCATAGTTGGAGACACATGAGTTTGTGCTGCTTTTTTTCTTCTTCTAGTTTTTATCTGCTGTAATAATGGTGGTTCCTGTGGGGAACCGGGTAAATAAGATTCCTACTTCTCCAATAGCAGGAGACTATGACTACATTTTCATGCTTCGTTCCTTTCTCTTTGCAATTGTATTATTCATCTACTCAGCATTTGAACTATCCACAGTCCACAAGCCCGATGTCACAATTTAATTATGCCAAGACTGAAGAGTGAAGACGAGTACGTCTAACGTCTATGAAAATTTTCAATCAAGTTCACTTTTCAAAAGCTTTATTTTTAGGATGAAAAGTTGAAAACCTTTACTGTATTCAAGAGATGAAGCTTGGCCTATTAAATCTGTATATATGGTTGTAGTGGTTGAATAATTCCATAACGTAATCTGATTTTGTGCTAATCTTCTGGTTTGGATCATTCATACAGTAAGCATTACATTTTATCATCTACATAGTCATTTAAGATCATGCAGATATGGACAGTATCAATCCATAACTTCTTCACGCTATTCATCGACTAATTTGATGCTTGATGTTCATCTACTTGTATTTTTCCAAGTGAATATATTTATCCTATAGACAACTAGGTTATAGGCAGCAGTAGCATATTGATCGCATCAATTACTTCAAACAGAAGCATTAGCAGAGACACATAACTAGACTAGGGAGAAAACAATTAAGAGTAATTATCAAAAATATGTAGCTTTTAGGTGGGGAAAAATTGAACATATATTTTGGATCTCGTGTGATGGTGAATATATACACAAATAAAATTATTAGACTCGATAATAGTGTTTGAGGAAACCCTCTCAAACGCTTAAGTCAAAACGATGCACGAGATTTAGATTATCCTCCAAAGTTATTGTTTTGTATTTCAAGAGTAAATATACTTTTGCTTGAGTCATAAATGTGAAATGTATACCAACAAGGCAACCATTGATCAGGTCTAGAGCTGGTTCATCTTTAGATGCTGGTTACTATGTTGAGTTAATATAGGCCTACGATATTGGGCTTGACCCAATGATTCCTTATATTTGTGTAATGAATAAGGTTTTCAATGAAATTGTTGGTCATGAGTCATTGGATAAGTCCAACATGACTTTCTACTTATGGAACTACAACAAACCCATACAATAGTGTAATTTGCTTATGATACCGATGGAGAGGGGATGAATGTATGAATTAGGCTCCGGCATCATCATCCAAAGTAAGCAGAAGTGCAAAAAGCATTAGATGGCGTGCCCGCACTGTATGGCTATACTACAGTTTGTCAAACAATAATGAGCAGCATTGAAATGTGAATATGACACCATATTTGGAAAGACCAGAGCTAAAATGTTAAAACACCCATTTATCAATGAAAGTCCTGGGCTGACCTGTTTATATACAGGTCAATATGATTAAAAGCCAATATTGTTTGTCCAGCACAACTCACAACTGCTGCAACTCCGAATTATTATCGGCCATTCTAATTATGCAGAAATGAAGTGAAAATCTCAAAGTTGGAAGTTACGCAAGCTGCTAAAATGCTTGGATAAATAGAAAAGAAAATCCTTCGAAGATCACCAAAATCTTTGGGAAACCAACAAAATAAAGAAAATGGTAGCAAAGGAAGAAAAGGCGCCTGATGATGTTGACCAGCGATGTTTACATGTTGTAAAGCCAAGCCCAAACAGATCCATTATCATATATTCCTATGTGATTACCTATTTTCCCATCAAATCGGATTCATTGTAAAATAGCGTGATTGGTTTATGACTAATCATCGAGGATGTCCATTCTCACAGAACACACATGGATTCTCATTATATCATTGCTATTCAGTTTCACTAAAGTAATATTATCACCTTTCGGATTTGTACTTATCCCATCCACTTGGCTTTTTTTTGTTTGGTAAATATTCACTGTTGCTTTCGGACCGAAAGCCTACTTTAAAGTGATATCAATGTAGACTTCTACTGTACGGACTTTCTAGCGTTGTTTTATTTTTAAAAAACTTCCAACAAATTTAAAATTTACCATCAAAATCCCATTTTAATATATTATTTGTTATCCATAATTAAAATTTATGATTGAAGTTTATAAAATTTGATTCCCAAAATAAAAACGTAGCAAATAAAAAAAGATTGAGACATGACTACATTTGTACTAGTGAAGAGCAATAATGATATAGATATACATAGTGTTTCCCCTATTTCTAATTTTATGTCACATTTGGTTTCTTACGGTCTCTAAAATACGACTTAAATTTTTTTTATCTTTAATTTAGCAAGACAAAAAGTTATAGAAATATAATATTCAAAAAATTTACATTGATGTATATTAAAAAATTTCACTTAAATATATTATTTTTATAATAAGATGAGAATTTATATTCAAATTTTAAAAGCTTTAGGTCTATAAATATGTCATGTCATAATATATGGAATACAGAGAAGTAGTTATTGTTTGTATTCAAAGTCAAAACATTTAAGAGCGAAGAGAAACAACGGCGCACTCATAAGTCATAAGGCAAAGAGATTGCAATCCAACATAAACTAAAAATGAGTGGTGAGCCTCCTCAAACAAAGTCCCTATTTAACAATCTATCATTTCATGAATAGTGATCTGTGGGACAATCCGGGCAGCCTATGCACAAATATTACACAAGCCCTACTATGTTCCTTTGGTTTTCGAGCTCGAATTTAACCCATCTTTGACGAGTCATGTTCGTTAATGACCAAATTTATGTAATAATCATTTCATCTACACCTCTTCACTCTTTAAGTCTTTATGCATCCTCTAATTTACTACTTTTGTAGGGGCCAAGATTGCAAGTTTTGCGTTGCAATTGGGCCACCGATGACTGTAAAAATCTTTGGGCCCATTAAGGAAACACTTTTGCCTCTTTAACTTGTATACAATTATTTTTACAAGGGAAAGATTATAGTCCGTAACGTTATCTAGAGCTAAAATTCCCCCTTAACTTGTTTTCCCATATAATTAAATGTTCAAGGATGGCACAATCACTAACATAGGATAAATTACAAAATATGGTCTAATACATATGCACAAAACAACATAAAGTACAAATTGTTTATTATACAAAATACTCCAAAGGAACATCAACCAACCGCTATAGCACCTACAAAGTCACACACCCGGTCGCTATTACGTTGCTTCTTCTGGAAAGTCTGCCTCCTCTAGAACATGTTCAACCAACAAAATGCGCACACATGAACTAGGGCTTAATAACAATTGATGAGTTATTTATCAGTGTTTTTTAGGAGTTTCAAATTCGATTACTCGACTTATGAAAGTGAATGTCATTGTCTCACTTCAATGTTTGCAAGACTTCGTCAATTTGATACAATCATAAGCAGTTTGATACAAAATCATTAAAGATTCACCAAACAATGTTAACTTCTCGAATCAAATAAACCAATTATGTACATCAATAAATATTATTCAAACGTTCATAGTAATTTAAGAGTACCTAAATATATCCGATTCACTTGATTCATACATTCACAAACACTTACTAAATGACCCTTTAATCAATGATTAATATGGCATAAATATATTATTATGTGGTGTTCTCAAAAACTAACTCAATACATATCAAATAATTTATTACAATCATTACTAAGCTTTAATATATGACCCTACTAAACCAATAACAAGCATATGAAGGTATCCCTTGTTGGGTACAAATTTGTCCAAAACGACAAAATTTTAAAGGTTATTATACATTGTTTTAGATATATCTAGCTTTGAAAATTTTCAAAATCAAAATTAAGGTACTGAATTCTTCAAAGGGTTATACGAGGAGGTTTGTAACCATCTAATAACTTATATCATCTCCAAAGGCTCTAAAAAAACTTGAAACTCAATTGTAAGAGTTTTGAAAATCGGTAATATATGTATTTAGAATCAAAGTACGTAGATACCATTGCTCTTTAGATCTAAAATGATTCTATAAGACTCATGTTAACCATATCAAAATGTTTCCTAATCGATATTAAACTTGTCCAAAATGACTGAATTTTGAAAGTATTATACATTATTTTTTAGATATTTTTGAAAAACTTTTATAATTGAAATAAAGGTAAAGATGATTCATTGGCGTACACAATGATATTTGAAATCATTCAATACCTTATATTAGTTCTTCAAAAGTCCCTAAAAATAAGTATATAACCCAATTGTAGAAATTTTATTTATTGGTTGAAATTGTTGTTTGAATCAAAATCAATGGTTCAATCAAAGTCTTAAGGACTAATATGACCCTACATATAAGATCCATGGTAAGCATATCAAGGTATTTCCTCATAAGGCCCCAAATTGTTCAAAATGATCGAATTTGCTAATTCACGTACTATATTTTAGATATTTTCAAAAAAGTTCTAAAATTGAAATAAAAGGTATAGGATGCTTAAAGTCATATAAAGAGGTTTGAACCCCCATTAATTACATTATATTTGGTCTTTAAAGGTCCTAAAAATAAGTGTAGGACTCAAGGGCTTTATAAATCGATTCAACTAAGTGTTTAGAGTCAAAATAGATGGTTACAATATCTCTTATGGTTTAGTATAACCCTTTACAACTAAATATGAATGTTTTTCCTCATAGGATTTGTAATTGTCTAAAGACTAAATAATACACTATTTTAAGTCATTTTTTAGTTAATGTCCGTTTAATATCTATTTATGAATTTTTAAATGGCACAAAACATGTTCAATACCTAGACATTTATGAATAATATGGTTGAAATGACCATTTAAAGGTGATGTAAAGGGTTCTTAGGGGGTCCTTGAAAAGCCTTCTAGTATCTCCTAGGTCCCATGAGTCCATGACTCCATGAGGTGTTACCTTTCCATGAACAAAAAAAAATAAAAATCAATTATCCTAGATTTAAAGGCTATAAAATACACAATTTTGAACTTTTTAGTGAAACATTTTGAAAACTCACGAGGAGCCATACGAAGCTCTTTTGACTCGTTAATACATATCAACTAGCATGTAATAATTTTGTACCAAATACTTCGTAAAATATTTATTAATTGATATTAACATAATATTTTGACTTATACCGTGCTTAGGACGAATGAAAACATTACTAAATAAAGTTGAAAAAAAAATATGACGATCAATCATTTATAAATAATATAAATATATAAAGTCATATATATATTTTAAATAAATGAAAACTACAAATTGACTATGTGGATGATTTGATATTTTGGATATCTTCCTTTAGATAATAACATTTCACCGGCCCGTTAGTTGCAAAAAACCGATGCAACTCCTATTTCTTCGACCTTTTCTATTTTTGGAGCATAGAGGATAAATGTGAACGAATGTATTAAATATTTTTATACTTCTTCTTTGAGAATGGTATCTCTAAATTTTTAACCATCATTAGAAGAATATGTGTAATAAACTCACATCAATCATAATAATTTTAATAAGGAATTGAAGTTTGACATCCCATAATAAATTTAGCATCTTTCCCAAATAGTGTAATAAACTTCAATATAATAATTTCCCAAATAACCAAAAATAAGTGAATAAACCTCAAAATTTTGATTAGTGAGCCAAATGGTCCCGCTAAAAAAGTCAAGTAGTAAAAAGGTTATACCCTTAAACTGCAATCCTATCAGGAATGTTCTCATACATATTTTCTTGCTTCTCTTATCCCAACAAAATATATTCATCATTTTTCTCTCTTTAACTTGTCTCTTTTTTAACATCTTTTTCTTCAATGATTGTCACTCCAAATTTCAAATAACTTTATTAATAACATGTCCAAATTGGATAAAATTAGCTATCTTTGCTAAACTTTTCAACCCATAGTTAAAAAGAAAAGCAGTATAGCTTATTGTAGCACAGGATTTGAGCTATCCAGATAAAAGTATAATAATAACTAAAGGGATGGACACTAAAGAAATCATCATATAGTATTTGTCCTTTATAATAAGAGAATGTATGGCACCTATGTGTAATAAAGCTCCTAATCATAAAAAATAAATAAAAAGGAAGAAAATTGAAGTGTGATCCATGGCAATTAGAAAGCAACATTACTCGAGAATATTTGATTCAGGATTTAAAAATATAATATATGAAACATAGATAAAGTTTATAATAAACGTAAGTTAAACTTTTTAATGATTTGAAATCGCCATACAAAGTCAAATATTATACTATAATTTCCATGGAAAATTAAAAGTAATTACACCTAACAATAATTCAAGAAAGCCACGCACCTTAACATTATATATAATATGTCATATAATTGCAAATAGAATATCAAAGCGCATATAAATCTACTTACATATATGCGATATAGTTATGAGGAGATTTCGTGTGATTACACTAATAAATAAAATAAAACAACTCTAAACGTGTTTGTATCGTTACACATATTTATAGCAAACAACTCCAAAATATCACATAAATGTGGTTATAATTATTAACAAAATCATATAACTCCTAAAATATTAGTGTGAATACCTGATTATCAAACAACTCCAATAGATTAGGATGCATATGACCATAGTTCTATTTGGTTTTTTATAATAAAAAAAGATAATTGATTTTGATGATAAAAAATGGTATTGGGGTATATCTTAAATAACGAACGAATAGAGATTCTATTTTGATGAATGGAGGGTGACGATGCAATGCTATGATGATTGCTAATTAATATGATAGAAATTAATATGATCGCATCTGTCATTGATCTGATGGAGGGTTTGGTTGAGAAAAACCATGACACAACTTAGGAAAAAGGAAACCAAAACTAATTTTTGTGAGTTGAAAAAGATTCCGAAGAAAGCCAGATATAATCGTAACTATTGAGATGAGGTGGTTAGTTATCCTATAATATTTTTTTTCATTAAAATGACCTAATATATTTTTTAATAGGGTCACTGATACAATTATCCAATGAAAATAAGTTTTTTGGGTTTTATGTTTTTTATTTCACCCGAAGCTAGTTTATGCCCATGCCAATGTGTGGGTTGAAACAAATTTTTGAAGAAAATCTCAATATCTAGAAGATTTTGTCCTTTGATGATGATGAGTATACATATGAAGAACCCTGAAAAAGAAAAAAGAATGAAAGAAAAGAAAAGTAAGATGTGCCGCTAGGCCAATACTAATTTTTGAAAGTGAGACTTGGGATAACTGGTGAAAGTTAAAGAAGACTATTCTTGTCAATTCATTATCAACCACCTATATGAGAAGGACCCAAAAATCACATAATTACTACACATCAAGTTTCGAATCAAAATTAATTGACCAAAAGTAAATTGAAAATATGAAACTCATAAAGTGTGTCAAAATTTCGGAGATAAAGAACTAACCTTGGACGAAGCAGACAAATCAAAAGTTCAATCTAAAACAACACTAAGAGTTGAAAGTTTTGCTATCATCAACTTTATTTTACTCCGTCTGGGTTTTAAACAAAAGGTTATACTATACACGATTTTGTCTCTTTCATAAAAAAATTACGTTGAGAAAATCTTGAGACATAAAACTTTTGTGAATAGTTTGTATAAGTCAGTTACATGTTTTTACTTATTATTTTTTTTTTACAAATATTTTTAAAGTTTTAAATCTTTTTTTCTTTATTCCTTAAAATTTCTTATTTTCCATCCAAAGCTACCTATTTTAATTTTGTTAAAATTTTTTCCATTCGAACCCACGATGAATTAGTTATCCGAAACTATTTTTTATATATATATATATGTTTCACCCGAAGCAACAAAAAGTTTTCGTTTGGCTTTTAGAGACCTCACATTAATGTCTCTAACATAATAATATAAGATTCATTAAAAAGTATCCTTTTAAGGTCCATGTCATGTTGAGGGATTGGATTCCTACTATAAGATAAATGGACTAGACAGCTTTTAAACTACAATAATTAAAGTCAAAAAAATCAGGTTAAGTCAATATAGTCAAAAGATAAGGATTTCAAATTTTAACTAAATACCCCCAAAATTATGTTATGTTTATAAAACATACTTTGTCAAAATTTAAATATCCGGTGAATATTTTTAATTTGAGAATTTTTCAAAAGGTCTTCATGTAACTTCAGAGATATTATAGTCCATGCCTAAAATAATTTAATTTACAAACTTCATTATAAAATAAAAGTTGGGCAAAATTTGTACCTAATCTCTATGTATTCGATCTTGTTGTGATAAAAGACTTATATTTTGATTAGATTAGGAGTTTATAAAGTTCCATTATAGGAAAATTAAACATACCATACAGCGTATGACTCTCAAAACGTTGATAGTGATAAAGTATGTACCTGCAACGTATGGACTATGATAACATAGGCTTTTGAAAAGGTCAGGGCATCATAGTATAACGAGAAGCTATTCTATCACTTAACCATGTATTAGCACTTTAAAGAAATGTTAAATTAATTGAGTTGTTGAAAACTTGATTTGCATGAGCTGCCAGTTGGACAAAAGTGATAAGGGATCATTGAAAAGTATTATGCTAATAAATAAAACTTGTTGAGAAAGACGTATGAAATGTTTACAGATCTTGATTCTTGAACGGCAAATCTTTTTCATGATCAAATATGGCGATTATTAATTTTTCAATACAAATATTTAGTTTGTTCTACACAATACATGCTTTGTCAAGTATAAACTTCAAATATCTCACAATTACTTAGATATCTTAATTAGGTTATTAAAAATACATAAAAATGTTAGTGTCAGTGTGCGAGAGAGAAAATTAATGGTTATGATAAGATGTTGGAATATATACGAGATTAAATTTGGATATATATATATATATAATATATAATAATAATAATAATAATAAGTTAGTAACCTCATTTTTCTTATTATAAAAACAATTTATGTATGGTCGATACGATGACAGTAAGCGGACCCATCAACAAACTTATATACTCTTGGGACATTGTAAACAACTTCACCTTATTTGAATTATTTATTCACAATATCAACTAATGGTGTGGTGTGTCATATTAAAAATTAAATATTTGTTTAAAAAATTTAAAAAATGAAAAGCAACCGTATCTATCTGTCCCCAAAACCTAAACAAAGGAAAACGTTAGTCCGCAATATAGTTGCAACCTACCAATACCAACGCCCTATGTGTCTAGTTGGCTTAAATCATTTGTATAGTTATTAGAGGACAAGAGTGCATTGGGGAAGCCATGGAAGACATGAAAAAGAGGATTAGGAAAGTTTTTTTTGATTAAAAGATTCAATCTTGAAGAGTTTTTTGAAGATTGAAAATTTTGACTAAGAAGGAAAAATTTTAAGATAAGGGGAGGTGCTTATTATATTGGGTAGTACTTATTACATCTTGTTGGTGCTTTATTACAACTTCAGTGACATGGCAAGTGACATGTCATGGCATGTTCGTGGCTACACACATGTGATTGGATATTTAGTATTTTACTTTAAATAAAATAGGTTAAGAGTAGTTAATTTGTAATTTTATTTTTTTAGGTAGGATAGAATTCTAATTAAGATAAGATAGTGTAAGAGTTTTGGTAAGATTATGTAACAAATAGGTGACATCTATTTGTTATTAGGTGGTTATTAAGAGTCCTTTCACAAGTAAGGGTCCAAGTCTTAATGTGATTGAAACTCTCAAGCTATGGGTATAAATAGATGTGCACCCAATCTTGGAAAAATCAGATTTTGTACTTGCTTATTCGTTCTATGCAATAAACTTCGAATAGTTTATTATTCTTTGTGCATAGCAAAGACTGTGAACATGTATTTCTTTAAGTTCACGTGAGGAAGTGAGAAGAATTGAGGGTGTTTCTTTAATCAATTCTCCAAACTTTCGCCCTATATTGTGAGCTTTTGGTGCATTGCTTTAGAAGGTTTCAAATCTAGTTCTATACCTTCGTGTGAATAAAGGTTCTTATAAATAGATTCACATCAACCATGTCTAGCAGAAGGTTGGGTAAGGAACCATCACGAAGTTTAACGAGAAGATTAACCAAGGCGGCAAGAAAAGTCATTAGAACTACGACGGGTTCTTTGGAGGAATCAACTGTGCATTTTTTTATAATGTTTTGTATTGGAAGTCATTGTGGATTCTTTTTTCATTGATTTTGAAGTTAGAGGTTGGATTTAGGTTCGATGCGGTTGTTGGCGGAGGTTGCGAAGGGAGGGGAAGGGAATTCAAAAAAAGTTGGACCGTTTGAATAGGGCGTTTCCTTTGTGGACAACACCGTCAACTGCACACGACCCCCTGTGACTCCTGCAGACCCACACCGTCCACGTATATGGTCTGCCAGCTGACACACCAGCCCACCCTCATAGTTGTTCGAGAGAATAATTGTCTAGTCCAGATAGTTCATTAGAGGGGGCAAATAAATCCGCTGACAAACCCGGAATTGAGCTTTTTAAAATTTTTATTTAGTTGCCAAATTACTAACTTTTTTGTCATAAACTTCTAATTAAAGGAATTATAGTGTTAATTAAGCTCGAAAAAAAATTAATAACTGTGTTTAACTTATGGTTCTCCCATGGAAGGGCCCGTTGTGCCAGAGGGTTCTTCCATGGTAGAACTGTGTACATCAAATAATTCTACCATAGTGGAGCCGTTTGTTACACACGGTTTTGATTTTTATTTTCCTCCACAAACTCAATTAACATTGTGATTACTAAAACAAATATGGCAATTAAGTGGTCAAACACGCAAACACCACTATTGAAAAATTAAGTACAAAAATAACCTTCATTCTATTAAAAAAAGTGCTTAGAGGTAAAGAGCGTGTTCACCTCATTATGCACTAGCACAAAAGGTTCTTCATCGGACATTCCCTTTAATCTGGTGTATTTTGAACAGTGTCTACACAATAGGTGGACGTCAATGGTATTAGATGTGATGATTTCACTAAGTTGAGCGAGTGAAAATGAGATAAATAGGGTGGTATGTATTATGAGTAATTTGGTAAAATGTATACAAAATAAGGACAATAAGTAGAATTTCATGAGCGATGTTTAACAAAGCCCATAATCATATCTAGCTAAAAGGATTGCATAATAACAAATTTTAACAGTTGCATTAAATGCCACTAACTACAATTTGATACGTAATGCATCATTATTAGCTGCAAATTTGATCAGGGCCCAAATTAGATATTGCTGCGGACAAATTTAGTTAATGGATCATATCAACTTTGCACCTTATCGCAAACAGAAATTTGACTATAACTACAACAAAGAACTAGTGCACCTAACAATGTAACAACCCTTGTCCCCCCTTATAATTTCATCAGTTCATACATTTTGGTGAATACGTAGTCACTCATTTCTAATCTTAATCATTATCTTACCTGATTCCATGAGACTATTGAATTCATGCTCAAATTTTTATTAGGCCCAGAAAATTAATGAGATTATAGAGCTATAATATGATATACGGAATACTTGGTATTGCATTCAATAGGATTATATTCTATTAAGCTAAACGCCTTGAGAATTGCATATACAATGGATTTTGAATTCGTATTGTTAGTTAATTTCAAACAAAATTGTCCATTGGTCAGCAAAGGAAAACCCTGTAAACCATGTGGAATAAATTTTTTGCGGGAAGAAAGTCGCAAAAGAAAATATTATGAAAGATATTCAATCTCAAGTGTTCAATATCATACACTAAACTTTAACCAACTAAGTTAGCTGACATCTAAAAAATTCAAATTCGTTTGACAACCCCTTGAAAAGATATTTATATTAGGCTTCTAAAAGCATTTAAGAACCAAATTTGTTGCAAACCAAATCACATTCATCATATATACTACGTCTACTAGAATAATGAGAATAAAACCAACTCTAAAATAATATGAATCATAACAATTAAATTGGTGATTGAGATTATATCATAACATCAGCGTATATTGGGGTTCAACATAATTCTAAAATAATAACACTACTCTAGCATAGTTAAAGGAATTAAATAAAACATCAAAAAATACAAGAGAAAGACAAAAAGGCAAATTACTTGAACCAATGATTGAATAGTACAAAAGAGAGAAAACAACCCATAAAAAAAATATCAAAATAGAGAACAAAAGGCAATGGTAAATCTCTCTAGCCAAGAACTCCTATTATAAGTACTTAAAATAGGAACTTCAACTAGAAAAACGACTCCCAAAATCAACCAAAAAAAATAATCAAATACGCACATTGCAATTTCTCCATGGACAGGCCATAGAGGAATGTAAGACAACCACGGGCAGGCCATGGATTGGGATTTTTTTTACTCTGGAACTTGTAATATAGGCTTCTGACTTCAAGCACACGTGCAACTTATCTACATCTTTGCTTGGCTTGGTGAATTTGATATAGTGTCTTTTGATCCAAATATTGCTCCAGCATATGTGATCTACACAATAAACCAAAGATTAGAAGTATCAAATCCAAAGTAAACAAAATATGCAAGAAAATCATAAATATGGCCAAGAATATTCTACCATATGTATTCAGATTGGAGGTAAATTAGATATAAATGACAATTATCAAGTCGAGAATCTATCTGCTTAGTTGAGACCAAACAAAGTAACTTTTACAATACAACAAACGTTCAGACTGGACAAACTAGACAACCTTGGATGAAGTCAACTTTAACAGAGAACCTATGTGTCATTGTGCATATGTTTTTTTGTTTATAGCAAAGGTAACTCCAATTGTTGATGTATTCAACAATACACTTATTATCTATTGTTTTATTTACAGTCTTGTATATATTATCTATTGTTTTATTTACAGTCTTGTTAAAGTATATGTATATACCCTAACTTAACTATAAGAGGGATTCTTCACACCCATTCCAAAAGGTAATTAATGTATTTATATTGTGTGCCAGCTTGAAATTTTTGGAAAAATTATCTACCCACAACAACTAAACCCCTCCCACCATGGAACACTCAAAATAGTTGGTACTGAAAGGAAGTTAAGAAGATACTTGAAACAATCCACAAACAATTTGAAATTTTCTTGAAAATAATAAATAATATAAGATAATCTCTCAGATAGTTGGTTCAAAGGGCTAAAAATGTCATTTTCTGATAATGATCATCTCTCAGACTCAAAGATGATAGTGAGTTTTCAAGTATACGAGGTAATAGGGGTTATTGAGGAACTTTAGAGTCCCTCCAAAAAAGATGCAAATAGCTTCAATTCCAAGCCACGTGTCCCAATAAGAGTATGACAAGCACACTGGAGAACATATCTACAAAGTTGCAAATTTCTTGTTTTTTCGTAGATTTTTCAACTGTCCCTGATTTCTAATTGGTCAGGACATTGACATACGGGGAAGATAGAATAGTAGGGCCGTATGAACGATGGATTCACACGCACATAAAAGCCAAAAAGGCCCATTATATTGGGTTACAGGGCCCGCCATAGCTGGACGACTAGAACGAATCACTTTGTGGGCCAATTGTTTCATGCAGGAAACGTAAAGCCTAGAAGTGGACGCGTGTTAAGGTCTTAGTCTTCATTGGGCCCCAAGTGGACCCACCTTGATGTGCCCAAGTCCAACCATTCTCTCTCATCCAGCCTAAAAGGTTTGGCACATACCAGCTATGAGATGGTGTCCTCCTTTCAAAAATTTTGGTTTTAATAAAAAACTATAATTAATTAATGAGTTGATTGTGATTTTTGAACCTCATTTCCTTGCCTAACCGGGAATTTAGTGGCTTCATTTACGTGGCCCTATATAAACCTAGTAACCTCCTATACTCCTACCGTCAACAATTGTATGTCATCTTAAGCAAGATATAGCTCGTACTTTACTTGATATACATATACTTTGTAGCTCACTACTTGTACACACCCAAAAAAAAAAAAAAAATACAAAACAAAACAAACTTGTGACTTCGTACTCGTCGAATTTACGAAAAATAAAATCAAATTGAAACATATTTCATTTAGCTCTTCCAAAAATATATTGCACAACTCTAAAGTCATGCATTTTATTACTAGAAATAGAATCTTATATGCAAGAGAGAAGATACATTAATATCTCTTAAGAATATTTTGGATATTGTTGTTATTTTGATATGTACAATTATCATAGGTATACCTTTTCTTTTACTCCTTATATCTTTTGATATGGATATTTTTTAGTTAGTTATATGTCGACTTGTGCATGGTCAAACCCGGAATAAGTCACATGCAAAACGGGTCAGGCTAGGTTGGGCCAAAGAAGATGCAAAACGGGCCAAGTCGGGTCGGCCCATTCAAAGAGAGTATACTTTTTATATATAGAGGGTGATCATTTGCTTATAGTGGATCATCGGCAAGTAAGTGAAAATGATTGATCACATGATATTATTTAAAAGCCTTGAAAACTATTGACTCATTATTAATCCAAATTGACCCATTAAAAGCTTAATAAAAACATGACTTTTTAAAAGATCGATTCGATTCAGCCCATAATTGATTCGACTTCTTTACAAACGGGCCGATTAAATGCACTTGATGGGCCCCCTCCCATTTAAATAGGTATAGTTATATGTGTACTAGGTTTTAAGGCGTGCAATTTTTTGTGTGCAATTAACTCATGTATTTAACGTCTATAGATATATGTATACTTGTACGATTTTACAAGGCTAGCTACGAGTATTCATTTGTCATTATAAAATAAGATCTTATGGTATTCATATATTAGAACTCATTAATTGATAGTACATATTCAGATAGACAGATACATAGCAAATAGTCTGTATTATACATTTCTATATAACTTTAATGCCCTCTCATTTTTCCGATGACAAATCACATTTGACATATGTACTACCTCCGGTTAATATAAGATGCAACAAATATATAAAATACGGACTTCTAGGCAAAATTTGATAATAGTATTTAGGAGATATGTATTTGATAAAGTAGAGAGAGAATAAAAATAATTAAAAGTGGTGGTAGGTCTTTTTCCAAAAAATTTACTAAAAGGGGTAAAAAAAAGTAAAAATATTATATCTTATATTAAGCATCCAAAAAAGGTAAATGTTGCAACTTTTAATAAACATGGGAGTATATCACATTGTATAGATGCTTCTACTTTCTAACACTATCTGAATACCGTTAGAGGAAGGGATATCTCAGAAATCGTCATGATTGTGTCATGAATTCATATAATATGAAGTCTCACATGGTCGGACAAAATAATAATAATAATAATAATTAATCACTATGCATGGCTACGTAATTTAGAATCCTTTGTAAAAACTAGTGTAATATTCTGGCGAAATAAGTAGCTGGGAGAAAATCACAAGTGATGACGAGACTGGATAGAAAGGTATCTGACTCATCAAGAAGCCTACAGTAAACCTATATCATCTAGAAAATGACTTTAAGGAATGATGACGAATTAGATTACTCATTGTGTGACATATTGATTAGAATGTATGCTACTCTGTACAATCTCCCTAAATTAGTTACCAAGTACCCTACATCGCACGGTTGATCAACTAGCCCTCATCAATTAAGCAGTTGCATTGTTTCTCAAGTTAACTGTGCTTTCTTATTCGCTGATTGATTGTAGTGTACAGCTGACGCCAACAACTAAAAACTCTTCAAGGCATATGAAGACCTATCATTTTCTTGCATGTAGCTTATCTTTTTTATTTCTACTCCCTAAATTATTTTTAAATACAAATCAACTCTCAAACATTGTACCATTATGAAAAAAGAATTTTATTTTTATAATAGGGAATAAAACGCTAATTTTGTGCTCATGAGTTTAAGATTTATTTATTTACATATGATGGTCGGTGTTAGATGAACGTTTAAATAATGTCTTAACACATTGTTTATTATAAAAGATAAATTCATTAGCATTTAGTTATTTACTTAATGTGAATTTCATATTTTATATATTCTCGTTAAGTTAAAATATACGAAGTATATTATAATAGTTTAGAGTTTTTTACTATAATGGTTATTCTATACAAACTATTTATCAGAATATCTAATTTTGATTTTATTTGTTAAAATAGCTATTTTAATCTCATATATTATGTTTCTCCCTCGAGTTTTCCTCCACCATCACCACCAAACAACACCACCCAACTATTTTTGTCAACTCCAAACAACACTCACCTCAGTGCTCCCACCTCATCCCAGAGTCAACTCCACTCGCCCCTCCTTGACCACCTAAGTTCCCATCTTTTACTCTGCCTACATCACCATTGGCAACCAATTCCTGGACCCCATTTTCCAGATCACCGAATGGGATGCCAGTGGCAAAACGCATCGTCAATGGTAGTGTTAAGGATGAAAAGGGATTGTCAGATGGTGATGGTGGTATTGTGGGGTAAGCAGCAAAGTGGCTACGACGGTGAATTGGACTGAATTTGGGGAACTTTTAGGGTTTTCAGTTGAGTTTTTATTAATCTAAGCACTGTAAAATTTGTAGTGGCTAGGATGGTAAAGTTGAAAAGTATTGTTTGTTGTAGTTGGTGGTGATCGTAATGGAAGAGCATGGGAGGGAGAAGAAGTTTAGAATAACAAGTTGGATCAGAAGCGAAGTTGTTGCTTTTCATAGTGAAGGAGAGTGGGCAAAAATTGTTACTTAGCAAGAAGAGAAGAGTATTCCACGGACCACGGCCCTTATGTGTGCCTTCATTCATATGAGGTTTGTGGGACAATTGTTTCAAGTTTACACTTAAGAAAACTCTAAAAGTGATTAAGTATACGAATATAAGGTCAAATTAACGCCAAGTCCATCCTTGCGACAAATTTAAAGACCACCTATCTATCTATCTGTAGTTCTGTACTATATTAAATATCATAAGTAAATGTCTTAACTTTAGATTAAAAATGTGCATTAACTTGTACGTGACATTATATAACTGGATATTTTACTAAAAAAGGGGCAAAGTAATTAATGTTTACTCGACAAGGTAGGAATGTAGGATCACGCTAATAGAAGATCAATTTCTTGATAAACTATAGCAGGCTCACTACAAAGGTCATGAAATTAAGAAACAATCGTATATTGGCCTGGTACTAGCAAGATAAATTACTACTTTCTAGCCAAATTATCAATATTAAAAGATTGAAAAACCTACCAAAAATATATACCAATTTCTCATACAAGCAAAAAGAATTAAAAACACTATACATCGTACAAAGTAGTGAATTCAATTAGATATATATCGTTAGTGTTGTAATCTCAAGTTAATATTTTTTAGATGATTGTTAAAACTGATGCTTAATTAACTCAAACCAACACTAAGACAGTATAATTGTATAAAAGGATTATTAATCACTTCCTAAACTTAATGAGTTTGAATTGGGGGTCCTTTCATGAGGGATGGGATGTGGTCGCTAAGGGATTAATATCAAGTTGAATCTTATTTATTGCACGCTTCAATGAGACTTTTTGTTCAAGAGAAACGACAATATTCATTCATTGTTGTATATCTAACTAAACCATTTGTGCAAAGCAGTAGACTTTTCTTCTTTATGTGTGGTCCATTAAAGACTTTGCAACCCCTTTTTTGTGGGATCAAAGTTAGCAACAATCTTATTTTGGTTTTATACCTATCATCTTATCCCCCTTTCCTAGTACTTTTTCATTAGTGTGTGGGTTCTTCTTTTTCCTATTAAATACGAATTTGGGTTATATTCATTTGGAGACAAGATTTAAGAGATACCATCTTCTAATTATCTTGCCAATTCTTCTTCTCATTTTTTTTTTTATTTTTGGGACTTGTCCAATATTCCTTACTGTTTGTATGATGACATTACGTGACTACATAATTAAGTCGAACATATTACAACACTACATTTAATGAATTGCATACTTAACTTACTATACTTAAACCAAAATTTTAAATATACTAGTATATGATCATACTTATGTTTGTGTTTTTTTAAGTATTATTCCTTCTATCCCTTAATATTTGCCTCATTTTAAACAAATAGTTCTCACAAATAATAGTCAAATTGGGACAAACATTAAAAGATAGAAGGAGTAGAAAGCTAACTAAGGGCGTATGAAGTTAAATAATTGGTGATAACATAAAGTTAGTAAATATAGTATAAAATATTAATATTATATAGATCCTTGACATAAAAAAAAATTCCCAAAACATATTACTATTTCCAATTATATACGATATCTCAATACTCCTAATATGAAGTTAGAAACCATACCATATCCTTTGAAATGCAAAGGAAATCATTATTAATTAGTAGAATAGCAAATAACAAAGTTTTTGCCAAGTCTCAATCATTATGAGAACTTACAAAACTTTGAAATAGTTTTCCAAATCAATTCTATCTTGGCTACTAAGTTGTTCAATTATATTCTATCTTGAACTTACAATTCCTGCACAATTTGTATTGCTAGGATTGATCATGTACATTATCTGCTAAATAAATGGAAACATAATGTATGATGTACGGAGCATGGGTTTTCTCTTTTCTTTCCAATTGGTTAATAATTACGGAGTGTATTTTCGTAAGGCATGTCAAGCAATCAAATCAATGGCCTTGTCACTTTGTTCTGCGCATTTTAGATACAACGTACGAGCGAGTAACTAACTAGTGGTTGCTAGTAGTGTGAGACGGGTCCAAATTGGATCGGATCCAGCTGAACCTAACTGGAGATCTACGGACACTCCGACGAGAATGGTTTGGACTGATTTTTTTTTTTTTAATCTCATTTAATGATTTTTTATTTGCCAATATTTTAAAATAATAATTTATTACCTAGCATGAAAGCATAGAATAAACCATCCCATCCCATTTAAAAATCTGATTTAAGAATAGTGCGGAAAGCAAAAAAAAAAAAAAAAAATTGGACTCAAAGACCGAATTTTGCACACCCATAGTTGTGACGCGCAGAGATATGGACAGCAAACATAAAAACTGTCCAAGTTCTTGACAATGAGAGCCTGGGCTGAAGTAATATGCATGATACATGGTCCGTAGTTTTTATGCAGGCGACACATCTGATGGCTGATGCCATTTATTGAAACAACCCTTTAGAGTAGCATGATTTAGTTTCTGATGTTCAGTGTTTACTCCCTTTTCTTCTACCTTTTGTATGGATCCATTACTCCATCCCTTTTAAAATATATGCTCCTCGGTTTTTATTAATTTTATATTCTTTCAAGACAGTACACTGATAAAAGAAAAATTACAAGTATATTAAAACACACGCCCTAACTATAATCCATGTTATTTACTACACCGTATATAAGAGCAATTTACCGTACTTATATAAGGCCTTGTAATTAAACACTGCACTAAAAATCTTTAGATGAAAATAACATAGGAAACTTGTTCAAGATATTGTTGAATGATATGGAGTTTGGGTTTCCAAAATTTTATCAAGTCATTCACTGAGTATTGTTTTAGGAATGGTGAAATAAACGGAGTACGTAAAATTTATGGGATGAAACAGGGATATAAATAAATAAAAAAAACCTAAAAAATGAGAATTTTAACTAAGTTTAAAACGTAATTATCAAATTTTACTGAAATTTTAATGCGCGTATAAAGTTGATCCGACGCCTGGCCTATAGTGATTCTATTTTTCTTGCATTATATTGGAGGATTAATTGTAAGATCAGTTCATTGTTTATGTCCAAGGATAGGAATTAGAGATTTGGGATTAGGATTGTGTGTGATGCGTGTCAATCAAGAACGAAGACTATCCAAGAGGACCTAGACTTTAGTAAGAGACCTAAGAGATGGGATTGATAATGCAATTCGGCAAAACATAAGGATGTTCAATATGTCACGCATAATTGATCTTATTATAGGTGTTACTTTTTTTTAAAAAAAAATCAAAATAAAATATTAAGAGTCTAAAAAACTAAATTTGAGAAGCTAAGTCGTGTACATTTTGCTCGTACAGCTACGTTGGGTGCATCCTTGACTTTACTTTTCTCCACTATGATAAAGACCATAGGAGACTTCTATTTGAGATGCCATTAAGGTCCTAATTAGATTGTTCTCTTTTATTTGTCCCTTTAAAAAGTAATAAAATTAGCACAATCAGTTAGCATCACAACATTTAGGATCCGTAACTCCACTTTTCAAATAAATATCGCAAGACATGCCAAACTTCTTTTCGGAGAGTTGTGGCTACTATCCCATGCCATAAACTAGGCCTATATACTAGTCGAGTCAAGTCGAGGCCGAGCTTGAGAAGCTTGTGGCTCGGCTCGTCTTAGGCACCTAAAACTCGACTTATATTCAAGTTGCCTGTTGATGTTAAGGGACCATCTAATCCCATCCTGCTCGTTTTTGTTTATTGCTCCAAGATCCATCAATTTTATAACTCTCTCTATACTTCTCGTCCTTTAAAAGTCTTCCTTAGTTACATAAAAGAAAAGCTGGAGGGGGCCCTGGTTGATTTCGGGTGGATGAAGAAATTCTAGACTACCACCTCGATACTTTTGATCTTTGATAGAATTATTGTGTTATATTGTATCCCCTCTAAAGAGTTCTTGTACATTACTACAGGTAAACGGAATACCACGAAATACTCATTATCATTCCTTGCAGGCCAAATGCTCCAAAGTGTAGCCACAAACTTGACTATTTAATCACCCGCTTTCCCATCCATGATCTAACATAGCTAGAGACCTGCTCCTCAAAAGGAATGTCTCCTTGATGTTCTGAGTTGAGCCCAAGAGCTCCGCTTCTCCAAATTTGTTTTGCAAGTGGACAACGCCAAAATAAATGTTGAGTATTCACCATACCTGTTTGAAAGTAAGAGCAAGTGACATCTAGTTGTATTCCCCTCTGGGGGAGCTCGTGTTTAAAAGAAGACCGTCATACATTAATTTCCATAGATATTTTTTTCAAAGAGTGATAATTCACAGACCCCATATCTTCCTATAAAACCCTAAATCATCATCCAATCCCTTTCTCTGAACCTCTCGATAGGATTGCATAAGCATATCATAACAATTAAACTAAAAATGGTTAAGGGCATGATTAGTCCTATAACGAGTATCATCTTTCAATTCATCAGGAAGTTTCATAGGTAATATGTTTTTAGCGTACGTAAACTCAAAGGACTTCTTAACCTACCTACCTTATTTCCCATCTTAAAAGTAGGACCATCGATAATGCCCTTAACTTTTATATTTCGAGCCAAGCTTAGTTGAATATTCGATTTGAAAGCTGGTACTTCTCCTTCAATTCAGTATTGACTTGTGAATCAAAATTTCACATCATTACTTTGACCGAATGACGAATAAATAACAACTTAAAAAAGCTATCCAATTACATTTGTCAATTCTGAAGAACTAGGTAGGAGGTGCAATGAGGGCAGGAAATACTTTGGCTTACTTAGTAGCAAAGTGAAATTTAAGGGGGAATGATGAGTTTGTATGTTTTGACTTTTGCCCCCAAAGTTTACACCAAATTTTGATTAAACCCTCCCTTCCCCCCCTAACTTTCTTTTTAAAAAAAGGCAGGATCTGCTTAATTAGGGGGTGCTTATTGAGTTGAGCTACTTGCATGCTACTAGAACCCAATTAGGTCAAATCTCGATCAAAGATTAACTCGATTGGACTAGATTCGATAAGTTAACGAGCCTAGTTGAGCAAATCAAAGCTTGACTTGAAAAGTTTGTGAGAAACTTGGGGTTTTATTTATAATATATATTCATAGAAAAATATACATAATATATGAAATTGAAATAAAATTAAATAAAAGATGGTTGGAGATAGTTTTATATAAACCCAAAGTCCCACATTGAAAAAGAATGATAGATGGTTTGACTTTGAAGTAATTAGTATATATAACCCAATAGTGTTTTCTACCTAAAACTAAATTAAGCTTATTAAGTTAAAACTTAGCCTTCTTATTGGACCAATTTGAATATAAGTACTAAGACTTATTGAGCTTTTAAACGAGTTAAAAATGAGTTTAAACTCAAGTTTATTACGAGCTTTAACCAAACTCGAGTTTGAGTCGAGGTTAAAATAAGCTTTAATTGAGCTTGAGTTTGAGTTGAGCTTTAATCGAGTTTGAGTAGAGCTTTAATCCAATTCGAGTAGAGCTTTATCGAGTTCGAGTTCGAGAATCAAGTTTTTGAGTCGAGCTCGAGCTTTGATTTTTTAGCTCATGAGCTTGAGTTTGAGTTATCAAGCTCGAGTCAAGCTTAGCCAAACTTGAGCTTGGCTCGACTCATAAGCACAGAAGCACCCCTATGCTTAACTTTTTGCTCATTAATCACAACAACACCTTCATGATATCTATTAAGGATTGTTTAAATAAGTTTCAACAAGAATAAATTAAGTGAAATAAAGATAATATAAATTCAATAATAAAAAGCAAAATTTGGTTAAATTAAGCCCATAAAAGTAATATGTTAAAAAAATTGATAGAGGTGAATAGATCTTAAGAAATAATTGTTGAAATTGATTCCAAAATAGCCTTAATATGGACAGGGGATGGTTAAATTTATCAATGGTTAATACTCTCTCTATTTTTTTTTCTTCTCATTTGAAATTGAGAGAGGAATCAAAATAAATTTACACGAGTGTTAATTTTGATAGTTCTTCATAAAAAATATATTAAGATTCTTACTTATTATTGTCATGGTTTTAAGGGTAATTTTTTAAAAAAAAAATTATTTTAAATAGAAAAGAACATTGGAATAGGAAATGTGAGTAGACAAAAAAGATTAAAATATATAAAAAAGAAAGTTGTTTAGGTGAATGAAAATAACATAATAGTTTTAGTTTACCCGGATAAAATGGTCACAAAAATTTTACTTCCAGTAAAAAAAATTAAAATTGAGAACTTTGTGAAATTTAAGCAGCGAGTTACAAAGCTATATTCGGAATAACTATGAAATTGTTCAAAGAGGTTGCTTACGCTTATTCATGAAATAGAGAAGCAAACATGATAGTAGATGCAATAGCAAATTGAAAAGGTAAATAGGAGAGACACTTTGCATGAGTTAGTTTTGATGTTATCATACTAAGGTGTAAGCTAGCTAAGCACCTAGATGCCTGCATATATTTCTATATGCATAACATGTGCACGTATGGTCCATATCCGGTCCTAAAAATTATATTAGAGTTTGGTTAGAGGGAGTATATGACAGGGGAATTTTCTTCCCACCTAATCGTGGCAAAAATTCAGACAAAATGGGGCAAGAGAAATCAAGCTGAACAATAACCGGATATTATGGTAGAAAGTATCACCCCTTCCTCTAAATATTACCCCATTTTTTTTATCAAAAACCTCTATCAAAAAATGTTGAGGTCTAATCATCTAAGATTAGGTGAGGTCTGATGAATTAAGTCAAATATCATTGCAATATTCCAGTGGATCAGAGATATCCAAAGCCTAAAGGCTTTAGGGAGCGGATAATTTACTGATAAATCAATGTTCATTTCCTAAATCTAACGGATGATATTTATTTACTCATAGTGACCCTTTTTTAATTTATAGTGACGAAATAATTTTTTTCACTTATAATGACTTTTTTTTATTATTATAGTTACTTTTTTATTATTATAGTGATCATTTTTTATTGTTATAGTAACTAATTTTTTGACATGAAATCTCTAGCGTTGGATCTTACCATTTGAATGGCTATGATCTCTTTATATATATATATATATATATATATATATATATATATATATATATATATATATATATATATATATATATATATATATATATATATATATATAAGTTAAAATAAGAAGGGTACTTAAAATGAGAAGGATGAGAAGACATCTTAACTCTTCATCTCCTAAATCCAATAGATGATATTTTATGTACTCATTGTGACCCTTTTTTAACTCATAGTAACCAAATAATTTTTTTCACTTATAATGACTCTTTTTATTATTATAGTGACTATTTTTTTATTGTTATAATAACCATTTTTTTTACATGAAATCTCTAGTGTTAGATCTTACCATTTGAATGGCTAAGATCTCTTCTTATTCTTCTTATTTTAAGCACTCTTCTCATTGGATCCCTCCTATATATATATATATATATATATATATATATATGAAATTTATCCCATAAGCTAATCTCCAAGATAATATCCCATTATTCTAGGGATAATTATGTAATCCTATCATAATACCCCCCACTCAAAAGGATTTCATATAATCTACATGATTTCAAAAGGTGTTTTAAATTCGAGTAATTTAGAGGGTGTCTATTAATTAAATGACAAGCAGTCTGAACACATTCCCCCAAAACTTTAGAGGCAAATGCGCTTGAAAATGCAGTGCCCTAGCCACATGTAATATATGCTGATGTTTTCTTTCAACCCTGCCATTCTGTTGCGGCGTCTCGACACAGGATGTCTCAAATAATATACCATTAGAAATAAGATAGTCTATCAGGGAATTAAATTTAGTTTCATTATCACTTCGTATCACCTTGATATCGCGAGAAAAATTTTCTTTTAACCATAGCAACAAAATTAAGAAAAGGGTGCTTGACTTCCGTCTTATTACTAAGTAAATATGTCCAAACATCTCTTGAAAAATCATCAACTATTGTTAAAAAATAATGCGATCCCCAAGTTGATGGAGTCTTGTAGGATCCCTACAAGTCTAATAAACTATTTCAAACAACTAACTAGCTTTATTTGTACTAACTGAAAAACTGCTTCTATGTTGCTTTGTACGATGCCATACATCACAAGTCTCATTCCTATTATGTCTAATGGTGAAATTTTTCACACAAGGAAGATACTGTAAAACCTTTCCTAATGGGTGCCCTATTCACTGATGCCATATTTCTGAGGAACAGTATGCAGTGATCTTCATGGTTCTTGACTCGGGAACCTCTCAGAAATAATACAGTACATCCACACAATCACTCACTCCAATTACCTTCCTCGTCGCTAGGTCTTGTATAACACAAAGTTTGTCAGTGAACTATACACAACAATTTAGTTCATCACATAATTGAGCAATAGAAATAAGAGTGCAATTTAATTGAGGGACAAATAAAACACTGTTGATCCTCAATCGTTCGGGCAAGATCACTAAGTCGGTTTTAGAAGCATTCACAAAGGATCCATCCGGCAAACCCACCGGGTATTGGGACATATTCGTGACATTTGATAATAAAGACAAATAAGATGTAACATGATTTGTAGCCCCTGTATCAAGAATCCACTCTTGCTTACCGTAAAGGTCAAGTAGTCTTCCTCTCGAAGGCGTTCAACTTGAGAGGCAAGGTTACACGCGCATTTACCACAAGAGCAAGTAGGAACCGAAATATAAGTTGTGAGTTCCTCCCATAATTTTGCTAAGCGCCCAAAGTATGAGCTGACTCGAACCCGAGCAAGCAAATAACTGACTTGGCTTAACCCAACTTGACCCAACCCAATTGGTCAAATTGACCCAATTTAACCCGAACCGATAAGCATCGATCCGCGATGGGTCAACCCAGAACTGTTATGTGGACTCGAATTGACACCCCTAGTTTTAATATCGTGAATATATAAAAATAAAAATATATTTATTGTTAATATCAATATTATAGTTATTTATATTTGAACCAAATAAAAATTAAGGAACCAAGTCTCATTTCTCTATTAAACCAAACAGATAGAAAGAGTTTAAAATTAATTCCTATACTAAACCAAATAATTCTCTAAAACTTATTTCATTTCTCCTAAGTATCATTTAATTCCATTCTATTCCTACAATCCAAAGAATACCTAAGTTTCAGAAAATTAGACAACGAATCACATTTTAGGAATTAGAGACAACGTACATTAATTGAAAGGAAATGGTAAATAAATGTCAAGGACGGTCCAGAAATTAAAAGGATGACCTTTAGACGTAAGGCGGGGAAACAAACAGTTAAGAAAGGGATTTCAAGTAATATAAATATTATATAAGCAGCGGTGATTTGGTTTTCAGTCAGCCAATTGTACCTGAAAGGAAAAGGAAGTAAATAGGGTAGGGGGGATGCTTATCAAAATCAATTAACTTAAACTGTTGGGATGGAAAGATGTTAGAATAGGGAAAATGTCATATGTATGTGAAATCAATAGTGAAAGCACTCACGAATAAACCCCCACCCCCCCCCTTTATGGAAAGTGAGGTAGGCCAGCAGTTACTCAGATCGATCTATTCCTTTTTGTCACAGATCAGACTTACACTTACTGTTAAAATTAATAAAGCTTAACTTCATTCATCCACTGCATGCATCATTGCACCCCCAAGCCTCTGATTGACTTTATTAAGTAAGAGGAAGTGAATAATAACCTTCCTTAATTACTAATACCAAGACCCAATTCATTGGCAACATAAATAAGCCCCGTCCCCACGAATGCAAAAATCTATTCAATTTCAATCTCAAGTTTAGTTCTTATTGGTATATGCTATTCAAAATTACACTTATTTTTAATTGAAATGCCTTCGGATTGCGTATTAATGCCATCCCTAAAGCATAATAGTGCCTCGTAAAAAAGTTAACACAAGTAGATTACTAATTTGCATGCTTTTTTCATTCCCTAGTACAAAAACTAATGAACATAGATGAATATATGGGTTCAAGAATTATGTTATTCAAATGATTGGAACGAAGGAGAACCAAATGACCTATATATGTGTCATCCCTTCTGTGAATATACCATACATATTGGTACTAATTGGACCTTACTGTGAACTAATAGATGAACATTGACAAGACCAAAACCCAGGTGATGATGACATCTCCACAACCATAAGACTTTGGTACTGTGAGGGCCAGGCATAGTAATGTCCGTTTGTATTTGACATATTTGACGTCCATATGTGAAATAATTCTAAAGTACGTTCGTTACAAATATCAGATGATAATTATCCATCAGTCTCGGTGAAATAAGACATGTAATCCTCAAGATTATACGGAGTATCATCCAAGAAAACTATACAGAAAATCATATCAAATTAGATGCACTAGCTAAAAGTAGTTTGGTAAATTATCAATAAGAAAAAATTAAAGTAGCCCAACTGTGTCACCAAAGGACTTAACATGCTACGCGTACTGCGTACAACAATGATGTATAAAGTAGAATGATTTATCAGGTGAAGGAGAAACACCCTAAATATAAAGTGTCCAATAAATAAATAAAGTTGCTTGCCATTAGACGGATATATAGTTTAATAAATGTAAATATGTACAAATCGGCCTTATCCAAGTTCCGGATTGTCATCGAACAAAAAAAAAAATACAGCGTAGAGAATGTTTCATGAAAAGAAATAGATAGAAAAAAGAGGCCAAATAATAAGAAAAAAAAGGCATATGTGGGCATAGGACAGTATTCTTAGAAAAACAGTACGCAAAATCGAATAAGAATAGCATTCCACAAGAAGTAGAATGAATAGTAAAGCTGGGTTGATGTTCTGTAGCATCTAAAACAGTGTGATAACATTAGGAGTATATAATTTTGTCTGACGGTGGTTGGTGCTTTCTGGATTGTACTATTACAACCCCTCCCTCTTTCACTCTCAGCCTTTCAATCATTCACTTTATCTCATTACCACCCTCTTCCTATAATCCTATCAACACCACACAAAATTGGGACAATGGAAAATAAATAAGAAAAAAAGACAACAAGATATTTAGAATTCAATACACTACACAAGGGATAGGGATAGGGATAGGGAGAAGGAGAGGGCCAGGGACCCTCCTCTGCTTAACCTTTCCTAGCTTTCTATATATCTCGATCTTATTTCTTTTCACACCTATTTTTCGAGCCAACAGCATGTCCATTACTTCCAATACACCTTAGTATTTATGTAGTATACAAGTATTCTCATACTCAAATTTGAGATCTCTGTAACATACAATAACTGTTCACTGTAGGATAGAGGTCAGCTATTTTAGTTTTAGCTACACCATTGAGTATATTTTATTCTATTTTTTTATGTACACATTTATTTTACGGAGTAATTAAACTCGTACAATCTATATATATTACTGCAAGGTAAGTTTAGGCGACTCTATGTTTTACCTAAGCAGTATGTTGCTCAGAAAATTTCCTTTTTCTTTTCTTACCCTTTCAAATTTGCGAGCAAGGAGGAGCTTTGTTGGAAGTAGACGTTTCCTCGTTTTTCAGCAGTTGCCCCACTTTCCACTGTTTTCCATTCTCTTTCCCTCTTTCTCATTATTGATTTTCCGAAGGGGAAAATAAAAGTGGGACTTATTTTAATTTCCTTTTGTATTTCAATGCTACTGCAAACGTGCCTTCATCAAATGATTTGAATGGAAGAGGTAATTATATTTTTTTTATATAAAAATAATAATAATAATCCATAATCTCAAGTACCTTTTTTTTGGGTGAAACTTTCATTGTCTAACTCAGCTAACAAGATAATTATATTTGAAAAGGAAAAAAAGGCTGCTTTCTTAATCAATAACATAACCTGGGTATTATTTTTATCAGTAAATTCAACAAAAAAATAGATCTCCTATAACAAATAAGCCACCTCTTTGTCAGAAACTCCATCTCTTTCTCTTTCTTTTTCTCTCTCTCTCTCTCTGTCTTTCTCTCACAAAATCTATTAGAGAAGAATAGTTTAGTATATTTCCCCAAATCAGTTGGAGAAGTTTGAGTTATCAATTTCAATTTCTGACAGAATCAGCTACAACCAGATCCCTCCCAGTTCATATAAAGGCATGTCAGACTTCTCTCTCTATAATTCTATATGTTACTATATCTTCCTTCTTTTTTCTTTTCTTTTACACTAGCTTAGATCAACATCATATCATATCCTGTATAAATGATGAATCAGAAAGTCCCATACCCGAGCTACTCCTATCATTTTATATCTTTTCCTCACATTTTGTGTATTATAATAAGCATCTGCTTATATTATTCTTTTATTTGTCTTGATTCGTACACTATAAATTTAACTCTTTAACTTGGATGATTGAATTATGAATCCTAATATATTTTGCTCCCAACATTTACAGGCCGGGTAGATCACAAGCTAAAGGGGGGCCAGGATTTGGTTTCAGCATCAAATTCCCTATTTAATGACATGGGAATAAGTTATCCAGCTTTTTCCTGTTACACTTTTATCTTATAATAAATATTCATTTCACAGAATTTATTATTGTTGAGGGATTTTATAGAAATATTCAAAGTAATAAATTAATAATCAAGAGTCCAATGATGGCAACATACTTTCATGGAGGTTCAGAAATCCAAGCAGCTGGAGCAGGAGATCATAACCTCCAAACACTTTATCTCATGAACCCTAACTTCATAACTGCCTATTCTGAAGGCCAAACAACTCCCAACATGCTCTTCCTCAATCCTGCCAACTCCCTCTCCCAGGGTAGTCTCTCTCACGCGCCTCCTCAGCCGCCATCTCAGCAGCAACAGTTTATCGGTAATCCTCTTGGAGGGCCCCATCCATCGGAAAATCTTGGCCGTTCATCACCCTCCTCCTCAGGTTCACTTCAACACCCCCACCACCAGATCCCTGCTTCTTTGCATGGCTTATCAGTGTCTAGGGTCCATCCCAATCTCTGGGCCAACAACCCGGGCTCTTCGCAGCCCAGTCCAATCCCATCCTCTACATCTGGGCCAGGCATGACGGACCAGATGGGCTTTCGCCGGCCCATGGCGGCCCAGGGTCTGTCCCTGAGCCTCTCTCCCGGTCAGCAGCAGCAAAATCAGAATCAGGTAACAGTGGCTGCAGGATCCTCCACTTCCGTTGCTGCCTCAAATGGAGTCATCATTGGGTCCAAGTATTTGAAGGCGGCCCAGGAGTTACTGGAGGAAGTGGTGAATGTTGGAGGCAACAGTTTCAACTTCAACAATACAGCCAGTAGTGGGAATAATAATGGTGAAAACCGCATTGGGGAGTCAAGCGGGCCCCACAGCGAGAAGACAAAAGCGGCCCCAAAAACTACAAGAGACCAGCCAAGTGTCGGCGAGGGGCCGAGTCGTGGTGGTAGTACTGGGGAGAGTAGTGCTGGGGGTATTAAGAAGGCTGCAGAGTTATCTACTGCTCAGAGACAAGAACTACAGGTGAAGAAAGCCAAGTTGATCAACATGCTTGATGAGGTAGTTAATAGATTTTAGTATTATTTCTTCATTTACTACTATCACTTTGCTTCTATTCCATAGATAATAAAACTAGTTGTTAGTACTGAAAAAAATTTATTTATTTTTCTTGATTTTATTGGATCGAATTGTTGATTTTTCATATGAGTTATATTTGAAGATCGAACTGAAGTGCAACTGGTTTTAGCTATACATTAACCTAACGTAGCCACAATAGGATTAGTAGGGGAATTTTTTTTTTTTTTACCATTTGACTTGTTTCCTACCATGCAAAGGACAACTTTCACTCTGCTTATTCTTTTTTATTATTTACAAAAATAAATAAATAAACAATTGGGACTACTGTTCTTAGTCCCTCAAACTAGTAACGTTTCCTTGTGGCCAGTGTCTCTGATCTCCAATCATCACTTCCCATGGAGTGTTGTTTTTGGAACTATAATTAAGAAATTAGATTATCTTAAATATTTAAATTTCATTTTAAAAGTAGGTATTAACAATAAGGAGTATGGAGTACTAGTTATCTGACCTTATATTTTTATTCCTCCTTTCTTCTTTGGGTTTAGGTAGAGCAAAGGTACAGACAATACAACACGCAAATGCAAGTAGTGGTGTCATCCTTTGAGCAAGCAGCAGGAATTGGATCAGCTAAACTTTACACGTCCCTGGCGTTGAAGACTATCTCAAAGCAATTCAGATGCCTTAAAGATGCGATTATGTCCCAAATCAAAGCCACAAGCAAGAGCTTAGGAGAAGAGGAAAGCAATAGTAATGCTACAGGGGTAAAGCTCGAGGGAGGAGCCGGTCCAAGGTTGAGGTTTGTGGATCACCAACTTAGGCAGCAGCGAGCCTTACAGCAGCTTGGGATGATGCAGCACAACGCTTGGCGTCCCCAGAGAGGCTTGCCTGAGCGTGCTGTCTCCGTTCTTCGGGCTTGGCTATTCGAGCACTTCCTTCACCCGTACATATTATATTACTCCTTACTATTTCACATTTGTTTATGTTCTCCTCTTGCATATCTTTAATTATTTTTTTTTTATTTTCTATCGAAGATACCGTGTAATTAATTGAACTTTGTTTTTGCATGGATAGGTATCCCAAGGATTCAGATAAACACATGCTTGCTAAACAGACAGGGCTTACACGAAGCCAGGTACTTATCATTGTATATATACATATTCTTGCATACTCAATATCTTGAAGTAGAATAGTGAAACGCTTAATTAATTAAGTAGTACAGGTAACTGATCAAGTAAGCAAGCATGGTACAGTGAGTAATACACAATTAAGAGCCTCATGTTCTCCAAATTCATAATTCTTCGTTCCACCTTATTGTTATGACTGAGTTTAATTTTAGCATTCTTTCTGATTCAGATAAGAGTATGCAATGTGTCACTAATCCCCTACTTCACGTACGTTTCTGTTATTTTTTCATGCAATAATTTAGTTGGTAATGTCTCCGAAACTTATGATAATCTACCAATATCATTATGAGTACCTCCGTTCATTAATGTTGTTAGCTTGTCATAATTATTATTCAATGTAGTTAATTATATACGGAAATTTTTGTTTAAATATTGTAGGTGTCGAATTGGTTCATCAATGCTCGTGTTCGCTTATGGAAGCCAATGGTGGAGGAAATGTACTTGGAGGAGGTAAAGACTCAGGAGCAGAATAGTGGGAAATCCGAAGACAAAACGACCAACACTACTCACACAAACAAGAACGGCAAGTCATCGAAGACTGATCGCTCCACGACTAAAGAAGCTGTTGCAGGGAAACAGCAAGAACATGGAGGTGCAATAATCCAGCCCCATCAACAGCAACAGGCTGACCACACCACCAATGACATGATATCGAACTTATCTGCAATGTCCACAACCTCATCCCAAGGCTTTACTCTAATTGGTTCATCCTCTGACATGGAGTCACTGATGGCACGAAGCCCGAAGAAACAGAGAAGTAACTCCGACATGCAAAACTCTCCAAGTAGCATACTCTCTATGGACATGGAAATGAAACCAGTTGATCATCAGAGACACGCTTTCTTGATAAATAATCATGGGGATGCAAGTAATGGATTCAACCCTTACCTAGTGAATGATATGTCAGGGAGGTTTAACCCGGAACAAATGACTGGGCACTCATACCATGGGAACGCGGTCTCTCTTACCCTAGGTCTTCCCCACTGTGAGAACCTCTCACTTGGGAATCATCAGCAGAATTTCCTCCCAAATCAGGGTATGCAATTGGGAAGGCGGTTCGACATGGGACCTGGAGAGGCTGATTTTTGCGGGATAAGCATGGCTCAACCGTCTCACCCTAACAATGGGTATGAGAGCATTGACATCCAAAACCGTAAGAGGTTTGCTTCTCATCAGATCTTACACGATTTCGTTGCCTGACATGAGTTTGTGTTTCAGGAGGAAGATTTTAAATAATTTTTAAAAAATCCAAGCATAATTAAGCACCAGCCCTCATGATATGTCTTCGTCAACTTTTCTTGATGAGCAAGAATTGAGAATGAACAAAAAATTATTAACAAGCTAGTTGGGGTTTGGTACAGGTTTATACTTAGGATTTACAGAAACTATTATTCTAGGTACGTTCGTAGCTTATAGGTGAAGTAGGGATTGTTGCGAAGTTAATTAGTGCATATGCAATTGTAACAGGTGGTATCAGTGATTATATATACAAGTATGTTGTAAGGAAGATACAGACACATTACATTTGAATTTGTATATTTGTGTTGTAATATATAGTTTTGGTGAAGTTGATTCTTTTGAATTTACAAACTCGCTATATTAGTATTCGTCAATGCATTATGCATAGATGAATTCTACTGCCATAGTGCCATGCCAATATAATGGAAGAGGAGCGAGCCGATTGACAGCAGACATAGATCACCAGTGAACCAGTAATCACTTTGATTGCTGCTTGCTTTGCTCTTCGCGGCTTCGCCAATATCACGTCGTTAGGGTTTTTAGTATTCTGGCTACTCTTTCGTTAGGGCTTCAACTTTCTGAGACGTTGATTGATAGATTTAATTTTTTGGGTTCTCATCACTTTTCACTTTTATTTTATTTTTTTCTAATCAACATTTTTTCTTTTTTGACTTTCTTCAACTAAATTATATATATATATATATATATATATATATATATATATATATATATATATATATATATATATATATAAAAGTTAAAATAAGAAGGATTTTTAAAATGAGAAAGATGAGAAGGCATATTGACTCTTCATCTCATAAATCCAATGGATGATATTTATGCATTTATAGTGATCATTTTTTAACTCATAGTAACCAAATAATTTTTTTCACTTATAATGACTCTTTTTATTATTATATTTTTAATTATTATAGTAATCATTTTTTTTACATGAAACCTCTTGCGTTGGATCTTATCATTTGAATGGCTAAACTCTCTTCTTATTCTTTTTATTTTAAGCACCCTTCTCATTGGATCCCTCCCTTATATATATATATATATATAAGAAGGGTACTTAAAATAAGAAGGATGAGAAAATATCTTAGCTTTTCTTCTCCTAAATCCAATATATAATATTTTATGTATTTATAGTGACCCTTTTTTAACTCATAATGACCAAATAATTTTTTTCACCTATAATGACTCTTTTTATTATTATAGTTACTCTTTTTATTTTTATAGTGGTCATTTTTATTGTTATAGTAACCATTTTTTTACATAAAATCTCTAGTATTGGATCTTACCATTTGAATGACCTAAATCTCTTCTTATTATTCTTATTTTAAGCATCATTCTCATTGAATCCCTCCCCTATATATATATATATATTAGATTTTCCTCCATTTTTTAATATTTTTCATAAATACTATTCGTATGATCAAAGTTTAAAAATTATGAGCATAACTGGCCATTTTGGTAATACAAAATAAAATCTAAGTTGACTTTATTGGATTCACGAGGTAAGTCCTATACGATGCAAGGTTTGATAATAAATTAATTTGTTAAATATTTTAAATATAAAAATATTTTTATTTATTGGTGGAATTTAATAGGTTCTATAGAATTAGCAATTGCATTCACAGCTTTTAAAGTAAAGTTTAAAATTTAATTGGGATAATACTTTTTATTATATTATATGAAAAAATTATTATAGAAAAAGATAGATAGGAAACATGAAATGAAGGAAAGAAATAAATATAGTTTTGATTATTTTAGAAATTTATAATAGTCATATATTTTTCTATGTATAATATTTTTCCAATCTAAAGTTAGTGTAAAGTAGAAAAAAAGTATATGAAATAATCTATAAAAAAAATGGAAAAATATTTTTATAATAACTTGATACATATCTAGTGTATATGGTATTAGCAAGTGTTTTGGTTTAATAATAGTTAAGATATACAGATTCAATGTAAACTTTTTATATTAATATTTTAAAAATATCTATTAATACATGATTAAAGATGTTAATGATAATGTAAGTAAAACGCTAAATGTCGATGATGTTTTACTAAACGTCGCCTATATATATTTACGCTTTTGCCACTCAACCCTCATTTCCCTATTACTCACTTTCTCTCTCTATACTCAAATCCTCTCTAATACTCTCACTCACTTCCTCACATCCTCTCAAACACCCTACATGCATCGCGGAAGAGGACGACAACCACCTACGACCTCTCATTTTTTAAATACAAAAGCCCAAAAAAGGTTGCTCGATAGTAGAAATGCCCAATATGGGCGGTTGTTCCATGGCCAAAACGTCTAAATTGGGCAGTTTGGCCCTGACGTGTTTCAGCGTCAATTTTTTTTACCTCACTAAATGGATCCAAGGAGTGTGATCGATTCCACGTTAATCGGATGTATCAACATGTTCGGAATTGACGTTCGAAAAGAACAACAAAGCAATTTTAGAGAGAAAGTGAGGGAGTAAAAGAGTGAAAATTCAAACAATGGCAAAAGCCTAAGTAAAATATGGGCATTAAATAGTAAACGCGGACTACATAGAACAACTTCCTAAAATAATAGTGCATTGAAAAATGCTCAGTTTAGAATGAAAATGTTGAAGGATATTTAAAACAAAGAGTAGAAACTCTTAAGGATTACATTTTCTTTTGTTAACAAAAGATTATAATTTTTTAACTTAAACAATTTAAAATATAATGTTATACATTACCTATTTATTATTAATACAGAAAATCCTAATTTATACTTGATAAAAATATATCAAGAGGGTATTTTCGTAAATTTATTTTTATATCTTATATCGTAATGTTTATATCTGATATGAGTTTTTTTTTTAATATTTTATATATTTTTTATTTTTGTAACTGTTTAAAAAGAAAGTTGTGGTAAAAATGAAATAAAAACAGAAAGAGCTTATTTTAAAATACGGAGTAATAGGTTATCCTTGACTACCTTGAGGTAGTTGTGGATTTCGGGGCTCTACTTGTGCTTGACTCCACCCTATCCCTAATCTTAGTATTACTACTATTACTGTATTACAGTATTAGTGATAACATTTAAAACCCCTGATATAATTTTGTCTAATGCGGTAATTTGTAGAAAAATAAAGTGAACAAAACAAAATCTTATATTGGTTAAAAAAAAAAAAAAAAAACCTGAAAGTGTGGGGTAGTTTTGCAAATCGCAGGGAACGTGGTTTTCTATTATTGGGTTACTCAAAATCCAAGTCCAGATAGGACCTTTTAAAGCCCATTGCACGGCTTTTCTCCAATAGATGTTTTCCATAAGCACTACAATGAGCCCAAAGGAAGGTCAGGTCTCAACCAAGTGGGGTTGGTATTTCATGGTCAATCTATGTAATTAGGTTGATAGTTTAGTGAAATAGTCATGGACAGTTAACGCTTGATGAATTTCTACCCTAATAAATAGGATGGGGATCGGTCACCCATAACAATTGAATGGCTCATCGACGGATGAGGTGGCTCCTGACTCTTTTGCTTAATATTTGACCCACTTCTTTCATAGCTTGCATATATATGAATGTACAATTTGTTTAGGCCTCAGGAAATCGTACTACATTGTCGGCAATATGATATACAAACAGTCGATATGTTGTCAAATGACCACAGGGATTACGATTTACAGGTCATCATAATCATATTAAGCTTGAGTGGTTATACAACAAGCTAAGCTTCTACCTGCTGATTCATCGTGATATCCCTTCCCTTGTCAAAGATTCGTATTATCTTGCATTCTAATGCCCTCTAATTCTCATCAAATGCTTTTTCTTCAGAACTCAATAATATTACTGCATATTCCTTTTGTAATCTTTTTTTACATTTTGATACAAATATTTTTGCATCTCGTGTATTTGAATTGAAGTGAAGTAATTTTTTCCGTATATGGTGAATGCACAAATAATAGTGGTGCTATCTGTTAGAAAGATTTATGAATTTTAATGCAAAAATAAATCTTAAATCAAGATCGTTTGATACATTATATATTGTTTGATGAACTTGAAGCCATGATTGAAGGTTGCTTGGTTGAACTTGAAAAAGATGAACATATTAACCATTCTCCTCTCTCTAACTTTAATTTCTGGTTTTGTTATGTTATGATGGAGTTGAGAAAACTAATCTCTCTCTCTTTATATATATATATATATATATATATATATATATATATATATATATATATATATATATATATATATAACTTAATAAGTGAGATTTGATTAATTAAAAACAAAAGATTAGCGGGTAACCCACTTGACACATAATGTGGAATTAACATTATCGTGAATGATAGGACTGGAGAGCTATTGTGGATCGCGCATAAGATGAGTTCAATACTCTCTCCATAACGCTTGCTAAAGGAGTTAGGGCTTACATTGTATCACACAAAGGTCAAGAAGAAGGTCCCATATGGAGTGAGGGGGGAACATTCACATGTAAGAAACAAGGAATGCACAGTGGTGAGCAAACGAGCTACTACCTCCGTCCCCTAAATATTGCTCCATTTTTATTTATAGAGTCAAAATTCAAAAATTTTGACCATAAATTCTCATTATGTTATAAGAAATAATATATTCAATTGAGATTTTATTAGATGCATCTCAATGTAAATTTTTAGAATATCAAGTTTTTATAATTTTTTGCCTCACGAATTTGGAGATAAAAAGGTTTAAAGTTATATCTTGGAGATCGCAAAAAGTCAAATGAGGCAATCTTTGAGCGACGGAGGGAGTACTCCACAGCTTGCGATACAGTGGAGGAGATAGCCCATGGTAAGTCAGAGAAACTTTCAGAAACAAAAAATTGTGAGTGAGACTTGTTTGTGAAACTTTTATAGTAATTCCTATTTTACTCAGATCTAGTGATCTTTTATTGAAAGGGATTGAAGAAAAAGACAGATTTCATCCATGCATATATTCAAGTTATCTTGTTGAGTGAATTAGTTTAGGTAATTGGACGCTTTTCTGTTGGAAGAGTACCACTGCAAATCTTGTATTTTTAAGCAGCATGTTCATATTGAAAGTAGCTGCTTAATTTTTGTTATTTTCAGTTTGTTGTATATGATACAGATTTGGATATACTCTTTGAAGATTTCAGAGACAGTGGATATTCAATTTGTTGGTTAATGATACACTTGCATTGGGTGTATTTCGTACATAATCAATTGGTATGTTTGGTTTGTCTGGCATGATATTGGTTATTGACATACTCTGTTTCTTGATATTAAACCTTACTGGAACAAACTAAATCATCCATGTTTGAGATCTTTACAAGGAAATTACTATAATATTGCTTTAGTATGGCGAGGCTATAAATGTTCTTTATCTGAATTTCTGCATGCTAAGCTCCCGTGTATGTCATAACAGAGTCAAAAACCGACCCAAAATCTAACGTCGCTAGATTTGTTTGAGTACGAATACTTCACCTTGATTACTAATATTATTATGTTTAATTATAGAAACCAAAAAATGCAAAGTCCAATAAAATCCAAGAAAGTTGAAAATGTGATAGAAGCTAAAATACAAAGTTCAAAAGTATTAGAAATGACCCAACATGCTCAAATCGAAACTCATATTTTATTGGGTTGATGTTTATTATGCTAACCTATGCTAACCGAAGTGTTGTTCCGTCAAGTACTTGTTGGGGTCAAGTTTTCATTGATTAATTTCATATTATTAGTTTGTCTAACTTTCACTTAATCTACTATATTTTATTGTGTTTTGCTTACCTTGTCTTTAACCATATTATATTCTCACGTGCTTCATGAAGATTTCTAGAAGATTACTTGCTGTAGTCATAGCCCAAAGAAATCAGCAAAGTTCAATGCACTTAGTTAAAGGATAAGAATATTCTAATTGTCTAAATCTTTTATTTCTATTCTTTTCTTATTTTACTTATTTTATTATTTAACCTAACTTACACTAGTAGAAAACTGTCTATTTGCTGTGGTTATTTAACCTTATTTGCTGCGGTTATTATACCGAAGCACATATAGCCGAAGCACATGGAAAACCAACAAGTGCTGCCGTTTTTTGACGCAGCACTTATAATATTATTTGCTGCGATTTTTTACAATAACCGCATCATTAATTGAACTTATTTGCTGCGGTTTTTACTTAATAACCGCAGCATTAATTCTTAAAAACTAAAAAAAATGAATTTTTAATACTTATTTTCTGCGGTTTCCTGTAATAACCGCAACATTTTATACCTATTATTTGTTGCGGTTTTCATAAATAACCGCAGCATTAAATCATTGAAACTAAAGAATACTGATCAATAAGTGCTGCGGTTTTTTTGTAATAACCGCAGCAAATAAATATTATGTGCTGCGGTTTTTGGTAATAACCGCAGCAAATAAATATTATGTGCTGCGGTTTTTTGTAATAAGCGCAGCAAATAAGTCCATTTTTTTTTTCTTTCCCTGCTTTACCACCATTTCTAACAAGTAGGGAGCTGAGTGCCAATTGCTGCCAATGTGTGTTAAGGCCAATGGATTTATTTTGTGTTTATGCCAATATGCCAATGAGTTAATTAACCCAATGTGTTTTAATAATACATACAAAAAGAATTATATATATACAAAAAGAATGTTTAATCTAATGAATACAAGGAATTCCTACTACCTTCTAATCTAATGTGTTTTAATAATAACAAAATCGAAGAAGAAGCTAGCTCTACTTATACATATTGTCCGGCCCCAATGAAGTATTCCGCCCATAATTCCTTAATCTCCATAAGCTCTTGAGATGAGTATGGCGTTGTTTTTTGAATCGCGTAAAAGGGTAAGAAATGATAGGTTTAGTATATTTAATAAACAGGAGACATAATTTCAAGCGTAAATTTCGGCAGAGTTTCCTCTGTAATTCGACCTTTTTCTCATTTTTTAATAGTACCTGTTTCCACAATAATTACAATCCAACACCATCCATCCAAAATTCACAATACAATTGTGTGTTCACAACACAATTGTGTATTCTAACCACAATTCACAATACAATTTACAAACATATTGTGTGTTCACAACACAATTGTGTATTCTAAATACAATTTACAAATCCATTGTATTCACAACATATACAATTCCCATACATAAGTAGATGTCAAAACAATTCCCATATATCTATATACTATATCTCAAAAATAAATTACGGAGCTCATGAATACGTACCATTGAAAGATCCTCACAAGTAGCATGGTTGTGGAGGATTTCAAACAGGAAACGCATAAGAAAGTAGCCACACTCATTGTTTCCAATCTGCTGAGGACACTGCATTTGGAAACCAAGTACAATGTAAACCAAACAGATCTAATACAATTCTAAGACAACAGAATAAATTGAAAATAGGGTTACCTGAGCCGGAATCCAATTCAACTTCAATCCGTTACGGAGGCCGGACTGAACTTTAAAGCTCTTAAAGGCACTAGATTTGGAAAAAAAATATATATGTCAATAACTAAACTTTAGTCTGTTACTCTTGTCAGTGAAATAAAAACTGTAATTACCAAAAACTTACGTATTTAGCACTTCCTTAATCGCTAAATTACGTTTTTGTTAAAGAGGATAAAAAACGTATATTGTCCTCTTCTCTAAGGACAGAACAAGGAGTATTCAATGACGCCTACAACATGATTGGTAAATGGTTAAAATACGAACATACAAGCAAGAGGATACTATGTAAGAAGATCATACCTTTCATGGTACGGGCAAAAGATGAAACGCTTCCTATGGTGATTGGCCATAAAAGATACCATGTAAGAAGTGACGAAACCCTGGTCGTTACCGATCATGGTAGCCGAGACCCTAGATGGGCACATGAAACCAAAGGATCCTAGTCCTTCTTCTTAGACCAACTCATAACAGGCCCTGTAATTAATTGAAACAACACCCATTTAGCAACATCAACAAATAGATAAAACATATTAAATTAGGAATTACATTCAATAGTCAGGTAACTTACATCATGAAGACTTGAAGCACGGATACATTCAGCTCATCTCCTGTGAGAAGTTGAGTGACATCATCTACTACGATCACGATATCCTGGTCCTCGGGGTACCCGAATATCGTCTTCCTACAACGAAAGGAGACGATGTTATCTGGCAGAAGCCTCGACAACTGGGCCCTCATTTGACGATAATTCTCACCAAGATGACTCAAGGCCAGCTTAGTGAGATCGGTCTGGCTAACGTCCTTCCTCACGGACTCAGTCGTCTCTGGACTGCTAGGACCGCTGGCAACACCTTCAGCTGTGTCCTTTTGACCCGTACTTCTTTGCTGATTCAAACAAATTCAAACAAATTCAAAACTTAATATCAACATTAGTACAATACAATTTCATAAAGTTAGGCGGAATGCATTTACCTCAGACATCAAGAGCCGAACTAGATGCTTTGGCCACTGTGTGAAGGTCCCGTGGGCTTGCTTGAGTCTTTTGATGAAGGCAGAAGGGGCAGGGACAGGGACATCCTTATAGACCTGGTCATAGTCGTCGACGCTGACCTTCACATGACCAGGAAGGATGTCAGCATGGTGGTCTCATATCAGAGCTGGATGAATACATAAAACTTCTTCTTTATTAATACATAAAATAGATAACAAAAATCCAAGTACATAGAGTTTCAAATAAGTGCATTACATCAATTTAAACACAAATCAAATAACACAAAAGATGGTCAACATCTTTTCTTTCATTACATTCGTTCTAGTGTTTGTTCTTTTTCTTTAGTTAGAAATAGAACCATAAAAGTGGCTAACCTTGATTTCATTTGGGCTATAAATTTAAAATGTATGCATATTGACTAATTTTGTGGCTATAGACCAGGTGAAGCGGGCAAGTTTGAGCAGGTTAGATGCAAAGTTCATCACTTACCACCTGCCAAATTCACGCCCATGACTCTATGTACTTGAGAGGAAGAATAAACAAACTTCTAGAACTAGCTATACAATACATAGATTGCCTTCGTAATGGGAAAACGTACCTCAAATCTCGCGAAGAAGAAGACGCTTCGAAGAATCCCAAATACGAACCCTTTTTCGAGGAGAGAGTGAAAGGTTATATATAGGTGTAATGGGGTTAGGATTAGAGAAGGAATGGGGGACTGGAGAAGATGAAGTTTGGATGTAGGTTTTTTTTTCGTATGCTTCAGTCTAGGGAAAAGTGTTGGTCTTTTGAAATGGCCTGGAAAAAGTGAAGAGAGGGAAATAAATGATAGAATAAGTGTTGCGGTTATTTCAAATAACCGCAGCATTTATTCAGTCATATATAATTTTTCCTGGGCTTGAATAAATGCTGCGGTTATTTCAGCCTATAATATTTTCCCATGCTAGAATAAATGTTGTGGTTATTTGAAATAACCGCAGCACTTGTGAACAAGTGTTATGGTTATTTCAAATAACCGCAGCATTTATTCAAGCCTATAATATTTTCCCAGGCTAGAATAAATGATGTGGTTATTTGAAATAACCGCAACACAAGTAGTTTTGTGCTTCGATATGTGTTTAACCGCAACAATTGAGGCGAAGCAATTAAAGTTTTGTCTACTAGTGTTATTTAAACATGCTTTTATTGTCAAAGATATCTCTTGATTTCAACAAAATCAATGACGCTACAATACTGAAGATTTCACTAACTTGCTTCAAGACAAGTTTGGTAGTTACCAAATTTCTAGCATATTTTTATTTGGAAAAAGAAAATTATTTGAAGTCTAAAAGAGCAACAAATTATAAGGAAAGAATCTTGTTGTGAAATATTCAACAGATATCAAACTACAACATATGCAAATCAACGATTTGGTCACATCTATATAGGAGGAAATCATGGTGAAAATATTCAAAAGAAATCAGAATTTCAACACCCTATTTTCAATGGCTAAGTGTTGAAGTTCAAAGTTAAATACCCAAGCATTGAAGTTGAAGACTACAAGCTACAACATTCAAACACATTATTTTCTATCTAATTTTGCATACCTTATCTTATATTTAGATTAAGAGAAAATCAAGTATAAACATTTGAGTGTTGACAAGAATTTATTTTAGAGAGTGTTATACTAAGAGTATACCCATCATACTCAAATGTACTATAAAAGTGAGGAGCTTTTTATTACTAGGATTTGAGACGCTAGAGTGCGAAGAAGTAGAAGATAGAGAATGTAATCTTCTGGGGATAATATAGGTCTCTAAGGGAAGTAATAAAATAGCGAGTTAAATCCTAAAGATTGGACAACCCTAGGCAGAAACGTAGGCAAATTAGTTGTCAAACTTCATAACAAATCACTGTGTTTTATCTCGTTTTATTTATGTCTTTATTACTTACGTTTTCTATTTGTTTCGTTCAATGTTCAAAGTAGCAAATAGTCAAAACCTGAGCAACAACCTTTGAAACCAATTTCAAGGCCTTTATATCCATATTCGAAGTTAAATCTCAAAGCTTACATACTCTATTCACCCCCCCCCCCCCCCCCCCCCTCTCTCCTCTATAGTATATTTGACCATATTTCATCTTCCTATTGATTTTTCAGAGCCTAAGTTTCTTAATCCCCTACAACTACTCTTGCAGCTCGCTCATCTCAACATGTTAACAAATTATCTACCCTACAGCTAAATACAAACAAATTTGTTTAGGTAGTTATGTGTTTCCAATTTTTTCCTTGTCACTAGATGTCTTGTTGAATAACGTGAGGGAATATCTTCTATGACATGGGTCATCTCATCAAAATGTCTAGTTTGATGGTCATTTTGACCTAATATCAAAGAAATGGCTCTAAAGATCTGGTATGTAAGCCTATCGTAAGAAGCATTGGGTTAATAATTAAAGAAAAAGAGGAGTTGAGCTTCCTTAAAGTACAAGTGAACAATGGTGCTACTTTGAGAGCTAAGTGATTAAGACATGTACCTATTTTATGGAGAATAAAATTTCCCTTTTTTTGGCTCTCAACACCCTCGGGCCCTTGCTCAAGAATTGAGTGAAGTTTCCATCTAACTTCGGATCTAAAGAGCTGAGAAAGAAAGAAGATGCTAAAAGGAACCGCGTCGTTACAAATCAAAATTTGATGGATGAAGTTTGAGGGCCCAATAGGTAATGGTGTTTGTTGTTCTACAATAAAAAAAAATCCATAGTGTATCGGTTTTATTTCATTTCACAAGTTCGGTTCCTGTTTTTGAGCTTAGGGACTTAGGGTCGCATGAATTAATTAGGCTGCATCATACATGAGTTTGACTTCGTGAGTTGGGTTGTTTACATGGAAAGCAAAAGGAGAAGGGGAAGGAGTGACTTGGTTTCATTTCTAAAACCCTAGTCACTTGGTTACCAAAGGGTTTGCCTCCTTACACCATTGTAATTGATCCCACTATCCTCTATCTTCTTCACCTAGCTCCTCACCATAGTTGCTCAATCACCATCACTGCCCCAACACCAGATTTGTTCCCCATATTCTTACAATATGGACACCATTTGAGAAACCTGATTATTTTAAAGCACCCCTCTTTGATGTGTGTTGTCTCTCCACAATGTAAGTACTTCAGGTGAGCTCTCTCGTCTTCTTGCTGGAATAATGCCTTGCGTGACCGATTTTGTGCCATTTGTCAACTTCCTATCATCGAGGTCCAGTTTCCACCTACGGTGCTTTGTTATTGGTGATGCCTCTTCTTGCAATTTCTCTTTTAATTATTGCATATGCTTTCTCTACCGACATTAAGGGCCTAGTTCAATGTATCCCTTTGACCTATGTCCAAGGAATAATTAATTAACCAATTATTCATTAAACAATCCCTTTGAATCTATTTCAAATATTTTGGGTCATTTGTTAGTGAAGGAGATATAATTATGTGATTGAGTTTTCCTCTACCATAGATAGATAGATGCATTAGCCTAGAACATTTTGTGTACTTGTGGTTGTTTAGTTCTTCGGCTATATTTCCTGTGGGGCTAGCAGTTTATGAGATTGGTTATTGGTCTTTAATTACTGTAGGAGTTGCAACAATTGGTTTATAGTTATCAGTTGTTTGGTGTGGATTGCTCAATGGAAGACGAATTTGCTTCATCACTCCTCATTACAAGTATATTGGTAGATGACGAAGCCTTAAGAGTAGATCCTCAGGGATTATCTTGCTTTGATACCATGTCAATTCGATGGAATTGGTTTTTGAAATTCTTTGCATTTTATTTATATTCTACTAAGAAGCTTATACATGTATATACTTGCCTATTTTATTGGTAAAATTATGTTTCTATATAAGTATAGAGTTGTGCTTAATTGATACTCTCTTCGTCCTACTAAGATTGTTCCAATTCCATTTATAGGGTTAAAATTCGAAAAGTTTAACCACACATTATCCTCATGTTATAAGAAATAATATATTCAAGCAGAATCTTATTAGATGCATTTTAATGTAAATTTGTAGAATATCAAGTTTTCATAATTTTTTGCCTTATGGATTTGAAAATAAAAAGTTTGAAATCGTGTCTTGGAAACTGCAAAAAGTCAAACGGGGTAAATTTAGTGGGATGGACCAAGTACTAATCAACAACTTTCTTATTTTGTTTAGTTCTGCTTTATTCTTTCTCACATAGGTTGTCGTCACGATTGTGAGGCGATTACTGAGGAGCATAATTATTCTGTTCCGTATAATCCTACCTACTAAACATGTTTTGATGGCTTATCATAAAGATCTGGGTCTACCCAGTCACGTAGTCATCATCCTTATGTTGAAACTAGTGATTACTCTTTTTTCCCTAGGAAAAATCATGGTTCTTTGGTCTCATGTCGCTACGAGCTTCAAGCTAGAGAGAGGAGGAGGATTCCGTTTTAAGTACTACTGTCATTAGGTTTCTGAACTACGAGGATTACAGTCATATATGGTAATTCTCATGTTTGAGATTTCTGACTTCAAAACTGTTTACAGTAGAACGAGTATCGTTTATTGGAGTTTTAGATTTTGACGACCCTAGCAATGAAATCAAATTAAGCGTTCTGAATAGTATATATTTCAATTTTCAAGTATTAATAATTTGACATGGTGCCAGTAGAAATGTCCACATTAGTTGAATCACAATTGAATGACTTAGTACAATCACTAAAATAATTCAACACTCACCGATATCAACAATTAATCATCTGGTGTCCTGGACTAAACCAATTAGATAACTCTGATTGCATTATGAAATAATTTACAATCACACTTAAGATTATTTAAGAAATTTTTTTGGTAGAAAGTTATAATTCATTGTTCATTGTTCATTGTATGTATGCATTGTGATAAATAATTCTTTTACCGAATTTGTTTTGTTTTTCTTAACTTCTGGCCTATTCCTTAGAAGAGTCTATGAACCAACACCTTACACTTTGGGAGTGTGGTCAATGGTGGGAAGAATAGTTTAAGGCCTATAAATATTCTACAGCAACTAAAGTCACTGGAGTAGTCATTTTTACGACTGCCTGCTCTAAAATCCTCTACTTAGTCAACATTCCACAGCTTCCAGAAATCGTATTTACAAGTCATTGTGATTAACATGTACTAAGTAGAATTTTTATTCCAATTTAGTACTGTATGTCAGGCTCTACTTAGTTTGGACTTGGGAGGCAACGTAACCAAGCACGTTATTTGGTTGTTCGTTTCAGCTTTCAATATTGAACTATCGTCCAAACTCTCAACTTCACCTTTTTGGGTGGCTCCACTTTGTTTGCCTTTAGTTTTGTTAGGGCCAATGCCGCATAGCGCCACTGCATACGTTGTGTAAAAGATAGGATTGTAGGGCCAATTCTACGGTACAAGCCACAAGTTAAGACCTGAGACGATCTTGTTAGCTGTTTCCGTTTGTCCAGAATCTAGATTAATCTAAAGAGTGGGCCAGTGCCCATTTTCTTGGACTGAAATTCTTCGGTCAGTCTACAGTGAGTTGGGGACGAAATTGAACAAATCAGGTAGGTGTACTTGGAAAATGCAACTCCCTCTCTTTGATAATTTGAATGTAATAAACAGCGTACAGCCCACCGATTTATATTCTAGCAGATTTTTGTTAAACAGGTAGTCCTGCCCTCTATCCAAAAAAATCAGTGGTTTCTATTACATTACCTTGAAATACCACGATTAGAGTCTCACCATCTGAATGACGGACCGGCAGCCAGCGTCATTATAAGTATGTGTTTTGATAAACATACAAAAAAAAAAAAAAATATTTAGTTTGGACGAAACAAAATCCATTACTTGAGAACTATTGGGTACACAATTCTAATTAGTGAGAGAATATGAGCTTAAACAGAACAGAGTAAAATAAGACAAAACAGAACAAACGTAACACTAACTTAAACAGTCTTTTACAGTTGAAATTTTTATATAAAACAAACTATTCTCTTTGACACTCTTAAGTTGCAACCTATTTCCATGTAATATTAAAGTAACGTAATTTGAAGGAGAATGATTGCTTTTCTTCATTTATTTTAAAAAGAGAGTTGCCCGAATACGATGAAAACCCGTCCCCCTCCCCATGGTTAAGCCCATGTCTCCTCCTGAAAGCCCAACCCCTCCCAACCTTTTACCACTCTAGTATTCTACATTCCTTTGTTTTTTTGTTTTTTAAATTATGGGTTTGCATGTTCCGTAATAAGTTGGATCCAAGCCAATCAACCCTTTTAAAGTGGGCCCAACTCAGATCTCCAACCACAAATTGCCACGTCACTATCATTCTCTCCCTTCCTCTCCTTGCACGTCCCAAAAAAAGTCCCACGGAATGTGATTGGACTGGCATGGTCTCGTCTTAAAACTTGACCAACCTAGCAAGTACGGAATAACATTGTAGCAAGATGAGAAAATATGGCCAGTAAACTCAAGCATTCCCAAAGCACAGTGACATCCCAATTCAGTCCATATCTGAAATCCCCCTAAATAAATACTCGTCATTATTATAATTTTATAAATAGTAGAAATCCCCTTAAGTCTCATCCATACATACATTACTTTCAAGCCTCACCATTGATACCAAATATACAAAATTTTGTTATAAACTTCCTGAAACAGCCGCTTAGTCTTACCATAATACTATTTTGTCACATATTCAGTCACAGCCTTTGTATTTTTTTCTAGCTTTCCCCAAATTCTACAGGATGGAAGATCATGATGAAGAAGTTGAGGTTACCCCTATATTTTTTGTGCCCCATTTCCCTTCAAATCATGAAAGACCCCGTCACCGCGTCCACCGGCATCACCTACGACCGCTCTAGCATTGAGCGTTGGCTAAAGGCGGCCACCACGGGGTCCGTGTGCCCCGTCACCAAGCAGTCTCTCCCTAGCCACCATCTCACCCCTAACCACACTCTCCGCCGATTCATCCAAGGTTGGTGCGTCGCCAATGCTAGCCGAGGGGTCGAACGTATCCCCACCCTGAAAGCCATCCTTTGTCGGGCCCACATCATGAAAATCCTACGCGGTCTTAGTGTACCTCACCTGCAGTCTGCCTCAATCGATCAGCTCCTTGCTTTTATCTCCAACTCTGGCGATCAAGCCAAGTATGACGAGAGGAGACTCATGGCGGAGTGTGGGGTCGTCAAAGCCATAGTTACTTTGATTGTCAAATGTCATAGAGAAGGGAATACAGTGTTTCTAAACGAAGCCTTAAGGATTCTTACGGCTATATGGATTCCAGAAAATGTATCCTCTGAAGTGATGGCTACTGTGGCAGACAACATTGACCTCGTGGATGCCATCTCATGGGTCCTCCTCGACAAAGATGTTGAAGGAAGGAACCTTGCAGGCAATCTCATCGATGAGGTGGTCAGGGTTGCAGGATTCGGCCTCATCGAAAGGATGAAGCCCGCGTTCTTCAAAGGAGTTGTGGGTATCTTGTTGGATCATAAATCAAAAAATGATGGTAACAAGAACAGTACTAATGTGGGCCTTTTGAAGGCAGCCCTCCGGATATTACTAGAGGTGTGCAAGCATGGGAGGAACCGCTACAGAATTATTGAAGCTAACACAATCTTCCACCTCATCGAGCTACAGTTTGATTTGATGGAGAAGAATAAGAAAGTGAGTGAGCTTATCTTCTGTCTCTTAGCCCAATTATGCTCCCGTGCTAACGGGCGAGCCCAGTTCTTTGCCCATTCCGGAGGGGTCGCTGTCGGGTCAAAGAGTATATTGCGGATCTCTCCCGTGGTGGATGATCGCACGGTCCATATATTCGGGTTAATATCTAAGCTCTCAGCCACCAAGAAGTGCTGCATGAAATGTTGAAGATGGGTGCAGTTTCTAAGCTGTGCATGGTGTTGCAGGCAGATTGCGCTAAATATTTGAAGGATAAAGCGAGGGAAATGCTAAGGATGCATTCTCATGTTTGGAACAACTCACCTTGTATCCAGGTTTACTTTTAAATGAGGTATCCTACGTTGCAATTTTGATAATATACAATATATATAAATATACTCCCCGTTTTTAGTATACAGCTCTCTATCTATGAAGTTAGCAATAGTAGATTTATTTTAGTGCATTCAAAATTAGCAAAGCATTTGGTAGAATTTTCTTCAATTTGTAAATTATTTATCCATAAGAAGGAACCTCCACAATTGAAAATATTGGAGTTTCATAACACTCTAGTAAAATTATATCTCTTCCGAAGTGTGGAGAGAAAGAAATACCGTTTTATGAGGGTATCAAGTTATAAAAAAAATTTGACTCACGGTGTTTTACAATCGGAATGTGGAAGAGTTTCATTCCTCCCATTTATTTCTTTCAAATATTTCTACTTTTCCAAAGCCTTTACTTTATCCCCTTGTTCACTTCATTGGACCATCAACTGTCAACGTAAGAGTTGGCAATGGATTGGGTTGGGTTGGATTCGGGTTTAAACCAGTTGGGTTTGGATTGAGATTTGTAAATTCAAACCCAATATGCTTATTAAATGGGTTAAAAATATCAATCCAACCTAGCCTACTATGAATTGGGTCATCCCGACCCCAACTTGTTTAAAAAGTAGTCTTATAGTTTTTTATTTTCCAAGTTCAAAGCAATGCTTAATAAAAAAATCTCAAATCTTAGCATATTTTTAGTACAACCAAATTAAAAAGTTTGACTATATGTTATAACTCCATAATAGTAGTTTAGTGATGATGCAAGATTTTAATATAATAAAAGACAAAGATATAACACTTTCGGATTGGGAGAAGTGAAAAGTGAAAAGTGAAGAACCGGAGAAGAGATGATGAATTGAAGAGATAGATATACAAAATAGAAATTAGAAAGACATAGCTACTGAGGTTAATTGATTAAGACAAGAGTATTAGGGTATAATTTAACCAAACTCGTAAAGAAAAATTGAGCAAAACCAAACTCAATAAATCATCAGGCTGGGTCGGGTTTTAAATAGGGTTGAAAGTTTCAACCCAACCCAACCTGTTTATTTATCGGGTTGAATTAAATTGACTAACATAACCTTTTATAAATGGGTTGGCTTCAAATTGGGTCAGTTTTTGGGAGGTCTAGTCAACATTGTCCTTTAAAAAGACCATAGGTACGTTTGTTCTAATGGCAAATGGTTGAAGAGTTTATTAAACATATGATGGCCCCCAGTAGCGCAGTTTTACACAGTCAGCAAGTCTGTATAAGGATATTTAGTTTGTTTGTAGAATAATGGGTGTCATTGGCTCATTGATTTGGTGAAAATTAGAATGAATCCATTATGTAGCCTAATTCACGTAAATGTAAAATGTATTAGGTTATCCATACAAAGCTATCGTATCATTTCTACTATGTACGTAGAGGATTAAAGAACAGAATAGAATGCATGCATAAAGCTGTATCCACATAAAGCATCAAATAGGTGAGGTCGAAATCGATGTTTTCTTCTACAATTGGTATTGACTTTGCTTTATTGCTCCGTCATTTATTCAACTATGTTTGGTTATCAACGTAAAATGTTATTGATCACATGTTATGCAATAGTCTGAACCACATGTTAGTCACCGGAGTCTAACCCAATTACATTGCATTGTCACCTAACTGATTTCTTTTCGGTCTTCTCTTTGCTTCTAACTCATGAGTTATTTCACCAACTCTTGAATACCTTTAAATTTTCTAATTCAAAACTTACAAATCACCAAATACGCCTTATCTTGAGTGACAAACAGAGTTTGTGTAAATATCATCCACATATTAAGCTCTAGCTCTAAATTATGACTAAGCAAATTTCCAAGTTTCCAACCAAATAAATTAACAACGTAACTAATAGTGTACAAACAAACATCAAATTTCATATGACACTCTCTATCCATTTTTTTTTTTGCCTCATTATTTTAGTTTGTTGTTCGAAATTGTCTATTTCTTTAAAAAAAAATTCATTTTGAGTCAGTATCAAAAAAAATTTCGTTATATTATTAAAAAAAGTTGATTTTTATACTAAGGTAAAAAAAAAGGCGGAGAGAGAAATTCATGTGATTTTCACTGCTCCGTACACTTAGAAAAAAAGTAACTGCAAGTGAATAGCCGTTTTAGCTTTAAGACTGGGGAGGAAACGTTCCGGTCAAAATAGAAAGCGGCCGCCATTTTATTATAGTCAAAATGGCCCGGCCCCCGGGCCTATTCTTGAACTATTTCACCCACAATTAAAACGTTTCTCATTAACTTCGGAATCACTAACTACTAACATGGTGGAATTCAAACTACTTTTCTACTTTTCAGTAGCTGACCTTCATAATTGTTTGCTTCTTCCTGCAAATCAAAGTCGTTCTTCAGAGTTCAATTTGATGGAGAGAGCTAAATAATTTGGGCATGAAAGCTGTAATTCGCAACAATATGTCGAGTTTAGGAGCAAGGCTTGATTCGTACTACTCCCTTTACGAATTATAGGCATTGTCTGTTGATCAAAACTTGTATGCATATAAATCAACAAAAGAAAGTGGATTACTATATTTGCAGATTATGACGTGGGATTTAGACTGATTAGCGTCTGGTGGCAAAAGTTTATCCTGGGAATGCACATGGTACCTTAGTTCCATGCACGATGCAAATCACATGCAATAGTTTAAGAATAATTGCCAAAAAAAAAAAGTTTAAGAATAATTGCGGTAAAAAATAAAGCAAGATTGTCTCCGATAGATTGTAGCTTGGAGGTGAATGCCTTTTAAGTTTAACGTAGATGATGAGGTAAATAAACAATATATAGAGCATAAAAATGTCCTACAAGATTATTCTATGATTTCGTGGGTATATGTAGGGGTGTGCATAAACGATTAACCGTACCGTTAAGCCTTAACGGTACGGTTAACCGTTATAACGGTTATTAAAAAAGGCTAATCGTAACCGTACCGTTAAGATTGTGAAATTATTTTTATGATTTCTGATGCGTGCATCAATGTGAACGACGAGCATGTTGAAGAATTATTCCAAGAAAGTCAAGAAAGCATGAATCTATACTTGGAAGCTTCTTCAATAGGTCAAACTTACTATCGGGGGCATCAAGACAAAGCCAGGCTTTGTATGGTGGCGTTCTTGGGAGTTCTTGAAGCTTCTTGATAGTTCTTTAAGGTTTCTTTAAAAGCTTTCTTAGATTTTGGTCTACAAGTTTTTACCTTTCACTTGAAAGGGTTTTTCTTGGTTTAGACCTTAGGTTTCTTTATGTTCTTAATTATTTTTGTACGTGTGCGTAGTTAATTAAGTTGGAGAACCGTATAACGTTACTTGGCGCACAAGGTTAAGTTAGGTTTCCTATTTCAAGAGGGATTCCTACTCAAAATTGAAAGTGGCGGCTGCTTGGAGATCAAGGCAAAGTGGAAGAGTTTTACTCAAGCTAGAACTCTAATGTATTTAGAAAAAGTAGGAGTTTTACTCAAGTTAGAACTCTAATATGCTTAGGAAAAGAAGGAGTTTTATTCTAGTTAGAGTTCTAATAGTCTTAGGAAAGGATTGCTATAAATACTCCATGTAATTCACGAATTCATTCATTCATTCACGATTTGAGCAATACAAAACACATATATTTTTGAGTGATATTTTGGTTGGATTGCCTAAATATTTCTTTGGCTAACTTGCGAGTTGGTTGTTGTTTTGGGTGTTTTAGTTAAAACATTCATTGGTTTGATTAATTAAGTGGACTCTTAATTAATTAAACTCAGTTCTTGCCTAGTTCTTGGTGATTTATCTATATAGGACGAAGCTTAGAACATATCCTTGTGATAACTTGGTTTTCGGATCAAGAATCACATCAATTTCTTAGCTCATTTGTGTCTTCTACAATAGTAATAACACATATTTATATAAGGTATGATCATGCATAAAAAAAATTGTGATAATTATTCATATTTTAGACTTTTAAGTTTAGTTTTTTTTAAAAAATAATAATAACGGTAACCGACGGTTAAACGTTACAAAAATTTCATAACCGTAACCATTAACCGTTAAGGTTGACGGTTCGGTAACCGTACCTGTTAATTCTTAACAGTTCGGTAAAATAACCGTTAATATGAACCGGTTATACACGGTTAACGGTTACGGAACGGTTAAGGTTATTTTGCACACCCCTAAGTGTATGTAGTGAAGATTTGATATTAGAAAATCATACATTTATTCTTTACGAAGATCATCTGATGTATGACTATTTTTTTATTGCAGGAGGAAGTACTTAATTTTTTTATTTAAAAAAATTAAAGTACGAATACAACCTTTAATACATCTTGTTGATAAAAAATTAATCTTTTGATTAAGGAGGAGGAGGAGGAGGAGGAGGAGGAGGAGGAGGAAAAGGAGGAGGAGGAAGAAGAAGAGGAGGACGAGGACGAAGACGAGGAAGAAGAGGACGAGTATGAGGAAGAAGAAGAAGAGGAGGAGGAAGAGGAAGAAAAAGAAGATGATGATGATCATGATCATGAATAACAAAAACTTCCCCAGAATAAGGACTAGCCTCCAAACTAACCTAATTCTAATTAAGATTAATTGTTAATTTCAGAAAAATAAAATAAAATAAAAAGATTAAAAGAAAAATAAATCTTTTCCTTTTCTTCAAATCAACCTAATGCTGTGATGTTTCCTTTCCTCCAATTTCCCTATTGTCCACGACATCTACTTTTTTTCTATTCTTGTCCTTTATTTCTTTTTTTTTCTTTTACCTTGTAGGCTAATTTCCTTCTTTTTACTTTTCTTGGCCCAAATTTCACAAACAACCCAATGCTAGCTCCATCATGTTTTTGCCACCAATATGCATTTATACGAAAAGCCTTAAAATTAGCAATAACCGAAACGATTATGACTAAACTAAGATTACGGGCTTTTAGCATAAATGTGCCCAAATAAACCCAAAATTATCAAAAACTCATCCAAAAAGGAGTTCGAATCAATACAAAAAATACAAATAAATGTACTTATCATCCCTCCCAAATTTATTTCTCTATTAAATGTATTGTTTTCTATGCTGTCACATTTCTCTCTTTGATGCATGGAGATGAAAGCATATCCATCAAATCTCAACAATATAATAATAGCCAGCAAAAGAGTAAACCACCCTTCAATTCCTCCTCCATTCCCCTACCATTTCTAACGACAATGCATTCCTTCAGGCGTATTCGTGCACCCTTCCTTTGTATGACGTGTTCCTCCACAATGAGAGCATCTAAGGTGAGACTAATCATCTTTTACCCAAAGTGATGGTTTCTCTAGTCAGAGCTTCGTGGCTAGCCCACACCTAATGCCAAAACCATGCCCCTTTGACAAAGGCAAGTAAGGTACGGTTCGGTTCGGTTCTTGACATAATTTTCCTCCTCGTTATATCCCTCCTAATGGTACTATATGCGGGCTTGTGGCTTCAACTAATGGAAGTGGATCTCGGTTGACGAGATCACATTTATCCTTGTCAAGGCTTTCATCTAATCCGTCTAAAAATTTATATAGAAGATTTTGTTGTATAATTTTGTTATATGTGAAGATGTCCTCCGGATTTTTGGAGGGATTTGGCATTCTTCTATTGATCTCTTTACAGATCGACATTAGTTTTCCATAGTATGCTTTAATTGTCTCACGTCCTTGTGTGATTGAATTTGCTTTGATGGTTAGATCATAGATTTATAACCCCGTCTCTCCCATTGCTATATATAGTCTCTATTCCATTCCAAAGTTCCTTTACTATCGTAAAATCTAAAAATTGGTTTACCACCTCAAAATCTATGTTTTCGTTTATCTAGGAAAAAAGGTTGAATCTTTTTGGACCTAATGATTGTACTCTTAGGCGTCTTTGGAAGGAGGATCGGTTGTGATGTGGTTGAGTCGTCATCTTTCTCTGATTGCCAAGTGTATTAATATGGCCTACTTTTTGTAATTATGGTTGTTTAATTTCTCTAAGATAATTATGATTTGTTGGTGTTTAACTGTTACATCAATTGCAACAGTTGATCCATAGTCACCGGGTTTTTTGGTGGAGAACTCATGTTCACGAATAAATGTTAGGGTATGTGATAAAGCTTTTTCTAGCTAAAAACCGATTGGTTAGCCGTTGGCTTTGATACCAAGAAAGTAGTTTAAGAAAAATTCTTCTTGTTATTAATGAATCATGCATTACATGCTTAATATTTATAGTTAACTTTGCCTAACCTTTTCTCCAATGCACAAAGATTTTCCCATCATCCCACACTCAGGTGTATTCGTGCTTCATAGGTGGTGCAAGCATGGCTTTGAATCTCATGGCAAATTCATCTGAAGAATTCGCAACTCAATTGGGTGCGCTCCTTCCCATCTATTTCTTTCTCCGATAATATTGATTTCTCACCTTTTCCAGGTTTAATAAACTTCAAAAGATCATCAAAATATGGGGAGTCATGGTAGTTAAGGACTCCCGTTGCAAGGTCGGTATGTTCCCCTATCTCTTCAATTTCCTTTATTTATATATATATTTTAATATTATATGGAGTACTTTACAATAGACCTGTGCGTTGGGTCGAGTTAGGATCGGGATGAGTCACATGAAAAATGGGTTGGGTTAGGCCAAAGAAAATGCAAAATGGACCGAGTCGGATCAAGCCAAAAAAGATACAAAACTAGTTGAGTCAGGATGGGCCATCCAAAGAAGATATAGTTTTATCTATAAAGGGTGATAGTTTGCGTGTATCACCTCCAATCTTTGCCCGTGGACCATTGACAAGTGAAAATCGTTCATTATTGTTTTAGAAGCATTGGAAACTAATTGGCCCATTAGTGACCTTACTTGACCCAGTAAAGACCCAATAAAATATGACTCTTTAAAAGACCAACCCATTAAACTCATAATTCATTAGACCCTTTTACAAAAGGTTCGATCAAAGGCCTTTAATAGGGCCTTCTCCTTTGAATAGGTCTACTCTACATTGAGGCATTAGGTGGAATAGATTTGATGGACCCAATTCGTTCGACAATAACTGAGACATTATCTCCGGTTCATACTCTTCCTTTCACAGTCGACCATGACTTTCCCTTCAACGGCGAGACGACAAATTCTGGATTCGGTCCCTCCCATCTCTCTCCCTTGCTGAGAATAATGAAAATGGACATCCTAGTTGCTGAAATATTGTGAAAAGAGGTTAAGGAAGTGAAGTAGAGGGACGTGTTTAACCCGGTTTATTTGATCCAGCTTTGGTCTTAGAGGAAGAATCTCTCTGAAATCTTCATCTATGCCCTTAATTTTAAGGTTTACAATGAAAGATAAACACATGTAAAGATTGAAAGTTATGTTGTGAAAAATGCAAGAACGATAAGCTAAGATAAAGATCACACAAACACATAGAATTTACATGATATATAAACAATGTGCTAGCTACGTCCATAGGCCGAAGGAGAACGGATTTTATCAATATGTGAAGAGGGAGGCAAAATACAAAAGTCTGAATATAGAGATTAGGTTAACAAGGATTTAAATAAAATTCCTAGGAAAAAAACCTAATTAGAATTTGACTTAATTTCCCCTAGACCTCCTACTCGCTGACCGGGCAAGAGACCCCTGCCCCCCCCCCCCCCCCCAGACATCTGCGAAAATCGAGTGCATGAAATTATAACTCATATTATGACAAATTAAAAGATATTAACATAATATCGCTTTTGAATTAAGGAATTTTTCTTTGGATTCATTGTAGATTTTTAATGTTTTACAATAATCTAACTAGAAAATCGATTTTTCCCCCCTTGTTTAGATGAATTCGCATTATCAAACTATTTTACTGAATATACGTCAGTTATCTATTTTTGTTTTTTTAGAAAAAAAATCAACTCCTACAGATTATTTTTTTTTAAAATAATTAAAAGGTTGAATTATATCAATTGAACAAGGTTAAGAATGTATTTTTATTTTCATAATTTTTTTATGTGGTTAATACTCCGTAGTTTAACTTAAAACTAGTAATGTTTAGAAAGAGGCCTAATCCTAATTTCATACAACCCCCCCACAGACAGCCAGACACCCAGCCCCTCTCTCCAAATTTCTTGGTCTGTAATGCTTGTACTCCGTAATTGTCAACTCATGAGTCATGACCTTAAAGGCAGTAGAGCATATTCAATTTGATGATGTTGATTTGTTAGAATATCATAAAGGTAGAGGATATTCAAAAGTTAAATAAATACATTTTAAAACCCAAGGATTTTGATATACGAACACTCTCCAAAAGCTACATCTTCCTGTCCTATATACGGAATACGGAGTACCTAAATTATTATATTGAGGGCATTTCATTTATAGAGAAAGAATAAGATTTTAAAATGGGTTCATTTGACGGGAATAGCTCAGAGTTGAAATAGGTAGTAGAATACGTAAATTAGGTATGGGCCATATGGCTACCCTCTTCCCTCCAGCAAGAAGCTAGCTAGGTATAAGATGATAGATATCCCCCCCAAAACACACACACACACATGGACAATGGACAATGGACAATGGACAATGGACATGCCTACATTATCATTTTCTTTTTGGTATCTATTGATTACTAGAAACATGACATCTATAATAATTTCAATTTCCCTACCAGTTAGCAACTTTGGAAATATATATATAAATTCACAGAGGAAATTAAAACAAGACACATACGAAGTATAGATTTGATGTGTATCATCATTTGCTGATACATTATTACAATCTTTACACTGATATATGGAGTATACGTATATAAATTTGGCACCATGCCATCAGATTCTTTATACAAAATTGCTAACTTGACTAATTTACATACATGTTGTATACCTATAACTCTGTTCTTTGCTATCCCCTTACCAGTAAGAATGACACTTGAAGTGAAAATAAAAATAGAAAGTTAAATTTTTTTTTCCTCTTCGACAATGTTAATGATTGTCAAAACAATTGGTAGAAGTAAACTAAAACGATCCCACGATTCTACTCAATGTTGAATCAAAATAAATGTTTGGCTAGCTAATATAATTAAGATGAGTCTAATTAGAAGGATAAGAAGAAACTAAATGAGGAGGGATGCAAGGAGAATTCTTCCAAACTCTAGAATGCAACCTCAGCATATCTTTAGCCCTTTCCTTGGTCTTTGCACTACAATCCACTTGTATGACCAAGCACAACTTGGCCACCACCCCAACCTCCATCATCTCCCCAACCACCTTGGTCGCTCCAACGTACCTTGATATCGACGACAAAATCCTAACCGCCCGATCACTTGCCACATGTGACACCCTTAGGATCTTCTTAGACACTACTGCTAACCCTGCACCGTGCCCTACTAGATCCGCCCTTCCCTCCGCACATCCACATAACTGGTCTAACACCACCAACGCAAGTTCCAAGATTCGTCGGTCCAGCATCCCGTCTAGAAGCAACTCAACCAACACGTTGACCGCCCCCGACCCAACCGCCTTGACTCGATTCCTACCCCAAGGGTTCAGCTCAATAAGTAACTTCAATGCGTTTTTCGTGGCCTGGTTAGAAATCTGATCCCTCAAAATGCTGACAATTTCATCAAAGATCTCATACTTAACGCTTCCCAACTGAGTGGGGTCCGCTACACTGTAAACCAACCTGAGCACGTTCACGGCATTTTCTCTTTGCTGGCGAGACGTTGATTCAGTGCGCAACAAATTAACCAAAGAACCAACAAACAAGTTTGCATGATCATCATTTCTGAAGATCACACCCTTGAGGTCTTGATCATAGCCGTCCATCTGTGCTAGGATGGATATCACCTCTTCTTTCTCCCCCCTCGTTGCATCTTTTTCTGTCAGGATAGAAGCTACATACTGGAATGCCCCGGAAGATACTAGAAGCTTCTTGGTTGTTGGGTGAGTAGGAAAGGACCGGATCCTCTGCAGACAGGTGTGACGCATCTGGGGAGACTTCTTAGCGTCGGAGATGAGCTTGCATATGTTTGAGCGGGTGAGGATAGGAGGCTGCGTAGGGGTGGGGATGCGCTCGATGCCGTCTGATGCATGGAGGATACACCATGATTGGATTAGACGGCGGAGAGTATGATTAGGGGTGATCATCAAACCAAGATCATCAGTATTATCATGATCTAAGATTGACGATGGACGGTCGTTAACAATAAGGGATTGTTTGGTAACAGGACAAACGGTGTTTTTGCAGGTAAAAAGCCACTTTTCAATAGAAAATCTATCATAAGTAATACCAGTTGAAATAGTAACAGGATCCCTCATCAGTTGAAGAGAGATTGGGCATATGAAATGAGATGGGATCTCAATATTAACCTCCATTGTATCTAATTTTTACAGGCTAAAACTATGAGATAATCTAGAAGTAATACTTGGTATATGGTATTGATCGGAAGCAAGCTAGCAAGCCCAAGGAATAACTTTGGTTAGGAAGAAAAAGGATTAAAAGAGAGAGGGTATATATGTGATGAGCAGCGGGGTGGGGTTGATAGATGCCTGGTAGGATAGAGAAAGGAATAGCTAGCTAGAATTATGGCGCCCCATGTTTACAACTTGATAATACAGCTTCAAAGTCAAACACGCTATTTTTCAAACCTGGAGAATTGAGAGCATTTTTATTTTTTATGTGTCTCTACTGTTAGCATACGACTTCGTATAGGCTAGGAGGAAAGTAAAGGAGGGAAAAGCTAAAATTTGACCTATTATTGCCAGCTCAATAAATAAAAGTGGAAAAATAAAGATGAAATATATCCAGAGCGTAAATAGAACAGTAATACTATCAATGGGTAATAACCGTATAAGAGAGAGGAGGAAAGAGTAGACACATCTCATCTCTTGTGTATGAAGTCGGTGTTTTGTATTCATTGTATAAAGGGGCTCCTTTCTTTTGACTTTCTTTAGTCCAAGGATCCATATTTCACGTTAGTTCTACAAAGTTCTTTTTATATATAAATCTAGGATAGTGTATTATATTACTTTTGCATGAGCTCACATTTATTTATTTATTTATTTTCCTTGTCTTGACTATCTCAATGAACTCTTGAAATAAGCATAAATTTTCTTTAAACTTATAATCGTAAAATCAAAGTAAAGTAATATTGATCCTAATTAATTGGCTGCTCTAATAACTTATTTAAATCCTTATCAATACTTCGCTTAGTGTCCTTTATTATTGCTCGATCTTGTGCAAGAATTATATTGGTCCTTATTTTTTGTGTGGTTGATAAGTTTGGATGGTGAACTGACAATTTAGCAGGTAAACTGGTAAGGAAGCGTAGTGCTTTGTACAATTAGTAATTAATTAGAATTGAAATTAATGCGTACTTATGTGTATGGAAATTTAATAAGTCATCAAGACGCCTGGGATCGAGCATGAAAAAGTATCACTTCTAGATTGCCCATAAATTGATAAAAAAAATCATACTTCCTCCCTCCAATGGCTACAGGCTACAGCTATTTAGACTTGGAATAGAGGTAACTCTGGTAAAGTGACAATTAAGGGGCTAAAGTAAGTATGTAGATGAGATTAGTTGTTCAAAGTATCAACGTATGGAAGTTTCCGCAATTCCTGGAAGTTGTAATTTAATTTTGTTAGCTTAATTAAATGGGATTGATTCTTGGAGCACATGGAGACCAACATTAAACTTAGTTATTTACATCCTTGCCCCTTTATATAATTATAATACGTATTATCACAATGTAAGAATAAGAAGCTTTCAAACTTTAACTATCTTCACTACCGCAATGCGCCGCTGTGACTCCGTCGACGTTCTTTCACTTTCCTTATATAATGGTTTGAACCACAATGATTCGGAACTTACTTTAATTTGTTGCGATTTCAATATATTTGAAACAATAACTATATTGATAAATCATCCAAATAATTTAATATATCAAAGCTTGTACAATTAAGAAAAATCAATCATTGTTGATTAATGAGATCCGAAAGCCTTCTTTAGGTAATAGGTCGGCAGGAATGTGACGACAATGGTATGTTATGCTGCCATGGAATAATGAAGGAAGAATTAATGAAGACTACTGTAAAGTGGATGGAACAAGGAAGCTTTATAATGTTTTAAGGAAAAGGTAATAATGAAAACTTTCAATGGTTAAAAGAAAAGGTTTCAAACAATTCAATACCTTTTTATTTGATCTTTAGAGACCCTCAAAATAAGTTTGAAATCCAATTATATGAGTGTTAGAAATCGGTTGAATTAGGTGTTTAATGTCAAAATAGATAGTCAAAATGACTGAGTTTTAAAGGATGTTATTTTGAGATACTTTAAAAAATAAGTTAGTGAACAAAAAAGTTTTAAATACATCTAGGGTCATGTGAAGAGGTTTTAAACTATTTAATACCTTATATTCAATTTTCATTCTTCTTTAAAAATTTGATCTTTTGTGGCTTTACATATAGAGAAAAACTCTTTCTTCTTCTTCCTTAGTTCTTATTCGGTTTTCCTCAAAAATTGTTCGGAGCATATTGTAAGTTTCTAATCTCTCATTTTGAGTGCACATTAAGGGAGTTCGCTGTGTTAAATCTCGGGGGGCAACGCCATCTTCGATTACACCATAATCGGGGCTAATTTTGCTTCTAAAACAGTGTTTCTAACCCGTCACAGCTTTACGTACATTAATAAATTTCTCGCATATTTCTCTTTTGGTTTTCCTGATTCTACAGCCGTTCTACTTACATTTGTTGTCTGAATTTTGTTAGTGTTTACTGATGACATTTTTCGATTGAATGGATGCTAGAAATGTGGATATCACATGTCAATTTTCAAAGTTGGTATGACTTGTTTGGATTTAAACGTACTTGTATATGATGTACAGTTACTTTTTTTGGTAAATAATTTAAAGTGGTTCATTGGTTGTGCCATTGTGTGCATATGTAACAACTGTAACTATAGGAGCTGGGTTTATGATGCCCCAATTTGGATTAATTTACCTCTTTTTGTGTGAGCGAAATTTTCAAATTATGGATTTTTTTAGATGTGTCGTAATTTAGAGGGTGTTATGCTCAAATTGTAGGGATTTATTGGGCGCCAAAGGGGTAGGTTTATCAATTAGGGTTGAATTTCGTTTATTTTTCTATATTTTCATTGAACCCCTTTGGTTAATTCTGGAAGTATTGTAAAGCTTTGGTATACAAAATGTAGCTAATCGATTGGGTATATGATTATTCCATTGCATGATTTAGTGTGCTCCTAAAAGATTACCCCAAATCACTATTTGGAATCAAAGTTTGAAAATTTTGGCCACAAATTCTCATCATGTTATAAGAAATAATGTATTCAAATGGGATCATGTTGGATGCATTACAGTGTAAATTTTTAAAATATTAAGTTTTCATAATTTTTTGTCTTACGTATTTGGAGATAAAAAAGTTTAAAGCCGTGTATTGGAGACCGTGAAAGTCAAATTGGGACAATTTTTTAGGGACAGAGGGAATATTATAATAAGTGTTATGTGTTTCAGTGTTGGACTGTTGGTACAAAAAATTGTGTAGAATTCATAATTGATAAACCTACCCCTAATTGATATAAAAACACAATTTTTTGGCGCCCAATAATATTATAATACTCTCTTCGTCTCTTTTTAATTGCTACATTTGACTTTTTACGGTTTTTAAGATACAATTTAAAATATTTTTTTCCTCTAAATTTGTAAGATAAAAAATCATAAAAACTTGATATTCTAAAATTTTACATAGATACAGATCCAACAAGATTCCACTTGAATATATTTGTTATAACATAATTAAAATTTACGGCCAAAATTTATAAAATTTAACTCTCAAAATGAAAATGTAGCAAGTAAAAAAACGGAGGGAGTAAGTGTTATATGTAGAATTCAAATTAGATATTACCTCTATCCTTAATTTTTTGCCCCATTTGACTTTCTATGGTATTCAAGACACAACTTAAAACATCTTTATCTCCAAATTCGTTAGCCGAAAAATTATTAAAACTTATTATTCTAAAAATTTACATAGAAATGTATATATCAAGATCTCACTTAAGTATATTATCTCTTATAACACAATAAGAATTTATGAACTTTATAAATAAAAATAGAGCAATTATAAAGGGATGAATGGAGTAAAATATTTACTAGATGAGTACAATTTCACAGAAAAACTTAAGTGTTGCAAAAGTGGGAATTGATAATATTGATTGCTCTCTCAATCTTTATTAAGTTGTCTCATTTACATACACCTAAGTTATTAAATTTTAGTTGGAAAAATTGACAAATATAGTGAGACTATATATTATTGTTTAAAAAAACAAATAAATGAGGGTGGAGAAGCGGAGATGGATCATGTGAGGTAGAGCAAGCCCATTGCTAGTGGCCTAGTGCTGAGCTGCTCGCTTTAGGATAGGTAGGTATGAACTTATGGCTTATGCACGCAGCACGCATATATATGTATAACGTTATACGGTCGAGTGTCTTCTTGATTGTTGATAAACAAGTTGTAAAATATAGTTCTGCCATACTCCACCTTACTCCTGTGATTGATTTGAATTTCTTCTCCTACATTTATTTTTGGTGGAGATTGTCTATTATTTTTATACTTGTGAATAATTTCGGTACATTATATTAATTACATTGACTCTCCTAGGAGTCCTACCCAATTACCCAACCAATAGCAAGTTGGCAATCACATTATAATTTTAAGCTCTGACCTGATCTCCCACCACTTTTATGATAGTGAAGCTCCTCCTTACAAATCAAACTAATTTTTCAAATTATCTGATGCAAAATTAAAGAAATAATATATATTTTTTAACACTTCGTGTAAAAGGACAAACAAACAAAATAATCAACGAGTGAACCTTTGGTAAGTCGGCAACAGCCAAACGCAAGTAGTTCAATTCCAACAGAAGACGGCGAACATATACCACATTTTTTTTATGGATAAGAAAAATACATTCTCGAAAGACAATATAGCATTCAATACTTAGTACGTACATTGTCGTCTACGAATTGTTATACAAATAACAAAAGTATCTTATTTCATTGCAACGTTATTTGTAATCATAGTTGTAATAAATAACTTATAAGTACTCCCTCCGACCTTTTACTTTTACTCTATTTTTAATTATAATGTTAGAGTTTTAAAAAAAATTAATTATTTAATTTTTATTATTTTATAAAAAATAATAAATTTAAATGGAAATTATCTTGGGAAAGTTTGAGGTAGCTTACCATCTCAATATCCAAGTAGGAATGGCAAGAGTTGGATTTGCATTACCGTCAAAGAAAATAAAAATTGTATTCACTCACAGGTCACAAGTCACAACACTACGATCCGTTGATATCATATTCCTAAAAAGGCGACGATGGATCTTAGATCGAGCTTAGGTTTGCCAATTACCTTTGAAACTTGAAATACTGTGAACGAAGAAAAAGATTATAGAAAATAATCATATTTATAAAAGTCAAAAAGCATTTAGTCAACCCATATGACGTCGTTGTCAGTTAACTTACCCGAATATTAGATTGGCGATATCTTCGCCATCAGAACTTGCTTGCATGCCAACAGCTTTTTCTGATATTCATAATTAATTACTCCCTAATAATCAAGACGTGGAAACAGAATCTTATTACGCTAATCCATGAAATAGGAAATAAACAATTTCAGATTTTACTACTTTTTTATTTAAAATGATATATATTTTTAAATTAAACTTTGACTCTACATTTATCTCAATTTAATAGAGAACAACATATTTATACGATGTCTTTTTAAATTTATTCTAATATATAAATTTTAAATATGAAATTTTTATATTCTTTTTATAAACATAATAAAAGATATTTAATTTTAAAATTTACTTTAAAATCTACACACACAAAAATTAGATAAAAATAATAATTGAGAGAGAGTATAAATTACACCCTTATGGCTCGCCTAGAATCAGGGTTAAAATCAAGGGGTATTTATTCAAAAGTACATATTCATGAAGGAATATTTTAGGGGTATTAGAGCAAGGAGTGAGGCAGAAAGATAAAATGCAAGTACTTACCACTACCAACATTGACAACACCGAATCAACCAGGCAACCACCCTGAAATCTACAGAGAAAAGCAAGTACTTACCATTACCAACCAGCCAACACACAAATTTTCAAAATCACCCCAACAACGCATATGAGGAGGAGAGAGAAAGGGAGAGAGGGGGAGGCGGACGCAGAGGTACAGAGGCAAGGGAGAGGCGGAGGTACCAAGGTTGGGGTAAAGAAGTAAATTACTAGGACGAAAGAAGAGAGTGAGAGTTTTTTTACTTGGGCAACAATTACCGAGGGGGGAGGATGGGAGATTTTTTTCCCCATCTTTTTAGGGTAATAGTTCACCCATTATTTTATTATCTTAAATCCAAACCACATAAAAACCCATAATTATTACTCTTTTATTTATATCTGGGTACTCGGATTTTCAAGTACCTGATATTCAGAGTAGTTTGAAAATCGGCCTCATGACCCGACCCGATTTAAGCGGGCACCCGCTTAACGGTATCCGTTTAAACAGGGTCGGGTCATAGGATACCCAATTTAAGCTGGAGCACCCATTACAGCAGCAAACCCATGAAAACTTGAAACACGAAGACCCACTGTATATTCATTACAATTGAAGAAAGTCCTCAACACAAACACAAAATTAAGGTAACTCCTGATATTCTATCTCATAAGGATGTTATAGAACATCAGCATTCATGATGTGAAGGAATCCTGTTTATGATGAATTGAAAAAGATGCAAGATGTAGGAATGTTTAGAATCTTTTTACTCTACTCCTGTTTCTTTGTTTTTTTATTTGTAAAAACTACCGTAATACACAATCCCTTCAATTTCCTTGTTTTTCGAGTGATCTGTTTTCAAGGTGACTGAATGATTTTACTACTTCTGTAGGTTCTGTTTGATTGATATTAGGCCATGTGTTTATTTCACTCGTCCTAATTAATCGATCACTCTTTTAATTAATAAGAGAACTTTGAACTTTCTGGCATTACCCTCACTGACACTTATACTAAGAATTTAAAAAAGGACGCACAGGATGGTAACGTAATTCAGCTAAATCCCTTAAATTGACATCAAATTAAGTACTATATTCCATTTTATTATGAAGATGAAGAGAGTATCATGTTTTCAGTCGCAATAGTTGCCTAGAACCAGTCATAATAATCACTTCAACAAGTTCTACAATTTCTCTCTTATTCTGTAAAACATGTTCCTTGATATCAAACTACCTACACAATACATGACTGAGTGTGTAGTATTGTTGATGCAAGCATACAACTGCAAAATGCATTGAGCTGAGCTTGCAAGTCTATGATAGCGGAAATGGAAATAATACACACCAGAGCCACTTCCATAGATGGCAAGATATGCCGATTTTCCGGTTTCTGTATGCAGGGTAAACACCACAAGGTTAAGTGATGAAAAACTTACAAGTTGCAAGTAAGTATGAATATACAAAAAGCCGCCTTACATTGGAAGCAATGGATCTGCTTTTGCTATGACAAAATCAGCAATCCTGCCAAATAAATTATAAAAATTTCATCATATTAACTAAAACAAACTAGATCAATAGTCTGGCAGTGACTGTGACACGCATATAGAAATTTGAAAAACTCAAGCATTTCCATGACATGATCATTTGAAAACCATTGACAATACAACAGTAAAACAGCAAAAAACGAATTAAAAAAATATTTCAGGTACTTAGATACCTGTTTATAGTTTTATCATGCCCATGACCCAACTCGAGTATCCTTCTTTTTACCGCGTCGGATACCCAACCCAAAAAATCAAAATTAAAAAAAAAAAACTGACTAATTATTCGGATCAGTCGGGATCGGGTAAATTTGAACACCCCTACTCATTATCCCCATCCCAGACAAGGCCTTATATGTTTAACATAGTATGACCTCTCGTCCCTTGTAAGAATAAGTACTTAGTAAGGACTAGAGTTTATTACTTTTTTTAAGGGTTCATTTGATTAGCTGAAGTGTATAAATATTGTTGTTAAAATTGTCTAAATTATATTTTTGTAGCAGGAGTATAAAGTGTGTATATATATATATATATATATATATATATATATATATATATATATATATGTAAATGGGTTGCTAATTCTAATTTGGTTTGTCAAAATTGAAAATCTTTTATTTTAATCATATAGTGTAGTATACTAATTACTAATTACTAATTACTAATTTCGGAGTAGTAAAGTATTCCGAGGGCGTAAATGCAATGGGCCTGATTGTATAAACTTTAAGAAACGACGTAAATGAGTCTCAAATGTGGCTAAAATTTCTACCAACATTTTAAATTATTTTATATTTCAATCCATAACATAAAATGTTAATCGTATTTATGGGCTTGTTACATTGGCTTAAGCGGAATAGCGTGCAGCCAATAACTGATAGGTTAGGACTTAGGAGTCCCATAAATCGATGCATGAAATATTGAAATGGAATTCATAATTTCGACATTTTCCTTCGAATGGTTATGATAACTAATTTTTCACAAAAATATTTGGTTCAGATATGAAACAATATACCCACTACTTGTAATTATATTTAATAGTAACAGCATTTTTTAGCAAAAGTATTATGATAACTATAACAGTTCATTATTATAAATCACTATTGAAGATAAATTTCGACTATGAAAAACTTAACATGTAGATGATTGATGGAATTCATTTGATGATTATGACTTAAAAAAAAAAGGTGCATGGAGCATGTGTTCATTGATATTCCACTAGCTACCTACACAATTTCAAATAAAAGGTTTTTTTTTTTTTTTTTAACAATAGTAATGTGAAACTAGTTTGGTTTCTTCTTTGAGCTCCATCCTTCGCAAAATTTTCTGAAGTTAACACAAAATTCCATTTCACATCCACTATGCATTGAACGATTATTTACTCTATTTGGATCTCGATGTATTGTACAAATTTGATGTACCGCACCCTGTAGCACTACAATACAGAGTACTTGATAGCATTGGCATTACAATACTAGTTGATTGGGTATAGTATTATGACACACCTAATTTGCATGGTGCTATTATCCTCTTAGCTAGGGTATCAATTCAAGTTGTCATAATAGATTTGGTTCACTATTACTACTGTGGTAAGTAGTATTTGAATCGGGATGAAATGAGTTATCGATTGCCTTCAGGCTAGGTCAGTTCAGATTAGGTTAATGGTAAAGTCGGGTTTTATCAATTAATTTTTTTAGATTTAGTGATGATTAGTTTAAAATAATTTATTTAAAGTATGGCTGGAACTTTGTATTGAGTCATGTCAGATCATCTCAAATCAATTCGCTTCGAATTTGGATATATTAAGTTAGTTTATTTGGGATTGAATAGATTGTCAGTCATTTAATAGGATAAGCCAATCTAATTATAGTTGAAAGTTGAACAGAGTGTTAAGACTAAATTATGTTATACATTTAAGGGAAGTACCTACACCGAGATAGCATATCATTTCTTCTCGATCAATCAACAACTTTCAAGATATTTCCTTCAATATGAGTAAATACAGTTAGTGATTAATTTTGGATCAATGATAATTTACTCTTAATTGTCCGAATTAAGTAAGACTTCCATCTTTTCATTGGATTCTTTTTTTCTGATCTATCCTAGTACAGATAAAATCTAGTGAATGTGACACTAATGACAATACTAATCAGTGTTCAATTTAGTGTAGTTATCTAGTACAGTGTACATGTTAATATTCTGTTTTTCTGGAGTCAAATAGAACACATACTACTGTGCTGGATGCCTTACATTTCCAATTTTGCATCTAACTTTATATAGAGGAATTTTGCATACAACATTATCATTTGATCAATAAAAAGTTTTGGCAGGGGATTTTTTATAATAAAAAACAATAAATTAGCCCATAATTAAGGGGCCCAAGTGAACAATTTAAAGTGGTGTCACACTGAGCGCAGTGGAATGACCATAACTTACGTGTGACATTAAAATGGCAGTTGGGCCTAATATGTCGGACTATGGCCATCTAATAATGTCTGATTATGTACCCTAAGTAAGTTTCAATTGGCTCCCAAGACCTCTTCAATGTTCCTATGGTTGTCTGCTTTGCTTTAGTGTCTGAGAAATTCATACTGTAAGATCAAGAGAGTCACTAAGTCACCATGTCTTTAGCTAAAATACAAGCGTACGTAATTAGGTATGTAGTAAGGTAAGGATAATTCCTAAAAAAGTAGCTAAGCTTAATATGGATTATTTTTCAATTAAACTTGCTCCATGCATACTATTTCAGGCTCGTAATAATTATTCAATTTCCATTTTCTGTTTTCTTACATAAACATTCCATTTGTTAATGTTTTTATCATGTACTCCCTGTCCGACTAAATCTTATTCCTTTTGGCTTCATACTTTTACTCATATATTTTAATTATTAATATCTTTAGTTACAAGTATTAATTTTGTTTTTTAAAAAGATTTAAAAATACATATTATCACTGATCCAACAAGCTTTTTTTTTTAAAAAAAAAATGTGTTATTTATTATATTTGTGTAAATAATATGGTCAAAGTAAGAACACTTGTACCTACATAAGTGAAAATGAGTAAGGTTTTACGAGATTGAGAGATTATGACATTACTTCTTTTATTTTTTCCAGACTAATTCCTTTTCTGACTTAGAGCATTTCAAGTATCACCTATCAAATATGTTTAATTTGTAACTTATCTTTTGCTTAAAACTATACTTTTTATAATTTTCCCAAGCCACATATGTAGAACCAACCTTGTATAATTAGACCTTATACTATATATACGAAATAGAAAATATATAGTTAGACCTTTTATATGTATGAAGTACAAATATACACATACTCGTTGTATATTATTATTGTTCATGTCTAGAGTAAATGTGTATCTTAAAATTTAATATTATAAGTCCATAACACTATAATGATAGGTATAGACGACAGACTTTTAATGTATACCCCAATTACTTCGTATATCTTTTCCATTCCTCCAAGAGGTTTGGAGAAACAATCATCTTAATTACGTGAAATTGGGAAATAAAAACGTCTAATGTGTTAACGAAATTTTGATGATGGTCGAATTTGCTTGTACTTGTTTGTATTTATCTTATTTTTGCTAAAATTAATTATTTTTGGTATGATCTTAACTCATTCTAGCTAAACTTGTGTTATTTTGTTGAGATTTGTTTTACTATTTTTTTTCTTCTTAAATTTATCTTATTTTCACTTAATTTATTTGAATAATGCAAAGAGAAGAGAACGTAACCTTTAATCAATTAAGTGAATTTATTATTTGTAAAAACATAAAAGCTCAAAAATGACATGATTGCTGGGGCAGGTGGGCTCAATATAACATGCAAGCTAAGACAAATATCATTAAGTATGAGATTATAGCATACTCGGAATTAATCAAATTGCAAACAACACATCGTAAACTTACCAAGAGTGTATCATTTCAGAATCCAACAAACAAAGGAGATTAGTCACAAGTCAAATAGCAATAATTAATGGAGTAAGAAATTATAAGGTATTAATTTCCTGGACTCCAAAAACCACAGGATAGACATGAAAATGAGTTTCTTGAAAATAATTTTAGTCTAAAACACTAGGATGCTACTTATTGGACGCATAATCCAAGTGGATGGATATAGTCAAGAATTTTCTTTACCCCTACAAACATATAATATAATATGTACGATTTTGTTAAAATAAGAACGATATTAGAAATGACAAGGATAAAATGTATTTAAATTTTTTTTAGATCTAGCTAGTACATGATCATCTTTTATGTAGATATAGTGATACTTTTTTTATTTTTTTAAATGACTTGTGATTTTTTTTTACATTAAATCTCATGTATTGAATTTTCTATGCATTCTTCTAATTTTAAATAACTTTTTTATTAGACCCTTTCCATGTTATATATCTTATTAATTTGAACTTGAACACACAAACTCAAATAATCAAATCCACCTCAGTAAAAACAGTTTGTGAGAAGATAATTAGGTTATCAAGAAAGAATTTAAGAAATGTAGAAATATATTTATTTGAGTATAAAATAGTTGCTACATGTAAATATGTAATACAACAAGGCAAGCAGGAAAAGAAAGAAAAAAGAAAATAGGCTACCAATTTCGAAAAAGAAAAACAAGGCAATAAGCAAAAGTCAGCATCATGGGCTTAGGCGCTGAGCTTAAAGAAGAGGCTTGGACCATGGAACAAAGTGGCATAGCCCAACACTAAAAGATTCACATGCATACGTGGTCTTTGCCATCTTCGAAACGTGGGTCGTTTTCATTCGGTAAGTGGAAATGAGAATTTATTTCTAAACAAAAAAACATATTCGAAGAGACGTCCTTTGGTTCTGTACCATCAGATCGTTAATGATCCAATCAAAGTGAAAATCTTGAGCAAGAAAGTTGTGTGTGATTAGCAGGCTTTTGCTATAAAAGCTTCATCATCTTTCACAAAGCTATTTTGTTGGCTTCGAATATCTTTCTCCCTTTTTCTCATTCCTTTTAATTTCTCCCCCACACACACACTGTCTTACCCCTTGCGGATTACGGAGTGCTTGTCTTTTTTCTTTCTTTGTAAATTGTTTTTTTTTTTTTACCAGTTGTGGGGTACTCAGTACTCTGCCTTTTGGACGGCATGTCTTTTCTCTTCACCCCTTTCACTCAATTTCCCTTGTAATTTATACTCATTTCAAGTCAAACTTGGAACAACACTTGTTAGAACCAACATAACATTTATTGAGAAATAGGGAAGATTTAGTCGAGCATTGCTGTTTTATTGACATATTGGCTGAGTAAACTAGCGTCATGATTCTCTCTTCAATTCCAATATGTTAGAACCAACTGTATGAAAAAAGAAATAGAGGTTTGTTTAAGCATATCAAATATTGTAGTTTGTAGTGAACCAAATTTCAGAGGAAACATGTTGATAGTGGATAGAAACAAGGGGAAAAAAAAAAAGGAAGGATATATCTTTGGAGCATATATAAGGAACATTCTACATAGGCTTCGAAATTTGACCATCCCATTCGCCACTACGAATATTGCGGGGGGAGGGGGGGGACCTTTTGTTACACTTGCAGTTGTACCCGACTAGTTTTAGTGATTTACAACATTCTTTTTTTTTTTCCTGACTCAGGGAAAAAGTAGTTGGTGTAAGATTGTTGAGGCTGCTTATTCGTGTGAAGGGACTCAATATGATTTACATTGCTGTCTAAGTAGTCTACTTCGTATAAAGATGTTCCATGGATTATATTTTGTTTAATAAATTTGGTGTTTTATGCATTCCACGAAATTCGCATGCAACTTGAAAAAGTGGGTTGATAAAATGTGAATGAATCTCATACTCCACCGGTCTACCCCTTTCTTCTTTTGCGGTATTCCAAACAAGTGCACCTGTATATTTCATTTTTCTGTGGGGGGGCAAATGAAAGGTAGTTAAGATTATGTGAAGAGCAGGGAGGAAATTATACGGATTTACTTTTTCTTCTAGCCTTCTAGGTTGCCATTTTGGTACCTAAAAACACTTTCTACCTACAATTTTAAACCATTTTCAATTTAAGAATAACTAGTTTTCAAGGCTCGTCTTTTACGGGTTGTTTCATTTTTTTTTTATAGCTGAACAAGCAACCAACCTTTGGCTAGTGCTTACCATTATTTCCTCAATTAAAAGTATTAAGTTGCCTACATATATTAAACTTCTTATATTTGAGTTTAAGTTTTGGCATAACATTATTCTTAGTTAAAGTGTACGTTGTACTCCGTATGCATTATGGTCTTATGGAGTTTCTGCTGAACTTAATAATAACTACAGATCGAGTGCTAGAGTGCAATGCAATACTCTAATATAAATTAAATACTTTTCAAGAAAATTCAAATTGCTTATAATTTATTTGTTTAAGAGACATCATAGACAGACCAAAAAAAAAAAAAGACTTATTCGATCAATCTGTGTAAATAAGCATTAGAGAATTGATCATGCACTACTTATATTAGATCAATCTGCGTGAATGGGCTAGAGTAGGGTCCAATGGTTACTTATATTTCAGTTTTGGAGGATGGACAAGTCTCCTCATTTTACCCTAAGTAAAACAGTACTTCATTTCATACATACAAAATGATTCATGGAGTTGTTGGACTATATTTAATTGGCGTTTCTATTTTACGGCGGTTCAAATGAAAACATAAAATACAAAACAATTAAATGAACCTTATTTACTTCATTCGCCCAAATGTTGCCTCTGAAAGAATATTGTATTGTAGTCTCATTAATAATTTGTCACTTCAACTTGCTGGAATATGTGGTTTGCTTGCGATTAATAGAAATTATACTATTCTCCCAATCTGTTTCTGTTTTTTTTTTAATTCTTTATTCCCCAAGAACATTAACGGTCACAATAGCAAACTCGTTAATTTTCATAGATATCAATATAAAATAATTAAGCTTAAAATGTGAAAAAAGTATACCATGAATATATTATTAAAGCTACGGTCAAATTGCTGAGTATTAATTATATTGTAGGGCCATTAAAGGAATAAAAAGATTAATACAGATGAACTGGTGAAAATACATTTTAAAACTTTAAAAACATGCTCTAAAGATCAAAACGTTTGTTTGATGCATTTAAATCACAATTAAGATCACATCTTTTTTGACCGCTTCTTTAATGACTAGTTAGGTTACAGATATAAGGGACAATACAAATGTGTTTATTTAATAGAGTGGCTAAATTTTTTTTTACAGTTGAGATGAAACGGTTGACAAATTGACAGTAGTATTTTAATTATTTAAGTGTTTTAATTTGGGCTTGGGATTTGGATAGAGTGGGTGACTGACCAAGTAAATTTTTTTGTAATCTATTTAATATAGTTTGGTTATAAGGTCGGGTTTGGGTTGACCCGACCTGATTTTGACCCGTAAATAATTTTGAGTTACATGGGTCATTTTCGAATTGAAATTTTCAACCTTAACCTAACCAATTTAATTTCGGGTCGGGTTCGTGTCAATCCATTTAAGTTTTCGTGTTGAAAACTTCAACCCTAACCCGCTATTTTTCGGGCTGGGTTCAGGTTTGGTTTTCAGGTCGGGTTAGTTTTTGCCTCCCCTATCAATACTTAATCAACACGGTGATGAGCATAGTATATTGTAATACTGTTAAAAACACAGAGAATATAAAGACAGTTATGCCTTGAAGATGAAGATGCAATGTAAGCTGGGAGCGACATATTGGATTGAGAATCTGAGGCACCCAGAGAAAGTGATCTAAATGTACATATTTACTTTTAAATCGTCTAACTTGTAATTCTAAAAAGTATAAAACTTTAAGAAAAATATAATTAAATATTCATTAAACCGAATAGTAGTATATATATATCAAATATAATTTCGGACAATCTCGTAGAATAATCAGTAATCAACAATTATTTACGAGTCTTCTTAGAGACTATCCATAATCCATCCAGTAGGAGTCAAAATTTGTAGTAATTACGAGTATTAATTTATCCAAGACAAACTATGTTCCCGTATTTCAATAGTTTCTTTGTCCAACAATGCTATGCGATTAAGATTATGTTTTTTTTGAATTCAATGCAATATAATTTCTAGATAAGTGTTTTGAAGTGCATTTGGATTCGATGATTTCAATTTAAATATATTATAATTGTTGTAGGAATAAATTCGGCCAATTAGAGCAAGTTCACCAAATTACCAATACCTAAAGATAGAATTTTGAAAATAGTACGATTGTATATTATCTATGTAAATTTTAAAATTTCCTTAAACAAATATAAAGGACAATCTATATACAAAAGGCAAAAAATGCGAATTCCCTGATGAATATGTAGTTATTTGGCAGTTGACATTAGTTAATTTAATTAGCTATTGAAAAAATAAAAAGAAAAACTATAGGCACTACTCTATCAAAGAAACGTTCATTAATAGTGAATACGTACTCCATAGATATGTGGACTGGCACGTAATAAAATTTTTAAAAATATATAATAGCGTATAAAAGTAGAAATGCATTTGCATATTATTTACATAATGGACTTTCTTCTTGCATGCTGTAGAATATGGTAAGAATATCCAAACTTTGTCTAAGGACGTAATGGTGAGAGTGATTAAATTCATTATATATTCATATAAGTATTATGGATGCAAAATTATATCACTTGTTATATCATAGCAAAATACAGTTACAGAGTATGGAGAACTACATTATTGATCAGTGAAATAGTTGTTCTTTGTGAAAGAGCATGCAGTGAATAATTAGAATGAAAGGTATTAAAATTAAACAACTATACACCATGCATATAGCGTATGTATAATTTAGCTTACCGTTGAGATCAAATAACTTACGCATATGAATGTTCTTTATATAATGAACTTTTTCTTGCCGTACAATATGGTAAGAATAAGAACCAAATGCATAATTCACATAAGGATCAAGGATGCAAAACTATATGATGTAATATAATAATAAGAAAGTATAAAGATAATAATTGAATCAGTTCCTTCCTATCAAATAATTTTAGTATATTTTTGTGAAGGAGAAAAATGCTTTTGATTTTGACTCTTTTAGCATCTACAAGGATGCTACTTCTGCAAAAATGATCAAAGAACTTTTCCCTTATTCCCCCATTAAAAAGAAGATGCTTATTCTAAAATTGTCTCAAAGTAGAATGCATGTTAACTAAAGCAGTGCTTATTAAACTTTTAAAAATATTTTTTTATTATTTTTTAGAATTATACCACCAGAAATTTTTATAAATCTCCTTATGCGTAGAATTAAAATATTAGTTTGCATTTATGATTATCCATAGCTTCGTTCCTTTGATTTTAAAATTACGTAAATTCTGAATGTGTTTGAATGTGCTTTGAAATGGAAATGGAAGCAACGCTCAACATCACTTACTTTTTGTATGAGTGGACGACACAGGAAACTTACGTAACACTACCCTACATATTACTTTGCTACTTTATTTCCACAAAGGGACCCGAAAAAGGAAATGTTGAGAGTTGAGAAAGTTTACCAAAGAAAAGTTTAGAAAATACTAAAATGAAATTACATGCTGTTACTGTACAGAGTGTCAGAGTTCGCACCTCAGCTCATGTTGTGCATTGGTTGGTGAGTTATGGTCTGACATTATTAAACATGCATGAGAGTCGAGACTCGAGACTCGATTGGCAATCTTTTGTACGTGATCCTTTTATTTTTCTTTTGTTCCCTTGTCCATTTTCATCTTTAAAATGATCCACTAAAGTCGTTACTTGTTTTTCTTAATTAAACACGTTTAATATCGAACCCCTCCTCGGACTTTGGATGAACTGATGAGACTCATGCATGCACATGTACTTTCACAATGCTCCATTGTTATATTAATTAATTAATTTCGAACAATTCCTTTGATTATTCCATCTGTTTGCATATAGTAGTGCATTTGTTAAATTATAATTTTTGGAGGACTATATTTAATTTAATGAGAATTTTGCATGGATTTATTCTCATAGTTAGGTCATGTGTCCATGGATTTAGGCAATTAGGCCGCCCAATCATGTTGTCCCGTTGAAAGTGATTCTTCTGCTTTCTTCTTAAGCCATTTTCAGCCAATCAGAGTCTCTCTTTTCCCTCATCTTTTTCATTTCTCCGTAAGGAGAGAATTTGCAAATAAAGCCATGCATCGGTTACGTGTCTTCACCTCTTCTATTCGCCTAAATTCGCTTCTATGCTCTTTCGGTTTATCTGTATTTCGTATTTTTTTTTTCCCCTTTATGTAGAGAGAATTTATATACTCTTCTGATTTTTTACATTATATATTTACTTTATGTAGACTATAATTTCATTAATATATAGCAACTTTTTATAAAAAGATATGCTTATAACTTCATTAATGTATAAGTTCTAGGAAGCGTATTCTAATAATGAATAAATTAATAAAGTGTTATAGGGTGAATGAGTTACCGAGTAAGACAAATTATGTAAAAAATAAAAACACATGCGTTTTGCTGCTTTGAGGCCTAGGGGCAATACTAATCCTATTAGCAATTGTAGTTACAAAGTATTTATTATTAATTATTCTTTCACAGTCTTTAATCATAATTGTAGCTCAATCATCTGATAATTGACAAGTTAATAAACGCCATTTTTTGAAAATTATTGCAGAAACGTCTAACTAATCATAAATTTCAAAAGGTAAATTGTCGGTTAAACTCTTAGGATTGGCCTTGTGAGTGTGTGACCTTGATTTTGACTTTTGAGAGAAATTGAGAAGTCCCTCCCTCCATATTTCAGTGAGTATTATAACTTTTCACCAGATGGAAATTCTAAGTTACTTTTTCAACTTTGGAGTATTGAAGTTAACCATCTTGTCAATTAACTCACTGTTAACCCAACATTAATTAAAAACTAATAATCACTACAAAAGTAATTAAATTTATATATTTATTACAAAATAATCTAGTGTATAAGAAAATCAAATTCCTATCGTAAAAATTTCTTGTTGCTAGTAGCTTCTCCCTTCCTTTACTTTTTAAAAATGCTAATACCATACAAACGAGAAAAAAATGGGAAAGATGAAATTAAACTCTTTTTTTTTTTTTTTTTTATCATTTGCCATGTTACTTTATTACGATAATACAGTAATATATTTAGGATAAGGTTCATATTCCCACCTTCTAGGGTTCCATCATGATACAACAAAATATAACAGGGTATGACTAATCTTCCTGTTTAAAAAAAAAAAAACAATTATATGCTTCAACAATCATGTCATATAAGTTGATATAGCTATACGATGGAGTAGAACGCATTGTTCATTGTATTTTAACTAGTGTTATTGGTGTAGAGGTTGTAATTAATTTCGTAATTAATGCAAACTTTAACTGGACTAATAACTAAAAGTATCATGGATCCACTAGTTTAACCTCACTTGAGCTAATTCTCCCTCTTCTTCTACTACCTTCTAGGTTTCTACTCATCTATTCTGCACATCTTTTTTTTTGTTGAAATCAAATACTTGGATGTGATTATCCACCAAATTCAATTTTGGTAATGGACTATAATTCTTATTATTTTCCTTAATTTACACCTTTTATTAGTAATGTCTTTTATTTTATTTTTTTTCCCTCAATCTGATTATTTGAGCTTTATAGTCTTAAATTTCATCCTTTTGTTTTAATTACTATTTGAAAGGTGAGATGGGTCCTTTGTAAAGTAAATGTTTGGAATGTGGATGTGGATGTGGTTTTAGTTTTGCACTAAGGACAAAGGACAACTTGGATACATGAAATCCAAGAAGAAAGTCCATAGCTTACAAGTTTTACAGTTATAAGACTAGTCAAAGGGGATACACATTAGCTGAGTTGAATCATCTCCATCAAGGATAAGCAGAAGGTAGAAGAAGAAGAGGGAGATCATATAAAGGAGGGAAAGGAAAGGGAAAAAAAGGAAACAAAAAAAGAGTTGAGTTAGTTAAACATGTGACTAGCACGTGCAAGTCAGTGTGCCACAAAATCGGGTCAATGATCACGATTCCATCTTATAATACATCTTGCAATTAGAAAATTTAACATAGTAGTTTTCTACGATTTTTCTGCTGATAGTATTTCACAAGATTATGATCTAACGTGATAATTTTTTTTGCAAATTCCACAAAATAAGTAGACAAACATTTAAAAATTATTTAATTAATGAGAGTTTGTTTTCTTTGTCTTTCTATGAGGTGGCTACAATGAGGAACTAGTCTCCAAATATAGCTTAGTTCCATAATTGTACTCCGTACAGCTAAAAATGTAACGGAATGCATAAAAATTAAACACGAACTTACATTTCTAACTGAAAGGGCTAATAAGAGGGAAATAAAAGTAAATATGAAGTAGGACTAACAAAGCATTTTACAAGGTCAATGAGTACGTATAGCATAATCTATCATACTACAATTCAATCCATCAAATTTTGTTTATACAAAATGTTACAGTGGGTACAATATTACCTAAATTGTAAACAAAACTTTCTAAATAACTACAAATTTAGCACTTGTTTGGATATAAGCCCATAAAAATGAGGAAATTTGAAAGAAGGACGCTTGTTTGATTGCCAATAAACATTAAAAGTTTAAGAATTTAGAATTTTATGGGAAATAAAACTTCCCACAAAATATGAAAAATATATTACTGTACCCCCTTTGATCAATAAAAATTCCTATGATTTGGTATTACACAAAAATACAAAAATACGCTACAAAATGTGATAAAGGAGTTAAGTGAAACGTACTAAAAGCACACTAACTTAAAAATCAGTCAAAGTTACTTAAAACTCATGAGAATTATATAAAATCAACAAAATACAATATGGGAATTGCAAATTTTTTAATGGCCAAATAAACAAAATTTGAAATCTTTTTAAGATTTTAATGTGGGGATTTATTTCCCATGAAATATAAAATAACATGGAAATTTAATCCGTATGACAACTAAATTACGCCTAAAAGGTTAGAAGAGGATATAATTTAAACACTGTACCAAGCTAAAGCAGTGATTAATAGATTAATAAGAAGAATGGAGTAAGTAATCATGGTAATGTCATTATCTATAGTTTTATTCCATAGTGAATGTAATGATACATCGAGTAAAGTAAAATTGTCCTCGTAACAAGGCAACAGAAGCACAGCACTTCTCGCACATCAAAGTTGCAATGATAATCGTGGGCGATGGAAAAATGCCAAATACTCTTACAATCTAGCTTGGCTTTCATGCCAAGTACGTACTACTCATTTCAGATTTCAAACACGTCTTCGGTTCAAACAATTGCCACCGCCAATGTCCTAGATTTAGCGGCTCCAACACGTAATCTATTACTTATTCCCTTCGTCTTTTTTTACTTATTACATTTTTATTTTGATAGTCAAATTTTATAAATTTTGATCATAAATTCTAATTATATTATAATAATAATATATTCAATTGAAATCTTGTTGAATACATTTCTATGTAAATTTTTAAAGTATCAAATTATGATAATTTATTTTTTTTTTACAAATTTAGAAGAAAAAAAACGTCTTAGGTTGTATCTTGAAAACCATAAAAAGTCAAATATAACAACTAAAAAGAAACATAAATCGATATTATTTTATAGGTTGCACTATTAAAATTTTACATCAACGTTCGTTTTTAGTTTTCAATCGTGGAATTACGAATACATCTTTGTACTTGTACTTTACGCTAGAACTTTACATTTTCAAAGGTACTTCCTCCGTACTATTAAAATTATCCCATTTCTATTTATAGAGTCAAAGTTTAAAAAGTTTGATAACAAATTCTTATCATGTTATAAGAAATAATATATTCAAATGAGATATTGTTGAAGGCATCTCAATGTAAGTTTTTATAATATCAAGTTTTTATAATTTTATGTCTTATGGATTTATAGATATATAAAAACGTTTAAAACCGTGTATTGGAAATCGTGAAAAGTCAAATGGACAAACGTAATAGGACGGAGGAAGTAATTGACTCAACATAATACCGTCTTTTACTAAGCTATCTTATCTTATCTTTTCTTTTTTTTTTTTTTTTTGACAAAGTACTACCTTTTCTCAACTCGCTAGCTAATTACCTATCCAATATACCATGAATAATTAACCAGTTAGCTATCAGCATAGTTATTGTCTGGGAATACTTACTAACTTCTTCCTTCAGACACGGGGAAGAAGCGAGGGGGAGTTACGAGCTATGACAAATTGACAATGCATGCTCTAATGGGAGCTATAATATGCATAAACTTTTCTATTACTTCCACTTACGGTTGCATTCGTATTAATATGGTATCAGACAAATCCATTTAGCTGGAGGTCTGAGATCTTACTGTAAAAAAATGTCCAGAGTTGCTGCACCAATTAATAGGGGCCATGCAATCTTAGATTGACATATACTAACAAGTACTCCTTCTGTTCTTTTTTATTTTTTCCATTTTTTTCATTTGTAAATTTTAAAATGTTGTTTATATTTGAAATCCTTCTATTATACTGTAATATTTTGATTGGGTGAAAAAGTTTGATTGAAATCACTATCCATATGAGTTTTAATTATTTAATGTCATATACTTTAGAAATTTCACTTATTTAATGATCAACCCACTTAAATTATTTTTTTAATAGAATTTTTAGATTAATTTAAATTATTTTAGAATATTAATGATATTTAATATTGTCTTGATTTTTTTACTAAAAAACAAATGAGAAGGAAAAAAAAAAGAACAAAAGGAATAACAATCTCTTCTTTTAAAAATCCAACCTTAAAAATTTGCCACAATTTAAATATATATTTTTGTATATATAAAAATGCCCTTACCAGAAAAATATATAGAAAAATGCTAAATACAACCCTTAAAAATGTATATAAAGAAAAAAAAAAAGGCAAGCACTAATAACATAGTCATGCTTATTTTGTTATGTATTCCAAATTATTTCGACATTAGGATACATAAAATGATCATCTACATCCCTAATGATTATATATAGCAAAACCCTTATTTTAACTACTTGTAAAAAAAAAAATTTAATTTTCAGAAAATGTGAATGTGAATTTTATAATGTCCGAGTCAAAACCGAAGGTAAAATAATTTACAGTACATTGACATTCATAACAAAAACAAATCGTGAAATCAAAATTTAAATGATAGTCCGTAGATAATTCAAAACTAAACTTATATGAAACAAAGAGAGAGTAAAAGGGCCAAAATAATGAAAAAAGGGCAATATTTTATTAGGGAAAAAAAGGGTAATGATAGGAGTTCATTGTGGAGTAAAAGCTTTTAAAGTATTTCTTATACAGTGCGCGCGTGGTATTAATTAGGAATGTAAAACTAAAAGGGCTGAATTTATCTTTGATGGGAATTACCAGTTCTGGTCTACTACATTGCAAGTCTAAAACCGGATATTTTTTGTAAAGCTTTTTTGGTTAAACTATTTTTAAAATTAGGCATCAAACTATTTAATTGAGATAATATTTTTTATTATATTAAATAAATAATTATTATTCGAAATGAAACCACTGTCCAAAACAATAATTAAGATTAGACAAAATCATAATTGTCTCAGACAATGATTTAGGTTATTCTAAATTAGATTGGAATTGGCTCGGAGAAAGGAAAGGGAGTTCCTCTCATAAAAAAATTCAAATTTTTATTTTTATTTTTTTGAGTAAGGGACAATCATTGTTTGCCTAAACTTGATTTTGGAATGTTTTAAGTGAGGAGAAATCACTAACCGAGACAACAAGTTTGCTTTAAGTAAAGATTTTGCTTCATATCCAACAACTCAATACCCCAAATATGGCCTAGATAAAAACAAATCTAAATCGTTGTCTAGAACATCGACTTCCTAATGGCTAAATCATTGCTCATGATAAATAATTTTCCTCCAAACCTATATAAATTTATTTTTGAAATTTTTTTGATATGAAACCTAAATTTAAAATTAGTTCTAGAAAAAAACTTTACAGAGTATTTGCTGGAGTATTTAGGAAATGCCAACTCCATTTCTCGTTTACGGAGTCCTTTATGGCTGGGCAGGTTTGTACAGCATATTAAAACATATACCACATCTTGAAAACTCATCATATAATTTAGCTTTTTATTTGAAACATATGAAAGCAAAGATCCTGAGTCGAAAAAATGGGTTGTCAAAAATATGGTTACGAACTGTTAATCGATTCTAATACTATTTACTAGTCTCTTCTAATCCTAAACTCTAAATTAGAATCCTCAAGGCATATGGTTATTTGTTATAATAAAAATCAATAAAAAATAAAAAAGGGTGACAGACTTAAATGTTCCTTACATTAGATTTGGTAATGAGTTGAGTTGGGTTGGGTTTGAGTTCTAACTAGTTGGATTCGGGTTGAAATTTGTGAACCCATATCCAACCTGTTTATTAAGTAGATTGAAAAATTTTAAACCAACTCAACCTATTATGAGTTGGGTCAATTTGAATCCAACATCTTTAAAAAGTAAAAGTTTTATAATTTTTGATTTTTCAAGTTTGCAGTAATGTATAATGAAAATTTTCAAATCTTAACATAGTTTTAGTACAATCAAATTTAAAAAGTTTGACAATACATTATAATTCCATAATAATAGTATAGTAACGAGGCAAAATATTAACATAATAAAAGACAAAGACATTAACACTCCCGGATTGAGAGAATTGAGAAGTGAGAAGAGAAGAACCGCAAAAAAGATGAAGAATCGAAGAGGTAGAAATTAAAAAGGTAGAAGCTGCTAGGGTTAATCGGTTAAGGTAAGGGCATTACTGTATAATTTAACCCAACTCATAAAGAAAAATGAACAAAATCAAACTTAATAAGTAACCCGACCCAACCTATTTATTTATTGGGTTGGGTTGACCCATTTAAATAATAGGGTTGGAAATTCCAACTCAACTCTTTATAAATGAATTGGATTGACGGGTTCGAATTGGGTCAACTTTTATCGACTCAACTTAACATCCTTTAGTTAAGTCATGGAAAAAACAATCCATTGTTAAGAGTGGTTGGAGGATTAAAAAAACTATGAAGGGAACCGGAGTATATTCTTTTATTGTTAATCGTTGCTCTCACAATGTCACAATATACAAGTCACACACTCCACCCAAAAACACAAAAGGGATTCTGGTCTAATAGTAACTAGGCAAGTGAGTACTTCCCATATAATGAACGTTTTGATATTAAATCAATTTGTTAAATATTTTAATTATAAAAGAATTTTATTTATTGGTAAAAATTTATAGGTTTTTTAAAATATTATGTATAATACTTTATATATGTTAATGTAAAGTAGATAATTTAATTGAGATAATACTTTTTATTATATTAAATAAAAAGTTATTATAGAAAAGTGTTGATAGAAAATCGTAAAATAAAGCAAGAGAAATAAAAGTAATTTTAAATGGTTAAGGAATTTGTGTATTCATACAATTTTCTATATATGAAAATTTCAATCTAATATTTATATAAAGTTGGAAAAAAAGTAGATGATATTATTTATAAAAAAAAAAGAAAAAATTTATAATAATAATGTGACATATGTATAGTTATATATTAATAGTTATTAAAAAAGAAAGATAAATAGATGAATTCTGGTACAAGCTTGTCTGAGATAGTATATACATAATATACTAGATTACTAGTTGAAGAATAGATTATAAAAGCAAAATTAAGGAGCAATGTCATTAAAGAAAACTAAATGGGAAAGAGGAAAAGGCACAACTTTAAAATTGTTGCGTTAGGAGGGACCCATTCTCAAACTTTACGGGCACTACAAATACCAGTTATCCCCTCGTCCTATTTCTTACTCACTACACCTCCGCAGCATCAAACCAACAACCTCTAAAACTCAAACTCAAGAAAACAGAGCTCCAAAATATAGAAACAGAGTGCATCAAAATTAAGAGGTAAGAAATTTACACTGCTCTATGATTGACACTCATGTCCAATAATATTGTCCAAGTGTAAACCCACTTGCATGTTTCTCAGAATGCTTTGTAACTTGATACTATTTTGTTACTTACTTCTCCCACTACAGTTGGCTATCTTTAATGCTTTCCCAGTATTCCAATGTTTTTAATTTCAAGTTATTTTTGTTCTTCATCTTCCTATCCCTCCCTAATAAAGGAAATAAGGATTCTGTTTTCGCGTTGCAGGAAATCGGAGAAGTTGTCCTATTTTTTTTTTTTTTATATACAATAAAGAAAACCACCAACATCTCTCTCAATTAAACTGCATAAGAAGTAGAGTTGCAGAAACAAGAGAGATGTCAGCAGGGTGTTTTGACAACGCCAGCTGCCTTCTAAGCCCTTATAAAACCATGAATGATCATTCTCTCAACAACCCAACTCAGAAACCGGGCATACTTTCCCTACTTTGCTCTGATTTCAACAACAATAAAATTAGAAGAACTCTCTCTGCTGTTGACATGTCTTCCCAAAAATGCCTTCAATCCAACAATGGTTTTCCTCTTAAGAGGGTTCAATCCTCACTTCAGCTTCAAGCCTTTGAAGATCACAACAACATTGATGACAATGATCATGATGACAGCAGCAAGGGTCAGGCATTTGACGAAATCTGGAGCTCTATCCAAGCTGACAACAAGACTTGGGGTTCTATTCTCACTCCTGCCAAGGCTGACGGGTCTGTGTCTGACTTGGGCCAACCCCCCCTGCCTTATGTACACCCATTAGCGAAGCGTTCAGCGAGCTCCCTAAGCGAGAAGAGCCTTGAAATTTGTACTGAGAGCCTCGGGTCTGAGACCGGGTCTGATGGGTTCTCTTACCCTCCCTCCGACCCCGAGGACTCGGACAAGGAGCACGAGCCGGAGGAGGACGTGGAAGAGCAAGAGCAAGAGCAAGAGCAAGGGCAACAACAAGAGTTAGATGTGAGTAATTATAAGTGCAACAACTTGAGGGGTCCCGCCATGAAGAGGTCAATGATGGTCCCTCCTGCAAGGCCGTCATTCCCTCCTCCTCTTCCTTCATTGGCTGACAGAGATGATGGTTCCAACCTCCACATACGGTCCCACCGCCAAGACGGCCGCCTCGTCGTCGAAGCTGTCACTGTACCTTCTCAGAACTGCTTCCGTGCCCAACGTCAAGACGGGCGCTTGCTTCTCACTCTCAGTAGTGATGATAACCAAGGACTAGAAGTAGAGGAGGAGGAGGAAGATCAAGATGAGATGTTCAACGATATCAACGAGGACGTGGTAAAAGAAGAAGATGATCGTGAACAAGAAGAAGATGGGGTACAGGAGTTGGCACACTCGGCTGTACCAAGGCAGGTGATCAATTTGCGAAGGTCATGCACAACATTCACTATGAGCAAACTTATGGAGTTAACAAACACCCGGAACAAGTCCACATGGCCACGCAACTACAACACAGCAGTCATCAAAACCCTCAACGATGATGAGGAAGAGGTGGAAGACGAAGAGGATCAAGTAACCGTGACACAACCACTGCCACATCGGCCTAGGGTGAGCACTGCTGCTGTAGCGATGAACGCGTACGAGTACTACTGGCGACGGAACAATAGCCCCGCGGCAACAGCAGTGACAATGCTGAATCCACTAGTTGGGCATCAGAATAATAAAATATGTTCCCCGCTAGTGGAAAAAGATAGCAAGAACAAGTTGATAATTGCCGCCCATAACAGAAAGGGGGTAGCATTATCACAAGAGGAGGTAGTAATAGTGAAAGCTGCAGGAAGTGGAGGAGGAGCAAACATAGGGGAAAACACAGACTATCTATTTCCCCTTATGCTTAGAGGCTGCAAAGAGTCCAAGAGGTCCCTCCTGTTCTTGGAGCCTTACTGCATTGCTACCTCCTAAACACCTTAGCTAATCCTCCGATCCTTCCCTTAAATTATCCAACCATTTTCCATCATCACCAATCACTTGGTTCCATCACATCATGTCATTCGCATAAACCCTGAATTAATTAGCTTGTAATTGCACCATTTCTTTTCAAATTAGATGTAATTTTCCCACCCGGCTGTGATGACTTGCCACTTTAGGAAATTAGGGTTATCTTTTTTATTTGGTTTTGCATATGCCGTAATATGTACTCTTAGTCTACGATTGTAGTATGTATTAATTCTCTGATCCAATGATTTGAGATATAAGGTTTAGGACAAATGTGAAATGAGTGAGATGATATTTCTTTCATTTTGTTGCACTAACTTAGCTTGAAGTATTTGTTTGATGATCCAACAATATCTTTGACTCATTTTTGGCTCAATCTTGGGAAGGTCACATTTGTTCCCCACCCCCCAAACCTAAAGTTGAAAGGAAAATAATCAAAACAAAAAAGGGACTTTTTGGTGCCATAGAACGAAATCAAAGGAAATAGAGGTTGGTAACTAATTAAATTCATGCATGTGTGGGATGCTATTTAAGGAGCATCAAGATCCACCGTCTATCTGCCAAAAAAAAAAAAAAAACGTCTGCGATTTGGTGCTTGCCTTTGTTGTTCCACTTAAGGTTCAGGCAATGATGTATATTTCTTTGCTTCTAATCCAATCAAAACTTATCTACTTGTTAGAGTGTGCAATTGTTCTGGATTTCTACGGAAGCTATAGTTCTCCCTTTAATTCATGTATTCCACTCAGGTCAAATTATTACCACTAGACCTGTGCATTGGGTCGGGTCGGGATGGGTCACAAGAAAAATGGGCCGGGCCGAGCCGAGCCAAAGAAGATGCAAAACAGACCAGGTCGGGTCGGGTAAAAGGAGATATATAACAGGCCAAGTCGGGTCGGCCTGTCCAAAGAGAGTACAATTTTTATCTATAGAGGGAGATAGTTAATGTATATCACCTCCAATCTTTGATAGTAAAACATCGGTAAGTACGTGGAAATAATTCGTTACCTGATAATGTTTAAAAGCCTTGAAAATTATAGACCTATTATTAACCCGTATTGACCCATTAAAAACATGACCCTTTAAGATACCGATCCATTAAACCCATTATTGATTAGACCACTTTACAAAGGGGTCGATTAAGGGTCCTTAATGGACCTTCACCCATTTGAACAGATCTAATTACCACTTACTTTTACGATTATTGAATAATAAGTTTGAAGTGGATCAAAATTATTTCAAGGGGAATCCTTTATTTATGAAATCTGAGTCTAAATCGAAAGTAACATCTTATAGTTGTACATATTAATGGAAATTTATGCGCGATTAGAAAAGGCGTCTTAGTCACGATTGATCTCGATCGTAAAACTCAGCAAAAGACAACATAGAAATAGAATATGAAATGAAACGAAATGATGCTTAGTATAAATGCTTACACATCTTGAAAAAATTACACAGTTTTAAAATAATGAAAGTAGAAAAAAAGATAATGGAGTGAGTTAGCTTGTTGCTCATACAAAGATTATAATTTACAATTTTCATGCATTACGGTCAAAGGCGGGTCGCGGCTTCATAATCTCTCTCAATGGCATTTCCTTGAATATCAAATCACAATAGCACAAAATATAAAAAAGAAGTTACTATTAAGAATATAGATTATATCTCTAGCCTATGATAGAGACATGTGCATTGTACAAACTAAGTAGCTTGCGTGATTCACTTAACCATTCGGGCGCAAATCAATCAATCGCTTTCAAACATCATGTTGTTGATTATTGTTAAAATTCTCGACAGCGAAATGGATAGAAACGGACATTTGTTTGATCAATTTTAGGAGGCGTATGTATGTGTGTGATATCAAAATCGTTGGTGCTTCGCTCATTTTGAGTCCACTAAGTTAGCCCACTACTAATTGCTTAGCTTATATTTCATGCAAAAACATACAAAACTACTAAATGTGAAACGCAAGTATTACAGCTTGAAAGCATCTCAAATCCGAGAATTTTCACAGTTGTTTTGAAATGTTGACAAATATCATAGAGTGTAATCTTAGTAACTACAGAATGCTCATACTAACTAAGACTTATGTTTGAAGCGTTGTTCAACATTTATATAACAACAACATTTCATGCAATCATAATTATATTGTATGCTTCATATTAACCTGATATGGAACAGGCGAGAGGTCTAGCCTGATTTCCATATCGACAGGGATCTATATAGGGAAGAATTCAAAAGTGACATCCATGCCAAGTTTCAGAGGACCAAGACAGCTAAGCTGGCGATGCCTTCATGCAACATTAGGCCTGCCACTCGTTATAGGCTAAATATTATTCCACCCTCAAACTCCTCTTTAGCCAGTCTCCTCATGTTTTATTGCGCTATCTATACCCAACCCATTTGGATTTTGGGTTGCGCTTCCCTGGTTCCTACAAAAAGTTCCGGCACTGTACCATCTAAGCTTGGTACAATTGACGCCCCCAAAGACTAAGGAAAGTCATTGGCTTTATTTGGGTCAGCAAGTATATAGGGTACCCCTCTCTAAGAACTTGTATGTTTCCTATGGGCTGTAAAGTGTAAAGTTAGGCCCATAGCACTTCATTCAATTTTCTGGGCTAAAAATAGTTGGTTACGCACCTAGGGTCATTAACTTTGTGGGGGCGTACCCTAGTCATATCCAACCGTACCTAGGGTCAATCATATGTACCCATACCGTACCCGAGATCCTAAGGACGTATCCTTGCCATACCAGATACGGGGTACGACACTGATTTTGTGTACCCGTGCATCATAGATCTCAAACCACCCCTATCGTTTTCAGGGGCCATTAACTTTGTGCAAGCCCGAAACGCTTGTCCCCCTTAAACCAAGTGTGCTGACCGACCATAAGAGGATGGCGTGGATGAGCTTACTTACACCACTACTTATTAGGTGCACAAGACATTGAGCCCCTTGCTCAAGTACTAGCTGGTCAAGGAGATGCTTTTCTCAATTATGAAGATTGCCATCCCATCAAACGAACCTCCACCAGCAAACTCTCAACAATGCGCCTTGAACAGTTTGAAGCTAAGAGAGCCTAAATTAGGATTAAAGGGGCTATTCCTTTGTTTGATCAACCCTTTGTTGATTTGAGTTTAGGTGAAGGGAATAAGTAGGGATGGCAATTCAATTCAAATCCGAACCGAGTCCGATCCGATCCGAAGGAAAAAGTTCAATCCAAACCCGTTTAAAAAAACTCTGACTCTGAATCCGATAAAAACTCTGACTCTAAATAGGAGATAGATCGGATTTGGATATTATATTACATCCGATCCGATTGTGATCTGAATCCGATAGTCCGATTCGAATGAGTAGTATTAAGGCTATTATTAAAAAAAAGACCACAAAATAACCCTAAATAAAAAAAATTAAATAAAAAACCATGGTATTTACTTGTGTTTAATAATTTTTTTTAATTTACTTTATATATTATAAAGATATTATATTATTAGTAATGAAATTAACAAAAAAATAGGTAAGAAAATATTAAATTTTGAATCGAATTTGAAGGTCCAACAGATCGGATTTGGAGGTCCGACGGATTCAGATTCGGAGTTGGAGTTTGCGGATTCGGATCCAAAATTAAAGTCCGCGAACTTGTCGGATCGGATTTTATTGGACCCGCTCCGATTCTGATCCATTGCCATTCCTAGGAAAAAGGCTAAAGACGGGTAGGAACTCCTACGACGCTAAGGTGAGATATCTTGGAAAACTTTTAACTTTATTCAATTCTTACCTCTTTTAAGCACTTGTATCCCATAATGACCCCGCTAGTCAGAGTCAAAGGGGGTGCGTGATTATATTTCACTTTGTTTAGGTTTCACTTTCCAAGTATCAACCAGTTTTAAAAATTCGTATAATTATGTCCTTAACTAGTTTCTATAGTTTTTAGAGGCCGAATATTAGGTAATGATTGGTTGAAAATCTCATTTTCTGGTCTTATGAGGCATAGATTGCTTATATTTAAATTCAGGGTTTCAAAAGTATCTCAAAAACAATATATCTTCAAAAATTGGTTATTTTGGATAATTTTGGACACGATAAGGAAACACTTTGATATTCTTATCCTACATATGTTAGGGTCATATTAAGCCCTTAAATTGATTGAGACTATCTATTTTGTCTTAAAAACCCAAATGATTTTTAAAATTCATATAACAGGGTTTTAAAGTTATTTTTATAGAGACTGAATATAAGATAATGAATGATCCATAGCGTCTTCATATGAACCTAATTAAGAAACAACAATTTCCTTTATTCTTAATTTTGAAATTTTTTCAAAAATATCTCAAAATTAGTGTATAATAAACATTTATAATTAGGTCATTTTAGACATATTTGGTTACATTGAGGTAATATTTTCATAATCTCATCATGGTCTTATAAGGTTATATTAGGAAGTAAGAGTAATTGTAACCATCTAATCTGAATCTAAAACATGCATTTCAACTACTTTTTAAAATTCATATATTAGATCCTAAACTCATTTAAAGGGCATTTGGAGCTAGATCTACTATTTGTAAATGTTATTAATCCTCTTATATGACATGAAGAAGAAACATGCACCTTTATTTCATTTTGGAACTTTTTTCTGAAAAAAATATCTCAAAATAATGTATAATAATCTTTCAAAATTTGGTCATTTTGAATAATTTCAAATCTAGTGAGGGAACATTTTTATATTCTTGCTATGAGTCTAATAGTATCATATTCGGTCTTAGGAGTATTTATAATCATTATACTTTTAAATCTGAACATCGATTTGAATTGATTTGTAAAGTCCTACAATTAGATTATCAAAACCATTTTCGGGGCCTTTAAATTAGACATGTTTAATATTTTTATTTAAATTTTAAGAAAATGATATTTAATTTCTTATTTTACTTGTCATTCTTGTCTAAAAGTTCTCCTTTAGTATTTTTTAGTTAGGTATGATGAAATTAATAAGACCTTAATTTTTTGACTTCCAATCCTATATATTATTTACGAGCATGAATGAATATGAAGTCTCCAAATTAAAAATGGAGCATTTTTGTTACTTCGGGTAAAAAATATTAAAAAATATTAAATTTTTTTGCTTCGGTTACCTAATTAATCGTAGGTTTGGATAAAAATAAATTTAAAAATTATAGCTTATGAATATTAAAAAAATAAAAAAGAAGGTAAAGATAGATAACTGTTTATAAACCTTTAAAATAATTAAGAAAAAAGACGGTTAATAATAAAAATAGAAGATAAAGATGAGAGTTTTTGTTGCTAAAATTACGTTAACACTGGTTAGAATTTGTCTTACGTTGATTAATTCATGAAGTTTAAGCAAGTGTACTAAATTATTATATATCAAGCTAATGCTAATTTAAACCTTTTATGGTATTATGCATATAATAGGATTTGTCTTACATTGCTTAATTCATGAAGTTTTATCAAAGGTGTTAGTAGTGTCGATTGTCGAAAAACTAAAAAAAGATAATCAATGTATTATTGTGAGTTTTTAACCTCTACAACGTCCATAAGTTATCATTTTATAAATATTTCACCCGTTTTAAAATAACTACAACACTTTTACTTTTATAAGTTTTCAATGTCTTACTTTGACTATTAGTATTTAAAATTATCCATTAATAAAAATTATGATAAAATATTTAATAGAAAATATACACTAAAATCAATCTATAAATTAAATATATTTTTATTTAATAATAAATTGTTTTTATAACTGAGTAAAAAAAATTGGTCAAAATGATCATATAAAATATGATTAAATCAAAGGTGTTGCATTTTTATTGAAACAGAAAGTATATACATAATACTAATTTAAATTAGGTAAATAATGGTATAAAAAAGGTGTTATAAATCACTAACCAAATCATTTGGTTGCAGTGGACATTTACTACATAATGCTTTGAGTCGTTATATTTTTTCTCATTTTTGTTAGCTATGACCAAGGCAACAATTGGAGACAACAAAGTAACTAAGTGTAGTACGCTATTTGACAAAGAGACAGAAATTGTTATGGGTTTTAAAATTTTCTATATTAAAACTTTTACTAATAATATAAGTCTATAATTTCTAGCGTTTATTAAGATAAATACGTATAAAAACTAACTGAAATTCATTTAATTCTTAGGAATATGGAAATATTTTTATAGAAAAAATATAAAAGCGTTTAATGAATTTGTTCACATTCATACTACATGGTCTAACTCAAGAGAATGAAAGTATAAAAGTTGCATTAATTTTTCAGAATAAAGAGAGGACAATTGTTTTTTTTTTATCTTAAGCAAGATATGAAAAACTGAAAATCATCAAATTAAACATTTGTTATATTTTTAATTTTGCATATTAATAATCCAATATTTTCAATTTGATTTTACAAATTTAGTATCGTGCTATTACATAATAAGACCTTAATTGATAAGGTTGAAGTAGACTTCTGAAAATCCTAAAAAAAGTGGGCCTTGAGATTTTCTCAAGAAAAGGGGTAGTGGGGCTTAGATTAAGCAATGGGCTTAAGAGTAGTTTGTGTGTTAGTTGGTAACTTTTGAGTAAATCGCTTCGTTTAATCGATCAAGCAAAGTTCAGAGAGAGAAAGAGAGAAGAACGATGCCAGAGACAACTTTAGATGAAGATGCTCTTCTCAAGGAATTCTTCGCTCAAGTTGGTGAAGTTGAAAGAGATAACGAAGTTGTCAGGTTTTTTTTTGGTTCTATTAAGGTTCTATTTTTCATTTGATTAATGAACTATATTACATAAATTTACGTGCTTTTTTTTTTATATTATAATTTCGCTGTTTTTGTGATGGAACCTTGATAGTTTGATGTTTTTTTTGTCTGTAATTTTAAAAGCAACTGCAAAGTAGGATATAACATCAAAAACCCAATTCATTTTGTCAAATTTGATCAATTTTGCCCGCTTAAATGTTGAATATTTATGTCATGCATAGTGGGGTTATATCAATTTATGGGGTTTTTTTTTCAAAGAAAAATCGGGGCTGGGAGGTGATGATATGATGGGTATAATTGATTAGGGTTTTGTCTGAAACTGAAATGTTTGAATTTCTTATGGTAACAGAGCTGGGATGTGATCATACACCAATAATGATGCAGTTTTGCTGTAGAAATGTTGAGTTGTTCATATGGGAGGTATCAGGGACCAATTTTCGAATTATAGGGATAACACCATTTTTCTTTGAGTCGCTTCATGTCTTGAAACTCTTGATAACCTGGGCCGGTTTCAGTGGTTGACCTTGTTGCAAATTTGTACTTGAAACTCAGCTCGTCTTCTTGGTTTCCAGAGTCCTGGCTTCTTAACTTAAAGATCCTATGATGAAGAATTGAACAGGCTGAAATTTACAAAGTTATATATATTCACCATGAACAAAGACAAAAAATGTAGTGGTATACAGAGCAGATTAACCGAATAAAAATCTGATAAAGCCACCAATTCCTAAAGCCATGATTTTGGAATAAATCAGTGTGTGGGTTAGTTTCATAAATGGGGCGAGAAGATTGTTTTCAGATGAAGTTTTATAATTTATGCTATTAGACCATCTCCAATGGTGGGTTCAAATGGAGAAAGTGTTGTCAAAGATGACCCCCCATTGTATGAGTTATCAAAAATGACAACTCTTACTAAAAGTTATCATGTTAGATAATTTTGCTCAAAGAGTTTTTCTTTGTTGAAAAGGAAAGTTTTACTTAAAAATAAAAATGAAATTTTAGAATATGCGTAAACCACTCTCTAATTAAATTTGTCATAATGAATTGATACATTTCAATAACAAATTATCAATGATTGTTTAGAATCTTTCCATTGGAAGGTTGGGTCTCAAAATTAGTTAAAATAATGAAATTAATATTAAGAGTAACATTGGAGGAAAACAATACTTAATCAAAGTTTTTTTGAAACTTAGGTAAAGGCTCACCATTGGCGATGCTCTTAGTCCATTTCCATTTATCTATATTAGTTTCTTATTTGTTTTTTGGGTTGCTTCTCACCTTTTTATGTTGTGTTTCTCTTGAGAAAGTTCTTGAGATTTTGTATTGCGAACAGTTAATGAATTTTTTTTTATTGAAGGCCTATTTGTTGATGGTAATTGGATTGAGAAAAAGAGAAAAAAGGGGGTTGGGATCTATTAAAAAACATCTTTGCTTTCTCTTTTACCATGGATTCAAAAGGCTTGACTATGTGGAAAAGTGTCATTCGCTGAGTTGTCACAAATATAACTGAACATAGTTTTTTGGTGAACAAAAGTGTGAATACTCTGTAAGTGATTAATTTGCGAATTGAAAGTTGTGTGTGCTGTAAAGAGAGTGGTCATAGATGGGTCGCAAGTAACATGGACTTGAGCTGGAATTTTGTTGAAGTAGTAGTTCAATATCAGTATATTTCATCTCTATTACTAACATTGTTAGAGCTACAGGATCCTCTCATGCTTCAAGTTGAATCCGTTTGAGCATCTAAACCTACCGTTTAATTCATCAGTAGAAGATGTGAAAAGACAATATAGAAAGGTTTATTTTTTAAGTTAAAATACAAACTTCGGCTATATTTGTTTCATACAATTTTTTCTATTGTTTTGCGTTTTTTGTAACCTGATGCTCATTCATTGTGTAACATTTGTAGATATCGTTGATGGTTCACCCAGACAAATGCAAGCATCCACAAGCAAAGGAGGCCTTTGGAGGTGTGCAATACTGGTCCTGACATTTTAGAGGCCCTAGGCGTAATAATATTCACGGTCCTCTTATGTTTTATGCGTAAAATTTTCTCTTATTCATTTCGAGTAATAATACATGGTTATATATAATATGATTATTTTATTTTATATTACTAATTTCATCCGTAAAATAATTTAGCTGTTATAAAAATAATTGAATTTTTTATAAAAAAAAGGTACACACAAGGTCTACTATTGAAACATTATTATTTTTTTAGAAGCAAATTAATCAACTAGAGTAGAATAATGATGATATTTTTAAATAAGTATTAATAGAATACTTATAACCTCTAATAGTTGTGTGTCTTATTGAATATTAAAGGTATATTTAGCAGCAAAACTCAAAAATCCAACTTTAATGCCAGAGCATACATGTAGTAAATAGTTTATATTTTAATACCCAAAATGCTAATACATACAAACCTACTATTATCATTATACATAATATCCAATAAGATAAAATTTTGATTAAATTTTATCAAAAAACTAAAAATAAAATCTTAAATTTGAAATATTTGTATAGTTATATGACACAATAAGATTGACAAGAGACTAAATTTATTCATTATAAAACTCCATAAACTTAATGTTATAAATGGTTTAAAGTAATTATCATTAAAATTTTAGTTAAGATTTTTTTAAATTTATTTAATCATAATTTATTTAATTATTTTTGGGCCCTTCCTAACCCTGGGCCCTAGACAATCGCACCCTTGGCCTGGCCTCAGGGGCCCCACTGGAGGTGTGTTAAAAAAATGCATTATATTCTAGAGAAAGATTTTTTATTTTCTTGATGGTATTCTTCTGGGTATTTTTGGACGAGTGGGAATGATTAGTAAATCAATTATTGGCTTGCCGTGCACTTGATACATCTTATGATTTGAAGCTTTAACATCCTCAAGAGAAGAGGTTGGGGATGGGGGAGGAGAGAATTAGAGAAGCTCTCACTTTTCTTCCAAGGTTAGAGCTTAAGATTAAATGTATGTCTTAGTTCCCATCAAATTTGTACATTTCATGGTCTTTTTTACATTGGTCCAGTCATGTACCTTTTCCATTTCCGTTTCCATTTTATTTCCGTTTCGGGCCTGTGCTACATAATATAGTTTGACTGTGAAGACTTTTATTGTTGTGTATCTTGCTCTTATTCTGTATATGCTAATGTGCTATTGACTTGTGCAGCACTAGCAAAAGCCCAACAGCAAATTCTTGATTCACAAGAAAGAGATTATGTTCTTAGCCAAGTTAAAGCTGCTAAAGGTTAGGGCTCGTTCATGACATCAAATTTGTGGTTTTCTTGCCGTGGTGATTTTTTTGCCAAAGTTGATGTTTGGGTTTTGTCTTTGGCTCCAAATGCTTCAATCTGTTTTTTTGGAACTCGATTCTTTGCTCTTTTTTCCAAGCAAAATTTATGCATTTCTGTCTCTTTAGATATAATGTCCAACATAATTTAGATAATTTTGCATCCAAAAAGTTTAATAGTGTCGATTGTTCCATTGGAATTGCAGAGGAACTTCTTTCTGTGAGGAAGAAATTGCTAAAGAGAGACACTGCTTCAAAGTTTAAACATTTGGTTGATGAGGTACTTGCAGTTGCCTTATTTTATTTCAGTCAGTTACTGTTTTGACGAACTTTTTGCAGTTTAATTTGCCGTGATGACTTTGCTGCTCTTTATTTTCTCTATTCCTTGCTATCGATATTACATACATTCTTAAGTTGGCTGTTGTTTTGTTGCTGTTAGAGTATGGAAACCAATAATTGCTTCTTCTTAAGCATGATGGTGTCTATCTTATTGTTGGTCTGATCATGGTGTTGAGGTGCTATAGGTTTTTTGCATCATGTTAGCAGGGTATAGTTTCTCTACCATCTGATCTATCCTCCCCCTTGAACCCACAAATATTAGGGAATTAAAGGAAAAGGAAAAATTAGTTGGATATTGTGTATGATCATTCAGGCCTCTATGCTATTATCGTAATCCTAAAACTAGTAACTGCATGTATGTATGCTTTGTGATTCTTAGATTTCATTGAGTTTCTCGTTTCTTTCTTTATCTATTTCCGCAACTCCCAATGCCCCAATAATCAGCAAGGGTAAGTTTGCTGCATGCTAGCAGCTAGCCTCTTTTGTTTCGGAGAAAACAAATTATTTGTGTCTGAAATTGTAATAGACTGATGTTTCTGTCACTTGCCTGTTGCTACTATGGTAGCGTATCCTATGATTGCTTCTGTCCCTTGGAAAGAAAGGGAAAGTGGTCATTTGAGGTTTGTAAGAATATACTGGAAAAAGGTCTTGAGTACTACTACCTCTGTTCTCTTTTAGTTGACACATATTTCTTTTAGGGTAACTTAATTTTAGTTGACTCATTTCTCTTTTTGGGAAATTTTGTATATTACATTCCCTCTTCTACCCTTCCTTTTTTAGCTGGTCCCCACATTTCTATTCTCTTTTCTAGTCACATGCACTCTCTCCTTTATACCCCTCACATTTTACATTCTCTTTCCTCTCCTTAATATGTGTGCCAAATTGAAACATGTCAACTAAAAAGGAATGAAGGAAGTATTAGATGGTCATAGTGATGTGTCTACAAAACCCCATTGATCCTAGTCTGAAAGGCAAGTTTATGGGTATCCTATGGCTTGACATTACTAGTATCTAAGGAAAAATATGAATCAACACTATCAAACTTAGACATGAACCAAGACTTTTTCCTCGGTCTATGAAACTATTTTCGTGTCGTGGTAGCCGTTATCCTCTTCATTCCATTTGATATTTGCAATTAACAACAAGATGGTCACGAGTCTTACAGTTTTTTTTTGGAGCTATCTTCCACTTATCTCTAGCGGTCTTCTTCGAGTTCTCACCATTCTTTTCCTTCCACGTGGAGAGGATCTTTGGCCTTTGGTGGGGGTTGACGATAATATAATACCGTGAGACCTTCACACTGGGGTAAACTGATCGTCTTTGTCCATAAGATAGTCCCTGACCTTACTGTTTTCTTTCTCCTTGTGATTACAAGTGGCCTCCATCTCTGCATACTCTCTTTAATATCCTACTTCCTTTTCAACAGCATTTATCTCTCTGTCATACTTTGTTTATTCAAGCTTGTCTTGTGCTAGGGAGTAAACAACTTTCTCATCTTGGTTTCCTTATGCTTTCTTTTGCAATTCCTGGGATGAACCACAATACGAATGACCTTAGGGGATCCCATCCTAGAGTTGTAACAATGGATAGATTTTTCTTGCAATAACAACTGATAGTCCCTCTTTGAAAAGTTATTAGATGAGCCCGGCCTTCTTCAGTTAGCAAACCGATACTCGGGCTCTGCCAAATTAAGGTTTTCAACATTAGTGACACGTACACCACCCTTCATTTCTCATCCTTTATCTCTCCAACACTCACATTCGAAAGCTTTCCTCTTTAATGTCTCAGCAAACCTCACTTTTTGTATCTTCTACCCTTGGCAAGTCCTGCCAGTTTTCTACACCCTTGTACACACTAACCTTTTCCTCATTACTCTGCTCATGAATTCGATCAAGTATTTTTCTCCCCACTCTGGTTTTCCATACTATTCCTTTCTGGAGAGGCTAAGGTATCTTCTAGAGGAAGGTCTTTTTGACTCCTTGGAGAGGAAGTATTCTACTCTATCAAGTTTCTTGGCAATTTCTTGATTAGAGGGATCGATCTTAGAAGCCCTTAGTAATTCCCTACAAGCCAAGTTGATTCTACCATTTCTATGGCAGCCATTGCCCTCTGAAACAAAGCTTACAAAGCTTTAACATTACTTGGGTGATAATCTATGATGATTGAGCATACCTGATCAAATTCATTTTTCTTACTAAAACAAATTGCTATGTTTAGTGTCTATGCACTTAACCATTTGAAATAACTCAACTCTATCATTGCGCCCTTCGAATATTAAGCAAGTTACAATGACTCCTGCACACTCATATTTTTCCCGAGCATCCTCAAACTTCCCCTGTTTGACAAGACATCCCCTTCCTCCTTTAGGCATCTTGCGAGATCTAACACTCCTCGTAGATCCTTTGAGTGTGAGATTTGATCAAACAAAAACTGATCCTCCTCATTGAGCTTGTCTTCTTGGGTTAGGAGACTGATGAATTCTCTTTTTAATTTTTTATAGACTTCCATAGAGCACATCACAAAATATAAAAATATGCTATGCACCAACTCAAGCCACCAATTACTCACGTCTACGCAAGAAGAAATGCAATGAAGACAAAAAGAAACTGATGACAGAGAGGGAATAACAGACAACAGCAAGAATATGAGGGAGCATAGCGAATATAGTTAGTTATGAGAGGAATATTGTATATATAATAAATTTGTTACAGATAGGTTGTTACAAGTTGTTAAGCACCAACCAGTACAAATAGACATACATACATCTTGTAAAGGACGCTAAAAAATATAAACTCATTACAGTAGAGCCCTTGGGAGAGAATCTGCCTCTCGAAAGCAGAGTGTAACTCCAGCCTTGCTACGAATACCATCAGCACTTCTGTCTTGCATTTTGTCTCCCTGATTTCCAGCATTTGGTATCAGAGCGGACGATTGTGGAGGACGAATTCATGATGGCACTGATTCACTCGCAGCGCATGGAGAAACTCGAGGAGGATGTGGAGTCACTGCGAATCCAAATCACTAAAAAAGTGGGGGAAGTGACGACCCAGATGGCCCAAATTGTTGCAAGTCTCCAGCAATCACGAACCTCTCAGGAGGAACTGGTGAATCAATTGAGGGCCGAAAAACAGTCGTTAAGAGAGGAAGTAATCAATCGGGCTCCACCTTGGAGGCCACCACCGTCGGAGGAAGTAGAGGGAAGCGAGAATAGGATGGGTATGGGGAGTTTCAACAACACTTGGAGGATGAAAAAACTGGACCTACCGGGATTTAATGGAACCAACCCGGATTTAATGGAACCAACCCGGATGGGTGGATCTTGAAGGCTGAACGATACTTCCGTTTTTACCGGCTAACCGAGGAAGAATAGCTGGAAGCGGTGGTAGTATCTCTGGAAGGTGACGCTCTGCTTTGGTATCAATGGGAGCATCGGCGTCGGCCCTTAAGGCGATGGGAGGAGATGAAGGCACTCCTCCTGCGACAATTCCGAGCAACGGCAAGCGGGACCCTACACGAACAATGGCTTGACCACCGACAACAAGCATCTGTCTATGAATACCGGAGAAGGTTCATTGAGCTAATGGCTCCTCTTGAAGACATCTCTGAAGAGATAGCAAAAGGCCAGTTTGTAAATGGCCTTAAAGAAGGCATTAGGGCGGAGGTGCGACTTCTTGGGCCAAGATCACTGGACCACGCAATGGACTTGGCCCAAAAGGTAGAGGAGAAACAAAGAGCAGTGGGGAGAAGGGGACCAGACTACGCGAATTGGGGGTCGAGAAGTATTATTCCGAGTTCCGCATTTCACAATCCCACTTCCAGGGCAAGCCAACATACAAACCAGGTTAGAAACTTCACATCCAATGCTCCTTTAATTCGACCCCTTCAATCACAAACTCTATCTTCGCAAAACTTTTCTGGGGGATCGGTGAACAATTATCGTTAGGGAGGTTCGGGAAATGGAGGAATGGCGGGGGTTCGACTACTCTCAGATAGGGAAATTAGGGAAAAAAGGGAGCTCAGGTTGTGTTTTAGATGTGATGACTAATGGGCAGCTAACCACCAGTGTAAGAGGAAGGAGCTTAGTGTCCTCTTAATGAATGAGGAAGAGGAGGAAGGTGACTATGAAGATGGGAAAGAAACCCCAGTGAAAGGAGAGGAGATAGGGGTAGAAGAACATGAGAAAATGGACTTAGAAGTATCTCTAAACTCAGTAATGGGGTTGACTAGCCCTAAAACAATGAAAATGAAGGGGTGGGTGAACAGACATGAGGTAATAGTAATGATAGATCCTGAGGCAACGCATAATTTTGTATCCATAGATACCGCGGAGCGAGTGGCAATTCCGGTGACTAGAGTCAAGGTTTTCGGTGTCACTTGGAACTGGAGCAGCAGTGGAGGGTTGTGGTGAGTGTAGGCAGGTGGAACTCATACTACTTGATACCCGAATCATAGAAGATTTCTTGACACTTCCGTTGGGAAATTCAGACATGATTCTGGGAATACAATGGTTGGAGACTCTGGGAACCATGTCTACCAATTGGAAGACTCAGACGTTGAGTTTCGATATGGAGGGAAAAAAAGTGACGTTGCAAGGGGATTCATCCTTGGGAAGGTCATTGATTTCTTTGAAAGCAATGGTGCAGGCTTTAAGGAAAGAGGGAAAAGGGTTTTGGGTGGAATTCAATCAGCTGGACGTTGGTGGGAGTGGCTAGCAGTTTGAGGCGGAAATTCCTGAGTTTTTAAAGGGAGTATTAAACAAATACCAAGAAGTTTTTCACATGCCAGAAGGGTTGACCCCAAGCCGAGGGCATGAGCACGCGATCACATTACGAGCAGGTGCTGATCCAGTGAGCGTTAGACCTTACAGGTATTCACAGTTCCAAAAGGATGAAATTGAAAATCTAGTCCGTGATATGATGGGAGCTGGAGTGATTCAAGTATCCAACAGCCCATTCTCAAGTCCCGTCTTGCTAGTTAAAAAGAAGGATGGATCGTGGCGTTCTGTGTCGATTATCGGGCCCTTAACAAGATCACAGTCCCGGATAAATACCCCATTCCGGTGATAGACAAGTTACTGGATGAGTTGCATGCCACCACAATTTTCTCAAAATTGGATCTTAAGTCAGGGTACCATCAGATAAGGGTTAAGAAGGAAGACGTTCCTAAAATGGCTTTTAGAACACACGATGGCCATTACGAGTTCTTTGTGATGCCTTTCGGGTTGACCAATGCACCAACCACTTTTCAAGCCCTGATGAATGATGTTTTTAGGTCGTTCTTGCGGAAATTTGTGCTGGTATTCTTTGATGATATTTTGGTCTACAGTACTAGTAAAGAGGAGCATGAGAAACACTTAGAGTTGGTATTACATTAGTTGTCCTTACACCGAGGGCCTATTTGGGCCATATCATTACACGAGAGGGAGTAGCGGTGGATTCGTTCAAAGTACAAGCTATGCAAGACTGGCCGAGACCCACAAATTTGAAAGCTTTGCGTGGGTTTCTTGGCCTCACCGGATACTATCGCAAGTTTGTTAAAGGGTATGCAGATATAGCGGCTCCATTGACTGAGCAACTTAAAAAAGATTGCTTCGGGTTGAATGACCAAGCCACACTCGCTTTTAATAAATTAAAAACAGCAATGTCGAGTGTTCCCGTTCTTGCCTTGCCAGACTTCACTAAGCTCTTTACAGTGGAAGCCGACGCTAGTAGTTATGGGGTAGGGGTAGTTCTATCTCAAGAGGGTCATCCGATAGCCTATTTCAGTAAAGTTTTGGGCACAAGGGCTAGGTCCAAGTCGATTTATGAGAAAGAATTAATGGCTCTAGTTTTGGCAGTTCAACGATGGCAACACTATTTACTAGGGCGAAAATTCATTATCAAAACGGATCGACAAAGCCTTAAATATCTCATGCATCAGAGAGAGGTTGGTCCCGAGTATCAAAGATGGCTGAGCAAGCTTCTGGGTTACAACTTTGAGATCGCTTACAGAACGGGGGTTTCAAATATAGCGGCTGACGCATTGTCTAGAAGGTCTACCGAGCCACTTGAGCTAGGAGCTCTTATTAGTTCCAGGGGAATTTTATGGGAAGAAATCCAGAAGGTCATAGATGAGGACCCCTTTATAGCCAACCTTAAAGAAAGAATCCAAGCTGCTAAGGTGGTGCCGAAAGGCTTTACAATAGAAGCAAACGTTTTAAAATTCAAGGGCAGAATAGTACTGCCTAACTCCCACGCGGTGGTGCAGGCAATACTTTACGAGTATCATGATACACCGATTGGGGGACATGCCGGGGATCTTAAGACATATCATCGTTTAGCAGCCGAGTGGTACTGGCCGGGAATGCGAAGATCAGTGACTAAGTATGTGCAGTCTTGTGGAGTTTGTCAACAACAAAAACAAGCTTCTCAGTCTCCGGCTGGGCTATTGAACCCACTTCCAGTTCCCGTAAGAATTTGGGAAGATATCTCCATGGACTTCGTAGAGGGTTTACCATGCTCATTTGGCATTGATACGGTGTTGGTGGTAGTAGATAGGCTTTCAAAGTATGCGCATTATATCGGCCTCAAGCATCCTTTCTCAGCTGCTAAGGTGGCTGAATCTTTCATTAAAGAAGTCGTGAAGTTACATGGATTTCCCAGGTCTATTGTATCGGACAGAGACAAGGTTTTCTTGAGTACATTTTGGCGAGAGCTGTTCAAACTGCAAGGGGCAGCCCTCAATAGGAGCACAGCCTATCACCCTCAATCAGATGGTCAGACTGAGGTGGTCAACAAAGGCATGGAAGCATATCTAAGGTGCTTCATCAATGGGAGACCGAAAGAATGGGCTAAGTGGCTACCATGGGCAGAGTATTGCTACAATACCTCCTTTCACACAGTTATAAAAACTTCCCCTTTCAAGGTAGTGTATGGTAGAGAACCTCCCTCCCTGGTAAGATTTGAAAGAGGAACTACTGCGGTACAGTCCTTGGAGGATCAATTGCTTGACAGAGATGCAACGATGGATGACTTGAAGAATTACTTGTTCATGGCTCAACAACGAATGATGGCACAAGAGAATGCTCACAGAAGAGAGGTTGAATATGCTGTCGGGGATTGGGTCTACTTAAAACTTCAGCCGTACAGGCAGAAATCATTAGCTTCCAAGCCCTATGAAAAACTAGCACCAAGGTACTTTGGTCCTTTTGAGATCGTGCAGCGCATAGGCTCAGTGGCTTTTCAAGCTGGGGTTGCCTCCACAAGCCAAAATCCACCCGGTATTCCATGTGTCTCAACTGAAAAGGGCCATTGGGTCCACCACAGTCAACCACACGGTGCCAGCAACGATTTCCTCTGACTTGACCTTAGATGGGGAGCCAGAAGAGGTGCTGGGAGTGCGTTATACAGGACAGAGTACTGACGGTTCAAGGGAGGTGCTCATTAAGTGGAAGGGCATGCCGGAATTTGATGCTACATGGGAGGACTATGACGCTCTTAGTCTCAGATTTCCCCTGTTCCACCTTGAGGACAAGGTGGCTGTTTGGGACCGGGGTAATGCTATGCACCAACTCAAGCCACCAATTACTCACGTCTACGCAAGAAGAAATGCAGTGAAGACAAAAAGAAACTGATGATAGAGAGGGAATAACAGACAACAGCAAGAATATGAGGGAGCACAGCGAATATAGTTAGTTATGAGAGGAATATTGTATATATAATAAATTTGTTACAGATAGGTTGTTACAAGTTGTTGAGCACCAACCAGTACAAATAGACATACATACATCTTGTAAAGGACGCTAAAAAATATAAACTCATTACAGTAGAGCCCTTGGGAGAGAATCTGCCTCTCGAAAGCAGAGTGTAACTTCAGCCTTGCTACGAATACCATCAGCACTTCTGTCTTGCATTTTGTCTCCCTGATTTCCAGCAAAATACACCAAAATATACCACTAAGTTACACTTAAGCTAGCATAAAACACCACACTAAGGCAGCACAATCTACCAAAAGCCATTAAAACCTAAATTATTGGGTGAAATAATAGTAAAACAAATTGGGAAATAGATTGATAAAAGGAACATAACCTTAATGTTACTCTAATCAAGTTGCAGATCTACAGCTTCATAAACGCACCAAGAGGAAAATTGGTGGATATTGATGGAACTGAATTTGGAATAATCTGACCTTAGCTTTGAGATTCTGACTCACAGGATATCGGAGTGGGTTTCTTGACCCTTTTCCGTCTATGGTGAGCTCTGGTAGTAGAGAGGTTGTTGAAATTAGGGGTTGTTGGTGCTCAAGTTTTGAATACAGGACACTATATTCTAGGCCTTTGTCTGCGTTAGTTTATAGGACTTTGTCTAGCATTTTTTTCTCTTTTTCTCTTTTTCGGTTTTAAGATTTCATAGTGTTTTAATAATGACCACCTTAAATATTCACTTTCTATTGACAGAAATTTGATCAAGAATACGAATGTTCAGAGGAGTTCAAGCAGCAGCTAAAATTGAAAGTACGAGAACTACTAACTGAGCAAGAATGGAGGAGGAGAAAAATGGCGATGAGGGTAGTTTAAACCCGCAACATCCTATTTTTAGAAGTCTCTAATTGTTTGTGTATCATTCCTTATTCAAATTATGTTGTTGCTAGATATCTGAGGAGGAGGGCAGGCTAAAGAAGGACGAAGAGGAACAAAAAGAGGTTTGGAAGAGGAAGCGTGAGCACGAAGAGCAGTGGGAAGGAACAAGAGAAAAAAGGGTTAGAATATTTCTCTCTCGTTTCTTGTTAAACACTTTGCAGTAATTCTTGTAACTGCATTTCTATGCTATCTTGTTGATTCTATTTACTTCAAAATTTCCATTAGTTTAGTGCAACAAACATATTAGATAGTCGTTCTATCTCACAAAAGTTGGGAACTTTTCATTTAGAATGCTATTTCTTTTTCACGACGAATAATTAATTTGAGCCTTATACAATGTCATCAACTGCTCTGTTTAGCTTTACTTGTTCACTAGATTGAGTTGTTATGTGTTTATATTTTCCATTTTCATACTGAATGATTAATAGATGGGTAAGATCTGTTTTAATGTGTAATTGTTTTAATTGTTACACCAATGACTAATACTTTTTTATGATGTCCAAGTGTACCAGCCTAAAGCTATCCTCTCGTCCCTCTAATTCTTTTTGCAGGTTTCTAGCTGGAGAGATTTCATGAAGAGTGGAAAGAAGGTAAAAATTGTTATGTTCAAATTTTTGTTGTCATGACTAAATCCCGTGGTTTTAAATTAAATATACCTGTTTACGTACTTTCTACACAGAGCAAAAAGGGCGAGATTCGACCACCAAAGCTTAAAACAGAAGATCCGAACAAATCTTATGTTCAGAGACCAGTAAAACGTTAGTCAGTGAATGGCCAATGTGTCATCTGGAACTGGAAACTACTCTGCTCGGCTGAAAGCTTTTTACAAGTATTGGATTAAGTAGGCTGTAATTTGTCTTCACCAACCATGTCCATGGTAGAACTTTGTAGAGTACCCATTATTTTGGCATGGCATCCTCCAATATGCCTTACCTTCTTGTTTGGCAGATGATTGTTAGGTATGGTACACAAGTTGAATTCAAGTTTGAGAACCTTTTCAGCTCTGACTAGAAAGTGTGGAGGATAGTTCTCGTGATGTGGCTGATTCTGCAGGCAACTGTATATCCCTTCAGAAGTTGGTGACCCAATGTTTTAAGCATGTATGGCACATTTTTAATTATATACTTCTTATCTGTTTGATATTTGCTACCTTGTACATCGGAACTATTTATCGCTTATAAAATTTCTACTCCTAAGCTAAGAATAAGATCTATTCTGTAATCAATTCATCAGAACTTACAGTTTACGAATGTTCTGAGCTACAATTTGTTTAGTTTGTCAAGATCTTTGAACTCTCAAAAAGGACCATCTATTACAATAGAGGTTAACGTGAAAAAGGGGAAAGAGCTACACCTAGTCACCTTCATCATACTCGTCTGTTAGGCAAATACCTTTCATACCTCTTGGGGAAAAAATTACAGACAAATGAACACAAAATTACACAAACATTACCTATAATATACAAGGACATCTCACCATGGATTTTATATAATGTAACTTCACCAATAACATACACTCAACTTGAATGACGAATACAGCCTAATCAAAGATCAAACCAAAAAAACAAAACTAATCAGAAGAATACCCAAAACTATCGATCTGACTAAATAGATAAACCCAGACTTTGGACTTCCCACCAGCATAATTTCATAATGTACAAGGGCCAACTCCATAGGACACCCACATCTTCAATTCTTATACCAAATCCAACTGAGATGAGTGAACTGTCATTTGCACCGAAATCCATACATCTTCAATTGAAAACCTGAGAGTGTGTGGTTATCCCAAGCGGGTCTCCAAAATTTTCATGGCTCAAGTGTTGATGAGTTCAGGAGATTCTATATACAGCATCCTGCGATACCAAATGCCAAAACCCCTGGGCGGAAGCATGATCCAATATGAGTGATGAACCATTTCCCTTCTATTAGATCCAAGCAAGAGAACCCCGGTCATTTGCAACTTGAGGACGACCTCTAGTTGGTGTTGGCGGTCGGTTAGCGTTAAGCTCCTGCAGCAAAAGAATGAGACAATGAATTCCAACAGAAGAAATTACTATCAAGCACTCAATTTACAAGAACAAATTGTACAAAATCACCAAACCTGCATCCAAGTATCATCAATATGACGATCGGGTGATGTCTCTGGTGATGATATTGCTGGAGGCAAAGGATGAATGAGTTTTGGAACAACCACTAGATCCCTCCCTAATACAAGGATAGCTCCAGCGTTATTTGCAGTACCTAGAAGAGAAAAAAAAGTGTTCAGTAGGTTAGTTCAACATCAGAAAATGTACTTAGAAACTTCCAGAATGACGTGAAAAAATGGCTTAGAGCATACCACAGTAGTTGGTAGCTGAAAACAATGTAATTAAATGCCCTTGAGCAAACCGCTCAAAACCATCCATGACACATTCATGAGCACGTACAATTAGCTGAAGATCATTGTTGTTACAGAACTCCATGACACGATCAGGCTGCAAAATCAGAACCAGTTAGCATCTTGGACAAGGACTCCACATATAATCATATGAACCATCACAATTCATCAATATATTTTTGAATTACGATCAAATTACGTCAAGGTCTCAGTCTTGGAAGAACAAAACTAGTATTAAAAACAAGGACTATTAATTAAAATTAGGAATTCATTTTTACAATTGGGAAAATTGACCACAAAGTCAGAGGTCCTACAAGGTAAGATTATCTAGGTCAAATACAAAAGTAAATCCCCAAGTGCTTCATAGTTTCTTCAAAATCAACAATATCATTGATAAAAGATGCCTTATGTCACACACGAGGCTTCAATTAAACTAGAAGCAGATAAGAAAACAAGTGGAAATTTTCATCCCAACCAAATTCCAAGTGGTAATACCACAACACAAGCACTCCAAAATTGGATGTAATGTGAATATACTTTAATCCAACAAACTTTTAAGTTGAATGCACTATCACTAATCATAATTCATACAAGTAAAATTTTGTGAAAGAAATGACCACTCACTACAGACCAAGTAAAATAGCTCATGCAGATAACATCTAAACTACCGAGTATCTATTCATGACTGAAAACAGCCTAAAAGGACAAGAATGCAGTAGAGAGCTTTTGTTGATACATCAACAGAGAGAAAACAACCAATTCTACATTGGAGGCCAGCCCAACCATATACAGAGACAGAGATTAAAAGCAAAGGGAGGAAGTGTGCATAAAAAATATAGACATTAAGAAATGAGCTTAGCCACACATTTGCTTCCGTCTATTATAAATCTACTCAAGCAACTAGAAAAAAATCACTAACCCCGAATGTGACTAAACCAGGACCTCTGGCATTTGGACGCAATCCTTCCACGCTGTCATTTTCTGTTGGATCCGACCTGCAAAATTTCATTTGGTCATCAGCTCTCCTAACTGAACAAAGATCCAAGGATCATATTGATCAGCTAAATAAATATGTGTGCCGAACCATAACAAATCCATGAGAACGATGGAGCCAGCTTCCATTGTAATAGGGCGCTGAATGTTCTCAATTTGTTCCACATGATTAATTGAGCGTCCAATGCCACCATGCATACATATAATTTTCTTCTCGATAAGAGCCGCCAAAGGAAGCCAATTGAATAGTCTGTTGAACCGATGCCATGCCCAGATACCATCTCTTTCACCCTATTCAATATACAAGCATAATTATAATATTGACTTCGGGAAAATAAACATCATATATGATGTTGATATAAAAAATGTACTAGTGACTTACCATGCGCTCAATGCACTCAATCCTGAAGCCAAAGAGGGCATTGATATCAGCAGCTTCATGATTTCCTCGAATTAAATGTACATTATGAGGATACTCAACCTGATAATTATAATGAAATATATATATATATATATATATCTATTAGATGAATTCATCTCTTCCGTATGCCCACTCAGCAAAATCCCCTCCCCTGAAAAAAGGATACCAAAAACTGTACCTTCAGTGAAAGTAGAAGTGTAATAGTTTCCAAGCTATGTTGTCCCCGGTCTACGTAGTCCCCCAAAAAGAGATAATCTATATATCTGACAACAACATATGGAACATTATCAGCATGTAATCCCCGATACATGATATAGGTTTTACTTGCATAAATAAATAATTAACCACAAATATTGAGATTGCGTCAAGATTTTTTAGTAATGTTCTTGTATCTAGACTAAACCTGTTTAAATGAGAGGGCCCTGCAGGAGATGCGGGTAAGCCTCCCATTGTGGTCACATACGCAAGACGAAAGAAGAGGAAAGAGAGTTGTCTGCAAGAGCACATGGAACAGCACGAGTGCATGGGACAACCAGGAGAGCATGGGCACAAGTGAAAGGAATATTTGAGGAACAGAATACGTTATGTAATAATTGTTCCGTTGGAATATTAAGTGGTTATAGGAGTTTGTTAGAATATTATTAAGAGTTTGTTAGTATATCAGAGCGCGTGTATGGAGTTGTAAGGGAATGTTTTGTATTTAAGTGAGCCTTGGAGGCTGGAAAAAGATATACAGAAAGTTAGTACAATTCTCTTGGAGAGCTCCTTCCTCTCGAAAGAAGGCATCATCCATGCTCTTGTTTATTTTCAATCGCTGTGCATGCTACTGTTCCATTATCACCCGCTTCCTTGCCTGTGATCCTTGACTCCCCGAGCGTAACAGCCAACGTTCCTCCAGGTTCCCAACAAGTGGTACAGAGCAACTGCCTGGGAAGAGAGGTATGGCACCGACAACAAATGCTTAGAGGTTGGAGGCCATGGAAATGGAGATTTCTACGTTGGATACAAGAATTTCTCAAGCGATCACCTCTGCATTAGAGGCCATGGAGCAGCACTTCATATGCCAGACCGCGGAGGCGGTGGAAAGATCAACTCAGCAGTTTAGGGCCGAAATTGCGGAGCTAGCTCAGAAAATAGAGGCCCTTCCGGTGGAGAATCAGTGGTGCCCATCAACCACGGTGACCCACCCCCAAGGATTCTTCCAAGGAATAGGCCAGCATTGAACACCCCGAAATTTCCATGGCTGACCCAAAGAATACGGTAAATTACGGAACGAGTTGGAGGATGAAAAGGCAAGACTAACCAACGTTTGATGGTGCTAATCCGGACGGGTGGATTATGAGAGCGGAGAGATATTTCCACTTTTATCGGTTGGGTGAGGACTATCTGGAAGCTTCCATTGTCGCTTTGGAAGGGGATGTCTTACTTTGGTTCCAGTGGGAGCATAGGAGAAGGAGGATTGTCAGATGGGAATAGCTGACGAGCCTTCTACTACAGAGATTTAGACCCCAGGCGTTAGGAAGCCTCCATGAACAATGGTTGGCGCACTCACAGGGAAATCTGACGGTGATGGAATATGGCAAGAAGTTTGTGGAATGAATGGCGCCGATAGAAGGGATCCCTAAGGCCATTGCCCTTGGGCAATATCTAAACGGCTAAGGGAGGAGGTTCGTGCCGAAGTTCGTTTGCTCAGAGTCGCAAGTCTTGAAGAAGAAATCGATATCTCCATGAGGGTCGAAGAAAAACTCAAAGTGGGTACTAGAAGATGGACTGAGGCCAGAGCCCACATACCAGACAGGGGAAACCCAAATGCCACCTCTCATGTAAGTTCTCCTTCAACCCATAGACAGAATCTCACACACCTGAATACCCACACCTCCAACACCCAATATTCCCCAGTCACCCCGAAACCTGCTTACACCACCAAACCACCTTACCCAAGACAACAGGGAGAGGTTCGAAGGCTGACAGAGAAAGAATTGCAACAAAAGCGAGAGCAAGGTCTCTGTTTCTGATGTGACGAGAAATGGAACATCATGCATAGGTGTAAGAGGCGTGAGCTGAGTGTATTATTGACTTGGGAAGATGAGGAGGAAGGTGCAGAGGGCAGCGAACTCACAGCTACCGAGTTACAAGGAGATAATGAGGGGAACGTCTCGCCTGCTCCACCCGCCATTTCCTTAAACTCGGTCATGGGGCTCACTAACCCTAAAACCTTGAAGTTACATGGAGTGATCGGTGGAAGAAGGGTGGTAGTAATGGTGGACCCGGGGGCAACCCAAAACTTCCTATCGTCTAAGGCAGCCACAAAACTACAACTTCCGATAGTAGGGAATAAGGGATTTGGGGTCACTTTGGGCAATGGAGAGTCGGTACAAGGGGATGGTGAATGTAAAGGAGTGGTGTTGGAACTTCAAGGGTTGACTATTGTGGAGGATTTCCTCACTTTGCCTTTGGGAAACTCTGATGTGATACTCTTAGTGGAGGATTTCCTCACTTTGACTATTGTGGAGGATTTCCTCACTTTGCCTGTGCAAGCAAGGGGGTGGAGCGCTTTGATGAGGTAAGGCGTGGCGATTCTAGGAGGCGAGCGCCTTGAAGCGCCTTAGGTGAGGCGAGACAAGGCATGAGGCATTCGCTTCATGGTTTTTACTTTGGGGAAAGCTGGAAACTGGTTTATTTATTTGGGGAGTGGGGACAGCTGGCTTTTTCCCTCAAATTCTCAATTATTTCCTAAGCCTAAGCACGGGGAAATGAAAATTTCCTAAACCTAAGCAAGAGCAAGCCACAAACTGCAAGAGTGCAAGCACCGACTACCCGAGCCGACTCACCAGCCGCCACCAGCCATCCCGATAGCCACCAGCCAGCCACCATCTCTGTCGAGAGCCACCAGCCAGCCGCCAGATCCAGATATGTTTGATTTTTTTTTTATTTCAAGTTTTTTTTTCTTCTTCCTCCTTCACTAGATTTCTTTTCTTCCTCCTAGTCTTCTTCTTCCTTTTCTTCTCTATTCTTTATGGTTTTGAATTTGGGGCTCGGGAGTAGGGGCTTTTTTTAAAAAATTTATTTTTCTATAGTTCTGTACATAATTTGTTAAATTGTATTTTTGTTAGATCTTTTTTTAATAATTTTATTTTTCTATACATAACAATATATTTTCGAGTGTACATAACATTTTATATTTTTTGTACATAGCATTATATTTTCTGTACATTACATAATTTAATTTTTCTGTACATAAATGTGTTTGTGTAAATTGAAGAGGTTGTGAACTTTAATTCAATCCACAATTTATTTGATTTGTGAGTAGTTCTCTAGATAGATAATTTGCCCTTTGTTTATACAAATATCACGATCAATTCTTGGAATCATGTATTGACTTTTGAGTGTTATAATTGTTATTTATGTGTTGCTTAACTTGCTTTTATTATTTTATAAGTAAATTTTCCTTTTAGTGATATCTAGTGACAAATCATGCTTCCCCTTGCCAATTTTTGCACTTATTATGCGAGTATTATGTTCTTTTGAGTACAAAATACAATTTATAAGCGTTAAATTTGATTTTTGGCATAATGGGAGCGCCTCATACCCAAAGGCTAGCGCCTTTTCTTGGTGCCTAGCGCCTAGGCTCCGAAGATCCTTAACGCCTTAGGGCGCCTCACGCCTTTTTAAACTAAGGTGATACTTGATATTCTTTGGCTTGAAAAACTAGGGGCAGTCACGACCAATTGGAAAACTCAAATCATGAAGTTTTGCTGGGAAAATGAGAATGTCACCCTCAAAGGGGACCCGTCGCTGGGACGGACTAGCATTACTCTTAAAGCTATGTTCAGGACCTTACTGAAAAAGAAACAAGGGTTCCTGATAGAATGTAACATGGGCACAGTAATAGTGGAAGGGGAGGACATAAAAACAGAGGTGAACGGGTTTCTACAGCCTGTGATAGGGGAATTTGGGGATGTCTTCCAAATGCCGGAGGGGCTCCCACCCAGGAGAAGCATTGAACATTCCATAGTGTTGAAAACAGGTGTTGACCCGATCAATATTCGACCGTATAAATATCCGCACAGTCAAAAGAACGAAATTGAAAGACTTGTGAAGGATATGCTGGCAGCAGGAATCATCCAACCTTCAACTATCCCCTACAGCAGCCTGGTGTTGCTAGTGAAGAAGGATGGGTCATGGCGGTTCTGCGTGGACTATCGCGCTCTTAATAAATACACGGTACCGGATAAATTTCCTATCCCTGTTATCGACGAGCTTCTGGACGAATTACATGGTGCTAGTGTATTTTCTAAACTTGATTTGAAATCAGGATACCATCAAATCAGAGTGAAAGAAGAAGATGTGCATAAGACGGCATTCCGAACTCACGATGGCCATTACGAATTTTTAGTAATGCCCTTCAGGTTGACAAATGCTCTGGCTACGTTTCAATCATCGATGAACACAGTATTTCGGCCTTATTTAAGGAAATTCGTTCTCGTTTTTTTTTATGATGTCCTGATATATAGTAAGATGAGTTTTTAGCCGGAGTCAAATTCAAGCAATCGTCCAGCAAGATGAGTTTTTAGTCGGAATCATCAATACGCTAAAAAAGGGGGGAAAGGGGCCCAAGTGGTTGGAATGGGATCATGATGTATTGAAATATAAGAATAGGATAGTGATTCCCAGGAAATCCATTTTCACTACATCTTTACTCCGGGAATATCATGACTCTCCTATAGGAGGCCATGCGGGGGATTTGAAGACATATCAGCGATTGGCGGCAGAGTGGTATTGGGTAGGAATGCGGAAGGATGTGACAAAATACGTGCAAGCTTGTCTCATCTGTCAGCGAAACAAGGCCAATACTACAAGCCCTATGGGACTCCTTTAACCTCTGCCTATTCCAGATAAAGTTCGGGAGGATATTTCCATGGACTTTGTGGAAGGGTTGCCAAAGTCTAGAGGGTGGGATACAATCCTGGTGGTCGTGGATCGCCTATCTAAATATGCTCACTTTATTCCCCTTAAACACCCTTTCTCCACACAGGCTATTACTCAAGCTTTCATTGACAACGTGGTTCGATTGCATGGGACGCCTTCAACAATTGTGCATGGGATGCCAACGTGTTCCCCAGCGCGTTTTGGAGGGAACTATTTAAAATGCAAGGGACACAACTACACCGAAGTACCGCCTATCACCCACGGCTCTAGTCTGGAAACTTATGCCGGCGCGGTTCTTCGTACGCGGAGTGACTAAGGACTTGAGTCCTGTCTCCTGCTGGTGGTAGAGACCGGGGCGGTCTTACTCGCGTTAACACAAACCGATGGTCAAACCGAAGTTGTGAACAAGGGCGTGGAGTCCTACTTACGATGCTTCGTGAATGAAAGGCCAAAGTCTTGGTCTGTTTGGATCCCCTGGGCCGAATATTGGTACAACACGGCTTATCATACTATGACCAAGCACACCCCCTTCAAAATACTCTCTGGCAGAGACCCCCCTCGCTTTACCCGGTTTGTTCCAGGTAATACCCTGTATCCTCAGTGGAGGAACAACTGGTTGAAAGAGACACTACGCTGGATGACCTCAGGTTTCATCTTTAGCGAGCCCAGGAGTATATGAAAATTTATGAGAACCCAATCTAGGCGTGAGGGGGACTTTGATATTAGGGAGTGGGTGTTTTTTAAGCTCCAACCGTATAGACAAATGACAGTGGCTGCTAGAAGATGGAAGAAACTGTCGCCACGATTCTATGGACCTTACCAAGTGCTCCAAAGAATAGGTGAAGTGGCATACAAGTTGCAGCTGCCTGAGGAAGCCAGAATTCACCCGGTATTCCACATTTCCCAATTAAAGAAAGTTGTGGGCCAACACCTAACCCCTTCTCCTTTACCTGAACAATTAACTTCTGATATGGTGCTGGATGTAACTCCTGAGACAGTGCTGGGAGTTAGCAATCGCTTGGATGGACAAGAAGGTGGGAATGGGGTGTTGATTAAATGGATGGGAATGCATGAGTGTGAAGCCACGTGGGAACTATTTTCAGAAATAAACATGCGATTTCCTGATTTCCACCTTGAGGACAAGGTGAATCTCGTGGCAAGGGGTATTGCAGGAGATGGGGGTAAGCCTCCCATTGTGGTCATATACGCAAGACGAAAGAAGAGGAAAGAGAGTTGTCTGCAAGAGCACATGGAACAGCAGGAGAGCATGGGCACAAGTGAAAGGAATATTTGAGAAACAGAATACGTTCTGTAATAATTGTTTTGTTAGAATATTAATTAAGTGGTTATAGGAGTTTGTTAGAATATTATTAAGAGTTTGTTAGTATATCAGAGCACGTGTATGGAGTTGTAAGGGAATATTTTGTATTTAAGTGAGCCTTGGAGGCTGGAAAAAGATATACAGAAAGTTAGTACAATTCTCTTGGAGAGCTCCTTCCTCTCGAAAGAAGGCATCATCCATTCTCTTGTTTATTTTCAATCGATGTGCATGCTATTGTTCCATTATCACCCGCTTCCTTGCCTGTGATCCTTGACTCCCCGAGCGTAACAGCCAACGTTCCTCCAAGTTTCCAGTAGGCCCCCATTAAGGGCCCTTGATCGGCTCGTTTGTAAAATGGTCTAATCAATTATGGGCTTAATAAGGTCAATCTTTTAAATGGTCATGTTTTACGGGGTCTTTAATGGGTCAAGTCGAGTCAATAATGAGCTTATAGTTTTCAAACTTTTAAAAATTATCAGGTAATCAATTATTTCCACTTATTTGTCGATGGTCCACCGCCAAAAATTGAAGGTGATACAAGTAAACTATCCCCCTCTATAAATAAAAACTATACTCTCGTTGGACAGTCTGACTCGACTCGGCCTGTTTTGCACCTTCTTTGGCCCGACTTGACCCGTTTTGCATGTGACTCATCTAGGGCTGGATATGAACCGAGCTAGCTCGCGAGCTACTAGGGATCGGATCGCCCAAAGCTCGGCTCGAACTCGGATTAAGGCGAGCCCGAGCTTTACAAAAGCGATCCCGAGCTCAAACATTTCAGGCTTGAGGGCTCAACGAGCCTAAACGAGCTTTAATATATACATATATATATACATATATATATATATATATATATATATATATATATATATATATATATAACCAAAACTTTAGTAATACTACTGTAGCCCTTAATGATGGAGAATTGAAAAGTTTATTGGTAAATGGAATAAAGGCCTCGGCAATCGGCATTGCTGCTATTCTGCTAACATTGGTCCAAGAGTCCACTTTCCTCCAACTTTAATTGTTATATGGACTGTACAATACTACAAAGTCTACAATGCTAGTGTTTTTTATATGCAAACAGTACAATGCACGTAGCAGACTAGCAGTAACATCAAAAGTCAAAACTATTATCAATTTTCAGTAACTAAAATCTTACAAAAATTCCCACAATATCACTTCATCTTCCTCACACGGAACACATTACCCAAGACCCAAGTACCCAACTCTCATCTTCTTATTCTCTAATCTCTATTACCCAGATTACATCCATATGCCACAATTTCCTTCCATTTCGACTCTCCACTTTGTACCACTCTCGAGTCTGGCGGCTGTTCCAGTCCCTTCCTTCACTCTCGGTACGTCTCGATTCTATATGTATCGCCATTCACTCTCGGTATGTCTCAGTTCTATATATCTCCCTTCACTCTCTAGGTTTAAATTCAAAATGAAAAGTTGTTGTATGCGGCATAATATAGTTTGTAAAACTTGAATGTAATTTTTAGATTTTAACTTTGAAAATTATAGACTTGAGATGTTTTGTATTGATGGTGTTTTGAGAATATGATGGGTTTTATGGCTATTATTGATTATGTTTGTGTCAAAATTAGGAAAATTTTGTGTTTGTTTTCAATTAAACATGCATCGAAAAATTGATTAAAAAAAATTATATTGAGTTTATACCAAGCCAAGCAACGAGCCGAGCCGAGCCGAGAGTTTTGTCGAGCCCGAGCTCGAACTCAAATTTTAAAACTCCGCGAGACACGAGCCTGAGTTTTAGGTGTCTTGGGCGAGCCGAGCCACGAGCTTCTCAAGCTCGGGCTCGACTCATATCTAGGCCTGGACCCATCCCAGCCCTAACCCAACTCAATGTACATGTCTAATCTAGACCCATGTAGCGTAGTTTCAACAAATTCTGAATCACATTCAGCATACATCAAATTCATCTACTTAAAAAAACAATTTAGGAGTCGAAGCGAGGCAGTTGGTGGGGGGGGGGGGGGGGGCTAATCTTGTAAATCTTAAAGCACACTGAAGTACAAGTACAAATTGTTGCTTGCAAGCTAAGAAGAAGCAATATTTCAAACAAGATCTTTTCCAAACACAACCATGGAATATCAAAGGATCCCCTTTCCGAATCTAATCCCCACCCCAAAAAAGGGGAAAATATCAAAGGGGAAAGCAATGGAAAACCAGGCTACATAGAAATTGCATTCATAAACTCCATGTTTTAGGCTGTTTTATGTCCCATTATAGATGAAAAAAAGGTATAGATGATTTAGCTGATATTAGAATAATACACAACATTAACACTTACGCTATGTCCCCAGCCGTTGATGGAGCACCATATTCATCAAAAAGTCGCATAAGATCCCCAAACTGTCCATGTAAATCACCAAAAATTTTAATAGGAGCCCTAAGTTGCAAGACACTTGGTTCACTTGCAAAAATTCGTTCTGCACTATCACAGAGATCTGCTATGTCATTGCAGTCCAAGAAAAACTGTCGGCGAACAGGAGGCTTCCAACCTCGCGGTTTAAGAAGATGTGCTACAACCTAAAAGGAAAGATAAGAGTGAGACGGATGCCCCCAAAATCTTAAAATTTGATAACATTTAGAAAGCATTGACTGATATTATAGTACAACTGACACGAAAAAACAGCAATCTATTAAAAGCCAAGATAAATACCATACAGCACTACACAAAACTCAAATCAGCAATGAAAGTAGGTGCCCATACTCAACTACCAACCCACAAGCAAAAATATACTATCTATATATGCTTTATCTTTTTAGGGCTACAAGGCTAAGAGAGCAACAGAAATTCTAGATTTATGGCCTACCCCCTTGGGCTGAACATGTCAGAGAGTACTAAACATTTTGTTTTTATGTAAAATTATAGGAGTCTATTACTACCATTATGGGATCCTGCAAGGAAAATCAATCCATAAAAATGTAGAAGGTAGTTTAGTAATGACATCGAAGGAAGACAAGAGGAAAAACATAAGAATAATATAGGTAGCATGGGAGGATATTAGTAAGAGTAAAAATAGTTAGCAAGGGAGGCTAGAATATGAAATAAAACCAGTGTTATGATGGAGATAAAAAGGCTAAAAGGTCTTACCATGGCACATGCTCTTAAAACACAACTTGGCACAAAACTCAAATTTTATTTATAGAAAATCTCGGACAGTTTTACAAGCACTCCTATCTTATAAATTTATGCTGACTAAGGATCATGATTCAGTACATAGATGCATGTAAACTATAAGCAAAGAAACTTAGACATGTATGAGCCTAAAAATTCAAGCTCCTAAAACCTAACTAAGCTTATAAATGAATTTTCTCAACAATGCGTCTAAATTGTACATATAATTGTTGGAAGTATAAGCACTAAACTACCACTTTTTCACATCAGGATTTAAAATAGAAATTTGGCAGAAATGTGTATAGTTGTAAACCTAACATCCACTATACAGCCATCGTCACATTCTGACAACTAGATACAACAACTTCACTCACATCACTAACTTCTTTAATCAAAACTTGCAGTCTCCATAAGATTTTCATAAAACTCACTATTTTTCATGCATCTACTACCTCTGTCCCTTTATTTTTGTCTTATGTCTATTTATGGAGTCAAAGTTAAAAAAATTTGAGCACACATTCTCATAATATTATAAAAAAATAATATATTCAAGTGGAATTTTATTGGATGCATCTCAATGTAAATTTTTAGAATATCAAGTTTTCATAATTTTTTATCTTATAGATTTGGAGATAAAAGCATTTTAAGCTGTCTTAGAGACCATGAAAAGTCAAATGGGGCAAAAAAATTAGGAACAGGAGTATATGACAATAAACAGCTGGAAAATATCCGTATACCTTTTTCGGGACACTGTTGATTGACATTTGTCGATCAAGTAGTTTCCGAGCAGCAGTAGCATTCTCTGGCGTTCCATAACTAACGCGTCTGCCTTCATTCTCAAACTGATCAATCGACAACTGTCTTACCATGCCACCCAAAGCACCACCAGTCTCTGCAGCTACAACTACCTGTAATATACAAAAATGGATATAAATCAAAGACAAGTATACTGCTAAAGAACCACAAGCAGAAAGGAAATCAGGGTCATTTAAACACCCATTCTCAGTAATGGATTATGCTTAGATTTATTAAAATACCACAAAATTAAATTAAGTAATGGGGAGAAAATAGAAATGGTTCAACTACTGCAAAGGGTCTATTTGTAAACTTAGGTAATACGTGACAACTAAGAAAGGAGAATATTTACAGTTAGAAGAAAAAAAGGGAAAAAAACAATCAGTTACACAATTGATAACAGCTATTCAGTCAGCAAGGCAATTACTAATCCTACTTCTCACCATTCTTATAGAAGTGTTTTTCAATTTTAATGATTTCTTTTTCAAACTAAGCCTGGATGAAAAAATAATGAATGCGACAACTAAAAACAGCTTTAGAGCAAGTGCCTTATCACATTTTGCAGTGAATGGGAATGAATGTGATACTCACAGCTCGATGATGGAGCCTGACCCCCGGCGGAGGGGTACTGATTGGTGCTGAAGGGTCTGGCTTGATCATAGTTGGTATCGGCTTTCCACTAGGCGTTGCCTCAGCACCACGGTCACCCCTATCAGGGAGTTCTACTTCACCATTATTTTGACGTGCTTTTGCAGCAGCTAATGTAGCACTGATAGCCTCTGCTTCAGCTGCCGAGGCTTCAACCAAATACTCAACTCCTTTGCTGTGCCTCCTGCAAATAATCTATTGTTAGTAAAAATCTTCAATTCACAAAAATAATATGTGACCATCCAACAGTGATAAGTCAAGCCAGTCTCTGTTATTTAATATTAGCTCACCGGCTTCCCTGCAACATGGCATTTTCATGGCTTATGTCAGTGTAAATGTCACCATTAACAGGGGGGGCGACAGGGTTCCCCAGCACAACTGCACCATCAGGAACTGAATCTGGATCATTCTCCCTTAGTTTGTCATCGGCAAATCCATACCTGCCAGGCAATCTTCCTGGTGGTGAATTAGAAGCAGCAGCTGCAGCAGCAGCATGTGATGCTGCAGCTGTGGTCTCAGCAGCAGCAAGATCTTCAGCAACAAGTAAGTCATCAAGCAGCACACCTAAAATAGAAATCAGACTCCATCATTCAACCTATAAAGAACAATAGAGAAAGAATGTGACTAAAAAACTAACACATCAAACAAGAAAACAACAAGAAAGAAGCAGAGAAAGCAGAAACAGAGGAAGCCCAATAACCAACAAAACACAGACAAAATATTTGGGATTCCCCAAACTATCAACAAGCAATACTTTTGAAACAGACACCCAGGAGTCTGAGACAGCTGAGGGACTCAAATTTCAGAAACAACTAGAATTTATGAAATCTTCATGAAGACTAGTACATACAAACAGGATATCACATGAACATATAATACATGACAATAAAGAACACACAGAAGGGAATAACCAATCTTAAAGAAAAAAAGAAGCTACCTCCACTCAGTTGTCACAAGATTAGGAACCAACACAAAAAAGCTTCAAAATTAGAGCAATCTCATCATGATCAATTGACAATTTCTTGGATGCTCAGTTCAGTAACAAACAAAGAAACAAATCATGACTAAGATATCTTACCACCACGTAAACCACCATATATAAAAATCAAGTCACCAACTGCAGAAGCTGCATGTCTGCACCGTCTTGTTAACTCAACAGAAGCATCTCCACCAGCAGCATCAGCACTGTACCGACCAGTTCTTGGACTAGTAACTACTGACTTTGTATCACACCAAACGCCTGCTGCTGTATCCAACACTGGAATAGAAATATATGTTATGAAAGACAATGAAGCACCATCCACATGACTAGAATAGAAACAAATACTTCTGCCAAGTAACATGACAGAATAGTATTTGAGGAGCAGAGCTGAAAAGGACAAAGCATTAAATACTCAAACTCGAAGAATCCAATAAAGTTTAATTTACATAGAATCAAATATCCAGATCTACATTACAAAAGATATATCAATACTGTAGTTTACTCAGATTATAATTAATTACATAAAATATTTACTCCTGGGGTAGAAACAGAAATACCCTTTAAAATCAGATCAATTTTTTGGCACCAGAATAAAAACATAATACGTCAATCTAGAGTATGACCCAGTATAATCAAGAAGGTTCAAGTACCACCAATGAACCAATGTCAAGAGAAGCATATATACCTGCCACACTGGATGAATCTTCTACCATGCGCCCCCCACCAAGTGCACCTCCTGACACATGCAGCCGTGCATTGACAAACACCTATAAATGGTAAACTTTAGTACTATAAAATTACAGAAATTCCGTGTAATGAGTAGAAAATGAAACCCACTGCAGCATGCTGATATCTAGGAGATGGTGAAACTCCAGGGGCAATAGCCCATTCCCATCGACCATCTCTATGCTTAGCGAGTCCATATGCACTCGCCAATGGCTGCACCCAAACATGCAAAGACAAAAATATAGAGTAAGTTATATAGAAAGCAAAAGTAACTATGTTTTCCAAAAGGTTTTGCATGTTGCCTAACAAATAAAAGCACTAATGATGCAAAGCCATCTAAAATTTTATATCCCAAGCCACAAGTATCATAATATACAAAAGATCCTTCAACAAAAAGCTACTTTAAATATATAAATCACACTAGTAAACGAGTATGTGTATATATATATACACACACACATACATACATATAAGTCTACAATATCTACCATTCTACATTCTAGCACAAAGTTACAAGAAGCGCGCACCTTAGTACTCTCTACCACTAGATGGAACATACATGGTATATTGCTGTTATGAACATGAAACCAAATAAATGGTACATGAAGGGATTTATCTAATTTTTAACAAGTCTGTAATATTCTCAGAAAGTGTTGTAAAGAAGAATAACAGTAAAGGACTCGAGATGTTATCTCTGATAAGAATGGAGCACTTTCCCAAAACATCTTTAAAACATTAAAGAGTAAACCCTCTATCCAAAAGATACTGTTTACTTTTCTATAATGGTATGTCCTGTTTATTTTTCTCCCTAATTAACTAACATATTAGTCAACCTACTTTTTCAGTTCTTTGAAAGTACTCGATATTGTACTATTAGTTACTTGGTATTCAATAATTGAACTCATTACTGAATGTAAAATAAAAAGTTAAGATCTTTAATCACAAGTGTGGCAAACAAAACTCTCATGTTCTACTCTCTAAATCACCAATAGCAATGTAAGTGAAAAGTGCACTTGGTAGGTCATTTACACATTCCTCAACTTACCACACTGCTCGCATCCCTCCCTCCACATAGTAGAAGAAGACCATCCGAACGTGCACTTGCAGTTGCATACCTAAGCAATATTAAAATGATAAAAGTCAGAAAGGTAAACCCCAGAGAAGAAATGATGCAACACGGAAACAAGTAAACGCATTAAGTCTAAGATCAACGGAAGAAGGGAAGTAGACTAAACATAAATACTAGTGAACTCTGGAAAAAGGAAACAGAGCAGCTTCATCATGCAAGGACATCAATAAGTTGATCTCTCCAACTAGTGGTGAGGTGAACGTATTGTGGTACCGCTCAACTATGCATTGTATACTAGGCACTAGCACTAGTAATCAGCCAAGTATACAACTCACTGCTCAACTATGCATTGTATACAGGCACTTGTGGTCAGCCAAGTGCAATTGCATGAGTGATGCTTTCAAAAATCCTATTCCCTCCCTTTTTTTGGTTCTACTCACTATAGATTCATCAATCAAGAGATTTGAAAAATATGGGAGGTGCAAAAAAAATGATCGATAAAGTAAGATAGAGTGAGTGAAAAGGTGGAAATATTGTGGGATAAGCAGGTTCTTGCCAATATAAAGTTCTTGCCAATATAAAGGTTCTTCCCAATATAAAGTAATGTAGATGTGCATACCAAAAAACCCCTTAAAAGTGTATCGAACAAAAGAAAAACGGAGGTATCATGATTAAGAGTCTCACCAAACCTGCTAGTAGAACATAAAAGTACCTAAATGCCAGATTGTAAGGCATATTACCAGTGATACTAGAAAAAGACTAAGATCACTTCAACATCTTCTACTCTATAGGTCAGTCCTTTTAGTCTACATCACACCCTATCAGAGCTAGCATAACACTTTTTCTTCACCTCTATATATTACCTCCAATTTGCTTGAAATTAGCACAGTCAAAGTAGAAGGAAGCACGAGTAACAGTTGGAGTAAAAAATAAAAGAGCAAGACATCAAATTGGCACCAACAAGGGAAACTAACTCTTTTATAAGTTCTTAGACAATGTATCAGCGAAGAGTGGTTCATCGTCCATAAATAAGAAGACAAAATGATCAAATCAGCTACTGAAACAAGTTAATATGAGCCTTGTGGTTGTCTTATAAGCTCAAATCAAAGTACCTTAACGTAGGTCTTTCCACATTGTTAAACTGGCATCATCAACTTGGTCAACATCAAAGTGTGGCTGCCCAATATGAAGCAGTGGAATGAAAACATAAGAGCACCTCAAGAACATTTGAGGAAAATAAATACCCAATGTCTCAGAGAGGTGCACACCTCAGGTAGCCTTGCCAGAAACAAAGCACAAGGCACAAGGCACAAGGCTTCTGTTGCTTATTGAGCAGAAGAAGTTGAACTGAGTACTTACGAAAAAGAAGGGTAAAACTAGAAGATAATGAAATACGCTGAACTATCTCTAACTTCCATGGCATTAATTTTTCATCAAAATTGCCTACAGTTGTAGCTGCACCAGCCGCTGGGAATGTCGCAAAGGCACTCAGTTTTAATTGCATTATTTCCAGATATGTGACACACTCATGTTTACCTTAAAGATCATACTATATTCCTTGACATGGAGGGCCTTTTACACCTCCAAGGGCCTTGCATAGTTGCACATTTGGAAACATAAGGCCTCTACTAGGAGCAAAAAATTGCTTTAAAGTCTTACACCATCACATTAATGAAACATTAACAAATAGCTTTTCAAAATAAATCTATATGACTATTACATTCAATAAGGTCCTGTCAGTTAGGTGCATCTTGACCTCTAAAATGTTTTACTTAACAACAAAAAACACTAAGACCAAAACTTGCCTCACACCTACTTGTTTCCTCAAAAAATTTCCATATAGTTTGTCACAGAAGAATAAGACCTACTTCAACTGGAATTACTTTGTTCTGGAATCTGGACATTACATATTTTATGATTTTCAAGCAAGAAATCATTCATTATTACTGCTTCCGTATCTTTCTTATTTATTTCAGAAAACTGTAAAGAACTTCTTTGCATTGCAGATAAGGCCATAAAAGAGGATAGCCTTTTTCTTTCCTAGGCAACAACATAACCCTTACTAACCTCATAATGCAAAAAAATTCTCAAGCATCTAAAAGAAAGGAAAGAAATCTTGAAAGCAACAATGTGCACAAATATGAATAACAAAACTCAAGTCAACCAATGCCATGACAGAGACCAATTCTAGTTGACAGTTATCAAGCAGGTCTCACAAACAGTTATAGCTTTTGTGAAAAGATTGTTGGACAAGATGAGAAAAGAGGGTCTTACATGCATGGAGGAGGACCTTCACCTTCAGGTTCCAATTTCCTCCATTCATATGGCTTTGCTGCAGTATCTAATGCCCAAACATCAGCCAATGGTCGCTTCCCTACATGCAGTCAACATTTTGTGTTGCATGAGAGCTGAAAATGATTTAGAGAACGAAGTACCTTCTACAAGTGCACATATGGAGAAAAGTGATAGAAAAAAACCCTCACCGTCATTTCCACCAATGCACATAAGATATCTTTGTCCTACAAGAGCCATAACATGTCCATAACGTGGCCCAGGTCCAGGGCCTTGAACAACCACCCTAGTCCAAACTTCAATGTTAGCCATGGAAATTACATTGGGTACCAGATAACCAATCTAGCAAAATTTTATTTAAAAATAAAATAAAATAAAGTCATCACTTTTAGGCATCAAACCTATGCCAACGTGGTCGTTGCTGGGTAAGGTCAAGAACGTGTAGATCCTCAGCAGACAAACCAGCTGGACCAATACCACCCTGCACGATATTGCATGTAGAAGGAGGCAGTAATGAGAAAGCCATGGTACGTGACAACAACAGGCGAAAGCTATAAATTACAACAAACCTGTATAACCACCATAGTGCCAACAGCAGTAGCTACATGAGCTGCCCTTGGTGTGGGAGGCTCTCCAATGGGAGTAATCCTGGACGTTGGAGTACACAAGATCATGAAATATTGTTCATATAAGGTCTTAATAGTCTCCTCAATCCTTCCCAACAAATTGATAACAACCGAGCCACAGCACAAAGAGACTGTATATATAAAAAGAAAAGCTCATAAAATCTCCTGTTACCTAGACCATTTATTGGTTAACACGTCGTAACAGTGAATATCAGCTGTAGCACCCGCCAGCCCTGCCATGTATAGATAGCAAAGTTTCAATCAAACAGGGTCACAAGATGGAAACTTTTCAAAGTAAAATAACAAGAACTCGTTATTGTTCCTTTCCTTTCCACCAATCACTTGAGGAAAAGCACACTCTCGGCTAGTAGCTATTACTCAAAGAAAAGGTCTTAAGAAAAAATATCATCTGCTTTGGACACCATTAATGCTCCATCAGTGGCAAACAGAAAAAAATGTAATGGACTTCCCCAACAACAAAGAATAGGTACAGAGAGTGATCATCAATTCACCACTAGTAAGTCTCAACATCCTATTTAAGCTCGAACCCCTCAAAATAAATAAAGAAATTAAAAGAAAACCTCCAAGTACTAGATAAACACGGTGGTTTCCAGTTGAAATTGGAAACCAGAGAATCATTATCTAACTTAATAATCAGCTAAAAGCTAAAGCAACCAGCAAAGCCAAGTGAAAGACAACACTATAAAGTGAAAAGAAAAAGAAGCATACTGATGCCAGCGCTTCCAGCAGAAGAAGGAGCTCCAGCAGCAGCAGAATTCCCTTCAAGAGCAGTAGCACCCCCAAAAAGTATCAACCTGGGCCCAATATAAGCAGTACTGCCTTCTTCCCCAACCGCTGGAACAGCGGTCAGGGTGTGGCCACACCTTGGGCCAGGCCCATCCTCTTTCTTGTCAATAATGGCATTGACAACCGAGTAAGTGGGCGCACACCTGGGCCCAACAATCTGGCTTTGGTGCTGTCTTTGCTGCAGCTGCTCGAAATCCTTCTCCAGCGGAGAAGTGGAAGGGGGCGGAGATGGATTAGCGGTGCTGTCGTTCTGGGTAGAGGAAGGATCTTGATCGTTGTCCATTGACGAAGACGAATCTACCTCCATCCTCACAAATATTTGAAAAGAAAACCCTAATTCAAAAGATCCACGATGTAATCCACAGAATCATAGCGCAGCACCTTAAAGATAATAAAAACGGAAACCCTAGATCGTTTCTGGATTCAGACTCAGACAACAGAGGATAATGGAGCAATCACAGAAACGAAGAGCAAATCCACGAAACACCAACTCTTCGCTGGATTTTCTTTTTAGCGCTGTCTCTGTGTTTTGTGTATGCCCAATGGGAGGAGAAAGAGAGAGGGAGAGGTGGGAGGAAGACCAGAGAAATAGTGACGGCGTCAGGTTACTGAGGATGACGTCGTGCGATTACCAGCCTGCTGTTTGGATTATGCTTATTTACTCTTTCCATTTTTTTAGCGCTATTTTTATCTCATTTTTGTGGTATGGGAAACTCACTCGCGTTGCAAATCACGCGCAGGGTGGACTGCATGAAGTCCGCTGCTTCTGCTTTGTGTTTGTTGTGTCATCATGTCATGTGTGTATATGAATATACCGAGGGACGAGGGTTTCTTTACAGTTTCTTTGTTTTATAGTCATGTGGTGGTCTCAATGTTTTAGTCATTTTCTCCGTAATCAATTAATGATTTGAGCATTGGATGCTCAGCTCAATGCTCCATAGTACTTAGAATTCATGTGTGTCTAGGACTCATTTTTTGACCTTTAACCTATGAGTTTTCATTTACACTCCGAGTCCAGTACACAGTATATGCTGTAGGGTTTTCATTTTTCAATTCAACTATTCAACTTGTATGGATTGCATGATATTAATTGTATTAGTTTATCTTTAGCAAAAGTTGAATAATTAATCGAGATCAGCAATCAATGGTATATCCATAGGGTATGTTTATCTATAGTCTAATGCTTCGTATTGAGGAGATAAAGTTTTTTAAATAATAATAATAATAAGTAAGATTGAGAAATGAGGAAGAAATAATCCAACGTGTTGCTTAATTTATTTTTTCATTTTGCTTTATGAAAGAGGAGAAAAAAAAGTGAAAAATGTTGTATTTTTAGGGCTTTATGACCAAAAATTGGGTATTCCCACTATTTACTAGATCGTGGATAAACTTGCTCCTATATTTTTATATTCTATGTTATTATTTAAGATTAAAAAAATCAATGTAATGAAAGTAAAATCCAAATCTTACTTTCTTATGGAGTTATTTCTTAATTTTTTTTGTTTTTACCTTTAAAAAAAACTCTCCCCTTATTCCATCATAGTATGAAACAACAACTTTTTTTAACTAGTTTTTAATAGAAAAATTTGATCTTATCTCTACAATTATTTTAAAACACATCCTTCTTAATCTTTCGATCAGTATGGTTTCGAGCTAATGCGTAAGTTGGTAAAAATATAAACTTATTCAATTATTATCAATTACATTGTAAAATGTTTGATAACAGATAATAATATAATGGTTACACTTATATCGTATTTTGAAAAAACCAACAATCAATCTAAATTTTCAATACATAGTAATAATGTAGTCATATATCATGTGTATACTAGGCAATCATATAACATTACTAAGCAAATTAAAGTGGTAGACAATATCATAGTATAATTTTTTATATGCATAATCTTACAGGTATGCAAATGATAGTTATACCTAAAATTATATTATTTTGACCTAAATAATAGCTAATTATATTTTTTAAAATAGAAATGTTATTTCAAGCCAAAAGGATGTACTTATACTTGTATTTAATTAGTGATGCCTAATATGACAATGAAAATAATTAGACATTTATCATATTAATTAATAAACAATAGTAATAATTTTATAAGTGTTCTACTTGTGATTGTGAATAGTTAAAAAATTAGGATCCGTGCAGTTAAGTATTTACACAAATTTTGTCAATTTGGCATGATTTTATATAATTTTATTATGATATATATTTTGTTGTTACATTGTGGCGTGGTATATATTTTTACAAACAAATAAGAAATTTGTTAATTTTTATTCGAATTTAGAGTTACTGCAACAATTGATAACATAACAATAGAAAATTTATTGCACTATTTGGAAATGATGCTAATAATTGAAAATATTGTAGGTTGTCAAGCTTTTTATATATAAAAAAATTACTAATAATAAAAGTATACTATTTATTAATTCCATAAAGTTGATTATAATAAATAACGAAAAATATCCAAACACTCAAATTATTTACTTAGTCATTTCATAGTTAATATTAATTTAAAATATCAACAAAATTATATAATTACGTTAAAATTTTTAAATTAATCAACAAATTTTAAACAACTATATTTAGTAGAACTTTGTGTTAAACACAATTGAAGACAAATATTATATTCGTATCAATAAAAACACATTAATCAAATAATAGTTAATAGAAATTTATCAACTTTATTTTTTTAAAAAAAATACCGTATATCAACACCGCAATATGGGTATATGCTAGTATGTACTCCTTATATGAGGATTTAAGGGGTTTGTTAAACATCGCCCTAAAATCTCTAGCTATCGTCTGTATTTCATACGTGAATTTCCAAATTTGCCCGTACTTTGTATATAAATACTTTACATTTATTTTCACTCTCACCACTCAATATAAGTTCCTTTTATTTTTCATTATGAGTTTTTCACTTTATTTCAATTTTATTCTCATTTTTCAGTGTTTTGCACTTCAATATACTTAACACGCAATATTAACTAATATGAATCTTATATTATTATTAACCAACATATATTAATTTATATAAAAATGAATTGTAATTATTAACTATAATAATATTAACCTAATAACATTAATATTTTTTAACTACATCTAATTATTAACTAAGCATAGTATATGATTAACTACTAAACATGATTTAATTACAAAACACAAATATTATTATATGTATTATTAATAATATGAATTAATAAATATTAACTAATTTAATATGTAATCTTAACTAATACGTAATATTAATTAATCATATCATTAATTATTTGTCTCGATTTAACAATGATTTAACTACGATTTTGGTTAAAAAAACTAGATTAATTAAAAAAAATCTACCAAAGAGAATCGTCCAAATTGGACGGTTCCACCATGGTAGAACCGTCCAATTTGGAGGGTTCTACCATGGTGGAACCGTCCAATTCGGAGGGTTCTACCATGGTCGAACTGTCCAATTTGGACGGTTCCACCTATTTTATACGGTTCTCCTATTTTTTTTCAATCTTAATCGATAAATACACCACATAATCTTTATAACTAAACATCAAAATATAAAATATAAATCCATGTAAATAAACTTTAAATTACTTAGAAATAAAAAAAATTTAAATTATTTGTTTTTCGTAAGTTGTTATACATTAATGTAAAGACGAATAATCCATTTGTATTTATATTTGCATGCTATATTATTGTGTTCATATAGAATTAACCCTTAAAATCGAATTTCATGGATTATGTTTGTAGATCTCGAAAAAATACCAAATTTAGACATATTATACGCCCCATTCGGAGTCCTATAACCAATTTTATAACTTGTCAAAGATTTTTTTTAATATCTCAAATAAGACGCTACCAAGGCCACTAAGGGGAAACATGGTTATATAGTACCTTTAAAAATAGCTGGGCTAAGAGATGCATCTCAGAATTTTCCAAAACCTTGGAATGCATCTGAAATCTATGAAGAATTAAGTGGTTGTTTGTTTTGAGTGTAAAATCTCGTAAATCACAATTTTGCGTGCCAAACGAGTGGTCATAATTGAATATTAAATTTATATGCTTAACAGTTGATTTTTTCTTAACTTTTTCTCATCTTTTAGGATACATTATTTCTAATACATTATGCACGATTTTCTTAGCTTAGATTAGATTAGTTTCTTGATTAAATAAGTACATTACTAGATTAGATTTGCAAATATATGACATAAAAAATGGTTAAATTAGGTTAGTAAATTAAAATATTGGCTAATTAATAAATTAGGTTATTAAATGGGTTAAATTAGGTTAGTAAATAAAAATGTTAATTAGTAAATTAGGTTATTAAATAAAAATTTTAGATAATTAGTAAATTAGGTTAGTAAATAAAAGTGTTAGATAATTAGTAAATTAGATTAGTAAATGAGTTAAATTAGATTAGTACATTAAAACGTTAGATAATTAGTAAATTAGGTTATTAAATACAAATATTAGATAAATATATATATAAAGGCAATATCGTAAAAAAAATGTGAAATACGTATAAAATACGAGCGATAGATAGACAATCACGGACGATGTTTAGCGATTTTAATTGTTGCCATAGGCTATAGTTGATATTATATAGTTTTCTTAAAAAAAAAAAAAAAAAAAAGGGGGAAAGAGGGGAAAGCCCGGTAGGACAGGGAAGGCCCGTAAAGATAAAAGAGAAGAGAGCCCTAAAACGGCGAAGTGGAAGTGTAGGACTCACTCAGAAAGGAAGCAATCTCCAATCTCCATTCCCCTTTTCCCATCTTTCTCTCACTGAGAGTGTTTCCTATTAGAAAGTAGAGATTCAGCAGTAGTCGCAGTGCGTTGGGTGTCGAAAAGAGAGAAGAAACCCAAGATGTCGCTTCAAATGCTAAACCCTAATGCGGAAGTGCTCAACAAGTCCCAAGCACTTCGTATGACTATCAATGCCGCCAAGGGTTTGGCCGATGTTCTCAAGACCAATCTCGGCCCTAAAGGCACCATCAAAATGTTAGATTTGTCCCTTCTCCTCTCTTCCTTTCCTTTTTAATCCTGCTCATGCTCTTTCACTTGCAGGCTTGTTGGTGGTGCTGGTGATATTAAGCTCACCAAAGACGGCAACACTCTCTTGAGAGAAATGGTATCGCTTTATGATTCCATACTTTTACTATCTATATCTTTTTGTTCTCTATTTCATGATTGCTATCATTCTTTTTGTTTTTACTAATGTTTTTGCCTAATGCTTATTACTTCATTTTTTTTATGCTGACCAACATGCTCACTATTGCAGCAAATCCAGAACCCAACTGCGATTATGATTGCAAGGACTGCCGTTGCGCAGGATGATATTAGTGGGGACGGGACAACTTCCACTGTGATTTTTATTGGAGAACTCATGAAGCAATCAGATCGTTACATTGATGAAGGTAGTTTGATGTGTACAGTTAAGTTTTATGTGTGTGAGTCATGTCATGAATTTCATGTACCAATTCTTGGTCCCCCACCTCTCAATGTTTACGGGCCGATTCCTAAATTCGAATGCGTATTACCGTTCGAGTGTGTACATGTAGCAGATGTGCCTGTTTTCGCTATCTGCTTTCCAATTCCTTTCTGCCTTTCATTCTTCTCCTTCATTATCCGAGTATTGATTTTGTGTTTTATGTTACTACTCTTTAACTTCCGACCCTTGAAAACGTTTTATTTTCTTACAAGCCTATGGTACTGTTTTCTGTTAATATTAATTAGTTGAGGGTACAGATAAGGCTGATGTACATGATCTCTCTGACCTACCAGGAGCAATTAGAAAAGTAGCTCTCCATTCTAGCATGTGTTGTATTGAACTTGCTACGGTTTATAGTTTCCATGTTGTGTATTGTTGGTATATTTTTGCATTCATTCGATTAAGATTACCAATTCACAAGACACATATGAAGTTGCATTTGTGTTTCCTCAGGAATGCATCCCCGTGTTTTGGTTGATGGCTTCGAGATAGCAAAAAAAGCCACTCTCCAATTTCTTGAAAAGTTTAAAACTCTTGTCGTAATGGGTGATGAACCCGACAAAGAAATTCTTAAGATGGTTGCAAGAACGACGCTCAGAACCAAGGTTTTCATCATGAAATTCTCTTTATATTTATGTTGAATTATTATCTATTGATGTCATATTCTTTGGCTGAACAGCTGTATGAAGCTCTAGCAGATCAGCTGACGGAGATAGTAGTAAATGCGGTTGGTGCTTTTCTTACATTTATTGAATCGATTGTTGGGTTTAATGACAGGAAACTAAACTTTTGGTTTTCTGAATGCATGAATTATGGCAGGTGCTTTGTGTCCGCAAGCCAGGGGAACCAATTGATCTCTTCATGGTGGAGATCATGCATATGCGCCATAAATTCGATGTTGACACAAGACTGGTATGCCTTGCATATTTCCTTGTCTTTTTTGTTTTGTAAATCAATTAATTTGTCATATGAATCTGTTTTATTTCAGTTCTCAACCAAATATCAAGTGCTATTGTTCTTATGATAGCCATTTTTCTTCTAATATACTGCTATAGGTACTTGTTTGGGATAAGCTCCTGGTGTTGTTAATATGTGTAGTGGTAGCTTGTAGGCTTTTGCTGTTTATTTTTCCTCATTGCCTTACTGTATATCTATTTGATTCTTTAATGTGACGTGGTTACCAAAATGTGCTTTTGTTTTATGATAGCAATTCTTCTTATTATTTAGGGAGTTGTTTGGAATTTGCTCTGTATGTTGTCAATTTGTGGTGGTAGCCTGTAGGCGTTTTATGTTTGTGCCTAATTTTAATCCTCTTTGATTTGAATGTATTGTGTGGTGTCCATTTGATTGTTTCATTGATCATGTTTGGAAAATGTTTGATTGAATTATTTGAGCCTTATGTTCTTCTTTTAGGTTGAGGGCCTTGTCCTTGATCATGGCTCGAGGCATCCTGATATGAAGCGGAGAGCAGAGAATTGTTACATATTGACTTGTAATGTATCACTGGAGTATGAGAAAAGGTATACCTCCATTCTGATGAATTATTGTAGCTGTGTTGGGTCTTAAACTCTTAATTTTGTCATGTCATGCATTAAACATGAAGCTGGATGGATTTCTGACTGAGTTGAAGTAGAAATATTTTACTTGTAAATCATGTGCTTTTGTACCTTTGGCATCCTTTTTTTCTAGAACTTTCAGTATGTCTTTCACTTTAGGTGATTACTTTTGGTTTCCTTGTAATCAGTTTGTGTAGTGGTAGCCTGGTAGGTGTCCACCTGCACCTTGAGAAATATGGGGTAGAGGTGGATCTTATATGGTGGTGATAATGATTTGTTCCTTGATGGATGACTACTAGTTTAATTTGGGATATGCATATTACTGTAGAGGAACCTTCTGTTTGGTAACATTCTAAAGGTTGAAAAACTAAGAGCTTTTTGGGTTTCTCCACAGTGCAAGGATTTTTAAGTGTATCGATTGTAAGAGGGCTAGTATAGTTTGACTTCTTTTTCATGGATTTCGACCGAGAAGTAGTTCCTCAAGTCATTATAATCCCACTTGGATTCATTGTTTTATCATTTGTGATTAGTGTGCCTAGTTCATTGCTTCTCTTTTTGGCTTCCTGGGCGTAATTTTTTTTAAATGCATTCACAACTTTACGGGAGCTTGTCTCTAAGAGTTTTTAATGCCTATTGTAAAGCCTACCTTCCCTGCCCCCCCTGCCGCCGTTTTTTCATCCCTTCTGAATTTGTTTTTGGGAGAAGGGCATGACTGCTAGCACAGTACTCTTGTTATAGAAACAGGGGGCCATTTTACTGACATTTTGTTCAACTTAATGTAATCCAAAGCTAAGAAGTTACCAACTGTCATTCTTTATTGTTAAATTGCTTTTTTAAAGAAATCATTTTATTGTTATTTGAAATATCTAGTAGTTTATTTTTTTAAACACTGGTCTTTTCTCACTTTCTTCTTTCATGGGTCAAGGAGTTCCACTGTCGTAAGAATTAACATGATTGGTGTTGCTTGTCCTTATCTATATTTACAATAAATATGTCCACAGTTATGCCGTAGACCTTTTTAAACAATCTTTTTATCATTTTCTCCCGCCTGATTCCATCCCAGTAAGTTATAGAAATCATCGTTTTGTATGCAGTGAAATCAATGCAGGCTTTTTCTACTCAAACGCAGAGCAGAGAGAGGCCATGGTTGCTGCTGAGAGGCGCTCGGTTGATGAGAGAGTGAGGAAAATTATTGAACTGAAAAATAAGGTTAATTTTGAATTTTATCAGCCTTTTACACGCAATTTGTTGGTTCCACTTCTTGTGGTGGTAAGCTGGCTTAAATTTTGTGTCAGGAAAGAAGTATCAAGCCTACAGGATTCTTTTTTTAGTTATCACCTATGACAGATTTGGTTATGAATGTTACATTTCTTGTCTATTTTAGGTTTGTGCTGGTTCTGAGAACAACTTTGTGGTCATCAACCAAAAAGGAATTGACCCCCCTTCTCTGGATATGCTGGCAAGGGAAGGAGTAAGTGTTTGTTTGAATTTATTTTCGTTTTTCTCTTCTTGTAAGGTATACTTCTCATAGTTTTGAGTCCTGCTCACATAATGGTGAGAAATGTGGAAGTGCCCAATATTCTCTCTGCATAGATCAGTTGTATCCTTTCATCATGAATTTGCTGCCACTATTCTGGTTATTCTGTTTCAGAATTATGATTATTTATTGTTTAGTGGTGATCAAGATACAAAGTCATGCATTGACTTTGGCGGTGAAGGATTATGTGTATCCTAGAACTTTTTAATGGTCACTTTCACTGTTTAGGAACTAAGTTTTATATGATCTACTTAGTCGTTGCATATAATTAGGTTCTGAAGGTTTTGTTATTTGTGCATGACTGTATACTTATTTTTGCAGATAATCGCTTTGCGTAGAGCAAAAAGAAGGAACATGGAAAGGCTGATCTTGGCTTGCGGAGGAGATGCTGTTAACTCGGTTGATGACATGACACCAGATGTCCTTGGATGGGCTGGATTGGTGTATGAGCATGTTCTTGGAGAAGAGAAGTACACATTTGTGGAAAATGTTAGGAACCCCCATTCCTGTACAATTCTTATCAAAGGTTTGTGAATTTTCTTCATGTCATCCATCTCATTGATTTTATTCTTTCTATGGAGATTGTACTTGCTTTATGCTGTAACTTTTTGAATACTTCTTTAACCAACTTCTAAGCAGATTAAATTGATTTTATTCTTTCCTATGGACATATATTGCTTACTTCATGTTGGTTTATGAAGACTTCTTTAATCAACTTCTAAGCTGATTTAATGTTCAACCTTTTTCTTTCTGTTTTTTCATGCCACCAGGACCCAATGACCATACAATTGCCCAGATAAAGGATGCTGTACGTGATGGTCTCAGAGGGGTAAAGAATACTATTGAAGATGAAGCTGTCGTGTTGGTATGTTATGAGTAATTGTATCCGTTTCACCTGGAAACTTTATAATTAGCACTCTCAATGCATGTCTGCCCCTCCCCAGCTGTGTTGCTTATCCTTGTTACACTTTGTTCATGTGCACTCCTATTTGATTGGGAAAAAATGTGGTTTACTATCTTCCAGGGAGCTGGAGCTTTTGAGGTCGCAGCAAGGCAACACCTAGTTAATGAAGTAATGAAGACTGTACAAGGGGTAATATAATTAGGTTAATATCTTTTGTTGATGAAATTCTCAATAGTCTTTCAGATGTGTTAATATGTTTGATTTGTGTACAGCGTGCGCAACTAGGTGTGGAAGCATTTGCTGATGCTCTTCTGGTGATCCCCAAGACCCTTGCTGAAAATGCTGGTCTTGACACGCAAGATGTGATAATTTCTCTTAAGGTATACCCGCCTCATGCTTGCAGGTTGCGGTTAGGTCAGTTTTTCTATAAGTTGATAACATTGTAGGGCAATTTAAATGGTTTCCCATCATATTTGTTTTCAGGGAGAGCATGATCGAGGCAATGTTGTTGGATTGAATCAGCACACAGGGGAGCCCATTGACCCACAGATGGAGGGTATATTTGATAACTATTCTGTGAAGCGACAGATTTTAAACTCAGGGTAAACTTAACTGTATTCGGAATGAATTGAAAAGCATCGTTCATTAGGCTTTCTTTTTAGTTGATTGTTTAATTTGGTTCTTGCAGGCCTGTAATTGCATCTCAGTTGCTGCTTGTTGATGAAGTTATTCGTGCTGGGCGTAACATGAGGAAACCTACTTAGTTGGACTCAAATGTGATTTCAAGTCAGATGTTTTTGTTTTGAATTTGTCTTTGGATTAGATCACCCTGAGGGCTTGGGCTTGGTTTGTTCTTGGCATCTGTATGGCCGGGAGAATTTTGTATGAAATTTTCATATTTAGCCTAAGAGACTAAGTAGGGAATGTTAATGTGAGATGTTCGTGTAAAATGATCCCATCGAAAAGAATTACCTGTTTTTACAGAATCATGGCCTGTGTTTCAAATTATGGAAGATGAGCTAGTCAAGTGGTTATAAGATTGAGTAAAGTAAATAATAAAGACGTAAGTAGATAAGGGAGATTAACTTTTTATAAAGACCTTGCCATAATCAAGTATACTTTTAAACTGAAGGAGCATTGTTGCACTACTACCGCATGATTAGGGAAAAGACTACTCATGCAGTCATGCTTCTACCAACATTTTATGAAATGTGAACGTTTATAAAGAGAAGTGATTATAATACGTCCAAATTTATAAGTTATAGCCGCAATATCATTAGAGAAGCCGCAGATTTGACGAGTGAGAAATTCTGGACCCTTTTAACGTGTAAATGTATCTGATATTTTAATATACTTCTTTTGAAAAATTATGCGATGCTCTAATTTATAGATAAAATGATTAATCCATACCAGATTTTATTGATCAAGGGAATTAATACAAGTATTGTATCTATTTAACATACAAGGAACATAATGGGAGTATATACATACTATAGTCTATAGAGTAACTAGTGAAAAGCACAAATAAGAGTTGCTTTTAAGCTGACGCTTTGGGACTACAAAGTATGTGTTGTTTTAGTGAAGTGGAACATGCCATACTTGGCCACATGGAAGGTTCACATGTCCACATTCTTCGTGTAGTCTTTGATTTGATGACTATTTAATCTTTCCACAACTTCGTGGATTTTTTTCAATTCTTAGGAGTGTGCCATCCTCATTCCAATTATTTTTGATTTATATTAGGTTTTAAGATTGATTAGAATAATGTATTTTAAATCTAAACATATATTTCAAGCAATTTCTAAAACTCCTTCAATCGAAACTTTAACTTAGCTTTAGAGCATTTTGAAATCGAATGCAAGGTGTTGAATGTTTTAAAATCTTTGTATATAATCATAAGAAGAATACAATATCTTTATTGCAATTTTGAAATGCTTTCAAAATATTTCAAAAATAGTGTATGAATAATTTTGGACACTTCTAAACCTAACCATGAGTGTTGTAAAGTCAAATTAAATATTTTGACTTTAAATACTATTTAAACTGATTTCCAAAATTGTTTTAATTAGGTCTTGAACTTATTTTATTGCTTTCAAAGATCAAATATAAAGGTATTTAATGGTTCATAACTTCCTCATATGACCATAGGAGGCATTCATTAGTTAATTAATAGGCTATTGAATACTAAATATAAGCTAATTAATAGGCTCAAACCTCGTTACTTGACCCAATGAAGTGTTCATAACTTAATTTTTCCCTTTTATATAGTTAGATAGATTCGTTTATCAAGTATAGAATTTTTTTTGTTTACTTATACTATGAACAACTACTTCGGGGTAGAAGTTACTTTTTTTTTTTTTTTTTAAATAAATGAAACAATATCTTTTAAAACAGCTCTAGAAAACTAAAAAGTTTCCCCCTTTCTCTCTTTGGAACGAAATGGAATTTCCATAAAATCAATAATTCATGAAAACAAGTGGACAAACCAAAGCTCAAGAGCAGTAAGAATAAGGAAATAAATTTCTCTAAGGTATAACCATTGTTATCTGAGGCTAACATTACAGGTGATATATAACCACAGTAGTGTCCCAACTCGGTCAACGAGCCATTGTCAAGTGCAGTCCCACAGTAAGAAGAGGACATTTTACTTCCCTAAGAAACCGGACTTGCAAGCACTTAGTACCAAAAAGTTCAGAACCAGAGTAAACTGGTATATTGCAACATCTGCAAGGCATTCACCAGTTACCAAGTTAAACATATGGCGGGCCAGTATTTACTGGCTTCTGGAAGGCCCTTGCCAATGGCATCCCATCACCATCATCATTTTTAACCCTCCAAGTTCGATCCTTTTTTCTCTGGGGCTTTTTGTGGAGCTTGTGCGGTGCTTTTGGAGGCTTTTTCTTCGCATCAGCCTTCTCTGTAGCCAGCCCGTTTGCTAGATCAAAGGACTCAAGATCATTCATTACATCCTCAAGATTTGGTCCACTTTCAAGTTCAACAGATGAACCCTCATCATCAGAGGGATCAGATTCGTCTATGTCAGACAAGCCAGAAGCAGAGGCAGCAGCAGTTTCATTATTTTTCTCTCTGCTCTCCTCACTCGACATTCCAGGAGGTAACTCAAAGTGCATAAGCTTCCCATCAATATAGTCCTTCAACATTTGACGGGCAGCCCGAGTTTCATCAGGGAGCCCACTTGAAGCAGTATATCCACGAGAAGCACAATAAGCTCTCAAAAGCTCTGATGCTAATGGAGGGCGAGACTGGGGCTCATATGGTTTGGGTTTTGGCAAAGTGATCTTATATACTTCTTCAATTATGTGTCTCGGGACTTTATCTGCAACCACCTGTACAGCCTCTCGGTGGGCAGTCATTCGATCTATAGGTAAAACCCCACAAGCAATCATCTCATATCTTGAGCTCGTAAAGGATGGGAAAACAAGTCCAGGGCAATCACACAAGGTAAGCTTGTCAGTTATTATCAGGGTCTGGAAATGTTTCGTCTTCCCCGGAGTATTGGTGACTCCTGCACGCTTTGCTCCGACCAAAGCATTGATGGTCGAACTCTTTCCCACATTAGGGTAGCCAACAAACCCCACAGTTACACTGTTTGAAGCAGGATTTACTCCAATATCTCTAACAGGGGAGTGAGAATGAGAGGAATCTGTAGATTTGGGTCCTGATTTCCTCAATTTCATGATCTCCTCTGCCTCAAACTGTAAACGGGCCAACAGTTCATCTCTGCCATAAATCTTTGTATCAACATCTTCTAATTCTTGCAATGTGTCTCCTTCATGTATATCCTTTGCAACACTAAGCATCTTCCCTTCAGAAGCTGCAGAAGCAGCTTTAGCTGACCAAAATACAAAGAGAATTTCATGATCACAGAAGTATTTTGCCCATTTCAGCCTGCACATGATGATGTGACCATTTTCAGTTAAAAATGCAATCAGGAGAGGCAAAGAACACAACAAATTTCCTGAGACCAAAACCTGATAGAATATGGTAGAAGGTCAGCCTTATTAATAAGCAGCATTGTTCTTTTATGCTCATCCACCTCTCGCACATACACCTAAATCATAACACCACACACTCAGCAAAATAAGAACATATGTAGACTAGTATTCACAAGGATGAAGAATGCTAAAAAAATTTCATTGTCAAAGAAAGGGACATCATGGAATGGCACAGAGGCTCGGGATATGTTCACAACACTAGTGTTAGCTAGATAACAGCTAATATTAAAATGAGAAAAAGGGTATGATACCTCAAGGTCTGGACAACGGTAGAACAGAGGGTCTCTTGCATCAACAACCATGACAAGCTGAGGATAATAATAAAAAAAAAATAAAAAAATCAGTATGTTAGATAACTTACAAAAATCACGAGAGATAGGGGAATAGGGGTGGTAATAGGGCGTTTCATACACTAACCAGATCACTACGTTCAATCACTCGCCATAGCTGCCTCCATATATCCAAATTCTTCTCAAATGGAGTAAGAACAAGCTTCTCGTTTTCCTCAAGCCTACAATATTTTTCCACAAGAAATTACAAAAGGAGTACCCCATAAATTCAATCCATGAAAACTCAACATGCAGCAAAATATGTACCAGTGACAAAAGTTTGCTGCAACTTCTGAAAATAACTAAAATCAATTATGTCGATGAGTAACCCCCTGAAGATTTTTCATATTTGAGAATCTCACAAAAATAGAAAATATTCAAGAAATACATATTAATAGCTTGCTCAGCAGACTTTGACGTAGTTTTCATTCATATCCCAAAACGACAAGAGTAAAGGATTGATTACTTTGTTCTTAAAAACCCTTGATTTCTTAATTACATATTCAAACCATTTACTACTAATGACCCTATGTAATCCTTAATCAAACCCCAACACACTCCAATAATCTCCTAATCTGACCTTGTTGTCCTTACCAACCTCCCCCATGCTCCTCTTCCCCTCTACCTCCCCAGCCTTAATTCCCTTCTGTCTAGCATCCTGCTCTCCAGCCCCTAGGACATCAGAGATGGAGCGATTTAGAAGGGATTAGGGACGATGGCTTTCCTAACAGAGATAAAAAAAATAAAAAATTTTGCTGCCTTTGTGGCAGTTTTCTTTCAATGAACACAGGACAGGGGAAAAAGGAATAGAGAGAGAAAAATTAGTTCAATGTTTAGAACCATTAAGTGCTGAATTAATCTTGAACTCCTTAAAAAGATAGGAAGCTTGTGGCATTAATGGTGTAAGGAGGTGAATCTTATTGTGGAGGGAGATAACTTGGGACTATTGGGAGAGAGGAAGGCTATTTGGCAAAATTGTGGTTCTAGTCTAAAAGGGTGCGTTCTGGAAGGAATACAAAGGGAAGGAAATGGCATGATACCTGTAGTGGAAAGGGGAAACGAGGTCATTTGAAGGTTGTTGACATCTTTGGGACTTATTAGGTATGGTGCGGGAGATTGGGGTGGGATTTAAGATCAGTATCCTAGTGGTTAAAGGTTAATAAAGGAGATGGAGATGGAGATGGTTACCAATGACTACATCAATGCATGACTTTAAGGGACAAAAACAGAAGTTTATGCATCTTAGTTCAGACTATTCAATATGAAGTACTGAATTTACAATAGTGAATTGATGGGGAAAATGTCAATTTTTGAAAGAAAATTTCAAAAAAACTTTAGCCAGTTGCACAAGGAGAACAATTAGTTAAACATAATATGAATCTTAGCATACTTGATACAATGAATTCTTTGTCTATTATGCAGTTTAGCTGACCCTATTTGAACTTATGTTCTTATAATGGGAGATCCGTAGTTTAGGCTTATAGAGCACATTTAATATGGAGAGGAAAAGGTATAATAATTATCAAGCAAGAGATGGTTTAACACTTAAGCAAAAGTATACATATGACTAGAACTGAGAGACTTTTTCAGGGATGTAAGCAAAGGCATAATTCCTTTCTTTTTCTAGATGTGAATTCAGTGATACAAAACCAATATGACACCCACTATTCCTAATTACAGAGTACAAGAAGAAATATTAAAATCAATAACAAGACGTTACATACTTGGCAAGGCCTCTCCGCCATGATAAAAAGGCTTGTTTTTCATTGACATCCAGCTCATCTACTGTCATAGTAGCATTCCATGGAGGCCTATTGAAGAAAAAGACAATTAACTCAAACTCAATCACTTATAAGAATAAAAATGAAATCTAAGGTAAGTGAGAGTCTTTGCCTTCGAGGGACACGAAGGCTGCTGGCATGCAGAGCCTCCTCTTTCTTCTGTTGTTGCCTCCTTTGATCAGGTGTCAAGGAAGTGGTGCTTGAACTGGAGTCCCTAGATACAGGATCACAAATATGTTTCACCAGTAGAAAATCATGAGAATATAAGGGGTACGAACAAGAAATTGCAACTGATACACTATGGAATTCAAAGATAGAGATCAACAGAGCAGCTCTCCACAAAGCTGACCTCAACATTCTAGACAATAGTACTTGTAGTGGACATATATCTTCAAAAGTTAAAAACTCAACTGATCTCCATCCTGAAAACTAAACCCCAGAAGATTTCATTTCCCAGAATATATTAGCATTCATTCCCTCAAAATTTCCGATAATTTTAACACAGATCGAACCATGTGTATGACCAAGGTAACAAATAAGTCTCCACTAACAAGTAAAATGGTGACGTTTTCATAGGGAGATCAAATAAAAAAGTACAAAACATACCAGAGAACAACATCTTCACAGATGACATCATCAAAGAAACCTATTGCTCACATAAGACATATATGGTATTTGTTCAACTTAGAGTAATAATACCGAGCTAATTCATCTTCGCAAACACAAATCAATCTCAATTGAAGCTACCAGAAGCTCTGAACTATATCTACAAACTTCCAATGCATGTTCTTTATACCACAAAACGTTTTTAGAATTCATACAGGTATTCACTAATAAATATAAGGAAACTAATCAATCTATAATTCTATACAACCTAATATGCATTCAAAAGACAAAAACTATTCGAGAATATTTGTTCTACCTGCCCATCTTCACTACAGTTCCTCATCAAACCTACAACGATACTATCTCAAATCCCAAACACATAAACTTGAACTGGCAATAAAACTATGTCCAAGACAATGATAAAGTTCACCAGAATAAATTCAGAAACAGACACCCCATCTCAGACAACCCAATGATACACAAGAAAAAGCACCATAAGGAAAAAAAATCACATCGGCAAAGTACCCTAGTTATCAATAAACATCCAACAACACACCCAAGATAAAATCTTTACAGGAAAACATTCCTAAAAACCAGGGCAAAACCCATCTACTAGAAATCCCATATACTGAATTGAAAAGAGCAACACAGATAAATTATTTTTTAAAAAAACAAAGAAAGGAAAAGAAGAGAAAACGCATACTGATGAAGGAGTAATTGAGAAACAGGTTTATCGGCAGAGAAGACGCGGTCAGCTTCTTCAGCTTGCTGAATAACAGCATCAATGTCGGAGACATCCGTAACAGATATTAAAGCTTTCTTGTTGTGGGTTTTGTAAAAGCGACCCTTTTGTTTGGTTTGTTGGACGACATGATTATGGTGCTTAACAAGGGCTCTTCCAAGCCCAGTTTTCTCAGCCTTTCCCATTCTCTAATCTCAAACTGCTTCCCTTCTTTCTTACCGATTTCTAATCTTTGTTCTTCATCATTCTCTTACCTCTCGTCAAAAGGAGGCGCCTTTGGGGTTTTGCTATAGCTACCTACTATGGGATACTTGTGATTTTTGTTCGTTCGACTCCCACGTATTTGCTGAGTTCATGCTTCTAGGGCTCACTCGTCTTTCTTTTTCTTTTTTGGATTTTAGGTACTTCTCTAACCCTAATTGGCTAATATTAAATCCCATTTTTTAAGCTTTATTTTTAAACTTTTCCTAAAATAAGCTTCAGTTAACAAACTTTTGTAGGTTCAGAATAAATTTTGATTAAGTGAAATCACTGTCTCAAGTAACAATTTTGGCTTGATTAAGTTTGGCTAGCCTATTTTTTAATTAGAAAAACCGCTGCTCTAAGCAACGATTTAGCCAAGGAAATCGTTGTCTCAAGCAACGATTTTAGTCTATAAAATAAAATTTAATCAGACAATGATTTTGGCTCAAATTTTGAAAAACACACATGTTGCATCTAGGTAAGCCCAATTCAGGCTAACCCAAAATCAATACCTAAGGCAACACTTTTCCTTGAGTGAAATCGTTGCCCTAAATAACGATTTTCATCTGAACTTATAGAGGCTTATTTTTGAAAATATTTTTATTCGAAGCCTATTTTTCAAATTACTTTTAAAAAAAGCTTAAAAAATCTATTAATCAAGTCTATAAGATTGTTCTTAAAAAAACTTTAAGAATGCCAATTCCTTATGTGTGATTCCCAAACATTTCACTTAATTTGTACAATGTTGTGACTTGTGAGCCAAAAGTTTATCTTTGGTTATTGCAATTATATGTAATGTCTCTCACAAAAAATTAGTAACTTGTTCACAACAACTTTATTCTTACATTTTAACATGTTAAAGATTATTTCATTCGAATGTTATTATCCAATAAAGAAATACTCTATTTAAGAACGTAAGCAGAGATATCAAATTGATTTAAAAAAAAAAAAAAAGAACTACAACCACACTATACTTATAGATACCCTATTTGGAATTTAAATATGTGCAAGATAACCAGTCATTGCCTAAATTCCCAACTTAGGCAGTGGGTTCATTTGGCCTAACTTGTAGCGAATTGCGCACCGTAACTACTAACTAATCTCTTACTGACAAATTAGGACACATCTTTTACTATCTTTAGAGCATTTAAACGTATTTTGGAGGTACCTTATGCATAGTTATTCTGGTGAATAAGCATTCTATTTCACCTGAGATTGGAGTTCATGATTTGCCAGTCGATAACTTCTCACAATCAGGGAGTGGGGATGTGAATCTCAGTCGCTCCTCTATGGGTTTAGAATCGAGCGAGCCAGATAGTTCCAACTGGAGCAGTACGACCAGAGTAAAATTTGAGGCAACATGCCACAAGCTGAAACTTCTGCTTCTGGCATGTCAGAATTGAGTCATCTGGGTACTAAAGTCCGAGCTTAATGATGTCACTATGTGTAAAGTTACCACATGCAGCATGTACACCCTACGAGTTATGAAGGACGCCCCATAAATCGAGATCTTGATGGTTTTCCAGTGACTGTCTGATACTAAATATCTTCTCGAGTTTGTTTTTCAACTTACTAGGTGATCTTTTTTCCGAGGAGTTTATCCTGATTTTGTTTTTGCTCTTACCCACTGAACGTTTCTGTGCAGTGGAGGCTCCCATGATAGTATAGTGGTGTCAAAGCAAGAAACTCGATATGCCCGGCCGCCCGGACTAATGTTAAACTGGAGTTTTGGGAGAATATTGAGTTGCCTTTCATTGATTATTATCAAGGTTTGAACTACTTTAATTTTTTGAGAAAATTGCCTATCAACCGTGGCAACAAAAATCATAAAAATGCGAAAAACTTCTAGTTTATCCACCAACAGATAAGTCCAAACGGCTCTAGAAAAGTCATCAACAATGGTTAAAAAATAACGAGCCCCACAAGACGAAGTATGACGGTATGGACCCCACAAGTCACAGTGTATTTTCTCAAAAGTTCTAGAGGCTTTATTATTACTTAAAGGAAATTTAGTTCTCGGATGCTTAGCGTACATACATATATCACAAGCAATGTCTAAATGATCTTTATTACTACTAAGATGAGGAAGCAATTTAACCGCTTTTTCCGAGGGATGTCCGAGACGTCGATGCCATAGTTCCAAGGTTGATGAAGCTCCTATCCGTGACACAAAAGGCGGTTTGCTAAAATAGTAGAGTCCATATTTCTTAATTCCCGTTCCAATCAGCTCCGTCGTTTGGTCCTGTATCACACAACCATTAGAGTCAAATTGGACAATAGTTCGTAAATCATCATTAAGTTTAGAGACAGAGAGTAAATTGCAATTCAAATTAGGAACATATAGAACCCCAGTAAGAGTTATATTATCTGTCAAGAAGATAGATCCCGTTAAAGTAGCAACTAATGTATCACCATTTGGCAACCCAATCGGGCAATTGAATTTTTCGGTATCAAACAACCAAGAAATTTGACCTGTAACGTGATGAGTAGCACCTGTATCAAGAATCCAAGCCAAAGTATCAAACTTACTGGTCAAGCAATTTTCTGGGATTTGGGAATTACCGACTAGGCCTGAAATTGCCTTCCATTGCTCGGGAGTAAATAGAGATTCTGAAGAGGAAACGGTGGAAGATGGTGGGCTGGTTACTGCATTTGCACGAGCATTAGAAGTCCCACGTCCTTGGGCCTGCCTCTTAGTATTGGGCTTACCCACCAATTCAAAACACACAGAGGCTGGGTGTCCAAGTTTCTTGCAATGTGAGCACATAACATCCATCCAGCATTTAGAAGTTTCATGATTCGTTCTTCGACACTTTGCACAGGGCACCTTCTCACCAACACGGCCACGCCCCTGCGTCACGGAGGTCCCTTGCACGGACGGCGACGACTCTGCCCCTGCACGGACGGTGAAGCCAACGGCGTCGGAGGTTTGCGATGAATGTTCGATTTTGGTTGAATTGCGCACTTGTTCTTCCTGGACCAACAAATGGTATACTCTATCAAGATTAGGGAGGGGATCTTGGGATAAAATCTGGGTTCTCAAACCAGAATAAAGATCCGAGTTCAATCCCATTAGGAATTCGTGTAAACGGCCTTGAGAACGACGATCTTCGTGTTGAGTTCCGGCGGTACACGAAGAACAACAATTGCAAGAAATAATAGGTTCGTGTCTATCCAATTCCTGCCATAAGGTATGCAATCGACCATAATAATCTGAAATTGACATTGTTTTTGATTGTTCACATCTTGCAATTAAGGTTCTTAATTGTTGAATTCGTGGTCCATTTGATTGGGAAAATCGCTGTTTGAGATGATCCCAAAGAGGTTTTGCCTCTCTGAATTTCGTTAATGTAGATTTCAAATTTGGATCTATGGTGTTTGTAATCCATGATATGAGCATAGCATTAATAGCCGTCCAATCTGACTTGGTACAGGGTGGAGACGGTGAGATGATTGTACCGTCAAGAAACTCGAATTTTCTTCGGGCCTCTAGAGCAGTTTGAATATCAGCAGACCAAGAATCATAATTGTCTGTTGTAAGGCGAGTCGGAGTGATAAAATCCCCGGGTCGATCCTGTGAACCGAGATAATATGGTGAGTTTGGTTCAATTTTTGAAGGAGGTGGAGGCGGTGGTTGTTCGTCTCCTGCCATGAGGTTTGAATATGACGATTGTCAATATTCTGTTTTCTGTGATTTTTGTGTTTTGATTTTGGTTTTTTTTTTTTTTTTTTTTTTTGGTTAAAGAAAAAACTGGCTCGATACCATGTTAAACTGGAGTTTTGGGAGAATATTGAGTTGCCTTTCATTGATTATTATCAAGGTTTATATAATACAATCAAGGGAGACCTAACCCAAGGATAGATTAGGAAATTAGGAAAAGATAAATACTAAAGATTATATCTAAATATATCCTATTAATTAATGATAATTGCTTTAGTCGTGTAACATCTCTTCTTATGGTTTAAGATATGAACTTCTCACTAAAGACTTTTTAAGGAAATAAGATAGGAAGTCTTGCTAAATGTCATCTAAATCGTTCTTGTTTTGATTTCAGTTCAGCTTGCAGATAGAACAAGGAATCCCAGTTTTGTCTAAGTGGCTTGTTTTAAATCGATTCAAATTTGTTGACTCTAAGCATTACCTTTTTTTTGGGAGAAGAGAATTTCAGCCCAATTTATTTCCCTCATTCCATTCTCAATTTATGTAGCACACTTTTTAACCCAGTATTTTATAATGGGCTATTACACTAGATCCAGGCAGCCCCAAGGGTATCAAGCTCGGGCCTTCTTTTCTGCTGACAAGGTGAGGATTCTCACCTAGCATATTCATATTGTGTTTCCATTTCTGAAAACATGTGGAGATATATTGGATGAGATTTGAAAGTAGTTGTATTATATTCTACTCACTTCAACCACTTTTGACATCAGATTAACGATCAAATGAGACAAAACCATTTCAACAATAAGTTGTTTGTTCAAGTTTTGGTTCATGTTATTGCTATGCTCATCCCTGGAATACTGAACGCATGTGTAGCTTTGTCTCTTTGCAGTCATATTTTAAGACATACTCTATATATAAGTTGACCCTAATATTATTCTTTTCTCATCTTTCTTACGTTTAATTCTTTTCAGTGTAACTGAAGGTTCGATTGTGGGGATATGGCTCCTTACCAGGCATTTGATATTGGTGGTCATGGTAGAGTTGGAGACTATGGTGAAGAGGCTGTTGTAACTGGAAGATCATGTTTGGTTGCTAATAACGATTTAACATTTCCATTGGCATGCATTCACTTTTATGTTTAGATAAGTGTTTATTTGAGATGTTTCTGTATCCATTTCTTCAAACTTGTTAATGACAATACGCAACGATGCTCTGGATGAATCTGGTTGCCATAGATTGCTATACAATACCTTTTTTTAAAAAAAAAAAAAAAAAAAAAACTCTTCTCTGCTTTGGGCTTTAAGTTTTTTTATTTATCCTGGATCAGTGTAGCATGTCTATTTGATAGTATCATATGCAAAATTATCTTTAGATAAGATAGTGGATATGATCTTAGTAATCTCCTATTCTCATCCCCACACTTCCAGAATCATTGAAGTGTTTTCTTCTTCATCTTGAAGTTAATAAAGGATAATTGATCTCAAGACTCAACTCTATTTGAGGAATTCCTACCTTGGATGTGGACGTCTGTTGATGGAATGAGATTATAATTGGCTTCCTCTCATTTCTATTTTAAAGAGTTTAGAGTAGCTACAAATGCTCTTGGTTGGAGGGAATTTGCCATTTTGGCCATACTTTTTTATTTTTTATTTTTTGTTGATGCTACATCTTTCTTGGAGGCAAAATTATGTCGATTTCAACATATTGAAGTGTTCAACAAGAAGGGATCCTTTTTTAATTGTAGCATGCTCTAGCCTTAAGTATTACCTGATTTACAAGAAGTGCATTAGGGTAAGGCTACTACTGAATCTAAACCAAGTCGTTGAAAGATCCTCCAAGTACTGACGTTGCTTGAAATATTTTATTCGGAAGCAAAAATGATGTATGACAGGTTAATTGATGTTTGGGAAGCATGATTTGTTACGCTACTCCAATGCATTACTAGTTATTCTGCACGTAGTAGGGATAGATCATACAAACATTCGAGGCTTCTTCTCTGCTGGGTGATTGCTTTTCTTTTCATGTGGAAGATCTTTTTTACTGTGTTTTATATTGTTTTTAGGAAAAATTGTTAAATTACATGCTTAAACTCAATTTAATGCACATTTTTTGTTCTCCTATATGTAAAATATGTACATTCTGTCAATCTGATTTTCATCTGAGCTCCTGGCAATATCTGTAGTCCTTAGACTTTACCTTTTCGTCTCCAGAGCACGCAAAATATTGGAAGGTGCTATATTCATAGATTATGGATCTGATCTGGGCTCTGTTCGGCTTGTTCCTGGGGTAGTCCATCTATCTTAATCATTTTAAAACTATTCAGAGCTTATTTCTGATCTTAGATGTATTTGGTTGGAGGAGGTTGCTTATGTCTTCTGCATACTTAAAGTCTCAGACTTTGCTGTCAATTAACCATGCCTTGTTTGTTTGGATATGTCAGGAAACCCAGCCTTAAGGCAAGGCAAACCGGGAAGCGGAGTTGGGATAGGGTATGGCTTACGCTTCAAATCTCCATTAGATCAGAATGCTATGAATTGTTACCAACAAAAAACGGTTTATTTTAACATCACCAATGTATCTTAATGAATGACCCCTGCAACAAGACTTCCCTGACTAAATTCAGCTGAGATTTACATGAAGGTTCATAATTCCTTACCATTCCTTAGCTTGTATCATCACCTGCCTTGTACAAAATGTTGATGGGAGAAGCATTCATGAAATCATAATTGTCAGTTGCAATGCAAGATTTGCTTTCATCCCATCAAATTAAAACTCTTGATATATACAATGCGGTCTATCATTTGATATGAGTCTTGGACGGACAGACGGATGCATGAAACTGAAATGGGATTCGGTCAGGTTTTATGTGCTCTCTTATCTACGAAGTATTTGCAAAGGGGTTGAATGGATTCAACTATGGTATTAAAATAGGAGCTTGTTTTATGGCCAAATTTCAAAGCACGAGTTATGCAGCTAAGAAAGCAGGTGAACTGCATACATATATTTAGCAGATCTTATATATTTAGGGCATACTAAAATGAATTCACATTAGAAAATACATTGGATGCTAATTAATCCTATGAGGTGTATAAATCATAACATAAAAATAAGAAATAGCATAGATATGTTTGCGCTGTTGGACGTATCCAACTCTTAAACTTTGAGATGGGTTAAGGGTTCTAAACTTCTAATCTGACTAAAATGAAAATAGGAAGATCATACTCCAAAACGCTTTGCTGCTCAAATGTTTTGATCATGTTGCTAACTTGGAAGCCCGAGTATCAGCAAAACAACATAATTTCAAAATTTGATATTTTAAAAATAAATATTGAATTAAATCTAAAAAAACCTCCAATATGGATGAATTCTTTTCTTACTTTGTACGTAATGTTAGTAACAAAAACAGTGGTAAAAGACAGAAACCATGGATTTGTGGTCAAAGTAAGAAAAAAGTTGAAGGGATGAAGAGAATGATAGTAAATGTTTACCATTGATTAAAAACCAAAAGTCAAAAGAGGAAAAATGATCAGGTGGTCAACGATTGATGATCGAAAATAAAGGTGAGTTAGCAAATGCTAGCAAACAGGACAGGTATGTGGACTATCAAAGATTTAGACGACACCAAATTTGGAGAGTATGAAAACGATATAATGTTACGTACCGGTAGGTGGCAGTGGCACCATATCTCTATACTCTATACTCAATATACTCTTTTCTCTTTAGTATGAAAATGATTTAAAGTAGGTGCTTGGTGTTCCTTATAAAAGCGTCACATCTTATTTTAAATACTTATTATGAATACTTAATCAATTTTGGTTGGCTCATTGCTATCATCAACTCACCAAACCAACCAAAACCAAAACGTGTATGTCAACTTCAATTTAGTCGTAAGCCCCACTTTCCGTCGTGCTATTTTTAATTGGCGTACTTTTAGCCACAGATTTACTGTTATTATCAATCAAATACAGTATACTCCGGAGACGCTAACTGGAGTTGTTTTTTCAACATCTTACTTGCCATAGTTGAAGCTGGGAGGTTAGGTCCATAAGCCTTTTTTTTTTTTGGAATAAAAATATATCTTAAAACAATCATAATATGATGAAAAATATTATTACAATGAGTCGAGCAACATGATATTATGGAGTTAAAGCAGATCAGTATATCAGCATCGCAGTTACAATTTTCAACAACGAAAACATAAATTGCTCAGAAACGAGAAAGTTCATTTTACCATTAGTTACAGAAATCACACAAAGTTAATTCATTCACAACCAATAACTTGAAAACATTCAGAAAACATTATTATATCGTGTGGGCCCAAAGAGACCTTTAGAAATGCAGAGTGTTATTTCTCAATTAGTATATCGTAGCTCTGAATTGGTAGGTGTAAATGTGTAAGAAAAGTGACTTTTAATATCATTTGCGCATCAACTACTTGACATCATTATTTCATTAAAGTAGCGCTTACGAAAACAAAGATCCACATATTAGACACTAATAATTGACAAAAAGCAAACATCCAAAAGTAGGGTATGGTTTGAAGTCATTATATTAGCCGACTGATTGATTCATTTGGTGTTACTACTGAGACTATAAAATGTGTTCATACAACAACACTTGCATAAACATCAACTACCAGCAACCTGATATAAAATAAGCACATTGGACATGAGATTCGTAACATTAGTCTAAAGTCTTGAAATGACCAGAACATAGGGGTCAAAAGAACAGAGCCAATAACAAACCAAATGAGCCTTGCTATTCAAAACAAGACGCCTTGGGGGCATCATTCCAACTTTGATAGCACATCTTATGGAAAGTCATACACAATTTTGATTTCTCTCTGCCCCCAACTTTGAGCAGACAGGCTAAGAGCAAGGGACTTTCGAATTCCACTACATATCAACAAAGGTCGATAGCCCTGTCCTCGTCGAATTATCATGCTACTTTACATAATATGGTACAGACACATTACCATATATGTACAGAAAAAAAAAAACTAGCAATTCTAACTACAAAGAGCGTCAAACTAGCTCTTATTGCCTGATATAGTACACTTCAAGAGGTTTCCAAACGAACATACCAGCAGGGTACTTTGGCTTTTGGCAGTTGATTCTCCGGTTGAGCAGCTTCAAGGTACTTGATAAATGACAGCTCGAGGGAAAGCATTGTAGAGGTGTTTGCTACAACAGATCCTCTCCCAATTCAAAAAAAACGAAATTTTCAGACCTGAAAAAGATTGGCAGAAACAAAATCAGGCAACTCAGACCAACATGAACATCAAATGCTTTGAAATCTAAAGCATTTTATGCATCAGTGAACAACCAGTTGATAGGTGGTACTACACTATGGTACAGAGAATGACTTAGTGCAATCTGTAAGGATATTCTAATTCAGTATCCATTGTAAATGGTAATGCAATTTCACCCAAAACATATGTACTTAAAAAATTTCCATAATCAGTAATTATAGTTGCACTGCCAGGGAAATTGTAACAGAATAATCCCATACGACATTACACACATATGACAAGAGGAGAGAGTAAGTCCTTTGTTTGTCAGCTTGCAGGAATTCCATGTCTGGTGAGCATCTAATCTAATGGACCACTCTGTTCCCCTCTGCTATCTCTCTCCAGCTATGCTAATTTGTCATCTTTTGTGACTAAGAACTGTTTCGACTTATAATTGAATGATGACAAGCAACTTGTACAATCACCATCCAATGCAAAGAAGTTCAACTTGCTCAATGATGACACCCTCAAAAGATTATCGTCTAAGAGGCTTCCCTTTAAACCTTTTGAGAGGTTGATAGTGAAAATGGAAAAAGTGAGGTCAGGATCAAAAGTTCAATTAACAAGGAAAAAGAATAGAATTGTCATCAGTTAGCTTGCTGGAAACTAGGAAAGATGCAACTGCATGTATTGTTCACATCTGAATGGACCATTATGATCCGCTTAAAATTTGTTCTACAGTAATACTGATTTGTAATATATTAACGACTGAGCAGTCTAGTTTAGCCGACCATTGAAACTTGACAATTGACAACAATCAACCTTTCCAACCATAAGCAACTAGCTGAAAACGCACAAAAGAAAATACTGTGGTCACCGACACTATCTAGGAATTCCAAAGAGTTCAATCATCAAATCCTCCAATAAAATCAACTCAGAATTGGCACAATTGAGAAAGTGAACATTTTCAACTTGGAAAAAACCCAATTTTCATAAGACAATCCTTCAAACTCAATTGAAAAGAACCCAATGTTCACGCCCCAACTACACTCTAAGCAAGATGAAACCTGAAGCTTTCCTCAAACTAGCCACAACTTTCAACTTCTCAACTTCAAATCCAGATCAAACTCTTCAAACTAAAATAGGAAAGTGCGCGAGTGACATGAGTCTATTAGGATCAAACCTCCTGATGCAGAACCACTAACAGCAGTCTCATGATCTGAAAACTATCCTAAATAGGACACATTGGTTTCCTTTCCTTTTTTGTTGCTAAGCAATACACATAGAATCTGCAATCGAATAATCAAAACTTTTCTACATCCTGATAGGATAGGAATAAGATCAAATTCAAGAATTTCAAATTATGATGCAGTCAAATCAGATCAAATGTTACCTCTTTAAGACCCAATACAGCAGTCCCAGATCAAACAAACACAAGCACATGAAAAGGACATTAAATGAAAAGGCAAAGATGCGTTCTTGACTCACCAGAAACCACAAACAATGTCCTCAGTCATTGAAGATAACAGTATCAGCAATATACATCAGAGGTTTCAAGCAATCAGGTGAGAACTTCCTCGCAAACAAGTAGTCATGACTAAAATTAGACTGCCTAAGAGTATAAATCAACTCCGGCGATACCTCAGGCGGTCGATACATGTGAGGATGCCCATTCACGCTATCGGTCCAATTAACCCTTGTAAGAGTGTACTGAGTACATCCATTAGGATCCTTCATAGACAACAATGTGGGGAAGTAATGCTCCTCAGGGTAACAATTATCAGTCTTGAAACAAGGAAGCCTGAACTTCCTCCACAATTTCCTATCTTTCAATACCATCAAAGCATGCTTCTTTGTCAGTACAAAGAACTGGGACCCAACTCGAAACTTATCAAAGGGGACCTCAGGCATCATCACATCCTTTCCTCGAGCACCATATCTCGAGGGTAGGATGGTCTCGTTGTCAAGTATCTCGATAAAACTCTTATGCCGGATATGCCGAAATCCGAACCCGGCACCACTCCCACCTAGGAGCGTCTTGTAGACGTAATCAAAGGAGTGTAAGGGGATGCAAGATTGAGAAATAAGAGCAAAGTAGAAGTTGAGAGGATCGTCAAGAATGGCGGATGCCATTAGTCGTTTGGCAGCGGAGATGAGAGTAGCGGAGGATCGCTCAGTGTGCTTGCTGGGGATGAACCTGGCTTTGAAGACCCCGCCGGGATCCTGGAGGTGGGAACCCGGGTCGGCGTGGATGTAGATATTGAAGAATTTGGAAGAAGTGGAGTTGAAGAAGCGGGCCCACAAGGGGGAGAAGAAGAGATCAGTGTGGGTGAGGAAGAGGAACGCGATCTTGAGAGTGGGATTGTGAGAGCCCAATCTGGAGAAGGAGAAGGTGGAAGAAGAAGAAGGGGATGAGAAAGATGATGAGATGGCTCTGTTGAATAGTGAAAGGTCGTCGAGTTCGTCGGGCTGAGGGATGGGCAGTTGCCTGGGATGTGGGACCAGGAAACCCGGCGCGATAATGAGGATGATTGTGAGGGAGAATACAAGGGATAATATCAGAATGTAGTGGGATTGCAACATTCGTATCATTTTTCGGTTCGATTGTTAGATTGATTAACAAATGACGAAATTCATCGTTCAATTGAAATGGGGATGAAATGGACCAACTTTAGGGGTCCGTGACAATGAAGAGTTCAACAGAGAGAGAGGGAGATGTTCCCGATTTCTGGAAAAAACAAACAAGAGGAAAGGGGTGGAACTGTAGCCGGAATATGAGATGATGGAGATGTTAATATCGATGATCTCATTGCTTTCCTTTTTTGCTACTTCGCTCTTTTTTTTTTTTTTTACTTGTTGCCATTTTCAACATTTTCTCTTCGGACTTCTAAGGATTTTTTTCAAAAACAAGACATTATGTAACTTTGCTAATTTAATATAATATTTAAGAAATTTCTTTTTTATAATTAAGAACAAGTTCTAAAAATGTTATGTATATAATTGTTCGTATCTTCTTATCAGCATAATGCATATACAACACATCAAAGTTATAAAATAAAGCATCAAAGTATGACGTACATCAAAACATTCACAAAAAAAATACATCATGTCATTTAACACTCGCCTTTTATGTTACTTAGAGTGGTATATGTAACTAAATAAGGTGATCAATATTAGATGCATGACAATATTCGACTTATTGATATGCTCTTCTTTGATAAAATGTATATAAGGTGTAATAAAAAGAGGTTGCTTAATTAAGGCATTCATGAGTCTTGAGTTACTTGTAAATAATATTCTCTAACTCAAGAGATTTAGGTTTTAGTTACAAGAAAGCTTGTTTTGTTTTCCAGTCATACAAGTAAAGTAGTTGGTAGCAAAGCCTTGCCTTGCCAACTAAAGTGATTGTTAAGTGTTAGAAACAAAGTAAAATTAATATACGATACATGTACACAAAGTTGTGTACATTTTATAAACTATATAAAACTCTTAAGCAAAAGATTAGAGGGCAAAATTTACTTTTGTTATTGGCTCTTTATTAACTCAATGATGCACTTAACGTAAGAGGAATTAATACGCATGGAAGAATAACTATCTATGTCAAGTTAGCAACCTACAGAGATGTTGATTCCTGACTCTTACAACATTACAAGCCTAGCTAAATACTTTACGTGGCATCTAGGTATTTTTTTGATTAAAAATAGTCACTGTGCTAGTATCATTTTATTTACATGGTCCAACTTGGCTTCCATTGCATTGTATGATCATTGGAAAACAAGTCACAGATTACTCATTTAGCTCGGTCCTATTCAGGGTTCATAGGATTTTACTTTCAACATTTTTTTACTTGCAATACTTTGATTTTTACACTATTTATAAGTTTGATTTTAATCTCTATCTTAAGAAAAAATATAGTACGTTAACGTGAGATCTTGTTACATTAATATCGATATATAGTTTCAATATATTATTTTTTATAATTTTTACTTATGTATAATCAAAGATATTAACATTTAAAATTATACGTTGATATCTGCATCAGTCGATCACGGAGTTGCTATACAAGATTGGCGGCCTTATCTTCAATAGAAAAATTTGAGCTGCACAGATTAAAAACTATCATGAGAACTGCGTCATCTTTTAGATATCATCACAAGTGACAAGCTAATTACAAAGATTGAATACACTGTATACTCCACACAATTAACTGTTTGACAAATAAAATACATCTACACTACAATTCAAAATATGTTAGATAAGTAAAATGAAAACCAAACAGTAAAGAGATTCTGCTTTTAATTAGAATATACCGATCTCGCATTCTTAAACAAAAACGTTATGTAGATGGTAATGCATAGAAAGTTGCCCTAACAAAAGTATTAGCTGGTGTTTCACGTGGTTTCCTGAATAAAACAATCACTGAATCACCCCTCTAACCCACCCAACAAAAAAAGATGAAATAAGAATCTCACATTCTAGTTTCCTAGATACTTCCAGTCATCAAGCAGTCAAGATTTGCAAGCAACTACCACATTATATATCTGGTGGATGGATTTGCAAAAGAACATAGTCCAATAACCAATCTTTCCGGCTTAGCTTCTCTGTGAGCCCCTTCAAAGCTTCATACAATTCAAAATGAGACATCATTCAAATGCTTTGTTTCTTAACACTTGAATGATGATCTACTTGAATGAATTCCATGCTTCCTAAGGGCAGCTAGACATAGAATAGTAAGACTTTTTTAAAAACCAATTAAAAAGCCTTACAGGTGGGGTTGCTGAAGAGGTGATAATGTAATCAATAATAGTGTAACAGATAACGGACAGAAAAAGTGCAAGATTTCAGAGATACGATAGTTTTATGCCCATGTATAACTATAACTGATGTGTTTACTGATGTGTTTGTGGTTTAGGATCGTTTTGGAGTGGGTTAGATGAATTAGAAACAAATTTGTCTCAAAAGGAAACAAGATAAACACTCAAAGTAGAATCGAGTCTAAATTGCGTGTAGGGGAAATAATCTGGACCAAACACGAAGTAAGGCTAGATTATAGAGCTTATACTAACTAGCACTAAGCAAAGAAGGTATAAGTTTGTGAAACACAAAGTAACACATGAAATTCACAAAGAAAATCAGATTCTGTTCTACTTCTTTTTTACTCCCTCAAATGAATTGGCAAGTGCCCTATTTATAGGAAGCTTTACAAATCCTTTAGCTTCCTATCTTATACGTTTAAAACAGAAGAAACAAGCCTCAATAAAGCTTTGTAACTCCTTTTACGAAATTCAAAACAGAATTTAAACTGAATTCAAACTGAGCATGATTCAAGCCTTGAATCACGCTTTGACTAAGTCACTAAATGACTGATTATTTGAGCAGCTATTACGTGCATATTTGACAGAAAATAACCTCCCTAATTAAAGCTTTAAACGACTAAAATAAACAGCAAATAAATCATAATTATTCTCCCACAGAAATCGCCATGAATCAAGCATTAACCCCCCTTTTTAGCTGTGGCGTTAATTTGGCTGTTTGAAAACTTCTTCTTGACCGTCCCCTTTAACTGGCCATAACTTCCCCTTTGCTCTCTTCCCATTTAAGGCAAGAAACAAAAGGATTAATTGAAGAGAACCCCACGAAATTATCACCCAAGGACTTGGACTTTTTGTGGATGAACAAGGCATGGACCGTCGTTTGAACTTCTGGAACTTTATGAACTTTAGTTAAGACTTGATTGCTTGCTGCCATATCATTCTCCCCCTCTTCGGAAAAGTTTGCCCTCAAACTTTCATCATCTAGATATGGGCTCAAGTCTCCCACATTGAACGTTGCACTTACGCCACCAAACTCACCAGGTAGATCAATCTTGTAAGCACTTTCCCCAATTTTCTCCAAGACTTGAAAGGGACCATCTGATCTAGGCATGAGCTTATTTTTCCTAAGGTTAGGAAAACGTTCCTTCCTTAAATGTAGCCAAACCAAGTCACCTTTAGCAAATGTAGGTTGTTTACGGTTCTTATTTGCTCGGTCTTTGTAGACTTTGTTCATAGCTTCAATCTTCTTTTTGACTTTGGTGCATGTTTTCTGAAATGCTTCCCACCTCTTCTTAGGTTCTCCATGTATCAAATCTCCTTTAGGCAAGGGAATTAACTCAATGGGCAGCAAAGGATTAACCCCATACACCACTTCAAAAGGACTACGAGCAGTGGTAGAAGAAGGAGACCTATTGTAAGCGAATTCAGCATGGGCTAACTTAACATCCCAATCCTTTTGAGTTCTACTCACTAGACCTCGTAACAAAGCACCAAGGGTTCTATTAGTCACTTCTGTTTGACCATCCGTTTGTGGATGATGAGAAGTACTAAATAGGAGCTTAGTCCCCACCAATTTCCACAAGATTCTCCAAAAATGACTAAGGAATTTAGTATCCCTATCCGAAACAATGGTCCTTGGAACCCCATGTAAACGAATGATTTCTCTAAAGTATAAATCAGCAACTTTAGAAGCATCATCTGTTTTGTGACATGGAATAAAATGCGCCATTTTAGAAAAACGGTCCACCACCACCATGATACTATCCTTCCCCCTTTGAGTCCTAGGGAGACCCACAATAAAATCCATGCTTACTCCTTCCCATGGAACATCAGGAACGGGTAATGGAGTGTAAAGACCCTTATGAAAAGTACTCTTGGATTTTTGACAAGTAGAACACCTTTCCACAATGTGAGTTACGTCTTTGATCATATGAGGCCAATAGAAATGTTCTTGAAGCATTTCTAATGTCTTATGTATTCCAAAATGACCAGCAATTCCTCCCCCATGGATTTCACGAACCAAGAGTTCACGCACACCATTCTTAGGCACACAAAGTTTGTTGCCTTTGAATAAGAATCCATCTTGAACCGTGTAGTCTTGAGTAGGTTTCTTGAATTTTCCAGAAAAATCCTCATCTTCTTCATAGTGATTTTTCAAGTGTTCAAACCCAAGAATCTTCGTATGAACCATAGCTAATAGATAGCTTCTCCTTGATAATGCATCAGCTACAACATTCTTCTTCCCTTCTTTGTACCTCGAACTGAATGTAAAAGATTGAAGAAATTCAACCCATTTAGCATGTCGGTGATTAAGCTTTTGCTGTCCATGAATGAATTTCAAGGCTTCATGATCCGAATGTAAAACAAACGGTTTTGGCCTTAGGTAATGAGACCAATGATCTAGAGCCCGAACAATAGCATAGAACTCACGATCATAATTCGAATAATTAAGCTTAGCACCACTTAATTTTTCGCTGAAATAACAAATGGGTCTCTTTCCTTGAATAAGAACAGCACCAATACCCACGCCACTTGCATCACATTCAACCTCAAACAGTTTATCAAAATCTGGCAATGCAAGAACCGTTGTATTGCACAATTTCTCCTTGATCTCTTCAAAGGCTTTTTGAGCAGATTCACTCCAAATGAACGCACCTTTCTTCAATAATTCGGTCAAAGGAGCTGTGATTGTTGAGAAATTCTTGATAAAGATTCTGTAAAATGAAGCAAGACCATGAAAGCTCCTCACTTCATGCACATCTTTCGGCACTTTCCAAGTTGAAATAGCCTTCACCTTTTCTGGATCAACCTGTACTCCTTCACTAGATACAACATATCCTAGAAAAGTAATATGCTTACACATGAAAGCACATTTTTCTAACTTCCCATACAATCTGTTAGTCCTTAAAACCTCAAATAAAGATTTTAAATGTAACAAATGTTTCATCTATGGATTTGCTATATACTAGAATATCATCTAAATATACAACAATGAATTTGTTGAGAAAAGGACGCAGTACCTCATTCATGAGTCTCATGAAAGAGCTAGGAGCATTGCAAAGACCAAATGGCATGACAAGCCATTCGTATAAGCCTTGCTTAGTCTTAAAAGCTGTCTTCCATTCATCACCTTCACGAATTCTCATTTGATGATAGCCACTTCGTAAATCAATTTTACTGAAAATCTTGGCTCCACTCAACTCATCAAACATGTCTTGAAGCCTTGGCATAGGAAATCTGTATTTGATAGTAATATTATTGATAGAACGACTATCAATACACATTCTCCAAGTTCCTTCTTTCTTAGGTACTAAAAGAGCAGGAACAGCACATGGACTAAGGCTTTCACGCACATATCCCCTTTCTATAAGTTCTTCAACTTGTCTTTGTAACTCTTTGGCCTGATCGGGACTACATCTGTAGGCTGGCTTATTAGGCAATTGAGCTCCCGGAATCAAGTCAATAGCATGTTCAATACCTCGAAATGGAGGCAGGCCTTGTGGCAAATCACTAAGAAATACATCAGAAAATTCCTCTAGCAATTTCTTCAAAGGTAATGAGTTAGTAACATTGGAAAGGTTATCATCAACAGGTTTAACAACAAGAAAAAAACCTTCCCCTTCCATAGCATACTCACGCTCAAACTCACGTCTCGAAACCAGAAAATTAGGTTTCTTCTCCACCATAGGTTCAACCTTTGGAGGCAAAGGAAGTAACCTGATTTTCTTTCCCCCATGAGCAGTGACCGTATAAACATTAGAAACGCCATCATGCAACGCATTTCTATCAAACTGCCATGGTCTACCAAGCAAAATATGACACGCACTCATAGGCAGAATATCACACCAACGTTCATCATGAAAATTCCCAATTGTAAAAGAAACTAGAGCTTGTTTCTTAACCTTTAAACCGGTGTCATTATCTAGCCAATTTAACTTATAAGGCTTAGCATGTTCACGAGTAGGTAATTTCAGTTTACTTACAAGTTCCTTAGAGGCCACATCTGTACAAGAACCACCATCTACAATCACATCACAAATCTTGTCTCGTACCTTGCATCTGGTATGGAAAAGATTCTCTCGTTGTTGCACATCTTTGAGAGGTTCAGAATGTAGGATCCTCCTCATAACACCACACAATGGAGTGGCGTCTTCTTCAGCTCCATATTCCTCATATTCCTCTTCTTCTTCCTCATTTTCCTCGGAATCATACCCTCCTTCATGAATGGTGAGTGTGTTCCGTTTTGGACATTCACTAGCAATATGTCCCTTTTCATGGCACTTGTAACACGTTCTCTTGGAAGCCTCTTGCTTGAAATCCGTTTTTCCTCCTTTGAATGAGTTAGGAGTAAAAGTGGATTTGGTAGCAACCTCACCTTTTCCTATGGAAGGAAAAGCTTTGTAAGGAGGCCTCGAAGTAGGTCTTGGCCTATCTTCTTTGTGTTGTGCCTCAACCTTTCTGGCAGCCTTAACAACTTCTTCATAGGTGGAATAAGGTAGGAGATCCACCTTATTAGCAATTGGTTTTGACAACCCTTTGGTAAAACGCGCAATTTTGAGTGGCTCTCTCTCTTGCATATCACATACCAAACTGAGTTTTTCAAATTCTCGCACATAATCATCAACACTTCGTTCCCCTTGAGCTAGGCGAGTCAATTTTACATATTGATCTTGCTCATACTCACGTGGAATCCAACGTTGCTCCATCTTTTTCCTGAGTTTCACCCATGACTCAATCTTACCCTTTCCTTCTCTTCTCCTTTTGGCCTTCAGATTATCATACCAAAGTCCAGCAAGTTTGGTTAACTTAAGAATCGCCATTTTACAACTCCTAGTATCATCATACTCCTTATACTCAAAAATACTCTCCAATCTACGTACCCAATCAAAAAAAACTTCTGGATCGTTAGATCCATCAAATTCAGGAAGATCTAATTTGAGACTTCTATCTTCTTGGTAACCACGAAATTGTGATTCCCCTTGGGTGGGTGTGGAATTGGAATGTTCTAATTCCTCTAACTTTCTACCTTGTCTAAGGCATAGGTCAGCAATGGCATCCATACGTGTTTCATGCTTTTTCATTTCGTCATGCATTTTCTGGAGTTTTCCAAGAATGTCTTTCATCACTTCGTGAGATGTTGAGTTGGATGAACTCGAAGCCATACTCCAAAACCTTTGCTCTGATACCAACTGATGTGTTTACTGATGTGTTTGATGTGTTTGTGGTTTAGGATCGTTTTGGAGTGGGTTAGATGAATTAGAAACAAATTTGTCTCAAAAGGAAACAAGATAAACACTCAAAGTAGAATCGAGTCTAAATTGCGTGTAGGGGAAATAATCTGGACCAAACACGAAGTAAGGCTAGATTATAGAGCTTATACTAACTAGCACTAAGCAAAGAAGGTATAAGTTTGTGAAACACAAAGTAACACATGAAATTCACAAAGAAAATCAGATTCTGTTCTACTTCTTTTTTACTCCCTCAAATGAATTGGCAAGTGCCCTATTTATAGGAAGCTTTACAAATCCTTTAGCTTCCTATCTTATACGTTTAAAACAGAAGAAACAAGCCTCAATAAAGCTTTGTAACTCCTTTTACGAAATTCAAAACAGAATTTAAACTGAATTCAAACTGAGCATGATTCAAGCCTTGAATCACGCTTTGACTAAGTCACTAAATGACTGATTATTTGAGCAGCTATTACGTGCATATTTGACAGAAAATAACCTCCCTAATTAAAGCTTTAAACGACTAAAATAAACAGCAAATAAATCATAATTATTCTCCCACAGAAATCGCCATGAATCAAGCATTAACCCCCCTTTTTAGCTGTGGCGTTAATTTGGCTGTTTGAAAACTTCTTCTTGACCGTCCCCTTTAACTGGCCATAACTTCCCCTTTGCTCTCTTCCCATTTAAGGCAAGAAACAAAAGGATTAATTGAAGAGAACCCCACGAAATTATCACCCAAGGACTTGGACTTTTTGTGGATGAACAAGGCATGGACCGTCGTTTGAACTTCTGGAACTTTATGAACTTTAGTTAAGACTTGATTGCTTGCTGCCATATCAATAACCAATAAAACTATTACCAGCATAGTACAACTCCTTATTAGTTATAGGTTTGCTTGATCTTCATAATTTCTGGATTTCATGAAAACATACCCCTATATATCCTCTAGCACCATCACTATTTTCACTATTCCTTCTAACATTCATAAGTCTTGTAAGTTGTAACCAATATCACGCTTAGCTTAATCTACAAAAAGGGATGGAATGCAGGTATGCAACTGATGAGTAGCACAACTTACTTCGTATATGACAAGGGCTTGTTGACCGCTCAGCCGCCCAAGCTACACTCTCTACACTATATCACCCAAGGAAAGAAATAATTGCGTCCTGAATTGGCCAGTGGCCAAAGTGTATGCAACATCAACATTGTCTGTCTGTCAGATGTTGATTTGCCACATCCACGATCCAAGAAATTTCCCTACTGACGTAATCGGAATAATTAAGGACATCAGAGAAATGGGTTCCCAATTCTCTGTCAGCAATGTTAAATATTTGTTCTTGGAATCTTTGGCTGCATAGTCACTCCTTACTACCTGATGTATGACCTTCATATCCCTAGCAAGTGTCAGAGCAACCACCAGAGCCTCGTACTCAGTTTCATTATTCGCTGTATTGAATTCATAACTCATAGACTGAGCTACGACATCTCCTTGTGACTTTAACACAAGTCCTAGGACTCCTAGACCTGTTTCCCCTAATGTTTGAAGCACTGTCGATGATGAGTATCCAATTGTCAATCCCCTTCAAACAACTGTAGGATTTCCATTTCAAACTTTTTCTGAGTATTTGGGCAGAAGTCAGAATCTAAATCAGTTAAAACTTGTGGTTTGATAGGTGTTTTGGGGCTCGTACCTGATATCCATCCACCTAACAAAATAGTCCATCTAGAAAACTGTCCACACGACTCAAGTCTTCCTCGTGATGCTTTTCATGGGAAGCTAGCTTTCGCAATTATAATATGGCTCTCAAAATGCGGACGCAATTATAATGGAACCAGTATTAATTTGATCAGAGATAGATCCAAGATTAGAGAAACCAGGGAAATGTTTGTACTTTTGTTGGTTAGATGAATGTATGAATAACAAACATCATACGGAGTATGCTCTATTACCATGTAGAAAGTAAATATTTTAACAAATCAGGAGGAAGTGGAAAGTGGGAAGTGGGAATTGGAAGGCAAATATTGACAATTGCAAAAAATGCAGAAAACTGAACACCATGAGCTTGATAACAGAAGGAGCAGTGTCAAAGACATGCATCCCCCATATTACAAGCATAAAAATAAACTACAATTACAATTACAAAGATAAACTCCTTCCCAGTCCTCGCCAAATTTATTTCAATAGAGGCATGGGCTTATATTCTCTACCCGGCAGCATCGGTAGGATAGGTGTACAAAAGCCTCAAAACAGCTCAACGGTACTAGCAAGATCATCTTCTCCTTGCATGCTTCACGCCACTCCATATTTACATCTAAAGGGAGAAAACATCATAAATTATGAGAAGGTTTTCATCTTTCATAAAGTGTGTTCGGGCTAAACATTGATGGCCTGCTGTTGGGCAGATTTTACAGGAAGTCCATCTGACTTGGATTTATCCTTGATCGGTTTTCGTATGCCAGGATTCCTCTTGACAGCTGTTTTAGAAAGTGTCTTGGCTGATTGTGCCCCTTGATTTCCTGGTCAGGCATGTCAGAAACACTCATGTCAGTGTGTAACCAAGGAGAAAAATCTGTATGTACTTCCCTCCATCTTGAAATGATAATTTTGTATACAAACAATGGTATGAATTCCCAAAATATATACCATTACAGCCCCACTGAAGTCCTAATTATTAAACAGAGTATTTTAGTGAAATCAAAGGAAATTTTTTGATTGTAGAGTATCAAGAAAATGTAACCATTTTCTTTCGGGGGAGCACAGCTTTATGTTAGCCTTCCTTTGAACCGCAGATAAATGAAAATTAAAATTAATTCAAATAGAAAAAAAATAAGTACACAAAACACATGCTGACAAGTTACTAACTAAATCTCATGTCAAATCCCCAATAAAATATACTCTGATTCCTTACACGGAAACTAATAAGCCTCCTTATAGACCAAAACAATTGCTCTAAAGACAAATTTCATCTTGTAACTACTAATATGAGATTAGATAAGGCAAGATTAAGCCGGGGGATAACATCTAGCAATTCTGAGGCTGGTTTGAGTATTTGTGGTAGACTGGTAGATGATTGAAACCAAAAGGGTAAGAGAAGATTGAATGCAATGAAGTTGAATTTCTTGTTATTTTTTTAAATACAGTGCGGGGAGAGGAGGCTTTATAAATGCCAGATAAGATGGATTTTAATCTTCTGGAGATGATACTTCATCCACCAGAACATCTCGCTGTTCATTCAAGATTGTCCTCATAGTGTTAAGAGGATCATAGTCTGGGAAATAACATTAAAGGCAGTGGCAATCAAGAATCTATATTCAACCATGCCAGCCAGTAATCACTATTCAAGAGACCAAAACCATTTTTCTTTTGTCTTTTCTTTGGCACTGATATAACGCCCAAGTCTGAAATCAGGAATAGACAGCCTATACATTTATGACCATCGACCCGCAGAAATTATGTTAAAAATGAGAACTACATATACACTACCAGCATATGAAAGAAATTGCCGCCAACATAACAGATGAAGGATAGAGGAAGCACCAACTTACCATTATTAGGCAAAGACAAACGTTTTTGAGACTTTGCGTCCTGTACTACTACTCTTTCTTTTGGATTACTGCCGGACCGGGGCCCGGCGGCAGGTCTTGAATGGGCTTCATCAATGGCGTCTTCACAAACTTGTTTGGATTTAAGCTTGGCTGGCATCAGGTTGGATGCATCTTGGTTGCTTGCGGACTTGCTAGGCGAAGACCCATCAGAGTTCGATGGGGCAGATTTTTGTGCAGGGAGATTTGCTGACACAGGCTTCCTCACAGAAGATTTCAGTTGTGTTTTAGTCTCACTTGTACCTTCAGCATCTTCATTACCTAGTATTTTCACACCATCTTTCAGATTTATGTCAAGGAATCGATTTTCCCACGGACGTACAGCCATCCATCGCTCTAGCCAATTCCAACCCCAGCTATTTTTGTCTGGCTCAAATCCAGAAGAAGCAGCAGCTAGCTGTCTTGATCCTGCTTGCCACTAAAAACAGACACCAGCCTCAGATCCAAACCCAAAAGGTACCTAAATTTTCTGTGAGCTATCATAATTCACAAGTTGCAAGGATAGCCCTCCCCCCACCTCAGAATTTATTTTAAAATCTCCTTTCTGATAATAGTAACCAATTCTAATTGTTTGGCTTCACAACAATCACATACTTTGTATAACTGGAGCAAAATGGTTTTGAAGGGTACCTCACAAATTAGTAGGAACACATTTGATTTCCAAAAAAATTATGAGGTAAATTAACACGTTCACATGTTCAAACTTCAAATACAGATAGGCCCACTAGGCTGCCAGAGAATATAGTTGGTATCCTAAAACTAAACAATTGCAGACAGGATAATATTGAAACTATCATGTAACATTGTTCTATATTTATTGTCTATTCTCATTCTCACAAGACAAGATCAATTTCACACGCTAAGCAATGAAAGCAGCATTTCCATATTATCCTTCAAGGCAAACCAAGCTAACAGAGAAACATCACTAAGAATCCCAGAAACATGCATCACAGGAGTTATACCTGATGAGCCAGGGCATATGCCATAGCTCTCTCACGCTTAGCAGCAGCCTCCTGCCTTTTGAGCAACTTAGATTGTATTTGTTCTACAGAACCAACACTGTCACACCATCCTTCCTGAACAGATTCAAATTACATTGTCAGGCTTCAGCAGTGAGGTGAAATTGAACGTCTTATTATTTCAAACAAATTCATGCTTTACCAAAATCCAAGAACTCGTTTCAAGATGTCTTAGTAAAGCAATATTCAGAACTAGGGGAATGAAAAACAATAAAAAAAAATTGTCATAATTTTGCAAGCTACTGCCTTCTCTACTTATGATGCAACTTTTGTTGCAAGATGAAGATGAACTAACCATCCATGAGGATAACCATGTAACATACTGAAATCTCTCTGAACAACTATAGCAGGGCACTCTAAACAGAAAAATTTGAACTGTTTTTTACAATTTAAGCGAGAAAATAAAACACAAGGTTACAAGGGTCTCTGAAAAGGATGAATAGTTAAGGTATCAAAGGTGTCACTGTCTCAGTAAGAAATTTTTTATATTACTAGAGCCCGGTCCCAACCAAAGCAACAAAAAGCACATAAATCATTGACAATGGAAACAAGTAATTACCTCTATTTCTCGAACACGTGCCTCCTGTAGAAGTTGTTGCTGAGCTATTTGTTGTTCTGTTTGACTTTCTAATGCCAAACGCACACGCCTTGCTCGTACCCGAGCTTGAACTCTCACCAAAGCTTGCATACATCGAAGAGTAATAGCAGCTTGCTTTCTAACAGCATGCCCTCTGACAAGTGCTTGCAATCTTACCAATCCTTTCAATGCTCTCAAAGCTCGCTTAGCCTGACATGAGAACACAAAATCACAATTAACCTTGAATACTACTTTTAGAAAGGATTCTATTTGAAAACAATAATCTTCTTTATTATTTACCACAAGCTCTCATGCCTCTATGCATGCAATTTTGATCTACAACACCAACTATTTCTGTAATCAACAATTTTGATCTACAACACCAACTATTCAGGACTACAGCTTGAGCTCAAGGTAATATTAGAAATATAAAAGGGTAAGTAGCAAGATATCACATAGGTATTATGTACATAGTCTAAGATGGTGACAGAATGAGCATGTATTCTGTTGCAGTGTCCTAAGACATTGACCACTGCGCTACTATCATGAAAATTATGGTAACCTTAACACATCCTTTAGTCACCCATATATTCATACATGGTTTAAACCCTAGCAATGTTTGTTAATGAATCCTCGTATTATTACTTTGTTTTGGACGGAGGAGATCACTTCATTCTGTTACATCAAAATGCAACGATATGCATTATCAAGGAGGCATTTACCAGAAACCCACGAAAAGCAGTCTGAATATACGTGGCCGCCTGTTCTTCTTTGATTCTCCTCGGCTCTTCAGCTTCACACGGCACTTGGACAGAAGTAGAGGGAGAGGCAGCCATATCAGAAAGTGGTCTGACATTTGTATCTCCAGAGGGTTCATTATTTTTGCCCTGCTCTTCTTGAAGTGCATTATTATCTACTGCAATAGAATGATTTCTGTGATGTTGAGACTTATTGACAGCTCTTGCTCTCTGCAATACCAGTGTCTTATTAGATAAAAATAAGAGAGGTCAAACTCCATTGCTTGTGAGAGTAGATGGACAAAATTCCTTCCATAAATAGCATCTGTGTTAGACCATATAACAAACAATGGCAAGTCATAAATCAGACACCATCTTTTCATTATCGCCAGATTTAGTATGTTAACTGCCGAAATCTTCAGGGTAGTGCAACTGAAAGTAAATATTTACCAGAAAAATTCCAAGGGAAAATCCATAGTGTTCTTAGCTTTCAAAGTCAAATTTCTCATTATGTTACAGATAATGCAGGTCACGTTTGCAAATCATGAGTTACTATATGCTTTACAGTCTCATAGAAAGATAGATAAAAAAATATAAATAAAATAAATAAATCCCATGCATAAAAAAATTTGCAGCTAAGTCACTCCAGAATCAGGTATCAGGGATCTTGGTTGCCACAATTTTTTTTTCTCATTCTCACTCTAATTCCTATTTTCTGTACTTTAGAGTTTTCATGAGACAAAACATACTTTGTTAGAGCTTGTGGAATTCACCATTATTATACTAAGGTGAGGAATTATGTGCTTTTCTAAACCATCCAATACTTTCATGAACTTCTCCAAGTTAACAAATCGACATTTTCTAGCCTAACTTCAAACAAGTAAAATTAGGGGATGGCTTCGGCCCTTAACAAGAGAAAGATCTTATCTTTCTCCATCTTTTGATCAGAGGATAGAAAAGGAGGTAATTACTCAAACACAAGAATATTCTCTTATATACAAAGTAAGATTGAAAAGTTTACTAAAAGAAGCTAGCTACACACAAATTACCCCTGCAAAACAGAGAAGCTAAATCCAGAAAGGAGAACAAGAGCTAAAGAGAAAAGTTCCCACATTTTCATCCTTCTCAGAGGATGGAGACCTTTCAGACTTCTTAAACCCAACTAGCGCCTTGATCCATTTCCCTGGCACACCCATGCCACCTGCAGATAACTTCCCCTCGCCTCACCTGCAAAACAGAACTACAAATGCTATAAAAGACCCATTTATTAGATAGCAATTGACGGCTTACACAGACATTCAACTCGTGCATCAAATCACAATCAAATAATTCAACTGTGACTAAAAGTATCTGGCTAAGGGGCAAAATAGAAGGGAGACGTTTGACTTTTGTTTGAACCATCTCTACTTATACCTTTTGGTGGTTGGTGGTTGAATTCATCTACAACTCATCTAGACAAATTGTTCAAAGGCTTCCATAAAAATTTAATCACACCCACCAATTCAAAATGGTAAAGATAGGCAATTCAAACAAACAAACAAACAAATGGGACTCTAAAAAAACATATAATAAAGATAAATCATTAGTAATTAGAGTAATTACACAACATGACAGTAACTGCGACGAGAAAGCATGACGCTGGAGTGAAACAACAGTAGGCATAATACAGAAATTCAGTAAGAAAGACAAAGAAGGTGATACATAACAGCAGGTCCCATGAATCTACTCTATTAATTAGTGAAATTTCGCAGAACCTAAATCCAGGTAAACAACCCAAACCAACAAGAGAAACACATAGATCGACAGATCCCAGAGCTGTAAAACGAAATGGATAATAAAAGAGTGGACTTTGAAAGTGAAATCGTCTAACTTGGAAATCACTCAATCATTCTTTCTCAGTTTCTCTCACATCCGCAGACCTGAGCCGCCTCACCTGGTAAACAACATGGGATCTTTCTTCTGACACTCATATATAAAACTAATAAAACTATAGACCCACCCAGAAAGCCTAAACAAATACGGACTACGGAGTAGTGCTGCGTACAGTGGAAATACGACGTCGTTTGGTTGCGGGGGGTGGTGGGGTAGTGCTATACAAGATGAGGGGTCGTTTTCAAAAGCAAGCTACCCCAATTGAGTTAATCACGGGATTCCATAATTCCACCATTTTTCACTTGGGAGAATCTGCCAAGCTGCCTGCAGTACATTTTCCGTACTTGAGCCAAATTTACCACTTTACCACACCTCGCTGTTTAGATTACAAACCACAAGTGCAGGAGTCAAAGTACCAGAGGATATTACTAACCCTGCACAAATGACAAATCATGTGTCATCCTTTTGCATTCATAAGTCTATGAATTTGTCCATGTTTGCTCTTTTCTAGCTTAGGGCAATGTATTTGTACGTGACAGTTATATATGGTTGATTGGTTGAATCGATATTCATACACCTTATATTATGATCACACCTTATGAAGTATAGTAAATTGTGCTCTCATCAAAAGATGTATCAATGGCTTTTTTTTTTTACTTAAATTTATTTTTATTCAAGTCAATCCCTTCTATCCCAATCACGTTGCAAAACTCCAATCCCTTCTATAGTTCTATTGAGGTTTAACTTATTATTCAATTCAATCCAGCTACTACATTTCTTTTTTAATCATTCTTAACGAATGTCTATAACATTATAGTGTGTTGTTTTTATTGGTAATTTAACTAAATATATAAAAGGCGAAATTTTTGAAGGTATAGGAATTGTCATGTATGCAAACTTTTTTTTAAAATTTTTAAAACTTTAAAAATTAACTTTAATTATGTAGATAAGAGTAGGGTTTAAGAAAACATTAATACTTTAATGTAATTCTGAAAAATTAGGATTTAGATGGTTAGACCGTTCGCCATATGGTTGCCTTTGAGTAAAATATTTTGGCAAATGTGTTCTCTAAGTATGTTGATAATGGTTTGAGAGGGCATCAAGTTAAGGGAATAAATTGACTTATTAAGTATGTTGATAATGATCTAGATCTATATGTTTGTAATTTGGATTTTACTATTTCCTTTGTGAACTTGATTCAACCAAAACTAATCTTGAAGGTCTCAGTGCGTAAAGTTTTCAATGTCTTGAACCACAAATAAAATTGGAGTTTTATAAGTCTTGACATGGTTACAAACTCACTATTCATGCAAAGGTATGTTTTTTTACTTATATGTAAATTGGAGTAATGTAACAACAACAAAATGTTATACTATTAATATTATTAACATACTCTTAAAGAATATTATGTAATGTGTAGGCATCAATGCATGTATAAAAGGGTTGTGTTGGTTCACATGTTTACAATGGAGTTTCAATCCACTAAATCATTTGGCATTGAACTTTCAAAGCGCGAGTATTATCTTAAATTGTCATACAGAAACAATAAGATGATACGAGTTAGCAATCTTATCGTTGTTGGCACTGACCATTAGTTCAGTACAACTAATGTCGTAAGAGCATGGATAATGGGTGTAGGCAACCTACCGACAACAGAAAGGCCTTTAATTATAAATGACTTTTAACTTAAATACTCCGTAATAGGTTGGATCTCACTTTTGAAGGGTGGTTGCGGAGTGGGGGAAATGACTAGATAATATTATATCGTTATATAGGTATTTAAAGGGAAAACAAACCGGAAAAGAAACAAAATGGAGAAAACCTCATAAATGAGGCGGAAAATTGTCTAGATTTTTTATTAGATCCGCTTCTAATCTAGCTGTTCAAACTAGAAAAATGGGTGATTCTTACCTTTATTTTTGTAATCCCGTTGTTAAAAAAAAAAAAAAAAAAAGATGGATTGAAATCTAAATTAAGGCTAGATCTAGTCATCAAGACCTCTACGGAACTCTCTGGAACCCAAAGTCCCCAACTTCCAAATATTATAAACCAAAAATAATATGTAGAAAGGAGTAAGTCTAGAACCTTCATTTACTTCTCAAATAATCAAGATCATCGCAGCATCCAAGTCTTCCTGAAGACTTGAACACCCAAACCACAAATTTCTGAAACCATAAACCCATCCTCTGTTTCCAAAATAAGTATTTAGAAGGTGGATGTTACACCCATGCGCGGTTGGGCAGTAAAAGTGGTGGTGTCGGTGAAGTGAGAAAAAAAAAAAGAGTAAGAGGATGTTTGGCAGAGCGCCAAAGAAGAGCGACAACAGCAGATACTACGAGATCCTTGGTGTGCCTAAGACTGCTTCTCCTGATGATTTGAAGAAGGCTTACAAAAAAGCTGCCATTAAAAACCATCCTGACAAGGGTGGTGACCCCGAGAAGGTTCCCTTTTTTTCTGCTCATATGAATTATGATTCCTTATTTCTTGGGTCTTTATTTTATGATATTTGGGGATTCTTTGCTTGTGAGGTGTGAATTTGTGATGGAGGAAATGTTTGAAAGGCTGATGTTGAGTTTAGTTTATGAAATCTTGAATGGGAAGTAACCTTAGAGAGTAGGCAGATGAAAGCATACTGTAAGAACTTGAACTTTGTAGTTTGCTAGTTTATGAACAGGCCCAACAAGGATTGTGATTTCTGATAGAAGCTATTGGATTGCAATATGTTTCTCTGTTACTTGCTTTCATGAATTAGGATATACAAATAAACAATAGCTTAGATGAACCGAATACTACACTTCTGGTTTCGTAATTCTTAATTCTTTTGGGAATTTTTGTATGCTCGTATGTATTTATATATTTACAAGCCTAACCACTTCCCTTAATTTACGCTATTTTGATAAACTAACTCTCCTTAAATCATGGAGAAAATTTTTCTCCTAGTTTCCTACTTTCCCCCTCAGGTTAGGTTGTAGGGTCTTCAACACCTAACTTGCACAATACGTTCTCAAACATACTTACCCCTATAGCTTTTTCTGCCATTTGATCGCTAGATCGACAAAACGAAAGACCAATGATTTTAGCTTTCAAATTGTCCTTTTATAAAGTGCCTGTCAATCTCCAAATCTCCACATGCTTTGTCCTGATATGGATTAGATACTTATAGCCACCTTATTATCAGAAAAAAGCTCACAACTTCCTTCTGGAGGAAAGCTTAAGAGTTTCCTAAGCCAAAGTTCCCAAGTTCCCTCCAACCAGTGTGACATATCCTGAAGTAGACTTCATGTTGTCATGGTCTCCCGCACAAAGATTTAAGTGACCATTCTTCCTAGATATCTTAGGATTTTATAAACTGCTTCAATATGTTGAATATGTGGTCTATGCATGAACCGGCTTACTACCCTAATTGCATGGTCGAGTGTGTAACAAATAAATTAATTTCCCTTCCAACTTTTGGTACTCATCTGTATTTTGTATTTTGAGGGGTGTCTGTTTGCAGTCGCCAATAGATCAAGGATATAATTTCGTTTAGAAATGAAGATACCCCTTTTTGACCTAAGTATTTTGATTCCCAATAAGCGTTTGAGTTTCCCAAGGCCTTTCATTTCAAATTCTCAAAATAATCTTTCCCTCAGTACTTCAATTTCCTCCTTATTGTCTCTAGTAATGATTATATCATTTACATATATGATAAGGTATGTTGTCAAATCACCCCTCTTCTTAAGGAATAGCGTATGATCAGAGTTACTTTGGTCAGCTTAGTGATACCCAAATTTCTTCATAGCCAGCGTGAATTTTCCAAACTAGGCTCTTGGAGACTGCTTCAACCCATATAAAGCCTTCTTTAGCCGACAACCTTCCTCGGTGAGAATTTCTAGGTAAAACCTTAAGGAGCTTTCATATACACTTCTTATGAGAATTCACCATGTAGGAAAGCATTCTCCATGTTAAGTTGGTGCAAGGGCTATTCCTTGTTTGCTGCTACTGAGAAAAGTACCCCAGTGGTGTCAATTTTTGTTACTAGGAAAAAAGTTTCTGAATAGTCGATCCCATAAAACTGTGTATAACCTTTATCCACCGATCTTGCTTTGTGTCTCTTCTTTGTACTTAATTGTGAATACCCATCTGCAACTCTGCCTTCTTCTCCTTAGGGATAATACACCTTTCCCAAGTTTCGTTCTCGTTTTGGGAGATGGTATCAATCTCAGCCTTCTTGCTTTCCTCCAATGTTTGTGTTAGGTGCTTCTTCGAATTTTTTCTGAATATATAGTTGAATCGAAGGCCATAACTATATGAGACAAGTTATTAGTAGACATATTCTTCATCGAATATCTTGACTTATGGGCTTCATAGGAAGGATTATAACGTTTTGGGAGGAACATCTCTTGTGCTTACCTTAGATGATTGCAATTGTAATTGCAATGGATGTTCGTCCCTGTCGAAAAGGTGTATGCACCGATGGTGGTGCGAACTGAACTATGTGATGAGAAGTAGTTCTTGCAGTGTCGTTATCTACAACAAAGTCACAATCCTTAGTAGTGTATAAGTGGTTTGAGATAACCATTTTGAATTATCACATATCCAACAAATACACATTTGAATGCTTGGGTTCCAACTTATAACGGTTTTGTTTCGGAAGGTTAACCTATACAATGCATCCAAATACTCTAGGTCGTAAAGAGTGAAAAGGGGGTACAAATACATAGGTATACAAGATGTTTAGGGGAGTTTGGTAATGGAGTTTTTTTGTAGGGAGACACTTGGTGAGATAATTTAAAGTGGCAACAACTTCAAGCCAAAACGAACTAGGGACACATGACTCGATCATCATGGCACAAGTCATCTCGAGTAGGGTATGGTTCTTGCACTCTGGCCAATTAATTGGGTGAAGAAGGCCATGGGTAGAAAAATAGGTTTTCATATCATTGTTTATGTATTTCCCTCTATTATTAGATCGAAGGATACTAATCTTTGTTTGGAATTAATCTTTGTTTGGAATTGAGTTAGAATCAGTTGATAAAAAGCAACAAAGACTTCATAAACATTTGATTTTTGTTTCATAACATAGATCCAACTCATTGGGATACAATCGTCAATAAAAAAATATAATAAACAAAACCATGACTGCCTAGTTTCGGCGGGCCCCACACATCAAAATGAACTAAATAAAAAAGTTTGCTAGCATGACTTATACTATCAGGATAATAATGTTTATAACTTTTAGCAAGGTAACATGCATCACAATCTAGAGCTAACTTTGATCCAACAAGAGATGGAAAAAGATGTTCCAAGTATCCCAATGAAAGATGACCCAAACGACGATGCCACAAACAAAGTTGATCTTCCATGATCCATGACTAATTGTTGCATCACCTCCTGTGGTATCACATCCACATAATATAATCCATCTTTTTTAATACCACGCCCCTATAATACACACATTAGAGGGTAACACGCATTACAATCCAATTCTTTCTTAAGATGACTAATTAATAGTAGCTTCTATGAAAGATTTTGAATGTAAATGGAGTTATTCCAAAGAGAGGTGATCTCCGATTTTAATGATTTCGGCTCTTGTAATGTCCATATATTAACCATTAGTTATTTATATGAGGGATTTTTTGGAGTTTTCAAAGTTTAGGTCCTTTTTGTCATTTCTCATTGTGTTAGTTGCCCCGCATCATAAATCCATCGGCTTCCCGGCTCATATGACCCGTGACTGTTGTTTGATTGTTATGGGTCAATGATTGGGCTTGGCTCAATGTGGGATGTGGTGAGGATTTAATGTGTATTGTGTTACAACAACACAGACTAGTGGAGTTTAGGACATATGGGCTTGATTTTTTGGAATTTGTTGGGCTATATGTTGCTTTAGGCGGGGTTTTTTGGAATTTGCTGGAGGATGTGTTGAGTTACATGTGGTTTGTGCGTGGGATTTGTCGGGGTAAAAGAATTTGTTGGGTTGCACGTGTTTTGGGGCTTAGGTGTGCATGTGAGCAAGTGGAAGTTTGGGTGGAAAGTTGGGCTGCTAATGATGTTCGGTGTGCTTGTGGGCAAGTGGAATGTTGGGTTGCACGTGTTTTGGGGCTTAGGTGTATTAGTGGGAATTAGGCTAGGTATAAATGGTAGAGTTTTAGGGTTAGGGTTCAGATTTGCCCCAACCTTTAGCCGTTCTTGTCTCCTTGCTCGTCTCTTCCTTGTCTTGAGCCTTTTCGGTGCTTGGTTCCATAACTAAGGAAGACATGCCCTTTTTCCTTGCCTCCTCATCTCTTCCAACTCTTTTCCTTTTATTATCCTCTGGCCACCATCTTTGGTGTCGTGTTCCACCGCAATGAGAGCATCTAAGATTTGCCTTCTCGTCTTCTCCACGCCGGAATGATGATATTTGTGACCGGTTTCTCGTGGTTAAACCACTTCCAACTCCCTCCGAAACAAGTAAGCTTAATGGTAAATTGCTTTTCATGATGGATCTTCGTGTTATTTCACGCCTTATCACACTATATGCTGGCTCAACTGAGGGTAATGGGTCTTAATTCACGAGCTCTCTTCGGTCCTTGTCGAGTGACTCATCTAACCCGGCAAGAATTGATTTAGCCGGTTTTGTTGGATTAACCTGTTGTGTGTTATTATATCTTTCGGATCTTTCAGACAACGTCTATCAATCTCCTTCCAGATTGTGACGAGCTTCCTATAATGTCTCAATGGATTCTTGCCTCTCGGCCTTGTTTTATTGTGTTTGCTTTGATTGTAAGGTCAAATATTTGTAATCCATTCCTCCCAACGCTATACATAGCCTTGATGCCTTTCTAGAGTTCTTTTGCGGTTGAGAAATCTTGAAATTGGTTTAACAATTCTGATTTTATGTTCTCAATGATCCATGATTTAACCATTGCAAACTTTTGGGCCCAATGATTGTGTTCTTGCGTGTTCTTGAGAGGTGGAATGGCATTGATGTGTGCGATCCTTCCCCTTCCTTCGATCGCCATTAGCATCAATCTTGACCATTTAGTATAGTTTTGATGGTTTAATTTTTCTGAGATATTGATTGAGGCACCGTGAGGTTCTTGGCTCCTGTTGGTGTTAACTTCTCTAGATGTTACAACAATTGAGCGGCAATTTCACTCGGCTCTTTTGGTGGTTCACTCATCCTCGCAAGTAAGAACCTTGGTATATGATGAAGCAATGGTCGATAAACCACCGAACACCGCACCGACTCCGATATCAAGATGAACCGAATACTACACTTGTGGTTTCGTAATTCTTAATTCTTAATTCTTGTGTGTATTTTATGTATGCTCATATGTATTTATATATTTACAAGCCTAACCACTACCCTTAATTTACGCTATTTTGATAAACTAACTTTCCTTAAATCATGGAGAATATTTTTATCCTAGTTTTCTACAGCCTGAAGTCTTGTCACCTTTCCAACTCCTCGTAGGAAACCCTCATAAATCATAATTAAGGATATAATGTAATAGGGGAGTATTTTCTTTTCTTTCTAATCTGGTATGGTTGAGTAAAGCGTCCATCTTTCCGTGTATTATAGTGGCTTATGATTGAGTGATAGCAAAGGTTGTTTATGGCCTTGGTGATAATTTTTTTTGTAAGATTAAGCTGGAGTGGAATTGCCCAAGTTTACTTGGTGAACTATAGTTGGCTGTGCCTTTTCCTTTTGTATGCTGCAGTTTAAAGAGTTGGCTCATGCATATGAGGTCCTGAGCGATCCTGAAAAGCGTGAGATATATGATCAATATGGTGAAGATGCACTCAAGGAAGGAATGGGAGGTGGTGGAGGCATGCACGATCCATTCGACATATTCCAGTCATTCTTTGGAGGAACCCCATTTGGTATGTGGACTTTGCAATTACTTCAGTGATTTGACTCCGAGCCAATTCTTGTTTCTGTATTTTGGATTGCTAGTCCTTTACTATGTGGCCATTTTTTTATTGTCATTTATTATTGATGATTAGGTGGTGGTAGTAGCAGAGGAAGAAGGCAAAGGAGGGGTGAAGATGTAATTCATCCTCTCAAGGTATCACTTGAAGATCTCTACAGTGGCACAACCAAGAAGCTCTCCCTCTCTCGCAATGTGATATGCTCAAAGTGCTCTGGGTGAGTACTTGTTCTGTGTTTAAGCTCCCAATCTTTAATCCTCTGCTAAGTGCTAACTTGGTTGATTCCTTATTCTTCTAACAGCAAAGGATCGAAATCTGGAGCTTCCATGAAGTGTAATGGATGTCAAGGTACTGGTATGAAGGTGTCCATCAGGCATCTTGGCCCCTCAATGATCCAGCAGATGCAGCACCCTTGTAATGAATGTAAGGGTACTGGAGAGGCAATCAATGACAAAGATAGGTGCCCCCAGTGCAAAGGTGAGAAGGTTGTGCAGGATAAGAAGGTCTTAGAGGTTGTTGTGGAGAAGGGCATGCAAAATGGACAGAAAATTACTTTCCCTGGAGAGGCTGATGAAGCGGTATGTCATGATATATTCTTAGCTAGTGGTTTGAAAAAATTTGTATGGTTTATTGATTACTCAGACGTCCTCTTGTTTCTCTGCAGCCTGATACTGTCACTGGAGATATTGTCTTTATACTGCAGCAGAAAGAGCACCCTAAGTTCAAGAGAAAGGGCGAAGATCTCTTTTATGAATACACTTTGAGCCTCACTGAAGCTCTATGTGGCTTTAGATTTGTGCTGACCCACCTTGATGGAAGGCAACTTCTAATCAAATCAAACCCCGGAGAAGTTATCAAGCCTGGTTAGTATTTTCTGTCTTAAATTTTTAATTTAAATGAGATGCACCAAGTTCTTCTATTCAATGATACCCTCATTTTTGTTGGCAACTACATCATCAATAGACACTGACAGTCTCCATTATGATCATCCTGAATTATTATGAGATTCTGTTGATATAATTGTTTATCTCATTGGATATACTGAGCAGATCAATTCAAGGCTATTGACGATGAGGGTATGCCTATCTACCAGAGGCCTTTTATGAAGGGCAAGTTGTATATCCATTTCACAGTGGAGTTCCCCAATTCTCTGAACCCTGATCAGGTTAAAGCACTGGAAGCAATTCTTCCACCTAAGCCATCAATGTCTCTCACAGACATGGAGCTGGATGAGTGTGAAGAGACCACATTGCATGATGTCAACATTGAAGAAGAGATGAAAAGGAAGCAAGCACAAGCACATCAGGAGGCATACGATGAAGATGATGAGCCCCATGGTGCTCAGAGGGTCCAATGTGCTCAACAGTGATTTTATTGATCTGATGACTAAGTGTACGTCTTTGAAATGTTGCAAAATTTAGCTTTGTGAATGGAGAACTATATGCTCTTACCTTGTTGCTACCTGTCATTCTCCTATGTGTGGGGGTTGGGAGTTTTTTTTTCCTGGGTGGAGCATAGTTGCTGCGTAGGAGTTGAGGATTTATGTATCTGAAACATATCAGGTTCAAATCCGTTTACGATGTTTAGAAATTTTATTTATTTCTGGAGCTGCTTAGGAATTTCCTTTGTGATCTGAAAATTTAAGTAACTCTTTGAGTATGTTTGAACACTTGAACCCTTGATTCCAGAGGATTCCTTCAGCCCTGATATTACCCAGTCCCATATCAACTTTGACATCATGAATTCGCAACATTTCCTGAGTCACCTACTGATCACCTATTTGTAATGTTGCAGAAAGTGAAGATGTTGCTCAAATAACAGATTGTGTAACCTGTTGATAGGAGTAAATTTTACTATGTATAATACAGTTTTACATAGTGTCTTGAGTCTTCACAACCATACACCCGTAGATTGTAAACACAATCTGAATATGCAGTTGTAAATAAATTAACATAAATTCTTTTGCCTAAAATTATGAAACCTCATCTGAAGATACCAAAAGATATGAGAAATAGTGAAGGCTTGTGTATTGTCAACTTTTATACACAATCTTGCTACTCTTAGAAGGTCCCTCAGCTCTTTAAAACTGTAACTGTTTCCAAGGTCTGGATCAATTATGTTATGCATGGATAAGTTTGATTGCAATTCACGTATCCACTTTATTACATCAGCACTCTCTTTCGGTGAAGATTCTCCTGTAATTAGCTCAAGTAACAATGCACCAAATTGAGGTACTACATCTTTCTTTTCTGCAGCAGAAAACAAGTTCAGCTTAAAGTTGATATGATGTTTTCTGGTTATTTCACAATACATATCCTTTTCAGGAGCCGCAGGTGTAATGTTCTCACCTTCTGTGGAGAGACATCCAATATTTAAAAGCTGTGTCAAGGAAACAGTTGATGTTTGAGAAAATCTAATGAGTACATGGAGTTGGACAGTAAATTTCAGTGTTCTCACCTTTGGAACCAACTTGTCATCCAAAATGATATTGCTTGAACTGATAGAGATGTGATGTACTGGTTGCTCACAGAAGAACAGCAGGTACTCCTGCAACGGACAACATTGTAATGCGTGAGGATATTATTAAAAGGTTCACAACCTGATTATCCAAACCCAGTGCTTTGATTAGCTCCCTTTCATTTCTAAATTCGTAAGGTATAAAATTATGAAAATTTGATATTATAAAAATTTATACTAAGATGCATCAAAGTAAATTCTATTTGAATATAAAATTTCTTATAACATGATGAGAATAAGGGAGTACAACCTATCCCCTTTCCACCCCTTCCTGTCCGTCCTTCCTGAATTATTTTTGGTTAGTCCACTGTGAACCAAAGCTGAGTTACTGTCGATAACTCTTTTGTCTCCATACACAGTGAACAATCCATCCACTTATATCTAAGCTTATGAATTTCCGTTACATGAAGAACCAGGGGCCCTTTCAGATATTAATCAAGTTAAGCGAAAAATTAAAAGCTTAGCTGTGCAAGTAGTGTGAAACTCTTGTGCTCAAGAACTGAAGTTGTTAACTGAGAGTAAAACACCAAGCTCAACCCACCAATGCAGCAGCTACACCAATGGCTATTTGTACTCTGGTGTTCCAGCTTAGAGGAGTCATTAGGGGATCTGTTATGTTACAGTATCAGAAATCTTCACAGAGATGTGCTTTCCAAATGCGAAGGTTCTATAGAGATTACCATTCAGGTGGTCCTTCAAGCTTCCATTAGCAGTGCACTCGAAAACTAAGAAACTGAAAAGAGGGGTTCCAGAATTATAATATCTATATCAAAAGAATATATAGGAGATATTATCATAAATTTTCTGTTTGTGCAGATGAGCAAATGTTCCACATTTATTTTGATGATTTAAAATTTCAAAATGCATCAAATGTGTTTTTTACGTGATTATACTTCGTATATCATAGTTACAAGAACAAATTAACTTTGACAATATGAACAACGGTTGGGATGAGTATCAGACCTCCTACGACCAGCAGTGTATCCTCTAAGTGCTACAACATTTCGGTGATGCAGACGCCCTAGAAGATGCAATTCCTTGTGGAAGACCTCATTTCCTTGATCAATGCTTCTTACTTCTTTCACAAGAGAAACTGAACCATCTTGAAATTTTGCTTCATAAGTTATGCTTTGAGAGTCGCAGGTAAGGATTCTTCGAAACCCGTCTGTTGCCCTATCTAGCTCCTTGTATGAGAAGCGCTTCAGAAAACTTACTTGCCCTGTAACAAATGAAGAAGTTCAGAAGTTTAGAACAGCAATCTGATCAATCGAATGTAGCTGAAAACATTCTTTGTATTTTCTACTTCCAAGGTCTAGCAACTAGTATATGGAATTTGTGTTTGGCTCCGTTTGTAATAATCATAGTCAAGCAGAGCATCTAAATCAAGAGATTAGTGAAATATAACTGTGTAGCTTAAACCAGTAATATAACGAACAACTAAATCCGAAGGGATGTGTACAGTCTTCTTAATCAATTGATTTCCTCAAATGTACGGCAAAAGGTGATCAGATCCACTAAAACTCAATTACTTTATTAATTCTGCTTGAGGACCTCTGGTCAAACGCTATTTACTCAGTAATATCAAATAGTAATACATGATCACAGAGCCGCAAACTTGGAATGTCACTTTGCAACATTAAAATCATCAAAATAAATTGCAAAATTAGTTTAGAACTTACGACAAGGATTGCTGTGGATGAAATCAAGAAATTTGCAAAAATAACGGCTGCGTTTTCTTCTTCTAGAACTGCAAGAAGCTGGGGTTTTGGACATTGTGATTGCTAGTGAGATACTGAGATAAGATGTAGCAATGAATGTTACTTTGACCCATTCCTAGCCATCTTTTTTTTTTTTTACTTTTTTGCTTTAACAGGACAAGGCTTAGCTTAAAGAAACTATAGCTTTAACTTTATTGCATATAGTAAATGCAATGATTTTGATTCAACGTGAGAAAAGGAAACACTGTTTGTCTTGTAGGTGGGAAAGAAAAGGGCGGGGGGCTTTGGATTGAAATCAAACAGCTTGCCAGTGCCAGCCCCCACACACCTAGACACAGAGGTAGTACTAAATCATCATGTATGGCCAGTATGAATTCTTGCCATGCACGCCCTCTTTAATTTGGTGCAACTTTTGTTGTAAACGTTATAGGTGTTTTTCTGTTCTACGCCAAGTTAGCATCTAATTAGAATTCTAAGAATCATACTATACACCATAAATTATTTTTTGGATTAGTGGAAAAAAATCAAAGGATCTTGGACAACTCATGTATATACTCCATAGTTGTTGCTTCGCATATTAACTAACTTAAACAGTTAAATCAATAACTTTCAGAAGTTAATTAATTGATATATTGGCTCAGCCAGCAGAAGCATGTTATGCGTTATAATGCTCCCAGCTGGAGATTTAATATTAATATATTGCATGAGTTCTTGAGTGCCAAGACTCTCCTTCTCTTTTCCTATTCGAAATTATTCACCAAATTGTCCAAGCACCCTGACTATTCCAATTGGTCCTATAAGAAAACCTCAATTCACTATTTAGAATCAAAATTTGAAAAGTTTAACCACAAATTCTTATAACTGTTTGCCTTGCAGATTTGGAGATAGAAAGTTTTTATTCGTGTTTTGAAAATCGTAAAAGTCAAATGAAATTTTCTTTTAGTGATAGATAGTGTAATAAATTGACACAATTATTAAAACACATTAAACGAAAAATTTCAAGCATATACAAATGAGAACTAATTGTGCAGGGAGTATTTAAAAAAAATCCGTCATCTTTTTAAGATATAAATATAAATACAAAAATTTCAATTTATATCTTATATGAATTATTATTTATATATCTAAATATAAAATTGATATTTCAGTTTTATTATATATAATTAAAGCTAGACTATTTGAAAATAAAATCGTATAGCAAATATAAATTAATCCTTACTAGGGTCTGCAGGAGCACAAAACACAGTGATTACTCATACATGATGACAAATCATTTTCCTTCAGCTTTATCAAACGTACTAAGCTGGAATGTCAAAAAAAAAAAAAAAAGTACTAAGCTAGTTCCTACAATCATACTTAGTCTCAATTTCAATTCCTTCTGTTTTTCAAATCCTTGTCTTCACTTACAATCTAAGCCTCACATTCCACTGATATTAAAAAAGAAAAAGCGTGCACAGTCATGATTCCGTATATAGCATGCCTATCAAAGATCAACGGAAAGAAAGAGAGAAAGAATGAGCTCAGTTTGCATCTCAAGCTGTATAGAGGACACAAGGGTGCCTACAGCTAGGGTAAGAGCGACGTATGTGAACCTCTACAAGTGGCCGGAATCCGATGCTGAGTTTGTAAGATCAGTAAGCTTTCGAGGTCCAGGCCATCCAAGGCCGAAGGTGGTGGAGAGTATATCATGCAGGCAGCTATACTTGAAGAGCTACACCTTCACAAGGAAAGAAAGTGTGAATGAAAAGACGAAAAAGTGTATAGGTAGAGTGAAAGAAAGAGTTGTGAATGGTGGTAAGAACGTTAAGAAGAGGCAGCCGGAAGGTGACAAACGGGATAAATCAGTGAGAAATGTGAAGGAAGTGTCATGTGCTGCTCTCAAGGCTATTTTTAGAAAGTTGCTGCTGTGTTCTACCACTGTGGATGTTGTTGCACATTGAGAAATGTGAAGGATTCTTTTAATTTATTTACCTTTAAAGATTATGTTCTATGTTTCACATTTCATTGTCATGTTGACTTAGTGAAATGAGTTTGCTAATGCAATTGAGAAATGTTAATTAGTTAAGTCCATTAAATTTGTTTAGAGGTATCCAAAACTTAAAACTCAAATTCCGTCTATAATAGATATCTTATATACTTTATACCAAAATAAAATGATTTTTGATTTACATGAAAATGCCAATTTGTTTTGTTCTGTTTAATTTTAGAGGGAGGTGCGTAAAAAAAGATTGTGATTAGAGATAATAAGGGTAAATGGAGTAATAGTTAATGTATGGATAAATTAAAGATGGTTTACAAATAATTGACTAGTGTTAGGTGGGTTAACGTGGGACGCGTGGTGCGTGGGCACTCAAGAGTCAAGAGTCGAGAGACGTAAAGAATAAAAAAGTTAAAAACTAAAACTGTGGAGTGAGTGGGATCTGGACATCTGGTATTAGAAAAGATATCCGAGGAACTAGGAATTACCTAAACACGGAGTATCCAAAGAATTGTGCAGCGAAATGAAGAGAATGAGCAAGCTCCAAATCATTCTGACTTTGTGGTTTTGTTTGGGTGTTCCCTCAATTTTGGCCAAGCCCGTCAAGAAATGCGGTGATTTCTCTTCTTCCTTTCCTCCTTAATTTCCCTATTTAATTAAACACTGATTCTTACACATTTTCGGAATATCTGAGAGTTAATGCTTAAATCTTTGGATTTACTCATCTAATTCAGTGCGAATTTTGCTTGATCAATGACGCAGACAAGAAAGCAAACTATGCGGTGGATGTGAGCGGAATAGAAATGAAACCTGATCCAGTGGTGCCTGGCAAAGAAGCCGTCTTCTCCATCTCTGCCTCTTCTGGTAATTTTCTAATTACATTCTCTTCTGTTTTTGGTTGAGAAGCTATGGATGCGATTATGATGTGTTTGAAGTTGAAACTTGAAACAACAAGTGTGGATGTAGGATTTGACTTTCAAGCAATCGCGATCCGTAATAATAGACAATGCCTCAAGTAGAATCTTGCGACTCCGTGAGCCTTTTTGAGCGTTTGCTAATGCTTATTTTACTGCTTTAATGTGGAGTGTATGCCTCATGCAGCGGGAGCCATCTCCGGAGGGAAAGTGTTGATCGATGTTTCGTATTTTGGGGTACATGTGCACCGTGAGACCATTGATCTCTGCAAAGAAACATCCTGTCCCATATCAGCAGGGAACTTTGTGCTCTCTCACAAGCAAACTTTGCCAATTTTCACTCCCCCGGTAAGGCAGGCATTCTTCACTCTTTTGTTTCACCCATCTAATTCAAAAACTAATGTATTGGAAAACAACTTTTTCTTTTGGACTGCTAGGGTTCATACACGCTCAAGATGAGGATAAAGGACAGCGCCGATCAGTTGCTTACTTGCATCAATTTTGGTTTCACCATTGGCTTTGGAGAATCTGCTTTCGATAGCTGAGCTCCTTCTACTAAATTATGCTTTGTGAATTCCTGCCTTTTCTAATAAATTTCTTTGTGGTGCGAAGTCTAAGTTTGACTCTTATGTGGAAAATACTGTGCCTCTGATTTAGTATTTAGCTATGTATCACATTACACTTGCATTTAGAGCTCGCGCGCATCTTTCTGCACTCAGTACCACTGCAAGCTCTTTGCAGGAAGCATTGCACTTACTATGTTTTTGCAAAAGCACAATATGGTTTCCTACCCTAACTTGCCGCAAAGGTGTAGCAATCAACTACAATAGCGTCATCAATATGGCCATAGGACCCATCTTGTGTGATTTGAGTGAAACTGCTCTGTGAACAATCATTCAAACTCGACTGCCAAAGTGTTGATTGTGAACTGCTTTTATAATAGTGTTTCATAGCAGTGGACACCAATAACTTCGCAACTTCGGAAGTTTGAAGTTTTATAGTATGTTATCCGAGTATCGCAAGTGAGGCAAATCTCTTTAAATGTGTTTGTGCTACTTTGAAAGAAGCGTGTCAAAGTTAATCTTACCATCCATGTTAATGTATTGGAATCTCCTTCTCAGAATCTCTCTATTTGTCATGACATCTTTCAATGTTATAGCAGTTAACTACAACAGAGAGTTAAGAAAAGCCGCACAAATTTATAACCACAAACTAATGCAAATGAAATGACTTGCAAAGTAAAAAATATATCTAGTGCAAGTGTTCATCATAGACACAAACTGCTAGAAAAAAAAAAATGGCGCATCACGACAGACTGATTACATCTCTAGAGGATCATGTCAGAAGTCAGGCGCCAAGTTATGACAACAACAAAGCAGGCTGACAATACAACCTAAGTCTAACAAGTACAACATCTGATCTAAGTGAGCTGTCCAACAACACTAACTACATCTTTCAGCATAAACAGGGCAAAAAGAAAACCTGAGTTCAAAATTGTAACATTGGCTAACAAGTTAGGATGAATCTCAACAACTAATTGGTTTAGATGCATCAGGTTCCTGCGGAGCACCATCGGATTTTACGGGTTGATTCTCATGAAGAATTGCACCCTCCGGCTTCTCATTAGCAGTGTTAGTATCTGACCCAACTTCCTCCAAACTGACTTTTTTCTCTGGCGTCTCCAGGTTCTGTTTAGAGACCTCAATTTCTTTCCCAACATTTGCAGAGCTGCTTTTGTTTGATCCTATCGCTGTATTCACTAAGGATACATCTATCTCAGGCAGAACTGAAACTTCAGCTGGGTTCTCCCCATGCTCCTTTTTGTTTTCCATTGGTTCTTCTTCAGTTGCAGTATTGGTGTTACCTGGCAGTTCAACATCCAAAGTTTTTTCAATTGCTTCTGATTTATTTTCCCCAGGCTGCTCTTTATTGTCCACTTGCTTTTCTTCTGTTCCATTAATGATGTCTCCAGGAAGTTCAGCGTCCGAAGGATTTTCAGCTGCTTCTGGTTTATTTTTATCATGCAGCTCCTCCCCTTGACTAGGTAGAGTCACTAGCGCCGTTTCCGTTTCATTTTCTTCAGGTTGCTCTTTTTTCTTACTCTCTTCCGGTACTTGAGAGATTTCCTGTTCAGTCACCACTTTCATTTTATTTTCCCCTGGCTGTGCTTGGTTTCCATCAGGAAGACCTACCCCATCACCTTCTTTCTGTTGTACAGCTTCACTACCTTCCTTAGGCTTTTCCTCCTCAGAATAGTCTCCTGCTTCTGCATCTTTCATCTCCACATCTTTTTCATCCTCTGTCCTATTGGCAGCAGTTCCATCATCGGTAGACTTAACAACTCCATCTGTCTCTTCCTTTTTTGGGAGCGATTTTTTCTGCCTCTTCCTGGAGGAACCACTTTCTGGTGTGTCTGTAGCTTTTGGGTTGCTGCTTAATCTAGCAGAACGGCGGGGAGTATCACCTATTTCCAGGATAAGCTAAGTGACATTGATAGAATCGCTCTGGTTAATATCAAGGAAGTAAATAAAATAGGTACCTGTGCCCCAGTCAAACTGTGAAGATGAAGGGCCATCAGGATGGGTTTTCAGATATTGGTCCAACTGTCTCTTGTTCTTGATCTCTTCACCAGTTGGTGCAATAAATACAATCTCGTTCCTGCGAGGGGTTCCAGTTCCACCCTTCTTGGGAATGAACTGCACATGGGAAAGCAGACGCTTCAGCAAGGAAGTCAATAAGGCTATAAGGACCAAGGACTAGCCGGGAGCACCACAATCATTTTATGCAAAAAGAATCTAACAAGATAAGAAAAGACTGGTAATCTAAAGCAATTAATCACGCAACGCGAATATATTATAACCTTCATACCGGGCAATTACGCAGGAGGACAGGAACTGAGAGCAAAAAAGAAGCTAGAAGATCAACACAATCGTCGAAAGCAGAACAAGGCATATTTACATCAGATATTCAAATTATCTAAATCAAAAGACGATCAAAATTGCCAAAGTTAGGGGCAAAGCTATAAGATGTAGAGTCCCTTGCAGCAATGTACCATATAAGTAACCTAAAAAACAGACATGCTGACCCAGAGGCCAAGAGAACACTAGGAAGGGTTGACTCCTAACTAAACCACATTGGTACTTCCTAAAGAAGCCATAGACGCATTGGAGCCAGGACGTACTCTATGGAAGAGAGCAATCAGCCTCTTACAGTCCCCATAACAATATTGACAAGCCAACATAAACCCTAAAAAAAAGGGGGGAAATGAGGAAGAGAAAGGGGACCTTCTTGGACCAGCCTTGAGGAGCTGGAAGTTCAATAATAACAGCTTCCACATCTTTCAAAGTATCAGATGAAGGTCTTTGTACTTCCATATCACCCATTTCCGCTTCTGGTTGCGTACTAGCCATTTTCGAAACCAATCGATTCCCGCTCTACTTCTAAAGTTCTACTTCTACAGTTGTACTTCTCTCTCTTTTCGTGGTTAGATTGGTGTGGACGTCACTTAAATCTAGCGAGCTGGATTGTACTCTTGGTCTTCAAGTCCGCTTTCAGGATATTTTGTTCAAATTAATTAAGGGTTATTCTTTTGCTTTTAGTTTGAGACCACACCCAAATATTTATGATTTTTGATGCCCTCTTCGCCCTGCTTTCTTCTTTTTGGGTCATGTCATGGTCCCTAATATTATCTAATATGGCGGACGACTATCTGTTTCCTTCTATTTATCACCTATTATTTTTTTCACGTATATTTCAAAAGTTTGTCACATTTGCGATTTTTATTACATTCAACAATTTTAATCGACAAAGTTGTCCTCTTAGCTCACGTGAAATTCCTAATCTACTCTTGGATTCCAATGTATGTTGTACAACGTGGCTACGAAATCGTGTGAATGTGTTAAGTTTGTGCGAAACGTCTCCATTGTATTTTCCAACACACCTCAGGACTTGCTTCTCTAGAATTTTCTACACAAATGTTCCTCTTCTCTCCCTCTCCAACGACTCTTTCCTGATTTATCTTTTCCAAATCTTGATCTTGTTTTGCTTTGTTTACCTCTCGAAATCACTTCAAAATAATTTCCTCATCACCACGCACATTTTCATACCCATTTTGTAACAATTATTCTCTCAATTGCTCGTTTTCCTCTACCTTCGTCACCACGCATATATTTATACTGTCACCACACATATGTGTTATACCATCCTGAAGATGGATTTATTTATCAAAGGTGATATGTATTACTACTATAATAATTACTTGGGAGAGTACTAGCAATCTCTTTATCAATTAGTACTTAATTGTCGTGCTAATAGGAGACACTAGTTTGCCTTTTTATATATCAGAAATATGACTCATATCGTAGTATAATTCGAATTCGATTATATATTGATCACTTTAGGGAGTTAACTACAAGTTAGAAAATACAAGTAAAAATTTTGTATTATGTGATATTAAGGCCATCCGAGTTACAAATTATTATCATTTTTGAGAATTTGAAGTTTCTCTTGAAAAGATGTATGATAATGTGCTGACACCATCTCCCTTAAATATTGTGAAAATGTTGTATAAATTCCAAGACAAGGCATTACAATTAGGTTAATCATATATATAGTTTCAATAAATTACTTTGAAAGGATCAACAAAAGATACAAATTAATGAATTGTCTCAGCTTGTAAGATGAAAGTATTAGGTCACATGAAGTTCACTACCAAATTGGAACACTTCCAAGTATTTTTAAATGATTTAAATATCTATTATACCTTCACTAGGGCAATATGCATGTCAGCACAAGAATAAGAGCAAGATGAAAATAAAACAACATGCAACTGCACACATATGTTATCCCCATATACAGACCCCTTAATTAAAGAGGCCATACCATAAAGCAATGTTAAGATACACATGAAATATGTGTTTCAAGTTGGTGAAGAATCTAATGTCCTGATATTCTATTAAAATGTTTATTTTTTCCCCAACTTAGGGGAGAAGAAATGAGATAAGTTTGTAAACAATTATTGATGGTGTACTTTAATCCTTATGTGAATAGGTTTACATGCCATAATTTGCCAAAATGTTTTGAAAATATGTAAAGTATAAAACTATGATTTGATTGTATTTAGAAAGACTCGTTCATGGGCATAAATGGTACATGTTTGTAGTATGTGTTTTGTATTAAGATACACTAATATTTACTTAAATATCTACACCTAAAGTGTAGGATATATAATCAGTTCCAAATTTTTTCTATAATCTGTGAAAAGGGCAAGATATAATGTACGTAGTTACCACTCCTAAAGAGTAATGGTCATAAAAATATACATAAAATTCCCCTAAAGTGACATAAGTATCTGAAATGAAATAGATGTCCTAAGAAGAAAAAGGATGATTGAATATATATTCAAGTATCATGGATTTATAGCAAGAAAATATAGACTGAGAAATAATTTTAATGATATCGATATGTGGTGCAACTGGACAATATGAATATGTAAGAAGTTAATGTCTTACAATTTAATGAAAGGGGATCTTAGATATGTCCATATTACTGTCAACAAAATAATGACCGGTTTAAATAAGCTTACGGGCCTACTACCAAACACGTTAGGAATTTTGAAATCCACGTTGTATAGTTTGCATTATTATGCCTTACATTTATGTCATTTCTAGATAATTAATAAGGAAATGCATCAATCACAATACTTGTTATTATTGACCTCTATCATTTTATTTTATCATTTAGTTGTACATCTAATATTGCATGCACAATTGAATTATTTTTTTATATACCCAAAAAGCATAAGAATACTTTATAGACCACTTTTATGAAAGCTTATGGTCTTATGGCCACAAGATAAGTATTTCTAATATTTATTTGATGGCATAATACAAGTAAGTGAAATAAATAAAAAGTTTTTGAAGATCTAACCCCTGAATAACCTATTTGATTGAAAGTTTGTAGATTATTTCCTATAACGATGAGATATTATCAAATTCTTGAAGTTTGAGCATGTATGTTAGAGTTAAAATATATATTGTCTTGCTTGAGAAAAACTCTCATATAAATATCAAGAACTCAAAATATTATAAATGAGTTACTAATCCATGTGACTAACTATCTTATGGTCTATAAGACTCGTAAATGAAGTAATGAGCAACATTTCATTCTCAATTCTTAAAAAAGTTGGACCACATGATTATCGTGTGTTATCATAAAGTTGTAAGTACTAATTTTTTGATCAGTTATTGGCTAAATATTACTACAATCTACGATTTTTAAAAGAAGGTGAAGTATATGTATATTGTGTATGACCTATGCACATGATTCGACATATATTAGATGATTGTGGTTTAACTTTCACAAAAGAATCTCCTACAGTTTTGTATGAAGATTCAAGGGGGTATATTGAAGAATTTAGTTTATGATTGAATCATAATTTATGAAAGATCTCAAGTGATGTATTCGTCAGAAAAATAAATATGCGTTGACTCTTTTTTCCTTAGCATTATTTTTAACATTAAGTTTTTTATTACAAGATTTTTAATGAGACGACATCTACAAACAAGTTTTATGAAATGATGTAATAATTTTCCTTCACTTGGTTTTCTCTCATTGAAGTTTTCTTTGATTCAATATTTTTAAGAATGATCATTCAAAGAGTGTTAGGAAATATTATATAAGAATGTCTATTACATACTTATATGGTTGTATCTTCAATATTCTCAAAAATCTCTTTCCTTAATTTTGCAATATTCAACAATAAAAATAATAAAACATGAATAGTTGAATGCGAGTACAAATTTGAGTTCCTTTCAATCATACACTACCCTAATACACCATACCATACCATACCATACCATGTAGTCATACAATCACACACCATTACACCAATAACAATAACAATAATAATAAAGCAATCCCTCACATCTACATCATCTCATCTCCCCTAATTTCACTGGACTCCATAACTGCAGCTTCCGCCGGAAAACATGGAACCTCAATCCATCCCCAACGACGAACTCCGAGTTTATCTAGTCCCTCTTAGGTCTATTTATTTCATATCAATTACTACACTTTCTAGGTTTAATCCTATCAATTTGGGGGATATTAATCGGAATGCTTGTTTTTGAAGGTGGTGGAAGGAGGCGCAAGATGCAACCACATCGACAAGTGAATTAAACGGGAAGATAGGGGTTTTATACAGTGCATCACCCTCATCGTATTACGGTGGTCCCATGAAGATAATCAACAACATATTCGGTTCCGATCTTTTGTTTAATCTTAGGAGAGAAGAGGATGTCAGTAACGACAATGCTGATGTTGGAGTTTCTGGCCGTGATTACGCCTTGGTTTCTGGAGAAATGTGGTTGAAAACTCTCAAATGGTTAGTTTCCTAATCACACTAGTACACTACTATGTCAATTGTCAAGATGTTAATTTACACGCAGTTTGACCACAATATCACCTTAAACGCGGGTCTGGTGTGATAGTATTGTCTTCATGATTTATGATTTATTGTTGGTATCGTATTAAATATACGGAGTGTGATGGTTGATAATTATTTTTCTTATTCGTAGATGTCATATCTGATTGCTGCTGCAAGTTCATGGTACTCGCTTGTATGTGTTGTCAATAGTTCCAACTTAAATGTCATGGGATGTTATTGGTTGGTGCTTATTTGTGGAAATGTCATGGGATGCCCTATTTATATACGGAGTACAATACTAATGCTATTTCGTTTCATATAGAATACATATCTGATTACTCTTACAAGTTTATGGTTCTGAATTTACTGATTGTATTTAAATCGGTTGCAAAAATCTTGTACTTTTTTAGGTTGATATGTTGTACTGATTTAGGCTGAGAATTAGAGGAAACTCAATTGCCTGTAGCGGTAACAATTTTTTCTATCTCACCCTGTTATCTCAAGGAAAAAAATAGTTGCCTTAAGTCAATTGTTTCTACGTCGGTGTCACCGTGAACAGGTTGGTTCGGCGTAATTGCGATTTGTGCTATAATGTTTTTCAACAAGAAAAAACCAAATCCATAATCCCAAAAAGGTGGGTCGGCTACATGAATTGAAAAATCTATCTCATGTGCTAATTCATATTCTCTTGTAAGCCCGCCATGTCCCTTTTTAACACTTTCTTCCCAAGTCATATATTTTTTTGAGTACGTTTGAGATCTCAAGTACACTAGTTTCCTCATTCATTATAGGTGCACCTTAAGTCTATGTGTCACATGCCCAAACCACTATAATGTCCCTTATCTTATCCTCTTTACATGTAGCACTAACTTTCTTCTCAATATCTGTATTCCTAATACTATCTTTAAAGTGTTCCTGCACATCCATCTCTATACACTCATCTATGCAACACTTATCTTACCTCAATGCCCAATATTCTTACCCATATTAATAAATAGTAGTCCTATAAACTTTACTTTCTGTGGGTTACATTCTCATCTTTGGTTATAATGTTTTGTGAAAATTAAAAAATTGATATATACTGGAAACAACTTTAAGCAACCACCTTTGCTATCCGGTTGTAGTTGTGAAGATATTATGCTTAGCTTTATTATTTTCGAGTAGTCCATTAGCTTGTAATTTCCGGATGCATCACTGTATTTACTAGATTTCTATGGGTTTTGCTGCATATATTTTTCATCTTTGTTGCCTAAACCTCTATGAGTTTTGCGTTTACCTGTTCAAACGGGAGGTGCTCTATTAAGGGCCCTTGACTGGACCATTTATAAAAGGGTCTAATAAATTATGGGCTTAATGAGTCGATCTTTTAAAGGGTCATGTTTTATTGGGTTTTTAATGGATCAGATCAATAACAAGCCAATAGTTTTCAAGGCTTTTAAACACTATCAGGTAATGAATGATTTCCACTTACTTGCCAATGATCTACTGCCAAAGATTAGAGGTGATATAGACAAACTACCACCCTCTATAGATAAAACTATACTCTCTTCGGATGGCTCGGCTGATCAACCCGTTTTGTATCTTCTTTAGCCCGATTCGACGTGCCCCGTTTTGCATCTTCTTTGACTCACCCTTACCCGACCCGTTTTGCATGTGACTCACGGGTTTAGTTTTGCGTTATATCTTTGTTTCTAGTATATTTGCATTTAATTAAAAATCAGTTTTATCTTTTGGGTGAAGCGAGTTTAATTTGTTTGTGTTAAGGCGCTCTTTACCCAGACAGATATAATTTATACCAATCACATTCTTCTAGTGAACTTATGGTAACAGTGGTATTTTTGAACAATATGAACAAGTCTTGAACTCATTCTAGTTTATGTTTCTTACAGATCGGAAAAGTTATGATTGCCCCGTTTACCGTGGGTTTATCTTTAGTACCTTTTTCTATGCAGGCATAGTGATTCTAAAAATGCAATGAAGCGTGTTGGAAGTTTTTCAGCTGGTGACATTGATATAGCAGATGTCTACCCTTTACAACTCAGGCTCTCTGTTTTGCGAGAAGCAAACTCATTAGGAGTTAAGATCAGCAAAAAGGTATGTTCCATGTACCTGTCTTTCTCATTTCTTGATGATAGATAACTTGACGTATATTATGTATTTGTATCCATTTTTTGTGTTTATTTATCTGATTCTTTTGTGATGCCATGTACCGCACTTGACTGTATGACCTGTAGCTCAATGAAATTACCGGAATTGGGTTCTCTCTGCATTGTGCTATCCTAGTATCCTTACCTGTAGGAAGGATTAAAAGGTTTTGATAACCTTTCCTAAAAATTTCACTTGAATACATGCATGCATGGAAAAAAATAGTTGTCACCATCTCCTTAATGTTTAATAACTATTTTTTTTGTTCGCCTCAAGCTTCTGCCCTTTTAATGATATAATATTGTCACAGCTTGGTATATAGAGATGTTATATTTGAAAGATTTGTTTGTTTATTACATTGAGTTGTGATTGTAAAGGTAGGATCTAATTCCAAGCTAGGGACAGTTGTAAAATAGATCTCGGAGGATTTAGGCGATGATATTTCTGCTACTTTGATGCAAAGTGACAATTCTAAGTAATCTGTTGGTGTACTTATTTATTTGTACAGATTTATGTCTGCCTTTTCATCATACTGTTTGTTTTATTATTTGTTCAGGATAATGCCGCTGAACTTTTTAGACGAGCTTGCAAAATATTCAATACTGAGGCTGAGTTGGTAGGATGTATACTGTTTGTAATTATCTCTTTTCAATATGATCTGTTTCTGACATAGTTCATTAGTGCAGTTGCACATATGGGACTTCTCTGGCAGGACAAATCATTTTTTTGTAAATGACAGCAGTTCACCTCCAAAGGATATTCAGCGTCAATCTGATCAGGAGGTTAGCTGTCGATACTTAATGACTTCTTCTACTTTTTAACTATTTGACTGCATTTAATTAGCTTGCTCTGAGATCTCATGTGCATTTATTGTTGGATAGCCTTTAGGTTAACTGCGCATATGCTGAAACTTCTAAAATTGGATCCTTATGAAAAGTGTTGGAACTTATGTCTGCCTCATAACTCAGAAAGCTAACTCCCAATCCTTTCTTGAATGGTATATTTCTGCTCTGAAAGTAAGTCACAAGAGAAATGTTCAATAACAGTGTGAAAGGAACTTCTGAAATAGAAAGAAAAAGACTGGACTGCTGTTGTCTGGTTGAAGAGATCAATGCAGCATTTCAAGTTATTAGTCATATGGGGTGAAATCAAGCCATGAGCATATCTTACAACTAGTGAAGAGCAACCAACTACCACTCTTGTGACCACTAGTTACCGGATTAACACGCCGGAAGACCTCTACTAGCACTGGTTGATGTAAAAGAAATCATGGCACGAAATTGTGGTGTACAACGTTGTCTTAGATGACAATCCATATCCCAAATAACTAGTCCGTTGAATGTGATGGGGCTCACCTCAATGCAAACATTCAACCAAAACTCGGAGGCATCAAAAGTTTATGGTCCAACTATGCATAACCCATCATTCACCAAACCAAATTATTTACATTAATTCCAAGGCCTCGCGGGTGTACTTACCTGATTACCTCGAGCTATGTGTATGAAAGAACAATGTTGCCTCCTCGATTAGGATATTGGGGTAACAATGATGAAGTTTGCTAGATTGTGTTCTCCTGTTGACTTCAAATATCATTTAAGGTCTTAGTAGATATACGTGTGACACTAAGGATTGTTAAATATGATAGTGAGGACGACTATCAGAGACGCCCACTAATGCCTTGATCTATTGTCCATCTCACCCTTACCCTATAGAGATTTATTTTTGAAAAACTTGGTTTTCATGTGTAGTCTCAACTTAGTATCATCACAATGGCCCAAATTTTTAAAAAATAATAGTGGTTCGCTTATTTATGATTGACTTAATATAATGAGTCATAAACTTCACTAAGGTGATAATTTTTTTTTAGAAATAACTTTATAGGTTTGCAAGAAAATTTAATATTATGTAAGAATTGGAGAAAAATTCAAAAACACATGGGATAATATTGGAACACAAATAAAAGTGTTTTTCTAAGAAGATAGTTGTAAAATCTTAAAAAAATCTTAGGGAAAAACTTGTGTGATGGGTAGATATTTTCTCATTATTTACATTTCAACATTTAGGGTCTGTTTGGTATGAGAAACTGGAATGGAAAGAAATGGAGTTTAAAACTCATTCCTGACTAAAAGATGTTTAGTTTGGAAAAAAAAAATGGGTTTCAAACACTCCCAAAATCCCCTTTTTGATTCCTTTGGTTTTAGTCAGTGTTCACCTAGTGTTCAATTAAACCTCGCCGCCCTCCTCCAACTTTTAAATGTCACATTATTATAATACTTATTCTTATTATTATTATTATTATTTTTAATGGTATTATCATTTTTTTAATTTATTAAATTGATTACTATTATCATTATTATTAATATAGTTATAGATTTTTTTTATTATCGCTAGTACTTTTTTCTATAATATTTATTTTTATAGTAATTAGAATTGTTAAAATATGACCCAACACAATAAACTAACTGAAACCGACTTGACTCAACCCGACCTAAAACCTATTTGACTCGATATTCGAAGACCCAAACCTGATGTGTCCGAACTGTTACAGACTCGACCCATTACATACCCGACCCATTACAAACCTGATCCGAAAACAACTCGTCGATTGAACCCGACAAATAGCCCGTAGTTGACTTAACCTAAAACCAGCTATAACCCGTCTAGGAACCGATCCGTATTAATCTGAACCGACATTGACCCGAACCGAATACGAGCTAACCCGAACCCGAGCAAGCAAATAGCTGATTTGGCCTAACCCAACTTGACCTGACTCGATAGGCCAAATTGATCCAATTTAACTCAAAACGATAAGTATCGACCCGCGATGGGTCAACCCAGAACTGTCATGTGGACCCGAATTGACACCCCTAGTTTTAATATCGTGAATATATAAAAGTAAAAATATTTTTATTGTTAATATCAAGATTACAGTTATTTATGTTTGAACCAAACAAGAAGTAAGGATCTAAATCTCATTCTTCTATTAAACCAAACAAATGGAAAGAGTTTAAAACTCATTCCTATACTTAACCAAACAACTCTCTAAAACTGATTTCATTCCTCCTAGGTATCATTCTCGATTCCATTCCATTCCATTCCTACAATCCAAACAGGGCCTTAGTGATTCCATTTGTAAAAACTCATAGTTTGAGTTGTCTATATCTAAAAGATTTGGTTTATTTTCTACCAAATTAATGGCTATTTATGGTGTTTGTAATTAGTTCTATGCAACCTTTTATGATCATATGAAATATCTAATAGTTACCCATGAGCTATAAAAACATTTCACCAAGAAGGTTTGAAATTGTGTTTATAGCCACGTGGGTTCACTCACGGTTCAGTCAAAGGAGGCTTGACTAGTCCGATTCACTTAAAACTTGTGAGTTGGCTCAATTATTTTTTTATTAATAATAATAAATAGTGAATCGTATATTAAATTTTGGCCTTTGGAAGCTGAAGTTTAAGAAGTGAATGAGATAAAACCTCCTCATATGACTCAATGAATCATGCAATACCATCATTTCATTTTAGGAGATTGTTTTGAAGATTTCTCAAAGACAGTGTATTTTAACCTACGAAATTCAATTAATTTGTAGAATTTCGGACCTAGTAAGGAAACATCATGATATGATTCCCATGGGTAGGCCTTAGTGAGTAATTGGCCCTTTGGTGAGGAAACAACCATTTGTACCGATTTATGAAATTCCCATAATTGACATATTCCAAATCCTCTTAAGGTCGTATATGAGTCAACAATGGCTTCCAAACCTCCTTATACGATTCTATGAGACACACATGACCAAAAACCTCAAAATAGTGTATACCTTCTAATTCTGGATGACTTCAGACTTTGTGAGGAAATACCTTGATATGATTTCTATGAGACTTAAAGAGTAATATGAGGCTCTAATAGTGAGTTAATCCATCTACTTTGAATCAAACAACTATTTCAATTGTTTTATGAAATTCCTACAATTGTGTAATGATCTCTATCCTTGTGTTTAAAGTAATGATTGGTTCCAAACTTCATAATAACACCCTACAATATTATCACTTCAGTTTTTGACATTTTTGAACTCAGTGTCTCCTTGACATATTTTTCATAGGTCTTACAAACACCAAAGATCTCATGCACACAATGCACACCATGCCTTAGCCTACATAGTTAGGGTTCACATGGCTCTCTTGGCTCAAGTACTTGGCCATTTTCCGGAAATATATTATGATACCTTCTAAGTACAACTTTAGGTGATTTTAAGGATCGGAGAAAGGAGGGAAGGATGACTCAAAGCGACATAGGGCTAAATCTCTACGCAGATTGTGACAGCAAAGCACTCTTGCACTTATTATACCACATCATGCATTTAAGTAGCATGTAAAGGATTCAACCCATCGCTTGGTAGGAATTCTACTTCAAAGGCAACCCTATGTATCTACCTGGCTAAGCCTATGACTCGTGCCTTACATGGCCAAAGCTCCTACCATAGGATGGCAATCACATAAATGCATCCATCACTTCCGCCCGGATTCTAACTTAGTGGCGTTAAGTCACAATCAAGCATAGAACATCTTTGCATCGGTTACTTTTCAATCAAGCATGATGACCAATTGTGTGAATCAAAAGGGTTTCTCTCGTAGTAGGCAGTTTTGTTGCTTAATTAAACTTATGAAGATTGGTATCATCTCTCACATCCTATTAAGTTAGGAATATGGTTTGAGACCAAATGTTCAGATGAGACCACATTGCTGCATTTTCTCAAATCCTCTTTTCAGTGCAACAGTTTAATACGGCTCCGCACTTTTCTCGTGGGTTCAATAAAAATTCTGAGCTACAGTTTGATTTCCCTGTGTTTAGTTTCTGGAGGTATATCTTGAAATCAATTCTTACTATTGACCCAAGAGACTTGGTGATCGTAGGTTTCGTTTGCAGCTTTTGGGAGTCCTGAGGGAGACAACTATACAACTATATGTTATGTATGCCTCCATTGGTTGGATTCATCCTTGGGTTACGATACGGGTCTTAGCAGAAAGAATTGTCATTTTTTCTCTTAACAGGATAGATAATATGCCTATGGAGAATAAGAATATGTATGATTTGGAATGTGATCCATAATTCTGGATCATGTTGGTCATATTGGCCGGAGGATATTTCCCTTCCTTTTTTCTGCTTCTCTCTTTCCTTTTATTTTGGAAGGGGTTGGGGTCACTCTTCTGTTGCTTATTTTTATAGGCCACCTAAATTGCAGCGAGAGGTCACTGGTCAAAAAAAAGATTGAAAGGAAATATTTCCAATTTTTTGTATTGGCTGCTGGGTGTGTATTGGCCATTGGGCCTTTTGTCGTCGTTTTGACTAATGATCCTCCACTGAGAGGAAATTCCGATATTATAAGATAAAGAAAGAATCAAAAGAGAGAAGCAGTATCCTTGTTCTTGTTATTCATATTGATGCAAACATTATTTGCTCATTGGCCTTTGTTCATCATCTGCCCTGTTAAATGCCTATATATATCTGATATTGTTATTCAATCTGTCTGCCTTTTAATATTTTATGTCATATTGACACCTCATGGATGAATATTTCTGTGTCTTTTTTGTCACCTTGTACAGATACTTCTGGAATTGCAAATCTATGGATTGTCAGATTCTCCAAGGTCTAGAGATGGAAAAAGAGACGAGTTATCTGAGCTAGCTAGTGCTGAAGGTTCTTCTTCCAATGCATCTACGACAATGAATGGTAGCACTGGGAATGATTACTGTTTCCCTAGGACCAAATCGTATACTTTCAGTATCAGTCCTGCCGAATCAGGTTCTTTGGGCTTGACTGGATTGCAAAATCTTGGAAATACGTGTTTTATGAATAGTGCGCTTCAGTGCTTAGCACACACTCCAAAGCTTGTTGACTACTTTCATGGAGATTACAATAAAGAAATTAATCTTGATAATCCATTAGGCATGGATGTATGTTTCTCTTTCCATCATCAGAGTACTTCATGTTGTGAGTTCTTTGTCTATATGAATATTATGGAAAATAATGTTTCGACCTTTTTGTTAGGGTGAGATTGCTTTAGCTTTTGGAGATTTAATAAGGAGGTTATGGGCTCCTGGAGCAACTCCTGTAGCACCACAGATGTTCAAATCAAAGCTCTCTCGTTTTGCTCCTCAATTCAGTGACTTCAATCAGCATGATTCACAAGTTAGTACCTTTCTTTCCAGAACTTTTGGCCTCTTGTCTTGTTGTCATTTCTCTATCTTTCTGCGTCCTCCAGCTTTGTATATGTTAGGATACCAGTATTACTACTCATGTAAGTAATATTTTGAAGAGAGCTTCTTATTGATTGTGGAAATTAATTACTTTGAACATATAGGAACTGCTTGCTTTTCTGTTGGACGGACTTCACGAAGATCTGAATCGCGTGAAGTTAAAGCCCTATGTAGAAGCTAAGGATGGAGATGGCCGATCAGATGACGATGTAGCTGATGAGTATTGGCGGAATCATCTGGCTCGGAATGACTCCATCATTGTTGATATTTGTCAAGTAAGTTCACAAAATTCCTATTTGTTGATGGGAACTATTTTATTGAGCCTTTTTGATTTAGCAGTGGTATATTTCTCGAGAAGAAAGAGAATTCAATGTTACATTTTGCTCCATATAGACGGTGCAGGACTGTAGAGACAGCTTGATAACTGCAGTATTTGAAATATGAGTTATGTCTGTCAGATTGCCTTGTTGCTATCTTAAATGAGATTTTGACCTCTAGTGATTTGTTACTTTGGAATGTTGTGACAAAATTGAAAATGCAGTAGTATTCTGTATTCAGGCACTGCATATGCAGAGGTTTATCATGATGGAGGAAGGAGAAGATTCTCCCCCCCCCCCCCCCCCCCCCCCCCCCCCCCCCCCCTCTCTCTCTTAAGCAACATGTGAGAAGAACACAAATTCACAAGAAGCCTTGGAGATTACAAGTTAAAGGCAATGCAAAGTCATACACTTACATCAGTGGTCAGCCAAACACTGTTCAATCTTTAGAGCAAGTTTATTGGTCCTCAAGTACTCGGTTTAAGGAGAGGGAATATTATTGGATGAAAGGATATGAAGAAGGGTGAGAGTTAACAATGGGTGGACAGTGCACCCGGGTGCACCATGAGCATGGTGCACCCGCTCCAAAAAAATGTACATTGCGTACATGGAAAATGTACATTACGTACATGAAAATGTACATTTTGTACATGGAAAATGTACATTACGTACATGAAAAATGTACATAGTATATATGTCAGTTATGTGGAATGTAAAATGTATCATTCCACATAACTCACATGTGTACTATGTACATTTTCCATGTACGTAATGTACATTTTTTTGGAGCAGGTGCACCTTCGAATTTGCGGAGAGCCAAGAGAGTGATGAGTCAGATGTCGCAGTGAGGTCTTACTTTTCTAACAGCTGTCATGGAAACCCAAACTTTTGGGCGTTTACATATTCTTCATTTTTTCTTTCTCCCAGACACGAGACAATTTGCACTGTAAAGTGTGAATTAGACTAAAAAGGTTAAAAGGTTCCTCTTTTCCAAAACAAATGTCAACAATTTCAAGTCAGTAATTACTATTTTTTTTCTTGATATAGAGTATCTATATCAACAGTGGGAACTGGTTTTGGCACTGCTCCTTGTGAGTGAAGCTCATATAACTGTTTTCTCACAGTGGCAGTGCCTAATTCGACTTTTGTAACAAAATCATTTCTCACCAGTAATTTAGTTATATTTTTTTTTTTTGTTTTATAAATAAAGATATATCTAAACAACAGCCCAAGCAGATTGTGAGTAGAACCAATCAGGGCCTAGTTTCATGCTCAAGTTTTACCCCACTTTAATATGAATATAGATAATAGACACAGGAAATTATATATTTATGTAACGAATGTTCACGAAGACCATTTGCTACATATTATACGAAGTATGAGCACTATGCAAAGAGTGATAAAATTGAGGATATTACTTTCAACATCACCAATTAGGCCATTATTGATGTGTTTGTGCAAATTGTTGGTGGATGATTTTGTATTTGAATCTAAGTAGCTAAGACAAATTTTTCTGTAAAATTTGTGATATCAGAAGTAATGGAAAGAACAAATGCTAATGAATAGGAGGCATACAAGGGGACTTGGAGGGGGGAGGAAGTGGCAATGTGTTGGAAATCGGAATGGTAGCTTGGTTAGCGGGTTGAGTACGTTGGAAATGGTGGTGAATTGGAATTGGGTTGTGACAGGTGGTGAGCTGTGTTATTCGGGTGGTGGTTGTGGAATTGGAGGGAATGGGAAAAGGGTTTTTCTAATTCAAAATTGGTATTTTTTTCTTTTTTTTTTGGCTGGTTGTTTCAAGAGATTCCTTTTATTACTTTCTGCAGATCTCGCGCTTTGTTTAAGTTTAACAATTGTTTCATGTTGATTAATGAACCATTTTGTGAGGTTTAAGCAGGTGGTTAAGCTCTTTTTGCTTGATTGTGGATATCTTGCTTGCTTTGAATACTTAATTGTTTTACTTGAAGATGTTTAATAATGTAGAGGCTCATGATTATGGGTTATGGCTATATTGTTTCCAGCCCTGTTGAAAGCATACATTCTATCCCCAAGGAGTAGGTTTTATTCCATATTCATAACTCTCATTCTGGAACCCCCTCCCCTTCTTTTTTTCCAGAGCAGGGTAGGAGGGTTAAGATTTTACAATGTCTGAGAAAATGAAAGAGATATTGTGGTGTTTTGAATGTGGTTCTTTGTAAGAAGTGAGGCAGAGAGGAGAGATAGGAAAAGGATGACTGGTGGTCAGCTTGGTGGATCGATGAAAGATGAGGGTGAATTGAGACCAGGTGCGTGGGAGAGAAATGCTTTTTTTTTGGACAAGGTATGGGTTTAGCCTCTAGGATAAAGCTTGTCTCAAGATGGAATGTGAAACTGATCTGGCACAATAAAAAAAAATGGTTTTGTTCAAAGTGGAGAGTGAATACTATTAGTGGAAAATTTGACTGAAGTGTCAGGCTGGACTGCTGGAGTTTATGATATGATCCCTTATAATTTCCTATATTGGATGTGTTCCACTACTTCTACTAGCCTGCAGCTGATTAATCCCATAGTGCAATATATCATAAATTCATAATGGGAAAGGCAAAAGAGTGCCGATTTGGGTAAAAAGAGCTCAGATAATTTGGGTAATATTTCTAGTAATATATTCATTGATAAATTCCCCTGATGTGAACAGTGAATTTACATTTTCTATCATTTGAGATAATGGATAAATCATTAAATAAGTGTTTGAATTTCGTATGGCTGTGGACCTGTAGCCCGTGGATATAAAAATATAGCTTAACTATGAAACTAAAGATGATAAAATTCTGGATCTCTCTCTTTATTTTGTTAGAAAATGGATGGTTGCATTGAGAGTTAATTGGAAAATTTGCACCACTATATTACTGTAAAATTTTGCGGTATCTATGTGGGTAATAGTGAGTAAAACAACTTTTGTTTATGTAGAGCTTTAGATGGACTACATGCTGCAGTTGGAACAGCAACTTGAGTTTGTGTATTAAAGTTGTCTTGTTTACTGGAGTTTCTTAGTGTTAGCTTGCTTGGTAAAACCAGGATGTAAGCATTGTTATGATTTTTACACCTCCTGATAATTGTTGCAGGGTCAATATAGATCTACATTAGTTTGTCCCGTTTGCAAAAAGGTGTCTGTTACTTTTGATCCCTTCATGTATCTCTCATTACCTCTGCCTTCAACCACAATGCGGACAATGACCTTGACCGTCATGAATACTGATGATAGCTCCATGCCAACGGTGGTAACTGTTCCTGTACCTAAGTATGGGAAAGGTGAAGACCTTATTAAAGCCTTGACCACTGCTTGCTCGTTGCGAAATGATGAGACACTGTTGGTAGCTGAGGTATAACTAAATTTTGCATCATCTGTTTCTTTATATGGGTAGTGACAGTTGATATTATCAGTATCTCCACTTGCTTCATTCTCATTTAAGACTCATCTTTGCAGATATACAACCACCGTATTATTCGTTTCTTGGAAGATTCAGCCGACTCATTGTCCCTAATTAGAGACGAGGACCGCCTAGTTGCTTATCGGCTATCCAAACCTACTGAGAATGAAGCTACAGTTGTATTCATGCATCAAGAGATGGAAGAGTGAGTGTCACGCTTCTCTTTCAAAAAAAAATTATTTTAAAATCAATCACTTGCTACAAGGTTTATGTGATCAAGCAGAATCTTCCTTGATATTTAAATATTAACGCATGATGTTGTGGATAAAACATGGCCCATTAATTAGCAAGGCATAGATGCTAAAGATACAATTTGTGTGTGCTTTTGTCTCCATGCATTAACAGATGTCCTGTTTCCTGTTTGGAATAATTCTTTTTTGTATTTTCTGATAATAATTTCTATTACAGGCAGTATGTCGACGGAAACCTTGTTTCAGGATGGAAAGCATTCGGAATTCCTCTTATTGCTAGGGTATGCAACAATATCAATGGATTCGATATCCGTAACTTGTATATGAAGTTGCTTAATTCGTTTCTCCTGCCCAAAGAAGATGGCTCCAATAGCACTGCTGCTGATAATTTGGCTGAGAATACCACAAATCTCACTGCTACTAAATCAAGTGATGATGCTGACGTTGCTAATGATGAGGTTGATAACTTAGCTGCTGATAGTGAGTTCCAATTCTACCATATGGATGAAAAGGGGATTCTCCGGAACTCCAAAATAGAAAAGGCGGATCCTGTGACGTCTGCAGACTTTCTAAAATTGTTGAATATTGCAGTTTCTTGGCCTGAGAAGAAGAAGGAAATATTTGATACTGTTCTTCTAAGCAATCTGCCTGAAATATTCAAGTCTGGCTTTCTGGCGAAAAGGCCACAGGAAACCGTATCTCTTTATAGATGTCTTGAAGCATTTTTGAAAGAGGAGCCTCTTGGACCTGAAGACATGTGGTAAATTGTATCATTCTTAGCTTTAATGTCTGTCATGAAATAGTTAGCTAAGCTATTTAACAAGGAATATTTCTCCTGCAACTTATCTGTGTCAAGAGCATGATATAGAAAATCTGGTTTGTGAAATGATTTAATTGTTATTCTGTATGTTTTTCTTGAATTATTTTTGCAATTTCATACGAAGGTACAAGAGCCCTATTGTTATGTACTTGTCAATGTTTTCTGTCTGATATTGATACTAAAGAGACTTAGATATGGTTCAATTGTTACACTGTATGCTTGTTATATTTTATGGCAAAATCCCTTATCAGGTCTGGAGGTTTTGGCTTTGAGATAATTGCTTCTTGATCTAAGTTATCTACAACTGCTCTTCAGATCATGATTGTATGAGGCACATTTTATTCTTTTGGCATGAGTATGGGTCTAGGTTTATGCTAGTCAGCTGCTTGCCTGCTTCTATATGGCATTTTACTGATCATAGAATCTCCTCTTATATCCTGGCCAAAATGCCTTATGTGTCCTCATAAACGAGCATTTTTTGGGAACCTGAACATGTATTAAGGTGGTAAACTAAGATAACTCTCCTGTGGTGCTCCGTTACTCATTCTTGCTTATCCTTTCAACTATGTGTATAGTTTATTTGATGAGCTTTGACCTATTTTAACTCAAGATTTATAGCACAGGATTCTTCTTAGTTTGGCTATTGTTTCTCCTGCATGAGTTTGACTATGATTTCTTATTTTCCAAGGGTTTTATATTTGCTGTTGTAACTTGTGGGTTATGATATGAGTTTCACCCCTTTTGTTTATGTTTGTTTCTTCTTCACCAACTGATTTTTTCTGTTTTCTAATTTACTTTTTCTTGTATATTCTACCAGGTATTGTCCTGGATGTAAGGAGCGTCGCCAGGCCACAAAAAAGTTAGATCTTTGGAGACTCCCTGAAATTTTGGTAATTCACTTGAAAAGGTTTTCATACAGCAGTTGCACCAAAAACAAGCTGGAGGCATATGTTGACTTCCCAGTTGATGATCTTGATTTGTCCATGTATATTGCAAACAAGAATTCTCACCCACCATTCCGTTACGTGCTTTATGCGATCAGCAATCACTATGGAAGCTTGGGAGGTGGTCATTACACCGCTTTTGTCCATGTAAGTTTTGTCTCTCATTGATCAGCTTCTATTCATGCAGAAGAAAAGGTTTTCCTATTTGATTTGTGGAATTGGAGGTTGGGATATGTTTCTTCCAGTCAACTTAATTAATGTCTCAACTCTAGCAGCTTTCCATGCAATATACTATCAGCCGTAGGAATTTATTATGTCCTTTAACATACTGTTTTTGGGCCATCTTAAAATTATAGGCCACACCGTTTTGGGGTTGAGCTGTGGAGGGAGTAAAATTAATGTTGCATCTTTGCTGGTATCTGTGTCCATGTAAGCACTTGCACTAGCCTACCTGTTTAAATTTTGTGTCTTGCAGCATGGAGGTCGGCGGTGGTATGACTTTGACGACAGCAGTGTATATCCCATTAATGAGGAGAATATTAAGACTTCAGCCGCTTATGTTCTTTTCTACAAAAGAGTTGCAGATTCATAACAGGCAAACATCAGCTATCGACAGTCATACTCTAGACTAGCTTATTTTAGAAAGCCTTCTAGCAATTTATTTATTCATTATGCATTCATTCATTCATTCATTCATTCATTCACAATTCTGAAAAACAGTCTAATTGAAAAGGTAAAATTATATGTTCTCTGGCATCATTTTTTCCGGGAAGCTCGGGAATCCCTGGCAGTTGATGATGAAACTTGAAAGACGACGGTTGACCTTGTTGATCATCCTTGGCTTGAGAGATTGGTATCAGAGTAGGCACCTTTTGCTTTTGTACCTCGCTATAGAAGAAATCCTTGAAGGCTTTTGTAGATACTAACAAATTTGTTTTCAGGAATTACAATTACCTGGAGTCATTTTTTCTTCCACTCCCTTAAAAAGCAGGGTATTCGTTTTTGTAAGAGGTAGCATACCTTGGATCAGTTGGCAAGCAATTATGCTTTCAATGGAATGTTTATTCTTAATGGAATGTTGGGATCACCGTTATGCTTTCAATGTTTTGCTTTTGAATATCACACTATACAGGCATACACTATGCCGACTCAGATCCTAGACGAGTAAGATGACATTGGCCACACGTCAATGTATTTACTGTCACAAGTGGAAGCCAAAATAGATCTGGACAGAATTGTAGAGAGGGTGCATATGGGACATTAGTGAGTCCATACTTCATAGTACATTTGAATGACATGCATGCATCTATGAAGTCATCCTAATATTCTATAAAGATCATGTGCGAAATGTCCAAGGATACACTTCGTACTTTCACGGAACGTACAGTAGGACACCCAGAAAATTCTTCCCAACTTCATTCATAAGTTGCCTTTTGAGTTTTGACACCATGTTGTATCCGGAGTTTATTACTCGGAGCCTTATTCAATTTTTAAGAAAAAGAAATTCACAACTCGTAAATCTAAAGAAAATCTAACTAGTGCATACGGAGTAAAAGCTAAACTTTTGACCTAGTTATATAAGTTTTGGATATCGGTGGAAATAATATTATGACTTAAAGTAGATAATTCAAATCACACCAACAGTCTAATTTTGGCCTAACAAAATCCATGGTATGCATATCTAGGTTATATACCACATGATTCGAAATTGTAAAAAATGACCAAATTTTGAAGTTTCTTTATGCCTTATTTTTAGATGTGTATTCAATTTTTTTTAAAATTGAAATAAATTTATATAATGCTTCCTAAGATCATTGAACCATTCAATATTTTACATTACGTTTTCAAAGGCCCTAAAAACGAGTAGACCAAATCGTAGGAGTTTTGAAAGTCAGTTAAAATAGATTTTTAGAGTCAAAATTGATTACTCTAGAGCATAATAGGATCCTACTAGATCAATGAAAGGTATATCAATGTGTTGTCTTATTGGCTCCAAAATTGTCCAAAATGACAAGAATTTGAAGGTAATACATTGTTTTTGAGATATGTATAAAAAAATTTCGAAATAAAATAGATATTGGGTGCTCCCTAGAGTCATATAAATAAGTTTATAACTATTTAGTATCTTATATTCTATGTCCTAAGATCCTTGAAACGAGTTTAGAATACAATTGTAGGAGTTGTAGACATCATGTTGAAATGGATGTTTAGAGTCAAAATATATGGTTTCAATCGCTCTTAATGTCTAATATGACGCTCTTAAGGTCTAATATTACCCTATAGACCCATAAAAAACATATCAAGATATTTCTCACTAAGTTTGAAATTGTCCAAAATGATTGAAAATTTAAAGTTTATTATAAACTATTTTTGAGATACTTCCAAAATAAACTGCAAAATTGAAATAAAGGTACAAGTTACTTTGAAACTATTTATTATCTTTTATTTTGTCCCAATGGCCCTAAAATCGAACTTATGACCCAATTGTAGATTCAATGTAAATTCGTCAAAATAAGTGTTTATAGTTAAAATAGATATACAATGGTTTCAGTCACTGATAAGGCCTGATATGACCCCGTAAGACTTGTGTTAAGAATATCGAGTTGTTTCTTCGCCATGACCAAAATTGTCAAATACACTGTTTTTGAGATATTTTCGAAAAAATATCTACAATCGAAATATATGTACAAGATACTTTCAAAGTCCATTGAGGAGATTTTGAATTATTAAGTACCTTATATTTGATTTTTAAATTAAGGACCTAAAAATGAGTTTATAACTCACTTGTAGGAGTTTTGAAAATCAGCTGAAATATGTGTTTTGTGTCAAAGTATTTGGTTTCCAATTACTCTTAAGACCTAATATGGCCCTATAAGACTCATGATAAGCGTATCAAAGAATTCTTAATTTGGGTGAATTTTGAAGGTTATTTATACACTATATTTCATCTAATTTTGAAAAAATAAATATAATAAAGGTACATAATACTTCCTAAGATAATATGAAGAGGTAATGAGTAGGGGTGACAATGAGCCCAAGACCCGATCCAAACTCGATTAGACCCGGTCCATTTTTTAGGGTCTGGGTCTAATTTTTTTAGACCCATTGTATCCGGATCAGATATGGATCTAAATGGCCTTGGATCGGATATGGGTCCGGATCCAAAAATTTTAGACCCAGATCTGATCGAGATCCGACCCATGGACCCACATATTTTAAAAAAATAAAATTAAAATATAATTTCTATGTATAACTAAAACTATAGATTAATTCACATTGCTCTGTCACTTTTAACTCTTTCTCATCACCACTCACCAGGTAACATATTCATATAATTTTGATGTATAGTTTGTGATTAATAGCTTCTCGTCGTCACGATCCCGCAAACATATTCAACTGGGTTTGAGATTACTAGCTTCTCGTGTGCGATTTTAAAACTTGCGAGTAGTAGCGATGCACTTTATCTTAAAAATATTGTAACAAACTACTATTGAGTTTAGGACTTGATTTAGTGTTGGATTTTGACTCTAGTGCTTACTTATTTTCCACTAACTGAACTAAAGATTTTTTTGCAAGTATTTCAACGATACAACTTGTTTGCTTAAGAAATTATTTATTAATTTATTTCATTTGACATAATAATGCAATTTATATTCCTTTATAATACTTAATCGGTAAACCATTCTAAGGTCTGAAATGCGAAAATACATTCAATTATAAAACATGCGAATAATAAGCACATATAAATAAAAATATGTTAAGGATCCATTTTGGACCCGAGATTCATCAGATCTAGTGAATTTTGGTAAGGGTCTGAAAATTTAGGATCCAATGGGTTTGAGGCAAATATGAGTCTAATTTAAAAATAATGGATATAGGTCCGGGTTTAATAGGACCCGAGCCAAACCCGACTCATTGCTATCCCTAGTTATGAGCAATTCAATACCACCCTATATTTGGTTTTCAAGGCCCTAAAATGAGTTTAGAACCCAATTGTAAAACCCTCAGAAATTGGTTGAAATAGGTGTTTATATTGTGAAAATAGATGATTCCAGTAACTTCTACAACTTAATATGACCCTATAAGTTAAGACCCATGAAAAACATATTAAGGTATTTCTTCATAGGGTCTGAAATTATCCAAAATGACTAAATTTTAAAGGCTACTTTTACACTGCTTTCATGATATAGTTTGAAATATTTATGAAATTGGAATAAAGGTACATGATACTTCCTAAGGTTGTATAAGAAGGTTTCGAAATATTTAATACCTTATAATTAGTCTCGAAAGGTTCTAAAAATGAGTTTAGGATATTAAGGTATGAGTTTTGAAAATTGGTTGAGATTGATGTTTAGAGTCAAAGTTTCAATCGATCTTAAGGCCTATTATGACCCTATAAAACTAAAGAAGAGCATACGAAAAATATTTTCTTACCACATTTGTGATTGTCCAAAATTATCTAATTTTGATGGTTATATAAAATAATATTGATTGAGTCATTTGATAAAATATTTGAAATTTGAAATCATTTGATGTTCAAATCCAAAAATTTCAATATAATATGGTTAAAATGAAAGTTTAAAAGTGATTAACAGAACTTATAGGATATCTTAGTACCATAAGGCCTCCGAGTCTATATTTAAAATGGACAATAAGGGTAGCTAGACTTTGAACAAGTTTTAGGGCTATAAGAGAGTTATTGACGTAGAATGAGTTTGATAATAGAATACGAGTATGTTATAAGAGTTGTCCTACAAAACTTTGCCAATGAGTAAGCAAGTGGACATCTTCTATTTTTTGTAAAAAAAAAAAAATTATAATAATTCTATGTTGTTAAATTCATACCGAGTATATTTTCTTGTCTGTTATGGGATGACTGTAGAGAGGGGGAACCAAAATTGAGGTCAAGCATGCAGAATCTGTAACGTCAAATCATGTAGTGTTTGGGTGTAAATGAACTGTCATATAAATTTTTTAAAATAAGAAGTATACACAGATCATCATATAAAAATCTTTGCTTTTGCAAACTTTAATAATTTAGAAAGAGGGATCTGATGAGGTCTGCCACTACAAACAGCAGCCCCCTCTAAAGCAGCATCGTGTGAGTATATGCAGATGTCACTGACATCCTCCTCTCTCTTTCCCACTCAACAGTTAACACACCAGCAAACAAATGAAAAAGAAAATAATAAATATAGGTACTTACCAAATACCAAGTGTGTATGTATATGCATAAAATACTTATTAATCCAATAACATATGTATTTTAAAAATAAAAGAAAAATAGTGAATATATTTATTAAAATTGTGAATATTTGTACTATTTTATTTTCTAAAATTACAAATTTGTTTTCTACAAATATAACTTCAATATACAAACTAGTACAACTTCAATTCTAATAGAAAATTCAAGAAAATAAAATTAAAATACTCATTTTATCCTCGAATATATAAATAGTAGTATCTCCAAGATACGGATGACCACGTGCCCAATAAGCCTACAAATCCTCTATGTACTCTCCCCATTCCCCAAGGCTATTTGACAAGCACAAATATTAGGTATAGATAAATACATTCTCCAAATTGGTCACCTGATTAAAGTTAAAAAGAAGCTTCATATAACAATCATTAGTCACTAAAATTTTTTCCTTCCACGCAGTATTTGAACTTTAAATTCAAACAACTCAAACCTATCACTTGTGTTACGGCAAGGATAAGACAACAGACGTGACTTGAAAAGGCGAACGAAAAAATATATATATGGAAGAAGAGAGACTTGTTTTCTCTAAAAGCAAATGATGTTGCCAATACGTTTACATAAGTCATACGAGTAGTTCTACTTCATAAGGTGACCTCCTTTTCCAACAAGTCATTAACAAAGTCGCAGTAGATTGCATAGCAATCACCTCGATTGTCATTAGACGGTCTTTCATCAATTTATTATACATGTCTTTAATTAAAAGAAAAACTTTGTATGATATTTTTTAAAGAGTTCATACCGTGAAAAGAGCAAAGAGTACGTTATGTCATGTCATATCGAGGCTTTTCTGATTCATATATGATATCTGTATATTGAAATCTCAAATATATGTATTGTACTATCATATATAATTATTGTTATACAGATATAGAAATACAGAAGATAAAAAAATACTGAAAAACGTATATAAGACATAAATATTATAATATCATATATATAAATAAAATTACGAAAATATGTCATGATATATTTATATTAGGTATAATATGTTGTTAACTCTTTTTACACCTTGACTTCCCAAACTTTACACATTACTCCGTACAAGGTGATCAATACAAGTTGAGATTTGGGATATGTGCAGTCAAATTTAGTGAATACTCCGTATGAAAAAGCTGAGATAAATCATAGATAGAGACAGTAATGAAATATACTCCGTATATATATGTAAATATACACACACGATATACCATCAGTGGTAATGGAGTAAAATGCTAGAAAATGAAGTAGAAACAGGGGCATGCAATGCAGCAGCGAGCAAATGTGGGGACGATCTATAAGTGAGTATAGTACAGTGGTACTACTGTCCAGTATAAATGAATACCCAGTATAAGGCCTAAACAGTGAGGCAATACTTTTATCTCTGAAATAGGTAGAAATTCCCAAAGGTAGGAAGTATTTATTTGGAAGTGTGAAATAATTTGGTGTTGTCGACGACTATATGGAGCATTATCGGGGCCCGGCCCGGTCCCACTGTTTGCTGATAGTGACCACTGAGTACATCATTTGTAACTATCAATATATGTCCATATCATTCATTAATTATTTTATATTTTGCTTAACATCCTCTGATCATCTTTGATTGCTTCTCTATCTCCCCCAACTAGCTTACTGTTTTCCATTACATATCTTCTCTTTTTCATTCCTTAGATTGTTTAGTGCATATTAGTACATACTTGTAGTAGGTTCGGATAAATTAGTCCAAATGATCAAGGGTCAATACGTTCGTATGAACCGAGTATAAGTTAAGTATTGCTACTTGCCACATTTGCTGAACTAGCAATCAACTAAAGAGAGCTCAAATAAGTTATATTTATAGGAATAATAAATGAAATCTTAGTTCGGATGGGTAGTCCCTGTTCTGTGGAATGCCACAATATCAGGTTTCATCAAGTATTCTGCACTTTGTTTTGGTAGCAACGTCATATATGTTGGTTGATCGTGCAAACTATTAACCTACATACTGTGTATAACTTCTCATTTCCATCATCCTAAGATTGTCAGTTCAACGAAGGGGATCAGAATCTGTTCCTCCCATTATATTGGGGACTGTGGTTTGAAAGCAAGATCTAATGGCAATTATTTAGCCTAGATTTAGACAAGTACAGATAATAGCTGGCCTTAGAATTTGCGTGACTGCATCACCTGCATGCCTCACTATCAATCATGAAAGCTTCTTCCATCTTGAACTAATAATGTGAATATGTGATAAATAATTATCTTTGGATGGAGGTAGTAGGCCTAAAAAAACAGCTGAATAAATAGGTCGGAGAGATGAAAACTTCCAAATCAAATAATGAGAAAGTATAGGGAAAAGATTTCAAACCCATATGAAAAAATATGAATATATATAATTCCACGTTCCCTTATCTTGAGGGTTGTGAGAATAGTAAAATTACGTACTCCGTAGTGGTATTTGTGGCCTAAATATTTAGCCCGACCTAATATGGAATAGTTATCTAAAAGAGTCTAGATAATACTCCACTTCATACGTGGGTATATGTTAGAGCATGCATCGGAAGTAAAAAGTCAACTTGATATAAGCATGAGCAAGCATAAGTCGGCATGGAATAACCTAAGCTAATGTGGAAGTGTCATGCCAACTCACTTCACCGACTTCATGCATTTATAAAGTCAATTTCTGATACACTATTCTCCTCTTGTAATACTATTGTGAGTTCCTTATAGTGGGAGTTATAATATTAAAACCTACTCTAACTATATAGGGTTTTTGTACTCTCCTATTTTCATAAAGTCAATTTTCTATTTCTTGATATTTAGTGAGTATTTTTTTTCCACGTTAAATATCATGTCATTTTATATCACATGTATTACATTTAATTACCTTTATAATTTCAAGTATATACTAATGAAAAGCACTATTTATTGAATTTGCTTAATTATTGTGTATATATATAGTATAACGTAAGAAATAATTCATGAACAAAATTAGCTTAGCTCGATTGGCTTAGCTAAATAATGTTGTTCCGTGCACTGAGAAAAAGTAGAACAAGAGTAGGAGGATCAAATTCAATAAAATCCATGAGACTTGTTAATCCCTTCCCCGGCGACGGCCTGGTCCAACCTTGCTTGTTGCCTTTGTCCATCCAGATTTAAACCAAAGTGAATATGAGGAAAATGTGCCCACTGCCAAACCAATATACGTTGTTAGGTTCTACATATACTCGGATTATTGACAGGCCTCTCTATGCCTAATTTCAGGGTTGCTAAGTAGTACTCACATTCTTAGCTGCTGCACTGAAGGCCTCTCTATGGCTAATTTCAGGGTTGCTGGCTTTTATCCTTTTTATTTCCTCCCTTCAACAGAGAACCAAACAAAGTCAGTGTGGATACGAACAAATTTCAGCGTCACATTCCGAATTCAAGTACTTCTACAAGATCAAATAATTAATTATTGACAGGACTATGAGAAATCTCAAGAATACATCCAAGTTGCACTATTTTATTTTAAATATATATAGTTGTATTATTAGATAATGAACTGTCGTACAACTTCTTATATTTTCAAATCAAAAATCTTCTCAAGAACCCTAAATAAAGTTGTACTATTAAAAAATAAAATTATCATTATATTGTATGTAGCACGTTTTTCATCAATATGAATTCAAATGCCTTGACAATGAGAAATGTCAAAAATACTCATATAGTCACACTAGCTCTAGTAATAAAAGCTATAGTCATATATTAGCAGGATAATTAGTTACAGTTTACGAAGTGGACAGCAATCTATTTTGATGCATAGTAGAGAGTATTAAGAAGATAATTAAACTAAGCAATTCTTACTTTATAAATTTATTATAAGCTGACGGAACACGTTGTCTCTTTTCTGGGACTGCACAGAAAATATGACAGTTAGAGCTTACCATTATGCGTTCGAGAGAAATAATATGATTAATGCTCCTATGAAGTACAATGAATGCATGGGTGTATTTTCTACTGCCTTCTTAACACTTTCTACATTCTTAAATTTAGATACTTCGTATAAGTATTACATAGTACATGCAATTATGCAAATGCCTTCAGGAATTAAAGATGTGTATGTACTATATACTCCTATAGCATATGCTTAAGGTTCTGTGACATGAAATCTAATAAATGATAAAACGCATGTGAACATGGATCGCCGCATTATTAGTTTAAACTACACTATTCCGTACAGAAGGAATGGCAATTGATTCTATCAAGTGAAGCTTATAATTAAGTAGAAAATCCTAAAGCTACTATGGTTGATCATTATCCAAGTGGCTAATTTGAACCTGCATGCTTCATTTGGATGAAATCAAAGCATGAAATGGAACCATAGTCATCTTTGTTAACCAGTCCCATACAAATTCATGAATACACATAACCTAAGGAAAATACTGAGCAAGCTTTGACTGAGAAATGGGAGTCTTATTTTTTCAAAATGTCCTCCTACATACTCATCAGCTTTAATTGTAAATGAATTAAGACTAAAGTTGAGAAATTAAATACTTACGACAGATGGATGGGGGTGGAAGCTGTTGATCATCATGCTGATCAGAAGCCACTGTAGTTATAGTTGATGATGACGAGCCTCCTGATACTGTACTGCTGTCCTTGCTCACATCTTGATAATTATAGTGCTGCCTCAGCAACTACATGAATATTTGCAGTAACATAAACATTGCAAGCGAAGATAGATTAAAGAAAGACGTATGCCTCTGTAATAAACAATTTAGTTATACCGAGTAAATCATACCTGAAAACTATCTTGATGAGGAACTGATGGAGGGGATAGTCCTATGTTAACAGAGAGAAGGTTGGCACAATGGCCGCATCTGACTGTTACCAAGTTATACATGCTGCAGCAAGGCACACTCACCTGCGCCATGTATAAATTAAATCCGCAAATAATTAAGGAATCATATAATAAAATAGAATAGTGATAGTAATATAGCAATCACATCTATCACTAGATACAGCCTCCGTTGTAATAAATTGTCATGTTATATATTTAATTTGTTCAGTTTACACGTTGTGAAATTAATTTCCAGAACAGTAGGAGTACGATGGCCTGGTGTTCATAAAAGGAGGAGAATTTGAACACAGAGACTAAATATAGTTAAACTTCAATTGTATCCCATGTCTTAAGATGGAGTTTAAAAATTAATTTTAATTTGGTTCAAATTAATAAACCTTAAAATCCAAAAGACTCCAAATAGTATTTGAAAGCACTGAGAATTTCCAAGGAGTACAAAAAGAAGAAAAAAAAAAAAAAAGAATCCCTATCCTATGCCACGTGGGAGAAGATTATGAGCATTTGACGACATTTCATATAAACAAGCCCTACATCTAAGAACAAGGACTCACTGTCACACACTACCCACATGGCTATAAATCTATCCTTCAATTTACATCAATTCGTATCACAAACGACGATTAATCGGTTATTGTTCGAGAAATACAAAATTAACTTATAACTTACATAGGATTAGCGGTCATAGAGTAGCAACTAAGTAACGGGATTCATACTGGGTCATTGTTAAGTTGTAGTCGTTAACCAAGATTAAGCTCAAATATGAAATTAGTTAAAAAAAAACAGCGCGCTAGTAGTACAGATATATGCTTGAATACTTCGTTTAAAGTAACATGAGGTGGACGATGTGAAAAAGGACAACCCTAGATGAGAGATCTCTTTTCATTTCAGCTGCAACGTACTCCTGCCCAGCTAGGCTGAGTTCCCAAACCCTCACATCCCCTCTTTTCTCCTCACAAAATTCTAGACACAAAGATAAAGGTAAAGTGACAAACGACTTGACTCGTTTTATATCAAATATAATCTTATTTTAATTTGAAAGGACCCGTATATTTTATGATTAGTGAGACGAAAACAATTGGTAGATTCCTACTACAAAGAAGGAGTTTGTAGAAGACAAACGCAGTAAAAACCTCATCATATCGTTCCAGCACCTCCGAAATCCAACTGTAAAAACTTCATGAAATAACCAGATTAAAAGTTAAGTGATTTGCATTTGCAGATGCTAGCTGGTATATAAATACATATAAATACGGATTAGTGATTTTGTGACCCATATATAGCTAGACTAGCTAGCTGTTTCATTGAAGATGAACCCTATTCTATGTTTTATAACCTAAAAGCTGAATTATCCAATAACATACAGTCAGCTACATACATACTAAGGAAAATACTAACATATATATGGCACAAAAACTTCTAATTTTGTTATAAAATCCTAATTATAATAAGGAGAAAAAACTCATATTAAATATGCTAATTGTTAGCTACAAAGGAAACACAGGCACTTTTGAGAAATCAAAATAAAGGGCTTTGATCTAGAAAACTCATAGCAAGAGAAGTTAAAGAGACACATAATCTTTTTCACTGTAATGAAGTATTGGAGTTGGGAGAATATGTAAGGTGCCTCCTTAAATAATAAAGATGAAAGAGGGAAAGGGGGAGAAGTAGAGTAGAGTACCGCTAAAATGGTGTTGCAGAAGGTGCAGTGCACATAGCAGACACTCTCTGGCGTAGCACTGAATTCCATTGATGTCCCTGATATTTTGTCCAGTTGTCCAGTGATAGATGTCGATCGATCTTAGATAGAGGAAGAAAGTGAGAGAGGGAGAACTAGAGAAATGGATTGTGGGAGAGAGAGAGATAGTGTAATGAAAAAAAGTTGTAGTTAGCTCTAAACACACTACAGTCCATAGACTATGGTCGGTTGGGAAAGGATCATGAAAGTTGTGAAGGAGTCGTACGGTTTACTTATGGCTGAGATTAGGGAAGAAAGTTCGGTTTTTTTTTTTTAATTGGAGTTCAATTTGAATCCAAACCATTATGATTTGGTTTTGTTTTTTTCAATTAAATCCAAACTCTTCAGAGTTTAGATCCAATTCAGATCAAATCAAATATTTTTTGTAACTAGTCCAAATTGATATCTAAATTTTTTTTGCTTATTAAACCGACTATATTTATAAAATTATGTATTTTAATAAGTTAAAAAAGAGCCTTTAAGTGGTTACAAAGTCAAATAGTTAAATATTTATATGTTAATAAAATATTTTAAGATAATTCCTTAAAAATAAAAATACAAAACATTCAATTATACTAGGCCTAGGATATTTTATTTTCAATTAAAATATATTCAAATCATAAATATCAAAAACTCTAAGTAGGCCATAGTATATTATAGCCCAATATATATATTTGGTTTTATTTCATTTTTTTTATCTAACTATACTCAAACCAATCCAATTCAATCCAAAATCCAAATTTTTAAAAACTTTCAAGCTAATCCGAAACGACTAACAAAAAAAATCTGATCCGAATTATTCATGCGACTTTGTTTGGATTGGATTTTAGTTTTTATTCTAATAAATTTCATCCCTACCTGAAATAAGGGATTTGATAGTCAAATAGTTACCTACATGCAAATAAATTTTATCAAATCTGCACCCTGATCCTAATCCAAACCTATTTCTTAAGATAACGGTTGGATGCGCATGATAGAATGATCGAACAAATGGATGTGCATGATGGAATTACTGAACAAATGGTGTGCATAATGAGAAAATTAAACATTGGATCGGAATTCAACTTAAAATTAGAGAGAATAGTAATATACTCTAATAACAGGTAATCCGTTTGGTATGAAAAAGTGAAATGGAATGAAATGAGGTTTTAAACTCATTTCTAACTAAAAGTTGTTTGATTTTGAAAAAAAAATTGAGTTTTAAACCCTTTGGGATTTTAAACACTTCCAAAATCTCATTTTTTATTCCTTTGATTTTAGTCGGTGTTCATCCATTGTTCATTCAAACCCCGCCGCCCTGCTTCAACTTTTGAATGTCGTATTATAATTATAATACTTATTATTATTATTATTACAGTTATTATTATTATTAATAATGATATTAGCATTTTTATTCTATTTATTGAATTCATTACTATTATCATTAATATTATCGGTAGTACTTTTTTATAATATTTATTTTAATTAGAGTTGTTAAAATCTGACCAGACCCAAAAAACTACCTGATTATGACTCGAAAAGTGAGACTCATAAACAGACCCAACCCTACCTGAAATCAACTTGAAACCGATTTGACCCGATATTCGAATACCCAAACTCGATAAGCATTGACCCGCGACAGGTCAACCCATAACTGTCCTGTGGACCCGAATTGACACCCTTAATTTTAATATCGTGAATATATAAAAATATTTTTTTTATAGTTAATATCATCAAGATTACAGTTATTCATGTTTGAATCAAACAACAAGCTAAGTAAGGAACTAAATATCATTTCTCTGTTAAAACAAACAATTGAAAAGGTTTAAAACTCATTTCTGTACTTAACCAAACAACTCTGTAAAACTGATTTCATTCCTCCCATGTATCATTTCTGATTCCATTCCTGCAATCCAAACATGGCTTTAGTTTCATCAAGGCTTAAAATGTTCTTAATATTGACCTGTCATAACATAATTTGTACTTTTTAAATATGAAAGTTCAAAAAAAGCCAAGAAGTTGTAATAAATCACATTCATTCGCACCTCTTACAAAAATCCCATTAAGTAAGTAAACATGTACTTCTTTGAGTAGACAATGTATATGAAATCATCATAAATTTTCAACCTCATCAGTAGTCACTCAAATATCTAATACTCCTATAAATGCACTTTAAAGGGTCATACCACCCATAGAGATATGGTATAAGCTTAGAAGTTTGAGGACAGTCATGGCCCCCATGGACCACTTAAATTTTTTTGTTCTTGTTTGGAACAATACAATGGTGAAATAAATTTAAGCATTAATATTATGTCGCCCTTGGTGTAAATTATTAGTTCTCCCATAAACATTATGTTTCTTTCAATTTCATCATAATGGTTGTCCTCATACAATAACTCAACAAGATCGATCGATTAATCTCTAATTAGGGGTGGCAAAAACTGACCCGACCCGAAAATTCGATCTGAACCCGACCTAAAAATAATGAGTTAGGTTTGAGATTTTCGACACAAACCCGACCCGAAATTAAATGGGTTAGGTTAAGGTTGAAAATTTCAACCCGAAAATAACCCACGTAACCCAAAATTATTTTCTTCAACCCAAACCCCAAGCCCAAATTATAACCCTAAAAGGCAATTAAACTACTATTGTCAACTTTTCAACTGTTTCATCTCAACCCTAAAAGTCTTCTTTTTTTTCCAGCCACTCTATTGAATAACCACATCTCTGAAGTGACAAAAAATGTCCCGACCCAAAAGTAGCTGGTTCGGGTTGAGATTTTTAACACAAAAACTTAAATGAGTTGACACAAACCCGACCCAAAATTAAATGGGTTAGGTTTGAATTGGGATTTTCAACCCGAAAACTTAAATGTATTAGCTTCGGGTTGGGGGGAAAGCTGATCCGAAAGTAGGTGACCCGAACACGAATCTGACCCGAACTGATTCGTTTGCCACCCCTATTTCTGATGACCGGAGTTGAAACTATATTTTTCATGAAAGTTGATTTTGAAGGCCAAATACAGATATAACATCATCCATGCCAAACTTGCCCCCAATAGTTTGTATGAGCAACATTTCATTTGTAGACTTCTTATCCCACCAATAAATTAGCACTTCTTATTGTACCTAACTTGATTAGGTTAGAAAAAAATTCATTAACACGAGCCACTTACTTATCAGCAGAACCTCATGGTACGGATTCACAATGATTCATTGTGATGTAAAGGTAACTTTTATATATATATATATATATATATATATATATATAAACAGATAGATAGATAGATAAATAGATAGAAATTAAAATACGAATAATACTTTAGGATAAGAAGACATCTTGACATTGTATCTCTTAAATCTAATACATGATATTTTACGTACACTTAGTGACTTTTTTTTAAAAAGTGACCAGGTTATTTTTTCAACTTATAGCTATACTTTTTTTTTGGTATAATAATCTATTTTTTTATGTAAAATCTTATACTTCGAATTTTATCACTTGAAGAGTTAAAATTTCTTTTTATCCTTTTTATTTTACGCATTATTATCATTAAATCTCTCCCTTTTTATCAATCAATATTAATTACCCCACCCTTCATATGGATGAGAGCATTGGCGTGATTTAGACGTTGGTTGGTACTGTGGAATAAGGCATTATACTACAGGAAGGAGAAAAGGAAAGGAAGAGGTACCGTGTTTATTGCTAAGACTTCTAGAGTGATGGCCAATAATGGACCCTTAGCTTACAACAGGATCATCAGGGGTTTATTGACAATTGGCAACTTATGCCAGTATCACGCCAATGCAAGTTGGGTTTGATTTTTGGGAGTGATAGAGGCCATGGAGTAGGGGGAGATGAGTTGACGGATGTATGGCGGTCTTAGTAGTGACATTTTCTGGTTTACTATCTCCACCTTTGTAACTGTCATAGTCAACATGCTTAAAGAAATGTTTAAAATGGCCTTATTCCACTATATTAATCAGTTGCAATGAAGCACTTTTGTATGGGACCTGTGTTTTCATAAACTGTTAACAGTACCGTTAAGCCTTAACGGTACAGTTAACTGTCATAACGGTTATTGAAAAATGATAACCGTAACCGTACAGTTAAGTAGCGGTAACCATTTATCGATTACCGTTACTTAACAGTGCGGTTAACCGCTAACCGTTTCATTTTATTTTTATGAACTTGTACACCTAATATTGTAAAACTACTTGTACACCTAATATCTTCTACGATAGTGATAACACATATTTATACAAGGTTTGATCATGTACAAAAAATACATAAAAAAAACTTGTGACATTCATTCATGTTTTAACCTTTTAGGTTTAGTTTTTTAACAAAATAATAATAACGGTTAATCGTTACAAAATTTTTATTACCGTAACCGTTAACCGTTAAGGTGAACGGTTCGGTAACCGTTAATTTTTAAGGGTTCGGTAAAATAATCGTTAATATGAATCGGTTATTTACGGTTAACGATTAATGGTTACTGTTATTTTGCAGGGCCCTACCAAATGACCTTCGATGAAACACACCATGCAATTCTATCTTCCAGGACCCGTGGGGCTGAAGCGTTTGAGTAGCCCACGCAGGCGGAGTCATATAAAGTGACACATTTTTCCTATATATGATTGGGCCATGTTCGGTACATATTTAGGCCGAATTAGCTAAAATTTTATCTCTCTCATTTTAGTGCATGTAATACCACTTCCAGACACAAATGGTGGCATAAGAATTCTACAATTTAAGGTTATTAAGATAGAATTCCACCCACTAGATAGATCTTCGTAAACTTCTGGCTAAAAATACCCTGCCCAATTTTGGTGGAAAATGGTTGAATAAATTAAAAGCAAGTATTATTAAGGTGAAAGTAGGAATACAAAACTATATCACAAAAATTTGAGTAAAATGGAGACACATAAATCATATCGAATAGTAAACTCTTACATAATAAAGGGGTGACTTTTGTTTTATCAAATGATAATTTTTTGTAATATACACAATATTTTCTTTTCGAACACGTCTCAATATTTATCAATTGAATCATGATATATTTTGTTATATGGGTGACTTTTGTTGGTATTGAGGGGTAATTTTTGTTGGCCATATATTAATCTTATTGTGATATTATCTAAATTTGATACCGGGTGCCACTATCCCACACGTACTTCATGAGAATGAGATTGAGCATAAACTAGTGTGATAAATTTAGCAATACTCAAACATTTGTTATTATATAATGGGAAATTTTACAATATACCCCTATACTATTGCGTTTTCTACATTGCATCCAGTGATTTTGAAAAGTCTACACTATACCCCTGAGGTACGTTTAGTAAACACATTGTAACATTTGCTGGATGACTTAACTGATGGAGTGAAGCTCCGTTAACGGACGTTTTACTTATTTCACTTTCCCTCCCTTTTACTACTTCACAGTTGATACACATTAAACACTCTTCCTCTTTGGCACTCTGTTTCATGCAACCACCAAAGACAATAAATTTATGAGCATAATTTAAGGCAAGAATTACCGGCGATAAGTTTGAGAACACCGACGACAAGTTTCTGTTGAAAGATGAAGGCGTCAGTGAAGGTAATTTCAAACCCTAAATCAGTCGAAAATTGTCGAATCTTGTTAAAGATCGTGAATTTAGCGTTCGAAAAGTGAAATAAGTGAAACGTCTATTAACGGAGCTTCACTCCGTCAGTTAAGTCATCCAGCAAAGGGTATAATGTGTTTACTAAACGTACCTAAAGGGTATAATGTAGACTATTCAAAATCACTGGATACAATATAGAAAACGCAATAATACAAGGGTATATTATAGAATTTCCCTAGTATAATTTTGCACTAGTTAGCATAAGACATTAATACTCCGGTATAAGTACTCAGTGAGTATAATGAGTTACCAAATTCTTTTGAAGGAAACATAACGAGTACAAAACAAAGCAGAAAAGAAATTTTTATGAATGAAAGAGATTGAGAGGGATACAAATGAGGATTGAATCTGACATTCATAATGATTGAAATTTGAAGAATCAGTGGGGAAATTGGAAGTGACATTTTGGGCCGCTTCACATTTACACAAACAAACTGATGATAGTCAGTTCATCACAGCACAACACAACAAAACAAACTCTTTTGCTCTTTTTCTTCTGGAATTTATTGCATAGAATTGTTTTAGGGATGTGAGATTTACAGTCCACTACTTTGTACTTTGTAGCAAACAAAACTTGAAAAGACAACTCTATCTGTTGCTAAAGGTTTTATTTACTATGTATCATAGATAGGTGTGGTAGTCAACATTTTCCTCGTTTTTCTTCCCTTTAAACTAATTAATCAACTTTGAAAATATTCAGGTGCTTTATTATGGGGGCCTATACTTGGATTCATGTCACCCCTACCTACCTTAAGAAAATACGAGAGAGAAAGGTCCAAGGAAGGAATGAGGTTTTTATATGATTTGACAAATGTTCACTACATCTCTAACATGGCTATATTATTGGCTGATAACTTAGTAATATCGCGACGAGTTCCAGGTCTAATGTGGTGGTACAGACGTACAGTTGCATAGGTAGAGATATTGATTTTACAAATGTTTAAAACACTAGCCACCCTTTGCCATTTAGAAAATAGAAATGCTCAAAACAATCTGGCCTTCCCATGTGCTCAACACTCGTTTACCCTCTATAAAGTATACGGCAGGTTTCATACACGATTTTAAATCCTGAGGTCTGTGTCTAAATTAAGATCACTAAGGCATCTGAAATTTCTAATCATCTATCAATATATATATATATATATATCCCACGATTCCTACCCTTAAACTATATTCTTTAGTTACTCTATAATAAATTGGACAAGTAAGGGGGGAAGGTAGTGTTCCAGGCCCTCCAAGTCACTAACAAAAGCCTGCTTGCGGAGTAACCCGTTCAGTTTAAGCTTACAAGTTAGAATTTCTTATAACACCAAAGTGCACCTACACAATAGTATCTTTTTTACTATTTCAAATTTTCCCATCTGCCTATGTTGACTTTTACAACGTTGTAGAATTGTGGGAAGAATCAAAGAATGTAATCAAACCAGAAAAATTTTAGACATCCCAAACATCACGTCTATTAGTTCTTTAAAATTCCCATATACTTAGATTGAAAGTTATGGATTAAATGAGTGATAAAAGTCAAATTAATGAAAATAAAGATAAAGAAAGGTATGAGAAGGGGATAGGGTGGAAAAAAAATATATTATAGTTAATAGTACGAGAAAGAAGAAATTATGAAATTGATTATTACACTTATTATAGTGATAACAACTATCAACCAATACATTATCCCGGATTTGACTTTTATTACTCTTAATGCTTTATCCCAATTCAAACATGTACTAATTTTTAATTTTTTCCCCACCTATATTACCCGTAAAACCTTGTACAAATAATGTGATCAAACCTGACATTTTTCTGGCATTATTCTATTCCAACTCTTCTCCAAAACCGCCATTTCCCGGAATTCAACCTCTCACTCTCTCTCTATATTGTTTCACCCCTCAACATGGGTACCCGAAATGTGTTGGGTTGGCTCCTACGGTGCGATTCACCCGTTTAGCCACAGTTCAATCTCCGGGTTCCCTGACTTGGTATCCCATCCAAATCCATCAGGCTACAAGAATAATGAGCATATATGCGGCTGGCCACGAGGCCTTAGATTCAACAAGAAGACTGGGGATCTATACAAATTTTGGAGATGCAAAATGTAGACAAGTAATTGGAATAGAATGAGACGTGTATACAAATGAAGGTAGGGCCAGAAGGTGGCGTGGCAACATCACTAGCAACTGCAGCAGGAGGGGTGCCTTTAACATTCGCAACTGACTTGGATATTGACGACGAGGGGAACGTAGTTCACTGATAGTAGCGCTCACAATCAAAGAAGGTCAGTTTGTAGTCGATAAAAGCGATGGGTAAGAGTGCGGTGCGTTGTTGAGTTCCCTCTAATCTCAAAAGTGTAGGATACAATATCTCGTTTACGATACATTCAATAGGAAACAAACTTGGTATCAGCAATCAGATTGATTTTCTAATGTGTTTAATTAAAATTGTGATACCCTAATATCTGTTTCCTATTCATACTATGGTCTCTTTCGTTTCGTCTATAAGGAATGTTTGAACACGGTGTTTTCTTGACGGTCTGACAAATTAAACACCAAAGGTCTTGTCTCTCTTGGCTCCAGTACTTAGCCATTTTTTGGAAATATAATATGCTAGTCTCTTAGCACAAACTATAAGTGCTTTTGAGGATTGAAGAGAGGAGGGAGGAACGAATTAAAGTGTCATAGAATTAAACCTCTGCACATTGTCGCTGCAAGGCACTCTTCCACTTATAATACCACGTCGTCCGTGTATTTGAGTAGTGTGCAAAGGATTCGACCATTGCTTGGTAAGATCATACTGGCAGCATCCACCTAGCTTAGCCTACAACCTGGCAGGCTAAGGGAGGGCAATCACTCTGAAGCATGAATCGCTTCTGCCTGGATTTTGACTCGGAGGCTTCAAGTCATAATCAAGCTCAATAACCATTTGTGTGAATCAAAGGTTCCTCTCGTGGTAGGTGGTTTTATTACAGATTGGTATCACCTCTCCCGCCCTATTAAGTTAGGCATATGGTTAGAGAGTAAGTGGTCGGATGAGACCACATTGGCCTTATTAAAGGGTTTTATTACAGAGTGGTATCACCTCTCCCGCCCTACTTATATTTCATAGGCCACCTGAATTGCAGCAAGAGGTGACTGGTCAATAAAGGGTTGTATTACTAAATAGTAACTGGGTGTGTATTGGCCATTCGCCCTTTTGCCATCGTTTTAGACTCAAATGATCCTCCATTGAGAGGAAATTGTGAAATTAAAAGATAAAGAAAGAAGAAAAGGAGACAAGGATTTTCCTTGTTCTTGTTATTCGTATTGATGCAAACATTATTTGTCCATTGGCCTTCGTTCATTGTCTGCCCTATTAAATTCCAATATATCTGATATTATTATTATTATTCGATCTATCATCTACCTTCTAGTTTTATATTTTATATCCTATTGATTCCTCATGGCTGAATATTTCTGTGGCTTTTTTGTAACCTCACTAGATACCTCTGGAAATGCAAATAATTGATTGTCAGATTCTCCTAGGTCTAGTGGTGGAAAGAGAGACGATTTGTCCGAGCTAGCTAGTGCTGCAGGTTCTTCTTCCAGTGCATCTATTCCACGACAATGAATGGTAGCACTGGAAATAGTTATCGTTTTCCTGGGACCAATTTATATACTTTTTAAGTAGCAGTCCTGTCGAATCAGGTTCTTTGGGCTTGACTGAATTGCAAAGTCTTGGAAATACATGAGCTTTAGTGCTTAGCACACACTCCAAAGCTTGTTGACTATTTTCATGGAGATTACAATGAAGAAATTTATCATGATAATCCATTGGTTATGGATGTATGTCTCTCTTTCCATCATCAGAGTTCTTCATGTTGTGTGTTGTTTGTCATTTTGAATATAATGACAAATGTTTCTACCATTTTGTTAGGGTGAGATTGCTTTGACTTTGGGAGATTTTTTAATGAGGTTATGGGCTCCTGGAGCATCTCCTGTAGCACCGTGGATGGTCAAATTGAAGCTCTCTTATTTTGCTCCTGAATTCAGTGGCGTCAATCAGCATGATTCATAAGTTAGTACCCTTCTTTCCGGAACTATTGGCCTCTCTTCTTGTTGTCATTTCTCTACCTTTCTGTGTCCTCCAGACTTGTATATATTAGGATACCAGTAATACTGCTCCTGTAAATAATATTTTGAAGAGAGCTTCTTATTGATAGAGGAAATTAATTACTTTGAACATATAGGAATTGCTTGCTTTTCTGTTGGACTGACTTCATGAAGATCTGAATCGCTTGAAGTTAAAACCCTTAGTAGAAGCTAAGAATGGAGATGTTTGACCAGATGACGATGTAGCTGTTGAGTATTGGCGGAATACTCATCATCTTTCTTGGAATGACTTCATCATTGTTGATATTTGTCAAGTAAGTTTACAAAATTCCTACTTGATGGAACTATTTTGTTGAGCCTTTTTGGTTTAGCAATGGTGTATGACCGTAGTAGGGACAGTTAGAAAACCGAAGTAGTGGACAAAAAATGAGTTGTGTCTCTCATCAGATCGCCTTTTTGCTCTCTGGTAAGAGATTTTTAGGTTGGGGGAGACCTATAGTGTTTTGCTACTTTGGCCAAAGTCCTACCAAAACCAACCAATGATCACCTCTAAGACAGACCGTCAAAGCGTAGAGGCTTGGTTAAGGCGTCACCTCTAAGAAGAGGAAGAGGAAGAAGAGGAGGAAGAAGAGGAAGAGGAAGATGAGGAGGAAGAGGAAGAGGAAGACGAAGACGAGGAAGAGGAAGAGGAAGAGGAAGAAAAATGGAGGAAGAGGAAGAAGAAGACGAGGTAGAGGAAGAAGAAGACGAGGAAGAGGAAGAGGAAGAGGAAGAGGTCCGGTAGAGTATATATTGAGACTGAGATCAATTGTACCATAATAGTATCGAAGTAGTATAAATAAGAGAGGTTGTGTCCAAGACCGAATTTGTGAAGCCGACTCCCAGGAGACAATATTGAAATTCAGTATACTTAGCACGAGTTTCCTGTTTAAGACCGTAAATAGCCTTTAGAACGACAAAGATGATGAGGCCTGTCCTTGTCAACAAAGCCATGGGGTAACATTTATGTTAAGTTGACGCAGTTGTCATCCATTGATGGTCGCGGAGTTAAGATCAGATGAACAGAAAAGGGCTTGATCGCTAGGCTAAACATCTCACTATGTTGATGAAATCCTTTTGCAACAAGAGGACCCTTTAGCCGTTCTACTTTTTTGTGCCATAGCTTGACTTAGCATATAGATAAGATATTTCTATATGCGTTTTTGGAGTTGGAAATCCCCGAAACAATTTGGCCTTAATCTGTGGTCAACAGTTGTTTATCCACTAATTTGCTGTTGGACCTCAAACGATTTGAAGACATCTGAAGTTTCAATTCATCCATCAAAATATCCATCAGTGTTTTGTTCACTTGATTTTGGCAAGGGGCAATTCTGGAATCATTGTTAAGGACGAATAAAATAGGTTAGAATTAATTAGGACAGTGACACCTACCTAGTTGTACAGCCACAAATGATTTTTTATGTAATTTATTTTTTTCTTGATTTGTAAGTTAGAATTTATAGAGCGTATGTAAAGGATAGTGTAGTATTCCACAAGTCCGTAGTAGTATGCTAGGATAGGGTCACTTGGTATATGGATTTAGAACACTCAACTTCATGCGGTTTGTGCTTCCCACCTGCCTAAATTCATACGGAGTATGCTGCTTTATATTTTCCACCTGCCTTTCTTGACTCGTACAACCGAACCTTTTTTGAGACACCCCAAACAACACGTCGTATTATTTCTATTCTACCATTCCCAACTACTCCAAAACCCCCGTTTCCTGAAACACACTTACCTACCCACATTCCCAACCTCTGTCGGTTTATCCTTTATTCCATATGTATATCTTTTATACTCCGTGCTACATAAATATAATATTTATCATACTTTGTTCCCTAAATAATAGCAACACAATTGTATATTTAGAACACTCTTAGATTTATGAGAATGCTCAGGAATCAAACTCTTTCATACTATCATACCTAATCTCGGTTCCTTATCAGTCTCTCTTTTGTTTCAACCCTCTCAATGGGTACCCGAATCGTCTTCAGTTGCCTACTGCTTGCGCTTGCTATCTACTGTGCGATTGACCCGTTTAACCACAGTTCAATCTCCGGGATCCCTGACTTCGTATCCCATGAGGTTAAATTACCTCATTGGTCCTTTGTCCCAATTGACAAAGACCCACTTAATCTGTTGCAGAATTCGGAGGTTAAGTTTTTGGGTCAAATTCAAGGACCCGAAAGCCTTGCTTTTGACCCGCATGGTCGAGGCCCGTACACGGGCGTTGCCGATGGACGTGTCCTCCTCTGGAATGGCAGCAATTGGACCAATTTTGCATATACTTCTGCTAATCGGTAGTATGTTAACCTCTTCTGATTAGTATTTTGCATATACTTTTTTGTCATGCATGGCGTATTGAATTGTGTTTTGTAAAATTTTGTTGATTGTATCCTCACAAATTCCAGTGTAAGACGGTTGTTTAGGTGGAGATCTTACAAAGTTGCCTTATCCTTGCGTGTCTCTTTAGACTATTATTAGTATTGGAAATATGAGACTTTTATGTAGATGTCACTTTTGTCTTGCGCATTGTACAATTCATATCAAAAGTGATCCCTTGGTTGATTATTTAACTACTTGATCATATACTCCTCCATCGTCCCCTAAAAATTGCCCTCATTTTCCTACTAAGACAATCTTCAGAGCATGAAGGGAATTTTCATGTAGTTTTAATTCTTCTACTTTTAATAATATTATAAACTACGGAGTATTTGTAAATTTGATTTTCTAGTATTAGTTTCAACATGCTGGTTACTTTGCAATGCAAAATAGCTTTAGCTGAATTTTTATTCGAAAACTTACTTTCCTAGACTGCCTTTTTTTTCCTGGTTAAGTGTAAAAGGGTTGGGAGGTGATTGCAGCTTTGTGGTATTAGCTAATGGGATCTGGTTGATGACTCAAGTAATGGGAAATTGGTAATTGGGTCAAATTTGATTATGAATGTATGAATTTTAAGTATTCTGTTACTGGCCTAACCCATTCCATTGCCTAGTGGAGTTGTTTAGCTTAGGTACTTTGAAAGTTTAAACTAACAAAAACTACTAATGATAAATTAGTACGTTATAAAAGTGATAACTACGAAGTATATGAAACGAAAAGGTTAGTCGAATGGTCAAGTAATATGGAATGGAGGAAGTAAAGAGTATTGGTTATCACAATCATGAAAAATGTCGGCTCCCTTTGATGGTTTTATAGAACAGGCTATACAGTGAACAGCATAGTTTTTATTCTAGCTGAGAAGAGGGACGGATGAGTTGCAGCCTATGAAGTTACTCTGTCTAAAGTGGGGAGGGGAAGTCATCTACTCTGTTCTTAAAGATGCTAAAGTGTTTGCCAGATGACTATGTTAGAGAGTTGAGGTTTCTTGTTTGGATTCCTGTGACGTATGACACTACCTGTTAAATTGAGAAAATTGAAGTAAAATTAAGGATCCTAAATGCGAAAATTTTAATTTATTCTTTTGTTCTGTCTGTTTGTTGATTGTATATTTCCTTATCAGATAAAATATAAAAGGATCTAAGTATTTCTTCTAACTTTTGAAAATTTAATAATTGCTGGTTGATCGTATTCTCACTGATAAACTTATGTCAGCAAGAGTTTTTCCATTTAAACTAATTTGATCTTATGAAACATGTCTCCCACATGATTGCAGCTTTTAAACCATGTAACCTATTTATGTCCCAACTCTGTGCTAAAATTCATGCCCAAGAAGTTGCATTATTTAATTTTTCTTAATTGCTGTTCTGAAATTCAGGTCGGTATGTGATCCACAACCAAATCCATTAGATTACATGAAGAATGAGCATATATGTGGTCGGCCACTAGGTCTTAGATTCAACAAGAAGACTGGGGATCTATACATTGCAGATGCATATTTTGGACTGATGAAAGTAGGGCCTGATGGTGGCGTGGCAACATCACTTGCAACTACAGCAGGAGGGGTGCCTTTAACATTTACAAATGACTTGGATATTGACGACGAAGGGAATGTGTACTTCACAGATAGCAGCGCTCGCTATCAGAGAAGGTTAGTTTCTAATGGATAAAGTTTCTCAAATACTCGTGATGTTCTAAGTAATTGTTAGAGGTGGAAAACAGATTGTTTGAGTCGGGTTTTGAACGAGGTCATGTTAAACCAGATGCTGAGTCATTGAGTTAGGTTTAAACCTATTTTTAGTTAGCTTGTTATGCTATACGAATAAATATTACTCACATAAACTGGTTGGGTTTTATGGGGGCATGTACTTTGGATTGGAGTGACTGGGTAAGAGTGTGATGCGTTTTTCAGCTCCCTCGCGTCTCAACAGTTATTGATGATCATGATCATGCTGATCATAATAAAGCAAGCAGCAACATAAGTATACAAAACAAATAAATGTAACAGAAAGAATATTCTGTAACTAACACCCTTAAGTTAGTTATAACTGATTTGTATTGCCTAAGAATGTAGCAAGAATAAATAATGCTGTATATCAATAATACAATAACAATACATCTTCTCCTTCCCTTCTCTGTCCTACTGCAAGCAACTGTTCAAGAGCTCCATAGCTCAAACTCTTTTATGGTTTCAGAGCAGTGATACAAATTCTTCCTCAAAACACCCAAACACATTCAGATTAATTCTCTGTAGAATACCCCCCCCCTCTCAACAGTCTAGGATACAATATCTTGATTAAGATATATTTCATAGAAAACGAACTTGGTTCCAGTAATGAGATTGCTTTCTAGTGTGTTTAATTAAAATAGTGATAACCTAATTCCTGCTCCCTGAACTCGATGCCATCTGTTTATTATGCTGTATTTCTATGATGGTCAAAATATTCTCTTGAAGTATTTTTTGATGAGTTTATATTTTATATCTGTGAATTGGATTCCTATCCTAAATCCATTGTTCATATATCGGTCTGAACCTTAATTTCACCACAGGCAACATTATATTTATGCACTGACATAATGCTTTGGTGCCAGGAATTTCATGCAGTTGGTTTTCTCAGGAGAGGATGGCGGCAGGGTCTTGAAGTATGATCCAGTGACGAAAGAAACTACTGTACTTCTGAAGAACATCCAATTCCCTAATGGTCTTACATTGAGCAAAGATGGTTCTTTCTTTCTCTTCTGCGAAGGTTCCATTGGCAGGTGAAGTAGTATTTTCTTTTGTCATTTTGTAACCATTCATGAATACAATGTTCTTTGCTAGTTCAGAAAATCCATCATCTTTCTCCTTTTGTGGGCCTCACTTGGTGGTGTTGAAGTATCTTCCTTTTTTTATGATCCCGAGTTTCACCCATCTTCTCTAATTAATGTGTAGTGTTGTTTTTCTTGTATTTGTTGGATCTTCTTGGGCATATTATCTTTTGCATGTTCTTCTAATTATTTGTCTAGCAACATTTCAAGGCTTATTTTTTTTATTCTCTCTGCTGATGCCCTTATCAAGATGGGGCTGGAACCCCCTGAAAAAACAATTGATTTCTTGCATGAATCTTTCATGATAGCACCTTTAAGTCTGTATGAAATGGCAAACAGGTTAAGCAAATATTGGTTGAAAGGAGAAAAGGCCGGAACTTCAGAAGTATTTGCAATTCTGCCAGGATTTCCTGACAACATAAGGACCAACAAAGACGGTGACTTTTGGGTAGCGTTGCACTGTCGACGTAGCTGGGCGAACCACTTGTTGGCGACAACCCCAAAATTACGGGATTTCTTGCTCAAGCTCCCAATCAAAGCAAAGTATCAGTTCATGGTCTTCATTGGAGGCTGGCCTCATGGAATCGTAGTGAAGTATAGCCCTAAAGGTGAGATCCTACAGATCTTGGAGGATCGCCCAGGGAAGGTTGTGAAAGCTGTGAGCGAAGTTGAGGAGAGAGAAGGGAAACTCTGGATTGGCAGTGTGTTAATGCCTTTTGTTGCTGTTTATGACTTAGAATCGGACTCGATCTCGAGCTGAGAGGCTTATCAATATCTGATCTTTTGTTTTCAAATGCTTATTCGCTGAGTAGGAAAGGATGTTCTTGCTTCTTTTTTTTTCTGGGTTTCGTGATGTATACGAAGTACGTGGGTTTTTTTTTACCAAGGCAATGAATAATCATAGTCATAGTTATCCCAAATTTTTTAAAAGAAGTAAAAATTAATATCTAAGGTCCCAACAAATCAGGGTTTTCTTTTAAAAGTTCAAAATACCAATAAACTTAATTTAATCTCAATTCTCAAATACTATATTCATTTTACGAAATTGGTTCAATATGAATTATACATTGATAAACAGATAAATTAGTTTATACAAGTATATCATCCTACGTTCATACTCCCTCTATCTTTTTCTAACATGATTATCAGTTGGGATAACTAACTCACCAACATCATAAGTTCATAACAACCATCTCCCTTTCTTACTCTCCTCATTGCTAAATCCTACCAGTATACTCCAACAATGGGAGGATGTAAGGCTCGTAGGAGAGTATATTCTTAAGTTTGTTCAAAAAAAAGAACAGAAAATCCTTAATTCCAGCTGCCTCTAGAACACTACATAAAATGCAACTTTTTATTGCCTTTGCTTAGCTTAGACACAAATTCTAGTACACATATTCAAGATATCATATCGTAAGCTCGAGAAAGGAATGACGTATATTTCAAGGGTAGAAAAGCCAAATAATAGAAATACCACAAACTATTTAATCCAGCTAAGCTATCAACTCAAACAATGAGGTTGTCAAATATTTATTGAGTACTCTCACTTGTCTGCAGCTGCTTCAGTGGGTGTTCTAGTAATCATCTGGTCAACTGCATGCACGGTGGTCTGAAGCTCTTCCCATATTGCCTTGTACACCATTCTCTGCCTGTTCACAGCTGATTTTCCCTCAAAAGCTGAAGATACAACATCAATGCTGACATGAAAAGGGCATATAAACTCTGTAAGTTCACATGAGCAAGCATTGACTTTGATATCCTAAAGTACTTTTTCCATGTCTGGAAGGGGAGACAAAAGAGATAACAGGCCTTTCTCACCTCTCAATCATCTTTCACTCATGATTACATAATCTTTTATGACTAAGTGGAGACTGACCAGTGATTGCAGTATGTTGAAAGATACTTGGAAACCAAAATGAGAATGCATAGAAAGGCCAGTCTTCCTCCTGAATATATTATATATATTTTTATCACCATTTGCAACAGTTGAGCGAAGGGGAGGTTTTGTTAAGCTTTGGTTATACGGAGAACATTTTAATCACTCCATCCATCAAAACAAATTTCAGTAAGAGACAAGGGAACAGCAGAAGATTTTAACTTTCAAACTTGTTTAGAGTTTCAGAACATGGGAAGTGGGTTAAAAAGCGTCAAACTTTGGATGCGTATGGCACAGCTTGGCTGCCTCTTTTCTACTAAAGATTAGGGGGTTCTGCACAAACTCAAAACTACATCTAATTACTTACTGCAAGAGTTGAGTCTGATAATTTTCTTCATATACAGGCCATTCCTCCTCAAGAAAAAAGGCGATTTTAAAATCTTATCTAGCAAATGAAAGGCTGGCAAAACATAAAAGTGACAGTTCATATAGTGTCCATCACTGGTCTGGCATTTCAAGGAAAGTGTTCAGACAACATAATTTTAAGGCGTGACGGAACGAATTATATGGACAGTTATCGTAGCAAAATGCAAGGTAAGTCACAGGAGTACAGATAGCCAAAGAACCTATTCAAAGATCACTCTTTTTGAGATCCAACTTAAGTTCACTAGAGCCCACCATTCATCATTTGGAGCCCACGGCTTTCTTTGCTGTCTACAGTTCATTCAAGCCTAGAGCCTTCACATCTGTTTCTTTAAACTCAGAAAACTACTCCAATACAAGTACATCTGTGCTTGTTCAACCAGTACATATGAATATCACTATGTAGGAAAGTGGCAGAAATGCAAGACACAGTCTATCCATTCCATCCTACATACTTTACCATGAAAACAGCATACCAGTGATTCTACGGTTGTCAAAATGAAGATGAACTACTTGATGATAGGTTAATAAAATCAGACAATTAAGCAACGTATGGGCAATTAATGTAGGATGAACCATATACCAATGTCTACGTGTGTAGTAAGAATCCAAACATGTCAAAGATATGGGTATCATGTCCTCACTCCCTGTAAATCAGGGGACGAGAGGGGGCTGTCCTCCCACCTAATGTAATATGCCCCTCCGATTGCGGAGATGCTGCTTTCAATATTCCTCAGATTGATACATAAAAAATCTACAGGACTGAGCAAATCAAGACAACGTGTATGAAATTTACCTGACATGGCGGCCATCACCATAAGCATCTTGTACAGAAACAGATTCAGCATTCAGCTCATCTTTAATCTATTTAAACACATTTTCACAAAAAGTTGAAAAACCCATCAGACAACAGATTCCACATTCAGCAGGGGCAGCTACCAATTCAAAAGGAATAAACATGGCCACAATCCGGTATTAAACAACAACACAATGCAAAAATAAAGACTAGCAAGATGCTTCCCTTGCTTAACCTAAAAATTCATAGACTAATCCAAAGATTCCAAACTATTCCCATACCCAACTCAATTCTATAAAGGTCCAAACTTCAGACTTTAAGAGTATTCACTAATTTAATTTTCTAACATTCTTATAAAAGAATTCTCCCAAATAAGCACTCAATAAACAAAATCTATTAAAAAAAATTAAGACCAGAAAACTGCAATTAATTAAGCATCCCAATTGAAGATATTTGAGCTAAACTTTACATGCAATCAACAATCAAATGGGAAACAAAATTAGAAGAAACCCAATATCAAATCAATCATCAGTTGCAAGGAAAAAGAAAGGACCTTGTTTTGCATAGATTGCATCAAAGAGGAGTCAATGGATCCAGAATCGTTGACATGATGAGGAGCTGTAGCCCCGTTTGAAGTAGTAGTACTCAATCTTTGACTCTTATTAGAATTTATGGGAGACAGCTCAGAATGTTCCAACATCGGGAGACAAATAAGGGTTTTTAGAGAAGTGGGGCACTGAAAAAATGCAAACTTGGGTGCACCCGAAGCTAGAAAATGGTGGGAACGATATCGGATGGTGGTTGCATAAGCCAAGTATGGCCGGAGTAGCTGCATCACACTTGCCATTGGAGAAGACACGATGAGGAGGAAGAGCGAAGAGTTATTTTTTATTTGTATTTTTGCGGCTTCTCTTCGATGATTTTTGAAAGATTTTCTCAACCGTTTAGAAGTTTGTTCACAGTCCCACAGAAATGAGCCCAGTCAGGCAATCACCAAATTACCTAAGTATATTTATCCAAAGGACCTAAATCTACAATTTTTGTGGGTACGAAAGTGGAAGTAACACAGTGGTGTTTAGGAAAAATAAATTTGCTATAATGGCACAAACTATAAACAAGATAAAGGAACAAACATAAACTAACACATGAGAAAACATAAATGATTAGAGAGAATGGAGATTCCGCCGATGATGTCTTAACTCCGCGTGATTGGACCCGAGGTTGTGCCCCAATTGTACAAATTTAGAAATTATTTGAAATGAGTGTTTAAAATCAAAATAAATAATTTGAATTATACGTAGGGTCCAATATATCTTTATTAGACTCATGTGATGCATATCAAGATATTTCTTTACCTAACTCGAGTATTTTGAGTCAAAATAGATTATTTCACTTACTCATAAGCCCTACTATGACCTAATTAGTCCAATGGGAATTATAACACAGTGTTTTCTAACCAAGTTTAGCATGTTCGAATAACCAGATTTTGAAGATTATAATACATCGTTTTTGAGAAATTTTTCAAAAATGTAATGATTGTACTACATGACTCGTAGAATCATATGATGAACTTTAAAATCATTCACTTGACAAAATTTAATTTTCAAAGGATTGGGATAAGTTTAAACCCAATAACATGAGTTATAGTTATCGGGTGTAAGGGTTGTTTTGAATCAAAGTAGATAGTTTCTTCTACTCATAAAGCCTAATATGATCACATTAGACACGGAATATATCGAGATATTTCATCATAAGGTCCGAAATTGTCCAAAATAATCGAATTTTGAAGGTTATACACAGTTTTTTATAAAAATTGAAAAACTTCAAAATTGCAATTATGGTAGTTGCATGAATCACAGGGTCATTTGAGGAGGTTTAGAATCATTCATTGCCCAAGATAAGGTTACTAAAGTTAAAGAATTAGTTCAAGATCTAATTACAAGAGTTCTAGAATTCAGTTGAAATGGTTGTTTTTAATTAAAGTAAATAGTTTCAATCACTCATATGACCTTTTTAGATTCTTGAAAAGTATATTAAAGTATTTTCTCATTGTGTCTGAAATTATCAAATTTTAAAAGTAATAATATACCATTTAAAAAAATTTCGAAAAGAATTCAAACATGGAATGATGATATTGCTCGACTTAAATGATCATACGAAGAGTTTTGAAATCATTCGCCCTATCCAAATGTGTTAGTGTTTGGGCCCCAACAGAATTGAAATATTTTGAAAGTTAGTTGAAAGGAATATTTGGAGATAATAGAAAGGGTTCCAATCAGCCATAATGGTTAGTAAGATTTCATGTAAAGTACATTAAAATATTAGTCATATTTCCTTTTCATATGAAGTATAAGCTAACCAGTCAGATTCGGGTTAATTTGTTCATGCTACATGTGGGAGTCTCTCAATAGCTTCAGGCGGGATTCGTGTTACTTATATAGTTCTTGAGTATGATATCGGAGCCTAAATGAATCGTTCCAACATGCTGAACTGGTACTCTAGATCCATTTGGAATTGTGCTGAAATTATTTGCTGGTGCACATTTGAAAGTGGCTGGGTAAAAATGTCAAGGGGAATTGTTTTGTCAGCCCAACATGCTCAGAGTTATGATATGATCTTCGTCTTGATCCAGGCCAGAGGATTGTTTGGAGGTGAGTTAACTTGTTTGGACTTGATTGAAACTTCCTTGCTTCAACATGAGCTTGAAGGAAATGTCCTCAACAAGTGTAACAAACTAAATATAATTAGGATTAATTATAAAGATATTATTATATTTTAGGTGATTATAATGTTTTGCTATAAACCAACTATAATTTGTATATTAATTCGATTAATATACGACTAATTTTAACCGAGTCATATGAGGTCACACATATAAGCAAATTGATTGGACAAATCTAATATAATTATGTGAGAGTTGTAAATTGAATTAATTAGGTTAATTAAAACACTTTGAGTTAATTAACACAATATCATATATGTAAAAGTTACATATATGTAAATAAGTTATGTATGTAAAGCGTTATATATGTAAATGTTACATATGTAAAGTATTATATATATGTACATGTTATATATGTACATGTTATATATGCAAATAATCATATATATAAATGTTATATGTATGTAAATAATTATATATGTAAATGTTACATATATAATTATATACATATGTGGTTGAAAACCCCTAACCCTAATTAAATACTCTATTTGCCTCTATTCACATAATTAAAAACCCTAAAAAGTAATCAAGAACCGTTCTTGATTCCGTACTATCATACGTGAGAAATCCGATCATTGCTTGTGGACCAATACTAGAGGAACGACATTTGACGTTCTAAAATATCTGAAAACGTGCCCTTTTGCTTTGAGAAATTCACGCATCAAGGGTATGTTAATCTATATTGATAATTCGTATTATTATATGCATGAGATCCTGTTTTAGATGCCTAGAAATCGTATCTTGCAATTCCGCTAATCGCATCTAAGTTCCTACTAAGCTGACTGAGATTCATTAGCACCAATACCTGCAATCAAGACATTGTGAGAAAGTACAGCAAGTGGAGGAATGAAAGGAATCGAAGAACAGAACAGAAGAGTGAGAGAGAAAAGATGGAGAGAAGAATTTATTTTCTTATTAACGGTGTATGTATTGTTTTACACGAGTAAGAATATGTTCTGTCATTACTCTCATCCCCTTGCTTGCTCTTTTATATCTGTTTCTTTTCTCCCCTCCTAGTAGGGTGTGCCTGTGTAAACCTTTAATGCTGAACTTACGGATATATATGGCTTGTGTTTTGGCGGAATCAGCCGTTGTTGCAGCTGGTGTCGTGAGCTTAAGAATGCACTGAAGAATGCTGGTTGTTTTCAATGTTTTTCCCCATCGCTCTTCATGTTTCGTTCATAAACATAATAACAGTTCGATGAAAATTACAAATGATTGACGTTTATATGGATGGGTCTCGTATATGGTTTTGGGTCGATTTTAGGTTTTGCTCAAAATGTATCCGAAAAAATAATTGTTGAGGATGGTGACAGGTTAAATGTCTTTCACTAATATCAGGTTGGGTTTGGAGTATGAAATCTGCACGGATTAGAGATTAACCAGTTATAACTTCATATATCTGCCTAGTCTAAACAGATGCAACCTGGTAAATGAGAACAAAAATGCTACTAAAAAATAGGTACAAACCACAATGTCTCGAAATGAAAATGTTCTTTGTGCAATTAGCTGAATTCGTATAAATTTACAATGACTTGAAACATCTCAATTTCCAACTACAGTAGTTTAAATTTAACCAACAGTGTTTCTCGGAGTTGATATTGTATCATATTCTGGAGGTTTAGTTTCGAAATGAAGTGCTTTATACAATAAGCAAACATTATGCATATAGACTGGCCTGAAAGATCTCTTATTTTAACCAATGTAGTTCCAATTCAGCCAACACCAGTGTTTGATGTTTCAGAAGTTGTCTATGTTGACAACACTCTTTTGGGCAAAACGTATACAAACATAGAAATGGCAAACAGCATCAAAATATTTTTCGTCATATGACCCCCTAAAACTAAGGTACGAGAGAAATTGGGCAATGATTCAGTGACAGAAGGAATTCCAGCAATGCAACTCTTTCAAGCCAATGCAGTTGATGCCTGACTACTAGATTTGTTCTTTCTCCCCCAAACTGGAGTACTCTCAATGAGCTTATGAGGGACCAGCCGATGTTCCCGTTTAGTAAGCTTCTTGAAATTGCTGACTCTGAGTTTTGCGATTTCAGCTTCCTCGTCAGAAGTCAATTCTCTTACCACCACTGTCAGTCTACACTCAGGTTTCATTATTATCCCACTTCTCATCTTGGCATGATAGCTTAATCTTTTCTTAAAAAATCCTTTGCCAACAAAAGCTTCCGCTGCAAATTACAAAAAACATAAATAGTTGTCACAAATTAAGAAGTCTTTTGAAAGAATTATTCAGAAATGCTGATAGAAGTCGTCCCTAACTCATAAGCTATGCTGCAGTGAAACATACCAACTAAAAGCCGATCTGGATCTAATCCATGATTATGGACAGCATTTGCTCGAGCAGAGTGGACCACCTGTATAAGTACATAAACTCTACATTCAATTAATCAAGACATAGGACTGGCATCGAGCCATTAAGTTCTCCACTACAACTCTTCAGTCATTCATCATGGTCAGTCGACATATCACCACATTCACCAGTAAATGAGCACATCAGTTTGATTTGTGGAGTCAATGACAAGTTCACGTGAATAAAATCAGGTATATGCACAGCTTTAAATGCCACATTTTATTTATTAAAATTGAACTTTTAAAATTTCAGATATTCCCCTTAATGATACCCTTAGTAATGACCCATTTCAATTAAGTCAATCTTCAGATCACCAAGCACTTGAGTTCTATTTGTAGATTGCAGGAGCTCAGGTGATTAAAAATCAAATCTATTCATCAGTTCAAAATTTCACCCCAAAACAATACTCCACTTTCTATTTTAGATAATTTAAACTTTAAATTTTCCAATATTCCCCTCAATGATATCCTTAGTAATGACTTCAAAGAAAGACTACAGTGGTATGATAAAAAGGTAAAAATTCAAAATAGTGAAGGAAAGATGTGGTATTGCACTCGGTTACTTTAATATGATTACAAAACAAAAATGGTCTACTATATAGAAACACAAATGCTAAGAGGTAAATAAATTCCCTATCATTATCATGAGTAATCCATGAGCTTAATGAAGCTTCGGAGCTTCCTTCAAGTACCATTTGCAATCTTGAAGTCCAGCTTCAATTTTATTTCACCGAGTTTTTTTTTAATGTTAATGCTTATAAAAATTATCCATACTAACTATTCCCATTACCAATTAACAATCAAAATTCAGGCAAAGAACTCTAACCTGATAGACCGTTTTAGAGGCCCGCTTCACAGTCACTTGCAGCTGCAACAATGCATCTTCAACACGCATTCCACGGATCAAAGCAGCAACCAAATTTACCTTTTTAGGACTCTAGGAAAACAAGTTGAACAGCATCATTAGAATAGCAGTAACATACTTCATAATTAGACTGTAAACCATAGTCATCTAACTCAAGACTTTGCACATGGATGTTGGAAAAAATTCTCCGGAATAAAAAAAAATGTGGGGTATTTCTATATCCAAGACACAACTTTTCATCAAGCTAGTACCAGAATAAAGAAATTGAACTGTGAAGCCTATAATAGTTACGACTCATAAAAATAACACTTTCTAACAAAAACTCCCAAGGAGAGCCACCACTCTAGGTTAAAAAGGATTTACATTTCTACATTACCTGCTTTATTCCCTTCAGAACTGCTTGAACCTTATCAGGCTTTGGCTTTACAGCCTTTTCATTCTGGCTCTCAGATGTCCCAGCTCTAGCCGCTGATATAGGGATCAGAGGAGAAGAGATTGGTGTTGCATCAGAGGGTGAGTCTGCTAGCAAAATCCTTGAAGAAGAAATTCCCTGAAACATTGAACAGAAGAACTTCAATGATTGGCAAACTCTATTATTCTCCCTTGACATCCAACAGGGCAACAATACAGGTAATAATGAGTGCTACTTAGATGCAAACTATTCCTCTTTTTTTTCCAGCCTCAAAAGGAGGCTTTACCAATCTAACCTGGCAATAGTGTATAAGGGTACTCAACACAATGCGAAGGCTTCTAATTTGTCTTATTCTTACTATGGCAAGAAGATTGTGAAGCAGCCATGATAGAGTAATCATATTAAGGGGGAAAGATAGCTACAAAATACTAACGGCTAATACAATAGGAACAATGATAGGAAAGAAATAAGAAGCTTACTAACTGTTGGAAGTACTGATACAAGGGTTTCGGGACAGTTGGGACAATTTCGAAAGGCAATTTCAATGCCCTTGACTCTCCTGAAAAAACACCAAATCCAATAAACCTTGATTAACATAGCATGATGTATAGTTAATCAACTTATAACTACAACTAAATTGATATGCAACAACAATAAATTGAAGCTCAATATGCAAGAATTAAAGAAAAAATCAAAGGTGATACGAAAAAACCCACCAAATTTAAGAAATGCTGGACGAGTGAGAGTATGAAGATCCCGAGAACTTCCATTTGCAATAACATTATGCTCCGTCGATTTCCCGAAAGCATTGATGAAACATCGCAAATTGTTCTGCCACCTCATTTGTTTTATAGCACAAACTCAACAAAACTATTTACTGTAACTTAAGCAACATACAATTTCATGAACCCACCTGTAAACATGCAAGAAAACAATATACCCACTAAAAATCTATAAGATCTAAAGATATACAGTGAGATAGTATACAACTTTTTCAAACTGCAAAATGATGAATTGAGAAGAATCATGGTTTAGGAAAGATTGGAACTTTACCTGGCGAGAGAGCAAGAAAGAAAGGGGTAAGGAAGGAAGTACAGCGTCACCAGAGCATTTGATTGAAGCTCCGCGAGAGTAAAGAACAACACACTGGGTGTTTGGTGGTTTAGGGCTTTGGTAAGCTATTCGAGGGTTTTCATTTAGGCCCAATTTGATCGGAAATTTTGGAAATTTTTTATGATTATTGTTTTCTTAGAGGATAATTTTATGATGTTTGGCAACTTTCCAATCTCTATTTTTGATGTGATTTCTTAATACTCAATATTGACTCATTTTAAAGTAAAATACATGGTTGTGAAATATATTCAAATATAGTTTAGAGAAAATTGACTAATTTAGAACTCAATAAAATTTAGCAAGATTTTAGATGAAATAAACTCAAAATTCATCATTTTCATAGTAATTTTACTTACACTTACAATCAAATTAAGATACTAAGATAGATGTAGGAACAGGAAAAAAAAAACACATAATAAAATATTTTATAAAGCGTGAAGAGGAGCCACTCGAATATCCAAAATCAAAGGTTTAATTTTCAAGAAGAATTAAATAGGCGAAGTGATGTCTTTTAGAATTTCAATACCTTAAAAGATTTAAATGGATATTTAAACATTTGTTCTTTAAACAACTTTATTCTATAACGGGAAAGAAGTGAGTGATTGTTGACTTTCCCTTTAGAAATTTTTAAGTTCAACCTTCAAAACTTTTTTCGAAGTTCACTTACATTATTTAGATAAAATATTAATTAAAATAGCGGTACTATTATGCTAGAGACTTCTATTACATGGTTGGTTTTGAATAACACCCAACACAATTGTTTTAAATAGAGAAAAATGAATGGTACTCCATTATTAAGCAAAATTTTCTCATTTCTATTAGAAGAGATACATATCTTAGTATATAAAATGAAATTTATGATATTCCATATGCCACTTTATTTTTACCTCATTTCTATTTATAAAGTCTTCAAAATAAAATTAAACCATACATTCTCATCATATTATTCTATATAAGAAACAATTTATTTAAGTAAGATTTTGTTGGATACATGTCAATGTAAGTATTTAGGATATCGATTTTCATAATCTTTTATTACGAATTTAGAAATAAAAATATTTTAATTCATTTTTTATAGCTCGTGAAAAGTAAATGGAAAAAAATAGGCGTATTGAATTATTTTTGTATAGTGTATTGTACAAACAAGGCTCCAATTATCACGAGCAAATGATTCATTTAAAAAATGTAAAGAAAAATAGGTTTTACTTTATATAATCAATCTTTATATTATTATTTACGAGAAAGTAAATATGAGGCCTCCCAGTTCATCTCTCTCACTCTTTTTTAGTTTCATACGGCAAACTAACCAAAAATAATTATAGCAGAAAAACTATGCCTTTCCTACTTTCACGCTCTCACTTAATTATCATCGCTCAATCATTCCACTTTTTCAAAATTTCTGTAATGTATAGATCAATTTGATTTTGCAAAGAAAGAGTAGGAAATTCTGAAGGAGATTGACATCTGCACACGAATATTGGGTGGTAAGTTAACGGTAAATGGAAGGCTAATGGTCCTATCATCTCCACCGTTAACCTTGCCAACAATCAGGTAATATTATCTTCTTACAGAGTGATTCATGAGTGTTTTCAGTATCCTTAGTGCAAAACATAACAGTTCTCATTTCACCCTTTTACCAACTCCGTGGCATTTTTTGGGATATTAGCTTATCAGTGATGTTAAATTAGCGAGTTTCATAATTAACTTATTAGTTGTAATCAAAGATATATTCCCTTAAACGATTTACAATTGTCTACTCCTCTCATTTCTCAATTGACCTATAATTCTGATAGCTTATAGCTTTATTATGCTGTAAATATGAGTAATTATTCTATTTAATCCTGCCTCTATGATGAAACTTTGTGTAAATGTAGTTTTGTTTTTTAGGCTTAGCCGCTTAGCCGCTTAGCCAATGATACAATTGCTTTATTTATTATTTTATATTCTGTAATTTGTTAGATTTTGAAGTTATTTGTTGCTGCTTTGCTTTTTGATTTTGACAAGCTTGAGATTTTAAATTTTGTGTCTTGAAAAAACTATACTTAATTGATTACCTAGGTTAAAATAGACTCTTTATATATTATCTGTTTATATGTCCTTTTAACACCTTTCTTTTTACTTACATTAGAAGCGTGAGAAGAGGCTAATAGTGTACGGTGAAGAAATAAGCTGACAAACTTTAACATAAATTTTTTAATTATCCTTTTCATATATCATCAAATATAAATTCAAGCTACATTTTATGTTAACAACATGAAATCATCCCATTATTACTTTTTTTTATTCAAGCTATAATAATCAAACTTTTTCAGTTTCATTTACTAATTATTACTACCGTGCTATATATATATATATATATATATATATATATATATATATATATATATATATATATATATATATATATAAATTTACGAGCATGAATTAATGTGGAGCCTTCAAGACTCAAATGGAGGCTTTTCATTGCTCCGGTGAAAAAGAATAAAAAAAACCCAAAAATGACTTTGGGTAACTATTTCGTCTTAGGTTCGGATTAAACAAAATCTTAAAAAAAAGTTGATTCGGTTTAAGCAAAAAAAGATAAACATGAAAAAGTGAAAAACATAGAAACAAATTTGTGCGGTTACTGAAAGCGAGACTTGTTCGTGGTGATTCTCACATATTCTTATCAATTTGAAAGTTGCTTTCGGCCATTGCTATTCACTTGCTTCACCAAATGTTGCTACTCATAGTATTATGTATTTAATTGATTATTATTTCTCATTTTTTTAGGGAGTAAAAATATACAACAGTAGTTTCATTTTCATGGGATTTTGTAATAGGTGAATGCAATCCTCTATTATTGATGTTTGTAGGAAGGCATATTAGCGACAGATGATGGAGTGACTTACAAATTCTTTAAGGGATAATCGGTTCATGTAGTACTTTATCCACGATCTGGTGGAAAAGGGCATAGTTTGATAGGAAAGCAAGTAATTAATGCACACCTATTATATGTTTTCACTACTATAAATATACTGCTAAATTTTTTTTCTAATTTTGTTGATGGATCTGTATGATGGTCAGGAAGTCGGAGCAATCTATACTCATCATCAAAAAGCAGTTATTGTCGATGCTGATGCACGAGAACATAAGAGAAAGCTCAATGCTTTTGTGGGAGGGCTTGACCTTTGTATGGGGCGTTATGATACTCTAGACCATTCTCTTTATAGAACGTTACAAACTATACACATTGATGATTATCATAATCCAAATTTCTCAATAATTATTCTTTACCTTTTCTGTTTGTCTCATCCCAATAAAGTTATCATATTTCACTTATTTTGTTTGACGAGTTGATAGTTGAAACTTTCATGCAAGGTTCAACAACTGGATGTCCTAGAGAACCATGGCATGATTTGCATTGCAAAATCGACGGTCCAGCGGCATATGACATCCTAACCAACTTTCAATAGAGTTGGTTGAAGGCTTCACCTCGAGGGATCGAGAAGATTAAAGAGCTTATAATGATCATCTAATACACATAGACAAGGTCCCCAATAATATTGGGATCATTGTTGAATATCTCTAAGGAAATTAGATATGAACTGAGGAACAAAAAAAGGGTAATGATGATCATCATCATGTGGATGGTTGTTAAGCTGAGGAGATACAAACAAGCATTTCTTGCATGTGTATTTGTGCATCAACACAACATCTCTCTTTCTGTCTTCACCTCCTTTTCCTCTTCCTCTCCTTCTGCTTAGACTGTCCCTTCCACCTCTGCTCCAGGTAACTACCATTTTTTGTTTACTAAGAAAAATCAAAATGAAATTTAAAAGAAACATTTACTAACTTAAGTAAATTCAACTGAATTCACTTATTTTTACTATAGGATATTATAATGGTGCAAGTTATTATTCTTTATAAAGCATTTAGAAATTTTATAACACATTATCAATATAGCCTTACATCTTTCTACTGTTGAGAGAACACAATTGCTCATTAACCTAAATGTAGAACATACTGAAGATTTCATAGCTGGTGAGAATGTACATTTCATTTACAAAAAAAAATTTAAAAATAATTACTATACTACATTAATTCTAACTCATTAATATACATGTAGGTATGAAAATGATGGATACATATAAAAGCGTATTACTTCACACAATCAAGGGAAAATCACAAATTACGTCGATCAATTTGCTAGCCAAATACAGGTAACCGAATCAGAGTAACTTTAGCATTAATCGAACTTCTACGTATTTATTAAACATATATTAATATCCTGCTACACGAGCCCATACTAGTAAATTAATTATTTTTAAGTATTTTTTAAAAGAAAAAGGGTAGTAGAACTTAGAGAGGGTTAGGAGGCCCAAGAAGAGAAAAGGGGTGTGATTCTGTGTAGTTTTGGTGGGTGGAAAAATCGATAGGCAAAGGACCGCAAGATTATTGGTGAAGAAGAGCAACGACGAAAGATGGGAGAAGTTCGAAAAGCTGGCGAGTCACCGAGTTCATATTTTGGTGGTGTCAAAGACTTTGTATGCGACAGATTTGCTTTCCTCGAAAACTACAACAGATTCGTGAAGCGCGAAAAGCCACTGCAAAGTTGGTGCGAGTCCGACGTTGAAGACTTCATCGCCTCAGATCCTATCCATGGCCCCGTTGTAATTCTCTCTCTTTCCCCTTGATTGGGTTTTCGTCGAGTCTGTTTCCTATGGTTTTGTTTTTATTTTTCATTTTTTTTAATTCTATCTTTACTTTTTATTGATTGTTGAATTTATGCAGTTTGATTTTGTTTCGGTGAGGTTTGACAAGGGTAGATTTGAATAGTGGTAAGAGTATAGCTGGCTGGCAGTGATTTTTTTGGCTGTTCTCAATTTTATTCTTTGATAAACAATAAATATATTATGAAGCCAAAGGTGAATCTGTTTCGATAGTTCTGCAATACAGCATACTTTACGCTATTTGTTGTCAAATTATCTTTCCAGTGAATCAAATGGAATCAAACTTTAGTGTCAATGTCGCGGATGTTTACGGACGACAGCCTTTATGGGTTCTTTTCATTAAGAGGACTTATTTTGAATCTAAGTTCTTCTCTCAATAGTTTGATTCTGGACTTTGGAGTAGCTCAAAATTTCTACTCTTATGAAATTGACACCTCTATCATATCATATGCTGTGATGGTACTTGATGCCTGATGCATCTCTTTACTCTTTACTTCTACCAGCTCAAAACTGCAAGGGACGCTGTAAACTATGGTCTTATTGGAAGTGCTATTGGAGCAGTCACTACCGCAGGCGTTTGTTGGAAGTACTCTAAGAGTCCTCATGGTATTTGTTTACTACTTTTTGCATATTTTTCCCTTATGCTCGTTGTGTGAATTATTGTCTGTTAATGTTGTGTAGTTTGTGCTCACATCCCTGATGATGTCTGTTTGGTCCACTTACCTAGTGTTTCAGATTTCAAAGAAGTTCAGCTCCAATCATGTAGTTCTTAATCTTAATCCTGTGATTTTGATTCTCTGACTTAATATCATTGCATTTTTTCTGGAATCCAGTACTTAACTATGCATCTCCAAAATATATTTCTTACTTTAGGACATAAGCATACGTCTCAAGCAGCTCTCAACTTGGTGTTAGATGCCGTGTCCAGAAGCTGCTATGATTTTTGCGCAACTAGATTGCAATAAACTTGAAAGATATTTTGTTCCACTCTCTCTTCTATAGCCTCCTTGATATAAGCAGTTAATTAATATTTCAGCAATCAAATATTGTCCATGTTTTTAGGTGAGGCTTTGAGATGTGCAATTTGTTTTCTTGGATAAGTGGTTGATGTGCTGAGCTTCTATAGGGACATTGTTTATGTCTATGAAAAGGGAGCTGGATATCGAGTGTTTTTTGTTATGAAGGATGAGATACTTTTGCATTTGTGGGGTTTGGTATTCCCTAATTTGATGGTCCATTTACTAAGATTCTATTCTCCTCAAATTATTTAAATTAGTTTCATAAAAAATAAGTTAAGTTTAACAAGAATTAGATAAGTTTAATAATAATAAAAAATTCTGCAATAGATGAGTCTAGAAAAGCAATAAGTTCAGCAAAAATAAGTAAATTTCAACAAAAATAAAATTATAGAAATAAGTCGAGGAGAATAGAGCATAAAATTAAGAAGAAACTTATTGGTATACTTTTATTTTTATTTGTGGGGGTAAGGCTCATGATTGAATGGATTGAGAGAGAACAAGATAGGATTCCTTATCAAAGAGATGATTGATTTTTGACATATTGCTTGTGGTCTTTCTTGCCTATTGGTGTGTACTTTTTAAAATATCACTAGATAATGCTCCTAGTACTTTACCCAAATTAGGAGGTTTAAAATCTATGGAAATATTTTAGAGGCAAGGTGGTGATGAGGTTTAGATCTGTTTTTATTTTTTTAATTTCTTAGGGTGGGCTATGAACCCAGAAGGCTTTTGTGACTATTATATGGAGTATGAAGCAAATTAGAGCTTATTATATTTATTTTTTGTGTTAGAATTTCGGGTTGCATGTTTCTGTGACCCAAAGCGTAATTGAAGGTCTACCTGTGGTCATAGAAGTTCCTGAAAAGGACTATCATGGAGGATGCAAAGAAAGTTTGGAATTGACATCGATTGAAATGGAGCTTAAAATAATGTTGGTGGTTAAAAAATTCTCCTATTCATGCAAATTCCTCTTAGAATCCAATAATGCCAAATTGAAAGCAAAATTCTAAACCTCAGCTGATCTACTAAGAATTTTTTTTTGTCTAGCTGAAGGATCGTGAGGTTTCAGCTATTAGCTACGCCACTAGTTTCTTTTGACTGTTCTTTGAGATTTCAGTTGTCTGTGGAGTAACTAAATGGAAAGCATTGACGCCAGGTAATCATGAACCACTTCATACATGGAAAAAGTCTGCCGACAAACATAGTGTTAGCGGTTCCCTGATGGGCTCTGATAGTATCTAGTCATATAAACAGATGAATGTGTCCAAATAGATCCTTGTTTTTCATTGAAGCTAATACAATTTCTTGTTGTCTTCTTGATGAAGGGAATAGCCCTTTACATTTTCTGGCAGTAGTTATCAATTCAATCTCCTAAGATATCTTTTTTATTCCTTTAAAACTCAAATTTTTTGAAAAAAGCTCATGAATTTATCCAAAGCAGCTGCTTATTCGTGTTGAATTTTCATGATTCGAAGTCTTCAATTTTTTGTATTGTTTGCAGGCACTGTGCTCGCTCTTGGCGCTGGAGCTGCTTTTGGATGGACATTTGGAGCTGAAATTGGGAACCACGCACTGCAGCTTTACAAATTGGACACTGTGTCTGCACAAACTAAGTTCATGGAATGGTGGGAAAAGAAAACCGAGGGAAGGTCTTAGAATATGATTATTTAGTCCGACATTTAAAACCTTTATTGTTTTACAATAATATGTTGGGTTACTGAGTTACAAATTGTACTCGATGAGTTTTTCCAACTTACATCACAATGCTTGGTGGGTTCCCCCTTTTTGATTTATAACATAGCAAAGGTGGCAATTGATTTTGGGCAATGTCTAATTTTTGAGTTATGAGTATGATTTTTTGACATTGTCGATTTTTTTTTTCTTTCTGATTTTATAAAATTGTTTGCCGTTGCCTCTTTTATGGTCTTGAACTAATGTTTAGATAAGTTGAAAAGAATGCATCCTGTTTTCATCTTGGAATTGCTCTGGCAAGAATTTGAGTAGAAGTATTTGATGAATGTTGAATATAAGTATGATGAAGCTGCAAATAGGGGAAGGGAGTTACACTTACAAATGACAATGTATGACAGTGTTATGCATATGGCAGGATGCGTGTTTAAAATGAAGACTGTAGAGGTACTGTATTTGCTTAGCACCAGCCACCAGGGATTGAGTTTTTGTTAATTGCTACAGAGTGTATTCTAATTCCTCAGTTAGGTTATCTCTTGCATATGTGTTCTACAGCCATAATATTTACGTACTCTAGTAACTCTACAATACACCCAGAGTCCCGAGAGCTGCATTGGTATTCGGTAATGGGGACTGGGTGCGAAATGCAGGCATTCACTTTAATTTATGACCTTCATACTCTGATTTCATGAATACAGTAAAAGTTTTCCTCGACTCCACAGTCGTCATGTTATAAATTGATCGGGAAAAAAAAATAGCAATACTAGTAAGATCCAAGAAAAGGAACAGCACAAAACGCTGGAAGTAGGGATCGATGGCTATGAGTCGGGTTTGGGTTGGGTTTTATTAGACTTGGACCCATACCCATTATTTTTAAATTAGACTTATATTCGTTCCATATCCATTAAATTTTTTATTTATATATTTTTGTCGGAATGACAAATTACTTTTGTGACAGAAAATAAAACCAACATTCAAAGAGCAACTTATAGTTTCACATCATAGGCGTGCATTTAATCGTTTCAATTCATTGGGAGCCAGTGATGCCAACTATTTGTCTGCTTGAATTTTGTTGGTAAAGTGACTAAATTTTAGATGGTGATATCTTAATTGGAGTAATTACCGTTTATTACATTACTTCGTATTGGGTGATTTAATGGTAAAAATAATTCAGCGATTCACTATTAACCCCGCCTAGTGAAGCTATTGAGGTCCCAAAAGGTTTGAGATATGGGCCAAAAATATCGAGGGTTTGTGCACGACTTACATAGTTACATGCATGGTGCCATACGGACCTATAAACATGCATTCACTTATCTGGTTCGATCTACTTGTGTATTTATAGACAGATAGACAGACACAGGCCTAATGTAATGATAGGTAGCCATGATAATTGTACGACAGAGTATGATTGTTGGACGAGGAATAAAAGAGTTGATGTATCAGCTAGAGTATTTGAGAGAAGCGCACATTAATAAGGGACCAGTCAGCAGTCACCACCAATTTGTTCAAGCACATGCCAGTGTGACACATGGATAGGTTAAGGAACTTACATTTATATACAAGGCCGGTTCATAGGGACTTGGTTTTGCTTGCTCTACTACTACAAATATTAAAGAGTACAAGGCATGCGGCATGCCATCCCTAATCCGTGCCATATGTTGGCCTTTTCTTCTTGTCTTTCCTTTTCCCTATCCTTTCCTTCACTAAATGTTCTTCTCCGCTCCCTTTATTTGGTAAAGTTCAGTGAGTTGAATTCTATCTTAACAACTCCGTATTTATCATCCTCTTACATTCGAATGAGGGTTTCTTTTGTTAAGTGAAGAAAAGGCTTTCAAAATTTTAAAACTATCCAAATTAAGATAGAGTTCATCTTAGTTTCTTTACGTTTACGAGTGAGAATAACACATGAACATCGTAACTCTATGGTTTTTCCAATGCATGGCTCTTTATTAGAGTGATTTTCCCGTTAGAAAAAAGGGCCGAGTCCAAATCTAGCTATTTGTGATAGATTAACCTTTTACTAAGTATAAAAACTTTTACGATTATTTCAGGAATGAAATCTTGTAGCTGATTACAAATAATGCAACAATGATTAGCTTGCTTAGAGCTTAAGGGTTCTGGTATTTTATAGAGTAGATCCAACGACCCAACTGTTGGTTAAGTTTTTTTTTTTTTTTTTTATTACAACAAACATAAAATAGAGGTCCTAATTAATAGAAACCACTTGTTTAGTTGTACATTACAGCTCAAAAGAATCTAATCAATATTACTATATTCCAATCTATCATGTTCGGACAATCACATATGACCTTCCAGACGAAGAAAATAAGCTAACTTTTTTTTTTTTTTTTTTTTTTTGAGGATAGAAAAGAACCACACACTAATAACAAAGTATATTACCCCAACACATGAAGTATAGTTAATAAGCTCAACTGCTCAAGTCTTGTATTATAGTGTTCATTTGATAGACTTGGAACTTCATATATAATGTCATACTCGTAGTATTAGGTATTATTCCCTCTAACCCTTAAATATTTACTCCATTCAACCCATTTTTGTGAGAATTTTTAGGTTAAAATAAAGCAAATATCAAAGGATGAAGGGAGTAAGTCTGACCAAACCAATAACAATATTGCACATTTAGCGGTAGAAGAACGGTTAGCTATCGAATTTTGTACAAAGCAGGGTACAAAACAAGATGAAGAAAATAAGTAGAGTTAAAAGACTAACATATGGAAGTAAAAAAATGATATTATGAACACAAAAGAATCAATTAAGGTTTTATTGAAATGCACAACTATCTGGCGTTTCCAAATATGTTTATTAAGAAGTGGGACAAAGTTGCTGAATGCGTATGCCACCTTTGCCCCTACCAACTCCCTCCCCATCACACAAAATTCATTCCCCCACCACCACCACCGACACCGACACCTTTCACCATCACCAACAAATAAGAAATTTTTTTAAAATACAGCTTTTTTTTTAAACATTACTTAACTGTATATATTTATAACTACCGTAGTCTCGCTCTCTCTCTCTCTCTCACTTTCCTGGGGGAGCTATGCAGGAACTTTCACGGTAGTAGTAAGGGAAATATATTGCACACCTCCTGAGTCCTGACCCGGCCTCCCCAAACATTATCCTCTTTTAACCCTTGAATATATGGTAAAAAAAAAATCAGAAAAAAAGAAAAGAAAAGAAACTGTATTAACATCACTCTCAAAAGGCAGTGATCATCTGAAGCTGTTCACTTTTTTCACCAATTTTACATCTGCCAAAAAAAATGAACTCAGTTAAAAGATAAATTTTTGAGGGTAGAACAAAATAAAAAAGGCAAAATCTTGAGACATATAGGATTACAAAAGTTCTCGTGAGACAAAGGTGGTAACAGTTTAATGGTGAATTACTACTGTTGGACAGCCTAACCCAAAACTTACGAAAGAATGATAGAAACGTATAACGTGAGTTGTTGATGTCAAGCTAAAAAGGTCAGCACAGTACAGCACTAATGTACCAAACAAACATGTGAGTTCGGCTTTCTTTTTCTTGATTTGTAAGTTAATCACAAGCATCAAACCACGAAAAACTTGAGAAAGACTCTTAAATGACCCTTTCGAATGAAGAAATGCTCGGTATCTCACATTCTCACTATCACCACCCCCACCCACTCTCTTAAAGGCTTGCGAAATTCAATCAAGAACAAAATAAAAGGTAGGGGGAGGAAAAGCAAGCTTAAGTATTGCCTTCAGACTAAAGCAAATTGCGAAACTGATCTTTACAACTCCATTAACACACACAACTTTCTTAGAAAGTTGGAATTGTTATAAAGAAGGCCAATAATACGCAATGAAAAAGGTGTTGTCTGATGATACGATAATAATAATCAAATCAATGAAATAATTGGGTTGGAAAGGAACAAAACATGTAATGTGAGGGTATATCAAAAGGGAAAGAGCCAAGATTGTGAAGTGAAACCTTGTGGTTTCTTGTGATGCCTAACTGTCAGCCCCGAGATGGCGTGTCCGCTCATGAGCAAGCATTGAAGCGCTGTCCCATTGTGCCTAGCATCCAACATGTTGTCTCCAGCAATTTCCCTGCTCCATTGACAAGTAGGTTTATTAGATACAACAGAAAACATAGCACAAAAGTCGACTCCCACGGCATAAATTAGAGATAAACTGGCAAGGTTTACTTTAGCACAGCATATGATTCTACCCCCTTCCTTATTTAAGAACACAATACTTCAAAATTCTAACACACACAGTTTTCTAGATCTTGTTTTCATATATGACTATTGCAATGACACAATATCACCTGAAATAACATCAGTGTAAGACTGAGACTAAAAATTACTTATATACTCTGTTCTGAAATACTAGTCATTTGCATTGTATATAATGAACTAAAGTATGTCATACATGTATTTTCAACTCTCCGGCAATGACAGATCATATGACTAAAATTCACTGACGGACGAGTACAAATTAAATGGAGCCAAAGAATTGGCTTGTCTTGACAATATAGCTCAATTTTCAATAAAAGATAATACAAACCACTATAAAGGGCAAACATACAAATTTTGGTAATATGTTTTAAACACTTAAAAAGAGAGTAGTATTGTAAGGACAAAGACATCGTCATCAAGGCAACAGCTGGAAACTTTAGCTGTTTCCTCGAGTAGTACTAAATTACAAATTGACTACCCACCTATTAACAAACCAAAGTAATTGACTTTCCATCACCCTTATGTTTTAGGCTTTGTTCTTCTTACCTATCCAACTCATGCCCCTCATTTTCTAAGGGATTCGGAGTTAATCCAGTGCACCCACAAGTACTTAGAAAGGTGGAACACACCGGCAGAAGCACCGTTCTAGGCACTCAGTTTTAATTTCTACGGGTGCACAGAATATTCGTATTGTATTTATTAATCTGCATGGATACATATATCTTAACCTTTAATCTCTAGTCCTACACAAAGAAAATTGTGTGCCTCGTGAGTTAATGCTGGCCGGGTGGGGGTATTCATAATACTAGTACTTTACCAAAAAAAAGATTGGTTGAAACTTCAAAGGGTATCACCTTAACACGAGGATAAGTTCTCCTAAACCAAATATTTGTTTCACCCTGAATTTTCTACAGACAACTTTTATCAACATCTAAAAGTAAAAACTTGACCACTACTCTTTTTTAATGCCGGTGATGAATCTCAATAATTAATACTCCCATTAAGACTAAAGCTTAATTTTTATCACAACTTATGAGCTTTCCCCCCACTAAAGATCTATCAATATCCTAAGAATAGGTTGGGGCAACCAACAATGGCCAAGCAAAACACAACTCTCAATTACATAATACATCTTCATGGATTTCTAAAACAAGGTTATCATTAGCACACAAAAAAAACATATATATTTTACCTAACTCAGTCGTCATTAACATTATAAAAAAGAATTACTACATCTAAACATATAGTATATTAGACATGAACCTATCTCTTTTTCTAATGACTCAATCAAGTGTGAGTTATGTCAAACATGTGAATACAGTTATTCTACATAATCTTTCATACCAACTACCTTCTGTACCATACCTTAGGTTCCCAAACAATTGAATTTTTTTTATTCGTTCAAGCCAAGCACAATGTTTATCAATATCTATCAATATGCATCTAGAGTTAAAAAAAAAATTGGATCTTGAAAACTACTGGCATCTTATACGAGTATTATGAAAAATAGGAAGTATCACTTTCCCAACGTTCATACTTGGTGAAAAATTTACACCAATACCTTACACTAGCATTTGTGCTAGGTAAAAAACTAGCACAAGATCTTGTCTAGGTTAAATTAAAATCAAAATTATCACTTTTTCAGACTAAAATATGAATAAAAACTCATTTTACGGCAATATTTTAAACAAGTCACCGTCAGAATTAGTGCCCTTCCCTCTAATTTTTCATCATTCACCCAAAAGGCCACATTTGGTCAAGGAGAAAATATTTCTCTTTAATAGTCTAATTACAGCCATCCAAGTAAGCTCTTCCCTAATCCAACAATCACGACATTCATAAACATCAAAGCCAATTATTACAGCCATCCATTTTTAAATGACACCACCACCGTAAGCCTTTTACCCATAAAGATATTAAGCAAAATATTATTACAGCAATAATCTATTCTTAATACATCAAAAGATTTCCTCGTGGCTCATATGACCACTTCTTTTCACCAATCTTTGCCCACCTCCAATGATACAAACAAAGATGAGTAACATCAATGCATATGCAAAAAGTTAGCTTAGCTTAGTAATCTTAACTCTAAGCTTCTAGTATACGTGTAATTTAGGTTACCCACAAACAGTTCTTTGTACTGGAGTTATCTGGATCATTGGAAACACATATCACACCTCTCAGTATTCACAAGACCGCAATCAACCCAAAAGAACAATCTTTGAACCACCACCCCCTTTTTATTACACGCATTTTCTTTTACTCATGTTCATTGCCCGCCCACCCCCCCTAAAAAATTAGATAAATAAATAAAGGGAGACTTAACTTAGCCATTCACAACTAACTACCTACCACTTTCCAGAACTATCCCACCGCAGAGTCCATTCTCCCGTTGCTTTGCCCCAAAATTATGGTATTCCAGTGAACACTATTGCACTTACCATCTAAATTTCCTTAATGAAGTGGTTATTTGTACGGAGTAATATTCTTCTTCCTAAGTAATCCCTCTCTTAAGCTAAGAAAAGCAAAATACAAACCTTAAGTCCTTGTATCAAATTACAGATTCTTACGTTATGTCAATCAATAGATCAGTATTTGACAAGACAAGTGAGGAAATTTAAAAAATTATATGCAAGCATCACACAATCTTAGCTAATGTATGAATTTTGTTTTTGATGAAGTGTCATCTTATATTCGATTATACTTCCAATTACTAATCCCCCAAAAAACAGAAATTTAAGAAACTAACAGCCAATCAAATAAACAGATGGTGAATAAAATAGAAGAAATTACCTCTTCTAGATTTCGTGACGACCTTAGCAACACGAGTAGACTTTTGAAGAGAAGTAATTTTATCATCTTTTTCCTCCAAAGGAAACAACACTCCATCAATCCCTTGAACAGAGATCCTACCATCCGTATAAATATCCGGGTCAAACAAATAAGCCGAACCCTCCCCTTGCCCGAACTTGACCGACCCGTCTGCCTCTTCGGCACTCACTTTATGAGGCAACCTCAACGTGTCATACTTAATCTTCCCAAATCTTCTGACAGCATTGTACATACTTTCTTCAGTTTGGTATTCCGGTATCATATGGTAGTACATGATCTGCTCCGGCGCCCCTGGCTCCGATAATTGGTCCGTTGTCAGCTTGGCCATCGCCTCATCGTTGGGGGCTAATACTGTGATTACATATCCTTCTGATACAAGTCTTCCCATTTCGGTGGCGAGGGAAGTCAGGTTGACTAGGATGTCAGCTAGCTCATTGTACCCTCCGTAGTGTACTAGTGTTGTGATGAAGTCTTTAACTTGCGCTTCACCATTGAAATGGTGGTGGGGCCCGCCTGGCCCCGGTGCGGGAGCCGGGGCCAGACTGGGACCTGGCGCCATTGCCGCGTAGATTGGCAGTGCCGGCGGGGCTCCAGGGGGTGGTGGTGGACCCACAGACTTCTTGCTTTTCTTAATTAACTTGTTAGTCCGCGGGTCCACCACGGGGGCTCCCTCGGGGAGCACTGCGGAAATAGAGCGGAGGTTGCGGCGGCGATTGAAGTCCTCCAACACGGATTGTGGAACCAAGAGACGCTCAATACCGTGGATTACACCGTCAGGTCGAACGATATCGTTTGGGCGGATAACCTTAGCGAGATCCACAGTTATATGCCCGGATTTCTTATTCTGATGCAAATGAAGCTTATCATTGGAGAGAGTGAGGTGGTGGAGTCCATTGGAATCATGACTCGGCCATTCATCTGAGTTGACTCGGGCAGGAACTACATGGAACAGAAGTAGAGTCTGAAGTGAACGAAGATTCCCGGGTTCTAGAAGGAATCGCTTGAACTCGGGATCCAACTCCCGCTCCAAAGCCTCATTCTTGGGTGCGAAGATAGTGATATTGTGGTTTCCCACCACATCCTCAAGCTTCTGAAGAAGAAGAGCTTTCTCAACTAACTCGGCCAGCTCAGTGTAATGTGAGTCAAGTAACGCAACGAGGACCGAGTTGGAGTTGATTTGAGTGGAAGAATTAGTAGATGAGGTCGGAGATGAAGACTTGGCAGGGCGGGCAGGCAATGCGGAGGAGAAGGAGAGGAGAGAGAAAAAGAGGAGGCAGCCATAGATGTGAAGGCCACCCATGGCAGCAGCGGCAACTCAGGTGATGGAAAATGTGGGAATGGTCGATCTGATTAATTTACAAACAAAAATACAAAAAGAAAATGTGAAGAAAAATGGGAGTGAATGAAAGAGAGAGAAGGGGAGAGGCAGAATGAATGCAGAACAATAAGGGGAAGAAAAGGTAGGGAGGAGAGAGAGAGAGAGTAACTATGGTTTGGTGGAAGAGTGTCGGCTCAATTTAGCTTCGTGGTTCCTTTAGAAAATGAAAGCGCTATCGACGTGGCGTGTGATGATTGGTATGTCATAGGGGTAAGGTGAAAGGGGCGAGGGTAATAAGGGAAGTTTGCGAAGAAGGTTCTGACAGCCTGGAGGTTGGGTCACACGGCTCTGTAGTATGTTAAATGGCTTGGCTTCAACTTTAAGCGGACCAAAGCCAAGCTGAGTTTAGTTGAGTTGGTTAATGTTTGTGGGGGGGTTGTCTCAGTGTCTGTGTCTCTGACCCCATGTTGTGTTTAGGTGGGCGTGAGTTTTCTATAAATGAATGGCTTTCACCGGACAGTTGGGGGTTGCGACCCATTTCATTGGTTGCCATTTCTTCAAAGTCAATTCTCTATCTTCACTTTGTGGTAAAGATATCATGCAAGGTATTTATAACTAAATAAATACAATAGAGTTATTGTTTTTTCAATAAAAGTAATTTACTAATATAACAAAATTATTCTCTTAATATAACAAAAGTTATTCTTTAATCCAATATATGTCAATCTTTATCAACTTTAAATGAGTTATTTTTCATTATTTTAAGGGGTAAATTTATTATTTTAATGAGTTATTTTTATTAGGGACACAATAAATCGTGTTTATATAATAATTTGGAAAGACATTAAGTTTCCTTGCAGTTTTTTAATTTTTTTATTTATACTAATTGTGATTTCATTGATGCCTTGGTGGGTATTGTGACATTGTGCAGTGTTGGTTTAGCTTCGTTATAAAGAATGCAACACTTCCAAACATTTTAGGTAAATATTAGTTATGTGATCTAGGTCTACATGGCATAATTCGTACAAAATTACATATTATTGAGTGGTTTAGCTAGTGTATAATATGATAACTATTTGATTTTGAAAAATATGATAATTATTTTTTAATTTGATTTTAAATCAATCATAATTAAATAGCTTATTATACTCCATACTTCGTAGTTAATGTCACCTACAAAAATGAGAGACTGAAATATCAAAACTCAATCAGCACTTTGCTTACTTTTCCGTGCAAATTATTAAAGTGAATCAACCTACCTCAAGGCTTCACCTCTTGAGAGCGTTGGGAGACAATTATATATTTATATGGACTTTTTATTTCAAGTGTATGAATATATAAAGAACTTTCAATGTACTACTTAATTATAATAAAATATTTAGGGATCTAACTTTGTAGAATTTCTTATATATAATATATTCATGTACTTTTATAATGAAGATATATATTTGTTCATTTGATTATTGGATTCATATACCTCTAAATATAAATATATTTGGGTGTATGATAAATATTCTACTAACTTTATAAGTTGGACTAGCGTAAATTTAGTATGAATTGATATAAAAGGGCTTTATTTTGTCTTTCAAGCAAAATAAAAAAAAAAAAAAAACGTTTTTTCGTGGGGAAAAACTTTATTCTTCTTTAGTTCTATTATTAACTTAGTATTAGTAAAATGAAAACGCTATTTGCTTCGTGAACCTATTCCCAAACCCTTATTTTCAAGGGGGTACTTATTTTGTCCTTTAGATTTGCCTTATGTATTAATGTATTATACTGTTATGTATAGAGTTGTCTGCAAGAGTCTGGCTCCGTAATGGCTTAGGCTTAAGCCGATAGTTTAATAAAATTAAAGCTGCACAATGAATTTCACATGCGGACCCGCCAAGACGCTGTCGTACCTGTGATGTCTTCCTGAACTTGAAGATGAGCTGTCTGTGTCTAAGATTAATAAGCCCACCGCAACACCAAATAATTAAATTTACAAAAATACCCACAATACACTTAAATATTAAAAGAAGCACTTGTGACAAACGGCAAAGGTTCGACGACGACGTTTTTCCTGCCGGAAGGCCGTCAGTCTCAGTCAATTGTGACCTCTATAAAAAATGCAGTGTTCGTTAACCATAGTCTACGATTAAGCAACACCCTAACTCATAACTTTGCTACCATTTTTCGTATGTTTCACATTTTATCTTCATGCATATTGTACTCAACTTTGGTAAATTATTGAAGGAGACACGTTTTATTAGAAACTTAAAAGGCCAAGGCTGAACCCTAAGTGTGTCCAAATAATTGGAGTGTACTTTAACTAAATGAGACTTGAGCAACGTAAAGCTTTTGGGTTGAGAGATTTGTAATTGAATCTAGTAAATTGATATGCTATAAATCTATAATAACTAGTAAATTGATGTATTAAACATCCAATGATCAAACATTAATCTTGGTTCAATGAATTGATACGTACACTATGAACACATAATCTACTTTGCCAAATCATAAATATTAAGAGTAAAAGCCCAATGTACTCCAATAGTCCAATCCATTAACTTTCTAATGGAAAGTTTAGTTTACTAGTCTAGTCTACTACTTCAAACATGAGTGCACCTTTCAGCAAATAATAGGACATAACGTTTTGATATCCAAATCGTTAAGCACTAAAGCCCACATAAACTAATAAACGAGCAAGCGTCATAGTGCTGCCTTGCCGTTTTTGCTACCTACTAGGAAGTAATTAACACACTACAACATATATAGCTAAGGTGTCAATAATGAAAACGTACTCTTCTCACAATTATTTCCCATGCATCTTTTGTAAGCGGCTAAGCACAGTCTATCTCAAAAGGGAAACATCAATATCTTATTGATTGATATTCACATAAGTTAATTACGTACTCATAATAATCTCATGCATGAATATTACTATATCAAGCCTTTCCATGGCATTTTACAAGCCTACTATATAAATGCATTCCTTTTAGCTAGGGATAGATTACTGATTTGTTCAGGTGAATTACCAACTATTTTTACCCTTTGTATTGGTGTCTAGTTAAATATGGTTGAATCACCAAGATAATATAAGCAAAAAAATAAAGCACTGAAGAAGCATTGTATAAACAACTGGAGTAGTATGATAGTATCCAATCTATATCCAATATAAAAGTTTTACAAACTAACAAAAACATGTATGGAATGTTGTCATGATAACATCAAACCCTAGAAGTCAAATTAAGAAATACTCTTCCAACTATTTTCGTAATCCACCAATTGACCTCATAATCTATAATATCATAAGGTAATAATTTATAATGCATCACTCATAATAAACATGGGACCCAAATTATTAACAACCGAATTAAGAAGTTGGGTAAAACTTCTAGGCGAAAACCGATACCAACTCCTAAAATCTTGACATTGGTACGTATTGAGAAGAAATTAAATATTTTTCTAACAGCGATTGTCAATTGATAAGCTCATGTACGTACCGCCAACTAATGCATGATTTAGGTCACAGTTCCTGGCCGGCCTCTTGTTCCCTTCTCTTTCCCAGGCGCAACGCTAACTTCCTGTAGATTATAAACTATATATTTTAAAAAAAAAAAAAAAAAACCACAAGGCCAAATAAAATGGTTCATACACTATACTTGATTATTATTATTATTTGATCCTCTGGGGGTACCCCTTAAGACAGAGTACGTTGCAGAGTCTTGTGAAGGCTTCTGTCGGTGCTATCACTTTTGTTGTAGTCACATACTGCATGCTTTACTAAATATTATTTGTTCCTTTGTTATGCTAATGCTAGCTTATGAACTAATCATTTTTAGCAAATGGGTCCCTAATTTAAAAGGTCTCATTACTTAAGGTGGGCCACAATAATCAAATTAGTTTTATTGTCAGTTTTTGTCACGTGTCACTAATAAGGACAGCTCCTGAATAATCAACCAGACCCAATATTCTTTTAATTTTTGTTAGTTTTATTTATTAAATTTATTGTGTGTGTATCGGTGGTTTACATGATCGTTCCCCATTTCCAATTAACAAAAAGCAAGTCAATTCCTACAAAAGTTTAGACTAAGAAAAGCAAAAAGAAATTAAAGAGGAAGAAAGATTGTAAAATGATTGGGGTTTGGAGCATATTTTTATGTACGAACTAACATAAACCAGAGAATATTTATGAATACAAAAATATATTTATTGAAAAAAATGACCACTTTTTGGGTATTATATTGTACACGTTCTTCCTGCTATGATAAAATCATAAAATCTCTTGTACAGTGACCAAAATGGAAAGCAAGGCCTACAATATATGCTTTCACAAGCTAGCCTGCCGACAATTTTTTTTGTTTTTTTTTACCACTATATTACTATTGTCTAAAGTAAATGCATAGTATCGGATCGCCCTAATTAATTAAATGATTGGAATCTCAACTTTTGGCTTACAATCTCTATTCTCTAGGGTTGTGTAGAGTTTTCTTACAGTTTAATTTCTAGTTTTCTTTATCTCACAGTTGAATATGAAGGTTTAAAATATGTACTGATTATAATCATCTCTCTAGTAGTTAATAGTATTATACTAGAACACGCTCCATTTATTTATTTTTGTTATGGCAGGTTTGTTAATAGGCGGCTTCTATATGTAAATTTATTATCAACTGATCATAGTTTGTCTCAACTCCAATTTAGTTTTACGTATACCTTAGTTCATCAACATATATGCAGATTTTGGAATCTGCTGCAATTAGGTGGACTTCTTGCCACCCTTTGAGATATTGTGTCAACTTTTCGTGGGTTGATCGATAATTTTTGAATGCATAGTCGTTTATTAGTTGTATGATACATACTCCATACGCCCAAAATCAATCAATATTGTAAGGTAAATGGGTATAGACTCTTTGAATTTTAGAATGGAATTGTATCTAAAGATTATTAGTAGTAATCCGTACTATACTAGCAAGAGTGACGAAATGGTTAAAAAACTATGAAGTACGAAATTGTTTGAATCTATCTCTCATATATAATATCCATTCAAAACAAAGTCTCCTCGTATTATTTAAAAAAAAAATAAAAAAAAATCCTAAACATGTTATGTGCTGATGAGAAATGAGGACACAGAGAGTGCATATTGCAAAAGTGTTGCTATAGTCTCTCGAGTCCCTCAGCTCCGAATGGCAAAATTGTAGTAAAGCACTCAAGTTTGGTGAACTTAATTACCCCATTTCTAGGAATAAACTCGAACATGTTACCAATTCAAGATCCCAATCTCTATCTCTATTCCCCAACCCCTTACGGCCGTTCCTCTCTAATTTCTCAAGACGTCCTCGCTCTGAATGGCTTCCTGCGTGAGTCTTCTACAGAATTCAAGAGCCAACCCTACATCTCCAGATGTTGTTCTCCATCATTTGAATAATCAAACTTGTGTAGGGAAACAACTATATAAAAGTTTACATATAATGAAATGAAACCCTCTGCTATGATGCGCACCACCAAGAAAGGAGAAGAGAGTCTACAGACAGCCGTACAGAAGTAGTTAGTAAAAACCGGGGTCTATCCTTTTTGCACAGGGTACGTATTCATAACAAGCATTGAAGCGTGGACGTGGCAAAGTATTGACAAAGAGTGCTACATTTTCTCACTTGTATTTCCTGATTGCTAGGCTGCTACGAAGATAATTGATTTATTGACTACCCTCTCAGATGTATTGAATTCGATTTCACTCAATCAGTCACAACTTACTCCATAGCTAAGTACATTGCCGACACTAAGCTACAGATAAATCAAATCAAGGTCTTGCAAATTATTGGACCCGTGAGAAAATTCTTTTGAAGCATACGTCACTGTTCATGCCTCGTGTATATATTGGCATGGCCGACGGTTTAAAGCGCTAGTGTGCTACAATTGGTGGACCATTTAAATTAGGAAGAGCTCATATTATTGATACTCCAAAAATAAGCTTATTACATCTTTTTGTGGATATCTCACTTTCCTTCCTCTTTTTCTTAATTACAAATTATGAGCCCCAACCTACCAAAATAATATATTCCCCCTTTTATGTGTTGATTTAAGCAATATCATTCATTCCCTAAAACCAAATGTAATGGGCCCATCATTCCTTGTCTGTGGCCAGCCACTACAAACAAATATATCATATACTGCGTATGAGGAATGCAAAAAATATTATGCTTATATTACCATTTTGCATTTACAATAGTCTGATATGAGGCAGAGTCGCATTTTATTTTTTGACTTTACTAACATCAACTCATTTTAGTTTGTTTTGGTGGATAATTTTAATATTACGATAAACTATCACCTATTGTAAGGTAATCATGTGCCCTTTTCCAAACACACACCCCCCAAAAAAAGTTACGAAATGTTTTGAAGGCATACCTTTATTAACACACCTACAAATTATTAATACGGAGTAACAGATAAAAAAATACAATCCAAAAACCTTGCAAGTTGGTTAATCTGTGGTCTCTGTAGCAGCAGAATCATTCTGGCAATGACATAATATCCCTGCTATTAAAGGCATCTATGGAGCATCTAAATAGCTAATGTAGAAAAACTAGAGACTAATCAAGACTTTCAGTGCCTCCACGTTTCTGTTTATATAAAGATTGATGGAATTCCAACATGAGCCGTCAACTATTACGGAGTACTTCATTTGGTGCTATACAATCAAGACAATGAACGTGAAAATAGAAAAGAATGATTTCGAAGCATGTGAACTAAGGATGGCACTAACACAAACTGAATCTCTCCATTTCCTCCTAAATACAGACATCACATTCCTATTCCTCCGTGAATCTCGTCATAGTTCACACAGTAAATTACACAGTCGACTTCCCCTCATTCTTTCACCGTACATCACACCTCCATACCCCAAATTTTTGGACCAGCCCAAAAAATAAGCATATACCATATTTTAGTCGGACATATTAAGGCGTGCCCAACTGCCCACTCCCACAATGCAAGCTTTTCAATGGCAAGGTGTAGGGAAACTAAGGCACTGACGTGAGTTTCAGCTTTCACCCCTATTAAAATTCTTCCTACCACTAGGACAAGCATAAACATAAAAAAATAAAAATAAATAAACTTTCAAAACGACGTTGACCCACTACCCATATCACCAAACATCTCTTACTCTGCGAATTGCAATAAAATACACTAAAACTAGAATATATATATATATAATATATATATAATCAAATAGCTTGTCCATCACCAATCTCTTAAATAAACCATCTTTGATCTGCTAGAATTCTCTCTCCATATATTCAATGGAAAGAAGGCAGCACATATAATGATTTGGATCACTCCAGCACACAAGTATGATGCGTGAAGCATGCCACAGAAGTGTACTTCGACCCCATTGAAAGCCTTCTGAAGTAGTGCATGGCCAGCAAACATTTTCATAATTAAGGTCGAGATACAAACATATAATTTACAATAAGTTACTGTAGGTACCACGTTTAACAAGCTCAGATAAATCTCTAAGTAATTTTATTTTCTCTTCGGACCACAATTACAAATGACGCTTACCATACAGGGAAATTACCTAGTAGCCTGCTATTGGAGGCAAAAGCATCAAGTCACAGCACCCACCCAATTGCAAAGGGACTGCATCTGAGAAATAAAGATAACAATCAGACCACACTAATGAAATTTTGTTAATTGCAAAAGCTTAAACAGGACGTCCAAAGATAACGTTTCTTGTAGTTTCAATTAAAAAAAGGAAGTCGAAGGATCCAAGGTGAGAAAATGAATTGTTCCTCATAATGACTTTCACGAATCGAAATTTTCATAAACAATAATTTGAATCAAACATCTAATATCCTAAAATTTGCAAATTCAACATTTCATCACATACAAATTTTCTAGATCGAAATGCATCAATTATAAAATATCAAATTATATACAATGCTTAATTTTCAAATTTTATTTGATTTATTTAAATTTTTTTTTTTTTTTGGGGGGGGGGGGGGGGGGGGGGGTGGTTGGGGTTATGGAAATTTTAGCAATTCTTTAATTTTCCCGCAAAAATAGAATGCCAAAATAACGAGAAGATAATTTGTAGTCAATGACCATCAAACTCTCATTAAGCAGAACATGAAAACATCAAAGAAATACATGATCATAACCATATACAGCTCAAATCAGTAGCAAACTGTAGCATTCATATTTCATAGGTTCATATTCGGATATCAAACCAAACCAGACAACTAGTATCCAATACAAAATACCAATGCACGCACGGAATTTATCCATCAATTCACAAATTGCATTGGTACAGGAAATTTTCAGATTGGGTATCCATCAATAATCGACTGCAAATCAAGTATTTCAAAACTTCAGAATAGGTATTGGTCTATTGGATCGAAGTATTTCAAAACTATCCAGATAATTCTAACATATTACCCTTTTATGATACGCAATTAAGGGAAGAGTTCATTGTAACCAATTGAAGAAACAAGAACACAGACAGTACATCAGAGTCTATAAAAGGAGAAAAGCAGACACAGTAAACTCTGGCAACAGTTCATCTTGAGCTCAATAGAACGGACATATATAATATTACATTGATTAACCTCAAAGTTTTCACTATCCTAACAATTAATATGTTTCCTTAGATAGCATACTTTTCAAGCAATAACAAAATTCATGAAGGGGTAATTTTTATAACTAACTCAACATAACCCCTTAAAGAAAGCCATGTGCAAACGTCATAAACCTGGAAGCCCTGCAATCCACAAAACTAATAGTTTCAGGCTGCATGAAGGAACATACGATAATGATCCTTCGTGCAGCTAGCACAAAAGAAATATACACCCCTCTGGTATCCACTTTCACCACCATACCCAGAAAGCCCCAGCCAGCATACATGCTTAAGTTCAGTTTCTTTCTTTGGGATAATGGAAAGCTGCCAATATAGACTCTAGACAGGGAACAAAGAGCAATGAAACAAAGAGAATAATGAAAACATAAGTAATACTACCAAGCCTACTTGAAACTACACAATGTTTACTGCCATCAGGCCCAACAATTAACCTTTCCAACATAGTCCAGATAGAAAAACTTGGACTAAGAAGACGGATTAAGGCTTAGAAAATGGACGGTGGCAGTTTGACAAAAAAAATACAGGATTACAAAATGCCATGAAACACATCGGACTCTATTTTAACTCATGACCATCCGGCACCTGCAGAAGGATTTTATACAAGCCAAACCACATGAACTCATCATTCTCCAAACCTTCACCTTGGTAATACAGCATAAGTAAACAACCATTTTTTTGAAGCTGATGGTTCACAACTACCAAGCACATCCAGAAATGGTATTGCGTTTAGCTGTGTATCACATTGTCTTAGATCTTAATTACTATTGTTACATTCAGTATCAGAACCCCCTAGGAACGGCAATGGATTGGAGTCGGAGTTTATTTTGGGTTATTATATTTGGTCTTTTTTTAATACTAGCCTTAATATTACTCATTCGGATCGAACTATCAGACTTGGATCACAATCGGGTCAAATGTAATACAATATCCGAATCCGATCCATCTCCTATTTGAAGTCGGAGTTTTTTTATCGGATTCAGAGTCGGAGTTTTTTTAAACGGGTTTGGATCGGACTTTTTCCTTCGGATCGGATCAAACTCGGTTCGAATTGAATTGTCATCCCTAGAACCCCCTGTACCTTTAACATAATCCAATCACAAGAACTTTTAATGATTCAAATCATATCATTTTCAGGCCCAGGTGTAGAAAAAGGCAATTGAGATGTCTGAAACCAGAAAGTGGAAAGCTTTAAAACAATATGCTAGTGGGTTCCCGCTTTGGGATCATAATTTATAGATTCAAACAACCATTACTAATGAAGCAAAGGAGAGGGATCCTTTCAATCATGAGAAAAGGAAGGAAGAAATAAAAATCCCTCCATTACACATATAGGAAGGCAGGCAAAACAATTTCCATTCTTTATTTTATATAAGTACAAACATCAAAATCAAAACCAACTCCCTTTACATTCCCCCTCCCAATAAAACACCTAGAGAACTCTTTCGACACCCATTCTTGCTCTAGTCCAAACTCATTTGCCTTACACCACTTATCTCTAAAAAAACATAACCCCAAAAAAAGCTAGATCCAATCATGAGATGAAGAAATTCCTTAGGAGCCAAGTCCATATAAAAGGGTGGGATCTTGTGCATCTGTCACAAGATATAACTAGTTGGCTGAGAGTTGCACAAGGACACAGATTACCCGAAAAAGTGCATCTGTCCTCTTAGGAGTTTTAGTTACATATTTTTCTCTTTGCCTTGCTTTGTCCCTTATTCCTTCTGTTACTGACAGCTAAGACACCTCATCCCTGTTTTAGTTCATCCATCAATCTACTCAACATAGCTGCGACTTTGATTATACAATAAACTTCAATTGCACAAATGATGAGCTTTTACAACATGAAGATTCAGGCATAGACCCAGTTCACCACAAAAAGAGTTCTTATTCATTGTTCATTATACTAAGCATTCTAGTTTAAAACTTTTAGAAAATATAACAATAAGCAGTTCCACCAAATGCTTACAATTTTCCTTAATATCAGGTGATTCTGATCAACTCAACTTCTTAATGGACAATATGTTAGAAAAATGGACAGTTTCTCATAGGAGCGGCTTGCCATTGGCAACATTAACAACATCTTCTCTAAGTAATTTTGCTATGATTTTTAGCTTGCACCTTAGGATTCTCATGTTTTCCTTTTTATTTATTCAGTTAAGACACTTAAGAGTGTAGCCTTTGTCAAGTTAATAGATAAAAAAATTAACCACAAATTTGAACCTTTTTTATTCAAAAGGGCCAATTCATATAATCAGCACAAGGCCTCTGTAATGTTTAAACAAGACCTGCTGTTTGATACTGAGCTTTTATAGCAAATTTGCCTCCTATTCTCCTACAACATAGATAAATGATTCACATTAAATGCATACGTTGACAAAATTAATGGTCAAAGTTTGACTTTTAAAGCACATTTAAACACCAAGACTCAATAACAATCAAGATGAAAAATGACAAGGTCAAGCAGGGACCCAAAAGGCCAAAACTAGCACGCGGTAAAGAAAGTGACCTAAACCTTAAGTAGTGTTTGGCCACTAAAAACAGATTGAAGTTCAATTGTGATAGATTTTAATAAATTATCATTTGTTTCAATCTGCTCTTTATCAAAGGAGTCTAGGCCTTTTCGTATTATATAGTAATCAGTTAACGGATTCAACGGTCATATTCCTCATTACTGTCATCATTTCAAAACAACATAAAGACAGACCATAAGAGAAATAGTAGAGACAGGCATGTAAACTGAAAGGAATCTACAAAATATGCCAAGATTGTGAGAAGGTCCTGCAATCAAAGCACAGTATTCTGTAGCAAGCAGCGGGCAACCTTTTCTTTACCAGGAATGGTAACAAGAAAATTATCTCCCTTCTTTACTCTGACCATACACAAATTTCTTAAGAGGCAACTGTTTTTCATGCAGCTGTTTAATGTGAAAGCAATGATTTTGTCTCCGGGACTAACCTTCAACATGAGTTGATACAATGGCCAACACGATGATTAGTCAGAACCAGTATGAGCAGCACATGGTGCTTGTCTGTTATCACTCAAATGATTCTCTTCTGGAGATACAACATTGTCAGCCCCATGCTGGGTACCAGGATCACGAGCTTGACTGCTCTCAGAACTGTCAGGTACAGAATCATTGCTGGGTCTTCCATCGTCCCTAGTTTCTAGACGCTCCATCATTCGGGACACAGTTGCAATTCCAGCACTAACTTCTCTTCTTACTTCAGAACCAATATCAGACATAGGAGAGCTGCGGGAAAACCATCTTTCTTTCCACCCTCTTGTGCTCTTGGATATAGACTCTTTGTACCTTTTCACAAGATTAAAGGTTACTATTGAATATTTTAAAAAGATACCATATGTAACATCTACTCAGGAAGCCACCAGAAATATCATGTGTACAGTACCTCATAGACACTGCATTGAGCCGGGACTTCAGAGTTTCTGAAAACGTCTGGAGATCTGATGGGCCTGCTCTATCTTGACTTCTTGGAGAAGATTGATTAGGATACCTCCTAAAACAATGTGAGTTATGTGACAGCATACAGATATTTATTTATGATGATTGAATCCAAAGCAAAGGAAAAACAGGACATGATTCTTCCAATGGAAGCAACACAAGCACAATCTACTTGTCTTTTGCTTACATTTATATAGTAATTATTATTTTATTCTGGGGGAAGGGAGGGGGCTTAGGTTCATGTAAGGCAGAAGTCAGAGCACTTACCCACTGTCTGAGGGTGATGCATGACCAGCAGCAAAGGCACTAGGTCCAGAGGCAGAAACCAAATCTGCATGGCCAGAATAATTTGGTAAGGATAGATGCGGAGATGCTTCTCCTCCGATTCTGAGCAAAGAAGGTGCCACAACAGAACTAGCTGGAGTAGACTCAGCTTGCTCTCCTTCAGAAAGAGAAACAGAGCCAGCCTGGGCATCAGGTTGAGCGGAGAACACAAGAAAATGTGGACGACCTTGATTGGATGATCTGCCCCTATGGCCTTCTCTTCGAGCAAAATGGCGTGCTCGGCCCATTGCAGCAGCAGCAGCTAAGTGCTGAATTATGCGCTCCTCCAGTTCGGCATCATTAACACCGACAGGCAACTGTAATACATATGAATGAGTGTCAAGAGACGTACAAGGAAAAGGTTATCCCAAAATAGGAATGGCAACAACGACAGTAATTGAAAGAGTTAACCACTTACATGCTGTATCTCAAAATTTCCCAAAGCTGGATGGTGAAATATCGCTGCATTTCTTGGTCGGTTTAGCCTAATATTTCTCTCCTGGACTACAGCATCCAATAATTCTTGGCTACAAACAGAACTTTCAGTAAGAGTCTTTATAACCAATCACCAGCACCATGTGAAAAAGAGATCAGAAGAGATTACTAAGCATACCTTGTAGGGTCCTTCAAGTTGATAGGCTGCCAACACATTGGGCACTGAGAACTCCTCTGGCACCTGTAATTTATAAATAGGACTTAAAAATCTAAACATCATAGTCTGCCAAAACTGCTTGATTTCAACCAAAAGAAACCCCGTGTATAATAAATAGCGATGACTCCAACACTAACTGAATATTCAACTTCAAGACTTTGAAGACTAACAATATCACCAGAAATATATGACACAAATACACAAGCTTTTTTTTTATAGCCAACACACTTGAAGACAGATGCCCACATAGACAAAAGCTGTGCCAGTTCCATTATTATCATAAGTTGTTCACATTAATTGTCACTGAAACCATTATTGTACTTAGAGAATATGAAGTCCTTTCCACATCCAAATAACATATACATTTCTCGCTCTCACAGCAATAAAATTACATTGATCATGGAGAGCAACACAGATTTAACAAGCAGTGTGACTGCACTTCTTGTTGTTGTCATGGGTTGAAAGCAGCTATCACCGATAGCTACCACTGCATCACATAAATGAATAGAAGTTGGGCTATTTCTGTTATTGTCGTGAGTTTTTCGCACATTTCTCTGCTACCACAACAATATAGTTGCCTCGCAGTTCCCATGCCATTTAGGAATAAGACTATGGTTGGTTTGTTTGTTCTCGACGCAGCAATGGAATAGCATTGATCATGGAGAGAGAGAGAGATTTTACAGGTAGATTAACTACTACTCCTAAAACTTCCAAGAGATCGAACTGACAAAAGTTAGCAGAGTCCCCAATCTTCAAACCACAGAAATCAGGCAAAGTTTTTTTAGAAACTTTTTCCTACAATGTTTCTTCACAAAGACATGTGGTTGAAATCAGCTATAAATCCAAAACAGCCAGATAATTACACTTCTAATCTCATCCCAAAAGCGCACATACTTAAGTTGATCAATGACAATCCCGTTAGGCTTTGTGATAATCAAGCAATAACTTGATAAACCCTGAAAATATACAAACTTTCCCCTTACCTTCTTCTCTAACAAGGAGCACAATCTTTTTTCAAAATAGAAAAGTCCTATAAGATAAATCCTGGTTGCATTATTCGTAATTCACGCAACTCATAGCACAATCACCACCACGACGTCATTTGTATTGCTCCTGAACTTCACAATATTGGATCCTAAACAAATACCTAAGCGGTTCAAGCAACACAACCACAGAAAAATAGAGCATAATTACCATTCGAGAATACACTGCAGATGAAACTCATGCTTACATCCCGTCACCTGCAAGTGATGAAAAAAACGTAAATTTACAAGTGAGATATTATACAAACATGGTGCGGGCGCGGGTACAAATAAAATCCAAAAACAAAAATGTAATACCGTGGAAGGATCGCTATCGCAGAAGTCCTCGAGACAAATACTACAAGCATCATCACAAGCATCCTGAATGCCACCTTCGACGAAGGCTGCGGCGGAGGTTAACTTGGCCTCCTCCAATATCTTGTTCTCCTCCATGGTTGGACTCACCTATCATTTCCCAATTTCCATCAAAAATATCCTCTAATATTTTGCAGTTAATCAAAATCACACCATCCACACATTAACAACTAAGACAACCCAAGAGTCAACCCAACTTATCCATCCAAGTAAAAACAAGTCAATCCAACCACAACAACCGATCATACTTAACTAACCCATAACATTAACAATAATCACACCTCACAACACCTACCTCATCCTCATATTATCCTATTATTCGGAATTATTTTACTAATCACCAAATAAAGAAATATTACCTCCACGAAATAAAATGGACGCAGGATTATCGATAAAGCAACTTCGATTGAAATTCGGGAACAGATCCGACGTCTGGTGAATAAAGATAGATAGTTTGGGTAGAAACCCTAGGAAAGAAAAGAGTTGGGACTTGGGAGGAGAGAGAAAATAAAAGAAGAAGAATATGGAGAGGATGAATATTGTATACTCCGTATTGAATAGTGATTCGTGGATAAGGAAAGCCAAGACTAGTCAGTCTTCTACTTTACCTTCTCTTCTTTTTTTTTTATTTTTTTTATTACGGAGTTTAGTGTTATGCAGTCGGTCACTTAGCCCACGGACTGTCTACACCGTCGCTAGGGTTATTCCCTAAGCTTCTTCCACGCGGCTATTTTATTTGTCAACTTTTCTTCTTGCCCTCCTGTGTGCTACCGCTTTTCATTCTATATCACGTCATCTCCTAAACCCAAAAAATAAAAGAAAAACCTCCATTACAACGATATAAATAATTTCATTTTTTTTTTGAGAAAAAGGAGAGTCATTAATTAAGCCAAATCAAGCTCTGCAAGAGTAATGATATTCCGCGAAAACTCAAAGAAACATACAGTGTCATCTCCCTCCGATTCTACTAATCTAGCTATGAAATGGGCTACAACATTTTCCTCCCTTCTAACATGGCAGTACTTAAAATATTCAAAGAGCGAACTTACCCTTCTAATCTCATCCTATAACAAGAACGAGCTAAATCCTGTAAAGTTTGCATTTATCCTATTTACCACTTCCAATGTGTCACATTCTCATATACAGTCAGCCATATCTAGCCAGATTTAAACCCATCAGAGACGCAATTTCTTCTGCCAACACAGTCAACCATTTAGCCAGGATTCTCTTGCTTGTTACTGCTACAACAGCCCCATACTCATCCCTTATCACTGCACCTAAACCCACTCCACACAACTCAAACACAGTTGCATCAGTATTGATCTTAGCTACGCCTGCAGGAGGAGTCGACCAGGTTCTATCAGATGCTCTAGGCTCCTTCCTTGTGCTGACTTCATATTCCATGTTGCATATCTCCTACAATCATTCACATACTGGCAGAAACCTCTCACAATCTCAGCTCCATCAACCACACTGTCCTCATACACATGTTTATTCCTTATAGTCCACGCCGCCCATGCAATGGTAAACAAATAACGAGTATCATCACAGGACAAATCTTTAGTCACTTCCCTCATAAACTAAAAAGATTGCGAACAAATCATTATTGAAAACACTTGCAAATCTTGTGGACTCTCATCACTGCTTAGAATGAGTACATAAAAATAGAGCATGGGCAATATTCTCCTCTTCACCATTACACCTTGGGCAACTCCTATTCTCAGTGACATGTCTTCTAAAAAGGGTCTCCTTAACAGCAAGAGCAATGTTACTTGCTCTCCATGCAAAAATGACATAGCTTTGGTGGCCCTCCTAATCCCCAAATTGTCTTCCAACACTTCTGAGCCTCATCTCCATTCATTCGACTCCAATTCAGATCCCTTCCCACCCTACCCAACCAATATGCAGATTTCACAATGAAGACTCCATCCACATTATAGCTCCAATACCTCTTATCCGTTGGGAATGAAAGTAACAGTGGAATATTCACAACTTGACTCGCATCTTCCTCATTCATGATGGATTTAATTCTCTCCACATTCCAACAACCTCTTTAAAAATTTATTAACTCCGCTACTCGTAAGTCCTCAACACAGGGCACACGTTGCAACGGAACCAGTCTCTCAAATTAAACAGGCAGCCATGCCTTATCCCACACTCTAACTTTAAGCCCATTACCTATTATCCACCTTAACCCTTCTAGTAAAAGACTCTTAGCCCTCCCCCCCCCCCCAAGAGAAACTAGGATTATATCCTCTCCTTGCCTCTTCAAACAAATGAGTTCTTGTAATAGCTAGCCTTAGAAATTTGAGCCAGCATAGACCCCGGATTCTGAATTAACCTCCACCCTTGCTTTGCTAGAAGAGCTAAGTTAAACACCTTCAAATCTCTAAAACCCATTCCTCTCATAGCCTTCGGCATGCATAATTTATCCCAAGAAACCCAATGCATCTTTCTAGCGTTTGCTGAATTTCCCCACTAGAACTTTGCGATCATCGCATAATATCATCAATCAGCCCATCGGGAAGTCTAAATACACTCATCACATATGAGGAAATTGCCTGGACCACCGCTTTGATCAACGTCTCTTTTCCTGGCCAAGATATCAGTTTTTCTTTCCACCCCTTAAGCTTTCTCCAAATTCGCTCCTTAATACTATCAAACACTGTCTTCTTTAATCTACCAATCACCGTAGGGAGACCAAGATGCTTATCATGTTTAAAAACATATTTACTCTCTCTTTTCTACCTTTCAACCATTTTTATCGATTTTTGTTTTATTTGTTTTCCTTTCTACATATGGAGTATTCCGTTTTTATATTGAATTCGTTTTAAATTTTTTTAAACTTCCTTTCCTTGCAAATGGGCATATGAATTTTATTTTGCATCTCACCATAAAAAAATTTAACTTTGACAAGGTCTTACGACTATGATCTAAATTAATATTAATCATCAAATGGTGTGTAAATAGTAAAAAATGGAGCTCATAGCCTTGTACAATACGTTGCTACAAATTAGAAGCTCGTTGACTTCACTAAATTATTTCCTACGATTATGTATCACAAATTTTTTTGCATAGATTATAGGAATATCGTTGTTGATTTTTGTATCTAAAAACAAATTGATGGCCATTTGGACATTACAATTATCAAGATTCACGCAACTCTTAATCTATAATAAGTAATTTTGTTTATTAATATTTTGAAGGCATAAGTGTAATTTAAATTAATTATACGGTTCAAATGAATTTTTTTTAATTTTTTATTTTTGAAGTAAACGGTTCAAATGATATGTGGTATTAAGACAATTAACAAGGACAGTTCAAGGAGATGGCGGGATATTTTATGGGCCTTATAGAAAAAGGCCTCACATGTTTTGCTTAGGTGACCACAAATTCAAGAGGCGTACATGTAACATGGCTACATCATTTGCAATTGTCGGAGTAATGTATTTGCATTTGTCGTAGTAATAAGTATCGCCTATGTTGGTCGTGATTTCGTGAAGTGATGTTAACATAACACGGTGCCTCCAACTTAACAACGGTTGCATACTTGCATGATGTTTGGAGACTGGGGAGATAATCGGATAAGTAGGCATTAGTAGCTGGACAAGTTTGTGTGTTACAGAAAAGGCCTGGACTAGTAGATTGAACTATTGAATTCAGAAGAATGACAAGTAGACTCAGCCATAAAGGTCCAAATACAAGTTATATATATTTATGTTATAATTTTTTTCACTTTCGGGAAAAATTGAGCAATTTTAGAGGTAATGAATAAATTTTAGTCAAATGAGTAACTTTAGAGAAAATGAATAATTTTGAGTTAAATGGCAATTTTAGAAAAAAAAATAAACAATTATAAATTAACTAGGTTCTTAAGCATTTGAGATTATTTTAGGAAAAAGTATGAATTAAGGAGTATATTTGTACAATTGTAGGTTTAAATCGTATTAATTTAGTAATGATCCTTATATATGCTTGAGATTATTTGAGCATCTTATATGAAGGACTTATGTGGTTAAGGATATAGTTCTCGATATCGATTGATCATCATGTCAACGATGATACAGCTTACTCGAATACGGATGCCTGAATCTCTTATACTCCATTACATACATACTAGTTAAAATTTTCATTCCATTGTGAACAATATATTGCTCTTTTAACAAAGGAATATTGCTCATCTATCAAATGAGCATATTAACTATTTATACTTTTTAAAATTATTCATTTGTATTCATAATTGCTCATTTCTTTTAAACTATTTAATTGACTCAAAATTGTTTATTTTCTATTAAAATTAGTCATTTTATCCCTAGAAGCACGATCCTTTATTTACTTTTGGGTGTATAATAGACTTACTTTTGGGTGCCCCTCTAGCATTCAACATGAGATTCCCGGCCCCTTTAGTTCATGAAGAACAAGTGTGCAAATCTACAAAGGTCGAAAATACACAGCTTTTATATAATTTTTTTTTTATTTTTTTTCATGTTTTAGAGAGGGAGGGAGTTCATCCAAAATAATATGGAATTTCTACAAGTTTGATCTAGCAGGAAGTGTCAAAAATGGTTTTTGTTATTGTTTGCTTTTCGAGACAAATACTTTCCTCAAAATCGCAAGTCACTATAAAATCAATGAATACAGTAATCAAAGTATAGTGAAAATCATATCCACGATGAATTTTAAGTCTCTTTCTACGCACCATGTGTCTATGACATTATTCTTGGAGTTGCTCTACTTGTTAAAGGGTGAAGTACCGAGTACGAGGATGATCAAGAATCTAGACTATGACCAACAACCTAGAATAATTTTTCAAAAAAAAAAAAAGAAAGAATATAGAATAATGATCAAGAATCTAGACTAGAATATTTTTTAAAATAAAAGAAAGAATCTAGAAGCCCAAAAAAATACAAAACTACCAAAGTCCAACCATTTTTATAGGAGGTGTAACTTGTGAGAGATGTAAAATGCAATGGCATACGAAGTAACTCTAAGAGCGCATTCATATCCATATGGTTCAGCCAGCAGGATAAGGTTATACAAACTAGTATTAAGACTGGGCCTATTTAACAACTACTACTTTTGATTAGCTTTTAGAGGTCTAGTCAGGTCAAGTAACTACTCCAAATTTCATTTGAAAGAATAAAGCATCAAATTGTATGCTAAGCCACTGGCCCGGACCAAGCCGACCCGTTAAGGGACAGGGCCAGGCCCGGTTCCTTAGTGGACTGAATACGAATCTTGAATTTCCAACCCTGATCCTATTCAATTCTGTTCGTGAAAATTTTTTATTCGGCCCACTCCTTCAAACCGGACCGGCCCAATCGTTCAGTCCGGCTCGCTAAATTCGTTGGAAAAGAGCCGTTAATATAGTCGTTGATGCCGCCCCTATATAAACCGATGAATTCGGTTTCATTCCTCACAAATTCACTCTCAATTTCTCAATTACTACTAAATAAAATTAGCTTACTCTATGACTACTAATCTTCTTCTTAATTACTCTCTTAATCTTCATTAGGCATCTTAATTAGTTGGTTTATTATTCTTAATTTACTTGTTTACTACTACATTTCATAAAAGAAATGGCTTCAAGAGGTAGACTCAGCGTTAGCAGCTCGTATGAAAATACCGCGAATTTCGCTCAAGACTTGGAGCAACAACTTTTCTGTACTCCTGCTACTCAAGTTTCTCGAACTCCAACTTCGGAGACGCGTCCACTTCTTTTACTACTCAAGGTAACTCTTCAACTTCTAATTAATTAATGTTAAATTGATTAGTTATGTTAGATTAGTTGATTATGTTATGTTAAGATTAGTTAAATTGATTAGTTATGTTAGATTACTTGATTATGTTATGTTAAGATTAGTTAAATTGATTAGTTATGTTAGATTAGTTGATTATGTTATGTTAAGATTAGTTAAATTGATTAGTTGTGTTAGATTAGTTACATTATTTGATTATGTTATTTTAGGTTAATTAATTAGTTAATGAACTAATAAGGTTAATTATTGGCTTAACTTGATATGAAATGAAGGTGAAGGTGATGGTGAAGGTGGAGTACCCGAGTCTACTCACAGTAGAAAGAAATATTCACCTGTATGGCTATATTTCGAGAAGGTTTCGATGACCGACACTATTTTCAAAGGGAAGAAATTCATGTGCTATTGCTTGATATGAAAGCAACAAGGGAAGAAGCCAATAGCTTCTTATTCATGGAAGGCTGGTTATGGGACGGAGATATTATCCCGTCACTTGACTGGAGTACACGGAATAAACTTAGAAGCAGCTGAATTTGTAAGCGCAGCTGAATCGTCAAGTCAGACACAACTACACGGTGGGTTCCATTCCCGGAGAAGGTATACCTTTTATGTATAACGAAGATAGGATGATTGATGAAATGACTAACTTTGTAATTGCGGATGAATTACTGTTTAGCCATGATGAGAGTTCGAACTTCAAACATTTTGCTAGAACCTCATTACAACCCGCTTATAGACATGTCCTTAGTAACACACTTAAACTCCATACCCAAACTGCTTATTACAAATATAGAAGTAGTTTTATAGAAATATTTCACACCTTTAACAGTTTTATTAGCCTTATTAGTGATACATAAACATCTTGTTTTGGTGAACCTTTTCTTTGTGTAACCGCCCATTGGATAGAGGATGAGTGGTACATTAAAAATGTATCATTTGCTTTGAAGTTACGGAGGAGAGACATACCGGTTACAACCTTAAGGTAAGGATAATAGAATGTCTTAAGACCTTTCACTTGCTTAATAAAGTTTTTTCCCTTTCCTTAGATAATGCTTCGCCAAACACAAAATGCATAGATTATTTAATATCAAAACCTAGCTTAAATTTTTTGAACAGTGGAGAGCTTTTACCAAAATTAGTGATGTACTTACTAGTATGCTAAATGAATGATACTCTTACTTAAGTGAATTTCCCATCATATATGGTATAGCTGCTATTCTTGATCCCGAGGTCAAGACTTCGGGTTTAGAAAACGTGTTAAAATTTTACTATGTCACTCTAGGTTTACAATACGACGTCAATGCCTATATCGAAAAATGTAAAAATGTTTTATCTAGTTTATATGATTATTATACTTCTATTGAAGCACTTTCCCAAAATTTATCGTCGTCTAGTGGAAGTTTCGATATGCGATTCGTGTCAGCACTTAGTAGAATTAAAAAAAATCTAAAATATCGGCTTCTTCTTCTTCTTCTTCACTTTATATCATTAACGAATATCTTTCTTACAACATGAAATCAATGAAAAATTTTCATTTATTAAGTGATGGCACAATCATGAACGACAATTTTCCGTTTTGGCAAGAATTGCTAAGGATATTCTTCCAATTCTCGCCTCCTTTATTTCTTTCGAGTCTGCTTTTAGTGCAGGTAGAAGAATACTATGAGAAGACATACCGCTTATCTCTGGAGAGCATAAAAGTATGCGTATGTAAGAAAGATTGGGATCAGGCGGAGCGTAGGACCCAAGGATTGAGGGAGGAGGACAACGACGAAGATGATCCTTGGATGATGATGGACACGAGCGAATCAAGCGACAACCCAACAGATGAAGGAGGTTCGGAGACTGTCCCTGGCTAGGCTAGGCACCCCTCGAGGTACGTAACAGAATTACGTAGGCTTTGATTCCTTCGGGATACGTAGGTAACTTAATTTTGAAAATTAATATTTAATTTTTTAAATAAATTTTTATTTCCTAAATTAAGTGCAAGCCTTTCCTTTTTTTCCCAACCTCCAAAACATGTTTAATTAAAATAAATTAACAAGATAATGGATTATAAGTATATGTAATTAGCTAATTACGTGAATTAGTTTAATAATAAATAATTAGTTTAATAGTTTATTTAGTTTAATAATACATAAATATGAAATTAGATGAATATACGTAATTAGTTTAATAATACATAATTATCAAGAAAAAAAATAAAAAAGACCTTATTTAAAATTTTACAAAAAATGTCATTATAAGTGCATTATAAACGTTTAATTACATTTGAAATAATTCTTTATTCTAATTTGTAAATGTGCTTTTATGTAATTCGTTCTGATTCGTTTCAATTCGATTCGATACCAAATTCGTTTCGATTCGATACCAAATTCGTTTCGATTCGATTCGTCAATTCGATCCAATTCGCTAATTCGGTTCGTGTTTCGATTTTCAATTCGATATAAATCAACCCATTCACGCCCAGCCCAAAACCGGCCCGACCCTATGACCGGTCCGGTCTCGATCTCGAAATTCTGAGACCGACCCATGGCCACCTCTAGGCCTTGCCAAAGAAATAGTATTTTAGGATAGAAAATTTTGTGCCAAGGAAAAAGCACAATTCACATTTATATACATTTACTTGGTATATGATTTCATTCATAAAAAAAACACATTTATATTTATATGTACTTTACTGTATATCACACGTGTGGTGCTTCTGCCTAACCTTGCGATACCATTATCAAACCACAAAGACGGGAAGAAAATTCAACCCTGCTAACTCCAAATTTAGAGGATACCATGAAGCCTTGCACAAGATGACGTGTGGAATGGCATTACATTTGGAACACATCTTAATATTCGAGTATGGTAGCGACACTGTAATCCATGCAAGTGTGCAATATAGACTTCAATGGATCCGATCCAGCCAAAACAACAATCATTCATCAAACATCATGCCTTTGAGAAGGGCTCCTCCAAAACCCCGTATTCGTGAAGCGGTCCCACATCTGTCTATCCAACTCTACCGCAGACCCATCTGTAGAAACCTTTATCATCTCAAACTCCCTTGAATCGAAGTCCGACACTTCATCAACATACCCCTTACTATAAGCCTCATCCACACTAGGACGCGGGCCCCCCTCCTTCGCCTCCTCCAACATCCGTTTCTTCTTCTTCGTCAACAGCTTCTGCCGCTTCTTCCTCCACAGCCGGCGGCAGAGTGAAACCGGGACTTTATAAACGGCCAAGATAAAAAACTCAAACAAAACACAAGGACAACAGCAAGACACAACAACACAGTTGGCAGCCGTTCCTCCGGCGACTTCGCCGACGTTCGACAACGACTTTCTCCTACACCTGACAGGGACCTCCGGCGGACTAAGTATTCTAACGGGGGGAGGGAGTCGCTGGGTTTGAACAATACGACCCGTCATTCGAGAAAAAAAAAAAAAAAAAGGAGAGGGAAACTGTGGAAGAGAGGAGAGAGAAAGAAAGGGAGAAAAGACGAACATTATCTGGCGTGAATGTCATTATATAAGATTTTAAGACAAGTAAGTTTGATTAGTAAGGCGAACTGGCAGCAGCTTTATATTTGACCTTTCTCAAATTGCTCTTTGGCCGACTAGAATGGTGCCATGTGGCAATCAAACGGTTAATACCCGTTTTTGATTTTGGGATAATACAGAGGATGGATTAGGGCGTCAGCTGTGTATTGGTAGCTGTCTTTTTTTTGGCAATAGCTGTCATTAGTTTACTTATATTATTTACTCATTTTTTATCCCTTGTTTGGCGGTGAGTTCAAGTACTTCTAGAGTTGTACTAGTCGTCAATTATGGGGATGGGAGATGATTTTGAATTATTAAAATAAACTTACGTAGTACTATACAAAGACACCTAGTGGTAGTCTTAGTAATCATTTCAAAGCTGAAATTATTATGGTAAAGGTAAAATTTATATTTTTATTTATATACTTAAAGCTTTAAAATTTAATTATAAATTATCATTACGTATTATTTAAGTCGTATCTTATTGGATGTATATCAATGTAAATTTTTAGAATATTGAATTTTCATAATTTTTGTCATACGGATTTCGAGATTAAAAACGTTTAAAGTCGTGTCTTGAAAACGCAAAAAGTTAAAGCGCAAATAATCATGAACATATATATGTAGTAATATAGATGCATGACTACAACTTACCTTTTTTTGTTAAAAAAAAAATCTCTCCGCATTCTAATCATGGTACTCCCTCCGTCCCAAATTAGTAGCTACATTAACTTTTTACGGTCTTTAAAACACAATTTAAAACGTTTTTTCTCTAAATTCGTAAGACATAAATCATGAAAACTTAATATTTAAAATTTTACATTGACATACATCCAACAAGATTCCATTTGAATATATTATTTATTATAACATAATTAGAATTTGCGTTTAAACTTTGACTCCAAATATGTAAACATAGCAAATAAATTGGGACGGATGAAGTATTTTAGAAAAGCTAGTAAAATATTTTTAAAGCAATCAATTACATAGTACATAATTTATTAAATGGCATGGTAATGTTTCTCTCTTTCGTATGTTTAGAGCATAATACTATTTAATTTTGTATTGATTGTATGTGTATAATTAATCGTGTCAACCAACTGTATGTGAACTTGATTTCTCTATGATTTGTGTTCTTATCTCTGATAAATACGTACTAACTTGGAATAACGAATAAATTCAAATGTCTTTGAATTGTTATAACAAGAAAAAAAAAATACATTGTAATGTTGTGTATTGATGTCATGTTGTATTTATGACAGGCAGGGAATATCAAAATTTTCTTGGAAAGTCAATTAGTCATTCCACATCATTACTACAATTTATTTTTTTTTATTTTTTTTTTGTAAATGGAATTTAAAACAATTAGATACAGTACTTCACAATGAAATTAACATTGGTAAAGTTGAAACAAAAAGATAATGAACAAATGAAATCCTTGGAGCAATTGATTTTATGATCCAATATAATTATTTGGTTTTCTTGTTATTTGTTGTTTTAGTAGCTGTAGATATTCTCTAGATATATTATTAGGAGTGCAATGCAACATCCAATCTATACGCAATTTAGCTATCAATAATAGTATTCCTTCAAAAAAAAAAAAAAAAAAATCACCCAATAGTATACAAAGTAGGACATCCTAATAAAATAATTTAAATGAGACATGTTATATAAACAGTGGCTTACTTCGACATCTATTAACCAGTATTTGTCACAACTTACAAGTACTAAATTTCTTTTTAATTTACTCTGTAGCTAAAATAACTAAAAGCAAATTTTCTAACAACAAACCAGTCAGTCCAAATATATGATGGACTTACGATGTGTTCTTTACTTATTTAAGTAAAATTTATATTTATAAATTACAATAATAACAAAACTATTCATACTTTTACTTTAAAGGTATGTAGAGTTTTCAAAACAATACACAAACTTTAAACTCCGTATATGTCAAAAAAAAAAAAAACTTTAAACTCCGTGATCCCCATCATAACGTACTACGTGTTTGTGTATTCGTTACTATACTTTCATACTTTGAGTAGTGAGAAAAAAACTTGCAAAAACCTTACTTTGGGGTCAAGTAATGTACATAGAGGAGATTGCTAGTGGGGAAAAATCTCTCCATCTCTCTCTTATCTACATCAGATTTTTCACGGGCAAAAATTTATATTTATAACTCTTTCAATCAATGGGCTAAAAATTTCTCCATCACACTCTCTCTTACTTTTCACCATATCCCACTACATTTGCCACGTGTCAATTGTTGATTGGACCATATCATCAATTCACCAAAAGAAAAAAAGGAAAATGAAACACGTGGACCCCACTTCATGTGGTCCAATATATTTTGTTGCCCAATTCTAGGGCTGATTTCAATATACCAATGAGCAAGCAACAATTTCCCCACTAATGTGAGTGAGTGGGGGGAAATTTACCCATAAGTAAGGAGGAAATCCCACACTATGGTGAATGCTCTTATGTAGGAGTTTCTGAATCCCTTTAGCTAACAGTCTGCACAAATAACAAGGTTATTGACCTCGGGGATAGTGTTTTGAGGACACCCACTCCTATGCCTAAGTTATTGTTTTGACTAAGGATATATATCCTTACTTGAGGGATGTTATACTCTTGGAGTAAATGTGTGTTATCAATGTGTTTGATTTATGGGAGGAGTCCGACTCTTTGTACCTTGTCCATAAATGGGTATTTATAGAGTTGAAATTGGTGGGGCCAATTCAATTGCTTTTGTTGGGCCTTTGATCATGAAAATGAATCCCAGCTCATGTGTGAATGAGATTGGGAATGCCTAGGAATGAAGTTCGATGTCAGACTTCAGCTCATAGGCCCGATGAGGATCGGATCCATACACTTATATATGTATAGCAAGAGAGAAACCAGAGAAAAGTCCTGTTTGGTAATTAATGAGTAGCTGCATGTAATAACAGGTTATATATTAGCGGATTTGATCAGTGGGTTATATTAGCAAATTTGTCTTGCAAAATTAGTCAGTTGTATATACAAAAGTGTTTGGTAAATAGTGGTTAGTGGGTATAATTTTGATTGTATAAAATGACCGATATGAACATTAACACACTTTAATACACCATTTGCTTGTTTTTCCCCTTTTCCAATTAATTGTCAACCCTTTAATTCAAAGCATTACAATGTGGAACGTTTTCCAAACCAACCCTGTATTTACCAAACACCGACCTGCATTAGTATGTAGTTTGCTTTGGTCGATCCGAGAGTTAGTAATTTTGCTTGGGAGTTTGATGGAGTGGGTGGACTAAAATGAGGGGGTAGTATAAACACGAAATGAAGACCGAGCTTGTATATATAGTCCGTATTCGAGGAACGACGAGGGATCCACGTAAGTAAAAGAATAGATGACGAATGTTGTATTGACAACGATGGATCTGTGGTAAAATGAGACGGATGATGAGACCTGTCCGATACAAGTAGTCAACAATAACAACAGAGCCTGCCTCCAGATATGTACCACTTGTTTTACTCGAGTGGATCCCTCGTCGTTGAGATTCATGATTCATACTCCTGTAAAATGGCTACGTGATTGGCATAAATCACTTTCATAAATTACAGTCTATCCAATACTATTTATAAAAACAAAAAATGTCTAAATTTAAAGGCTCCTCTTATTAGTCAATTGGCAAGGATCTAATATAATGAGTCAAGTCTCACATGATATACCAGTACATAATTTATCTATACATTGATGGGAAAACATTATTCTCATTGAAAATTGAATACGTGAAACTGTTGGTTTAGACTAAATTGTACTCCGTTTGTGCTCGAGTGAATGGTAAATGCGCAAATTTATTTATCGCATACTCTTTGCATAACTGATGCCATACTAGGTGGCACATGCATGCCACGATCACCTAATTGAACACGTAATATGTGCAAGGTGAGGTGAGTACACCATAGCTCGTAGAAACAAACAGCACACTGTTAGATCAGGTCAGGGTATGAATGTAAGATGAGCAGCCCTATTCATTGCGCGTGTTCGTCTTATGGGTAGTCATTGCGTAAAAGCTATGTGATCATACGATCAATTCATCATCACCAGAGATTTAGATGTTGACAATAACAGCACATGTAAATATATGATTTGGTAGGTAATATAATGCACGTCCTGATGTCCACTGTGGCCTTCTCCGTAATAGAAACTCCAGCAGCAGTCCAACACTTGGGATGTACGTTGTACATCTACGGAGTTTATATTTAATTTACATTCTCGTCTTTCTCAAGAATGTGTCATCGACGAAACTGTAATCCCATTTTACAAACACAATAAGTTGCTCCAATTTGGAAAACACAAAATGTACACCTACATTAATATTATACGGACTACGGAACTCGACCTTCCTAATTCGTCATCCAAAATGACATATTGACATGGGTTATGTCCAGACATTAAGTGGGTAGGAAGTTGTCAAATTTATTCACTTGTCACACGAACCGTCAATAATTTTAATGTCGTATATAATACTTCTGTAGGTTCAGTCTTTAACTTGACTGTTATTGAACTCTGACAACTAACTTAAGGTCTTCTCAGCTTTGTTATTGTAACATTTGTTTTTGGTAATAATGTGTTATACTCCGTGCATTGTAGCATTTGTGATTATTTATATCTTTTCATAGTAATACATATTCTGTTAACTCTAACAATCTTAATTATTCAAAAAAAAATTAATGGTAATGGAATATTAGTTGATAAGTACGTTACAATATAGACTTGTGCTAGCTCATACATGTCATTAAAAAGCAAAGTCTATGTGCATAAATTGTAGGTTTATGCAATTATTTAGTTAAACAAAAAGTATAGACCTAATCATTTGTCTACGAGAGGCGGAAAGGGCATTGTCATTAAAAAAACATATGAGAGGCCAAGCAAACGTTTAGTTATCTATGGAAAATGCTTAAAACTAATGTCATTATGTCAAGTAGACAACTACTATAATGGAAAATAAGCCACGTATTTGATAATAATAAAACGTCACAATCTGATACAGGTCGGTTTGATGATAGTATGTAGCAATAGTGGCTGCATTTAGAAAGTGGGAAGTATATGATTGAAAATGCGGATATTCCAATTTGATTGCGATAGCGAATCGCATTTGGGCGGCCAATTATCTTGAAATCTTGAATGAATGATTAGTAGTAGCAAAATGGTGATGACAAAAGGTGGCAGGACCTCAAAACCCAAGGCCGATTAACTTGAATTAATGCTCCTACTTTTGCATGAAGCCAAGAAGTAAGCGAGCACAAATTGGCTTTTGCAAGTACGTTTATTAATTGATAGTGTTGCTCTCATAAATTACTTGGAAGCTAAGGTGAAACTGGGAGACAACCTTTCTAATTCTGCAAATTGAGTTTGCAATGACTAATAATAAATCAGGAGTAGACCATGGCAACGCTAGAATCTGTGAGAATCTTGGCTGACACAATACCCTGTGACAGACACCAAGCTAGAGCCAGAAAACATGAAAATGCCAAACTAATGGTCGAATTGTCCCGACCCACTATCGCTCCATCCATCCCTGCCACTATTTCCCAACCCATCCCCGCCTTACCGGTAGCGTATCAACCTGTACGGTAACTGAAACAGATCCATGACCAACCCGGCCTAGACAAACCATATCAAAGCCCAGAGGAAACCGAATATCAATCTCTAAAGGGTGCAAAAAACGTAAATGATCACTTCTAATAGTAGCCAACGAGGAGTGAGTCTCAAGAAACGAGTCAATTGATGCCAGACAAGATCGAACATCTCAGCATTTGTCAGGAAAGACCAAACCACAGAGACCAAAGTGTGGCCATAAATTCGAACAAATCATTCGGGGTAGGTAGTCTAACAGAAAGAGCAAGTTTCAAGCCCTTAACTCCTTCAGACCCGATTGGTACTAGAAATAGGAATGGAATAGGGATTGAAACTCATTTCCGACTAAAAATTGTTTGGTTTAGGCAAAAAAAAAAAAAGATTTTTAAATCCTTTGGGGTTCCAAACACTCTCAAAATCCACTTTTTAATTCCTTAAATTTTAATCAGGGTTCATCATGTATTCATTCAAAACCCGTCGTCCCGCTCTAACTTTTAGATGTCGCGTTATTATATTATTATAAACTTTATTATTATTATTATTATTATTATTATTATTAATGGTATTATCATTTTTATTCTGTTTATTAAATTGATTACTATTATCATTATTATTCATATATTTATAAAATTTATTATTGATATCATTAGTACCTTTTTATAATATTTATTATTATAGTTATTTTAATTAGAGCTATCAAAATCTAATCCGACTCAATAAACTACTTGAAACCGACCTAAACCTTACCTGATTATGACCTGAAAAGTGAGACCCATAAACCGACCTAAAATCAACCCAACACAATATGTGTCTGATCCATTACAAACCCGACCCAAAGACACCCCGAAACCGATTGAACACAACAAATAGCCGATATGACCTGATTTATAACAACCCCTAATCCGATAGCCCACTACCATAATTGACCTAAATTTCAACCAAAATCGAGATAGCCCACTACCATAATTGACTTACCTTAAAACTCGATATAACCCGTTTAAGAATCAACCCGGATTGACCTGAACCGACATTGACTCAAACTTAATTCGACCTGACGCAAACCCGAGCAAGCAAATAGCTGATTTGACCTGATCCAACCCGATTCGATAGGCCAAATTGACCCAATTTAACCCAAACCGATAAGTATTAACCCGCGATGGGTCAACCGAAAACTGATCCGTGGACTGATATACCTAATTTTAATATTGTGAATATATAAAATAAATATTTATTGTTAATATCAATATTAATGTTATTCATGTTTGAACCGAACAAGAAACTGAATCTCATTCTTGTGTTAAACCAAACAATTGAAAAGAGTTTAAAACTCCATTCCTACAATCCAAATAGGGTCTTAAAGCGACAAATACTTCAATTAATTCACAAAGAGCCACACCGGGGACAAAGAGCAATGGTGCACAGGCCTTGGAGTCTCAATTTAAAACATTTTTCAAGCTATTTTCAGCTAAAAAACTAGTAATCATTTCGAGCAAAATAAGTTTTGTCTAATTGCTACATGATGACTTCTTGAGAGTCAGAGATAATCATATTGGGAAAGCATAATTTGAATAATTGAATCACCATTTACTACAATTTACAGAAGAGTCTTCTCAATAGCTACATATTACAGTACTCCGTACAAACCAACTAGTCTATTTCTCCAGAGTTAGGGAGAACAGAAAAAAAAAAAAAACATGGTCTTGAAGATCCGAGGCTGGAGAACAACACTACAGTAATGCAAAATGCTAAATAGCTAGGGGCAATTTTAAAGACCCATCGAATTATAAGACCCCATATCTCTTCAAAGAAAAGTGTTTAGGGGTACAATAAATAAAAGAATTCCTTACATTTGCTAAAAAGTTAACCAACACCTCTTCAGATTTACATACCTCTTGAATACTATAATTTTGGTGCTGGATTGGCTGATATTGGCAAGTACAAGCGGCTATATCAAGAGTTTTAGCTCACTGCCAAAAAATCACCTGCCAATGAAGCCAAATAAGTGAAGGATGATAGCTAGGATGAGCATGCATATCGCTAAAACCATTCCCGATCTACCCAGTAGCCAATTCTTTGTCTTCTTTGCACATTCTACTCCTCTTTGTATTCTATCAGCCCAACGCATCTGAAAAAAATTCAAGGAGATATTTCAAGAGGCAATTGCAACATCTAATTTAAGCTGAGCATGTAAAAGATGATAGGGTACTGATAGAGCTATTTTCATGTAAAAGATTATAGGCAATAACAATAATATCATAAAATCTTGGTGAAGTTTTTGGCACAAAAAACCACAGGAGAAGATGTACAAAATATGAAAAGCACACACCCAGCTGGAAAATACAAGTAAACAGCAGTAATTCAAACAAAAAAACCATATTAAGCAAAAATAGAATTCCCCAGTCCAAATTCCAAAAATACAGATTGAGATTCCTCCGCAAAAGAAAGCAGAGCACACATGGGTAGTCGAAACTGTAGCCACATTAGCAAGTGTAGGCAAAACTTTGAGACAATGAGTACACGAGAGGGGTTCTACAGCTAAATATCAGGGAAACTATTCCTTCTTAATGATAAAATTGGAGGAAGTAATTCCCTAGGTATTCCATAACAAAATTCCAACAAAATTAGGCAACAAAATTTAGGCATGCGGTTTGAAGTTAACAGCACATAGACATCTCTTTGAGATGGTGTTATAATTTAGTGACTCATTACGATAAGAGGTAATAAACAGAATATACCATTTTATCTAGATCTTCGGGTGACAATGATGCCATAGCTTGTTGAGCTTTTGCAGCGTCTTCTTTAGAAAGATTGAGTCCAAATTGCTCACTCATGCTGGCCATCATATCCGGGCTCATATTTTTCATCATCGATGAGAACATCTGATAGGATGCCAAAAAAAAAAAAAACACAGAATGCATCAGCATTATGAAAGCATTAAAGACCTCGTCTCGAATTTAAATCACAGAGTTGGACTTAAATATTGATAAATATGTCAAATACAATGCACAGAGAAGGATGATAGCTAGCTCACTTGTCGCATGGCAGGATCCTTCATTTGATTTCTCATCTGTTCTTGCATATCACCCATTGATGTAGGGAAACTTGGTTGAGAAGTATTTCCATGATTGGAAAATGAACCAGAAGTTCTGATACTCTCACCAATAAAATTATTTCTATCCACAGAACCATCCTGACTTGAAGTGAATTTTGAACTAGACTCTGAACAAATTCTACCACTTGATGACCCTGATGAGCTGGGAACCGAGTCCTTTAAAGAAGAAGCCATCTCAAACATCCTTTCAAGTTCCTCAGGTGACATCTTACCCATCATATCACCAGCTGTTTTAAGCATTTCAGGTGACAAATTTGGGGGAATTGAACCAGGTCCAAAATTACCATCAAAAGGGGAACCATTAAAAGGTGAATTTCCACCCTGAAATGAGGAGGCCATTTGCACCATATTTTGGAGTTCCTCAGGTGACATTCGTCCGATCATATTTGATGCTGTCTTCAGCATGTCAGCAGGAACCTCTCCACCATTTCCAGAGCTCATTCTAGCTAGGATTTCAGGATCAGCTTGAGACATGAAATTCTGAAATGATCTGCAGACAGAGGAGTACAGATATCATCCCATTTATTATATGTCATACATAGTCTTTACCGTGACTTTTCACTTTCAAGCAAACAGCAGCAAGAAACTGAAACTTAGAAGCCCAACCATAAATAGATTTAAAAAATAATTACGAAACACAAGGAACAAGTTGTTTCTTATAAGCAAGGAACATGCAATTCTAAACCAACTTAGCACAGCAAATTCCACAATTGTCCAGAAAATAAGAGATACTGAATGATAAAAAGAAAAGTCAACAAACTTGCCTGAGTGCGTCAGGATCATCTTTCAATGCCTGCAAACTTTCTGATTCTGCACTTGGTCTGTTACTAGTAGTTTCTGACTGACCTCTAAGATGACCAACGCTTTCCTCAGGGTGAGTCACTGAACAATATTCACTCGCTCTCTTAACATTCACAGCTGACACAGCCTCGGCATCTTCAGTTTTTTCTTCAATAACCAACCCAGTAAGACCCATCGATATAAGTGATTCCAATCAAGGCCAAATGACACCAAAAGCAATGATTTATATTAATTACACCATTAAGTCAATAACTATACCTGTAGGAGTTTGTGTAAGACCTTCTTTTTCTAGACTTTCTTCAGCCTCCCTGTAGAATAAAGTGGAAAATCATCATTTCAAATAATCCTTCAGTGTCTCAACAAAAAGCTCTTCACAAACTTATATGGAGTACTTGAACATGGATAAAAAGGTTGTGTTGGTAAACATAATATCCAAATATGCAGAGTCAAATCATTAAGGCAAAAAATCCCAGAATACCTTAGAACTTCAGCAATTGTGTCATCACCAGGGGTAACTTCAAGAGCCTTTCTCAAATCAGAAACAGCATTCTAGAACAAATGAAAACAGTGTAACTAAATAAATATCACCAAACAATTTTATACACATTAAAGCCCTAATGCAGTAACCTGATAAAGGTCATCTAAACTCTACCAAACCAAAAAGAAACAAAAGAAAAAAATTACCTCTAGTTGACCTAATTCTTTGTATGCTTGACCCCTGCGGTATAAGGCCTTGACATTCTTTTCATCATAAGCCAAGACCTGAAACATAAATTTACAAAACCATCCATCAGAATAACATTTCCACTAATTGTTTGCCATTCTGGCCACATTGCGCAAAGAACATAATGAGGAGAGAGGCGGAGACACCTAGCTACCACCAGTTCCTCCAAAGAATGCAGCATTTGGGAATATGGGGTCTGGTCATTGGAACAATATGGTGTTCAGGAAGAATAGTTTTCAATAAAGAAAAATACCTCACAGCCTTCTTTGATGCAGTCATGAAATTGTCCTGTTTTTAAGTAGCATGACATCAGATTAAGTGAGCATACTAATTGCAGAGCTCTACTTCTGGCAACAGGGGCCACTTGTAGATTGTTCTTTGCCTACAAATAAAGATGCCAGCAGATGAGGATCACAAACCAACAATTATCTCAACAACAAAGAAAACAAACAAAAATATAAAATACTCACTCGTAAGTATTTTTGAGCGGCATCATGATACTTTCCCTTACTGTGAAGCTCATTTCCCTGAATAATTGTAAAAGTCATAAGCGCAAGCAAACTGGGATTTCAAGAAAAAATGATTAACCTATTTATGAACAAAAAAAAGTTCAACTCGCAGTAAAACTCTCGAAATGGATATTAAGTATAGTAATGTAGCAAGCATGGGCATTATACGTGATTCCTGATGCAAAACGACGGCAGTAAAGAAATGCATCAAACAAATTCAGAAAGTCTTCCGTTCTAGCTCATGATTATCACAAAGTTAAAATGCTAGTTTGCACATAAATCAAGTATATAAATTGTTTAATTCATTAAAACATCACTATGTACGGGCGATGTAAGTTCAACCAGAAGAACAACTTGAAAAGCATGCCAACGTACATTATGGCTAGGGATGCTAAATCATCGAGTCGAGCCCAAGTGGTATTAGGGCTCGAGCTCAACAAAATTTGACTTGGCTCGACTCGAATTCGACGAGCTTGTAGTATTTGAGCTGGGCTCACACTCAAAAGTAATGTCGGAGACTGTGCATCGTATTAGCCCAAATCAATGCCATTTGTTTGCTTCATCAAGTACATAAGAGTAAGCTTTTATAACACCCCTCCTTGTTACCTTCTCATTTTCTTCTGATGTAGGAGATCCAAAAAACAAAAGTCAAACTCCTCTTTCGTTATTTCTCCATCCTGATACACCTAGGGGGAATCCCCATCATCATAAACACGTAAGGAAGCTGAGATGGGATTTTACCCACGAGTTTGCTGGCAAGCGCTTAAATCCAATACCTTGAGCCGCAAGCAAATGAAATTGTTGGGATTTCCCCAACAAATGAATTTCCAAGCAAAGCGTTTGTAGCCTAAAATGACGACCAACTTAAGGTGGGATATTGTCGCTTGCCGCTGGAAGTGTTGTAGGACTACTGCTATAGGACTGATCGAAGGTTGTTGTTCATAGTTGGGGTTATAGGCTTACATCAGCAGTGGCTAATGGTTAGAGATTCTTTAAGTAATAACCCAAAATATGAGCTACCTAAATTTCTTAACATAATCTACACGGTTGCACCTTTCATGTCCCTTAGTATTTCCTAACTAAACGCTACAACAAACTTAATTTATGCTTCACACCCTATATGATATCTAGTAAATTTACATCAAGAATAGGTAAGATTCTGAAAATGTTAAAGGACAGAAGTTTTATTGATTCAGACTGTAGCAATTCAGTAAATCAACAAAACAAAACAATCTCCAGTGGACAGTTGTAAGTTCATAACATTTTGCTAGTAAGAAGAAAATAACATGATTCATCTATCAATAATTGTGTGCACTGCAAAACAGTGAGGAGGCAGACTATTATACTGGTAATACAAGCCAATATAGTATTTACACAGAAGCCAAAGTCAAGCAGACTTCCAATATAGGATTAACTGCAGATTGCTGTTTATTTGGAGGGCTTCAGCAACAGAGGCATGAAGCCTTGAATTACTAGCTAAAAAGACTAATAACCAAAAAAATGAGCAAAACTAGACCGCTTAAAAATAGGCTGCATCTTCCATCCCTAATGGGGTTTGGGTAAAGGATTGAGATGCTGAAATTGTATACATTCAAAAAGCTATCACAAGAACATAAACAACAAGACCCTTGTTAAGAGCTAAGATTCAATAGAAACAAAACCAATCTTTGATTTGATGGCTAATAAGGTGAGAACATTGGTACTATTCCCTCTAAAGGCAGGAATAGACAAGGCAGTGGTTGGGATACCTATGATTATTGTGTTTAGAACATACAAGTACAATGTAATTTTAAAACGAATATGACTCCTTCATCTGATTGTAAGTCCAGGCCAAAGATATTTGTACAAAAATATGGAAGCCATTTTGCATAAAAGTAGGATTAAAGTTGTAACCTCTCCCACGGAAATATAGTGAGAGGAAGATGAATAGTCCGGTTGTACAATCACCTGGACTCAAAGAGATCAATGCTCTATTTTATAACCTTGTCATCTTGTATTTCTTGACAATGTTTTGACGTGGGACAAGCAAAATTTCATCACTCCTATTCACTTTCCTCTTATGTTACACACACACACATATATAGGGGAGGGATTCAATGAGAAGAGTGCTTAAAATAAGAAGAATAAGAAGAAATCTTGACCCTTCAAATAATAAAATCCAATGCTAGAGATTTCACGTAAAAAAAAGTTACTATAACGGTAAAAATGATCACTATAACAATAAAATGAGTCACTATAAGTGAAAAAACTACTTGGTAACTATGAGTCAAAAAAAGGTCACTATGTATACGTAAAATATTATGCGTTGGATTTAGGAGATAAGGAATCAAGATATCTTTTCATCCTTCTCATTTTAAGTACTCTCCTTATTTTAACTTTTATCAAGCTTGTTAACAAATTTTCAAGACCGAACTCGAGTCAAGCTCTATTTGACCAAGCTTTAAACGAGCTAAGCCCAACTAGCTAGGTTCGTTAAGCACCCCTAATTATAGCCATCAATATGTACTTCCACCGAGATGTTTAAAAGTCAAATAACAATACCACCAACAACTTACATGAGTAAGGACAAAAAATACAGAAATAGCACAAACACACATTGTATCATCAGCAATACATACTCAACTATCATAAGATGTTCCAATCAATTCGTAACAGGGAATACAATATAGGATGGTATGAGCTCACCTGTTTCTTTAGTGATTCAGCTGCATTTAACTCGTAGGTTAATTGAGCATCAGCGCGAGCACGCATAGCGGCAATTTCATCGGGTGATGCATTAGCCATCTTTTCACCAATCTGAGCCATTTCTTCAGGACGAACATTCTTCAATTGTTGAGCAGCCATCTTAAGGTCCTCAGGCCTCATATTCTTCATGCCTTCAGACGCCATCTTAAGCAACTCCGGATTGGACATCATCTACAACACCAATCACACACAACAATGACTACAACATCACACAAACACATAACCAACCCATGCATTATAACTTACAGTCTCAATCACACTTCCAAATCAAGTTCCAAACTTTTCCTCCTAAACATGATCTTACCTAATTAATCCCCAATAATTCCATTCAAATTCCTTAATTGTGATTAATCGTTGCTAATTAACTCATAAGCACCACGTTACAAACTAAGGATCCACATTACAAGATAAAAATCTCTACTAATTAATACCACACGCTTTTAATGTTTATGCTTAAGAAAAAAGAAACAAGTTGCAGCTAAAATTACACGAAGTATTCCAAAAATTGAAAAAAAAAACAAAAAAAAAAAGAAAAACCTGCTGTTGGATCTTATCCATCTGATCGGGAGACATGCGGCTCATCTGCTCTTGCGCGAGGCGCATCAACTCAGGATCCATCATTCCGTTAAACATCTTCGATTCGATCAACTTAGGGTTTGAAATCAACGAATTCCAATTGAGATCAAATCGGAACAGGGATTCGATGATTACAGAGGATTATTTTTTATATGAAAGGTAGAGTGATTATATATTTATACAATTAAAGAGAGAGAATTCGGCCACAGTTCGGGAATTGACGATTGTTAATTAGAGGAGATATATGAGGGATTGAGGGCCAGTGGTGGTTTTATATATATATGAAATGGGTCGCCTACCACAGTTGAATTTGAATTGGATTTGGACTCTCACAACTAAGAAGTAGGGTGTCAGTTTGAATTCTCGAAATAGATTTGAATTGAAACTAATTGGGTTGGTATTGATTGTGTCCAATTGAAATGGATGTTTAATTGTCTTTTAATTCTTTCGATTTGTATTATTAATTGGGTCGTATTCGATTGGTTATCTAATTATTTGGATTTCGATCGTTTTTTGTTTGTGTCAAAAGTACTTCGGCTTAGGATCAATTCGTATTTAAATGGGTTAATCGACTTACTTTAGGTTTTGTGGACTTTTAGTTGAGTCAAACTGAGTCATTTTGGGTCAATTTTGTTTGGGTTTTGAAGGGGTATGACAATTTATTTATGGTTATATAGATTTCGAATAATTCATTTGGACAAGTTGTCTTAGTTACGGTTGGCATATGGGTCGAATATCGAGATTAAATTATGTTATAAATCGTGTTTTATAAGTTATATTAGGTCGTAATTCTTTAAAAAATGACAACATACACATAATGTTCCATAAATACAATTTTCTTTTTTAAAAAAAAGTTTGTAAACATAAAAGTAGGAAAGTCTGAAACATGGCAAAATACAACTCTAAGGAATAAATTTTAAAAAAAATTCCCTCACGCATTTATGTCAAATACTAACAATTATTGGATTTTTTTTTATATTCTAAAACTTAAAACCTGACAGTTTTTTAAAAACACTCTTAAAGTTTAAGATTTAGTATCAGAGTAACCATAAATGACATGGGTGAAATCAACACTAGGGTTTCTACATAGGTTGGTCATATAAACGCTAGTTGAAAATCGGATTAGGGGTTGCTATAAATTGGGCATTGTCATATTATTGTCGGGTTGAATATGAGTTGAGTTGTTTATGGATTAGTTAAAAATTGGGTTAGGTTGTTAACGGATTGTACCAATTTCGAATCGAGTTGTCTTTGGGTTGAAAGCAGGTCGAGTTCAGGCCTGATTGAGGCGAGTAGGGTCAAGTAATGTGTTTCACCTTTCTAGTTGAAAAAGGTTGAGCTTACCGGAAATGACTGGACATTGGTCAAATTAGTAGTTCGAGTTGAGAACTGTCAACTATACTTAGAAGCACCACGATCCAAAAGGTGAAAAAAAACCTCATTATGGATCACATACTATTTAAAGCAATTACAAGCACACCCTTAAAATTGTGTCCCTCTATGAAATTAATAGTCCTATACACATATCCGATACCTAAATTATACTCTCAATGACTTAGAAATATTAAGATTAGGGATTTTAAGAGTCTAAACACCTTATATAGTTTGTATTAATTTTCACCAAATAAAATTTATTTATTTGAACTAGCTTTTATTATCTTTCCCATTGAATAAAGCTGATTTTTTTGCTGACATGCAAATACCTAAATCCCTTAAATTTTATTCATTATAAAGATTAAAAAAATCGAAATGAACGATAGATGACAAGAATGAACAATCCGATCAAACTCAAAACACACAAATCCGAAAACTTTTAGTGATAAGATCGAAGCTAGCCTCTTGAGCAATATTATTTTGCGAAATATAGAAGCCTTGAGCGCCACGGCGGCACGGCCACACGGGTTAAGGATTAACCGTAGCATCAGTGGGTCCCTAGAGGCTGGAGGCATTGAGCCGTGACATATTGTTTTTGTTTTTTTTTTTTTTGACAAGAACCGTGACATATTGTTGCTGTTTACACAATGGAATCAAAATCAGCACAAAAACAGATTCGGAAAATGTGCATCCTGGCAAAACTACACTCGCGGGCCATCTCATCGCATATTATGGAGGTGGAGTGTTGCGCCCCAAACAAACAACGAGTTGGTTAGTCCAGATACTTAGATTCCTCTATGAAGAACAACATTGTGAGTGTCGTATCAATCTGAGAAGTATTTGTCTGATTTTCTGGTGAGATGGGTGTTGATCAAATTCACGACTTGGTTGAGGATGATGTGGTTTCAGCCTCAGAAGGGGAGTGTAGCTTTTGTATGTGCGTTGGATGATTGGGGTTTTACTGTTCGAGGGTTTGCCGAGTTTTATGCCTGTAAGTATAATTTTAATCCGGAGGCCATGAAGAAGCCGTTGTGGGGTCCTTGGTACGAAGTAGATAGTTGGGAAGAAGGGGTTGAGGGAAGGGTGTAATGTGAAGCCTATGTTTGTTGAGTTTGTGTTGAAGACGTTATGGCAGGGTTCATCAAGGGGTTCATGAGTCTGATGGAGTTGAGGAGGTGGTAAACAATGTGATGGCCAGGTAATACTTCCAAGTGCCTGACTCCGAACGTAATCATAAGGATCCTAAAGCTGTTCTTCAAGCTCTTATGAGTCCTTGACTTCCCCTGTAGGATAGTATCTTGTCTATGGTGCTTAAATGATTGCATGACCCCTTTACTGCTCATTCAAATCGAATCTCTCGTTTACTGCCTATGAGAGAAGTCGTGGATGAGTTTGCTCAGTCTGAGGTGTTTCCGGAGACTATGTAAGCAAGTGTGGAAAATTGTGCTTCGAGTTCTGATGCGACTACTGTTGCTTTTGTTGCTAAGATGTTTACTGTCCCTAGGAAGATGATTTCTTACAAGGGTCCAAATAGGGATATTTTGAATGATTTTGCGGATGAAAATGAAAACAATGCAAACTCTGATGTATGTTTTCTTGCGTTTGCTAGGACATTTAGTGGAACTCTCATTGCTGGGCGGAGAATCTGTGTTCTTTCTGCTTTGTATGATCCACTGAAGGAGAGGCAACACACAAGCATATACAGGAAGTGTAGGAATTTAGATGCGATTAGCGGAATTTCAAGAAACGATTTCTTAGCACCTAACACAGGATCTCATGCATATAATAATACGAATTATTAGAACAGTATAACATACTCTTGATGCGTGAATTTCTCGAAGCAAAAGGGCACGTTTTACGGAGAATTTTAGAACGTCAGATGTCGTTCCTCTAGTATTGGTCCACAAGCAGGATTGGATTACCCACGTATACTAGTACGGAATCAAGAACAGTTCTTGATTGCTTTTTAGGGTTTTAGGTTATGTGAGAAAAAGCAAAAGCTAGTATTGAAAAAGAATTGATTAAATATTTCAACCCCATATATATATATATATATATATATATATATATATATATTATATATATATATATATATATATATATATATATATATATATATATATATGATAATCAAGTAACTCGAAGTGAATCAATTACCTAATTTGATCAACTTACAACTCTCACATAAGTATCTGAGATTTATCCAATCACTGCTTATTTGTGTGACCTCATAGGACTCAGTTACAGTTAGTAGTATACTAATCTAATCAGTATACATATTATAGTTGGTTTCTAGTAAAACACTATAATTATCTAAAATAACTGAATTTCATTATCTCCATAATTCATCCTAATTATATCTAATTTATTACACTTGTTGAGGACATTCCTTCAATCTCCCACTTGTCTGAAAACAAGTGTGTAACCATAAACTCCTTAAGTCTCTTAATGTCGAATTTGATGGTATGATCACATCTCATGTCACCCATACCAATATTCAAAACATTTCTTGAAATCTGAGCTTGAACTGTCCAAAACAAATGATTAACTCTTAATCCATTTGAGCACGACCATGCATTTTCCAGTTCTTACCCTCCAAGAGGCCCAAGACACCAATCCTAACAATTAGGAGGACTTTATTCAATCTTGTATAACCAAAACTCCCACTTAATTTTTAGCAATCCCGAACATTCCCTTTATAACCTCCTTTTACGGCACGACGTTTGAGAATGTCAAAGACGTACTAATCACTAAATGAGAATAGTGTCATACTCATGTCAAAGGAATCCACTAAATATAATAAATGAAATTCTTAAAATATTTTATAGAATATCAAGCAGGTCTATCCAATATGTATCCATATACATATCCATGTAAATGACTAGACATCTCCATGTCCTCATAGCCCATGAAACTGCGCTATCAATCAACTTACATACTAGTCCTTGAATGAATCATTTATGTCCAAGTTAATGATTCGGACCAGGGACTAACAGTATTTTATGACCTCGATTTACTTAATAGGGTTTCATTCATCAAATCACGCATTTGACAAGCCTATCGAGAGTTATATAATACTTTGGACATTTTATCTAAACCCAAACCACATTTAAATAAGAATAAAACTTTATTGATAAACATAAATGTACATATCTAAGTGTTTTATGTCTGTGACTAATTTTGAAATAAAATAGTACACAACTAAAGCCACTCTCCAATATGCTTAAGCCCTAAACCCCTAGTATGACTTTCATGCTTGGGTTGAGGCAACGGTTTAGTTAACGGATCAGCGATATTATCGTCCGTGTAAATCTTGCAAACAACCACATCCTTCCTTTCTACTATCTCTCGAATGATGTGAAACTTTCTAAGTACATGTTTGGACTTTTGATGCGATCTTGGTTCCTTGCTCTGAGCAATGGCACCATTATTGTCACAATGTAAGACAATACCATTTCCAATACTAGGTACTACTCCTAGTTCAGAAATGAATTTCTTCATCTAAACTGCTTCCTTTGCTGCATCAGCTGAAGCAATGTACTCAGCCTCTGTTGTAGAATCAGCTATGGTGCTTTGCTTTGAACTCTTCCAGCTCACTGCCCCTCCATTTAGACGAAAGATGAACCCAGATTGAGATCGGAAATCATCCTTGTCTGTTTGGAAGCTTGCATCCGTGTAACCTTCAACAATCAATTCATTTTCACCTCCATACACTAAGAAATGATCCTTAGTTCTTCTCAAGTACTTAAGGATATTCTTAGCTGCATTTCAGTGCGCGTCGCCTGGATTCGATTGGTATCTGCTACACATACTCAAAGCATATGAAACATCTGGTCGAGTACAAACATGGCATACATAATGGACCCTATAACTGAAGCATAAGGTACATTACTCATTTGCCTAATCTCATCAATGTTTGAAGGACATTGAGTCTTGCTTAGCGATAAACCATGTTGCATTGGGAGGAAACCTCTCTTAGAGTTTTCCATATTGAACCTAGTAAGAACTTTATCAATATAAGTTCTTTGACTAAGTCCAATTAATCGTTTAGATCTATCTCTATGGATCTTGATCCCCAAAATGTACTCAGTCTCTCCAAGGTCTTTCATAGAGAAACAATTCTTTAGCCATTCTTTGACAGAGTCAAGCATGGGAATATCATTTCCTATGAGTAATATGTCATCTACATATAAAATCAAGAAGGCAATGCTACTCACACTAAACTTCTTATATACACAAGATTCTTCTTCATTTTTGAGAAAACCAAACTGTTTGATAGCCTCATCAAATCGAAGATTCCAACTCTGAGATGCTTGCTTCAGTCCATAAATGGACTTTAGAAGCTTGCACACCTTCTTAGGATTCTCGGGATCCACAAAACCCTCAGGTTGTGTCATATACACATCCTCTTTCAAGAACCCATTCAAGAAAGCAGTTTTGACATCCATTTGCCAAATTTCATAATCAAAGAAGACAGCAATCGCTAGGATTATCCGAATGGATTTAAGCATTGCAACTGGTGAAAAGGTCTCATCATAGTCAATACCGTGAATCTGTCTGAACCCTTTTGCAACCAATCTAGCTTTGAAAACATCAATGTTTCCATCCTTGTCTATTTTCAATTTGAAAATCTATTTGCAACCAATAGGTGTAACCCCATCAGGCAAATCAACCAAGTCCCATACTTGATTCACAGACATGGATTCCATTTCAGAATTCATGGCTCCAAGCCATTTTTCGGAGTCTTGACTCACCAAGGCACCTTTGTAGCTAGTAGGTTCCTCATGTTTTAAAATCATTATTTCAGAACTTTCAATTAACAAGAAGTCCACAAACCTCTTTGGTGGATTTCTTGGTCTACTAGATCTATGAGGGGCAACAACAGGAGAAATTTCCTTCTCAACAATTTGAGAATTTTCGCTCGAATTAGATTCGAGTGGAGCAGTAGGAGGTTCAACTATTGAATGCTCTTCCTCCAGTACAAGGTCATGCATAGGAGATGGTTCATGCATTGGATGCACAACCTCTACCGTAGGCAGTGACACAAGTACCTCTGCTTCTGATATGGGTTGAACCACATCCGTTTGTTGCGCTTCTCGAACTTCTTCGAGAAATACATTACTCCCACTTACCTTTTTGGAAATGAAATCCTTTTCCAGAAAGGTACCATCCTTAGCAACAAACACTTTGTTTTCATGACGGTTGTAGAAGTAATAGCCCCTTGTTTCTTTAGGATAACCTACGAAGAAACATTTGTCGGCTTTGGGAGCAAGCTTGTCAGGCTATAAACGTTTTACATAAGCCTCGTAACCCCAAATGCGTAAATAAGACAGGCTAGGAACTCTTCCTCTCCATAACTCATATGGTGTCTTATCGACTGCCTTGGACAGAGTCCTGTTTAGCATAAAAGCAGCAGTTTCGAGAGCATGTCCCCAAAAGGATACTGGAAGGTCAGCAAGACTCATCATGGATTGAACCATATCTAATAGAGTTCGATTTCTCCTCTCAAAAACACCATTCATTTGAGGTGTTCCAGGTGGAGTTCATTGTGAAAGAATCCCACAACTCTTCAAATGATCACTGAACTCTTGGCTCAAATATTCTCCACCACGATCTGATCGTAGTGCTTTAATTGTCTTACCAAGTTGGTTCTCTACTTTATTTTGGAACTCTTTGAACTTTTCAAAGGATTCTGATTTATGTTTCATTAAGTAAATATACCCATATCTACTTAAATCATCAGTAAAAGTTATGAAGTAGCTATAACCTCCCCTAGCTTTTGTACTCATTGGTCCACATACATCTGTATGTATTAAGCCCAATAGTTCAGTGGCTCTTTCACCTTTTCCAGAAAAAGGTGATCTTGTCATTTTGCCCATCAAACATAACTCACACACATCAAATGATTCAAAATCAAAAGATGTTAGAAGCCCATCTTTATGTAACTTCTGAACGCGATTTTGGTTTATATGACCCAAGCGACAATGCCATAGATAGGTGGGGTTTATATCATTTGATTTATGTTTCTTGCTTTCTATGTTAAGTATGGGCTTATCTTGGTTAAGTAGATACAACCCATTAGTATTGTTAGCACTAGCATAAAACATATCATCCTTATAGATAGAGAAACAACCTTTCTTTATCGTAAAAGAGTATCCTTCATGATCTAATACATGAATCGAAACAATGTTTTTTATTAATATTAGGAAGAAAATAACAATTATTTAGTTCTAATACTAATCCAGAAGGTAGAGGTAGATAATAAGTTCCAACTACTGTGGCAGCAACCTTTGCTCCATTAGCTACACGCATTTCTACCTCTCCCTTAGCCAGCTTTCTACTCCTTTTGAGTCCCTCCACATTTGAACAAATGTGAGAAGCACAACCGATATCAAATACCCAAGAAGAAGTAGAAGTTGCTAAATTAACTTCTATAACATAGATACTTGAATTAGAAGCACCTGACTTCTTGTCCTTCAAGTATATGGGGCAATTCCTCTTCCAATGACCAATCATGTCACAATGAAAGCATTTGCTTTCAGCAGCCACCCTTGGCTTTGCTGTAGCACTTGGCTTTTCAAAAGATTTGGAAACAACTTTTTGTTTGCCATTTTTAAACTTCTCTTTGCCAGCCCCAACCTTCTTAAAACCTTTTCGATTTTGAACCATAAGAACATTTTTCTTTGGCTCAAAATGGATGTTTTGCTCAGCGGTTATGAGTATCCCATTCAACTTATGCAAATTGAAAGGCAATGAATTATTGTTGTAGTTACTAGACATGATATCTACAATAAAATATGCAAGATTTAATATGTTTATTAAAATGAGCTTTATGTATTTAAACCTTTTAAATAATAAAAGTTACATGCACTCAATTCATTTAAAATGTCCCTTTTTGAATTAAGTGATTCCAAGATCCTAACTAAAATAATTTTAAGCGGACTTTGGCCCTACTCTTAAAGTTATTTTATCAAGGTAAGTAAACTCTTTACTAATTACAACACTTGTAATTCTTGGTTGATAGGTGATAACTCCTTATCTTATTCCTATCCCTTTGCTTCAAAACCCAAAACCTTTTTGATGATTTTGTTGAATATAACCAAACAAGACTTGTAAGTTTCCCAAATTTACCCTATTTATCCTAAAACCATTAGAAACACCCTGCTTAGGCAGAACCTATCACTAATGATCGAAGGCTTCAATAGGTGTTTGTTTGGAAAAGCATATTAACTCAATATTAAATAGGGACCTAAGTCATGTTGGTTTATTTAAAGGCAAACTCATAACATAAATAAAGTAACATAAACTTATAAAGCATATTTAAAGCAATATAAAATGCGAAAAGTAACTGTGATCCTAGTATGGCCCCTAAACCCTAGAGACTACTCTGCATGGGTTTCGTACTTAAAATATCATGGATCACCATCCTAGATTATAAATGGATCTTCACTCCTTGGATCTCCATCTATAGTGAATAATATATTATTTTTGAAATTTAAAATAACAAATTTGAAATAAATTACAAAAATACAAACGATGCGCAGATCGTACTTAGGATACAAAAATACAAACGATACGCAGATCGTATTTTCTATCCTAATTTGGGTCATACCAGTCATCTCATGCAATCACAATATCAAATATTATAAATTGCATAAAATAATGATAACAATAATAATATCATATATTATTAAGTGCATAAAATTCAAAAATAATATCACATATTATTAACCAAAATGCATAATAACATTTATTAAACATTAATAATTTAACATGTCATTAAAACTATTAAAACTATTAAAACTAAAACAACATGCTAAAAGAAATTATTACTTAACTTATTAATCAAATTAATAAATTAAATAATAAATCAACCAATAAAATATGCCATAAAATTATTAAAATGACATATTAAGTCTAATTTAATTAATCAAATTAATTTAAATTAAACATTAACAACAGAAACTACTAATATTATCATTATATTAGAAAATAAATATCATGATATTAACAATTAAAAGCAATTTATTATTCAATTTATTAATCTCATTAATAAATCAAATAATAATTCAATCATATATAAAATATGCCTTTAATGCACAAAAGCCTTCATCATTTAATTCTATTAATCACATTAATACAATCAAATAATGTTCAAAAACAATAAACCATGCCATAAAGCATTTACTATTTAAATATATTAATCATATTAATAAATTTAAATAATAACGAAATTTGGCATTAACAAAAATTTCAATTTTACTAATCATATTAATAAAATTAAAACATTAATTATTTAATGTTATTAATCATATTAACAAATTAAATAACTTTTCCATCAATAACCATTATTGACTAATCTAATTAACTTTATTAACCATATTATTTTGATTAACTTGATTATTTTGATTCAATTAAAATTAAAATTGCTAATTAATACCAAATTAATTAGGTGATTCAAATTGCAAGAAAAAAAATAAAGGAAGAAGGTATGGCTTAGGACAAGCGGGCTCCAGACCCATTCGGCCCGTCGTGGCCCACGCTGGGCAGTAGCCAGCAAGCACACAGCCACGAGCCTGCCACCCTCTCACCTATCTCCTCTCGCTGGCGATTATACACGGCAACCCATTCAAAACAAACCCCACCCCCAGACTCGCCGGAAGCCGGCGAACAAAACCCCCTTAATCCCACCCACGTTCGACCGTCGTAGCCTAGCCACGGATGCTTCAAAGTTTGCGCAACAATTGGGCATTTTGGGTGAATTTCGATCAACTCTTGTTCGAATTAGGGGTCTAATTAAGGGCAAAACATTTGACTATCAAATGTCCATAGTTTGGTATGAATTAATTGTGAAATTTCTCAAATTTCATGCAATTCATTCAATTTGGGACAAAAGTTAGGGTTCTAAGTTTGAAACTTTAATTGGCAATTATTAAACGAGTTTCAATGCATAAAACCACAATCAAATTGTTTATACATGATACCTAACAATAATCACACTTGATTCAAACAAAATCATGCCCAAAAATCATATTTTTGTGCTTGAATGAATTCAAACTATGGGGCCTTTGAAGAACACGAAAAAAAACCGAAACTATTTCAATTAATTACGTGCTAATAATGATTAATACTAGCATCAAATGCATTAATATTAATCAATTCTAATTGATTAAAGCCAATTTGCAATTTTAATCTACTTATTAACCTCCCCTAATTGAATCAAAATAACACAATTTTATACGTAATCATATTAAAATATGCAAGAGGCTAACTGATACCACTGTAGGAATTTAGATGCGATTAGCGGAATTTCAAGAAACGATTTCTTAGCACCTAACACAGGATCTCATGCATATAATAATACGAATTATTAGAACAGTATAACATACCCTTGATGCGTGAATTTCTCGAAGCAAAAGGGCACGTTTTACGGAGAATTTTAGAACGTCAGATGTCGTTCCTCTAGTATTGGTCCACAAGCAGGATTGGATTACCCACGTATACTAGTACGGAATCAAGAACAGTTCTTGATTGCTTTTTAGGGTTTTAGGTTATGTGAGAAAAAGCAAAAGCTAGTATTGAAGAAGAATTGATTAAATATTTCAACCCCATATATATATATATATATATATGATAATCAAGTAATTCGAAGTGACTCAATTACCTAATTTGATCAACTTACAACTCTCACATAAGTATCTGAGATTTATCCAATCACTGCTTATTTGTGTGACCTCATAGGACTCAATTACAGTTAGTAGTATACTAATCTAATCAGTATACATATTATAGTTGGTTTTTAGTAAAACACTATAATTATCTAAAATAACTGAATTTCATTATCTTCATAATTCATCCTAATTATATCTAATTTGTTACACTTGTTGAGGACATTCCTTCATGAAGTGCAATTGCTGTCTATATATCTGATGATGGGCCAAGGTCTAGAACCTGCTGCATCTGCCAAGGTTGTTAATGTAGTAGCTATACAAGGACTAGGGCATCGTATCTTAAAAAGTGCGACACTTTCATTGACGAGGAACTGTTGGCCTTTCATGAGTTTGATTTTCAAGTTTCACCTGTGCTAAAAGTTGCCCATTGAGCCCTCTGATCTGACAGACATGGGTGCACTCATGAAGGGATTGAAGCTCTTAAATACTTTCGTGGAGGTTTCAGTCTTGTCTAGCGGAGTACGTGCTTGCTACTACTGGAGGGTTGCATCTTGAGAGATGCATAAAGGATTTTAAGGAAATATATGCCAAGGTGAGCTTGGAAGTGTCTCCACCTCTTGTCTCGTAAAAGGAAACTATTGAGGGTGAGGGACGTTATCCATTGGATAGTCTGGAAGTATTATTTGAAAATACAGATTATGCTGGAAATACAACTTCTAATGAAGATTCACCGTTAAGAGTGCAGGTCGCAAAGCTTCCAAATGCACTTACAAAGTTGTTCAATGAGAATTCTGAAAGACTCAGGGAAATCATTATTGGCAAACTTGGTCAGACTTAAAAGAAGTTGGAATCCCAGATAGGTTCTGTTGCTGAAGACGATGAGCCACTTGAAGCATTCAGGAAACACGTTAAGGATGTTGTGGAAAGAGATATTCTGTCTGTAATGGGGAAAATTCGAAACTGATAAGATTCAAAAGTGCAAATCTTTGTGGGATCAGCTTCTTGAAAGGATTTGGGCTCTGGGTCCTGGGCAGGTTGGCCCTAACTAGCTAATTACCTGACTCTATAGGAAAAAGTACAGAAGACTACGTAATTGTCCCTGGATTCTCCCATGTGTCTGGAAAATTGGGTTTTGTAGATGATACTAATACTCAGCGTGGATGAGGCAAACGGCGCTCTATGCTGAAGCCGCTAGTCTGGCAAGTATTGCGGTGTCTGGCTTCTAAATAGCTACTTCAGCTGGTCCTTTGTGTGATGAACCAATGTGGGGTTTGGCATTTATTGCGGAGGCTTACATTTCACCAGCATCCATTCAACCTAGTGATTTTAAGAGTTCTCAACAGCAAATGGAGCAATATGAAATGTTCACTGGCCAGGTGATAACTGATGTAAAAGAGGCTCGCAGAGCTGCTGCGCTTCAGAAAATACTGCGTCTTGTTTAAGCTATTTACTTTTGTGAATTAAACACTCCAGTTGAATTTCTGGGTCTCTGGGATACATGTAAGATGTGCTTGCTCGTAGGAGAGCCTGAGTTTTGAAGGAAGAAATGCTAGAAAGTTCTCCTTTGTTCACCGTGAATGCTTATTGGACAGTTTCTGAAAGCTTTGGGTTTGCTGGCGAGTTTAGGAAATGGACTTCTGGGTCTTCAAGTGTACTTCTTGTTCTTAGTCTCTGGGAACAGCTTATGGAGGATCCTTTCTTTGTTCCTAAGACTGATGAAGAGATTGAAGAGTTTGGAGATGGTTCCAGCGTCCTTTTAAATACAGCAGAAAGCTCATTGATTCTGTGAGGAGGAGAAAAAGGACTACCTGTACAGGAATAAAGTAGTTTAGCATGCAACCTAGCAGAAGAATTTGGCTCAGAGCCTCAGACGGTGTAGAATATACCTGCTTTAGTAGTGTCAGCATTTGTGAAAGAGCTTAGTGTTTTTTGTTTTTTCAACTACTTTAATTTGATGACCTATCCCCTCGTTCGAATTTTTTTTTATTTTAAAGTTTTTTTTTAAAAAAATTGAAAAATAAGTTAGCTTATAAACTAATTTAAAAAATAAGCTGATTTAGCTTCAGATTAAAAACGCTGCCTAATGCAAAATTACTGTCTAAGGCAGCGTTTTTCATGGGGCTGAATTTAGGAGGGTTAATCTGGGTTAGGGAAAAACGCTGCCCAGGAAAGCGTTTTTTTTTAGAATATTTTCAGGAATCTGGTCAGTAAGCCAGTCAAAATCGCTGCCTCAGGCAGAGATTTTCCTGAGGCCTAGTTTTTTTTTTTTCTTTTTTAAGAAAATCCTGACCCAAATTAACCCTCTTAAATCCAGCCCAATACAAAACGCTGCCCGAGGTCAGCGTTTTTAATCCGAAACTAAATCAGCTTATTTTTTAAATTAGTTTTTAAGCTAGCTTATTTTTCAATTTTTTTAAAAAAAAGCTTAAAAATAAAAAAAAATCCCCTCATTCTGTTGTATAATACTATAGTATTGGTAATAGAGCTAACTTTTGTTTGTTTTTGCGACTGGAAGTTAGTGCAAAATTTTACATGTGGAAAAATCCTGCGTTTTGTGAAATGTTATCTTAGTTTATCTCTTGATCTAGAATGCTCGAGGTACAATGTCAAATGAGGTATGATTGCATGGAATAGTGGATACATCTCCCTCTGTTCTCTGACAAGTTTCTTCTAAAAAATAAGCTGAGTGATTACGTTGATGATTAAACTTGACAACTTATACAGTACGTTGGTAACTATGGCGGATGGATAATCTGGCGTAAAAACTAGTTACAAGGGAGGTTGTGTAATATACAAATAGCTTAAAATTGATCATTAATCACTGAATATTCAACAGTCTCTTTATGAAAATGCCAGTTTCAGTGTTTCAGTACATCATGAATCTTGGACTTTGTAACTTGAGATGACAGGTATAACATAGTACAGACAGCAATAAAGCAAAATCTAAGCCGTATCAATATTTTGAAGGTCAGGATTTCTATGGGAGCTGGCAGACAAACCAACTTGACTGTCAGTCAACTTTTCCAACAAGAGTAATGAATTGGCTTCTAAAATTGATTTCTGGACATCTTCAAGCTCTTGTCGCATTCTTTCCGATGGAAGGCCTGTTTGGCATTTCTCTCCATACAAGAGTTGGGTTGCTCTCCTTACCGCATCTGCTCTTTCGCTTTTAAGTATGGCTGATTTTATTGACAACATGAGCATTTCTTCTTCAAGCATCATCATCTCTTCTTCTCTGAAAAAATCTTCGTATATACCTTGCTGATATTCTACTATCATATCATCAATCTCGAGCTTTCCATTCTCTTTCATATCCATAAGATTCTCCTTTTCATTAGTGACATTTTGAAGGGAAAGTTCCATTTCCTGCACCAAATTTAAAGACTTTTGCACTTCCACATTACTAATTTGGATTTGAGTGACAAGCTTTTGGCCCTTCCTGTTCAATTCGTCAACTTGTTTCTTGATGACACCAAGCTTTTCTTGGGACTGCTTGATCTCATAATGCAGTTTGGTTTTTTCTTCTTCTGATTTGAGCAACTCCGTTGCCTTGCTGCATATCAGAGCTGGAGCTTCGGTTCTCTCAATGTTATCTATGGTCAATAGAACCCTTTGAGTTTCTTGTCTTTTGTTTTCCTCCTCAAGTTTGGATTTTAGGCGCCACAATTTGTTCCTTAGTTCCACTTCAGTTTCTTGGATCTCTCTTCTTTTTGCGTTGATTTCATCACTCTGACCCTGAAGACAGGCTAAATTTGCTTTCTGTTGGTCTAAAGATGACTTTGAGGCTTCCAACCGTGCCTTTGCTCTATCTTCTCGCTGTTCAAAGTAAGCAATTGATGAAGAAATACTTGAAAGAGAAATTTTTAGTGCTGAAAGCTTTTTAAATACAAGGGCACTTCTAGCCTGCATCTCTGATGAGAGAGGTTTGAGGGATTCAATCTTCTGTTGCTTAGACTGCATGATTCCCTTTAATGCATCAACCTCCCTGGAGACTGCTTCGATTAATAGTATAGCTTCCTCAATAGTTCCAAACTCACAAATAGAGTGGGCAGAACTTGCAAGCCTTTCTCGCACCTTTTCCAGCTCCTTCTTCACAAGAGCAAATTCTTCTGTAATTATCTCAGAATTAGTTTTGACATGCACACTAGTATTTTTATCATCCTGAGAACCACCAGGACATTCAAAGGAAGTATCCTTGCCAGCAAACTCAAAAGAGCTCTTTTCCTCAACCACCATACTTGTAATGCATTCATGAGGGTTTTCCAAGACATTACAGTCATATTGATCCTGAATACTTGTTCCAAAAGGGTTCTTTACAGCTGCACATGGTTCATCAAAATTCTGGAGTTCATCTGACCCTTTGCCTAGCTGAACATCGGCTGTAAGTGAAGTGGGTGGGCAATGGCCACATGAATTCTGCAGTTTGGAGGAGTCACCTTCCTCTAAGACCTCTGTTTCAGAAGATAGAATTTGCTGGTCTAACTCCATACTGGAGCTACTTTCAGGATAACATTCAGAAGATTGAGAACATTTTCCTTCATCAACCTCAACATTTTCTGGGCATTCAAATTCTCCACTCTCTTTAATATTGCTGTGCACGGCAGATGAAAGCATTCTTTTTAATTCGTCTCTCTCTTGCATTGCTTTCTCATACAAACTCATCAGTTTCTCATTTTCATCATGCATTTCTGCAAGTTGATGTTCTACATCCTCCAGCTTTTTCACCTCGGCCTCTTTTGTATGAGAGATAGCGCCAGGTGCAGTATCTTGGTTTCCATTGGCATCACCTCGAGCATATAAATTATTGACTTTATTGTTCTCGGCAGCAGCCCTTTCATACAAATCTATCAACTTAGTATTGTCCTCGAGTAGAACCTTGATCTTATCTCGTAATTCATCATTCTCTTTAGCTAGTGTTATTGCCATTTCATGTGCTTCAGCTTCTCTATGACTTGCTGCTGCGATGACATCAACCATAGCTTTGAGCTCCATCTGATCATTGTTGTTAACATCATTTGTTATAGTTGAAGGAGCTACATGCAATTTCTGGCTTTCTTCTTTAGCATCTTTAGAAGATCTAACTTTCTCCAACTCAACCTCCAAATCCTCAATGTGCCTGCAAAATGTGAGACTTAGTTCAGACTGCCTGATCAGGTCACAAGACTACAGAAGCACATAACTGAATTCTGCAACACATTCATCAGAATTCTGAAACATGTAAGATTCCCACAAATATAGGATCAGGTCATATTTATAATGCACTGTCTCTTTATATGAGGATACCTAAAGAATAAAACTACAGTGAATAGATAAAAAAACTAAATTTTGCAAAAAACAAAGTAGTTTGGACAACCACCTTCCCATTTTTTCTCTCGCCTCTACATGTGAATTGAGTTTTTTCCGGAGAGATTCTATTTCTGCCTGGTTTTGGATGGCCTATGGACAAATAGATGATCATCAGTTAACGAAATAACACAAAGCCTTAATAATAATGAAATCAGAAAATCTGGTATCAACTACAGAAAAAACTCGATCTAAAAAGAGCTCCAGTGACCTGCACTCGAAGAAATTCATTCTCCTCTTTGATTATTGATTGCCAAGATGACGCAGATTCCTGAGTCAACAGACCCACAAGAGAGATGAGATTCAGAAAAAAAAAAATTTAGTTAAAATTGAGATTATCAGTTAAACATACATTGGTAATCTTTTTTTTGTTGTTGTTTTGTTTATGATGATACACAAATTTCTATTATTGCTACTTTGCTAATTGATATGGCATAGTTGGACTCAGAATAATGTTATTGCAGACAACTATTAAGAAACTGAACATCGCACATGTTGAATAATGTATCATATGGAGCTACAATTATAGCTTCCCTAGGTAACTCTCATTATTCCAAAATTTAGTTTGCTGAAGTAATTCATTCAGGATGTAGGGAAAAAATACTACAACCAGAAGGAATGAAGGAGCCAAGATTTTGTCACTCCAATTTGATATGAATGCATAATTGTTAAAAACAGTCTACGATAGTAGTAATAATCCCTCATTTTGACCCTCCAAATTACATATGCAGAAATAGAATCAGTAGCTATAGTATACTCTATTAATTATCAAAATCTCTTTTGAATATTATTATGCACATAGCTCCAAAATTGAATATGAGATGAATCAAGGGACAAGCTGCACCATTCACAGGTATCTCATGAGCATGATATCCTACCTTGTTAAAGTTGAGCTGGTCCAAATCACTTGGACTGTCTGTCAGCAAAGGACTCCTTTTCTGTTAATACATGCACACAGTTTGTAAGTCCTGCATATAGGACAGTTAACATGATACAAAAATGATAATTAAATTCATTAAGGTACCTGAGCATTTGACGGCTCTGATTCATGCATAAGCTTCCAGTCTAGTGCTTCAAGTAACTGCACATCGTTCAAAGAAATTGTAGTCAATCCTGCTAGTCAATTACAAGCTGTAGAGAGCATAAACAAAAGTGATCAATCATAAACCTTGTTCTGCAATGTGTTTATCTGTTCGTTCATTCTCTCTCTTTCACCTTCCTCACAAAAAGATTGTAATCTGTCAATGCAACATACGTGTTAGCAGTCAGCCCAAATATATGACAGTGCTTTCCAGAAACATGCAAAAAGGATTAAAATCATTGTTATTGGAACTGCTCGAATACTCAAGCAACTAGAAAGCCTTTTGGATATCTGTTTTGACTAACACTATTAGTTTTAGAATCTTCTAAACTTCTTGTAGCTATCTGGTGACTGTAACATAAGGACAAAGCATGCATAGTTCTAGAGCAAAGGCCATAAAATTATGATGGCAGAAAGGACATACCTTCTAAGTTCTTCTTTCAAACGCAGATTTTCCATTGCAAATCTTGTCACCTCCTGATTCTTATTAACTTGAGCACGCAAGACCTCTATCTCCTTCAAGTGTTCTTCCATTTCCTTCAACAAGTGGGTCTCTGCAGAGATCTTCCCAGAAACAACAGCTTCCAACCTCTTTATTCCCGCTTCTCTGAACCTAAGCCTCATTTTCAGGCCTTGTATTTCATCTTGTCTTTGTTTTGCCTAATCAGCATACAAGAATCAAATTAAGATCATCCATAATGAATAAAATCAAGAAAGTATGCAACAAACTTTTGTGAGAGCATATAAATTTTCACATCACAAGGTTTATGCTGTTAATCAAAGCAGTTGGAAATAGTACAGTGGCTAATCAATAAATATATCTGGTGCACAAAGGGACACAATTGATACTTGATAGTATGACAGCATGATGGTATTACAACACTATTACTGCTTAACTTATACGAACTTGAAAGTCCCCAGTAGAGCATTTTTATACTTTAGATTAAAGAAGGTTATATCAAATATCTCTTAGGTCCTGTAGTTCTTGTCTTCTCTGAAGTACTGAGTTTAAGTTGCCTGATAGCTTGTGTAATTCTAAGGGTAATCACATCTGACCCCTCCCCCACCCTGCTCTAGTAAGGGCCTTGAAAGATTTATCAGCATAATGATATGGCATTTTATGGTACCACACTCCCAAGAGGGGACTAAAATAAGGAATTTTGAGTAGATTGACAAGTTACAAATTAAAAAACACATAATTAAGCAGGAGTTTTCAATATATAAGGAATTGTTGGACATCACAAATCATAGTAGCTTATAGCTTTATTTCCCAACATACCAGCTGCATAGCTGCCTGATTTTCAGCAGTAAGTGCCTGCAATGCCATATCTTTGTCTTTTTCTCTCCTAAATGCCCCAACAAGAGCAACCTCAATCTCTTTCTTCTGAAAAACACCATCTAACTTGTTAAAGGCACACTTGAAGAGAATGTTTAGTTGCGTACAATATTTTTAAGCAACAAAAACACAAACCTGGGACAGACGTTTATTAGAAGCCAGAGGACTCATTGTACCATTAAGCCCTTCCCACTTAAAAGCTCCAGGCGATCCTAGCAAACCTAATGTCATGACATCACTATCCTGATTTCCAGCTCCACCATTGAGTAAACAACGCAGATGAGACACTTCTTTCTGCACCATGATACATAAGTTGAGTACAAACAAGGTGATCTTAAACTTGCAAGGCCATTATCTAAACCATAAACAAACTTCATTTTATTTCAACTTCTTTATAGTCACAATGTACTAATCCACCAACAACTTAACACTATTCCAGCGAAAAAGGTTTGAGCTGCAGGAATTCAAGTGAGAATTGAGATTGTTTTCTGATAGAACTTTGCAATACCTGCAAAATCTGTCTATTTTTCTCATAAATTCTTATTCTATTTTATATAAATAAATGTTTTCCATATCATAGATAGGGTAATACAAGATACTCAAAAAATACCTTTAGTTGCTGAATTTGCAATCTCATGGCCAGGACATCACCAGAAGCATCTTCGTTTACAATGGCCTGATAGGTTCAATAAAGAGATATTATTACTGAATTTGAAGCTTTTCTATGTTACTGGGACTCTTCATTTCTCAAGTACCCATGTCAGACACTGATACAAGTACTTACGTCCGAGTAAATAGCAACAGTGTGAGTCTTAAAAAGAAAAAGGTATATTGTTGAATATCAAAAGAAAACCAACATAGCCAGACACAAAGCAGAACCTAATTTCTTGACAACTTACATTGTTCTTTATAAATTTAGCTCGCTGAGCAAACTTCAGGGTGCTTAGAGTCTCCAGTGAGCAGCTGCAAAAAGACGAAAAGTTAAAATAAAGAAAAGCAATAGAAAACACAAAAAATTAACTTCCATATGAAGATTGTTTAAGTTTGATAAAAAGAAACAGAAAATAACTGCTTAAGCAACATTAAAAACTTAGCCAACACCTCATAAAACAGAAGAGCAATATACGAGGCAGATAAATCACCACTATCACATATAGAAACTTAAAACTGAACCCTTTGCCTTGTTCAGATTCTTGAACTAGACAATGAGATGAATGCAATAAGAATAAAGGTATATAAGAATCACTAACCATGTGGACGGACTAATATTGGCAATTATAGTGGTTTTTGCATTCCCTCCGAGTGAGTCCTGAGAAAATTCCACAAGTATAATTCAAGTCAGACTTGCAAATAGGATTCCTTGGAGCATAGGGAACAAAAATAAAGTGAGCAACTACCTGAAGCAAAAATGTTAATTTCGAATCTCGGTATGGCACATGATGAGACTTTCCATTGGATATGCTCACAAGGTTCATTATCACAAGCCTGAAGCATTAAAAATAAGGTTTTGACAAATGGATTAGGAGTTGGCTTTTGCATGACTAATGCTATGAAACATTCATTGAAAGAAGGAAAACAGACCCTAAAGTTGACAGTGACTTATTGATATTTGTAGCTTCTTTCAGACGGTCACCTTCTGCACCAGAACTCTTTTGCCTGTAAAGATCATTTCTTGTGTGTGAGACTTGAAAAATTATAGAAGTACAACACTGAACAAAGAAGTCCGGAATAATTAATGCTCTATTTTGTCATATTTATTTTGATTCTTTTGCATTAGATAGTTTCATTCTTAAGTCTGCTCAAAGCAGCAAGTAGCAACTAATGATTTTACCTTTCAGAGCCAGCTAAATCTACAAGATTTAGTCGAGCAAAGCGATGATGTGTTACACCTTGGGATTCCCACTGCAGTTTTTACCACCAGTTATTCAAATCATAAATTCAATATGCATGTGTACAATATCTGCACTATGACAGAGCTTTTCTAAGACTTAAATTCTAATGTTTTCTAAAGAAAAAAACTTACAGTGCTCTCAATAACACAGGTAAATACACTGTGTGAACGACTACTTGCACGATTCATGTTAGTGGCAGCCACTTTTCTGTTTGCAGCCCCCTGATTATCATCAACATTCCTATATTAGACACTAGTATATATAGTTTATAAGAAACATTTTAGCAGTGGAAGAATTAATTAAATATGGTTCTCCTCAGAAACCTTAAAACTCAATCCACAATTATCACGATTACTCTTCACCAGTTAATGTGGAAGCTTTGAAGATGGCTAGTCTTCCGCAGGTGAAATAAGTGCCAGGGATGCAAGCCCAACAGGTCTCACATACCAATGAAAACGTAATGAGTGTCAACATAATTCATTAGCGGTATCATCACAACATTTTGGTAGTAAAAACCACAAACCTAGAGGCTCCTAGTAGGAACACAAACTTGTCACAAAATTTAAGGAGTGGATGTTAGTATTACTACACATGCAAGCCTCTGTAACAGTAAGAGTTACTTTACATATGAAAAGTTAAGATCAGTGTCTTAACTAATCATGCCCTTTGCCAAAACTTGATACTTAAATTTAGACTTGAAAAGGCTCTTCAGCTGTGTTTTTTGGTACATTCAAGAGTGAGAAGTTATGCAGCATTGCAAAGAACTAAAGTTTATCTCAAACCATGCAAACTTAACAATGCACATACAAACTAATCAAAGTTTACATCAGGTTTAGTATGAGTTAGTTTGGTGGATCTTTACCTGAAGAAGTTGTTGCATAACTTCTCGAGCACTTGTAACCTCTAACTCAGTTAGGTTTTCAACATGAATGCCTTTCTTCAAGTCTTCTCTTATCTGGAAAATGGAAAGGAGCATAAGCCTCAAACCAGCTACTGGACAATAATCTAATACAATCTGTAGTTCAATAATCATCAACCAGGAGACTATATACTACTGACAATCCTCCACAAAGTGCTATAAGTTTATGACCTCACAGCTATAATACTTATTAAGGATCTAGAAGTGTGACCCAAAGAAGAAAATTGGTGATAGAAGTGATCTCATAATTTACCGGTTCATAATTATCCATACCTGTAAGTTGACAGAGGAAGGGTTTAAAAGATCAAGTATATGTTCATTATAGATCTCCAAGAATGAGCATTTACAAGTGAATCGGAATTTTTCTTCTCGTCGAGCCTCTTTTTCCTGTGAGATTACAATATTATAGTACACAAGTTAATCACATATCACAATAAGTATTGGAATAGGAGCACAAATAAAATATGTAGTATATACTATAATCAGGTTTCATGATCTTCCTTACCAAGCAACTACATGGACTTCTCTACCCAAAGAGTGAAACAAGCATGTACAGTTATATACTAAGCCTAAGCCTAAGCCCAAGCAAAATTTAACAGCCTTGGAAAACTGATATAGCACAATGATTCACATCAAGCAATGCTTTTAAATTTGCAGTAAATTGTCTATGATCAGCTACATGTAACTTCTGGCTTGATAGAAGTTTAAAGTAAGTTCCTTACGATCATAGACATTATGTGGAACTTTCCCAAAGCTTCTATTATGGAAGGGACGAAACGTCATAACAACTCATAAAACCAGTTTGCTCTCAATCCTTGGTTAAGAAGAGAATACCTTTTGGATCCTGGAAAAGAGGTGGTCAAACACTCTAGGTGTCATACCACAATCAACACTATGTCGTCGAGTACCACCTTCAATATCTCCCAGCATTGTGTGCGTCTTACCACTTCCAGTCTGGCAGATATAGGCATGTACCATAACTTTAGTAAGAGAACAGAATCACCAATTTAGAATAAACCACTTAACATGTACTACTGCACATTTGCATAACTTTCAAACAGCAACCTTAACATTCAAACATCAAATATGCTTTTCAAGCTCCCATATTGATAACATAAAGAAATGCAATTTCACGTTTTCCACTTGCCACCCAAGCTACAATTCAACTATACAGCTAAACCACGTGACATTAAAATTGGCACGAGCCTCTTATATGCATGAATCATTGCAGGACAATATAAAGAGAAGATGAGTTGTAAGCTAATACATAGACAAAGTCAGGCATAATGGCTTACTTGTCCATAAGCAAACATGCAACTATTGTATCCTGCCACACAGTTTTCAACCATAGGCACTCCAGCCACTTTGAAAAGTTTTTCCTGCTCTTACACATAAATAGAATTCATCAGCAACATAAAGATATGATCAGGTGACATACGAATAAAGTATACAGTACGAAAGAGGAACAAGACCTGTGTAACATTTTCATCCGCCACAACGTCAAAGGTGAAGCGTGACTCAGGATGTCCAGTCCACGTAATGCTCTGGGAACTTTCTTGCCTTACACATCTATTGTGGCCTTGTAGTGATATCTCGGAAGAGTTGAGAGGGCGAAGTCTAATTATAACCTACTCATCAAGTTGTAACATCCAAAGTAAAATGTTAGCAAACCTTAGGAGATACAAAACACTTATCATTAATATTTACTTCAATTTTTCTCATTTTTCAGAGAGCTCATTCAAAGCAAGCAAGCTTTGATCATTGCAGCATTACAATCAGATATTTAATAACTTAAGCAAGCTGTTACTAAAGCGATTCAAAGTTCATCCTAGTGAACGAAGTGATCCCATAATTGATTGAATATTGCCCTTACTATTTAAAGAGTCACCACTACGAAATATCACTCGATAATCGAACAAAGATTCTCAAAAATCTTGAGTTTCATTGAGGTTTTTAGGCCCTCATCTCCCTATTTCCCATCAACAGCTTTCAGTAAAAACTTGGCCTCATTTTTTTCTGCAAACTACTAAACTATAAAATTAAAACATTAATAAATATATTTAGACCATTGATTTGGCAAGGACTATGAGAAAGAAATGTTCTACTTTTGCGAATCATCAGAATGATTGAAGAGCAAACAAAGAGTCGAACAATCGTCGCCATCGAGCTTGATAAGATCCGTGATAAAGAATCAAGAATTAATCAACAACTTGTCCATCTTAGTTAATCTCAGTAATCAACAACATTGCATCAGAAGTTAAACCCAACTGATCAAATTCATTCCACAAATTCAATAACTGCATGAAAATGGAACTGAAATGAGAAACCCTAGATTCTGGAAATTCAAATAACACGAACCTGAACATTGTGGTCTTTCCAAAAAGAAGGATCCTCGGGCAAATCAAAACTCCGAACCGCCAACGCATTGTTAGCAGAATCGCCAAATTCGTCTCTCTCATTGAAATTTCGTACAGTAGAAGACTGCAACAAGTTATCGCGGGACATTGATTTCGCCACGCTCGGAGTAGCGCGAGCTGACTCGGGCGGGTCGTGGAACCCGGTCCGAGTCTTCACTGAACTCGGCGTCTCGGAGAAAAAGGGGATTTTGAACATCTCTGATATTCTTACTACTTCTGAGTTTAGGGTTTGAGGGTGAGACGATGGATGGATGGGAGGAATTCAGAAATGTGTAGAACAGTAGAAGACTAGAAGAGATGGAGGATCTGAATCTAACGGTTACTTTTCTTTTTGAAAAATGGGGTTGCTAAATTTTGAATTCAGAGGAGCCAATTTGAAAGGTAGCCCCAGTAAGTCAAATGACCATATTGTCCTCTCTTTTATATTGTTTTTCTGAAATATTGGAGCAGGGGTGATTTTGGGCTGGGCCGTGGAAAAGCACACAAATACATATATAAAAAACATTAAATGGGGTGGCGGGTGAGTGTGAGTCCTATACTTACACAATACATAGGTGATTTAAATTGATTATGCACGGTACGGTACAGGTTATGAAGCGAAAACATGCATCACTACTCCACAGATTCCATTTTCTCATTGGTAAATAAGCATTTTGGCATCTTATCTATATTTCGTTTTTACTTGGTCCTCCGATCGTCTAAATATTTCAATCTTGTACTGTTTAGCTAACAAAAGGAGCAAACTTGATCGAATTTGCCAACATTTCAGGATGACTTTCGAACAAAACGTCAGCAATCTCTGAAAAACTAACTAATGCTAATGCTTCATATCCCATCATGAGTTCATGACATTATGGATTAGGTGCAGCATGAAATATTTGTCACAGGCTAGGAGAAACTGCAATATGCCATAGAGCCAAAAGTAGCACCAAACAATCCCCCCAAACTGCAGAAATTGAAAGAATTACATACGATCAAGTAGGAAGAATGTTTCATGAAATCGCAGCTAATGCATTGAACTTGACTGTAGACTGTAGCCTGTAGACTGTAGTGTGCAAACTTGTTAATAATGAAAATTACAAGTGAGCAACAATCTTCCAAGTCTATGAGGTGAAATGACTTCAAGAGGGGAATAGGTTACATAGTCCACAACACCATCAGAATCTAGAAGTTCATGACTAATATTAAACATTCTTGCCATGTGCAGATGCAAAAATCAGTTTTATACACCTCATAGCCTCTTGGAATATCCAGATCCTGCACACTTCTTGCATAGTACCATCCCTACATAAGCAACAAAAAAATGTGAGGATACAAAGATGAGGTTCAGAGTGTGAAAACTGCTAAAGAGAGTGCTTATTAACTACAGATAATCAGCCTCAAAGCTGTTTCCTATGTTATTAATTACTAAGACATAGGTACGAGTATTGCGCAGGTACATATCAGTGTAAGACAGGCCACAACTCAGAATTGCAGACATTGTGAAATTTACCTATCACTAGAAACAGGGCACAGCCTGCATAAAACTTATACCTGATACAATAAAACTGTTTGCTTGTGATTTTCATGCTGCATACATACATATGCACACAATTTAGGTTGATTTTGATTGCTAGCTCCTTTCAATTTTCTAATTTCAAGCCAATATATGAGCTCATATACCATAATTTTTCTCCTCTTTCCATCTCTTATTACATCTTTGGTCAAAAACTTTGTAGTTCAGGGATGAGCACACTAGTATAAAGCTGTATTATTGACAAAAAGATAAGAAAAAATCCAAAAAGACTACCACTGAAATGCGTGGTGATCAGGACAGGCTTGAAAGAATTGGAGTTAGTGTTAACAACATATGTTCGGTCTGTGATTCAACTTCAGAGACTCATATTCATTTGTATATACAATGAAAACGTATGCAGTGAGAATTTCCAAGGAGACACCCCTCTTTACATGGATAAGGATGAACTTAAAGGGTTCAAAGTTCCCGAAGAGAGCAATAGCTGCTATTGCAGCAGCTACTATATAGAAAATCTAGCAAACTAGGAAAAGTTCCCTGTGGAATAGTGTTGTTGAGACTGACGTAACAAGCAATCGTTGTACATACATGACATAGAGTTTTTGTGAAGCACAGAATTAGAAAAATAATAGGTTGTAAAGTCAGTATACATGCTATAGAGTGGCTTAGGAATTTGTCAAGGCCAATCTGTTGGCTAGGTGCTTAGCCTGCCTTGGCTTGGAGAGTCCTTTTACAAAGGTTTACCCAACTAAAGTTTTGCTTAGGTTATATCGACTCGTCTCTACGAAGTAGTGACAATAGCATGAAGTTTAGCATAGAATGCAATACCTGCACCCTTGCAGACTTTGCAATCAATCTGTCCTGTTTCTGCCTTCATCTTACCGTTATTGCAAAATACGCATTTTGTACCCCCTACATATTAAGAGGCAAACCTTCTTCAAACACTGCTGGTTAGCTGGTTAAATTTTTTTTTTTTGGAACAAAAAAGAGACAGGCTAGGAGTCAGAAGTTTTTGAATGGGTGGGAATGGGGATGGAGAGGGGGAGCAAGTATATGATTCATGAAGTTTACTGCTGAACTGACTGAACAAACAAATATCAATTAAAAAGTCTCCAATGCAAAATGAACGCAGCAACCCAAATCATTCTTTGGGTTATATGTACTAGTAGTTGTTCAGAAAAGTTAGACAAAAAAATGCAGAATAATGTAGGGGAACAAAGACAAAGCGCACCATTTCCTGCACATCGATCGCAAGGAACAGGATCCCCCTGCAAAAGCCTACGAGTTATTCACCATCAAGAAAATATATGAAAATTGAGAAAAGAGCTTGGTCTTCCTAAGCTCTTGTTATGATGAAGGGAAGTCCAAAAAAAAAATAAGAAGAGAGGGCCGGGATAGGGGTACCTTAAGGCCGAGGAAGAGAGACAGCGCAATGGCGACCACTACGCTGACCGTGACCAAAAATGTTTGGGTATCAAGAGGTCTGTCAAATAGAGCTAGCACATATATTGGAGGAATTATCCCATTTTGCCGGAAATCTTTTAACTTACAGTTTTGAGGGCTTAATTTGAGAGTTTTGGATATTTTGCTGGGAAATGAGGAAGAAGAAGAGGAGAGATAGGTGTGGATGAATGAACAACTTGAAGAATGTGAATGACTTTGGAGAAGCTGATGATCATGATGGTTGTGATGACCGTAGAGGCAGCAGTGGTTCAGTAACACCGCCATGGATAAGATATCTACTATCTTTTTCTTTTCCTTTTTTTTTTTTTGTCTCTTAGAACTCCTCTTCGGCTCTTCCTTTTTTTTCCTTGTTCATTTTTCTCATTTTTCTTTTTTCGTTTTTTTCTTCAAATACAATACGATTTTTTTTTTAAAAAAAAATTTAAAAAGAAAAATCTAGCTAATTAGTTCATATTTTCATAGCACAAGTAATGTAAATAAACGTGTGGTCACACCTTGTTTTTTTCATTATTTTTTTTCAAAAAAAGCTTCCTCTCATTCATAGTATGATATTTTAGGAAACCAATATTTTCTTTGTAAAATAAAAAGCTCATCAATTGAAAAACCATAAAAAAAATACTAATTAAATCAACAATCTAGAGCATAAAATATTTAAAAATATTAATAAAACTACCAAAGACTTATTTTATCTTTCATCTAAAAATAAAAAGGGGGAGAATGACAATTATCCAAAGCAGCAGTTATCTTTCGAATTTAATTTGTTTATCAAGAAAACCATCTTAAAAAATAAAAAAAAATAAAAAATAAATCAAGCATTTGCCCAAGACACATGCAAATGGAATTATGGTAACACTTTCATTTTGCACTAGATTGTCGAGATTAGGGATGGCAACGGATCGGATCTGGACCGGGTCCTTATGGATCCAGATCCGTTTTTCAAGGATGGATCCAGATCCAGATCTGCCGGGAATGAAAAGTAAGGATCCAGATCCAAATCCAACGGATCGGGGTCTGAAACGGGTCCAAAACGGATCCTACATATTTTGCCTATTTTTTTGCAACAATAATGAATTCCAAATTTATAAATCTACATTTTGCATCTACTACAACAATCTAATGAATGATATAAATTCAATGCTTGAATACAATTCATATAACTAATCAAATAATACAAAACAACAAAGTACAAATGAATAAAATCAAATGGCCCATGAACCCACGGACGAGGTTGTGGTGAAGCGGGAGCAACGACAAAGATAGGGTTGGTGTTCTTGAGATTGTGAGAGAGACAACCAGATTACTAGACAAATGAGAGTGCCGCCAAAATCAAGTTAGGGATTTAGAGTTTGAATTTAGGCCTTTAAGAATAACAAATTTTTTTAAAAAAAAAAACGGATAACGGATCCGGGTCCGGGTCCGGGTATTATGGTTGGACCCGTATCCAGATCCGTTTTTCAGTCATAGGACCCGGATCCGACTCGGATCCGTCGGGTCTAAATTTTGAAGACCCATATCCGTAAAAACGGATATGGATTCACGGATCCGAAACGGATATGGATTCACGGATCCGGATCGGGTCCAATATCCATTGCCATCCCTAGTCGAGATCGTAAAAGTAATGTAGCCTAATTATCAATCTTATCGTTTTTCTAATGGATTTATATTTTTAGTTTATATATATATATATATATGTGTGTGTGTGTGTTTTTCCTTTTTTTTCAAATTTATAATTCTCTTTGAGCATAGAAAGTTTCTCCACCCTTGATTGTCATTTTAGAAACACTTGCTACCTTCTTAGCATGTTTAAATAGTTAAATCTTATTCTATTTTATGTGAGTCATGTACTCTAACTCTACTAGTAAAAATATTTGGAGGTACCAAAATCATTTCCCATTATTTGTCATTCTTGGTTCATGTATGCTTTATTTTTTTGGGTAATTCGATTTTCATTGAATTTTTTATATTTTTTTAGATAGTAAGTTAATGATCATTTAATTAATTTATGACACTCAAATTTCACCCAATTAATGCAAGAATGAGTCTTTTCGCTATTATGATATGGTCCAAAAAATTAATTGACTAAGCCAATGATTATACGGAGAATCACATATTCACATGTGCTGATCCCTTTGTTTGGTTTGGGATAATTGACTCTTGACTCTCCATGTTGAAGGAAGTGTCTTTAATTGTCGTGCAATTACTAAGTATATTAGGATTGTTATGGAGATAATAAATTCGGTTATAGTATCGCAACGTTTTGCTAGAAATCAATTGCGATATGTGGGTTTAATGTGATTAGACCCACAACTAATATAACCGGGTCCTATGAGGTCACCCAATAAATGCAGACGAATCAGGTTTATCCAAGCCCATTCATCCAATGGGTTGGATGGCATAATTTAAGTAGGATTAGAACTCTATGAGATTGATTAGTATATATATATATATATATATATATATATATATATATATATATATATATATATATATATATATATATATATATATATATATGATCGATCAGGTCATTTGACATACAGAGAAAAACCCTAGTCATCCCTAGTCATCCCTAAAAAGGAGAAATAGAGTGTACTAACATACATGTGAAGACTTACTGTATTTCTATCCATTCTTTTCTCATCGATGATGGTTCGAGTATATTTGGACTTTGGAGCAATCAACACTTACAAATCATGCAAGATGTTGGATCACTTGAACATAAAAGAGGATGCTAAAGGCTGTGAAATCAGTAGGGATTCTTGGAACATGATGACCTAGGAGTTGAGGGTTGGTATGACCAATATAGTCGTCACAAGTGGATCAAAGTCATCATCATTGTACAATTTACTAGTATATGCGGTGTGGCGTTAAACCTATGTTGAACTTTGAATGTGTTTAATTTAGAATGGTAACACTGAACATGGATGCTATAGTCCAAGTACTCCGATCAATAGTTGTTGAAAAGTAGTTTAGGTTTTTATTACTTTTTGATCCCTTAATGGCTTCATGTATCTTTCAGTAATTTAAACCTTTAAACACATTGTGTACGAAGTACGATGACCTCTACCGTCATTAGTCATCGTTTCTGGCCAAGCAATAGTATGGGATAGGTGAAGACCTTAACAAGTTCTTCAACACTGCTTTCTCATAGTCGATTTATGAGACACTTCAACATTTGCATCATCTATGAATCTATATAACTGACGAGGCATCTGTTACTTCATATGGAAGATGGCCGTTAAAATTCTAAGTATCACATCACCACTTGCTTCATTCTGATGTCTTAAGATTCACCTTCACACATTCATAGGACAGTATTATGTCTAGTTGCTTATTGGCTACCCAGTGCTTCTGAGGAAGAAGCTGCTGTTTTAATCATGCATCACTTATTGACGCTCTTTTTCAAAATTGGTCATTTGCTACTAGATTTTTGTGATCGACCATTCTCTTTGTTATTATTATCTTAATTTTTGTATAATTCCAAATTTGACATTTGGGGCATTACTAGGACAGTTTAAAGTCTACTTTAAACAACACTCTAAGTGGAAATGTGGATACTAGATAGTATTGATATCGAGATGAGGAAGATTTTTAGTCCTATGCTAATATCCTACGGTCGCTATGTTTGTATACCATAAAAAAGTAGAAAAATAAATCACAAAAAGTATTCTTTGTATATTTAGCAAAACAACACTTTAAAACCTAATTTTATAAAATTGAATAAAGATATTGCCCAGATCATGGACTTAAAATTACAAAACAAAGTTGATTCCAAACTTGTATAAGAAACTGTAAATGTGAAAGACGGGATCTCATAACTTGGGTACATCTTAGAGAACAATAGCAAATGACTTGGACACATAACTGTTGTTCTTACTCGGGGTGCTTAACGAACGAAGCTACTCATGTTCGGCTCGAACTCGACTCTGTCAAAGCTTGATCAAATAGAGCTCGGCTAGTCGAACTCGCAACTATTTGGGTTCATCTCGCAGATTAAGTGTCCCAAGTCCTTGCAAATGATTTTTCACAATAGCAAGAAGCCAAGAACAAAGGTTGTCACTCACTTGTATATCTCTTAGAGCTAAGAGGTACATCTTATTAAAAATTTGGTAGTCTCTTCACTCCCTCTTATTTAGAAATTGATAGAGATCACCAAATATTGTTTGTGATTGATATTTTGATTATTTAATTAAAATAAATTATAAAAGAAAGCATATGCATTCTAGGACTTTTTTGAAGATGAATCATATTTTAAGATTAGGGCGAGGTGGAAGATGAGAGGGACTAAGTCTAAGAGTGGACAAAAAAGAGGAAGTCCACTACTTTGTAGAGCCAAGGGCCAAACCGAAAGGCTACAATTTTGAACTTAAGGCAACGGAAAGAGGCATTGAAAGGGCATGGCAACATTTGAGCCACATAAGCCTCTGAGCCAGACTGAATCATCACTCGTTACAGTCGGTGAAGTGTGAGAAAGTAATTAGACGGAATTATCACTCATTACTGTCAGTGAAGTGCAGTATTACGTTTTAAGATAACCTCGTGTTTTACTCCAATAACGAGGAAGACACTAACGTGTAGGGGATTAAAAGAAAAAATTATGATGTGAAGAAAATATTTGACTGTAGGATTTAGAAATACCGGTGCCATGTATAATTCAGGGTAGATTCCCTCATGACATTACGCGGGCACATAAGCCTCAGATTAACTCAAAAGTAGAATTACAAAGAAAATAAACTGTAAAATCTTTACTCATTACGACTCATATACTTGACAAACTTCTTTTACAGGGAAAGACCAAGAAAAAAACGGGGAGATGAATAAATAACAAACACAAAATTACTACTCCACACCCTCTCAAAAACTAAACATGCCTAAATTAACAAAAGAGGTGAGCAAACGGAAAAAAATGGCCGGCGCCCTGACTATACTGTGTACACATCCCTAAAGCCAAAATCTCATTTATGTACTATATTCATAAACTTACAACTGAGGCTGAGAATCGAGGAAGAACACATACTACAGCTTGACAAGGGAAATTGGAAGATGAGAAAAGCTTGACTAGGGTTGCAAACTTGTGGTCAACAAGAAAAATCATATGCCAGCATTAGAAAACAGTCCTCCACATACACGCTACAAGAAAAAATTATACAGCTGACAAAATCCATTCTAAATCTTTGCTGACCACATCAGAGAACAATATTGACCAAGGAGTCTGATGTGCTTACGTGTTGGGCTTGCTCTGGACCAATGAACTATGACGGCAAGAATCAGCCAACCTTTATCTACCAAAATCACCCTAATTGTAGATTTTTACAGGCTTCTCGAATGTATGACGGTTCTGCAATGCACAATCAAAAGTAATTAATTGGCCTTATACATTTCGTGTCATTGAAGTGCTTTTGAGAGCCTATACTAGCAACATCTGAATATGAGAAAAGTACTAATGTATAATAATGCATTTCCAACCCACCCCACCCCACCCCACAAAACCAAAGTAATGCCACCCCCAGATGTGTAAAATATCATAGTGGAATCAAATTCAATTTCCTAGCTAAAAATAGAACATAAAGTACGGAATTGATCACATAGTAAATCTTCTACTTCATATTCTATTCACAAACGGAATAAGCCCCTCATTGTCTGAGTCGCCCAATCAATCCGCATTTGAACCAATTTTAGAAGATTTTTTACCTGATTTGCCGTGTAAGTTCTTTTAGGAGTGGTGTCAGCATGTTCTAATCCAAGGTACTGTTCCCAAGCACCATAAACATCTCTTCTCTGGATGGCAGACAAAAGGAAAGATTCATAATCTCCATCAACTGAGGAAAAATTAGTAGCAGGCAGATGATACTTTAAACATAGAAAAGAGGGAATGAACAAAAACCTGAAAACGACTGGACACAATATCCGTCTCCTGGAGGTATTCTGGACGACCTAATGAAAGAAATGCAAACTTCCACTGGCCAAATAGAACAAAGAACAAAATAGTTTCATCAGCAGTAAAAACAACCTCACTTATTAATGCATCCAACTTGGACATAATACAATGAAACACAGTCAGTAAGTGAGAAATCAGCATACCTTAGAAAATTCTTCATCCGGAACTTGCAATTTCTTTTGTATTCTCACCTTAACTTCTGACAAAGTTTCTCCTTCATGGATCACCAAGAAAAAAGGTTCACCAAAATTCTGTATTTGCTGTTAGGAGGGAAATCCATAAGGATCTAATAAAATATCAACCAGAACTCAAAAAAGTTTTTCCATTACTCAAGTCAAACAGAAACAGGTCAGGGAGGCAAGTGTAAAGTCGCTACCATTTGATTTTGAGCAGTCTCCTTAGTGAAATGGTACACATGAATAAGTCGATCATGAGGACCCAGGTTCTTCTCTTCTTCAGGAATCTACAAAACCAAAATTATGAACACGCACTGTAAGGAATTAGAGTCAGCGCAATCAGAAGGCTACCGATAGTTGATCTCAACAACTCTGGGAATCCACTTACAGAAGTGTAAGATTGGTGGGTGGTTTATGGAAGATCCCACAAAAGAAGAATAACAGTTGACTTGAGAAGGAAAATGAATCTTGTAGGGTAGCCCGAAAAATTCATACTGAGAACAGGAAAAAGGACATGAAGGGGTGGGGGGTAGATTTTGACCTCGATTTCTCAAGACGTGCATTAAGTTGCATCTCTAAGATGTCATAACTTGATTTATCATAAATAACACTATACCAGTATAAAAATCTAAACAATGATATAGTGACAAAAAAAAGGGGTAAAAGTTCATAGGTGAACCTCAAAAGTTAAGAGACCTATGAAGTAATATTTTGAATGGAAGAGTATAACGAACACTGACCTCTTCTGCTCGTAATGTCCAGTACTGATCATTTATATTCTCAATCTTTTCATTAGGAGGGAAAATCTGCAAGAAAAACATACATACAAACAAAAACGAGTTAGCCTTTGGTAGAAACTTCTGGATTCCACATTTGACATTCTTAACTAGATTTTTTTAAAATTTCAACTTCACTTTCTGTCAGGGATAAAGACTAGAACCCCCAAAAGGCAGCTCTGTTGATTATGACTAAGTACAATATGTCAGTCAGAGAACAAGATACAAGCTGCACCTTATAAATCTTGTGATAAAATACTTCAAGTAGCCTCAGCTCAGCATCCAAATGCGACAATTCAACCTACACCAAGAAAACAAATGAATAAATAAATGAACCCTCAAAGCCCACTGGAAGGTTCAAAAATCATGATAATGATACTCCAACAATTCTCTATAACCCCAAGTTCTATTTTAACAATAAAATGGAGTGATAAAATGAACTTGAGTCTGAAATAACAAAAATGTGGGTCTTTGTTAGAGAGAATGAAGAAAGGAGAAGCACAGCCACTAAAGTAAAGGTGATAAATGCACAATAATACAAGGTGCATACATGCATACAGTACTGCACAAGACTAAGTTGTACCTTTGTCTTCAAATCATTAAGAACATCACCCACCGTACTCTGTTTAGGCAGTCTTATAGTGTGAATTGTCACCTGGGAAAAAAAGGGTACCGAAAAACTCTTCTAAGAACACATCAATGTAGGAAACAAAACAGTAAAATAATTTCCCCAGCTAACTCACTTCCTCTTTTGTCGCGTGATGGAAAGCAACTTTCAGAGTTTTTAAGCCTTGTAATTCTGGCAAAGGTATGTCCAGAACTTCATAGTACAGTATGTCAGAAGTCTGAAAATTTAGAAATAAAGTAAAAAGAGATCAAAGCAATGATTATAAATACTTGAAATAAAACCAGTACCTGTTATGGATAGACTAAATTATTACCTGGTTGTAGTGGACCAACATGTCCGACAAATGATCCATGCCCCGGTACTTAATGGGCTGGGGCTTCGGCTGCTGAGAATAGCAGTTGTGAGAAGTAAGCCTAATTTTGGATGGATCATCCAAACCAAGCTGACGAGCCACTCTTTCCATCACATCATCATACGTGTGAAGCCTTGACCTACAGTTCATCAAAGAAAGTGAAAAAGGTAAGAATTACAAGAGAAGACAATATCATTGACATAAAGAACCTTGCTCATTGCCAAAAAAAAAAAAAGAACCTTGCTTAACCAAGCACGCATAAACAGAAGCTTTCGGAAAGGGAAGCGGGTAAAGGAAGGATAACTCACAACTCTAGACAAAAGTCATCTTCCTTTGGTCTCTCCAAAGATCTAAAATGAACAACCTATGAAAACAAACAAATACATAAGGCAGACACACATACAGCAGAAATACAAAATCTGACAACACTAAAAATAACATATAAACAAATTATCTAATCAAAATAATGGAGACTATAAAATGGGCGATCCTGGAAGATCCTATAAAGACATTACAGGAGGGAGCATGAAGTTCATCAAGCACCCAGCGGGGGGTTGACCCAGAGACAATGCTGAAAGGTTAAATACAGGTTAATACTAACTGTATTCTGGACGTTAAATCCTAAATAGCTATGACAGTTGAACACTACCAAGGACCAACTCCTCAGACAGCTCTAGATGGACAAAATAAATCTCTCCTAACAGAAATTATCAGGAAACTCACACCAATTTTCTTTGTTGTCGTAGAGCCATCTAATAAACTACTCCCTTCATTCTACAAAGCTCTGCCCTATTCATGAGATCAAAATAAGACCACTTTGACAACATTTATCTATTTATGTGTAATAATATGACTATCATTTGAAATCTTGTAAGATTCTTTTTGAAATTTATTTTTTTATATAATATCATATTTTTTTAGTAAAATGTTACTAAAGATATTAAAGAATGAAGTTGTGCCTTTGAGACCATGAAAAGACAAAGAGGAAGCACTATGTGAAACAAGGAGAGTATGAGCTAATTTAGTACAAGAAAAAACATTAACAGTACTCGTTTAGTCATTACATTAACAGCCATAATAGATGTCTGACCATCACCGCTTGTACACATGAAAGACCCTTAGGTCTCAATGGTACTAGCTTCATATCAAGGGGGAGACCCCAGTTTATACCTGGGAGGGAGCAAAACTATGTAAGGGGAGAAAGGAAGGTAAGGGGAAGGACTTTTGTTTGGCTCAACCCTCTAATAGAGAAGCGTAGCCAGGCCTGCAGGCTGCTCGTATCTTGTAAAAAGAACAATTCACCATTTGTACATAATCCAGACTTGTAAACACTAAACAGATCATCCTTGTAAAAATAGGTTGATTAAAAAAAATGTCTAAGAAGAAAACATACTTGCCGATTGTGTACATAGTTCAAGAAAGAAGGAACATCAGGATAACGGCATTTTTCTGCAATTTCAGCAGAAAGTGATTTTTGGAAACATACTATATCACCGTCTTCAAGCTGGTAAGCAAAGATCAAAACGTAAGTAAAGGAAATGTGTCTTAGAGTTAAATGAAAGGTTGAAAAGTAGTTAAAAGCCATACCTGGCTACCCCGAAATGTGAGTTTCCGGTCAATATGTTCGCACATAACAGTTGGTTCAAACTTGATTTCCTGAAGAAAACATGCCCATGTAAGTAATACATCATCCTTTTAAGTAATACAGACATACAGTAATATAAGGGGGGATAAGGTGCACAGCTCAAAATTGCTCAGCAAGTAGTGCACGTAAATCAAGAAAAATGTGCCTAAGCATCTGTAGAATGCATATCTTGATCTTTTATCCTTAATTTTTTATTTTTTTTAAAAAAAAAAGAACACACAAATGTATTCCATGTTGCCATCTGAATCAGTATGTCAAGTGCATAGCAGGAGAATCTTTCCCAAAAAAACTTAGTCCAAAAGAAGAAATAACAGATAAATGAATGCCCAGTTAGGACAAATGTCATACAAAATGAATAAAAACTATAACTATTGATGAACAACTAACCTCATACAGTTCAATTTCTTCCTCAGCAGCATAACCAGCTAATTCCTTCAACTTTCCTAAAATTTCTACTGGTTTACCATTGCCCTTAACAAAAAGCCTTCCTACGTAACTGAAATGATGGGAGAAAAAAAAAAGGCATTACTGTCATATCAAATAAGATGACGTTCCAAGATAGAAAGAACAGGATATTTATTTCACGCAGTAAGAAGACGATCACACATGAGACTAGTACAAATACCGCATTTCTTCTTTTTCAGGATCGTAATGCTTGAAGAATAATAGAATCTCATCCTTTGTCTTGTCTGGAGGTGAAATAGGTCGTAGATCCTGTATGAAAGCATAACATCTCTAATCAATACAAGAAAACTGCTTTTGCTTAGTGTTACAATCAGGCTACTTCAGCCACAAAAACTTACTATTCCAAGCTCTACTTCCAAGAATAATTTAAGTTCTGCATTATGAACTTTATTAGATACTTCCCTTAGCTGTCCAACCTACAACCAAAAAACAAAATAGACCAGTACTATGAGAATCACCAAGTGAAATTGACAGAAGCATGCTTTATTGTCACCATTAGCTTCAATTCAACCAAATGCTTAAAAATGCTGAATAAACAATTGAACAGAGGTTCAGCACATTGAAAAAATTCAAGGAAATACAGTAGGGATAAAGAAAAACAAAAAAGGCATCCCTTATGAATAGAAATCAGAATAACATTAGAGGTAACAAGGAAATCTCCAAATTCTTTAAAAATTTCGTCAAATTACTTGCCAAACACATAAATGCAAAGAGTTAGAACTGAAAACATACAGATTGAGTTTCTTCCAGAGTTGTCAATGGTCGATTTGGCCGATATGTATGATTTTGACGCTTTGCCCACAGCCAAAACCGCTGAAATTGTACTGGAATGCCAAATTCTTTAGCAACCTCCTCCTGCACAAACAAAATTCATAAACATAAATAAGAATCAGCTAAATCACTCAATTCATTCACTAGTCTAGTTAGACAGAAAAAAAATTCTCAGATACGTGGGACAGTACAGTGTTGAGCAGCAAATGTACAGTGCGGTCTGTGCCAACTAAAACAACACCCTATTAGGTGACATGGACAACTCTATGACCTAAAGGTGGCATAAGGACTGAGGAGTAGTCCAACAAAGATGGAGTAGAAGACATCTGGGTATCTAAAGATACTTTCAATAGAAATATTGTAGAATATCCTTCTGACAAGAAATTTGTATCAGACCATATAGGAGTAATAAATCTCTTCTTTTAACAAATGAGGAAATATCAATTCCATGAATCATTCACAATACAAAACAATTGCTCGAGATAAAGATAGCAGACAATCCAAAAGATGATCCTCACTCCACGAACTACTTTATTTAAGCTCACATTTCTATCCTATCAGTAATAATACTCGGTTTCATGAACAATTATCTAGAAGGTAATTGTCAGTAGAAGCTCCTCCTGTAATATATGCCAGTTGCTACACTCTTTGCAAGATAGTAGAAGAGACATAGTAAAGAAGATTGATTCACATAAATGTAATTAGTAGAGACAAAAGAAGGATATGTAGGGGTAATACCTTGAAAAGATTAAATGGCATCTGCTTCTGAATACGAAAAGATTTGACTTTGTCGTGGTCTACAAGATCAAAATAGATATCATTTCCTATCTGTTCAGCCAAGTTATCATCACGGGCAACCTAGAAATAAAAAGTTACAATCAGAACAAATGCTACAAGAGAGGAAATAATATGCATTCCAAAAAGTACTTCCACAAAGACTACTATAAGCAGTGACCTTTATAATGGTATAAAGGTGTGCCTCTGCCTTCTCCTTCTTCTTATGCTCTTTCTCTTCTTGCTCTCTCTTCAACCGTTCCTGAATATTGCAACATAAATTAATTCTTTGAACTTAACACACTTAACTAAAATGCAAAATTAGCACCAACAACAAAGTCTCACCCTAAGATGTTCTGCAATGTCCTTTTCATCCACATTACACATAATCTGCTCTTTGTCACTTTCACGTATATAAACAAGCATATACGCATTTGAATATTTTGTGAACTTGAATGGAGTGTTATTGAAACCAGGATTAGTCTGTGGTAACTGCAAGTGAAAAACGGAGTAAGATGAGTCAATTCACAAAAGAAAAATCACTTAATAATTGAAGTATACCTCCTCTTCACCACCATACTGCTCCTCCAATGCTCTCTTCAAATCTTCCTTAGTCACCCGTTCATCATCAAACTTGTACCTGGTAAGCACCATGAAGGGTTGTATCAAACCTTAGAGAGAGATAAAGAGGAGAAGCATATGTTACTTACACATTATTAACCATCACAGACAAAAGTCATGGGACAACAGAGATCAGTTAATGAGTACCAAAATGGCAACAGCGATGAAGACTATAGGTCAAAGAGACGAGGAACTTATTGGTCAAATAACTGTCAAATACTAATGATCAGAATAGATTTAAATACAGACTGAATGAGCATCTAAGGAAAAAGGAGGAAGAGGAATTAAAATAAGGCCAACAATTAACCATTTACCATGCCAATATCCAACTTCCCCAGACCACTCTAGTTACTCACAAGTCATAACTTCCAACACTAACAGATTTTAAGATCTAATCTTTAAAAATAGCAGAATTTTGTTATTGCAAAATATGAATTTGAACTGAAAGTTTCCATTTGAAGCTTTTCCTTAAGAGCCATGTTTTTGTTCTCTTATAGGGTAATTTACTAATTTAAGGCTTAAAGTGAAATGACAACAAACCAGATTTGAAATCACTTAAAATAACTTGTTTTCATGTTATTTCTTGTTCTGGGTCATAACTCCACAAAGGATTGACCCATCACAATACGGGACAGACTAAACCAAGTCAAGTGAGTCAAATCATCACTCAGAACATATGAACATATATTTTGATAGATAGCAAAAGAAGAAAGTCCCAGAAATTGAAAATATATAACTACACAAAATATTCAAAGCCATAGTATACAGCATATCCTCACATGTGCTATTCTTCATAGTTCAGTATATACTAATATCAAACCACACTAATCCACACAATACAAAAAATTGCTCAAATGCATACCACTGATCGGAAAGAGTTGGCCGAATAAAGGCATAATAATGTCCACCATGTACACCACCACTGTGGACCAATACACTGCAAATAAGATAATCCACATATGAGAAGTGTCATGAGTAATCTATACTTTTAGCAAAGAAACAGAAAAACCCTTTTCCAGATGGATCGTTAACATCAAATAAGCACAAGGTTTCAACATAATGATAATTAGCAATATATATGAATACAAAAATCAAACGGTAACATGAAAGCTCAAGAAGTTAATGGTCAAATAGTAAAACCTTGGTATAAGTGAAACTATAGACCCATGAATCCCTCCCACATACTACAAATAAATGTCTAATAGAAAGACTTACCAATCCATAAACTAACATTGAGCCACATGTTATCGGATTAAATGCTACTGAAAAGCTATACAAACACAATGTTGCGGCAAGTTGGCAGAAAAATCTCAACTTACAATATAGCTCCAAACTTTTCACCTAGAAGCACTCAGAAGGACAGTACGAAATACATATTTCATACCTGTGGAGTGTGTAACGGTTGCAGACACTTCTATCAGCGTCAGGAGATAAATATTTCCCATTATCACGATCTAGATCAAGTTCGAGAGGGAATTCATAACGATCATTTATCTATGAGAAACAAAGAAGAAAGATTGTATAGATATTCAAATTACAAAATAATCTTCAATGATCTATAGTGCAAATACTTTGTACTTCTTGAATAAAAATTACCAGACGAAAATTTAAGGAATGAACCATTTATATTGGGGACAAAAATGCACAATATTCAACTGATCATACTCTCACTACTATATCCTAGCCCTTTTGTAGCAAACTTCTTAAATTCCTAATTGATAGCATAGTAAAACAGAAAAAGGTAAGATAGGAATTCAGTCAAATGAATTAGATATATTGTAAAGCAACACAGACAACAAAAGATAATGCGGTAAAAGGCATGTACAAACTCTACTATGGAAATATATTAAACTTTGAAGGAAGATGGTGGATAAAATAGCGCTATCCACACAACCTATTTACCCAACAGAAGTATAGTGCAAGTGAGTGACTGTGCCAGCATATAGAGAAATCAGATTTGCCAAAAAAAAAAAAAAATCCGCAGCTAATCAGAGTAGCAGCACAAAGAGACTTTGATATATTAGCAGAAGGCTAAAGAGTCAAAGACACAACAAGTCTGACAAAAATCAACCACATGTACGACTTAAGTACTATGTTCTCCCTTTTCCACGCTACTCTTGCACAATGTTTGAATGTTAGATCACAAATTTAATGAATACAATCTGCATGGGAATAGATACCTCATGGCAAGTCACAAGTCAGGAAGACATGTATGGAATCACACATTCAACCAAAATAAAATCATCACAACAGAAGATAACATAAAAATGAGATGACAGTGCCCAGCTAAATAAAACAATCCTTAAATATGACCAAAACATGTGTAGATCATTTTCATATCAAAATCCAAGTGACACAACATGAGGACAGAGAAGACATACCTTCACCATGGTATCGCGCATAAAATCATACTCAAATCTTTTGAGCTGCAGTTGAAGAACTGGGGGAAAATCAATGAATAAGACACCCTTCCTAGCATCCTGGAATTGCCAGAGACTAACAATCAATATATAATATTGACAAATAGAATCTTCTGGACACAATATAATAAGCAAACAAGTAATAATAAATTGGAAAGAGGGAAAATTGGGGATCTGAGCCTAAGAAAATGAAAAGATATAATAAATGAAAGGGTCACCCAAGTGATGAATTCAATAAACATAAATTAATTTTTAGTGGTACACTCACCAAGGTGGATGTATTGAGGGTTCTCCGATACTAACCTGTAAACCATACTGTTCAGCGTGATATTTGTTATCACCTTCCAATCGTTCAACTTCCACATACTTATCAAATGATGCATAAACATCATGACAACCTTTAACATCTAGCTGAAGATCTGTGACAGAAAATGTAAGAAATCTAAATCAAAAAAAGGCCCCCAGCTTTAACACTCAGACGAGCTTGCATATTAAAATTGTCTGATCAGAAAAGCATACCATAGAAGGACTCTTTTCGTGTAGATTTGTAATCCACATTTACACATTCAATATAGTTCATGTGATGCCCTTCAAATAAATGCTGAATAGTGCCCTCAACAACAGTGCCCTGGCATCAAAATATTAGTAAAATATGAACTCCAGAGACAAAAAACAAGAAAAAATATTCCATTCAAAATCCTACCTTCATCTTGTCTTCAAGCTTTTCACAGAGAACCCTATTAAGCTCCTGCACATCATGCTGCATGAAAGAATCATAAGTATCCCATCCAAAAGATTTGGTCAACTCTTTCGTTGCAACACTGCTGTCACTGTATTGGAGCTTGTAAAATAAACTTTGAAGAGCCAGAGGAATGCTAGCAGTTGGAATATCATTCTCAGTTGTGGGCATATGATACACAGCCTATACACCAAATGCAAACAGAGTTAGCTTGCCTGAAATTTGTACCTAGAGTATCAACAGACTAGCTGGGGTTATAACTGACCTTTCTGAAATAAGGAATATGAAAAAGTGTCTGGAGCAGAGAATTCATGTAGCATGTAGCTCCCTGATTCTTGAGTCCAACATACCCAGTCTCTTTTTTAGAATCATAGGACCAATAGTCAACAATCTTACGAACAGCAACCTCAGCCTCCACAAGAACAGTATCATTTACAAGATATCCTCTGCTGGGGTCATATAACTCACTTAAAGGCATGAAAGATGTAAACCCCCAATCACTTTCCCGATTATTGAACTGGTGCTGCGTATCTGCAAATTCACACAAGGTAATATGAAAGGCAAAATAGAAGTATGATACTACATAATCAATACAGCCATCTAAGACCTGGATTTGCCTTCTCTATACCTTCTCTAAAAATACACATAACAATACTTTACTTTCACCTCTCAACTGCCCACATGACACGCATAACATGCTTTGTCTAATTGAGGCAATCCGTACAACCATTTAGTTAGAAGAGGAAAAAAGACGAGTTCATGAATATACATTATTCACCTAAAAACAGTCATTGCACACACAATATGTGGCGCAGTTCCCAAAGGCCCAAATTGCAAAAAGATATGTAAACCAAGAGCTTTAAACTTTGATATAGTTGCTATCTTTATCAGTCTCCAACAATGCCTTGAAAATAACCAAGATTGAACTCTAGTTTATAAATAATCTCCAATTTTAAAAGATAAATCATCACATCCAAGAAGATAACTCACTTATTGCAGACAAGTGAATGATACGAAAAGGGCGGGTAAAAGCATTTATCAGTCACTAAAGATGATACCTTTTCTCACGGAATACTTGCTATGAATTTGATTGACCACAGCTAAGCTGAACTGTGCATACCTACTCCACCCATAAGGCAAACTAGGAGAATCAGCAACATCAAGATACATAGACAGGAAGTCCACATTGTTCCCTTTGGGGAAAATTAGTATCCGCCTGCATCAAATGTTTCATACTGAGTAACTGCACTAAACATCTCCACCCGTACCAAAATAAAAACTACACAGCTAGTCAATAATTAAAGTACCATTTGTAACCACCAACAACAAACGTGTCCGAATAGTGCTTCTTGGCATTCAATCGAGAGAAATTCTCGATTCTCCAAGTAAACCTGGATGATGGAGGGTCCTCAGGTGGTTGATTCTCGGGATTATTAGCAGGCTCAGCTTGAGCAACGACTAAAATGTGAAACATAACAATACAATTAGAACCCTAAGCAATGTGATCGACATAATTACAAACTCAACCAGATCAATCAAACCCGAAACGAGATCAGTCCGTCAGTCAATCAATCATAAACAAAAGCCAAACCTTCCATAGGCTGGTGATTGTCAGCTGCGACATCGGAACGCGGGACGAGCATCTCATCATCTTCTTGCTGCAACAAAAACAGAAATCCGATCCACGTTATACCAAAGCCCTAATAAAAAAAACCCTAACAAAATGACACCGCATACGAGCTGCAGCTACTCGGGAGCACTCCAATTATAGTAACAAAACTCAAAACAAGCATCGCATAGAAGCCCTAGAACATACGACACGCCAGTCAAAATTCAATTCTTTGGACAACATTTCAGTGCTTTCGAATCAGACGCATTCGAATTCATCAATTGAGAAACAATTTGGACGCAAAAAAATGGAAGAGATGAAAGATGAGAAGTTTCTCGAAAGCGTACGTCGACAGGAGCCGGAGTCATTACAGTCATTGGTAGAGGGAGAATGAGGGGGAGTGAAGGCGGAGAGGAAATATTAACGGCGTCGGGTGGCGGAGCAAGGACGGAGAGTACAGGGGAGATGTAAGGTTGGGGTGGTTAGAGAGGGAGGAAAGGTGGGAAATTGGGCTATGTAATGGGTGCAAATTGAGGGTGGATCGCCAGAAGAGGGTGGTCGATGTTGGAGGAGGAGAACAGAAAGGGTCCCTATTTTTTGTTTTTATTCGGATGATGGGCATTTTCGGGATTGCAACATGTTCTTATTTGGATTAATGGCATACTTATAATTTTTTTGTCAATTCTATATTTCCGTTGGGAAAAAATATCTTTTGTTGTATCCACTTCTATATAGGAACAATTTGACAACTCCTCCCGCGAGTGTTAGAAAATTTCTTGTAGATACACCGAAATAGAAAATAAAAAAAAATTGAAAAAGTAAAAATATTATTTCGACTAAAAAATTATTATGTCCTCAGTTAAAGTAACCCCTTATTATAACAAAAAAGTTATCATTCAGCACCATATATATCATCTTTAATAATTTTAAGGGGATAACTTGTTATATTGAATGATCGTTTTTACTAGAGATACAATAACATTATTTGTGTCTTACGTGTATAAGATACTTTGTATTATTTCAATGCAATATAATTGATAATTATTTTACTTTTTCATTTATGTCTTGGTTTATTAATAAAGGCAAAAGATCATTCCTGAGTCTTTAAACAAATACTTGAGATAATGATACACATGGAGCTAGTTTATACTGATAACTTTGACTTCACTTGTTCCAATTTTATTTTTATTATGGCGTACATTATTCAATTATTTTTTTGCAACTAAAAAAACCATAATTATGTCATTTTTATATTTGATAAGTTGTGAACTAAAATCTGTTCCCACCATTATCGATTTGTATGAAATTTGTATATTTGAAGTAGATGGCACAATGTTTTCTATTGACTTGCTATGGTGTCAAATGATTAGTTTTAGGATAGGTTAAACCTTTTAACTTGCCCCCAAGAGTTAGTATATATTGTACAAAATTTAAGGTGCGCACTTGAAATTCATTCATGTCAATGTGTGCATAGTAGTTGTTATTACTTTAATATACAAGTGTATAATTTCTTTGTAAAGGAGTAACTATTTAAACGTTTTTATTGCTATTTTGTTTTATAACTTATTATTTGGACATATACACTTTATATGTTACAACATTATACACTATGTGTCAAAGATACGATATACTCACTAACTTTGTAAGTGCATAACTCGTAATAGTTATGTGGATAGATAATCACACATCAATACATCTTTTACATTTTATAACAAACTATGTGGAGAACAGACAACCTCAAAAATAGCAAGCATTACACACACTAAAAACGTTGTCAAGAGTTCACTATCAAGTCATAAAAAAGTTAATAAAAGAAGATTTATATGTTACACTATATAATTTATATATTTTTTAAATAAGTTCGCTAAAAGTTTAACGATATCCTTTTTGAAAAATATAGCTAAGTCTTACCATACTAGGAACATGACATATTCCTTTTCCATTACCAATGATTTGATCTCTATTAATATATATTTCGTGTTAGTCAGGATTAGTTTTATGCAAAGATTTTGAAAAGAAAAAACTCAAACATTTTCTTCACCCATCAACTAGTTACATGTTTTGGGCTTTTAACTAATTATTCGCAATATGGACTATTTTTTATAAAATTCACGATTAAATTTATGCAATATATATAAAAAATTTTAATTGTGTAAAAAAATTCTACCACGTACACAATTAGGGAGTATCATATTTCAAAATTAATTTCATACGCCTCAATCACACAAAAGTTTTGCTCGCTTTCACATAATACTGTTCCTTATTTTTTTCGTGAATAAAATTAATTAAAATATCTATTAAAGGATAATTTTTTAAAAAGTATATCATAAAATCACCAACTTATCATATATAAAAAACATCGTGAAAACTACTATTTAAAAAATTATATCAAAAAACTCAAAGCAGCCACACGCCCCACACGGCCGGAGCAGTGGCAGTCCCAACTTGGCGCAAACCCTAGTGTAGCGTAGTATCCAATTTCACCCGTCTCCCACACCAATACTGAAACCCCAAACCGTCCAAGTGAAACTTCAATCACTAATTTAAGGTTTCTGCGAGCGAGTAATGGGGCGAAGATCCAAGTCCAAAGCCAAGTCGAAGTATTCTGATGACGAATACAAATCTCGCTGCAAATCCTATATCGTGTTCAGCAGTAGCGACGACGATGAAGAGGCTAATGAAGATTTGAGCCTCAAAATTGTCGAGAGAGCATTGTCACGTTCTCACGCCGCCAATTTGAATGTCACCTCTGAGTTGGGGACGTCTGATAGCTTCAAGAAGAAGGATAAGAAGGAAAGGGAGGAGAATAAAAAGAAGAAGAAGGTCAGGAAAGTCGAGTCAGATATTCAACTGGTGAGCTTTGTTTCATTTTTCGACTTTATTTTAAATCAAATACTTCGTACTAATTATATAGGCATTTTTCTTGTAACATAGTGATGGCTAATTCGGCTATTTATGATAAGTATATAGTTGTTCTTATAATTTGTGGTTTGCATTGTATCTTATGTTTAATTGTATGCAGATAATATTGAGATTGTAGTATTATAATTAGGAGATTGCTAAGTTGTTTTTGTTTAGAAATTGTGAAGTAATCTTTGATGTTCCGAAAACCTGATGCGGCTTGTTGATTTCGGACTTAGTAATCGATGGAGTAGTAAGGCAGTGTATGTGCGGATGAACAGCAGACATTCATGTTCTGACTTATAAGTTAAGCTGAAGTTGAAAGTATTGTGTAAATCACTTAAGTTTTGTGTATAAACTGTGGTCTCGTGGATATCCAGAAGACTTGTTGTAGTTGTTATATATATAACAATAGGTTCTCAGATATTAATTTTTGCGGATCATTATATGTAAACAATGCTTCTGGATATTGAAACCAGTTATTTCTAGGTTATTCCTCAAGTTTGTTCAGCGGTATTAGTGTATATTGTTTGATGCTTTTCTGGTTTTAGGTCACACCGGTGAAGGAAGAAATTAAAGTGGACAGAACTGACGATGCAGAAGTGATTAAGTTACCTGAATCCGATGGTGTTGACAACTCCAATTCTGATAATGTTGTTTTACGAAAGCTTCTTGTGAGTGTGCTAACTGGCCTGAATGTCCATTTTCGAAAGTACATTTTCTGTAAAGGCTTAGTTTCGTATGTCTCTTTTTATCTCCTCAGCGTGGACCAAGATACTTTGACCCTCCAGATAAGAGCTGGGGAGCATGTTTTAATTGTGGGGATGATGGTCACTCAGCTGTGAATTGTACATCAGCTAGGAGAAAGAAACCGTGCTTCATCTGCGGGAGTCTTGAGCACGAGGTGAAACAATGCCAAAAGGTCTGTATTGGATGTCTTAACTTTTCACTTCTGTCATATTTGCTAGCCAAGTATCTCCTTTGATGTTTCACAACATCCATTCATATGTGCTTAAGCAGTCTTTATTTCTGATGTCTTCTTTTAGTTGTTTGATGTGTGTGCCTGGATTGGCCTTATTGTTTGCAATCTCAGCTTTATCTTTAGCTGTCATTTTTTCCTTGTTGTTTTCCGTTTTTATTATTGGTTGGATGCCATGTTTGATTGACTGCTTTAATGTTCTACAAAATCCATCCGTGCATGTTTAAACAATCTTGATTACTTATGGATTTGATGCCTAGTTTTAGTATGTCTGGTGCCCCTGAATTAGCTTTATGCTTGCAATTTCAGCATTGTCTGTTGCTGTCTTTTTTCCTCTTTTCCGTTGTTTATCTTGGCTGGATGCCCTATTTGGTTGGATACGCTTACTTGAGGAGTTCAAATTATATCAAGAACAAGAAGTTTACAAGCCAATGTTAGTGATATATGTGCTCATTGATGCAGGGAAAGGATTGCTACATATGCAAGGGAGGAGACCATCGTGCTAAAGATTGTCCTAAAAAGTTCAAGCGTTGTTCTAAGGCCTCGGAGTTGTGTTTAAAATGTGGTGCTTCTGCTCATGCAATGTCCTGTTGCAACAATGATTACTTGCCTGATGATCTCAAGGTCCTTTTTTATTTCTCTAGATCTCTTGAATTTTTTCAATATTTTAAAAGGTGGAAAGGATTGCTTGGTAAGTACTGAAATATACCCAAGGCCTGTTGTCTCAATAAGGCTCGATGAAGTTGTTTTTAAGGAGGTGTGTGTGTGTTGGGGGAGGGGTATCTAATCTTAGCCTTTGAAACTCCTTAATATGATTACCACAACCACCATAATAAGTTGCCTTGCTTTAAAAAATATGGATGTGTGATACACAAAAGGAATTATAGTTTTCAGACTTGGTTTTTGAGTCCAGTCCTCTCTGTTTTTTCAAGTAGTCAATTTAATTGAGGCCCAAGTAATTTATTAGGCTCGGTGCAAAATAATTCCCCAGTTTGGCCTAATCAAGCTCATGCTAGAATTATTCTTTGATCTCTTGCATAGACTAGTCAATTCCATCACATAAATGCCGTGTTGTTTAGCACAATAGGTGACATCAGAGTTGAATGCAATGCAATATATAAAAGACCTATGGCCTTGTTTGGTAAATGGCTTTTGATTGGCTTTTTTATTGGCTTTTAGCTTTTCGATTTGCTCAAACAGCCAAAAAAATATATTTGGTTGTATGCTTTTCATTTGGTTTTTTAGCTGGCTTTTAAGCCAAAAATAAAAAGTTACTCACACAGTTTTTTTAGGTAACTTTTGGTACTTCACATTATTATTATATCCCTAACTTTTCTCATTTTTTACCAAATATAATATCTTACAAATATTACAATGTTTAAAAAGTTCATTTCATATAAAACATCCAATAACCAAACATTTGACTTTACCAAACATATTTATTAGAAGCCAATAGTCAGCTAGTAGCCAATTGCCAAACAAGGCCTTTATATTATATCCTTCATTTATATAGGTTGAACTTGAATGCCAAAGATTTGAATCCAAGTCCTATTCAAAATTAGGAGAATCTATGTTTTAATTCATCCTTAATTTTCTGAAGCTTAGCCCAATATAGTGATTGGATAAATACCCATAACTTGCCCTTGTAGACACATACCTAGGGAATAGGAAAATTCTAACATAACGGTTTAAGAGGATTGCACATTTGCACATAATTGCATACTGGTGAATCTTGTTTGATAGTATCTTACATATATGTACACAGCTGTTTAGATAGTATCCTCCTGAATAATTTTTATTTTTGTCCCAAATGTTACCAGGAAATTCAATGTTATGTTTGCAAGAGGTTCGGACATCTCTGCTGTGTGGACTATTTTAATGCTCTTCTGAGTGAAACTTCATGTTACAAATGTGGCCAGTCAGGACATAATGGACAGGTTTGGCATCTATTCTTTTTATCCATGTCATGTATGAGGCTTTCTTTTGACGTAACTGATGGATTGTAAAAATAGAAACTGGAAAGTAATGAAATGTGTAGGGGCTCATGACTTCATTGAACATTATTTTGAAATTATTCTATGCAATATCTTAGTGCTTTCCCTGGCCAGATATTATGCCAATTTACCTTAGTTTCTGATAGTATCTCCAGGTCTTATTTACGTAGTCAAGGAATAGCAATTAATAAACTGCTTTATACTATTTAGAAGTTTAACTTGGAAGCTTCTGGAGTTAATTTTGCTTGATATTTTTAACTTGTCCTGAAGTCTTTTTGTTTGCTTTTGAGATCTAGTTTGAATCTAAAGGAGTACCACTGAGCTTTCCTCTAGCCTTTCTGAATTTTCTGTGTACATTGAATTGGTGCATCCTGTAAATATGCAAAGCTAATTTTACTGACATTCATCATTTTTGGACGATACATGATAGTGCATCAATTACTCTTCTTAAGTGTAGATAGCCTTTCTTAACTGCTTGTGGATCTGAAAATATCTTTTGCAGGAATGCAGAGGATCACGGGGTGAGACATCTTCTGCAGGTACACAGTCATCATGCTTTAAGTGCGGAGGAGAAGGGCACTTTGCTCGTGATTGTGCAAATTCTTCCAAGGTACTTTCTTTGATTGTATTACCAGGTTCAAAATCTTTATTTAAAAACATACCTATCCATAGATTTTGTATTACTTTGTTATGGTAGACAAACCTTAAATTTGTTTTCTTTCCATTTGGACATTATATAATTTTCTCATCTCATGTGTCCACAGGTCAAGAAAAGAACCCGTGATTTATCAACTCCAACCAAGAAAAAATCCAGAAACTATAAGGCTAGTAAAGGATTTGAGTCTGCACCACAAAACTTGGGCAAAACTCATAAGAGATTTCAGCTTGATAATGGAAGTCCTAACTGGTCAAGTAAATCTAACTGGAGGGGCAGCTGGACCACAGATCACCCTGATGATTTCCCCCCTAGAAATGGCTGGAGGTCTCCTTCTACACCAAACAAGAAGCATAAGATATATGATTTGACTGCAGGTGATCAAGGTTCAAACTCGCAGTCTTCAAAGAGATGGAGACAATCCAATTCTGGAATTACAAGTTCACGAGGGAATGCTAATCATTATCAGCATAGATTTTCCGCGTCAAGATTTGGCACCTCCAGTAGTGATGGGATGAGGGGAAACTATGATTGGTGGTAGCAGGCTGCGTTGGCCTTAAGTTTTGATTATAAAATCTCTTGACTTGTATGTATTGATCTTTTTTTTCCACCCTTCTTTCAATAGTTAGCCAAGTGAGTTGTTTCTTTGCTTGACAGGATCCCTATTATTGTACTGCTTACATAGCTTTCTTACAGGCCTATGATTCTGCTCTCTGTTTTTACCTTTGTCTTTTACCTTGAAAACTCCAATATTTGATTATCCAATTCTACTCCTGTCTGTTTCTTTTAAGTTAACTGAGAAAACTCAGATAATTAGAATGTGGCAGCAAGAAATGTGTCATCTATTCAAATAAAACAGAGGAAAATATATGACCGTAGCCGGCCACTATAGGACTTCGGCAATGAATGTTTAGAAATTACACGAGGGAGTTAAACAATCTCAAGTGAGTAGCTGTATATGATTAGATAGATTTTTCATAGTCAGTCGTGGGGAAAAACTAAATAATAATGCGATGTCTACTAGTGTACGAGGATCTATGTGAAAAATTAGAAAATTTTCATCCTCATCGTTGACAGAAGTTGTAGAGGAAAGCTGAAGGAATGATCATCAAAATTTCATTTCATTTATTTGCCATTAAAAAATTCATTTTATTTTTTGGGGAAGGAATGTGAGTACTACTGTAAACACAATTACTATTGTAAGATTTGAAAGCTATCATAGGGATTGAAAATATAATAGGGGTAATAGCAGACTGAGAAACCAACTAATTCACATAAAAAACTTATCATAGGTGGATTTGAAAATCACAATATTTAAATGACTAATTGCCTAATTTAAGTTATATTGCGTGTTTAAAATAAGACAATCATGGTAATTTATATAAAAAAATATATTCGTAAGGATGTTAATTAAATCATATTAAAATATGGAATAAACATATTAGGTTAAATCATATTTCGAACTTCCTACAAGAAAGTTTAAGGATTATAAGAACTTATCATTTTACCGTTCTACTAATTCTAAATTGGTTTGATCTTAACTAATTCCATAATACATATTTTCGTATTATACGGAGTAGTAAATTATTATTCGCTCTAAAAGAACATGGATAAATGAATCTTATTCTAAAATGTTTTTTAGTAAAAATTTAACTATATAAAAATGAAAAAATGTTATTAGTGGTAATTAAAAGTGAAGATATATTTTTATTTCTCTTAAATTTTTATATCTAATTAGTACTCAAAATATTTTCTAATTTGAATTTAATTTATTTATTTCATAATTTGAGTTGTATCTTATATTTTGTAAAAGGAATTATTTTCTAACCCAAGTTAGATTATTTATTTTATTTTTTCTAAGTTAAACCCTAGGTGACATAATTAATATATGTCAAACAATAATAATGCGGCTAACCTTGTAATTTATCATAATGATTTCATGTGCAATATGTGGGTTGTGGAAGAATATGGTGTGACTGATTCTTGGAGGAAAACTTAGTACCTTCAAGAAAAAAAATTAATTCAAGTGATAAAATCTTTTGAAAAAATTTAAGATTTTATTTTTGAAACAAAGAAAATTTAAATATAATTGTACGATGGTATATAAATTCATGCCATTACGTGCAGTCACTACTCACTAGTTAGATCTTCAATTAAAACCAAAGTTGTCAAATGTTTGATGAATCAAATACGGAGTACTTGAAGCTCAATCAAGGGTTCAAGTGTACAACTCGTTCAAAGACTATGAAATCGACCAAAAAATCCTCCTATTATTTTCACTGAAAAGAGTTTCCCTCCCATGCCAAAACCCAACGCACCAAAGAACCTCATTTCATCCACTCTCCCCACAATTTGCTCGATTCTTCCCATTCCCATCAAAACCCTAACTTCCCCAATCATCAAAACCTAATCTGCTCAGTTTCTTCCCTTCTTTCCCTAAAATCTCTAATCACCAATTATTCTTCTTCACTGATTCCTTCATTCAATACTCCACATTGAGTAGAATTCCTCACTGTTTCCTCTACTCGTAGTTTCACAATTTCCCCCAAATTACTGAAATTAGGGTTTCGTGGACGTCGTAACCTCGTTGTCAATGCTGAGATTTCATCTCTATAGCAAAAATGCTTATGATTGCGAGAATTTCCTACTTCTATTCATGCTTACGATTAGCTAACCCTATTTATGTAGTGTTTTTGTTTGTTGTTCATTTGACTCGGTAGTTTCTGAATCGAAAATGTCGGATGATATGTTCATTCATTTCTCTTCCAATTCGTCTAATCAGTCTGATAATTCCTTGCCTACTAAAATTGCTAAGCTCGAAGCTCGTTTAGTCGGCAAGGGTTCGGGTTCGGGGCCTAGCTCAATGCCCTTGCCTACTCAAACTGTTTGGCCTTCTGCTGGAACGTCGAAGTTCGGGGCGGTTGATAATATGGCCGAGGCTTCAACATCTAGCGACTCTGATGACAATGTAAGTGTTTATGATTGGCTTTTTATTAGTGCTTATGATGTGTTTTGAACTTGCATTGGTGCCGGTTTTATTTTCGCGTTGCAATTGTGAAATATTCTAAACTTAGAACGGTTTGTCCGGATAAAGTTTTAACCTGGAATAGGCAGGATTGATGATAGTTACATTGTTGCCGGTTTTTTTTTTCTTGATGCAATTGTGCCGTATCCAAACTTGGACTGGTTTATCTACTTAACTTAAGAACAGGCTGTATGGTCACTATGCAGACCGGAAATGAATCTTGCAAGTTGTAATTATATCAGTTGGAACCGAATTTGTGCTTTTTTTTTGGAAGTCATATTTGTAAGAATGCGCATAGGCTTGTAGCTCTTTGTGAAGCAAACTTCTTTGCTTTAGCTATTTGTGACATAGTTACAAAATAGAGAACTAAGAGTTCTCAAATATAACCTTTGGTTTTTTTAGGACATCAATATGCAAGGGCATGGGAAAGGTCTTGTCTCGAAATTATTCCAAGACTATCCTAGAACATAGAAAGTATTCAAAGATATCTTAATTGTTATCAAGCTAATAGGTTAGTAAATCACACCAAGATATTGAACATTGAGGGCTGTATTATTTTGAAGAATGTGAGCTAGTGTGGAAAAAATAGGTTTATTCTTGTAGTCATGTCAATAACTATGTTTGATCATGCTGTGCTATACAATCCATTGCTTTATTTTCTTTCCAGAACTCTTAGCTAGATAATATCTCGTGACAACTTAGTAACTACTTTGAACCTTAATTTACATTAAAATCTGTAATGTGTATTATATAAATGCTCTTATTAAGGATGTTTCTGATGTCTTTTCTTTTTCTTTTTTTGCAGAGTGGTGGTGGTTTTCTCATACAGGCAAAGCGCCAAAAACTTCAGGAAGACAATAGACCTATTTTGGATCACTCTGAGGTAATTCTCCTACACTTTGCTCAAACTCTATTGTTTTTAAAATTTCTTGTTTTTCTGGCCGTTTCTGAATTGAAACATACTGGGTTTCAGTAAATAGACATGTAGAAAGACATTTGATAATTTGTTAAATTTCTGGGAGTTTTCTTTTTTCCCACCTTCCATAAAAGTGGAAGGGTTAAATCAGCCTGTTGTAGAACCTAGGGCTCTGTACGATCAGCTCAAAACAAAATAGCCAGAAGTTACAAAAAAATAGAACAGTCACAGTGCATGCAGCCCAAATCCGTAATTGCAGGACATGGTTGATTTCAGTATAAAGTTTATACTCTGTCAAGGTATGGTCTCCAATACCATGAGCTTAGATAAGATGATTGTCTAGTTATGTATTTACTTTTTCCTGAAATGCAAGAGATTCCTGTTTGTTGACATTGGTAATTTGTATAGTGGCAATTGCAAATTGCAATGTCGCAAACCGTTGAGAAAAGGTATGGTAATTTTTTTTTTTTAGTTACTTGGATCATTTTATAAGCTTTTGACATCTGCAATGTAGGCTGTAGAAACATTTTCCATGAGAATCATAATTTTGTACTTTATGTGATTATTTTTCAGGTCAATGACTAAAATACCGTCTAATGTCAAGTATTCTACTCTAACCAGCTTTTTTAATTTTTGATGAACGTGTAAGGTTGTCGGTGATGGAAAGTCAAAAGTTTTGGAAGAAATGCCCCCCAAAGTCGGTGTTGATACGAACAAGAAAAAACAAGGCCGTGGTAGGCCACAGGGATCAGTTGGCCGAGGCCGTGGTTTGAGGTCAAATGATCATCCTAAAACCCAGACATCACCTTCAACTGATTCATCTGGAAATGGTCACATGGACAGCTACAAGGTAATATTTTCTTGCACATCCTCTATCTAAATTTATCTTCTTCATTTAAGTGGCTTCAATTACTAAAACAGAATTAATTTAGTGTATTGATGTTGAACATTTTATTTTTATTTTTCTTTTGTTACTTTAATAACTTTTCGCTATTAATTTGAGTCATTTTGCAGGATATGAGAGGTAAAGAGTTGTTTGCAAATGATGACCACCCTCAGTCGGAGGTACAGTATTTAGTGTCATTTTTTATTCAGATAATTGTTCTTCCAACGCCCTGCTGATATGCACTCAATGTGGACAAAAATAGAGGGGAATTTAGTAGCCTATTAGGATGTAGTAACATTTTATGCTACATTTGTACATAGTGGTGTTAAGACCCTTGCAGAGTAGGGTACTTATTTAGGATTAAGTTGAAGTATCTAAGTTGCATCCGTTTTCTTAATAAATTATAGGATGAGCTTCGCTGCTTGCGAAGTAAGGTTGCTTCCCTTGAAGAGGAACTGCATAAATCACGCAAAGAGGTTTCTAATCATCAGAACCAGTGCCACCAATTAGAAAAGGTGAATTACAGTGTTTCGAAGGTTATGTAAAAATTGTTGATTCAATGTATTGGGAACTGATGCAATATTTTTCATAATTTAATAGGAGCTCAAGGAACTCAAAGATTGTGAAGAAATAATGAAACCAAAGGTTTTTTTTTTTCTACCCGTACTTTACTGAATCTTTGGGGAATAACATTAGGTTTTTTTTTTAACTTGTACTTTGTTGTTCTGTCCGTTTAATCCTTTCATGTTTGGTATTTCGTGCTTATTTATGCAGCGAGCTAAAATCATATCAGATTTGCTGATATCTGTTTCAAAAGCTGAGAGACAAGAAGCTAGGATGAAAGTGAGACAGGATTCATTGAGACTCGGCAATGTCGGAGTGATAAGGTATGTAGTTCTCTTCGTGAAAGTTTTGTATGTCATTTGCTCAGGTATCTTTGCATGATGTTTTGTTCAGTGTTGAATGTAATTTTTAGAATGAAATGCACATGATGGTCATGAAGTCTGATGTGTGAGTAGACATGTAAGTTGTTTAGAGAAATGATTTTTGCTCATTGGTATTTATTTGAAAAGGATATGTAATGTGATTTCTATCACTGAGATGTTTTTTTTTTCTTTTCCAAATAGATGATGATAGGTCAGGGAGAATGGTATTGTTATCAAATGAGTAGTGGCTGGTTCCTGCTTATAAATTTTCCTATGCTCTCTAGCTTTCCTTAATAATTTCTCCCTTCTATGTTGGAGGTCCAAGGTTTACCTATTAAGTACTTGTATATGACCATGTGCTCTTTTTTTGTATGGTAGATTCTTTCAAACCTTTTTGAAACATGTGCTTGTGGTTTATGGCAGTACATAAACATCTTGGTGGATAAGCTATGAAAGTTATAAATATCTAATTTCTTATGCACCACTTAAACTTACTCTACTGTTGTATGATTAGTGCTAGCTCTATGTGAAATAGACTGGGAGCAAGAGAGCATGCAAAGCATATTGTTAGTTACACAGATGCTTGCATAGAGCCTCATTATAATTTATTTTATTCGTTCTTTATTGTTACAGGGCAGGACCAGTCATATCTGAGACATGGGAGGATGGACAAGCACTGAAGGACATTAATGCTCACCTTGTAAGTGTTGTGATATTTCTTCCATTGACTACCTTGATTCCCATATGCCCTATACTAGCTGGAGGATAATTGTTTGCTCCTATTCTTTACAAGATACTAATGCTGAAAGTTCTTCTAGAAACAATTGTTGGAGGCAAAGGAAACAGTTGAAAGGCAACGGAAGTTGTTGAGAAAGCGACAATCTGGTATGATTTTCTCTATCTGATTAATGAGTTTTGGTTTATCAAGTCTTTTTTCTTGCTCAATAATGGGTCCTACATTGAATTGTTAGGTCAATAATACAATGCATTGGCAAAAAATTTTTTGAACTGTAGCTTGTAAATGTACAACTATTTAGTTGCTTATTAGTAGTCTCGTCTGGCTGCCATTGTTTCTTACAGATAAGAGTGATGGAGGTGACATGGAGTCAGGTGTCCAAGAGGAAGACTTTTTTATTCAGGATGAAATTTATAAGTCTCGTCTAGCAAGTATCAAGAGGGTACTCTTCTTTACATTTTGATTGTCTTTGTACTTTGATTTATAATTCTTCTGTGATGGTTTCAACTTACTCTATTCTTGTTATAAGGAAGAAGAAGTGATATTGCGGGAGAGAGACCGTTATGAGTTAGATAAGGGTAGGCTTATACGTGAAATGAAGCGCATACGAGATGAGGATGGTTCTCGTTTTAATAATTTTCCGATCCTAAATCGCCGATATGCCCTTTTGAATCTTCTAGGCAAGGGAGGGTTCAGTGAGGTTTTCAAGGTATAAATTTCGATTTTAACAGAACTGTACCTGCATTGCATTCCTTGATATGCTTCTAAGAGTAAAATATGGAACCTTTTGGATAAAAACCTTTGCCTTTATGAGCAATGAAAACTTGTATCTTTTTGCAGTGATTTAAAGTGAAAATTTCCTGCAGGCTTTTGATTTGATAGATCACCGGTATGTTGCTTGTAAGCTTCATGGCTTATATCCTGAATGGAGTGAAGAAAAGAAGCGAAGCTACATCAGGCATGCTATTCGAGAATACAATATTCACAAGACTTTGGTGCATAATAATATTGTTCGTCTTTGGGACACTTTTGAGATTGATCAGAATACATTCTGCACTGTCCTAGAGTTTTGTAGTGGTAAGCTAATGCTATTTCTCCATTGATTCAGTCCAAGTGTAATTTATCTCAGTTCAAGTTCTATATATTTTATTAATAATTTATCTTTTGTCAGGCAAAGATCTTGATGCAATTCTTAAGGCAACTCCAGTATTACCAGAAAAGGAAGCAAGAATAATCATTGTGCAGATTTTCCAAGGCCTTGTTTACTTGAACAAGAGAACACAAAAGATTATTCATTATGATTTGAAGCCTGGCAATGTTCTTTTTGATGAGCTTGGAGTCGCTAAATTGACAGACTTTGGCCTGAGTAAAATAGTAGAAGATGATATTGGATCACGAGGCATGGAGCTTACTTCCCAAGGGGCAGGTACTTATTGGTGAGTTTTCTTCTAAGACATACTTCTTTTACGTCAAGAAATATTGATTTGTGTGGATTCTCTAGAATAAGATAGAACAATTATACTACAGACATCATTAAATATGTGTTCCAAGTGCTTACCTCTTGCATATGGATTTATGACAGTCTCATTCTTTGATAGATTATACACCCATATTGATTGTATCATAGAATTGACTACATCACTTTGCAGATACTTCCTCCGTCCCCCAAAGATTGCCCCGTTTCTATTTATAGTGTTAAATGTTTGAAAAGTTTGACTAGAAATTCTCATCATGTTATAAGAAATAATATTTTCAAGTGGGATCTTGTTCGATGTGTATCTCAATGTAAATTTTTAGAATATCAAGTTTTCATTATTTTTTGCCTTACGAATTTAGAGATAAAAACGTTTAAAATTGTATTTTAGAGACTGCGAAAAGTCAAATGGGGCAATCTTTGAGGGATGGAAGAAATAATTACTAACTACTATAATTTGCAACTACTCAATTTAACTGTAAAATTTCCTCTCTTTTCTTGCACTGGGTCTAGGTGCATTCAAATTCCACTGCCATGGCATTCTTTTTCTGATTCTTGTGGTACATAAGTATTTTATTCTTCATCCAGAAAAATATATGGTATGGGCAGTCTCTTTTATGCAAGTATAAGTGCTTTTGTTCTCTTCCATCTGGTTAAAAGATCCATTTATCAACATCAATTGCATGATAAACTGGTATGGTTGTGATCTTACACAAATTTCAAATCCATGATATTGATGTTTAATGCTTAATTAACTTGAGTGTTGAGCTTATATACCGTTCAAGTAATCTTTATTTTTGGCTGAGTTTCTACATTGTTGCTGAAACTTGTTCAGTTCCTTGAGAACTTGGGTTTGAAAGAGGAGATACATGTGAGTAGAGCGGCTTTCATGCTTCTAGGAAATTGGTAAAGTGCAGGAAATTTATGCTATTGTTTTTGTTTCGCTCAGGTATCTGCCTCCTGAATGCTTTGAGCTCAACAGGATACCACTAATATCTTCGAAGGTTTGCCTCTCTTCAATATACTCGATTGTTGATTCACCTAAGTAGTCTATCTATTTAGTTCTCTCCATATATCATGGACTTGTGGGAAGTGCTTTTCATTACACAACTCATAGGTGGTACTATGGTTGTTTACACTGGTTGCTGAATTTTCTTACTTGGAAGACGATCATTTGACCATTCTTTGACTCCCATGCTTTTTAAATAGGTTGATGTCTGGTCAGTAGGTGTTCTATTTTACCAGATGCTCTTTGGAAAACGTCCTTTTGGCCATGATCAAAGCCAGGAGCGAATTTTACGGGAAGATACCATCATCAACGCAAAAAAGGTGGACTTCCCTTCTAGACCTAGTGTCTCAAGTGAGGCAAAAGTAAGACCCCATCCTTAAACATTCTCTCATCTGACAGGATATGCTATGTTCGTAGTTACCCACCATTCTATTTTTGCCTTGGAGTTCTTTATTTTAGGAGCGTTTTCTTATTCTTTTTGGTCTTTTGGAGGGTAACTTTTAGTGCCTGTTAATAAAGCTAGCGTGAGATGACTTTCTCTGGTCATTGGGGCCTTTTAACATAACAACTCCATACTTTCTAATGAACAGTGTTTATACTACAGGAATTGATACGTCGTTGCTTAATGTATGATCAAGATGAGAGGCCCGATGTTTTGAGTGTTGCTTTGGATCCATATTTAACTTATGCAAAGAAATAACTGGCAGAGTAAAGACGAATTTTGTGGAGCATGGGGCCTAATACTATTCCCACAATCTCAGTCATCTAAGAATCTTGAGACTTTTTTCTGTATAGGATGTAAAGCTTTTGTAGCCTTTGTATATTATTCCCCCCACCCACTTTTTCCTACCCCATATGGGTTAATACCATTCTTGTATTTGGCCTTTTGCAGCTATTGTTTTGGCCCCAGTTTACTTGTGGAAAAGAGAAGAAAGTTGTAGTCATATACTATGAAATACTTCGTATGAAGTAGGCTCATGAAACTCCCTTAGGATTTCGCCCAAGATTATTTGTAGTTCCTCTGCAAATAGATATTAAATTTTGGTTAAATAATCCTTTTTTCTGAAGTGTATCACTCTGCCTAATAAGGTATTTCAAGGTCATTTTTTTTCCCTTCGACTTGGACTGTTTTTTGAACAAGTTTTACTTTTCATGTACGTACTAGAGTTTCGCTGTTCTTTGCGGTCCTGATTTTAGTGTTGTATAGGGAAAGGACAGAAAAAAACATGTACAAGGTTGTCCCAAGTTTTGAGAGTTTCACTGCGAGGAACTTTTGCTAGTGGTCCACAAGTCTTAACATCAAAAAGAATTCCACGAGTCAAGTGAAATTTACAAGAGCAACACAACAATTGTTCTCTCTTTCCTTTAATCTCACTTCAAAGTTCAAACCATTCAAGTGCTAACCAATGTCACAGTCTAACTAATTTAGTTGGTTAAAGTCTTGGAGGGTGATATTTAAGACCTAAGATCGATTCTCGTCTATATTAGTTATATTGCCTTGCTGTTTACGGCTCTATTTACCTAAAAATGTCACAATCTCTAGCTCTTCAATATCATTGCTTTTGCAACCTATTTTCGGAATTTGAGCTCAAACTCTAGGTTTTGCGTCCAAGTGTTTGCTGAATGTTAAATAAATTCCCGCTGGGATAATAGGAAAAGATGCATCCAAATTGAGCATAGGTTCTCCAATTATCATTACCGAGGCTCCTCAAATGATCAAGACTGCTGCTTCAGTCCATGACAAAGGGTCATTAGTGGCTTGGTTGGAAGTTGATTTTAAAGAAAATTTGAATGTCGTGCCAGAAGTATCAAAGGTGCTGAACTCTAAATTAGTTAGCCTGCTATATACAAGTAGTGGGTTCTTGAGCCAGGCCTTGGTTTAAATCTTAAAAATCTTAATGACATCATGCCCTTTTAAATTCTCCTTTACCTAAATAAATCAGTATATGATCAACTCTAATTGAAACCCATACTCTATTCGAAATCACTTGGCTCAAATCTTACTTGAACTGAACAACTCGAATATAAATATTTCTTATAATGATTTTGCAACAAAATCAAACATGGCTAGACCAAAAGTAAATAATGTTGAACATGACTTGAACCGAATTAACCTAATTGAAATTGATTCAAAGAACCCGTTCACCACCTCTGATCCTACTACAATAATTTTGGTCAAGAAGAACGTCCATGATGTGTCAAGTCCAACCTATTTTGAAAATTTATTTCAAATACCTTAATATTAAATTTTTAACAAAATATTTCATACTATAGTCAAAATTTCATAAACCAAATACTAGTATAAGAATCTAAGCCTTAAATCATGAAAACTAATATTTTTATACCAAAATATATGATCATAAAATCTAAAAATTCATTTAAATAATAACCCCATAAAATTTAACATAGATGATCCACAAAGTGTTTAAGATTTTATGTAAAAATCAAAAGTCTAGTATCAAAAACTCTAATTTATGGCACTAGCATGCCTAGGCATTAAGATTTATGCATAAAAATCTTATGAAACTAGTAGTATGCATAAAATAAATTCTAGAATATAAGATTTATACACTTTCAATAAAAAATTAACCCATAATAAAATCAATACAAAAATCATATAAAAACTTATTAAACATGTCAAGTAGGGCATAATAATTAAGGAAGAAAAGAAGAGAAAACAAAGGAAGAAGTAGAGGGAGGAAGGCCGGTGGCCGGTGGCTCACCGACAGTGGTGGACGATGGCAGGGGAGAGGCGGCGGTAGCTGGGCTGGGTGGCGATGGCTGAGGGTGCATGGCAAGGAGAGGGAGAGGATGAGTGTTTAGGGTTTTATGAGCTTGTGAAAATAAATGGGATTAGGGTTAGGTAGTATAGTTTTAATAAGAGAGTAATACTAGGTTTAGGTAGTTTAGTTTTGATAAAATAGTAGTACTAGGTTTAGGTAGTTGAGTTTTGATAAAATAGTAGTATTAGATTTAGGTAGTTTAGTTTTAATAAAATAGTAGTACTAGGTTTAGGTAGTTTAGGCTTAGTGGGTTTCTTAGGAAAAATAATAAAAATATATAATTTGTAGAAAAGAGTTTTAATTTTATGATTTAATTAAAAAGAATAAAACATTTTGCAATTTATTTTGGAAATATGTATGTAAATATATGTATGTATTTATGTAGAGTATATGTATTATATTAACACATAGAAAATATTTTCGATAAAATGTAATTGAAATCTCCTATTTTTCGGGGGATTACAAGGCTAAAGGTAATGAGTTAATTTTATATGGATAATAAGTAGGTTTTGTACAACGCACATATTTTATAAAATTGGTTTAATGATAGTGAGTTTTAACTTAACAGGTTATTATGACTCAAAACCTCAATTACAACCATACCTAATAATGTAAAAAATAAGAAGATCAAATCCAGAAGCCTGATCCAAATTGACTCGTTAAACTGATATAATCTAACTAAATGCAAAATACATATTTGATGAGTTTTTTGAATGTAAATGAAGCATCACATAGAAGTTTTGAAAATTAGTTAAAATGACCCTATAAAATTCACAATAAGCATATTAAGGTATTCTCTTAGGGAGTTCGAAATTGCTTAAAATGACATAATTTTGAGGTTATTTTACATTGGTTTTGAGATATTTTCAATTTTTTTTTGAAATCAAATAAAGGTATTAGATGCTTCATAGGAAAAATCTAGAATCACACTATACTTTATATCCCCTCTCCAAACGTTATAACAAGTGTTTAGAGTCAATTGTAGAAATTTCAAAAATCAGTTGAAATGATTGTTTAAGTTCAAAGTGATGTTCATTGGGACGAATATGACCCCTAGTAAGAATATCATTGTGATTCCTCACTAGGTTCAAAATTATCCAAAATAACCACATTATCAAGGTTAGTATACATTGTTTATGATAAATTTTTAAAAATCTTTAAAATTAGAAATAAAATATTAGATACTTTATAGGGTCATATTCAGTGTGGAACCACACATTGCTTATATTTGGTTTCTAAAGTTTCTAAAAATGTATTTAAGACCCAATTATAGGAGTTTGAGAATCTGTTAAAATAATTGTTTAGATACAAAGTAAATGATTCCAATAACTTTTGGGTCTAAAATGATTCTATATGACACATGTAAGCATATAAAGATGTTCTTTAACTATTTTAAAAAATTATCCAAAATGACTGAATTTTAAGATTAATATACATTGTTTATATATATATATATATATATATATATATATATATATATATATATATATATATTCAAAATAAATTTAAATTTGGGAAAAAGGTAATGAATGCTTTCTAACTTCAAACGAAGAGGTTTATTTGGACCTATTCATTAGCTTATACTTCATGTTTTGTTTCTAAAGCATCTAAAATCAACTTAAAGACCCAATTATAGAAGTTTTAAAAATTGGTTGAACTAGGTATATAAAATCAAAATAGATGGTTTTAAGCCCTAAGTTTTTTCCTACATTCGTGTACATCATGCTCTGTGTAACTGTGTACACCCCCATCTAAACAATGACGTTTTGCATATTTGGGATGAATTTATATATTTTGATTCCTATTGTGATCATTGGTTTGGATATAAACTTTCTTAAATAAACACCAACTCATATGGAAATGAATATATTTATTTTACAAGTAAATTGATGGAATTTACGATTTAGTGATTTCTCCTTAATTGTCATATATATATATATATATATATATATATATATATATATATATATATATATATATATATATATATATATATATATATATAGGGGCGAGTTCCAGTAAGAACCCCCTAATATATAAGAACTTCCTGTATATGAGAACTCATCTTTAGCCATCTAATTTTTAAATCCAACGGTTTAGATGCAATTGTCATCAAATGGCATAAATGTAATTATTAGAAAAATATTATTAACTAACAATCCTAAAAAACGCAACTTCCCTTTATTGTTTAAAATATGCCGTAATTTCCGCAACCACTTCCAATTCTGTTCAAATCGATTTTCCGGAATCATTTTTTTTGGGTCCAAATCTTCCAAATTATTATATAGTTGTCAATTAATAAGATTTTCTTAATTTTTCAACTGTACTTATTATTGTTAAATCATATTACGTTAAATCATATTGTATTATATAATTATTGTTACGAACTTTTTTTTTCAATTGCACTAATCTCTATAATCTTGTAGTCAATTGTACAATTTTTTCAAACGTTATATCAAACTTTATACATTACATCCACATAAAACAATCATATTATATGTGAATAATGAAACAATGATCTTAAACGTCAGGTATAATATATAAGAATAGTTAATATAAAACTTATAACAATAGTTAACGATTTTAGAACACTAGGTATAATATGTAAGTATAATAGTACAAAGATTTAGAAAAATAGCACAAAGTTTTAGAATAATTACAAACTTTAGAACAATAATACAACATGTTTTAGAACAATAAATCATAAATTTAGAACAATAGGTATATGTTATACCTATTGTTTTAAGCACTATACTTATTTTTCTAACAAATTTGCCAATTGTTCTAAAGTAATATAACTATTGTTCTAAAATATTACTCTACTGTACTAAGTATTTCATCTATTGTTCTACGCATTGTTATACCTATTGTTATGCCTATTGTTTTAAGCAATATACCTATTGTTCTAACAAACGTTCCAGCTATTTTTTTAATGCTCATGTCTATAGTGTTTGATCTTCCATGCTACACAACATCTCTTAAACAAGTAGTAAACTATTACTTAGAAAAAAATTAAAATTATAAGCCATATATACAAAACCTTAAACAAGTTGTAAGTAGCAATGGAAAAATATTATGGAAAATCAAGAATTATATATACTCTTTGCATTGCTTTTGCAATGTGTTCTATTACACTAGTGCTGTTACTTAGAACAATAGTACAATGTTTTAGAACAATAGTACAAAGTTTTAGAACAATAGTACAAAGTTTCAGAATAATCACAATAAACTTTAGAACAATTCAAATAACAACATAAATTCATATTCAAAACAATAAACCCCCTAAATTTAGAACAATATATCATAAATTTAGAACAATAGGTATATGTTATACATATTGTTCTAACATTATATACTTATTGTTCTAAAACTTCTTCTATTGTTCCAAGTATTATACCTATTATTTTAACATATTTACCTATTGTTATAAATTATAATTCTAATGTTCTAAAAGGTCATCCTATTGTTCTAAGTGTTAAACTATATTTTCAAATATTATAGCATATTATACCTATTGTTCTAAATTATAATTCTAATGTTCTAAAAGGTCATACTATTGTTCTTAGTGTTAAACTATATTTTCAAATATTATAGCATATTATACCTATTGTTTTAAATTATAATTCTAATGTTCTAAAAATCTATTATAATGTTCTAATAAAATCAACTAATGTTTAATGTAATAATTCTAATGTACAAGATTCGTATTAAGGCATAAATTTATACACTAATCTAATGTACAACATTTTAGTGTTCTAAAATTTTTCTAATACACATCAAACATAATAAGACCAATTTTCCACAGCATAATACGACCAATTTTTTTAAGAAATAAAACATACATATTAAGAAATTTTTTTATCAAATCGATAGAAGTAAAAAAAATACAACAACTATTACAGTTATCATCATCATATTACGAAAATTATTGAATCATTAGCTTATTTTTTTTAATGCCAAAACAACAAAGATATCCTTTGAATATAAAATATAGCAAAAGAAGCATTCAAATATTGTCATTTGAATATAGAGTAAAATGAAAAATAGGAAAACTACTGATTTTGAATAATACGATTTTTACTGAAAACTACCCAATAATCACGGAAACAAGAAACTTCCTTAACTACCAAATCTGACTTTATTATAATTACAACTTTGCCATTAATGTAGATTAAATCACATCCATCTAAATAAACTAAATTAATGGTATTAGATGAGTTCTTATATAAGAAAGGTTCTTATATAACTAAGGGGTTCTCACATGATCCCATTTCTATATATATATATATATATATATATATATATATATATATATATATATATATATATATATATATATATATATATATATATATATATATATATATATATATATATTCACAATTCCACAAGTGAAGTAAGATGTTGTCATATAAAAAACATTGCAATCTCATACTTGAGATGGGGTATGAACTGAATGAAGTTGACTATGTGCAAATCTGTAAATTAATAAATTTTATATAAATCGTCATAATAAATTTAAACGAGCTTATTTATATAGTGGAAAAATAGGGGTTAAGGAGGTAGTCATAATAAGATTTAGTGATGAGGAGTTTTTTTAAGTATTAGTATGGTAAAAAAAAAAAAAAAACCCTTAAAGGAATTAGATGAAAAGAGCGACAGATTAGAAGGGATGATATTGGCATTTACCATACTCCACAATTTTGAGAGAAACACTAACAAGCCACCTGTAAAAACGACCACCTGCGGTATTGAAAACTGTGGTGCTACCACACGAGTAGTATCCGGCTAAGGACGATGCTCTGGAAAATTCTGGATTAGAACTTGATAACCCAGTGAGAGTGGAGACACCATTACTTCTCAAACCATAAGCTCCATTTTCCTTCCTGTAATAAACTTATATTTACAACGAATGGCTACCTCTAGTTTTTGATGGGGAGCTACACTGCTACAACTTACAGCTCGGAGCTCTGTATTATTCTAGAGAGTGAAGCTTAACAGCCTATCTGTCTAGAAAGGGATCTCACTCGCATGGTGTTTATTTGGATTAAGTATTTCTGTCGCATAAAAATAGTTATTAAAAAAAAAATATCAGATTAGATTTTTACAAAAACTTGAGTAAAGTGGGATATATAATTACGTACTCGCTTTTATTAAGGAATTAGTTTTATTCTATAACTTTTGTACAATATATTCAACAATTTTTTTCAAGAGATTTAAGTTGATATTCTTAAGAACATTTTGAATTTTTTTTATTTTTTTTCTATATTTTAGTATGTACATAGCAAAGCCAAAGGGAACTAAACGAGTAAGGTTGTGTACAACAACATTGTCATCTCAACTAAGATGATCCGATCCTGCTTCACTCTTCACAATTATCTTTGCAAGGATAGTAAAGAGCACTATCTGTTGGACTTATCTGGTTTACTCAATTTCTGGAGTTTAAAGTTGGTGAATTCTGCACTTGATTAAACGGATTCAACAATTCAAGAGAACCAGAACATAAATGAATCAATTTTTTTGATAAATAACAAGTCAATAACACCACAATTTTCTAGAATTCTGGTCAACTGTCATCACTTGCGTGCCAAACAGAATGCTCCTATATCACTAATACTCCTTGCATATTTAATTTCAGTATCCTTTTGTAGCTGTCGTAGTAAGCCCAAAACCAAATGGAAACAGTGGGTCATAATGCGGGTCACCCACATTCATTGGTAACTGCTTAACAGATTTGAACCATGTTCGTGCAAGCTTGCCAGTAAATCCATAGTCACCAAAGAGCAGATCAGTAACACCTTGGCCTTCAGATCCAGGAAGCCATGCAGCGACGAGGGCATCAATGGTTGCCACGTAAGGTTCGATAACAACAGGCCTGCCTGAGACGACCACCACCACACACTTGACACCCCCACATACATTCTTTATCGTGCTTGGCCCTGGCTCGGGAATTGTCAAGTTGAGGCTATCACCATTTGTCTCTGCATAGGGAGGCTCTCCTACAACTACAATGGCGTAAGAGAATCCACCGGACTTGACAAAGTTTGCATCAGGGTTTTCGTTGTATACTACTTGGGTTGTAGGATCAACAGAGTTCTTCACAGCATCCAATATCGTTGTACCTATAAATAAAAATATGGTATATAGATATTAGATCATGTTTCTAGTCTGATTTTACCATTTTCTTTGTTAGTGAATTCGTTTGACTCTTGAAAACTAAAACTGAGGTCGATTTGATGTTAGTTTGAGGTATTTCATACCTCGGGTAAGGTCATTTCCAGTAGCACCTTGCCACTCAATGGTCCATCCACCACATTGGTTACCCAAGTTATCAGCATGGCTTCCTGCTACAAGAATCTTTGGTGCCTTCTTGGGAAGTGGAAGTAATGGTTTGTTAGGTGATTTACCATTCTTCAGAAGAACAAGAGATTTTCTCACTGCTTCTCGTGCCAATTCCCTGTGCTCCTGCTCAATAGCATCAAAATTTATCAGTGTAGACAAAAAACTAATAAGAGATTAAATCAATATCAGAAGAATAGATACCTGGCTGCCAACTTGATCCACAAGACTGAGGTCTGCCATCGGGTATTCGAACAAGCCCATGATAAATTTCACCCTTAGGATCCTCTTGACAGCATCATCAATCCTCTTCATGGAAATGACGTTCTTCTTCACCAGTAACTTCAGATCGTCGATGAATTCAGTATAGTTGTTTGGAACCATCACCTGCATAACATCATTGGAAGATCAGTACAACAGTGACTTCAGATTTGCAAAACCTTTTACAAAGATTTAAGCTCTTACGGACCATATCAATCCCGGCTAGAACTCCAGCTTGGACGGAGTAAGTATAGTTAGCATGAGGAGGAGTGGTGATTCTGTCAATTCCCTGCCAATCTGATATCACAAAGCCCTGTTGAAAAATCGACGAGAGATCAGCACAACATTTTCCAAATACTTCTTATTTGTTTAGATAATTTTTGATAGGGTATGAAATTTAATAGCTTACCCGGAATTTAAGTTCGTTCTTGAGAAAACCGGTAACTAGATTGCGATTAGCATGCATCTTAACGCCATTCCAGCTAGAGTAAGACACCATAACAGTTGCAACACCTTTGCTAATGGAGTTAAGGTATGCTGGCATGTGGATGTCAAGAAGACCTTTATACGAAATAACAGTGTTGTTTTCATTGATTCCCTTTGTCGTGCCACCGTCACCCACGAAATGCTTGGCACAACCCGCAACCTTATTCCTAACCAAATTAACAAACAACCATCCATAAGACAATAGATTACACCCTTTCAGTTTGATGTCATTTCTGGAAAATTACTTGGATGATCCAAGGAGAGATAGAGGTTCACAGGGAGACCATAACAACCAAAATCGACCAAGCATTATTACGTTCGAGTCTTGCACAAATCTGAAATTTGGTGATCAAGTAATCTGTGTCTGTACATGTCTTAGATCAAATACATCACTGAACAATAAAATACTAAGAGAGGGTTTTATGTACAGAATAAGGCCAGTGATCCAACACATTTATTTTTGATTAAGAGGAAATCTAGATTTGCTGAGTTTTATTTTCTATGTACTGCTTATGGCCAGTGATCCAACAATAAGACCAAGTACTACAACGTGCTTCAAACTAATAAGAGGTTGTTCCCACGTTACCTTCAACCAAAAGCGACTACCATTAGACTTTTTTTAATTCACCACCTAATCACAAGTTAATTACATTGTAATCAATGTCATATCTTCATATGAAAGATAATTCTGTTGTCGAAACTCAGGAATACACCGATTCACGCTTAAATCAAGGGAAGATCTCTTCAAACCACAGTACTCTTGGCCTAAATTCCTCATTTTGGAACTTAATTAAAATCATTGGATCTTATCAGGACTCAGTTTCATCATTGGAGTTAATAAGAATAAGGTCAGACTTGCATCACATAATACAAATATATACCCTTTCAAAGAAAGGCACGACCAATCATAACATAATTACAGATTAAAACATCATAATCAGTAGATCATCTTTGAAGGAAAGAGGCAATAAAGTTTGAAGAATACTTACTTTGCACTAACATAAGGAAAATTCTTGGGATAATTAGCAGGAACATCCCCTTGTAACCCTGGAATTATTTCGGTCATCATTTGGACGATCTTATGGTCTTCACTGTAGCTCTCATAGCAACGTCCCCATCTCGGATCCCTACAGACAGCGATACACGGGGCGAAAGCATAGGGGATCCCGGTAGCTTTAACTTCAAGTGCTGTGGCAGCTCCAATCTTCTTAACAAGTTCAGGATCTCTATTGACAGGCAATCACAAGTTGTAAATGAAAAATTTATTCTCTCTAGCCTTAAACAACATTTGTCATCTGATCAAGAACTTAAAACATAGTACGCCCACATTTGTCTTTTTCTCTAAACAATCATGACCACTGCTTTTATACATTGTTTTTGCTAATACAATTCACGTTTACATATTTTCAAGATGAATATTGCCTTAGACTATACACATATAACTAACCTATTATTAGGAGATTAAATAATTGGGTTTAACATGTCAGTCAAATATCAGAAAAACAACCAGACAAACAACTAATAGGATCTCAAAAGAGCAAGTGCTTGCCTTGTGACACCAAGCCCCACATTGTGTGGGAAAATGGTGGCATTGTAGACATTGTTGTGGCCATGAACAGCATCAATACCATAAATCATCGGTATGCCGAGACGAGTAGACATTGCACCCTTCTGGAATTCATTCACCATATTCACCCAAGCACTAGCAGGTGCTTTAGGTGCTGGCACACTGCCTCCTCCACTCAATACACTCCCTATTCACAAAACAATCCCGATTAATAAATTAAAAATTAAGCACCATTTAAATTGGTTACATAGATTAAAGCAATAAAATTCAAACTTAGACCTGCCACCGTTAGACTTTAACCGATTAAACTAATTACGACAAACAAATGTAAAATTGGCCGTTGAGGGGGGATGGGATGAATAAAGAGATGATATACCAATGAAGTATTTTTTCATAACATCAGCAGTAGCAACTTTGCGTTCAATCTGAGTCATTTGACCAATCTTTTCATCCAAAGTCATCCGAGATAAAAGGTCTTTGACTCGTTTATGAACCGCAACTTTTGGGTCTTTGTACTTCATATATTCTGCTTCTGCCAATCCTACTATTATCAACAATACCAGAAACCCCACCTGGGGTATTGACATCATTCCCATTTTTCTATCTCCTCTAAAATTATCTTTGAGGAAATAAAACAATTTAATGAAAAAGATTTGAGCTTTGGGAATGTCCAGAAAATTGGTGGAAATGTGGTTGATATGGACAAAAAAAGAAGAGGCGTTTGGGAGGGATTGAGGCGAGGTGGGAAGAGAGAAACAGGGGATGGTGGCTAATGGCTATTATGGCTGACTATCAGGTGCTTTTTATAGGGAATAAACCGCCCTTCATTCTAGTCCAAATTTGGCTTTTTATTTTATTTTTTATTTATGGATTTGCTAGTTGTAAAAATTGTAACTTTTTAGTTTGTTGTTTGGAAATTGGAATTGGAACGTTGCTGCCTTATCTATTTCAAATAAAATAGAAATGTATGTACTGTACTATGCTAAACTAAGATGTAAATAAAATAGAATTCTTTAGAATTTTTTTTTAAAAAAAAAAATTTCAAAACTAAGTTTCATATCAAAGTATTTTAAAAAATAAGCTTAATCTTGATTTGGTTAAAAATCATTATCTAAGACAATGGTTTTTTTTTATATAGTAAAATCGTTGACATAAACACCAATTTTTTCCTGTTATAGATTTGGGATAATACTGGAAAACTAAATAATGCGAAAATACTATCCCTAACAATTATTTTGGTTGGCTACAAGTTTTCTCTTTTTCTTCCTCTTTCACCTTTCTCCTCTCACTTGCCGTTGCAAAAATTCTGGTCAAATTTTGGTTAATTCATCTCCTCTTACTTCTCACTTGAATATCCATTGAATTTGGTCACTTGAGGTAAGTTTTTGGTATTTCTGATAATGAATTAATTTGGGGTTTGATTATAAGAAGGGATTGGACATGCATGTTGAACTAATTAGTTTGTTTTGTCATAATTTTTGGTAGCAATATAGTTCAAGAGGAGGAGTTCATTAAAGTTGTTGTTTCGCGTAATTTGAGGTAAGGTATGGTGAAGTGAACGAATTGGGTTGTTGATGTGAACTAGTTAATATATTTATGTCGATTTAGTTATGTTTGGTGTGTTTGATATGTGTATGATGTTAATGTTATACACGAGGTGTTAATGTATACACGAGGGCTTTTAGGTTTGTGATCGATGTTGAATTACTTAAATATGGGGTACATTGTTAATATATGTATATATCGAGTGTTAATATATGTATGATGTTAATGTATGACTAGATTTTTAAGTGTAGTTTTAATAAAAAAAGTAGATGTTGAATTAGTTAAAATCTAACAACCTTTATGTTAGACTATATTTGTATATATCTTTCTGTACATATTTAGCCCATTGATTATATATATTCTTGGTTTAATGAGAATTGCCTTCTAAGGGAGTATTACTAAATCCCTATTCTCTAATATGATATCAGACCTTCATCCTTAGCCCATAGTGTCTTTGTCTTCCTTTTCAATCTTGCTATTCCTCCATTGTTGAATATGTTCTTCTTCTTTTCCTCTTCTCTTCTTCAATCTTTTGTTTCAATATATCATGCCTGGTGATGATGCCACACTAACATCCGGAGTTTGGTACATTTGGTTTTGGACGGAGATTCGGTGCAATATAATCCGTGGGCTACACTCTTACGCAACACCGCTAACACAACAAGAATTAAGCTTATTTCCGATTTCCGACGGAAATTATCCGTCAAAAAATAGTGAATTTCCGTCGGAAAAACCCTCGTCGGAAAATGGTATTTTCCGACAAAAATGTACATTCCGACGGAAAAAATGCGTCGGAGATTGGTGACTGGGGGTGGAAATGTCCGTCGGAAATTTCCGACGGACTAGGTAATCCGTCGGAAAATGGGGAATTTCCGACGGAAAAAATCCGTCGGTAAATGGTGATTTTCCGTCGAAAAATATGTTTTTTTTTTTAATTTTTTGGTTCCACTTCCCCCTGTACATTGACCTATTTTTCGCTAGTGCAATCTTTTTAAAACATAATAAAATTTCATTTGAAAATAAATCAATCAGTATAAATTAATAATTATAATTATTACAATCAGTTTGGATAATCTAAATTGTATCTCAAAAGAAATAAAAAGCTATACGATGGGAAAAGAAGTCCTCCCCTACAACCGGGGTCGTCGTCCCAAGGGTCTCGCGGCTACTGCGGCGACATCATGGAACATGAGAATGGAGTGTTGAGTCCGGTTATGCGACTCAACATCTCGTCCATCATCTCTTTGTTCCTCCGCTCAAGTTCCGCCATCTGAGCCTGCACTTGAGCCTGTACATAGGCCTGCATTTGAGCTTGCACCCTAACCTCGGTCTCAGCCACAACAGACGGCGGCGGGGGTACTGTTGAGAGAACCCAGATCCTCAGGACTGGGATTGATAGTACAACTCAGCACCTCGACCAAGCCCCCTTACTCGGCCTTTCTTATTACGCCCGCCTACTGCATCCCAATACAGTTCATCCTGACTTTTGGAAGACTCCTGACTGCTTTCTTCCTCAACCATTTTATGATATGTTTCCTGCAGAAAATTGACAAGATATATTAAGAAATGGAGTGGTGGTGAAAATACGAAGAAGTGAAGTGGAATTTGTCCGACGAACGTATTTTTCGTCGGAAATTTGGTTAATTCTTGTTGTGTAAGGTTTACCAAGTCCTTGATCACATTGATTCTTCGGTTTCTCGACTAAAAGGCATTGATGACAAATTGTGGGATCGAATGGATGCTATTGTCCTTCAGTGGCTCTATGGGAAAATGTCTACTGACTTCTTGTATTGCATATTGGACGAGAAGGCAACAACCATGGTTGCATGGGCCAAATTGCGTGATCTAGCTATTTCAGGATATCAAGGTCACCTGAGTTACCTGAGATGTCGAATTAGTTAAAGTTGCTTCCCTAATTCATCTTTATAATTCTTATGTTTTGTTTTATATTTGTAAATGTCATTATCTTGTTCTTTAGAAAACTTGTAAAATGAATTACATTGGTTGTAATAACTAATAACCGCTGACACAAAGACAAACACTAGAAGAAAATCATTTAATTGCTTTGGTACAAATGCTGCAGTTATATATAATTCGAAGCACTTGATGGTTTGAAATATACCTTAATACCAAGTGCTGTGGTTTTTTAAAAAAAACGCAGCACTTGAAACCACAAAAGCTGCGATTATTTGAAAAACCTCAGCATTTGGTACTAATGCTGTAGTTTTTAAATAACCGTAGCACTTGCGAATTACAAGTCCTGCGATTATTTAAACAACTGCAGCACTTATGACTCACTATATATATATACTCTTTTTCCCGCGCTTTCAGTATCATTTCAAACACGAAAAAACACGCATTTCCCTCATCTCTAACCTTGAACTTCCTTAACCCTAAATACACATAACACTTAGATCTTCCACTCATAATCCCTTGTACTTCCTACTATGACCCTAACTTCTTTCTAAAGTCCACATAATTCATTTTTTCTCACGCATTTCAAAGCCTACTCCTCTCTTTCACTTGCATCTCCATGGATATGGCGTAGTAAAGCGTTTTGAAGCCTACTCATCTCTCCTATTTTGAAAAAGTCAACATACTCCAAAGTTTAGAATCTAAAGGTTTGCATATGTCTTGAACCCTAGTATATGTTTTTTTAATTTTTATTTTTCGTAATTTGTTAAAATATTAATGTAAAGATGAAAAACTCTTGTGTATTTAGATTTGCATGCTATATGTTGTGTTTATGAAGGAATAACTCTTAAAAATCAAATTACATAGATTATATGGTGTTAGAGGCTTTATTTGGAGAAAGTAAGTGGACAAATCCCCCTTCGAGAAATTTTTGGCGGTTAATAAATTTCGTAAAAATACCCATTTTAAACATATTATAAGTTCCATTCGGAGTCCCGTAGCCAATTTCATGGCTTGTCAAATATTTTTTTCAATATCTCAAATAAGGTGTAACTGAGGCTACTAAGGGGCAACATGGTTGTGTAATACCTCTAAAAATAAGGGGTTCCAAAAAAATTATGCCATTCGGGCTACCAGGCTAAGAGATATGCCTCTTCGAAGTTTTTGAAACCTCAAAATACACCCGAAATCTATGAAGAATGAATTGGTTGTTTGTTTTGAGTGTAAAATCTTGTAGATCGCGATTTTGCGTGCCAAAACGAGTAATTATAATAGAATTTTGGATTTATATGCTTCATGGTTGATCATTTTTTAACTTTTCTTATCTTTTATGACATATTATTTATAACACATTATGCATGATATTCTTAGCTTAGATTATATTATGTTCTTGATTGAATGTGGTGTAATAGTATATAATAATTAGATTTGCAAATATAACAATTTTGGGAGATATTAATTATTAATAATATACTTTTATATGTAGTTAACACGTAACCTATTAATAAAAATTTTGAACTGGAAACTATCAACTGCTGCGGTTTTTTAATATAATCACATCATTTAATTTATATGTGCTGCGGTTATACTAGAAAACTGCAACACATATAAATTTCAGAATTAAAAAAATAAAAAAACCATTATATGCTGCAGTTTTTCTATCTAATAATCGCTGCGTTTTTTTTCAAAAAATTGCAGCATATAATGATAAAAAAATTATTTTTTAAATTTTAAAAAAATATATGCTGCGATTTTTTGGGAAAACCATAACATTTATTAACTATATATGCTGCGGTTTTTCAAAAAAACAGCAGCATTTGTTGTTTTATTGCTTCGTCTAAAAAACCGCAATATTTATTGTTTTTCCATGTGTTTCACCTATATATATATGCTTCGTATAAATAACCGTCGCATTTAAAGCTAGAAAACCGCAGTATATAGACATTTCTCTACTAGTGAAAAAATGTAGGGAACGGAGGAATTCATTTTAGGGAATGTGAGGACTATTTTTCGCTCGGTTAAACTCTTGGATATTGGAATGTTCATGTGATGGAATGAAGGCCGAGTATATTACATTTGGTGTTGTAGGGAGAAAGGAAAACAAAATAAAAAAAAATTATTTAGGAAATCTCTGTCCCTAATAGTGATTTCTCCGCCTATACATGAAATCACAGTAGAGTGAATGGAAATCACTACAAACTGGGTGTTGTACAAATTAATCTTAACTTTTAACATTGTTTAGTAGTGGATCAATTATATGACCCCAACCAAATTTCTTTACTTGCCTCAATTAAAGAGTATATTACCCTATGATTTGCACTATCTAAGATTTGATTCTCTAACTATCTGTTTGGAATATTGATTCATCTTTCCATCACAACTTATAACCTTAAATCTATTAACTTTAGCTTTTCTTTCGACCCACTTTGTTTTTTACTCCTCTCCACCTCCACCTCCACCTCCACCTCCACCTCCAGTAGCTCAGCTAATTATCCTATAAATGACCCTACATTTCAGATGCAATGGGTATCCTTTTCTAAGAATCAAGTGTCTTCGCTCATTTCTCACCACACTCGCCCAATGTGATGCACCTCTCAAGGGCGACAACCTCCTTTTCCTTTTTTGTATGAATGTCTCTTAGGATTTTTATTTTCAATATATTGATATTTATGCTTCCATTGTGCAGGCAGTTTTGATAAAGGAAAAATTTGACAAACGCAGATTTCTCCGGGTAAAATTTAATTGAATGACTCTAACAAGTTGGCATGCTTTCTGGCAATCACAGTGCTCTGTGTTTGTCTGTATCCTTCCTGTAATTGTGTTGATTTATTCCCTTTCGCTGGTTCCCGTTGCCTTGAGTTTATAACTATATATGGCTGAGATCCATACCGGGGGTCATTCTCTGTTTGATGGTGCGTTGTTGAGTTCTCCTTGCAACGACGCCAGCGCCATGTATAAAACAAAAGTATGCAACCATTTCAGTGCGCACCTGAAAAGGCTTCTCTGTGCTATTATTGTCTATTGAGTACAAGAGAATCGTCTAGTATGTACATTAGATGTATAACTTAGACTTCTGAATCACTTTTGAGTATATAGCCAATTTTGTGTAGTGTTATGTCTACGTTGAAAGAGTCATCAGTTTTCTTAAGGACTAGGAGCAAATTTTGAATGAGAAATTTACCTGATATAGAATTATATCATAGTATTTTCGTAATTTTATTTTTATATGAAATTATAATGTCTATATCTGATAAGAGTTTTTTTTTATTTTTTTATATATTCTGTATTTCTATATCTGATATAATAATACATATATCTAATATAACAGTAAATAGATATAACAATAACATCCTGATATAATTTATATTAAGTATAAATTAGAAAACCTCAATTTTGAATACTCTTGCACTCTTCTTGTTATGCTATTAAACTCGACCCGATGGATTAGTAGGAAATTAATTGTAACTAGTAATGCTTAATGATTTGATGTTGTGAAACTCCTTTACCCAAAAGAAAAAGTATCGTCCAAAATAAAAATAAAAAGACACTGTATCTTATGATGACTATAACTATGAAACTCTATCTCAAACATATTATTCCTGTACTGTGTACGTTAGTTGTAAATTCTGGTTGGAGGGTATATCATTGTTTTGAAGGGCCAAATGCAAAATTTGTATTGTGAACCTTGCTTTTCGTGTAGGGAGTTGATGATGAAGAGATTCTTTCTCCAAAGTCTGGATCAAAAGGAGTATGGAAAAGACAAAGAATTTCCTATGCCTTTCCCTTGTCATAGAGGTCTCATACTAGTCTAATGTCAGAATAGGTATATCCACTTTTGAAGGCAAAAGACTGCCTCTCTCAATTCTCATGCATATATATCGACAAATATAGGGCACATAATTTTTCATTGCAGACAGAACCAAACTAAAAGACTCGGAAGCAGAAAAAGATGGCCAAAGCTGTTAATCCTAATCGCGTCTATGAAGATTATGACCCTCCATCTGATTTGGTCACTGAAGAAAAATGTGACACCATTCTCATTTATCTCCCTGGTACATGCAATTTCTTGTATTTTATGTCATAATTTGTTTGATATGCAGCTAAAGAGCTTGACCCTAAACTTCTCTACATGCATGCAGGGTATAAGAAGGAGCAACTGAGAGTTCAATTAACGACTTCACGCATCCTCAAGATCAGTGGAGAACGTCGAATTGGTGACAACAAATGGAGGCGTTTTAACAAGGAATTTCGTGTCTCAACTAATTGTGATACCAAAGAGATCACAGCTAAGTTTGAGGGCGGCATACTCTACATCAGTCAGCCAAAACTGATTACCCCTGCAGGAGCACCTCAACAGCCTTCGGACAAAGGGAAAGCTGCTGCAGTAGTAGAAGCTCCAGAGCTTCCATCACCACAACAAGCTCCTCGTGTACCACCACCTCAAATGGGGCAACAAACTCCTGATCTAACACACCCCCAACCACAACAAGATGCTCGTGATCTGCGACAGCCTCAAGCGCAACCGCAAACTCGTGATGCACCACAGTCTCAAATGGTTCCACAAGCTCCCTTGCCACGCTACCAGTTGGAGCAACAGGCTTCTCTACCAGAGCTTCAAAAGGGTCCGGAGAAGGAGAAGATCGAGCAAAAGGAAAACAAGGAAGATGCAATGTCAAAGGAGGAGAGAGGAAAAATATCTAAGGAGAATGAGGAAGGAAAAGATCATAGTGAATTAACACCAATGCCAAAACAATTGGTTGGTGGAGGACTTTTTAGAGAGCTGAGGAAGCCAGAAAATTTCAAGAGGCTAGTTGTTTCTGTTTTCATGGTGCTGAGCATTGGCTTCTACACTACTTACATGTTCAAATCATTCACGAGGGATGACTAAGAATTTCATAACCATGGAAATACCAATCGAGGAGTGAGGGATGACTAAGAATTCCATAGCCATGGAAATACCAATCAAGAAGTGCCAGAATATTTGTAAATACAGCAAAAATAGATGTAAAAATCAGGTTGATACTAAACTGACATAAAATGTAATTGGTTTTCTCTTCATCATGGATAATGTCCTTCAACAAAAAATATGCAAGCTATAGAAATGGTATCTCTATTCTTATTTGGTACAAATTTAAGTTTATACTTCACCATATTTGGTACAAATTCAAGTTTTTACTTCAACAAGCCAAGGAAATAGCATGGTTTCTAGGCCTTAACATGAGAATTACTCCGGAAAGGCAACACATTGATTGAAAGGATACAAGAAGTCTAATTAAATGAGGCTTTCCTAATTCATATAAATTATATCAGAATATTGAAATATCAGATATAAGTATTGTTATATCATATACAACTATTGTTATATTAAACATAGTTATTGTTATATCAAATATAGAAATACAAAACATATAAAAATACATAAAAACGTTTTCAGATATAGATATTATAATATCTAATATAGAAATAAAATTATGAAAATGTCTTCTGATATATTTTATATCAGATATAAATTAGAATTTCTCAATTTATACCGGTTATACCAAATTCCCTCCAAGTTCTTGAGTAAGCTAAGTTGGAACTAGGCCGGAATCAATCAAGCTTATACGAACCATATAAACAAAAAGACGTGTACTAAAAGTAGTCATTGCATGCATGAAAGAATAAAGCTATTCGATCATCTCCATCTTGAAAATACCTATGCTATGAAGCTACCCCTTTCATCTCAAAACATATACACTTCATTCTCTTTTTATATTCACCAAAACCTATCTCTATAAATTGTTACCTTCAAATACGGTTTACTAAAAATACTCCATAATAAAAAGTTAATATATCAAAATCCATACCCATATAAATCTAACAACTCTAATTCCATAAATGTGTAACACATTAAAACGTTTTACAAAAATTTAAGGTCAAAATTAATGAACTTTAACCTTCAAGATACTTATGTGAATAGGGGTGTCAAATCGGGTCAATGGGTCGGTTTTGGGTTGACCCATCGCAGGTTGGTTCTTATCGGGTCAATTTTGCCTATGGGATTAGTTCTGGTTCGGTTTCGGTCATTATCGGGTCGGGTTAAATCGGTTCTTTGCTTGGTCGGGTTCGGGTCAAGTTGTATTCGATTCGGGTCAATGTCGGTTCGGGTTGTATTCGGTTCGGGTCAAGGTCGGTTCAGGTTGTATTTGATTCGGGTCAAGGTCGGTTCTAGTACAATCGGGCCAGTTCCTAAACGGGTTATATCGGGTTATTTCGGATTTGGCTCAAGGTCGGTTCTGGTAAAATCGGGTTATAGCGAGGTTATTTTGGATTCGGGTCAAGTCGGTTATGGTAAAATCAGATTGATTCCTGAACGGGTTATTTCGGGTCAAGGTCGGTTTTGATAAAATCGGACAATGATGATGGTTAATTCATAAATTGGACAATGATGATGTCGATAAGTCATTTAAAAACAAAATATTTATGAGGTAATGATTATTAAATGTGTATTATCCTATCAAACTAGTCTATAACATACGATGTTAAGTTTATATATACATAAGAACTTGTAATATGTTTAGTTTGATATCGACAATGGCAAGTTTGGTTTCAAAGTTATTAGATATTAGGTAAAAAATAGGTGTGTCAAGATTAACTCATATTCATTTATATTCAGATTATTAACACATCCAGTGAATTAGGGTAACGAATTGTTATAAATCGGGTTATATCGGTTATGTGTCGGTTTCGGGTTCTTTTCGGGTCGGGTCTGTAACGGGTCGGACACGGATTGGGTTCGGGTCTTTGAATATCGGGTCAAATTGGTTTTGGGTAAACTTTAGGTCGGGTTGGGTCGGTTTTCGGGCCTCACTTTTCGGGTCATAATCAGGTCGGTTTCGGGTAACTTATCGGGTCGGGTCTGATTCTGAGAGCTCTATATGTGAAGTTGTTCATTATGAGTCCCACTAAATATGCTACTTGTATTAAGAAGTTGTACAGACGTGGTACTCTACAATTTTTGTTCTCCTTGGCCCTTTTAACAAGTAAATACGATTAAATGTAAAATAACTCTACAATTTTTGTTCTCCTTGGCCATTTTCATATTCTAACCATCTTACCATAGGTTTTAGAGGGTCATATTAAGCTCTAAATGTGATAAAATCCATCTACTTTGATTCCAAACACTCATTTCAACTTATTATCAAAACTCTTACAATTGGGTAAAAATGATTATAAATCTTTAACAACCGAGATAGTACTCTGTACATGGTAGCTTTCCAGCTTACACAGTCGTGTTCTGCTACTAGCATACGACTAGCTGCGAAGCACAGGTGAATCTACAAATATTAGATGTGCATCCTTAATCCTTAAAGCTACAGATATCTTGGAGAAAAGTATATGAAGAAAAGGAAAGTCATAACTTAAGAAACACAAGGAATATATCATCTTTTCCTGGTGAAAGAGGTCACCTTCTTAGTCTTCACGAAGAATTGGAATAATCCAACTTCGAAGCAATTTAACATACAAGAAACACTCTAATAATCCATACATATCTATATGTATATATATGGCCAACTAAATCAAAATGATATAGCATCACAAACAAGAAGTTATTCTAATAACATCTTTTGAACAAGAAATTAAAATGGCCAACAACAACACTTCAGAGCGTAAGTATGAAGATTTCGCTCCTATTTCAGACTTGCTTTCAGAAAAAGAATGTGATACCTTGCTGCTTTATCTCCCTGGTATGATTACTCCTTTCTTCGTCCAAGCTTGAAAAACCTATGCGCGTTTCTTTTCTTTTTTTTTTTTTTTTTAATATAGCTAGAGCCTGGAGGTGGCAAATGGGGCATCATAGATTTATATTTGGTTGATTAATCATTCTGGTTGGTCAAGTAAGGACAATTTGTGTATTATTGCAAGCTTATTTACTACAATAAGTTGATCAATATAAGTCACTTTCGTTTTTGGCTTTGTGTTAGGCCAATTTTGGCTCTTGCATGTTAACTTCAAATCTTGTAATTTGATGAAAACATATATGCAGGATTTAGGAAGGAGCAACTGAGGGTTCAATTAACCACATCACGCATCCTAAGGATAAGTGGAGAACGCCAGATTGGGGACAACACATGGAAGCGTTTTCACAAAGAATTTCAGGTTCCAACGAACATTGATATGAAAGAGATGACTGCTAAGTTTGAGGGAGGCATACTTTACATCAGGCAGCCGAAGTTGATAACACCAGAAACTAATGAGCTGCAACATGATCAAGGAGAAACTACTGCAGAACCTCCTGCGCCACAGCCTCAACAAGAAGATCCTAATACAGATGGAAAGATGGAGAAGAAAGACGGGAAGCAGGAGGATGAAGTGGAGAAGAAAGAAGAGAAGCAGGAGCCTCAAATGGAGAGGAAAGAAGAAGGTGAGATTACAGCTGGGGATAATGAGGAAAGGAGAAGGAAACACAGGTTAGATGAGCTGCATAAAGTAGGGAGTGGCAGTGAGCTTTTCAAGGAGCTAAGGAAGCCAGAAAAACAGAAAAGGTTAGCTGTTTACGTCATTTTGTTGCTGGTACTTGGCTTCAACATTTTCAAGATGTTCAAATCATTCACTAAGGTTGAGGATCAAAGCCTGTTGGAATACAATCACCAAGAGTTTTGAGCTTCTGAATCCCATAAATGAGATGCAGGAGTAAATAACTTGCAGGAAACAACAAATTTCAATCAGTTCTGAAAAATCCCTCTCTGACCTGTATTCATATTAGTTTTCATCGGACAATTGTTACTCAATGTGCAATTTCATCAAGCAATAAAAGCAATTTCTGCTAAGAATTCTCGATCGTGAAAGTTTGATTTCCTTGTTAACAGTTAGCTAAAACTCTGTTTCCTAGCCACAAACCACCAACCAGTTTTTACGGTGCACGCACTGAACTGGGAGCACCACCCGGTTACTCTTAGGTGCACAAAATAATGTGCCCTAACTAACCTACAAACAGATAGCATTCTAGCTTTATTTCCACAAGTCAACGTGAAAAACAGATTATGACTGAACACAAAAAGCTACCAATTTGATCGCAGCAATAAAATCCTGGATCACATACATATTCAACACAGAATATGGTTCACACGAACTGGTCCTCAATTAAAAGTTACAAACAAGTCTTATCTTTTCTTCCATCAGCTGATAGTTTAAGAAAGTTTTTCGAACTAATTATTTGATAGAAATAAAGGTTGAATCAGCCTAAAACATTAGTTGCCTTTCTCTTTTGGGAAATCAAGGCTCACAACAACCCATTTGTTCTCAAAAACTTGCAGTACAATTGCATCCTTGGGAAAGCGAGATACTTCTGGATCATAGGAGTAAACTTTGACCCAATTGCAAAGCAAGATACTGCTCACATCTGGATCGTTCTGCTTCTTTGAATCCATGATTTCTCAGTTGAAGCATTAGCTTCTTCACTCATCACATATTATTTGTTTATAACAAGATTAAATAAAATGCAAACTACATAGGTTAAACAAAATAACTGAGAATACTAGCAAGTAAACAAGACCACTAAGTCACTAATCTCCAGATAATAACTATGTTTGGAGCAGAAAACCTGAGAATGGTATTAGAAAAGAAAACACATACAGAAAAAGTAGAGAGAAAAAATGACAGTAAAAAACGGCCACACCAGCTGATAGGTTTTTTTTTCATATATATATATATACACTAGGTATTTACGAAATACAGAAAATGAATAAACGAGGCTCAATTCAGGGATTTAATATTAATCAGGCTTCACAAACTTAACAAATGGCTCCAATGCCACGAGTCCAATCAACAGAGACATGCATCATATAGAAGGACTCCATAACATAGATGAGTTATTTACCAGTGATGTAAACAGTTAAATGTACTCATCTAAAGCTACAAATCGGGGCCTTATGTAAGGTCATTAGCCCAAATGCTCCTCCCATCCACTACTCCAGCAAAGTGATACTTTCCAGAAGGACCCTTGACCAACTCAAAGGTCTTTGTACCACGAACTAGGTCAAATCCAAAAGCAGTCACAGCCTTCAATGAGGTGTCAGTTTCGTATGCCTCTGCTGGAATATCAGCAAAGCAATGAGAATATTCAAGCCAGATAAAGAAGACCTCTAGCTCAGAGTAGGCGTGTGTGAAGGCATGCAATTGATGAGCATCAAGGTTCATGACGAGTACGGGTTCATCAAACTGAACCCAGGGGGCACCAGCAGCCTTAAGTTCAGAGATCACTTCCCTGTAATGATGCAACACTCATACTTAGGTAATGGAAGTATAGAACAGAACAGAGGGAAGTGTAACTTATGGAGAGTCTTAATATAGACAGGAAGTATTTTATCCAGTAGAGAAAGAAGAGGGAAAGGCTTCTCAATTCCCTTAGAAAGAATTTGATGACAACAGGTAAGACACTGGGCCAACAATCACTGATACAGTTTCAGCTCCAAGCTGCAGGTAAAAAGGGACAACGCCACATAGTTTAGCATACCATCTTTATGGCTCACATATACAGTCTCCATAATTACAGTTTACGGAGGAGTATAGACTTGAGAAAATCACTGTGAATATGGCAACATTGGCAAGAGACTGTCCTCCGTTGCAGCAAAACAATCCATGGGTAAAGGGGCTTCAGTATTACCGGGCCTTTCACTACTGTTTGAAGATATGGCACCCATTTTCGGTCATTTGGTTTTGTGGTCTATAGTAGTTTAGTGGCAATTTTGGGTTGACCCAATATCTATAGTCTATACTGATTGTTGTTACAAATGAAATTCTAAGCAGAAAATGAATACAGTGGATTGCTAGAGTGGAATTGCTGATGTAGGGAACCAGCATAATCCATGAAGCAAGATCAACAAACGCAGCAACTGATACGCTCCCCCGGTTTGTACTAAGGTTATTCCGCAACTTGCAATGCCATCAACTGTACTCCTGTAAACTCTGACCTGCCGTCAAAATAATACATTCACCTTCTGAATCAGTAATGGGACCTCTGTTTCCAATAAAAAAAAAATTACTTTTCTTTAATTTTCTGCCTCCTTTATTGAATTAAAGTAAAAAAAGCTCCCCTTTATAACACACCCACCATCCACCGGAAAAAAGGAAATATTCATTTATTTGACATCCACCAATGTATTATCACGTTTAGCGCTAAAGCAGTAAGTTCTGGTATTGGGATTAAAGCGAACATTCCAAGCAAAGTGAAAGGCAGGAAATATATAATGCCCATAATATATTATAACGGAGTTAACAAAATACTTTATATCATATTTTCGAAAAGAGGGAAAAAGAAAATAAAAATAGTCTTGAAGATTATTGAAGTAACACTTATATATAGCTCATAGACTTGTTGTCTTCTATTGAAATGAAGCTCTTACAATACAAGTTACTTCGTATTACATTACTTCAATTTTGTTTTTTACGTTTTTTAGAGTTGTGTACGAGTGTTTTATTTAACTAATTTAGTTGTAAAATTTGTATGAATATGATTGCAGATGTGGTCCACTATGACTACGCTATACTACCTCTTTTCCTAATTTTTTGTCCAATTTTACTTTTTATGGTCTCATATATACAACTTAAAACGTTTTTACTTTTAAATCCGTAAGATAAAAAATTATATAGACTTGATATTTGAAAAATTTACATTTAGAATCCAACAAGATCTTACTGAAATAAATTATTTCTTTATGATCAAACTTTTTATACTCTAACTCAATAAATAAAAATGAACAAATATAAAGAAAAAAAAGAAATATTTGTTTATTTAACCATACTACTCTCTTTCTGTTATAATATTTTATTTACCTATAAATTGTGCAGAAGTGCAGAACCGTGTCCAGTAGCCTGTAGGAGGCTTTAGGTGATGGCATTGGTATTGATTGGCCGGTCTTGTCCTCTAAATGATTAGGGAAGCCTTGCCCTTTTCCCATTCTTTCATAGTGTATTTGGGAGGATAGTTGTGTGTACTCCTGTAGTAACTTAAATCTTATTTCGCTGGTATATACAAAAATATCTTAGTAGTCGGAAGGTAGGTTACTAAAGCACTCTAGCAACCGCCATGTCCTTCAATAGACATTGTACACCAATTTCACTCAGCATGTTGTTTTGGCAAGGGCTGTAGCATTTCTTACCAAGGTTTTGGAAGCATATATGACTAAGACACTAGGATAGACATCAACCATACAAAGTGGAAGGATCCACGTACTTAACATTGGGCACACAAACAAACTTGCGTACTATAATTATATATAGACTATGCGCATCTGATTAAATTTTCATCAAACAACATTCATCATTGGATTTATAAGTTTGTCTTCTATTAATTTATCGTAAACCAAGTCTTTTCTAACCCATAGCATAATATGCTTGACAATTGCACTATGATACGGAGTAAGAGGGATATGTACAATTTACAAAATTTACATGTAATTTTTATTTCTAACCTCTTTTTTACAAATATTTTGAAAATTAACCCCCGTTCAAAACAATTTAGAAAAATAACCTTCGATTTAGAATAGCTGTCACTGGCAATGGTTTTAAATACCAGTCAGCATTAATTCTTTTACCCAGTCAGCATGAAATCGTTGTCAGTGACAACGGTTTTAGTTAAAGTTAAAACCGCTGTCACTGACAGCGGTTTTTCAATACCTAGGAATATATTGTTTTCCCAAGGATGCATTTGTGAATGGAAGAATTGATTCTCAGGTACTGAAAAACCGCTGTTAGTGACAGCGGTTTTAACTTTAACTGAAACCGTTGTCACTAACAGCGGTTTTATGCTGACTGTGTAAAAGGGTTATTGCTGGCTGGATTTAAAACCGTTGTCAGTGACATCGGTTCTAAATCGAAGGTTATTTTTCTAAATTGTTTTGAACGGGAGTTAATTTTCGAAATATTTGTAAAAAAGAGGTTAGAAATAAAAATTGCACTGTAAAGTTTCATCTTAAAACCTATTAAGTAGCTATATAGCATCTATCACAAATTAGATTGTGCAGACGAGTGTACAGTGCTCACTGTGCACCCGGATCAAAACGCAAGTTTATACAGCGTGAAATGCATACAACATTTATTAAGTGAAATATGTAATACATGAAGATTAATTATAATGTAAGCGTGCAGTTTAAAGTTTTCCATCAAAAATCAGCATTAATTCTTTGTAAAAGCAAATTATGAAGCATTGGGATTATATTGTTTTGCTTTGGAAAAATAAGAATAACAGACCTATTGAGCTCTATTTTTTTTCTTTTATTTGCATCACATTTTAATTTATGTTGATTTTTCATTTCAATTTATTCAGTACACATACACAACATGTACATTGTGAAATCAATATGTTTCAACCATTGTCCTCATATATCGAAAATATTATGTACATTTCATGATATGGATATGTACATCACTTATAAGGAAAAAGTATATTTCAAAGTTATGATATAGATATGTACATCTTGATGCACATACAAGATGTTTAATGTACAAAATACTTAGCTCTAATGTACATTATTTACAGTTATGATGTTTATTACATTCGAATCAAATTTACGTATAGAATTTTATCTAAATTTCATATGCCAATAGTTCTTCACTAAGCATGTGCACGAAGATGTTAAATGTACCAAATACTCAACTCTAATATACATTATTCACATGTATGATGTTTATTACATTCGAATCAAATTTACGTAGAATTTTTTTAATCTAAATTTCATATGCAAATAGTTCTTCACTAAGCATGTGCACGAAGATGTTTAATGTACAAAATACTCAACTCTAATGTACATTATTCACATGTATGATGTATATTACATTCGAATCAAATTTACGTGTAGAATTTTTTTATCTAAATTTTATATGCCAACAGTTTTTCACTAAGCATGTGCACGAAAATATTTAATGTACAAAATACTCAACTCTAATGTACATTATTCACATTTCTAGTGTTCATTACAATCGAATCAAATACACATATAAAATTTCATATCCAACAGTTTTTCATCATGTGCACGAAAATGTTTAATGTACAAAATACTCACCTCTATGTACATTATTCACAATCGGTGATCATTACATTCGAATCAAATGTACATGTAGAATTTTTTATCTAAATTTCATATGCCAACAATATCTCTCCAAGCATGTGCAGCAAGATGTTTAATGTATAAAAGAGTTAACTATAATGTACATTATTCATATTTATCATGTTCATTATATTCGAATCAAATGTACATGTAAAATTTTTGCTCTAAGTATCATATGCCAGCAATTTTTTCACTGAGTATGTGCATGTAAAATTTTTGTTTTGAATATCATATGCTAGAAATTTTTTCGTTGGGTATGTGTAAAAAATGTTTAATGTACAAAATACTCAACTATAATGCATATTATTCACATTTCCGATGCTCAATACAATCTAATCAAATGTACTATATAAACTTTTTTGTTTTAAATATCATATGCCAACAACTCTTTCACCGAGTATGTGCAACAAATGTTTAATGTACAAACTAGTCAACTCTAAAGTACATTATTAACATTTATGATGTTCATTACATTCAAATCAAATATACATGTAAAATTTTTGTTCTAAATATCATATGCCAACAATTTTTTCACTAAATATGTGCACCAAGATGTTTAATGTATAAAATATTCAATACTAATATACATTATTCATATATCATATGCCAACAATTTTTTCACTGAATATGTGCATCAAAATGTTTAATGTATAAAATACTCAACACTAATGTACATTATTCATATTGGTGTTGTTCATTACAATCGAATGAAATGTACATGTATAATAAATATCATACATCAGCAATATATGACGGAGCATATGCACCAAGATGTTTAATGAACAAAATACTCAACACTAATAAACATTTTTCATATTTCTGATGTTCATTACAATAGAATTAAATGTACATGTTAAATAAATATCATATGCTAGCAATTGGAAACAATGAAAACTGAAGAGTCACCAACGTCGGAGATTGTGCTAAATGAGTGAATTTTTGTGGGAAACTAAAAAGATATGCTTGGTAGTTAATATTAGTGAAGTGACAGTTCATTTCTGCAGTTAATGATTCATGTTTTTTTGTGGAAAACTTTAACGTGCACGCGTACATTACAATTAACATGTTTCACTTAATAAATGTTGTACACGTTTTATGTTATATTGGATTGCGTTTTGAAGTGGGTGCACAATGTTCATTGTGCACTCCCTGCTCTATTTAGGCATTGTAGCGTCTATAATTAATATTAATTTTTTCTTATATTTTAATATGAGCGTGTCAGGGTCTACATATGATATACAACAGTGCATATATTTGAGGGTAAAACGATTTTTTTAATTTGCATTTTTTAGAATTCAAACTATACTATTTGCAAATGTAAATATATACTTATAAAATATAAAGTTGTACTATTATAGAATAAAAGTAAACATAATTTTACCGTTTTCGTGTACATATGTTGTTTTACCTTTATCTTTTTTGTTGAAGTTGTATTGTTAAGAATTGAAATAGCACTATTTACAAATAAATATATACTTATAAAAGATGAACTTGTACTATTAGAAAATGGAAAAAAATGATAACCTACATTTACAAACATATATTCGATATATTTTTGGAAATTTCTTATTTTATTATTATAAGGCAACTCCTTTCTACATAGCTTTTAGCGAGATAAGTTTTGCTCACTGGATAATTCAAGCCACAACTTCCACTATTTATATGGGCACTTCCCTCCTTACTTTCCACTCCATTTAGGTAGTAAGCTTAAAGCAAGAAAGATGAGCAAAGTTATAGTGTATAACTTTCTCTTGCTATCCCTCTATTTTTTCCTTCTTTCTTACAAACTTACTGCAAGTGATGCTACTGACCAAGCTACCAACTTGTATAAATTGCTAAAGTCTAAGAGGGCAAAGAACCCCTCTCTTGGTGCCTCTTGGGTGACATTGCCTGCTCAAATTAAGGAGACTCGGGTCCACGTTGGACCTCAAGATGGGCTCATGGAGGCTGACAAGATCAACTCCTTGCCGGGCCAACCCGATGGGGTGGATTTTGATCAGTATGCCGGCTACGTAACCGTTGCTCCAGATGACAACAAGGCACTGTTCTATTACTTTGCTGAATCCCCAGAGAACTCTTCTACAAAACCTTTGGTTTTGTGGCTAAATGGAGGTAAACGTAGTATGATCTCAATGAAGTCTAGTTTTACGGTTCAGGTCTCAATTTACTGGTCAGTAGTTGAAATCATTGCCTACTTAGCTTATATTAGGCAGGAAAGCCTACGTACAGTGTGGACTTGTGGAGTAGACAAACTATATTCATTAATCATAGAGAGTGGTTCTCCCTTGAGTGTTGAACGTTCCGTTGTTTAGTCAAACCTGATACTCCATTTCATTTAGAAACTGGAAATTTCAAGCTTGGCTTAAGACACATGGGTTTGGACCCACAATGATGATGATATTTTATTTTAAACTTGATTGGTAGGAACTCTACATCGTTGGAATATTGAGCATATATTATTATATTGTCAAAATAAAAATCACTTCACATGCATTTCCTCTGTATTATTATTATTATTATTATTATTATTATAATTTTATTTATTATACGTAGAGAAAAGCTCTTAGAGTAAAAGATAAATAGTAAATTCAACTCAATCCTAAATTATAAATTTTCAAGATTATAACTAATACATATGTATAAGATTGTTATATGCATGCCTATAATGTCGGGGTGAAAATATGCACTAATGCGCAAAGTAGAAAATTCATAGCTCTTGTCCCCCATCTTCTTAGACCTTTTTAAAAAAGGGGTCTTTTGCTAGTTGATTACCACCTTTATTGTAACTTCACAATAACATTTTATCTTCCACTTGTGGAAGTACTCGAATACTCCACCTTGTAAATTAAATTTCAAACTCGATATTTTTGATAAATAACACTAGTAATGGACCATCACACTATCTTTCATCAAAGCCAAGTTTCACGTACTATCATCATTCTTGTTTTGTGTAAACAGACGATCACGGGAAAATTATGGTAACATTTTTTCGTAGAGGGGTCTCTGCAGTATTCATTGCTGACAAATTATTTCTGGTTAATCACTTGTGAAAATTTCAGGACCAGGATGCTCCTCATTTGGCAATGGAGGACTACTAGAACTAGGACCTTTCAGGGTCAAAAGCGATGGGAGAACACTACTTCGTAATCCTTACGCTTGGAATAATGGTACGATAACATCACTCCCTGTTGTGATTAATTCTTCTACTACAAAAGCCATTCTATTTTTCTATTAAACCAACTACAAACAAATTCAATGATCAACTTATGAAATTAAAGTACTCTTGATTAGAGTCTGAGAGTTCTGCGATTCTAGAGAGAAGACTAGAACAAAGAGAAACTGACTGAAACATCTAAATGTTTACATTCATTATGCATGGGACTACATTCATCAGCTAAGAAACTTATGAAGATCTGCACCCAGGAGCTTAGTCATTAAATCAGCAAACTGATTAGCAGACAACATAAATTGGCATCTAATTTGTGATGCTTGGTTTTCTCATGAAAACAAGGATCCTTAGCAAGGTGCATTGCAGAAATGTCGTCACATTCGAGTGTTGTAGGAGAAAATACATAATACCCAAGTCCGATCCTCAAGAAGACCATCCAATCACAGAACTTCACTCATGCTTTTATATTCAGCCTCAGTAGAGCCTTTGGAAACAACTTAATTTTTTTTTAGTCATCCAAGAGATCAATGCATTGCCTAAGAAAACACAGTAACCTGATAAAGATCTCCCTGAATCCTCACATGTTCCCCAAACAGCATCAAAATAAGTTCTGAATTGAAGATAATTATTAGCAGGATAAAAAAAAAAGATCTAAAGTTATATGAGGCCTAGTGCGTTTAACAACCATTTGAAGATCAAAATCGATACGAATGATCACTGAAAACAAAGGATAGGAAAAGAAAGAGAAATTTCGCAGAAACGCAGCAAAAATCTAGCATTCAGGAGCTTTGATACCATGATAAGAATCTCATATGTCTGAGATTCTAAAGAGGGAAACTGACTGAATGATCAATTGATCAAAAGGGATACATCCATATCCATTATGCGTGGGGCTATAGATACGTACACGTGCGATTATATCATGCTTACATCATAACTACAACTGTACTATTCTAACTAAATTCCTAGAAACTCAGGAAGCTTATAACTAACTTGTTGTCTTAAATATCTAGAGTAGCAGCTAAGATATTTATAATATCTAAATAAAAATCTTTACTTTCCAACTCTATATTTTAGCTATAATACAGTGTATACTTTATACTAGGCTTATTCTTGACATTTGCTATAACAATTGGTATTTTTGGGGAGATTGGACGCATTTACTAATTCATGATCTGGCATGTACAGAATATGAAAACGATTCTACGAGAATTTTTATGACTTCCTTACACATTATAAGTCAATTAGTAATTTGACATTCAAGGAGTTATACAAACATATCGCAAAGAAGAACTGTACTACCAGTAATAAGTTGATTACCTAACTCAGAATTTGAATGTGTGATGGCAGTTGCAAATGTGATATTCTTGGAATCTCCAGCAGGAGTTGGATTTTCGTACGGAAATGAATCAACAATCCGCACAGAAACAGGCGATATGAGCACAGCTAAAGATGCTTATACGTTCCTAGTCAATTGGTTAGAGAGGTTCCCTCAGTACAAAACCCGCGATTTCTTCTTGACAGGAGAGAGCTATGCTGGCCATTATGTGCCTCAACTTGCTTATACCATCTTGCGTAATAACAAGAATCTAAACAACAGTTATATCAACCTCAAAGGCATAGCTGTATGTATTCTTCGTAACACTTTTAACATGCAATATGTTCTATTCTCCACAAAAGATGAATTTCTAGGAGGGAAGAGTTCATCGTCCTCAAAAGGGCCATATAGATTCAGATAGATAACGAGAATCCGAATGAAAAAAGAAGGGAATCTAAGTGTAACCAAACATATAGAGCATTATCTATCCGTTGACAAAATTTGATGCGTTTAATTTTGGTGTTCAATCATTTTGCAGATAGGTAATGCGTGGGTAGATGATGCTACTAATTCAGCAGGGTTGTATGATTATTTATGGAACCATGCTACCCACTCAGATGAAACACATGCCAAAATCCAACAGTTTTGCAATTTTTCTGAGACTAACACTACCCTAAAATGCGAAGAGTATAAAGATCAAGCTTGGGAAGAAGCAGGGAATATTGACATCTACAACATCTACGCTCCAGTCTGCTTGAAGTCTGAAAATTCCAAAGCTCATATTTTTGAATCAGTATGTCTCTTCACTCTTCTATTTAAGTTCTACAAAAATTAAGAGACACAGGAAGTGGAAGGGCGGTAAGCTCTTCTGCCCTTTCATACTTCCCTTCATTTCCCAATTTTTTTTTTTTTTAAAAAAGTTTGGTCCGCTAACCTTCTAATATAGCGAAAAACTGTATATTCAGGTGGAGATTTATGATCCATGTTCTTCCATATACGTGCATAGTTATCTAAATACTGAAGAAGTGCAAAAAGCTCTCCATGTTAAACCCACAAAATGGGAATCCTGCAGGTATTATTTTGAAGCAATTACAAGTTCTTCAGCTCCCGACTTTTTTCTTAAGTACTACTCCCAATATTTTTTTGTTCATCCTATTTGGAATCGGGAGAGAAACCAATACAAATGTAAGATTGAATGAGCCAAACTAATAAAATTTTTCAGATTATAAGACATTATATGAATGGGAAGGGTAAAAAAGATACTAATTACCACCATTGAAAATTTAGTTTTGAGGATATTGCATGAAATATAGTTAAAAATAAAAATGAGGAAGAAGAAAAAGGATTTTAACTAATATTGCAAATGAGTTGGATCTCATATGATAAAAAAAAAAAAAGGGATAAAAAAAGTCTTTAAAAAGGATAATTAGTGGTAATTTTATCTAAAAAGTAGGTTTAGAAAGGGAAGATTTTAAATAAGAACTATTGAAATTTCAAAATAGAAAATACAAGATGAACAAAAAGAAAAAAGAGAGTAATTGGTAGCCATTAGTGGAGTCTTACACAGAAAATAATGAATGATTTGCATATATGAAATCCAGTGGATTTAGCTGGAAGGACAGTCCATTCACTGTTTTGCCAGTCATTCAGAAGCTCATTGCAAGTAACATCAGCGTATGGATTTACAGGTATTTAACATTATTTGAAGAACACTTTTCATGAGCTTTGAGTTTTTCACACATAATGTTCAGACATTCACTATAGTAGCATACGAAACCACGTATGTTCCAAAATACCAAAACAAAACACAGTTACCTTAGTTCTTATGTGCTAGTTATTTTCAGCTGAATATTGATGTATTATTCCAGCGGAGATGTTGATGGACGTGTGCCAGTGACCTCATCAAAGTACTCCATAAAGACCCTCAAGCTTGCAATCAAAGATGCTTGGCGTCCATGGTACACGGACAACCAGGTATGTACTCAATCATTAATTCCTCTGCATGATCTATTTAAACCAAGTATATAAGGACATAAAGGAGTGTAAGGGATGAACAGCAAGACAGTTCAGATTAAGGGGATATTGTTTTTGATTTTTCAACTTAGCAAATTACGATCTACGATAAGAGGGAGTACTATACGTAAAACTTGTATCATGTGGGGTCAAGACTCAAGACTTTTATCAAATAACTTCACCTTCACGTGATGCTAGAGAGACAATCTATCTCCGATATGCAACTGTTATACTTTGTATTTCAAAATTATACTAGACCAGATGAATGTAGACTATGTTGTCGATACATTTTTGGTTAGATTTATAAAGGAATTTAATTTTGCATTCAGGTTGGAGGGTACGTCGTGGGTTATAAAGGATTGGTGTTTGCGACAGTAAGAGGGGCCGGACATCTAGTTCCAAGTTACCAACCTGAGAGAGCTTTGACAATGATCTCATCATTTCTCCAGGGAACTCTGCCTCCTCCCAACTAGTCTTAACGTTATTTTTTTCCAATTCCATTGACATAAGACTATATGTATGTCAAGAATATCACTTGATAAAATTGAATGTTATGCTCCCAAGCACAAGTCCATTGATGAAATTAGTTCCTTTTTTAAGCCTCAGAAATACTACTGGGATGATTCCGCAGGTTTCAAATAAAATTAACTTGGATGCACACTTCTATATTTACGCAGTACATGAGTACATCTATGAGATCCTTCCAGAAATCGGCCATTTACGCAGCTATAGTTTTTCGGGCAGCTGTAAAAGTAGCCGCAAAGTGTTATTAACGCGTAGTGTAGCTGTTAGTTACTATCTTTCCATAATTATATATGCAAGTTTGATTCGGGTAATTTAGTTCTACAATCAATTGTTTAGCTACTATTAATAGCTTATTTAGAGTTATAAACCCTGGCAATATAACAAGGTAACTGAAACAGAGCCTCGGAATTCTAACAACCTTCTTTAGCCTGTATTACCTCTTCTAATAAATAGCATCCCTTGCCTTTAAAGTTCTTCATCACCCTTGACAATAGCACAACACCCTCGCCCTGCTTCTTACCCGAACAAACATGGCTAGTAAAACTTTGTTATTACTCATTATCTCTTCTTTACTAGCCATGGGACCAGAATCGTGTTTGGGGAAGAAGCCTGGCCTCGCAGCATTTAATACTATTGATGTATGTTGGCGACGGAACCCCAATTGGATGAACAACAGAGAAGAGTTAGCAAAATGCTCAGTAGGTTTTGCAGGTAAGATGAAAAACAACATGGGCTACGGCATGAAGAAATATGTAGTCACTGATACTAGTGATAATGCGATGAACCCTAAGCCCGGAACTCTTAGGTATGCAGTGACCATGGTACCAGGGAAAGTATGGATCTCATTCCAGAAAGACATGGAAATTAAACTTGAAAGGACACTGGTTGTTGGAAGCTATACAGCTATTGATGGTCGAGGTGCTATTGTTCACATTACTAACGGGTGCCTCTTGCTCTACAAGGTACATACTCTTCTGGAATCTTTGGATGCAAAAAAGAAAATACACGTTTATATTGACAAAATTTATTAGTAGTAATTTTCTAGGCATTTAAAAAAAAAGAACATTTTCTAATTTTACATACAACCCCAACAATGGTGAACAATATTAGCCAAGTATTTCAGACACCATAGTAAAATCTTCATATAAAATTTACTTCATGGATTATACCCCTTAAAAATTCAATAAAGCTTTAACCATATTTAATGATCAAATTTGGCAAGCATACCAAATTTCTGGACCATCTAAGTCCTCTCCGATTTCAAGCCATTACCCAAATCATTTAGAATTTAACCAACTATTCAAAATTTACAAGCTTGCATGGATTGTGAAATCTAAATCATATTTCTTTATGACATATTTAGGTTACTAATGTGATCATCCACGGGTTGCGAATCCATCATTGTCGATCCCAACCAGCAGGCTCAGTTATGGGACCTGGGGCGAAGTTGTTGCCAATGAGCAAAATGGACGGGGATGCCATAAGGTTGCTTGGCTCAACAAAGGTGTGGATAGACCACAACACCCTTTACAGGAGCCAGGATGGCCTAATCGATGTAACCCTGGGCTCAACCAGCATTACCATTTCCAACAACTGGTTTCGTGACCATGACAAGGTTATGCTCCTAGGCCATGATGATGATTTCAAGGACGATAAGAACATGAAAGTCACTGTTGTCTACAACCGCTTTGGACCCAATTGCCGCCAACGCATGCCAAGGTCTCGTATTTTTCCCCCTTTCCTCCATGGTATTGCTACCTTTAATTTTTGGGGTGCAAATTTGAAAAAATAATGTTTTTTTTTTTTCTGGTTTTGAAGGGTTCGTCATGGTTATGCCCATGTAGCTAACAACTTATACCTAGGCTGGGAAGTTTACGCCATAGGGGGAAGCATGAGCCCTAGCTTAAAGAGTGAATCTAACCTCTTTGTTGCCCCAAAATCTGGATCCAAACAGGTAATTACATATTTACTGCACTAGAGTATTCTTATTAAGTCATGCCCATTATGTTTCTTATGTACAAACCTGTAAATATATAACTTTTAAGTTTTAGCTAAACTTCCCGTTGTCTTCGCCACAGATTATAATAGATACCCTATTTTTTTATAACAAAATGTAAATTGGTCTTGATTTAACCCGATTATTGAACAGTGTTGTTAGTGTTAATGTTGTTCTCTGTCTAAATTCAGTAAGTTAAGACACATTTTATTGCCTAAGCAGGACTTTAGCATTTTACACTTATTCTCATCTAAATTCAATGGCAGATAATAATGAACATGAACGACATGAACAACGGAAAAGGATTATGGAATTTCAAATCAGTGGGAGATATCTTGGAAAATGGAGCTTCTTTCAACCAAACTGGATCAGGTTTTCTAAAACCAAACTACAACAACGAAGAAATATTTCCTGTGGAAAGTGGTAAGGTTGTAAGGCAAATAACAAGATCAGCTGGGGCTCTACGTTGTCGAGGATCAATATGTTAAAAAGACTTACAAAACTGTGTAAAGTTTTATAACGATCATGAACATCAGCATTACTACAAAAATTATGTAAAATCAATTAAATAAGGGTGTTTGTTTAGTCCAATATACACTGTAAGGGTGTCCATCACACGTATCAGGTACGAAGTATTTAATATAATAAACAAAATAGTTAGAATATCATCTTTATCTTTTACTTTGAAGTTGGCTAAACTCTATAATATGAAAATAACCTTATAAATAACTAATGACAATATTTTGGTCCATAGAAGTTGCATTTAGAATCACAAACATGCCATGATGAAATTACGCAAATATTCAATGTCTTCAAAAATAATGAAGGGAAAGTTTCCCTCTTTATGTGTGTGTGTGTGTGTGAGAGAGAGAGAGAGAGTTGGGGAGAGAAAGAAAAGTTTACATGCCGTGTGCACACAAACAGCCAGGCTCCTTCACGATATTGGTAGTGGCTATTCTGTAGCTCTGTTCCCATGTATCCACAGGTATTTTGAATCGATTGATACTGCATTTTGAATTGAAAAGACAAGTCAGTTGGTATTTGATTTTCCCATCAACTTCCAGTTTTGAGTAGGAACTAAGACTGATACTGTAAAGAGTTAATTTATAGTAGCCGAGTGGATTACATTGTAATCATAGTAGACAGTATCGATTAAGATGACTTATACGCATATAAAAGCTACAATGAAATCCCCACGAACTGTATCGTGCACATAGATTATAATGAACTAATGACAAGAAAAATGTAGTACCTTTAGACTTTCTTGCATCATGACATAAAGAAGATCAGGTGTTTCTTTCTCAATTACTACTTTCTCAATCAGTGCCACCTAGCAGGCTAGCATCATAAGTATCAACTAAAGAATCAGCAAATACAAAGAGGTCAAAACGAAAATCACCATAAGATTTGATTTTTGAGAACTACAACGTTTCTTTCAGGAGCAAATATCTTCACAATCTCTGACCCATGTCTTATTAGCACTAGTTTTAGGAGGCCAGACATAAAATCAATGGTCCACTCATCCCTAGTGCAGAAATTCTTTAAGCTAATTTAGTGATCATTAGACAATCCAGTGAAACAAACAGAAATAGATTCCATGCCACTCAAGTTCTGAAGTTTCACTCTACTGCTCCCAGCATGGTTAAACATGCACATTGTCAGAGGGGACAGAGATGAAGATATATCATGTAGGTGACTAGGTGGTGTGTCTGCTAACTGCTATAGAGCATGACTGGTTCTAACTTATAAGCAGCATAGCCCCCACCTTCCCAGCAAGGTCCCTCCAGTGTGGAATTTGCGTTAGTAGATTTCTAAGAGGAAGAAACAGAGCAAGAGAAACAACTGATTACCTAGTATGATGATGAGATCCACTATATCAATATCCCCCCTCTTCATAAAACATACTTGATTCTGGGTAAATCATCTAGGATGACAGCAATTGAATTTACATTAACTCCTTCTAGCTTCTCTGAGGAAGAATCAATCACAGAGAGCCCTTGGGCCACTAAGTATAGGACAAAAGAACAGTGATACTTCATAAGAGAGAACAAAAAATTCAACCATAAGAAAGAAATGAAGGAGCTGTTTTGTTTTGTTTTGTTCTTCTTTTTTAGGTAGTGGTGGTGGTGGTGGGTTAAAAATTGGCCTACCAGCACAACATGGGGTAATGTATATCTCCACAGCAACAGCATCAACAAAATCCCAAAGTATTTAAGACAGGGTAAGGAGAGCTTGAAAATACACAGCTATACAGAAAGTAATGAAGGAAAGACCATATGCTTCATTACAATAAATAAAAAGCCCGCTCATGTTTAAACAGTCATCTTGATTAGTTCATCATATGTCAAAGCTAAAGAAAAGTGGCCATTCAGCTACATTACATATAGATAAGAGATAAAGCATAACTCCATTTAACATCTTCACTATACTTAAATGCCTAAATTTGCCACAAATACCAATAAAATAAACTAGCAGTGTAGCAAACCAGGTGTACTACCATGTTCCACTAGACAAGGAGAAACATCATTTTTGCCAGTTTTCTGTAGCATCAATGACGTGACCTATTTTGAAATGATGATTCAAGAAGGCGTATCCAGATGCAAAAGCAGAAGCTTTACAATAAACACTTCCATTCAATGATTTATATGCGCTTCAAACATTAAGCACAAACTGTAAAGTAAATTCAATCCCTTTTTCTTACTTCAATTGAAATATTTTCATGGGCCATAACTAACATTTAAATCTCATGAAAACGAACAAATAGCAGTTTTAAAGGTATAAAAAGTTTTGCAAGGTAATTATTTAATAACAAGAGTTAAGTAGTTGGTGGTTTTTTATTAGGAAAAACAAAAACTGGTCTACCAGCACAAAATGGGGTAATGTATATCTCCACAACAATAATATCAACAAAATCCCAAAGTATTTAAGAGGCTCCTGCCTAAAACAGGGTAAGGAGGGCTTGAAAATACACAGCTATACAGAAAGTAATGAAGGAAAGACCATATGCGTCATTACAATAAATAAAAAGCCTGCTCATGTTTAAACAGTCATCTTGATTAGTTCATCATATGTCAAAGCTAATGAAAAGTGGCCATTCAGCTACATTACATGTAGATAAGAGATAAAACATAACTCCATTTAACATCTTCACTATACTTAAATGCCTAAATTTGCCACAAATACCAATAAAATAAACTAGCAGTGTAGCAAACCAGGTGTACTACCATGTTCCACTAGACAAGGAGAAACATCATTTTTGCCAGTTTTCTGTAGCATCAATGACGTGACCTATTTTGAAATGATGATTCAAGAAGGCGTATCCAGATGCAAAAGCAGAAGCTTTACAATAAACACTTTCATTCAATGATTTACATGCGCTTCAAACATTAAGCACAGACTGTAAAGCAAGTTCAATCCCTTTTTCTTACTTCAATTGAAATTATTTCATGGGCCATAACTAACGTTTAAATCTCATGAAAACGAACAAATGGCAGTTTTAAAGGAATAAAAGTTTTGCAAGGTAATTATTTAATAACAAGAGTTAAGTAGTTGGAGATTTTTTTATCACGAAAAACAAAAACTGGTGGTTTACAAGAAAATAGAAATGATTTCTCCCCCATTGGAAACTAAAAATGTTCATTAATTATGAAGTGAATCACATGCTCTTTCTAAGGGCCCAATATCAATTTTTCACAATGTATATTAGAAGAATCATCAGGCCAATAGTCACCATTCAAAATGCTAAGGCATTGGATGAGCCAAAAAAAGGGGAATGCAATATGTGATCGGAAGAGTTGGTCCACATTGAAGGTTTAATTTTTTAGATGACCTTGCATGCATATGAATCATGAATACATTACCTAGTCCACTTGACTGTAGGACTGTAACAAGGAACATCACTAAGACTTGTATGCATTCATTCTATTTGAGCCCCATGCCAAATTTAATGAACAGATCAGATTCAAGACCAGTAAGAAGAAGGCATGAAAGTCGTAACAGATCCTCTTAATGATTTTTACACTACGATCAGGCCCAGCCCTTGATGCAACTGTGTCACTAACTGTCAGAATACCAACTTGTACTACAGCGTCCTGGAATTTGCTTACAGAAGTTCTGCTATGTGAACTCCATGCCATTGAATCCTTTATTATAGGAGAACTGAGTAATCCGAAATCACAATGGTATACACAGGTGTTCCAGCAGGAAGCAAGGCACTCCAGCTAGAATCTCCAACAATGAGTTTGCTGACTTCATACTCAGAAGACGACTGCTCATCTGCTGACCAATGATCACAACAATAAAACTGATAATTGTAGAAAAACTTATTATTAACCTTCCAGCATTTTCTAGTTTTAGAAAGAAAAGCAATTTCATGACCACTTATAGGCTCCTTAATCAGCGAGACAGCAGATAACATAGGGGCGGAGAAGGAGAGAAGCTAAATGGAGAGACTAAATAATAACCAGGATTCCCTGATCCATCATTTTCCTTCCAAGTAACAAATGCTCATTGAAATTCAGGTAGGAAAGGATCTTTGTTTATTGGCTTCTCAAGGCGGCCATGAACCCTACACATATCAGATGGCTGAAAGTGCATTGGATTGATCCCCGAACAATATTAAGAAAAAAATAGTAAAATGATCAAAACAAAGAAAGATCAGAAGTATACTCGGAGAATTAATAACCTTAGAATGCCAGAGTTTGTCCATTTAGAAAGAAAACGAATGGTATGCGCTACAAAGAGGTGGAAAAGATGTGGAAACAGACCAAACAGCTCAAAGGATTTCCAGGAAAGCCAAAGGCCAAAACTTTGTTACCATTCATGATCTGATCGGGCTTTATGTTGATCACAGCAAATATTAAAGGCTTTCCTGGTTTCATAAGAACCTAAAGCATCCAAAAGCTATATAAAAAAATCATCATGAATGAAAAGAAATACATTATAAAAAGCTAGCATGTTCTATGAATTGTCAGAGTATGGAAAATAATAGCTCTCAAGGTCAATCATGTGAACTGAATTCTTTATACCCCACCTATTCAATGCTCAAAAAACAACTGTCTTTCCTCCAAAACTTTTCAATTTCCTCCCTCCAAGCATAAAGGAGCATAAACATCAGCTGAAACTTCTATGAGGAAAGGAAATAAGGGACTAGGAAAACGTGCAAAGAGAGTAAATCTTTATATTCAGTTTATGCATGAAGAAGTCATTAGTCAAGAAGCCAAGGAAAAATCACCTACCTAGAAATTCCATAAAGCCTGATTCACACAAGAAGATAGATCCACTTCACTGACATCACCCGTCGAACTATAAAAAGTAGGTAATAATGAGTTTCTGACATGTTATCTACATCTAGAAATTGCCTTTATATTTCTTCAAGCAGCTCCTATATAAAAATACTTTCAAACTCAGGCACTCAACTCCCAAAGCCCAAACTCCAATGAAATCTAATATTTCCCTATAACAAAGGGAAAAAACTGAAAGTTTAAAAAGAACTTCAAAAAATCATACATACCAAGAGGGCAATGAAGAAACCAAGAAACAGGCGATGATTTCTGACCAAAGAAAGCTACTCAGAGTCAATTAAAACAGAAAAAATTGAACTACTATAGGACACCTAGCTGTCATTGAAAAGTACCTGACCAAGACCTAGATTTCTGGTTGTTCTGGCTCCACAAGTTCATCTCCAGTTGAAAGCACGCCAATTATAGGAGTACAATAACCCTAATCTACCCTTTGCAACTCAAAGAAAAAGAATCCAAAAAAGAACAGGAGCACAGAAACTCAGTAATATACCCTTCACCATTGTCACACCAACAGTGGCAAGCAGTCCAATTTCAGAGGCACCGACAAGCTGACCGGACTTCGAAGCCTCCAGTAGTAACGTAAGAAACAGTGACACCAAGCATATCGTTGCCGGCCCAAGACTAGGTAATAACAGGATACAACCCAACCCAGATCCATCGCCAGTAATCACTGCATAACCATCCTCCCTAACCAATCCAAAATACAACACTTGAATGAAAACTCTAACCTTGGCGCAACATCCAGTTAACTGATTGCTATATTGTAACTAACCGTGCCTAATTGAAGTATAAGAATAAATGATAATACATATAAACGTTAATTGAGAATGTAAAAGGGATCTGCCTTGATGGAGGCGGGGTAACCGGGTAAGGAGGGAGTATCTGGGGCTCCAATGTCTTCAGCTAGGACTTTGCCGTCAGCTTCGTCGAGTGGGAGCGTCACTGGCTACAGACGCTCAGCGACTCCCACAATGATTTTCAGTGCTTCTTCTACACTATTCATCATCACTGTTTCTTCCTCTGTCTTCTCAACCTTCAGCGTCTCATAGAATCTAGTAGTCTTCTTTTCTCCATCCGTCCACCAACAACACCTCCGAGTAGGGATGTCAATGGGCATTGCCCGTGAATGTTTCCCTATTTTACCAAATTTGCCCTAATTACTTGAACCTTTATTTGTCTCGCATTAGCTCGTCTCGGGAGGAGCGTAATTCCTTCTCACATCTCATGGTAAACCTCTTATTACTAAATCGTTCCATTCGTGAATTAAGAGATTCACTAAACAAATTTCGATGAAAAGTAACTTTAGCTAAAGGCTCTAAATGACTCCTATTTTCTTTTTAAATGGGCATTTGGCTTTTTTTTTTTTTTTTTTAATGTAAAGGGAATTTGGCCTACTAATTTTGGAAAAAAAAGACTTTTAGAAAGGAAATTGATAAACTTTTTCAAATTAACCTATTGTTAATTTTAAAAATAACTAAATTATACTAATTGAGTGACTTTGCTCATACTTACCAATTAATGTTAAATATATTAACATGAATTCATTATTTTCATTTTGTTTAAATATATATTATTTATTATTATACTAATTATTTTATGATTATTAATTCCTAAAAAAACAAATTTGGGCCAAGGCACATTTCGGACGCCTCTCACAGAAAAAAAAAATTACCTCATTCTCCGCGCACAACCGTCGGGCAAGGAATTTGCAGACGACGTTGCAACTTCTTTCCTTATTTGTATGGATTGATTTTATGAATTTTGGTGGAGAGAGAAAATGAAGTTGGATGGGAAGTTGAGGCTTTCTAGTTTATATGATTTAAAGAAAGGAAAGAATATGGTGTGTGAATTTAATAAATTTTGATAATAGAGAGGGAAATGAAGTTGGATGGGGAGAATCAAGGCTTTATTTAGGATTAAAACTTAAAAAAGAGATAAATGTAGAAAAGTAAATTCAATATAATTTGTCGACATTACTTAGAAATTTAAGGATGATGTTTATCAATGACCACTTAATTGAGTAGGAGTTTAAGAAACGATAGAGCCGTTGTTATCAACTTCAAAAAAAGAAACCACCCCCCCCCCCCCCCCCCCCCCTAATTTTCAGAAATCCCCAAAGTCATCGTCATTTCATCTCCATTTAAGCCCCAATAGTAAACCCTAACTCCATTTCTCTTTCTCTCCTCAATTACCCCCCAAATTGTTGATGAATTCCCTGAATTAGCTCGCATTGCTCCACCCATTTTTCAATTCCTGAAGCATGTCGGAGCCTTCGACAGCGGTCATCTCTCCGACGAGCTCGCGAGTGGTGACGGAGACCGTAAACGGGTCCCACAAGTTTGTGATCCAAGGGTACTCTCTGGCTAAAGGGATGGGATATGGAAAACACATTGCAAGCGATAATTTCAGCGTGGGAGGGTATCAATGGGCAATTTACTTCTACCCGGATGGCAAGAATCCCGAGGATAACTCGGCTTATGTATCGGTTTTCATCGCGCTTGCGAGCGAAGGGACTGATGTTCGGGCTTTGTTTGAGCTGACTCTGGTTGATCAAGGTGATCAGCAGAAGCATAAGGTTCATAGCCATTTTGATCGCTCCTTGGAGAGCGGCCCTTATACTTTGAAGTATAGGGGGAGTATGTGGTACGTCTATGCTTTCTTAATTTGATATTCATTTAATTTATCGTGCCCGATTTAGCATGTTGATTGATTGATTGTTTAATTGATTGTATGTTGCTAATTGGGTAATTAAGGAAGAATGGCTGATTAGCTTGTTAATTTTGAAGTTGATTTCTTATTTTTTTGTGAAGTTGGTTAAAGTGACATGGATTGGACTGGAAGAATTATGATTAGTGATTGGGGAAGAACGGTGGATTAGGTTTCTAATTTTGGATGGTTAGGGAAAATGGTGGATTAGGCTGCTAATTTGGGAGTTGATGGTTTGACATTTTTTTTTTTTTTTTTTTTGAAATTGGCTAAAATTACTTGGATCATGGATTAGAAGATGTAGGTAATTGGGGAAGAATGGTGGATTACGGTGCTAAATTGGGTGATTGGGGTATATGGTAGATGGTAGATTAGTTGCTAATTTTGAGGTTGGTAGTTGAGTTTATGCACTTTAACTTGAGCCACTTTCAACTAAGTTCTCGGTGTTTGTGAAATTGGCTAAATTTGCTATATTTTGGAATCAGAAGAAGATTGGGAAATTAGAAGTGTAGTTTAAATTGCTGTTCTCTGAGGTTACTAGTTATGTTTCGTGGTACTTGTTTGTAATTTTTTATCGATCATTTTCATTTGATTTGATTGCTGCCTTTCTTAATTGATTACAATGTGTTTATAGTTTAGGGTAACTGGAAAAATGGGCTGTTAGATTTTGGGGTTGCTGATTGAGTTTATGGTAGATATTTGTAATTATTATTGGATAGGTGGCTAATTTTTGGATTGCTAGTTGAATTTATGTAAACTTGTACTAATACGAGTAGTGCCATTTTTTATCAAGATCATTTTTTTTAGTGAAATTGTTCGGATTAGAAGTGTTAATGGGTGATTGAGTCAGGGTAGATAGCTGTTTATTAAGGCTGCTAGTTGTAGTCTGCGATACATATTTGGAAATTTTTTGATTAACACTGCAGGATTATTGCAGTTGGTTTTAATCCCTTTAATTCAGTCTTGTTGTATTCCATGAGATGAGACTAAATATATGTACGGTATTTGACCTTTGACAAATTGCCATTTCATAGGGTGTGCCTTATGCGCCTATTATTATATAGTTAGTTATTTCATCAGAAGCGTTTTGATGCTTTGAGGAGGGTCCACTGATCCTGAGTTGAGCAAACATAATTTATTTTGCGTTTGGAAATTGTGACAATAAGCCCTAGTTACGTATTCATTATCATAGGAAGAATTTGGATGTTTTGAGGCTTATAGACTAATTTTTCTTGTAAGGAAACAACCTTTATTACACTCGATAAGATAACATCCATATTGGGGTTAATTTAATCTACCCGTCATAAGACCGTGTTCAGAACATTGAAGGCCATAGGATAGCTACATTATTGAACTTCTAGTTCTATCTTGAAGCAAATTTATTGAACAATAATCTAATATGTATGTTTCAGTAGTAAAAGGTAAACTGACATCCAAATCAGCTGATAAAACATTATGAGATTTGGCGGGATTCTTTTTTTGTGTAAACCATGTGACAAAATTAATTTACTGTGTTAATGAGATGGCTAAAAGTTTTATACTCCATAGTAGTTTAGAGGGTGATCCAATAATCAGATGGATGGATCTGATTTATTTTTGCTCGCTGGTGAGTGAATTATAGCAATCATAGTTGATAGTTTGATGCATCTTTTGTGCATGTGCCTCTATAATTTTCATCAGAATTACCTGATGGATCTAGACTGAAGGCAACTTGGGGACTTATATAATGGATTCATGAAAAATGTGAAGCATCTAGTATTTTGTAATTTTAAGATTTTGTCGAGCTCATTCAACTTGAAGAACAATTGCGAAAGCTGCCTTGAGAAGAAATATTAGACCACTTGCTTATGGTCTTGGGTGATATCTATGGCATTCCACACATCTAGGGCTGCAGGACAATCTCTGGTAAGATGAAGGGAATCCCCTACTATAATCCAACAGACAGTACAGTAAGGGTCATCTACATTTTTGTCTTATGTTTATAAGCTTCAATGAGGTAGATGGAACATTTCTAAATAGAAGAATATTCATAGAGGAGGAACTATGTGAGCAGTCTACATTTGTGTTATACTTATATATGATGTAGTCACTAAGTAGTCACTTGTGCTTTGGAAAATATATCAATGACACATTAAGTTACTTCTCCTGCAGTACAATACTATAATATATAGGCTTATGTGTTTCCTTTTATTGTTTCATGGACATAGACCTGCTTATCTAAATCTGCATTATCACTAGTTTGTTAACTGTATTAAAATTTTCCTAGCAGAGAGGGACAAAAACTTCACTTTTGTCTAATGATTTTGCCTGTAGAAAATGTGTTGCTATGAAATCATGGAAGGCTTAGGATCCAGGTTAGCCATCACTTAATTCACCTGTTGAATTGTCTAGAATGTGTTGTTTTGATTTAACTCTGCCTGCTATGATTAAATGTCCTATTGGGTCCTTTGTTAGGCTGTTTTTCATTCGTTGTGTGTCTTCTTCTGCTGTTTCTATTTGCACTATCCTGGAAGCTTTTTGTTTCACTCTTGATGTTACAATCCCAGTGGCTAATCACGAAATTTGAGATTTCTGATTCGTCTCTCTGGTAACTATATTATTTTTAGGTGACATCCTTTTTTAATTGCTGAGAAGCTTGATGCTGCATATGTAACAAGGGCTGTGGTTTTGTTAAGTGTTACTTATGCTTGTTTTTATTTACATGCAGGGGATACAAGCGCTTCTTCAAGAGGAGTATGCTTGAACAGTCTACTTATCTCAAGGATGACTGTCTGAAGATTAATTGTACCGTTGGTGTTGTAGTGTCATCAGTAGAATGTCCTAGATTGCACCCAATCCGGGTTCCTGAGTCTGACATGGGAATTCACTTTGGAATGTTGCTAGAAAACACAGAAGGTTCAGATATTGTCTTCAATGTGGCAGGAGAGAAGTTCCATGCACATAAATTGGTCTTGGCTGCAAGGTCATCTGTATTTCGATCTGAATTTTTGGACAAATTAGAGGAAGGCAACGAAGAGATTGTTGTGACCGACATGGAGCCTAAAGTATTTGAGGTGACATGGTTATTCAATTTGGTTCAGACATCCAAATCTCTAGTCTGTTATCTAGTTTTATCCTTGCCTTTCACGTGCAATAAATCAATCGTGGAGAATGGATTCATCAGCTATATTTTGAATAAACACCAATATTTACAATGTACTAAAATTTTTTGCATGCATTTCAGGCTATGCTGCACTTTATTTACAGAGATGCTCTTATGGAAGAGACAGACCTCACTTCGTTAAGCTCCTCTTGTGAGTCCCATATAGCTGATTTGTTAATAGGTAAGTTGTTGGCGGCAGCTGACAAGTATGGACTAGGGAGGCTCAGACAGTTGTGTGAATCTTCCTTGTGCAAGGGTATATCAGTCAATACTGTTGGTGAGATTCTAGCATTGGCTGATTGCCACAATGCCACCGAATTGAAGGCTGTCTGCTTAAGATTTGCGGCCGAAAACCTTGCAGGTTACATTCTGTTTTCTGCGTCTCTGACATTTCTTTGATTTGTTCCTTTTTTTAATCTATGTCTGTAGTTCAGTCGATTTTTGTCATGTGTTTGTTTATTTGTTACTTCTGTTAATGTGATGAGCTGTTTCTGTGGGAATTATCTGATTCCTTTTCTTTGTTGCTTTAATGCAGCTGTTATGCGCTCTGATGGGTTTGAGTATCTCAAAGAACACTGCCCATCACTACAGTCAGAACTTTTGAAGACCGTTGCTGGATGTGAGGATGATTGCAGTAGCGCAGGTGGAAAGTCTCGGAGCGTGTGGGCCCAACTCTCTGATGGTGGTGATACTAATGATAGAAGGGTTCGGCCAAGGACTTGATATGTTTTCATATTGTATGGACTAGTGTTTCCTGAAATGAAGTACCATCATTGCTGTTTTGGTGGCATTGTTGTGACCTGTGTTAAAATGTGTACAAGTAGCCTTGGAGTTGATAAAATTAACCCTAGGGTGATGTTGGCACCAAAGTGGTTGATTAGTATGAGCGTCTGCAAGATGCTTGTGCAGAATGTCCAACAATTATCAATATAAGTGGATATCATTTTTCGTTGAAATCGCAATATTTGTCCTATTTCGAAAGAGAATGGCCAAGGCGTGTGGGTGGGTGTTATTTGAGTACTCTTAACAAAAGATAGTGGCCAAATACTTTTGCTTGATGTCTAAAATACTTTTGCTTGCCACAATAATATTAAAAGTTTAAAACCTCAGCAATATTTTGGCTTATCAAAATGACAAGACCTGCAATGCAATTTAGAGATGATTGAAGAGGGAGAAAATTCGATACGGAATAACACATTGAATTTGATTAGCATTTAGATGTTTTTATAGCTGTCATTTTTCTTACTATAAAAATCTTGCTAAGTAATTTTTAATGTCGAGAAAGCAATTCATTTTATAATTAGTTATTCTATTAGTAATCCGGCTATAAAAATAGAAAGGATTTTAAAATTTCAACTCCTAACTGACATGTATGTATATATAAATTACGAGATGCTTATTTTTAAATTATTAGGTTCAATAAAAGGAAGTTTTCTTCACTTTTGCTTTATACCAAGACGATTTGAACAACAAAGAGAACTCAACTATTAGTCTAGTCCAATGTTTACTTTTCTTAAAATTGTGATATTGATGATAAGGTATCAATCATCATGCATTCGGCTTAGTCCACATTCTTCTCTTTCACCATGCAATTCAACTAAAATAAGGTGTCGAACTCTTTTTTACGCGACTTCGTTATGACATGTAGTATAAAAGCAAGCAAACTAAATTTCAAAACCATCAAAAAACCTAAATTTTCATCCACATAAAAGCCGATGTCAAAATTACCTCAAATTTGCGAAGAATAGAAATTCTTTATAGGTGCCAATTGGACACACACCTATAAATATGGAGTTTATTAGAAAACAACCAAGGATAGAAGTATTTTGGACAAAACCCAAAAAAAAATTGATTCATGAAGATGCCAGTTGGTCCATTGAAAATGAAAATCTATCTCTCCCCGACGCCGACGCCGACGCCGACCCCGAGACAGAGACACCCATCTCCTCCAAAAAAACTAGTCGTTTATGTTTATCATACCACTGGGATTAGGGTAATGTCAGTGTTTCGAGTAATACCTATCACTCACACAGCATGAATCATGAACCAAATAAGCAACTCTAGAGCAGCACCCTAATCTATCAATTGACATGAAGTTCAACTGATGTCCGGCCTGGTTATGCCATCATCACCTGTTCATTCAATCTTAAAAGCCCTTATTAGGGTCCGAATTCATGTAATTTACCTGCTATCTTCTGCTTTGACACTGGAAACTCTTGGTTCTTGCATCCTCAATCCACCAATTTTTGAGGTAATTTCATCTTCTCCTCACCTCTTCATCTCATCATCCGATTCTTTTTCAGATATGAAATTCATATCCTGTTCATCTGATTCATATGCTGCAAATTGATGTCAAAAACTTAGGAAGAAGCAGGAATAGTTCAAAATAGTAAGTTTGCTTTATTACAACCACCAAAAATCTTGATGATAATGCAAAGATTGTGTTTGTGTTTGTGTTTATGCTTGTGCTTGTGCTTGACCAGATTGAGAGAATTGTTTGTGTTTATCTCTCGGAGATTTCCCATCTCGAGGCCTTAAACGCGAAAACGAGCTCTTATAAATATCAAAAACTGATACAGGGAGCCTTCTTTTAAACATTGTTGCCACCAGCAGCTGCACTTGTTCCTGCAGCTGTTTCATCTCCAGAACCACCTGCAAGTTTCGGAGAATGTTAGATTTTGTCGTGAACATGTAGTTTTAGCTATTGGTGTTGTAGTTTATAGGGTCATGTAGCTTATCGAAGATACCGTGAGTTGAAGTAAACACAACTTCATGACTTAGGTTGAAGTAAACACGAATTTATGAAGAGAAGAACATTGTGAAAGAGGAACATTTTGTGAAAGAACTTGAACAATCTAAAGATCAACTTTATGGTTGAAACTTGAAAGGAAACCCTTTTCAACTATGAATAATTTTCCATTGGGAATGCATTCAAGATTAATGATTGTATAGTTAGAGAGAAAAAGACAAACGGATGTGGAAGGGAGGAGAGAAGGTGGAAGGTAAAGAATAGAAAAATATGCCATTCGTTCCAAACAAAACAAAAAATGATTTATCCTCTTGGAAAAACTACTTCCACCATTTAACAAACCAAGTGAAAACATTTTACTAACTCATAGGATTTATGGTAGTGAGACAATTTTTTTCAATAAATGATCATCATGTCAAATTTATTGAATGAGAACAATCAAAACCCCAAATTCTTAAAATTTGATAAATGGATCTAAGTGTTTTGTTTCTCAAATTTGGGTACTCATGTCAAGCAATTTCCTTGTTAGTATCTAGGATCTAACTTAGTTATTTGGGGTGAAATGAAGAATTCAAGTAACATGGACTATTAATGTGAAGGACCTTTTTTTTTTGTGTGAAAAAAAGGCATCTTGGCTAAAGGATTAAATTATACATCATCTTTATTATATTGTCATATGCAAATGTTTTCTTGGAGAAGTCGCGTGAATTACAAGCGTACTTTTGCTATAGTTCTTAGATATGACTCCAGATCTTGTTTTCTTATCTGCAGCCATAAAAGTTACATTGATGATAAACTAGCATTTCTCTCTTACAGAACAGTCTAGTAGAGCATGTATATACAAATTAGTATGACGTACTTAAAATTACTGTTTTCCACAATGCTCCTATTAACATGGAATGATGGACAAAAGGTCCTCCAATCATTAAGAGAGAAGGGTTATGCATAAAGTCTAGTTGATAAATGGTAAAGGGAAAAGCTAAGTTTTTCAGAAGTGATTTCATGTAAATTCTTGGTCGGACTTACCCATGTCTTTCCTCCTTTTTGCTGGAGGTGCCTCTTTGTTTAAGTTGATGAATTTATCGTTAACTTGCTCAATGTTTTTTTCTTCATCTATTTCTTCCTTCTTTGTAGGATTCTCATTGCTGTTTTCATTGTCTGCAAAAGATGTTCATCCCAAATTCTCAGCATAGAAGGAAAGGTAAAACTAGTCCATCCGTTCGTTAATTGAGGTTTCATTTTCACTATGGATCCACACCCCTGCCCACACCCTTCTTTTTCTTTCTACTTTTTCCACTCTCCTTAATTTCCATACAAGAAGGATATGTATATCTTATTTTGGGACAGAGGAAAACGATCCAATAAACACATTACCCTTTTCATTTTCTCTATATTTTGTTTTCTATTTTTCATTTTTGTCTTAGATTACAGTGACTGGTTTCTCTGATATACTCATAATTAAAAAACTGGAAATTTAGCATATACTAAGATATCCATAATGTGTATATGTCATTACGGTCCAAAAGGATAAACTGTCATGGAGTAAAAGTATAATTTTTTAGATTTACGAAATTCTCCTATGAATGTCATTCAAAATAAATGGTTAATTTTGGCGACCCCATCTTTTTAGATTTTTGTGGATGATCACGTGAGATCGGCTCTTGGTTCATGTAGCCAACCCCATCTATTTGGGATTAAGGCTTGGCTTTGTTGTTGTTGTTTGTAGTTGTCTACTATAAAGTTTGGACTGAAATCTATTGCAAGAGAGGCATCTTTCATTAGATAGTACTAAGATCTAATAAAGGATACCTAACATACCTTCTGGTGCAACAATGAAGTGTAGCTTATTATTCATCCACCTAAATCTTATCTGCTGACCCTCCCTCAGCTCCCTGGTTTGGAGAACATGACCCCAACTGATGATTGAGTATCGATGGTCACGATCAACCATTGTCAGAAAATGCTCTTGGCGGTTTTCATCATCAACGACCCATAGATTTGCTCTTTGCTCTCCTCTCAGCCTAGTTACCAATTCCTCAGGCATGTGTGGAACAATGAATTCCTCAACAGAATGCCGGGGCAACACCAATTGAGATGTTGTCATATCAGACCTGGTTAGAATTTTTGTAACTGGATATTGATCTATTGGTGCACAGTTCAAGTCAAAAATTTGCCTCATGTTGAGCTGATTTTGATATCTAGAAAGAGGGATTCGTACAATAAATCTGTAAGCGGAAAACAGAAAAAAAAATTCGATCTATAATCGAGTGTTTCCAGTTGGCTGTGCAGCTTGACAGTAAACTTTAACCATTAATATGATATTTAGCTACATTATTGTCATGCCTTAGTTTCCTTCCCTTTATAGCTCAATACATATATGAAAATGTTAATTATTAACCATATTTAAGGTATGAAATATGTTTCCCTTGATTTGGTTTGTATATCTTACCATATGTGGCATATTTCATCAATCAGTGGTTGTTATTGTATTTAAATATATATTTTATTTCTGCACAAAATTAAGTGTTTCTTGGTGCGTAGCATAAATAAAATGCAAGTATGATGCATAATCTAGATAATTACAGTGATGCATTCTAATGTGCAAATTTCTGGTTTCACTTGAAAGTATAAAGAAAAATTAAAAAAATTAGCAAGAAAAGTAGAAGTACTTCTAGATCTCATGAAATAAGGCAGATCAAATGAATTGGACTGTCTTAAGTCTACCCGTACTTTTGTGTCCAAAGTATGTACTACTAGAGTAACAGTAGTTCTTGGGTAAATGGGGTATGGTATGTCAAGGGGACTCTCATGAGCAGTCTTTACAAGGAGTAACTTCCAAAGAGATATTTGGGATTAAGTTTTGATGAGAAGTGAGGTAACTTTGACTATCTTACTGTCTGTTTCTATACTAGCATTTGCAGTTTTCATAGTATAACTTGTAGTATGTGTATAAAATGGTTGACATCAAACAAAAGAAGAAAAAGATTGATGAAATACAATGTAATTATCTAACACTGCTCAGTTACATTGTTTAGTAGAGGTTTGTTGCTTGGAAGTCGATTTGTCTCTGCAGAAGACATGAGAAGACACATTTGAGTGCTTGCAAGTGTTTGTCAGAAACTGACAGTTCTTAGCTGCTCAAATTTTATCTGAACATCAAATATCTTCCAGAATCAGCTTTTCTGTACTAAATGGATATAAAATACCTGCATCAGAATATGATGATGTACGTTGCTCCTGCCTCCTGGACTACTAATCTGATACTCTGCCATCTCAGATTTCAGGGAGAAGTTTCTGAATTTCTCGATACCACTCCTTGGCAACTTTGATTTGTATGTTTCAGTGTCTACACATTGTAAAGTTTATCTTTATATATGTGCAATGCAAAGTTGTGAAGATACTTTTTTTTTTACAGGTTATAGAGGGATAGTTTTGGAGATTATAATACGACAGTGTTAGCTAAGTGTACAAGATACGTTGTATTTCTCCATAGTGAAGAGTTAGAATAAGGATCCTATGGGCAAAGGTGCATTTTCGTGATGGTTAAAGTGTAATATGAAGTATGACTCAACTGGCTTCAGTTTGATTTACCCCCAGGACATTCCTAAAAGTGTTTTGAGGGTTTGTATCCTGGTAGTGCATTTCATGGATTTCGATTCTGCTTGACTGCAGGCAATATTTTTTGGCTTGACAAGATCCTGACCAGAAAGAGTTCAGACTGAATCCTTTTTCTGCTGACTTGGGAGAAGATCTTTAGAATCTATTGTCCTTTTTCTGCGTGATCGTGATTCTTTTGTTGTTTCTTCTACAGAATGATTGGCTCTGAAGTGATCATATCATCTGATATTTGACCATGTTGCAGTGGGGAAAGAATGACAGGAAATTGGAAGCTGGAAGAACAATCCATGAAGGGGATTTCTTCCGGCAAAACTAAGAATTATCTTCAGAGTTACACTGTCGACTTGACAAAAATCTATTAATTAGAGACTTGGTCTTAGATTAACATCAGAGATTGACGTATAAAAAGTGTTCAGTCTGTTTTTGTGCACTAACTAGAATCATACATCGATTCCATTTCATATTAGACAATTTTTCAGGATAATTTTATTTGTCTCAAAAACATGGTTGAAACCAGAAATTCTCAGTTCCAGTTGGCTTAATGTTTGCCACCTTTAACATTTGAGTTGCGCTATTTGGCATAAGATTGTTAGATCTATCAATGTACCGCATTTAATCACTAAGCTGTGCACGGTTGAGAGGAGATTTTGCAGAAGAATTACTTGTGGAAAACTTAGGCAGGCCCCTATAGCTCAGGGGTAGAGCGCCAGTCTTGTAGACAGAAATTGTGTAGCTCGCTCCTGCGTAGGGTCACAAGTTTTTTTTATTACTTTTTGGGTTCAGTAGCCTAGAGGCTTCTACATTGTAATGAGATTAGTGTTGGTCTAATTTTATGGACCAAATGTTCCCTCTAATTTGTCCAAAACGCAACTCGCAAACAATGATACGCAGTTTTAAATGTACATTACTTGCATTTGAAATGTACAAAGCAAATTGCAGTTACAATACACAACCAAATACACTGTCCTCACCAAAAGCAACTAACAAGTCTATTATTTAGGGGAAGAGCAGTTTATTATGGCCCTAGCATTAGACTTCTGCATACATTTATTTTCCCAAAATTTTGTTTTTCGAAAACAAATTCTCTTCTCCTTCCCTCAAATTTGAATTATATTTTAATGTACATGTGTACATTTTTTGATCTATATATGTACATATCATATCATAAGTATATACATTACATATCATAAGTATGTACATTATAGATAACTTCAAAGAACATATGTTTATAGGTCTAAAAATTACATGTGTACATTTTTTTGATATATATATATATATATATATATATATATATATATTTCATATAAGGAGTTTGTATATTTTACGTCAAAAGTATGTACATTGCATATATAAGTTTTCCAACATACATTTTAAGATAAATATATGTACATCGCATACATAAGCATTAAAACGTACATTTTAAGATAAGTATATGTATATTGCATATTAGTAGTGTACATTTCACATCAAAAGTATGAACATTGCATACATAAGCATTCCAACGTACATTTTAAGATTAATATATGACACTACATATTAGTTAAATGTACATTGTATGTCATAAATATGTACATTGCATACATAAGCATTCCAACGTACATTTTAATATGAATGCATGTATATTAAATATTAGTAGTAATTTTTTGACAGAAAAAATGAGGTGGAAATCTGTTCAAATAAGTGAAAGTTTGTTTCAAATTTGAAAATGACCATAATCATTACCCTATGTTTGTTTTCCTTGTTTATTGAGTCCTGCTGCAATTTCCTTGGTCAGTTCACCTTTTTCATTTCCCCAAGGTCATTTCTTACAGTTTGTATGTGACTCCATTGCCATATAGGACAAGTACACAATCCCTCTCATACACTCGGGTGCACTGTCTAATTTGCGTATTTTGTCCACTTAACTGAATTCTCATCCTTCATATAAGTTTTTTGGTTTTTGAGAACAATCTTTCGTGTTATAAGTTACATTAAGTATTACAAAGTACTTTAAAAAGTTTGTGCATTTATTTGTTATCATATCGTTGACCAATGAAGATATAGTATATTGTTATATTTACCTTAATTCCTATTTGAATTGTCATATTACACAAATTTTTAGAGGTACGTGACTCTATTTAGACAAAAGAAAATTTTGATAGTTATTCCGACGTCAAATCCAACACCCAAATTGCAATGGGCAAAGATCAAATGATTTGTTATCCATATCACTTTTACAAGGAATAAATGGTTGCCACATCCTCGACTCATGTGCCAACTTAACCAGAAAAAAACCTCCCTATCCAGATATCTTAGCCACATAGTTAAAAGCAGAAAATAAAAACAACAAACTTTAATTTCAATATTCCAATTGAAAAGTAGTTTGATCAGCAATAATGGAAGCAGTTGTTGCTGCTCAAACTCTCTCCTATACCCAGAATTCCAAGCTCCTAAGCAGTTGTTCATGTACTTATACTTCCATTTCTCCCTCATTTTTACAATGCAACAGTTCTGCCTTTGCTCATCAATCTGTTCAAAACCTGGGTTTGAGGAGGGTAAAATTACAATGTATCAGAATCACGAAACCACTCCCACTAAGGAAGTTTGGAGTTGTATATGCTTCTGAAGGTGGAACTTCCCCTGCTGTTGTCCAGGGTTGGCTCCTTGAACCAGTAGGTCAGTACTTTATTTTATATAATTCCAGTATGCGCGCTTCAATATTTAACTCGGGTATAGAATAAGCTCACATTGATGGAACCTCTCCTAAGTTATGGCTATGACATGATTTCTGTTATTCGGTCACTTTTTTCAAAAAGGCACTATTGTTGAAAAATATACACGAGGATCATCCATAATTATGTATGTATATATATATATATATATATATATATATATATATATATATATTTTGCAGGGGATGGTGACTGGAAGCACATAGGTTTTAAGGTACCAATCCCAGGCGCATATGAAATATTTTCTGTAAGTACATCATTTGTATGTCTTTAGATCAATGGAAATGGTGAGACTACGGAATAACTCATTTTATGGTGTGCATTGACCAGAATGAAGAAATGGTTATTGGGAGACAGCCTGAGAAAGCAGATTTGGTCATTCCTGTTGCCACAGGTAGTACCCCCTCCATCATTTCCAAACTTAACATATTGATCACTATTTAATTTTTCTCACGAGTGTAAGATTTATAAGTGTAATCTTTTGATCATGATTGATGAACTCAATAACCTTAATTAGGAACATCTAATAAATTCGGTGGATGTAAATTCCAAAAGAATTTTCCATCCAAGAATTTATCCTCGTTCGTTCCATTCGGCAATTCTTGATGTAACTAGGTAAAGTCTTTGTAATTCAAAAGACAAAAATGTAATGAAATACCAACAGTTTATAGAGAAAATACATAGGATCTCCATTAGTAAATGTTTGAAGTATATAGACTTAAAGAAAAGCTGATGATGAACATTATAAGACTGTCATATGTGAAAGGATTTTCTTGCACTAAACTAATTTCATAGTGTTTGGACATTGGACATGCTAAAAAAGTTGAATTTATTTTGAAATATAAGATGTCCATTAGGAGTATCATTTGCCTATAGAATGTAATAAATGTGGTTGGAGTGGTCTGCAGTTTCAGGGATGCATGCTCGAATTCAAAACAAAGGAGGAAGTCTCCTTATCTCTGACTTGGACAGCACAAATGGGACTTTCATCAATGAGAAACGAGTTGTTCCTGGTTCCACTGCTGTCGTACCCCCTGGAAGCTTACTCACATTTGGTAAATTCACGTGTTTCTATAAGTAGTACTCCGTATGAAACACTAGCAGTTTGCTAGTGATGATAACGAGTTGAGCCTCCTACTGAGCAACTTGATTACTCGAGTATAGCTGTAGAAACATGACTCGAGTTACGCCAACTCGAGTCTGAATTCTACTCGAGATTCTAACATGTTGAGCTAAGCAAACCTACACTCAGCTTAAAAGCTCAAGAGTTCAGCTCAACGCATTCCTATAATCCTATCCTACTAGCAATGAAGGACAGTCCCTAGTTATTGACCTTACTACAATCTTAGCAAGTGTAGTAGTTTACCTAAATTAAGATTATTTTGTGCAGGCGATACTCATCTTGCAATATTCCGGGTTTCCAGGATTGAGAAAACTTTAGGCAGTAGTGACGCAGAATATTCTGAAGAGAAAGCAGAGAATGAAGGCGCAGAAGCGGCTGCTCAGTCGTCAGACACTACAAGCTGAGTTCTTGATCATGTTGGTGATCTATGACTGCTAATCCACCTTGTATGGAAATTTTGTTACAAGAAGTAACTAGTGCTTACATTTCTTCAAAATGTCGGTACCAAAGCGATTTTTATCTATTATCATTAGTCAATAAAATTGCTGCACGTACTTCCAATACAAAAGGCAAAATAAAGCACCCACTTAATGTCGGACCTTGCTCGCAAACTTCAAATCTAATTCAACAGGGTTGTATCGAAAAGTTCTTGTATTTGAACCACAAATTAATATGAGAAATTTTTTTTACTAAGCTTTTTTTTAAAAAAAATTTGCAAAAATAAGCTCATTCCCGAACTAATTTCATAAATAAGTCAATTTAGCTTCGGTTAAAAATCGTTGCCCGACGCGACGATTTATAGTACTCTGGATTAGGGGTAGGGTATAAAGCTAGGCCAAGAGAAATCGTTGTCTAGAGCAACGATTTTAGCCTAGGTAACGATTTCTGCTGGTCGAGTTTTTTTTTAATAATCTTTAGAAAATCGTTGCCAGAACCCTAATGTAGCTTACTACAAATCATTATCCTAGACAATGATTTTCCTTTAGCTAAATCATTGCCTAGGGGCAACATTTTCAATCTTAGTTTAAATTTGGCTGATAGCTTATTTTTGCAAAAAATTTTTTTAAAGATTATAAAAAATTCTTAATATGAAGTACTCTGTATCAAGTTTAGTCAATAGCCTTTTTCAATATAACACAATACAAACTGTAATGATCACTTGTTTGTTTTACAGAAGCAATGGGCATTTTGTTTTACTTATCAAGGGGGATTAATAACTACTACTTTTGTCCTTTTATATTTGCTCTATTTCTATTTATGGAGTCGAAATTTAAAAAAATTAATAACAAATTTTTATCATGTTATAATAAATAATATATTCAAGTGTGATTTTGTTAGATGCATCTTAATGTAACTGTTTAGGATATTAAATTTTCATACTTTTTTACTTATGAATTTAAAAATAAATAAAAAGTTTTAAATCGTGTCTTGTAGGTCATAAAAAGTCATATGATTAAAAAATTAGAGACAAAAGTAGAATAAGTTTAACAAAATACTTCTAACTTCTCTGTCTAAAAATGTTCTTATTCTAAATGAAGTTTATTATAAGACCGAGTGTATAAGGAAATAAGTAGTGGTGAGTGGTGACTGGTGACTGGTGACTGGTGACTGGTGTGAGCTCGACAGGGGACAGCCACTAATGTTTTAAGTCGTAGAGTTGTAGCCAATTGCATTATTTTTGTAAGACTTTGAATTGAAAAATCTAAAAATTATCCCAAAAGGCCAAAGCCTACCTAACATGTGGAGTATTTTTACAAGAGAAAACTGAAAAGGGGAACTGAAATGGTGTACGGAATATTGGAGAATGGAGAAGCACAATATTAGGTATGGACTTTGAACGAGCCTAAAGAATGTGAATCAAACACGAAACCCAATTAATAATCCACCATTGTAGTTGAGCTATCATACATTCTCCTTCATTCATACAACTGCACCCTCTTTTCCTCATTCATTCAATTTCACGCCAATCAACCATAATCATCAAAGGAGGAGTGAGCAAGAAAGAAAGACTGAAGCTTTGGCAATGGATAACTTGCAGTCTCACAAAAAGGAGATGATCGGCATTGCTGTTGCTCTTGCTGCCATTGGTGTTGGCACTGCCTATTATTTCTACCTTTCCATCAAATCCAAAACCAAAAGTACCCTTCTTTTTATTTTTGTATTTATATTTTGATGATGATTTGTTTCTGTTCATTCTTACTGTTCAGTTTTTAATCTGGGTATTGTATTGAGTATGATAATTATGTTGTTAGTGAATAGTGATGTTATGTTTTTATACATTAAAATAGTATCTTCTGAAATAATATTAAAAATGAAGATGATCAGTTGCATTATGGATGGCCACTTCCCCAGATATGTACTGGAATTTGATTTTGGATTTGGTAATGCTTAATAAAGTTGGATACTTTGACTGATTATATATATTGTGTTTGAAATTGCGATTGCTCTTGAGAAAACTAGACTGTTATAATTGAATATTGACAATACGAATTCTATTAGTATTCATTAAGCCGAGAGAGTTGATTGAGATCGAAGGGGTTTAATTGATGGAAAATATCAGGGGGTATCGCTGTGTTGGGGTGATGTTGTAACTTTTATATTGTCTTGTTGGCCTGCGTATGATACAAGGCTCTCATATCATGCATTAAGGATCATTTGGGACTTCAATGCTTTGATCATAATGTTGACTTTTTCTATTTGTTAGGTCAGTTAATGTTGTATTAGTTACTTCTATGGAGGTGCGAGGTTCTTGTTTTGTCGGTGTGATTTGAATAATGATGATTATCCTTTGGTAGGTTGCTTGGACCCGGAGGCGTTCAAGGAGTTCAAGCTTGTGAAACGGACTGAGTTAAGTCATAATGTTGCCAAGTTTAGATTTGTTCTTCCTACACCAAATTCAGTGTTGGGTCTTCCAATTGGACAGCATATAAGTTGCAGGTTTGTGGATTTGCACAGTTCCATCATATGAATATGATGCCTCTACAGAATTCAAATTTTTACATCCTTTAGTTGTGTGTTTGCTTATGAGATTGATTCCTTACTGATGCAGAGGAAAAGATGCTAATGGTGAGGATGTCATGAAAGCTTATACTCCAACAACGTTGGATTCTGATGTTGGGTATTTTGAGTTAGTTATTAAGGTATACCATTATACTTGATGCAGATAGTTCTCTTACTCCCATTTCTTATGATTGAAATAAGTTGTCTTCAATTGGCATTAAAGTAGATTTCCTAATGATTTCCAGATGTATCCACAAGGAAGAATGTCGCACCATTTCCGAGAAATGCGTGAAGGTGATTTCCTGTCTGTCAAGGGCCCTAAGGTTTGTGGTTCTCCCTTTTGATATTTCAGATATCTTGCAAATGGTACCTAACATAGCATTGAGTCTTCATGCTAGGGTATTTGGCCTAGAAGTTTTTATTTCTGAAGTTGTTTTGCCTAACTAATCTGGGATAGTTGATGCCTACCATGCATGTATTTCTGTTACGAAATCTGATTTTGCTTACCTTGCAGGGACGTTTTAAGTATCAGCCTGGACAAGTTAGAGCTTTTGGTATGCTTGCTGGAGGTACTGGAATTACTCCAATGTTTCAGGTTTGTTAATGGCATGTAAAAATGGAAAATTTCTGTTATCGCATTCTTACATTATTTCTGTGTTCAGGAATCAGTCACTTGTTTCATTGTTTTTATTAGGTCGCCAGAGCCGTATTAGAGAATCCAAGTGACAAGACCAAGGTTCATTTAATTTATGCAAATGTCACATATGATGATATTCTTTTGAAGGTAACTCCAACTTTCATTTGTTTTTCACTAGTTTTTTAATTACTCTCATGGTTTTAACTTTCCTTTTAAGTGTTACCCTATCTTCATAAGTAGCAATGTTAGATATGTCCCTGCCATAATGTGTTATTGCTAGAGTTCTCTGGTCACTCAAATGCTTTCTAAGAAAATTGGTTTTCTGTATTGCAGGAAGAGCTGGATAGTTTTGCCCACGATTTCCCTGATCGATTCTCCATATACTATGTCTTGAATTTGGTAATATATTAACCTTGCTGAAGTGTTGCCAAGTTTTCTTAAAATTACATGCCAAGGCACAAAAAAATTTATGAATTACATCTCACTAAGTGAATCCTCTTATTGCCAAAAAAAAAAGTGAATCCTCTTCCTTTCTATACCTGGACATTCCTGCTTAATTGTTGACTGAGATTGGACTACCAGCCTTAAGATATTTTCCTAGTGTTACAAATGTATATACATGTTTAGCTTAAGGATGCAAAATATCCTTACATTGCATTTGGATGTAGTATATAGTCTATATTTGATTTTATTTTTTTTCTATTGTGACTACCTAGGTTCTGCAGGAGTTTTTTTTTTTTTTAATAGAACGCAGGAGTTTTGATTTATGGGATTCGAAGAAGAGTAATAATCATTGACAGGGTCTTAGAAGATTGTTTAGCTTTGAATGCTTGATTAAGATATCGCTGATGATTAGAGAGGTCAATTTGTTGGGCATTACAGGAATTTGAAAGAGGCCGTAGTAAGCATTAGATAACGTTCAAAGTAGACTAATAGAATCTCAGGAGCGTTTATTTTTACTGATAAAAGTAGGTTTATCCAAGGTTGGTCACAGTGATTTGTGAATGTCTGAATGACGATGGATCAGGTTGGTAAGTGAGGCAACAATTCTGTTTCCATTTTCTTGACAACTTGTTCGGTTGTTCCCTGTCCTGCATGTTTCTTGTGTTATTACCATTTAAATCTTCGCTAAGTCGCAAAAAGAACTAGCTGAAAGCATAGTAGTCCATCACTCATTTACACCTCATTGACGCATTTGTCTAGGATTATGACATACACACATCTATATTCATGTAAGAAGGGCCTGTGATGCTCCAGTGAGCTTGCACTTACCTTTACTGATCTTTTCTTGCAGTATTCAGTCCTGCATATTCTATTGTAGGTATGTTGGAAAGATGTGTTTTGCATTTTGAAACCAAGGATGAATACTTCTTTAACATAAAATGAAAAGTTGTAAGCTTTTCTAATTCATGAATGTTTTGTCCTCAGCCACCTGAAGAATGGAGTGGTGGCGTTGGTTTTGTGTCTGCAAAAATGATACAAGACCATTGCCCTGAACCTGCCTCTGATATTCAGGTAGACCTTTGCCTATCTTTGTCACGTCTCCTACCCTCTAGCAGTTCAACCGTTCAAAACTAACTAATAATGAATGGTGGACAGATTTTGAGGTGTGGACCGCCACCAATGAACAAGGCCATGGCTGCTCATCTTGAAACTCTAGGATACACTGCCGAGATACAATTTCAGTTCTGATGCTCCATATTGTTTATTCTCATTTTATCTTATTTAGCTCCTACCATGGGGGACCTATATTGTTCTACACCAAATTTTTTGTCATCGAGTACAAAATAGTTGAACACTGACGATCCTCATCTGGATGCTGATTGATGCAGATTGCCCTAGGTTGAACCTCTTAAATCATATTCTTCTGATTATGGAGTATTTTTTTAACATTTGTAAGTTGGGATTGTCTCGCTTTGCTTGCAAGTGCTTACAAAGTCAGACCACCTTAGATTTGATGGGCTATGAGGAAAGGCTGGCTGTCATATGCAATTTTGGTAGGACTATTGAATACTGAGCATGTAATGTGTTGAAGAATCAAGGAACGTGTACTCTGTACACTGTACACAGTACACTGTACACTCGTTTCAGTTCAAATATATGTATTGTCGTTCGTGATCGCCCAACCCCCCGCAATGGCCCCAAATTTTAATGATCCTTGTCCTCGAAACTCAAAAGTTGTAGGCCATATATAATGATTGGGTAAAGTACTCTCTTATTTAACACCAACTCATTTCTATAAAAATATTTGAAAAAAACAGTAACCTGTAATTTTATGGATGTCAAAGACCAAATTTACAAAAAGTAGACTGGACCAAAAAATTGATGTAGCTCGATTACTTCAAATAATTTTATCAAATGTTGAAATATAGAAACAGTTATGACTGTTATTGATTAACAAATTATCAATTGAGTGTAAACATAATTAACTTGAAACAAACTTTATTCGAATAATCTATTTCTAACCTCTAATAAGACTTGTAAACAAGTTCATGTAGCTTATTTTAAGTTTACTACGGAGTACTACCTAATATTACTATTCAAATTCATTCTTATATATTTATAATTCTACTTAGGACTCAACAATAAAATCTAACATAAAATCAAATGACGACATTTTGAGTTTTAACATGAAATTTTTAGTCTTGTAAAGAGTATGTGAATCTCACATGTCAAAGATTAAGCACCTAAAAACATTATAACATTGTTTATACTATTAACACACAACAAATATTTAAATTAAGCTCATCTAAGTAATATTGTTCTCATAAAAACAGTACCAGCTTAAATTAGTATCGGTTGTAAACTAAGCAAGCACAAAATGTACAAAGTAGAAATTATAAATGTATAATACACTCGGCTAGGAGTGTCAAATCGAGTTCACGGGTCGATTCTGGTTTGTCTCATTGCGGGCCAATTCATATCGGTTCGGGTTAAATCGGGGTCAATTTGGCCTCTCAGGTCGGGTCGAGTTAGGTCAGGTCGTTATCGGGTCGCGTTAAATCGATTATTTTCTTGCTTTGGTTTGGTTCGGGTTCGGACTAGGTTGTATTCGATTCGGGACAACGTCGGTTCAGATAAAATCGGGTTGGTTCCTAAACGGGTTATAGCGGGTTATTTCGGGTTCAGATAGATTTCTGGTCAAGTCAATTATGGTAATGGGTCGCCTCGATTTTGATTGAATTCCGATTAAAGTTTTAACGGGTTCACATCGGGTTATTAATGAAAAATGTTTGGTTTCAAGGTTATTAAAAATTGGGTAAAAATAGGTTGGACAAGATTAGGTCACGTTCACATATATTCAAATTGTTAATATATTGAGTTAATACGGGTTGTTATAAATCGGGTCATATCGGTTAAGTATCGAGTTCATTCGGTTTCGAATTCTCTGCGGGTCGGGTTTATAAAGGGTTCAGATCTTCGAATATCGGGTCAAATTGTTTTCGGGTTGATTTCAGATTAGGTTGGGTCGATTTTTGGGTTATAATCAGGTTGGTCCGGATCGATTTCGGATAACTTATCGAGTCTGATCTGATTTTAACTGCTCTACACCCGGCTATAAGTGTGGGGTGTGATGCACGGGTCTGGTCAGGTCGGGCGGGGCGTGGGCCATGCAGGGAAAGTCCATCATCAAACTTGTAAAGGAAGTTAGGGCCGTTGGGCATACTTGAGTTTCCAACTTTCCATGTGAAGTATTCGTATGAATCAAACATCCTCTCCTCTTCCTCAAATCACTCTCTTCCTCAAATCACTCTCTTCCGTAGCCAACTCCAGAATCACACCAATGGCGTCCTCAAACTACCACAAAGTCATCATCAACAAAGTCATATATACCACTCCCCAAAACCCAACCCCGGTGAGAGCTCCGACTCTTTTCCGGTTGACACCGGGACCCTTCAATTTACCGGGGAACCCTAATTGGGGGGGCTGGTGTTGTTTAAATTGATGGGTTTTGCTAAGGACAAGGTCCCCAGTTTTGAGTGGAAAGATACCAAACTTCAGGTTATGATTACGGGTGATTTTGTTGGTGGGGTTCAGGAGAGTGAAAGGATTTTGGATGAGTGTCGTCGGGAGATCATCTGTGTTTTTGTTTAGAAATCATTGGCCTTCTTTTTTGAATGGTATCAACTAATTTCCTCTTCATTTTTATGTTAATTTGTAGGTTAGTTTGATGCAACTGTATATTTTATGCTCATTTGATGATCACAAACTATTGTGATTTGTGATATTGTTGATTGAGTATGAATGCATTTCCATAGTTTGATTTGGGTTATGCTCTTGGATTTGTGCTTAATTTGATTGATGATTGTTTGTTAGTATGACTGTATGAGATGCAACATTTTTTAATTTTGATCTTGTAACTATGTATCTTAGGTTGCTTACAGTAGTATACTTCTGTGAGGTTGATGTTTATCCTATTGGTATTAAGCAATGAGGTTTTTATGAGGTTTGCTGATTTTTGATTTGGGGACTGTTGGATTGACTTAACTGCTCTTTCCTAGTGATGAAACTAATATGCAATTTGATGGTATTTGCTCATTTGCTACTATACTTCGTAGTTGTGAGTTGAGGGTAGTCATAGTGGCTTGTTGGATACGAATTCACGTGTAATTGTTTGCATATAATTGGAAGTTCGAATGCATACATGATCATTGTGCTAGTTATCTGATTCAATCTCTACACTACATCTTTTATTTAAATTTGTGCATTTGTAGCCAAGTCTACTGCAGAAGAGATCTGACCACCTCCTGTTTTTGTAATTGTTTCATGTTGTGATTATTCGTCACCAGATGGATGCATCCAACGATCATTACTTACTCTTAGGAAGACTCTTTAAAATCCCTTTTTAGCTCAAAGTTGCTTGATATATCTTTTGTGGTCCGAAATCTTTTCGAAGGCACTTCTCTAAACTGTATGATGCTCTCTGAGTTGTATTGAGAGTTTTCTATTTCTTTCATGTGTTTCAAAACTTCCGATCATTCTTGTTCGGAATAATGAGTGTAATTGCTACCCGATGGATTCTAAGTCTGTGTTACATAATATGATTGCAGGTCAAGATGAGAATCATTATTCTTGGCTAGCTGTGAATTATGCTCTTGGATATCTAGGCAATAAAACTGAAGAAATTGCCGGAGTAGTTTCAATTGGAAGATCAACTATGCAGGTTTTCCCTATTTTCCCTCCTTCCTCCCTCTGGATACCTGCTTTCTTTCGTCCTGTCTTTTGATCTGCATCTTTCTTTCATGCATGTGTGGTAATTGCTAATTTGCATGTGGGTAGTACTCTTCTGTTTGAATGTTGCGTGCTTGCACTTGATGCCTGGTCTGTGTAAAGAATCATTCATTTGTGGCATGGAAAATCCCATAATTTTATTACTAATAATAACTGTTAAAGTGTTCCTTGATAGGTGTTGTTATCTAAAGGGTTTGGCAACCTAATTTTCTAATATCCTCAACATTTTTACTAAAATATTACTCAGTCAAAAGCATAGTTTCTCCTTTTCAGTGATAAATTTCCACTTCATAGTATGTTTTACCTGTTTTGTTAAAGATGTCTGTTGTACCAGCAATAAAAACTGATTATGTGCTCTTCTTAGTAGTTTTTATCTTTTTATTCAAATAAGTGGAACATCATAACATTACTATGATCTGGTATCTATAGTTAGTCGGCTATGCCACCTAATATATATTTTATGTCTTGCTGCTTTGTGTTTGAACCAGATAAATCTCTATGCTGGTCTCTTTTGCTAGCCCTAAGGCTCGCTTATCAGAATCCTCAAGAGTTATCAGGTTCGCAGGAGTTACATCTTTATACTCAAAGCCTGCAGAAGTTTGGTCAAGTGCTTTTCATGGAGATTATTTTGTTATGTTATTGAAAGACAATCCTGAAGTAAAAGGCACTTTTTCTTTTCCTCTATGCTCAATTTTAATTATATGTCAATGGTTTCAAGGATTTTCAATGTCTGATGAATTCTAGGGACATCTAGTTAAGGCTAAGAAAATTTCACCTAGATGCCGTTGAAGTTGAAATAAAAAAACTATGTGATACTGGGTGTCCTAATTACTTCTATGCCTGTTTCTTATCCGTTTTTTAGGTTATAGGCTAATTCCACCTAGGATAGGAGATGGAAAATTTGAGCATTAAGTGGACTATTTTCAGTAAGGATATATGACTCATCTATAAATCATATTAATTTTGGATTGCTAGATGCAGGATACTGTTAGGAAATCACTGCATGAGCAGAGTAGTCCAGACTGACTTTCATGTATGTTTCAGGTTGATACTATTCTTGCTTTATATTCACAAGACCTACTTGTATCCTATGGTGCCCTAACCCCTCCTCCCCCCAACCAACACACACCCCACCTTCACCCCCCCCCCCCCCCCCCCCAACAAAAAAATAATAAAATAAAATAATAATCTCCTCTGAAACTGCATAAGGATGTAAATAGAGATAAGAGTGTCTCAAGTGTGGTATTTCTCAGTGATTATATCAAATCAATTATTCAATGACTTAAATACTGATTTGTTTGCAGCAGAATCAAACTGCTTAGATATTCATGTCGTAGAACCAACAATTTACACCAGAACCCAGCGAACCTGAATTCAATTACTCAAACAATGGCATTGGTAAAGGACAAGTCCTCATTCGTTTGCCTTCCAAAGCTTAAGGATATTATAATAGAACGATGATTTAAGGGAGATTGGCCTTTTTGGTGAAACCAATGATTCCCATTTTGTTTGCCTGTAGAAAGTAGAAAGGACCTACAAATGCTGGGCTCCCTAGTTCTAATTCCAAAGGATCCTTTTAGTGTCATCTGAGTACCAGATTGGCTGATGACATTGAACAAAATGTGGCTTTTAGGAACCCCGTTTTGAAGGTTCAAAACAGCACTTATGAAACTATATTGACATGAGCTTAAATTTGTGGATAAAACTTGGTGAACCTAATAGACCTTATTTGGAAAGCTATAAATCATATCTTATGATGTTTTTTGGGTTTGTTTAGGCCTTAGATAAGGTCAATATATGACACAGTCAAAGGCTATTATCTGTCTCTGCAGACTTCAGATCTCAGATTATTAAGGTTGTATTACTTTTCTGGGGTCTTGTAGATGAAAAATGAAACAAGCATTGAGATGACCCCAAGGAATCCTATGCAAAATCTATAAATTAGGTCCATGAGATTTTTTCTATATTAGGGGAAGAATGTTGAAATCGAATTGGGAAGCTTGTTGAATTCACCTAACCTACCTAATGGTCATATTGTCCCTATATTCTCTAGGTCCTAAGTTCATTACCATTCTTAACCTCTGGATATCATCCAATTACCACCTGATTTGTACATGGCAACATGTCTACTGTTTGGCTTTCTGTAAGTTTAGCATTAGCTTTTCTAGGCACCAAAAACTTCATAACTAGTTTGGCATTATATTGGCATTATATTGGCTATTGTAAGCATCAAATGTGGAGATACCCTAATATGTTAATGTAATTAGCCTTAATCTCAATATTGTGGAGAGAGATTAATATTGTATAGTTACTGTGGAGGCTGCCATCAGTCATAAGGTTTTTCCTTTGTAATAAATGACAAGGAATCTACTACATTTTACGGTTCATCAATCTTTGATCAAATGCATGGTTTAGTGGTTTAGTGTGCTAATAATAAATATTTGTGGTTTTTTTTTGTACATGGAACATGACTATCCATTAATCTATTTTGCAGCTTCACTAAACGGTGGAAGTTCCATTTGGCATCACAGGCAAGTGATGAGCAACTTATGAAATCCCATGCCACAGGAAACTTTTCCGTTTGTAAATCTGAACTTACCAAGTTACTGAATGGTAGGAAAGGTACTTTTCCTGCTGTGCAGCGCATCCTTAATCATGTTATCTTTTAATTTTGCTTAACTATGTTGCTGTTTATTAATAAAACATTTTGAAGCTGAAGTAGGTTACCTTAATCTAGAAATCTCCTATCGTGATGTTTAGACCGTCTGTGGAGAGTACAATATTTTAGGCTTTACATCTGATAAAGTAGTTGCATACTTGCATCTTTGAGTCCTCGGCTACAATTTCCTGGTGGCTTTTTCTTATCCAAATTACTTTCTAACATTCATCAGCGTTTCAGTTGGGGTTTGACTTTCTGATACCGTAAGACGCTGGTAGAAACTCAAATATTATGTTCACGATGGTCCTTGAGTAGCTTGCCAGAGTTGTCTGTTGTAGTCTGGCTGCTAAAGGCCAATGAACATTTGGTAAAAGCCAATTCTTTTTTATTGGTATTTGATTCAAAGTCGAGCTGGACATTCCTTCTGTAAGCTATGGGCACAACCAACCACAATGTCACAACCAAGTCATGTCAGCTTTGTGATTTAAGCTGAAGTGTAGTAAATTTTGTGCATCACAATATTTCATGATTTTGAATTCATGGGGTATTTCTTAATGTTGTATGATGTAAAACTTGCTTAATCATTGAATCTCTTTCTTTGAATTTACACAATACTAGAGGTTACTTCCCAATAATTAATGCCTCATTTATACAGTTATACTGTTGTTTTTTTTTGACATAAAGTTATACTATTGTTGTTGCTACTAAATAACTTTGTTTACTGAAGTTTGGTCCTCTGAAGTATATTTTGTTGTCATGAGTTGGATTTGCAATGTTTTGTTTTTGTGTTGAAAAATGTACGTATGTACCATGTGAGATAGTCCCTTCCATTTTTATGGAGTTGGTAAACCCCTACACAATCACTTGGCTAGGAACTAATGACTGCTAGACTGAAATCAAGCTTCTCAAGAATCATTACTTTGTCCTGTTTTAAAAACGAAAACACTGCAGAAACTTACTTCGTGCTGTAATTACAATATGTTGCATTGCATTCCTTTTGTTGTTATCAGTAACAATCACTGAACTACAAGCTTTTTATCATCAAACCCCTACTCTCCACATTTGAGTGTGATGATCAGCTAGTAAGTAGTATTATTTGCACAAGATGATATTTAGAACATCACTAATCACCCCATTTTGGTGAGGATTACTGGGAGAACCATAAAAGACAACATGATGCTGATGATGTTGATCTGCCAAGAAGATGTTTCTCACATGCATATATGGTAATCTTGTTGCACAACGGTTTTGTTATCCCATTCGCTGAGAGGAGGTATGCTTCCATTTCTTTCTGTGACTTATAGTAGTAATTACAACTTATTCTTGTTAGGCTCTGTTTTCTTCACCTGGAAAACCATTAGTTGAACTTGTTATAGTTGAACTTGTTAGAAATCAGAACTGGTTAGAACTTATTTTTCCCAATGGTTACTTTTTAAAGGTGAAAAGTAGTGTCTTATTCTTCCACATTATCTGCGGATAAATTTGGATATTGGTGTTGTGAAATTTATATCGCCTGTAAGCTACATACGGAGTATCTGTTTTTAGGAAAATGTTAGTGTAGCCCTTTATCGTAGCTCGAAGTTAAAAAATAAACAAATCTTTGAAGTGTGATTTTGTCATCGTTACCCAAATTTGATACCATTTTGGGGAAATGTTTAGGAAGTAACTATGCAGCTATATAAAAGTGCAAAACCCTTGTTTTTATTTGTGCGATGATCTCAAACCAGTCCTTTTCGTGATTAGAGATTTGAAGCGATGAACTGATGCTTTTGTATTTTCAAGCTGATTTATATATTTACACATAGCGGTTATACAGACAGAGTACCTATATTGTTACTTGAGAGTACCTATATTGATACCATTTGTTTCCTTTCTTGTAATTGATGCACCACTTCAGAGCTCCACAGTTAGCCATTGATATCAAAGCATTGAGATGTAATGTCTAGTCCTCAATTCACCAATGTACCAGATTCTACTGCTTTCTTTTTTGAACAGACAAATGTTGAGGACTGTTTTCTTGTTAAGATATTGCTCCCGGGGATGGATATTGGATGAACATCAGTTTATATTTCCAAAAGAGGGTTTTAAGTTGGAAACTTGAGACCACTTTGTTTAGATTTATCAGACATAATAATGGCTACTTTATAATGCTTTCAAAAATCATGAAAAAGGAATTCTATTGCAAGAGAAGAGAGGATCAAACATTGGACAAAAGTTCCATTCCTTTACCAATAAGATTACACCTAACCAAACTCCCAACAGTACTCATAACCATCTTAGTATCCTCCCAAGGGTTCCCCTTTGCCAACTGCTTATACAAATAACTATTGAAAGTCATCCTTTGCACATACTCATCCCCACATAATTCCACCAATGCTTCCCTGCTTGCATTATTCCCATAGAATACCTTTTGCAGCAAATCCAAAAACCTGAAGGTGCTCCGATACTCTCCATCCCACTTCCTCAGATACTCCCACTTCAAATCCTTCTCCCTAATCATCCGGGTCCCGCCCTCCGATGCCTCCACCACTGCCCGTCCGCACATCAGACCCGACTTTGCCGCGAAGTATATCCCCTCCCCGGAGCACTTGGTCACGTAACCTGCAGCATCCCCGATTAGAGCAACACGACCTCGCACCCGTACGGGCCTCGGGTGCTCTGGTATTGGATGGGCCTCCACCTTGAAGACCCGTCCGCCTTGAATCTTTGGACCCGCCCGGGCCCGTATACCATTCTGGAACCTTTTGATATCTGACTTGGACTTAACAGTGCCAGTTCCCACCGCCACGTGGTCACATTTGGGGAACACCCAGCCGTAAAAGTCGGGTGACACGTCATCGCCCACGTACATCTCAGCAAGATCTTTATAGTACTCCATCTCCTCTTCAGGCAGCTTGATCCTCTCCTGAAAAGCCAGGGCATATTCGTAGTTCCCAGCCCCAATAGCCTTTGCCACCCGACTGTGGACCCCATCTGCACCTATAACAACATCAACTGCTAACGACTTCTTAGAGTTGCCAACGTTGTAATGGACTACGTAACACCCACTATCGAGGTTGGTCGGGAGTTCGAGCTGAGTAACAAGCCCACTGATCAAACGAGCCCCACTAGTTTGGGCCCTGTCCCGTAAAAACGAGTCAAGAACCTCACGACGAGTCATGGCAATGAACTCAGTCGGTAAGAGAGTTTTGCCAAAGTCAATGGAAAGATTAGAAGGGGAGAAGATGCGCATGCGGGTGACTTCACGGTCAACAAGGGAACGTGGGATGGAAAACTCATCCAGCATGCAAAGTGGGATGGCGCCGCCGCATGGTTTCGAACCCGAGACGTTTCGTTCAAAAAGGAAGGTCTCCACGCCACCAGAGGACAGCGCTTCAGCAGCGCACGCGCCAGCTGGGCCCCCACCAATGACGGCAGCGCGGAGTTTGCGGGTGGCGGTGATGTGGATGTTGGAAGGTGGTGGGGAGTTGGAGGGGGGAGTTAGGTGGGAAGATATGGAAGGGAGGAAGGGGAGTTTGAGAGATGCAAAAGCCATAATGTAAAAGTGAATGATCTAGCTTAGTGCTTGCTTATGATAGTTAAGGGTAAAGTGGGTGATTACGATAGTGATTAAGTGGGAGTATAGTGAGTATAGTGAGTAAGTGTGTTGCATGTGGGTTGGAAATATTTAATTATAGATAAAGTTAAATTACAGGCTTTGGAATGCGGATCCACTGCACTGCAATGCAACTTGTGCAAGGAATATAACGTACGTAAGGGTTGTCTCTATTCCTAATCTTAACGTTTTCTATTGTACTCCGACCAAAATTAGTAAAGTGAAGGAAAGAGAATGAAAAAAAGTAAAAGGGGACAACATAATTACATAATTACATACATATTTTTAGAACAAACTATATAGAGTAGAATAGGAGCTACATCTAATTTTTTATATGATTTTTAAACTTATAGTAATTAACCATATAAAGGTATTGTTGTCAAGTACGAATTTATTCAAAATGAAAATTATCTTGAAAATTGATATCCACCATTTTTAGATACTTTTAAAAAAAATATCTCTAAAATAGAAATAAATATGTGGGGTATATCTTAGGATCATAAGAGAGTTAGGAACCGATTACTACCTTAAATTTATTCTCTAAAGAGTTGAAAACAAAATTCCCACCTAATTGTAAGAATATTGAAAATCGGTTTAAATGAATGTTTATAGATAAAGTAATAAATAGTTACAATTACTCTTAGGGTCTACTATGACAAAAAAAAAATCCATGATAAACATATGAATATAAATATGATTACTCGTAGAGCCTATTATACACGATTTATGAGATATTTTAGAAGAATATCCGAGTTGAAAATAAATCAATTGACGGCTTTCTAGAGTCATATAAAGAACTATGAAATCAATCATAGCTTTAAATTTGGTCAATAAAGGCCTAAAAGTGAGTTTATACTCAGTTGTAAAAGTTTTGAAAACCAGTTGAAAATGATGTTTACTATGAAAATAGATAGTTTCTATATATCCCTCTAAAAGCCTACTATGAGCCTATTAGACTTGTGTCAAGCATTTTAATTTGTTTTCTCTAGTTTTTTCAATTAGTTTAAGATTACCGAAATTTGAAGATAATTATACACTTTTTTTACATACCTTTCAAAAAAAATATTTTCTAAAACTAATTATCCTAATTGTACAAGGTGCTCCCTAAAGTCATATGAGGAGGTTTTGTGCCATTCAATACTTATTAATCGATTTCCATAGACCATAAAACTATTCATGCTCCAATTATAGTGATCCTAAGGTAGGACTTATAAGGTCTTCTCTTGTCTCATGGGAAGCACATTGAGGTATTATCTTTCCATGACCAATTAAGATACCCGAATTTAAAAGCTTAATACACTATTTTAGACCATTTTGGCAAATCTTTTTGGAAACTTATGGAAAAATATTAGGTGCATCACATAGTCATATAAGAAAGTTTGGAACCATAACTAACCTTGTATTCATTTCAAGTCATATAAGGAATTCTGATCCTTCATGGAATACTTAATTGACTATGTGGCCTATTACTTATCCTTAGATGCATCTAGGGTCTTTCATTCATAGGGGTCTTAGCTATTAACATCCCCGAAGCCTTGATGGTGAGACATTGAGTTAAGATTAATAAATGGTTGGAACGCTATATTCAAACTTTAGTAAGATTATACAGGGTCATTTATCAAAAAAAAGTTCAACTAAAGAAATTAAGTCAATAAATTTCTATCTATCGAGTTTCCCATCATTTTTTATGTTATTCCTACATAATATGGTAAGTAAGAAATAGAGAAGTGAAAATTGAGTCATTTTTTGTGAAAAAGAAACGTGATAAACTATAAAGAATAAAATAAAGTAGTAAATAATTTTTTTTATTTAACTTAAAACATTATAAATTATCTTATTTTAAAGTACTTTTTAAGAAAAATAAAAGATATAAAAAATCTAATTCTCATCAGTGACTGTCAACTTTTCAATTAATAAATACTCTCTCCGTTCTTTTTTGTTTTTCCCATTTTTCCCATCCAAAAATTTCAAAATGTTTTTCTCATTTGGAATCCTTCTATTTCAAAATGTTGGGATCACTATCCATGTGATATGTAGCTTATTGGTTGATTTTTTAATTATTTAAAGTCATAAACTTTAGATATTCCACTACTTATTTAATGTCCAACCCATTTGCATTATTTTTTAATAGAATCGATTTTTATTTTTAGATTAATTTAAATTATTTTTATAAAATCTTAATAATATTTAATATTGTCTTGATTTCTTCTCTTATTCCAAATGAGAAGGAAAAAAACGGAGAGAGTAATTAGTATGAGACTCGTAAAATGTAGTCATGTATAGAGTAAAATATATACAAAGAATTCACCAAGCTCTCTTCCACGAATCTGCTCGTTACCGATCGATTCCTAAGCCATTCGTTCTCTCCTCATGGTTGGCCTTTCCCAGCCATAAAGTTGCTGTCAAACTTAAAACCGCTCTTTATGTCACTGGGAAGAAGAATAGAGGGAAATAATTTTCTCCAATATCCGTCATATACTATTACAAACTACTATGGAGTATTATGTTTATATATTCCTGTGACAACAAATAAAGTACTAAAGTTATATATTTTTTAATTAGACAAGTAGTACTCCATACTAATTAATTAACAAAATCTTTTTGATATGCTTTTGTTTGAGTCATGAAAACTAAGCAAAATAGTTTTAAAGTTTCAAACAATTATGATTTCCATATGATAAATTGATTATCATTATTGTTATTCATTCGAGAACCTAGAATATCTTCCATGGATAACACTAGAATGAAATAAGAAAGCTTGACTTTTATTTATGAAGGACCAGTTCTTTTGTTAACCCCCCTATAGATAGCTAGATTAGCTACGGTGTCTAATGTCTAGCAGTAAACAAGACTCCGATTGAGCTTACTCATTCACTGGCAAGATTTAACCATACATGCAATCTGTGTAAATAGTCAAAGCTTTGTTTATGCCACATTTCTACCTCATTCCTAAATTTGTGGATTTCCCACTGGTTGATATGATATCTAATTGTTTAAGTGATCTGATTGTTGGTCCTGTCTTGTTGGATTTGTTTACTCGGGTATTTCAGGTTTGCCACTTGCTTATATACATCTGATACAAGATTTGCAGGGGCCAATGAGATGTATAATGATGAATTAACAACTAAATTAACAAAAAATGAATAATTAAGGATGTTTTTAATTGATAACCTCAAGTTTCTTAATTTATATATGCATGGTTGACTGTTAAAAAAACATTTAGTAACCTGTATTTCCAATATTTGCAATTTTCATCCATCTAAATTTTACTATGGTTAGTGACTTAGTGTTTCTATACCCACTTTTCATATTCCTTCCTTGTATCAGCAATCATCATCATCATCAAACACAAATCATTTAATAGATTTTTCTCCAAAGATTGAGATATCTTGGAACACTCAATACTCACACACACGTAACTTAGCTCTTTTCTCTCTCCTGAATCGAAGTCACATCCAAGTAAGTGACCATACCTCTATATGAAGAGGTATCTTTATCCCACAAATGTGGGACTCCTTATTTTCATAAGCTTTGTTTTTATAAAACTTCAACATGTGTTATGTTCCAAGAATGTGACACGCCGTTAGGGCAGGAGGTATTCTCATTGAAGGAGCTCAAAGTTTCTGATGCTGTAGGGAAGAATGCGGCGAAGCTGCTTGTTGGACAAGGACACATTCGATTTCGTGTCCACGCATGAACATATGATACGTATAACATGCATTACCTTATTGCTTTATTCAGTTGCTACTCATTTACTAAAATTCCGTGACATACGAGGTTTGATTTTTATAACAACGGTGATGATGTGAGATTGTGATGATATATTAAGGACGAACAAGTGTCAAGATCTGGAATGGAGCCTAGCTAGCAAAGTAGCTAGGGTCCGACCTATTTGTTATTTTGAAACATTAAATCTCAGACCATGGTTTGGTTAGATGAAAGGGTACAATTATTAATCTTATGAATAAGAAAATTAAAAATATAGGATTATCCATGATAAAGCTTATTTTTTACCATTGAAAAAATCGAGAGTTACCAACGAAAATTGTCCAAAAAGCAAACATAAGATTAATTCGTTAAACTGGAATTGTCTTGCAATATATTTTTTGTACTATCTACAATAAGAAACTACTACATTGCAGTTTTGTATTTCATGATTTCAAAATAAATGTAGCTTAACATTTCCAATACATAAATAAAGTTGGGCAACACAATCCTAAAAAAATTATAGAAAACAGAAGCTTCTTGATTAGTCAAACTCCAAGTTTTGTTCATTTGTGAGCTTATGGCAATGTTAGCATACAACTAACAAAGGATACAACAACAAGTTGCACGTGGATTTCAGTTGAATCATCCCCTCCTCGCTCGACAGCTTCATCATATTAAACATAATAATTAAGAGATACAGCCTACCAAACCAACATATAGGAACCTACAGCGAATCTACAATATTATTGAATCCATCCTCATTAATGCCCTTATTCCATTATATTTATAACCTAACCTATCATGCTAAGTAGCTATCATCTCAAAATGGCTCAAACTAATGCTCTTCTTAGAAGCATTATAGTCCTAATACTTCTAGGTTTTCCCTTCTTAGTAGCAGAAGCTACTGAGCGTAGGACCTTCAATAACGTTCCCATAGGGGATGAACCTCGTAAATTTGGGCACCATGACAATGCATCCTCTATCAGCCCGACCCACGCTCCAGAGAGTCATGATGGTGTAAACAAGTTTCATGACGAAGCGACAACCAGCCATGGACATGAGCAAAGCCCACATCCACAGGTCCACTTAAAGGATCCACATGCTCACCATCACACGGATAAATCTGTTGCAGGCGGTGGTGTCATCATTGGCTGCCTGGCTACTGCTTTTGTGCTATCCATTTTTTGCTATATCCGAGCCACTAGGAGAACTCGTCAACAGATCATGAGTAAGGAGCAGCTTATCTGATTTTGTATCAGTGCGTATACCATCAGCCGGTCTAGTATACGACCAGATTAATCGCTCAAATTTTCATATTTAAGATGACTTTTTTTTATCTTGTGTGACTTCGGGGGTGACATATACTTGTATGAAATTTTGGGGTTCGTAAACTCCTTATATACAAAATACCCACATTGTGTACTAGTTTTTGCGTGTGTTTTCAATACATATAGTGATAAAGCTAGTGATTTATGCCCACTCTTATAATTTTGCACTCTGGGTTTTACTGGTTGACTTACATTAATTTGCACACTAACCTTTTCATGTGATAAAAGTTTCTCTCTCGTACTTTATTTATCTCTTGCTCTTCTAGAAGTCAATTTTCATCTGTGTCATTTATAATTTTGGGACTGGTCAGAATGCGTTAAAGAGTGTTTAAGGCGATTAATGTCACAAAGCAGCTAGTAAAAAAGATTTTACAAGTATGGCGTCGCCCGGACTCGAACCGGAGACCTTCAGTGTGTTAGACTGACGTGATAACCAACTACACCACGACACCTTTGCTGTTAACATGCTAAACTAAACTTTTAAAAAACAAATATTAAAATGCGGCCAGTATGACCAATTACAAGTTTCACATCTTAAAAAAGCAGGGAACATAGAATATTTATGAGCTAAGATTAAGGATAAAACCACTACACTTGGAGAAAGTTTGGAACCTTTCACCACAGAATTGTGTAGCTATGCCAAAATTGAACTTCCAATTCTGTTTGTAGGTTCTTCTTTTATCAAGCTTGCTACATGTTCACCAGAGCTCGGATGCTCAAGGGATGGCAGATATCACCCAAAGGTTGACCAGACCAGGCAGAGTCTGCCAGCAGCGAATTAACAGCCTCAGAGGGGTTATAGAAGTCCCACCACACATGAGTCGAAGTTTGGTTGCAAGCCATATGCATGTTGTCGCACCCTGATGCTGCTCCATGCCATCCTCTTCCACAGCATGCTCCTCTTGCATCCTCAAAGCCTACCATCCACAAATTTTACTTACCATCAAACACTTACTTATATTATATCATACTAAATGTATACATAGAAACATAATATATCCATATAAAATTGCAGATGGAAAACCTATGCATAGCTTTTGAAAATCAAAACAGTAGTACCACTGTGACTGACAGTAAAGGCTTACCATATTTCTGTGGGTTAGCAAGAATTTTCATGAAGCCTTGGTAAACATCACAAAAAACATACTGAGCATCAGGAAACTCTACAGTGAGGTCAATGATGTGATTATTCAAGAGCTGATTATGATACGAGATTAGCTGATTAATCTCATGGACACAAGTCTTCACCCTTCTGCTTCTCCCTGTGAGGAAGTACCAGTTAACCACAGCCCTAGGAGCGCATCCAAGAGGGTAAATACCCATGGTCACAACCTTCCTCACCCCTGCATCGTACAGATCTCGCAAGGCATTTGTCATCTCGTCAACCAGCAGCCTAGGAACCAACTGTGAGTCACCATTGTAACCCGAGGAAAAAGAGGAGTTTTCAAAGAGGAAGCTGATGTAATCATCTTTTCCCAAGGAGAGGTAAAAGACTGAAGAACTGATGAATTGGTGTGCCTCCTGTTCACCTAGTTGCAACTGCAGAAGTTGGATAGTCTCAAATGCTTGCCTTAGCTGCTGGTTAAGGGATTGGAAAGTTGGGGCATTTACGATGGGGAGAATCGTGGCTTGAGCTGACCCATAGTTGATTCCACTCATTATTCCCTCAATTGTGCCATTTTGCTCATAGAATGTCGGTGTGTCTGGCAGACCCATCTTCTTGGCTGCAAGTATATGTTACATGAATATTAGTTCAAAAACCAGTAATTAGTTCATCATCTACGAAAATGATGAAGGTCAGCTTAAGTATAAGACAGTGGCAAAGTGCAAAAGTTGCAAAATATGGATTGAGCACAGAAGTGGCCGGATCTAATGGTACAAAACTACATATAAACTGGCTAAATTCAGGAATATTTCCATGATTGCTAAAAAATGATGAATCACATTTTTATGTGATATTCAGTTCACTAATATGGATTCAAATACTGAAGATATCACATTATACAACACAAAAAAAACTTGGTAAATGGCTAAAATTCTAACTATCCCATGTACAGATTAGTAACTTCAATGCATGAATATTACTTGGACTCAATTCAATTCAATTTGAAGAGAAGTACCAAATTAACTGGTTCATTCCCAAATTTTAGGGGATCAAGGGAGGAAGTAAAGAAGATTAACGGGAAAGGTGTTTGCCAAATTCAGTCACTTGAAGGCTTAAACTGAAATGAAAGGGAAAAATAACACATAATTTCACTAGATTATCAAAATCAAGTAACATAAAATCATCAAATGTATTTCCCGGTATTTCTTCAAACTGTTAAGCAAAGTAAATGACATAGTGATCATTTTGAGTAACAGTATACATACCCATTCAGCATTTAACTAGAAATATTTACCCAAAAAGGCAAGAATTCTCAGAAACAAAAGATTCAAACAGAAAAGTTCAAGAAAAACAGAGCATGAAAGAAAAGATCTTAGATTAACCTTGACTCGAGCAAATACCCAATACTTTTTAGCAAATTAAAAAAAAATCACAAGAAATCAAGAAACCAGATGAATTTCGGCTAGAATTACAGAATTAAGCAAACCAAGAAAGAGGGAAAAGATGAGGACAGAGATAATACCCAGAAAATAAGGAATGAGGGTGGAGTCGGACGCATTAGAACATGGAATCAAGGAGTGATTATGATGAAGAAGAGGGTAAAACAAAGTATTGACCCCACAGTCAGCTGATGAATCCCCCATTACAAACAAAGCTCGAGGTCTCAATGATGAACTAGTAGGCAAAAGTGAAGGTTTGCTGTTGCTATTTTGGTCATCAGATTGAAGAAAACTATCTAGGAAAGAATATGGGGGTGACACTGAAGGCGAATGATGAACACCATGGCTAGAGTGAGAAACTCTGGTAGAATTGTGAATGATGATGGCAACTAGAGCTGTTGCGAACATTGCTAACAATGTCCCTGCTATAATCTCCTTGTTCATCTTTCGTTCTCTCTCATAAACTCACAGATTTAGCTGAGATTTCCGGGTGGGAGAAAGAGAAAGTGGGTAGTGAACTCAGAGGAGGAAGAAGGAAGAAGGAAGAAAGAAGTGAGAGTTGAAGGAGGAGTAACTAATTTTGGGCGTATACGGAATATAAATATGTAACTAACAGCTTTACCCTCTTTATTGTTGGGTGGGTTGGGTTTGTAACGAATTTTGGCTAGTGGTTCAGTGCGTGTTAACATATCTAAAGCCCTTGTATGTGACCGTACTAACTCAGTAATTCCACGCACCACACCGGTCATCGCCTCATGGGATTGGACAAAAGATCACGTGACTCCAGCCCTATTTTATTAGAAATGAACTAGCCGCCCAATGACACTTGTTTTAGATATGACCTGTCTCAACTAATTCAAACCAGCTATTCTCAAATAAATTGTACATAATAATAGTTAGTAAATTTTTTACCCAAAAAGACTCATGAGGAGATGGTTAAAAGTCGAAAATGAGTATGGTCTAGCCATCGAGAGTTTGAGATGGGTTTTTTATAGAAAAATTTTCATATACTAACAATATATAGTAAAAATAGCGTAACAACAATCACGCACTAAAGATAACACAATAATATACCGAGAAAGTGAGGGATGAGAGTGGAGTCAGAGTTCTTAGAACAAGGCACCAACGAATGATTACGTCGGAGAAGAGGATAGAACATAGCATTCTTCCCACAATCAACTGACGAATCTCCCAACACAAACATAGCTGCCGATCTCACGGATGGGTTGTGGTAGTTGGTGAGCTTATTAGAGTCGAAGACAGTGCTCTTCGGGACAATGGAGTGACGATAAAATCCTAGATACGAAAGCCGAGGCGAGGGCGAAGGTGCAGGTGCAGGAAAAGGAGAAGGGGTGAGAGTGGAGGAGGAAGGTCTGAATTTGAGAGAGATGACAGCGAATAGAATAGAGATGGCGAGAACCATAGCTACTAGAGATGCGGTGCGGGCAGTACGTCTTGAGAGAAGGGAGAGTAGTGGGGGGGCATAAAAGGGAGGAGAAATTTGAAGTTGGTTAATGGTGGGAAGAATCAAGGAGGGAAGTGGGTAAGCAAGGAGGAAGATGAATGATGAAACTAAATTTGTACTTACTTGTCTGTATATAGTTGCACAACAAATCTAAAACTGTGTTTTTTTTTTCCAAGTCAAATGTCAAATGAGGATAAATATAACTTATGAGTGGGGGAGAGGATCTTCAAGTCTTCAATCATGAATATATAGAGACCTCGTAAACTTGTGCATGTTATGTTACAAGTCTAAATTAATATGGGTGAAGTGTGTAGCCGCCGCGGCCGCATACATGAACAAGTATGGTGCTATCAAGATAAATGTATGATAACGTTGGAGAGAAATTGAGAAATAGGGTTCTAGTCTTATTTGCCAATTCTATTCATCTATGAACAATTGTGTTCCCAAAGTGTGGTCGAGTATCCAAATAAAGACAGATAAAAAAAATCTTGAATTGTCTTCCCTTTCTTTTTAGACAAGTTGACAACATTACTCTTTCCTTGCAGTATATATACCCGTCCAAGTAATGTCCAGAAACAACAACATTTTAATTGCAACAAAACCAAACAAGCTAGGCAACATTTTAATTGCAACTAAACCAAACAAGCTAGCCAAACAACCTGACTTCCTCCTGAAGCTCAAGGCCAGGCAGTTTGCCTGACAGAGATAGCCAAACCAATGTCTCAGATCATTTGCTTCCATCAAGCAATGATATTCAACCAGTAGCATCAAAATAGCCAACGCAACATTTGCCATGGTCCCAACACATAAGGTATCGCGATCTCTTAGGACGAGCAATCACATCAATTATGTAAAGCAATCAATAAAACACATATGTAATTGAATTTGTAAAGTGAATCACAAGGGAGAACCTGACTAATACTATGAAATTAGTACCTTTTTGTACTTCAACGTAACTAAGAGAGTATCCATCAATAAATTGGTAAAAGCAGTAAATCCTTGGCTACGTACATGGTTACGGATTTTCTGCAAAGCCATTAACACTGCATTTACTATGCCAAATGCCATTTCGATCTCCATTAACGGGATTCTTCTTTGCTGCCATCGAACAAATATCTGCCTTGCCATTCTTGGCATTCATCTCTGCTTGGAGCCTACGCTGTCTCAATCTGTTCTCCAACCGAATAGCCCTCTCAGCACGAGATCTCATTTCTCTCTCCAAAGCATGAGAGAAGTCCCACAGCTTCACTACATAATCTTCTCCTCCACAAACTATACAATCAGCACCAATAGCCACAGAAAACAATCTTGCCCCAGAAACATGCAACATCCTTTGAGGAGGCTCATGATTAGCCTCCTTCCTGTTCCAATAATTCATCAGACAACGCCAGTTGGATCTCAACAGTTTCCTTACATCACTCAGGGAGATGTTTCCATCACTAGAAGCTGATTCAAGCTAGGGAAACTCGAATGCAAGTGAATTCACAGGTCCTGAATGCGGAACCCAAGTAGCCACCTTAAGGAAACCATCCTCAGCACATCCTGAGATTTCAAACATGTGTATCGATCCATCTTCTCCCCCAGTGAAGAGAAAATCTCCGTTATGACTCCTAGCTAAGGCATATGTATTTCCGGCATGAGCATGGGGAATGATTGCAGCTAGAGTTCCATTAGCAGTATCCCAGACATAAACATCAGAACCTGTGGCGCTAGCTATAGTAGTGCCATGAGGTGCAATACTCCATACCCAATCACTATGCCTTAAACCCATAACACACGATCCCAAATCCTCACAGTCATGTCCCATGATCCACTATAAATCCTTGAAAGATCCAAAGCAAGAGAAGTCACTGGACCCTCATGCCCCCAGAGTTTAAACTCAGAGTCTTGGCGCTGAGAACCCTTAAGATCAAACAAGTGAGGTACTCCCTCAACAGCTTTCCAACATTGAATACACTCATTAGTCACCCCAGCTACCAGCAGCTTTGTATCAGAAGCAACAGCACGAATCGAGCAACCAAGAGGCCTTGATGAAGCAACAGACAACCCTTCCTCCAGCGGTGAAAACAAGCTTAGCAGAAACCAGCACATAATGGTTCTGTGTGGCCATTCAAAAAATCAAGCCTATACTTCCCTAGAAAGTCTTGCTCCTAAAATCCCGCTCCAGAAACAGCTCCTTCCATGAGTTCTCCTCAGACAAACCAGGACTACGCAGCGGCTTACTTATGGGAAGACCCCATCTCTCACAATAAAAGTCCTTCCAGACATAATGCTTTGATGCAATCTTATACAAAGTAGTCGAAACACACAAAACAATGCCAAGCTCTTTGGGGTCTAAACAGTTCAGAATCTCCGCAACCAAAACCGGAGGAAGGTCAGTAATCGACCTACGACAATCCGAGGAATACCCCTCATCACTCGTCCCTGATTTCACAGGACCCACTAAGACTCCAAAAACCTTATCAGTACCGCCAAACTCTAATCTGGGTACTAAAGAATCAGAGTCTTGAGCTTTCTTCCTCCAAATACCCTTCTTATCGTAAGAATGGATAAACGTTTTGCCGGATTGAACACGACCCAGTTGTCGTTGTTTCGAAGGGTTATGAGCAACAGAGTTCAATAGCTTCTTCGACACAAAACTCTCAGAAGTTTCTTGGCATTCAAATGTATGCCATAAAATAATATTCCTAATCCTCAAACTAAAGCACAACCCTACTATGTCCGACTAACCTACAATCCTCAAACCCTCTTTCAATTAGATTTTAGAGAGGGAAAAAAGCAATGAAACCCTAGAATTTGTATCCTAGATATCAATAAAAAAAAAAAAGAAACCCTAAAATTAATCGAAAAAATTTGGGGTAATCAAATTTGAGGATTCAGGGCAAATGTTAAAGGGTGAAACCAAGTGTTCCAAAAAATAAGGGAGATTGTAAAGAGGATTACCTTACAATAAAGGGATGGAAGGATGGAAGTCATGTAGAGAAGCGGACGAATGTGGGCGAGGAGAGAGATTGAGAGGGAGAAGGGGGAAAATCAAAGACCTAGCTGATTGATGGTGATGGTGATTATTGATTAGCCGATCATAACCGTTTCGTTTCGGTACGGGTGGTTGTATAGCATAACCTCGCGAGATAGAGAAAAGCACGAGGATCGAAGGATTAAGACTATGCAATTTGGTTATTTGGACTCACCACCACACCCATACAAGTTTATATACCAAGTATTATATAAATATGAAAACTAAAATAACATATATTAGATAATATTGAACATACGTTAAAAAAATGTGATTATTATAGTATGAAGTACTATGAAATTAAAAAAAAAATTTATTATTGATTCTCTTTTTCATAAATCTCATATTTGCTAAAATAATGTTTTCTAACTTGGATACTTTATACTTCATACTGAGTACATGATAAGAAACACTCCGTATTACCAATTTTCCTCGTCAATTATTTTCTTATTATTATTATGACACAATATCCTATAATAAAGAAAAATAAAAGGGAGTTAACATAATGGCCAATCATTTTTTTTTCTACCTTGTTTTTATTGCTAAATACCTATTGTATGGAATATGAAAGAGATTTCTTATAATTGCTCCCTTGGGATTTTCGAGGCTTCTCCTTGAAACTTATATTCTATTCCTATTTAGTGGTATGAAAATTTGTAATAAAATCTAGCTAAATTTTCAATTATGACATACCACATAATTTCTACAAAGCCATTTGGTCACAAAATACAATTTACAAGTACCTAATCTTAGACAACTTAATAGTTTACGTAAGGGAAATTAATAACGATAAGGATATGAAAGTGAAATTTCAACTAATGTAAAGTTGTGTAGTGTTAGCTAATTTTAATCAGCGTTGAATTTCATTAAGTTCTCACTCCATTTGGTCATGTGTCCAAATAAAAACAAATTTTTAACCTTTTAAACACCTTTAAAGAAAGAGTATAACATCCCTAATCATAAGGATACCAAACTAAATTTTTGGTTGTACATAGACATTCATCCACACTTCTTGCGAATTGACATGGGAGTTGTCACTTACCAAGAGGAGCCGAGGAGGTGAGTAAACATCCCTTGGGAATTTCAATTTCCTCCATTCCGTTTAATTCATGTTAAGGCAGACAAGCACTTTGCGCATGTAAATACACTACGGACATTACTCTTACTGTTTTTTTTTTTAATATTGATAGCTCGAGTTTAACCACGGTTTGCTATATTTTCCCTTTTGAATTCTTAATTAATACTTTCTCTGTCCCTAAAATAAAGCTCAATTTGACTTTTAGAGTTTATAAGACACAATTTAAATGTTTTCATCTCCAATTCGTAAGGAAAAAAAATGGAAACTTAATATTATAAAAATTTACATTGAAATACATCTGATAAGATTTTAGTTGAATATATTATTTCTTATAATATGATGAAAATTTATAGTTAAATTTTTGGAACTTTGACTTTCTTACCGGACGAAGGGAGTAACATATGTTAGTTCTACAAAGCAATAAAGTTGTATCAATTTTGTTAACAATAATGCAGCCCTCCCCTTATGGTTCAATATGAAGAATGAAGTTCTCCCTTAAAATTGGTGAGCAGTTGAAAATGGAATATAGATGGGTGAATCTGTTACACAGTAATGTGAACAACTGAACTGGAAACTAAATTCAGGTGTAATAGTTGCATACTTCAGCTGTGGAGCAGCACAAAAACAAATGTGAATGATAAAATAAACACTTGGTATAATTAATCAACAAGGTCATCAAGGGAGAGGGCGTATGGTGACTCTTCAGAGTTTCAGTAAGAATGCCATAGTTAAGCCAGCAACAAGATAAGCTGCATTGAAATGCGCACTTGAGGCTCCATTCTTCCCAGCTGAAGCCTCTGCTGCTTCCGGTGTCATCCCTGCTGCCCCAGGAGACATCCCAGTCATAAAGTTTGCATCAAATAACCTCTGACACGAGGGTTTTTTTCTTTTGAATGAACAAACGAGAAGGTGGAGTTTTATTACCTGATGATGCTGAAGACGGTCCGTCACTTGATGATGGTCCTCCTGCTGATGGTGCTCCCACTGGTATCCCAACCTCTGTAACAGTACACATTTTTAGAAGGCAACACATAGTTTCACATATAATTTAAACGATAAGAAAGACAGTTCAGCCCTCTGGGCTGGGCCCTCATTAACATTTTAACATGGTAAAGCGTGTGGTTTGATGGTTAGTCATTAGCATGTTGGGCAACCTCACAAAGACGTGTTGGGCAACCAACCTAAAAACCCAATCAAGACCCGCTTAAAATTTTGAAGCTCCACTCAGCCTTACCTGAATAAAAAATTGTTTGGCCGAAAAGCAACCTGTAAAGAGCCTGAATTTGTAGATACAAAACCAAATTGACAGACTAGTTTGACAGGTGGAGTGTGGTGGTGAATGCAGGTGACATTGACATGGATATGTACTTTGTGAGAGTGTTGATTCTGCTGCAGAACTCTAAATTTGCAGCTTTGATGGCTCAACTCTCCCATCCCAATGTACTGAAAGGGAGGCCTGATAATCGTGATGTAATAAATGCCAAGTTAACAGGTAACCATATCTGTCTCATGTAGTAATGTTGAAACAGATTATGATCTGGAGACTGGAGTGGAGCACACTTTTCAAGGCTCTTCAGACAATATATATTAGATTTGGTTGCTAAATTATGTGATTAGGGGTTTAATAATTGATTAATACTAGCTCTTGAGACTAAAGTCACATATTTCTGTCCATTGTGGTTATTACAACAAACATCACTCATTCACTCTCAATTCCCAAAGAATCCAAATACCAATCTAAAAATTAGGCAACTAATTAGACTAAAACATCGATAGGTAACTCTTAGTTCCAGCCTAACTACAATGACTCATTAAGAGAGTCTACGACATTTCACCATCGATTAATTGCCTAGCTTGTTAAGCATAAAACCTTTACTTTTCCGAATGCCTTCAAAGATCTCCATTTAATTAGTGTATACTTCGTACATTGACACATGGTACATCTAATTTGACAGACTCTTGGAACCAAAGCATATCCATACAACATATACAAGTAAACTTCACAGTTCATTTTGCGAAGATTAGTACTAGTTAAGTAAAGTTGGCATCTTTGGCCTTCGGTTCTACTCATAAGACCACCCCAAAACAAAAAACAAAACGAAAAAAAAAATACCAAAAATAAGTGAAAAAACATAAATTCAACACTATGAAGATGTATAGTAGAAGCATCACTACCTGAGCACAAACTAACATCAGGAGCTTGAAGGCCACAAACAGAAGGCAGTTTCAGAGATTTTTTGAGATCCAATTCAAGTCCAAAATCCTTACTTTTTCCAAGCAATTGACACAAACATAATGGGTTTGTATCCAACATCGAAGTTAATTCAGGGCAACAGTTTTTATCTGGCTTTGCTAATTTGCTCCCTTTCTCTACAAATGTCAAACAATCTGACATATTGTATACCAATGTCATGCAGTCTGGCGCCGCTGTTCCCGGCCCCGGCGCCGGTGCCGGTGATTGTGCCTTCACATTCAAGCCTCCAAGTGAAACTAGAACAAACAGGACAACTACCCCCATCATAGTTTTAGAAAGAAGGGCCATTGTTTATTTTTTTTTTTTATCTCCCCTGTGTTTTTGCCCTGTTTTTGGTGGGTGCTTTATTTTGGGGTGAAAGAGTGAGTGTTTTCAAATGTTTCTCCGTATTTCGGTATATGTAGAGTTTGGAGAGGAATTAGGGGAAGAAACTATGTGAAGATTGAAGTGCTGAAATAAAACTAAAGAATATATGTTGGTTTTAAAGGGAATAAAAAAAAAAGGGAGGTGTTTTCTTAAGTTAAGAATTCCATGTAGCTAAATTTTATAATAAATGTGTATAAAGTATGAACCTAACTTCTATGTTATTGTTTTGGACTTGAATGAGCTCACCTCACTCTTTCCCCTTCCAATGAAAGATGCCGTGACTAATTGACAATATGATTTAACTATCGAACTTCTCTATGTCTAACTTTATAATTAAAAGCAACCAACAAATTAACTTGGGCTCTTGATACCACTTAGTCCTCCTATTCAAAAATTCTTGTGACTAAGGAGATAAAGTAATGAGCCAATTATGATAAACAAAAGGCAAAATTAAAGCACACAAAACTCCTATCTAACCAACAACTCAAGTCTAATAATGCAGAAGCCGAGGCTACATGCAAGTGGACCTCATTCTATGTTGTCCACACGTTATTCCAAGGCACGGCCTGGCTAGCTATTTGGCTTTCTTCATCTTCACTATATGTACGTAGGTTGGAATTGCTTAAGAAGACATTTTTTAAGATCAACATTTTACGGAAAACTTAGGCAATAGGAAAGTGATTTTTGTGTGTCTTGTGGGTGGTGATAGATAGCTACTATTGAATTTAATCATACGAGCTGTGTATGAGAATGTGGATGCATTTATTGGAATGAACCATGGGGCATCAAATTTGCAACACTGTCAATTATTTGCATTATTGTAAAGGAAAAAAAAATGAAAGAAATGGAGAGAACTGTATACTTATACTCCGTAATTACTAGTATATGAATGGGAAACATTGGATTGATCACACTTTCACACTCAAATGAACTCCTTCATCTTATTAATGTGATGTGATTAGTAAAGAAATGAGAGGATGTGAGTGGTTGTGGAATAATGATTAAGCCTTGAGGACACTAATGACTGACTAATCATGGGTAGTGATGTTTCAATTAGAGAAAAGGGGCACCAACAAAGGCCCCAAACCAAACTCTTATCACATAACTATGGCAACAATCCACGTAATCACGTAGCTAAGAAGCCAAATAAAAAGGTTCACATCGAGTTTGTAGCATAGCTAGTTCAAAGAGCGTCTTCCAGAAGTTGTATAAATTGATTTGGTATGGATTTGCTTTGAGAGAAGCTCTGTGCAAGAGAGAAGGTGGTTGAAATTTGAAATACCATTTTAACAGACTTGAAGTTACAATTTTATCCCTGAAGCTCTGTGTATGATCTAGACCTCCTAAAACTTCTTTTGGTACACCTCTCACCTCCCTTGCTAAAGCGTACAGAAGCGGTGGCCCAACAGAACCATAATATTCAGGTTTAAGATGGACTTGACAGTTGAATGTGTTCTTCTTCTAAAATTAACTGCCATTGTTCTTCTTCCTCCTCGTTTACATTGTCCCCTTCGTAACTAGACTAACCTACAACAGAGCCATCATCCTCCTCCAATTTGTCCCCCAGAATGGATCTGCTTGACCTCGTAATTTCTTTCATATTCCAAGAAATTTCGTAACCAAACTCAGGATATATCTCATGACCCAGGGATATGTTATGAGTGGCCTGATCTTCAGACAGATGGATACCCTAATCGGAAACTGAATCCTTTTATCGACCTCTCCTTCATGAACGTTTCCTAGAAGATGTTCAACGACACTGTGCAGGCACTTGGGAGTTGGGACAAAGCTCCTCAAGGATAGATCCGCATTGTTTGACAAACCCAACAGAAACCTGAATGCTGTCATCAATAGGCTGGTCTGACAGAGTAATGACCAACTCCATTGCAACAAGCTCGTGAGCTAATTCTTGGTTCACTAGATACGCTAACAACTTAACAGTGGCAATCAATTGAACCTTATCGTCATGCTTATAAGCTCTCCTGATCTGCAATATACCACTCCTCAACAGGAGATTCCCAACATCAGGGAACTTTAAGTTGACAACAGCGACCAGAGTCGCAAATATTTCAGTATAAATAGGAGACGCCATCTGCGACTTCGTGCACCAGCGGCAAAACAAACCCCTACCCCTGATCAAGTTCTCACGAAGTAATTCAGAGTTTACGTTCTTCACATTATGGGGACTGGGTTTTTTTTACCAAACCGTTGATGCTCTTCTTAAGGGCATTCCATGTCTGACGCTGATACTCCAGCCTACTTTGTCGTCAACTTTACTAATCATACGAGCCAAACTTATTCGGTGGAATATAGACACCCTTGTTTCTTGTTGATATTACACTATCATCACCACTCTCTCTTTCTCGCCTTCTCATCCTACCCGAGCGTAATGTCACGGACCGTACGCTCTCAACCCGCTCTAGACTAATCCAACTATCACTGCCATAGCAAGCCATTGCGAATTGTTTCAAAAACCCTACAGACTACGCAAAATTCTGAGATTCTAAAAACAGATAGAATTTGTGGCAATTACAGCAATGAACAATTTGATGGTGGCAGCCTACCAGGTTGGTTGTGGCCTTTTATAGAAGGTTGTACATCCCAACTCCCAAGTCCTAACCAACCTATGATAATTTAGTACTTTTCTTGTTTGGATAAACTGACTGAATAGTAACTACTTGCTTCCCAAGTATCCGAAAATTTTGCTCAGTTTCCCAATATAATAATACCTAATACTATCGGGAAATTAAATTATCTAGACAAAATATGACAATTTGGTCAAAATCTACTTCTATTTCGTGTGGATAATGGATTAATGCATCAATCTATCTTGATAAGGTTTCCTAAGCATAAAAACAAACCTACCTAAGGCATAATGGTTAAAAGAATCCTAAACCATCACGAAGGACAATTTCACGATGCGATTTATTTTCCCAAGTCTTAGATAGTGTATGGTTAACGAGTATTATTTCATCATGGATTGAGTAATCTGCATGCCACATAAATAGAAGGTACACATTTGAAGTAATTATCAGATGACGTTAAGAAGCATCACCAATCACTAGTTTCACCCTGAAATTCTGGATATAAATCCTACCCTGCAACACAAAAGCTTCTATACCGCTTCTCTTTAGTAGATATACAAAATTTTCTGATTTAAGTAAAGAGATCCTGAATGTCAAGAATATCAGCAAGAACACCAGCTGCTGTGGTGTCATTGCCAGCTCCGGCACCTTGGATGATCAATGGTTGCTCACTGTAACACCTGCTGTATACTGCCAACTGCATAAATATAACACTCTGATGATCAGGGCAGAGTGATACGCAAGCTCCTCAACACTCAATTACATTATAAACTCAATCATATCAATCACAAGCATTAATAAAAGCTTAGAGATGCCAATGGGCCAGACTGAATCGCAGTATTATGAAACATGACCTGTGGGTCTCACATTAGTTTATTAAAAAAAAAATTGATTTTCAGGATAACAAAAGAATTTTACACTTGGATACATATCTGTGTAACATTGTCTGAAAAATGAGTCCGAGTATAGAACAAAACCATATCCAATTTTAAAGAGAAATTAACCTAGCAAAATCAATGTACTGTAAGATCTTCACTTCTTTAAACAAGCACAATAATGATTTGCAGTCAGAAGAGGATCACATGGAGTTGAGCATTGCACAACAAATTTGCAGGTACTTACCACATTGTCACTTCCTCTCAGTCTTCCCAAGGCAGAATTTTTGGGAAGCTCCTGAACTCCAACCTCGCACCTGCAAAAGACAAGAGCAACAACACCAGAACATCCTTTAGAATTAAATATACAAGATTAACCACCTAGCTACTACAGCATATAACACATAGTTCAGTACCAAGTTCTCCTAAATAGAGAAGGATAGTTAAATCAAATGTGGCCTATGTTTAAGAGCAAAAGGGGTAATTTTCATTGTCTCTCATCTAATCCCTGATAAAATCAATGCCTAAATCGTTTTGCGTAAAGAAAATGCATAATCAATACAGAAGAAAGAAAGTGCACCAATACCTAGAACCCTCAATCACACAAACATAGCGAAGGACATTTCCAATGGAAGCTGCTTTTTCAACTCTTTCAGCAAGATCATTATCAAGTTGTGGAGCACCAATAGCAAGAAAATCTTCCACACTCATTGCACTAGGTCCCATTTCAGCAGGGTATAAACTTTCCACCTATAAAGCATACAAGAATTAGAAGCACTGCCATGCTTTGGAAAAAAGTATCAATGATTTGAAATAAAAAAAAAACTGATCATTCCGAACCTTAATGCTGTCCATTTCAATTTGTTGTCCAAGAAGCCGAGCAATGATCAATGCCTATTTCCGCCCATCAAAAAAAAAATTCAGATTCACAAATCCTCAAACAATAAGTATCAACAGCTAATGATGAAAAACACAGTGGGCAACTTAAATGATAAATCAAAGTATCCTTGAGACTAGGGATGATATATTATCGAGCCGAGCCTGAATGTGGTAGGCTCAGCTCAGGCCGGTTTGTTACAGGCCAAGCTCGGCTCTAGGTCGAAGCTCGACGAACTCTGAAATTTAAGCTCGAACTCGAGCTCATTAGTTCAATATAGTTTGGCTCAGCTTGACTTGGAGAATTCATCTATTTTTTCAGGTTTATTTTTATGAAATCAAACCCAAATTTTTTCAGGAAACCTACTTGATATAAGTATTATGTATTAGATCCTCAAACATCCTCGACAACTAGATAAATATAAACAATTAATCATCTGAACATCAAAATTAAGTAAGTCTTTGCCAAAAAAATTACATAAATAAGTCCTTACAATTGCATAAATTAAAGGGCAGCATGAAGAGTGAGTAATGGATTATGGGTGGGGGCATAACTAATCTACTTCTAAAGTGGTTGAGCCAACTTATCCCGAAAGAAGGAAGAGAGAGAAATGACGAAAATCTGAATTCATAAATTAAACGATAATCTGAGCCAAAACACACCGAAATTCAGCAATAATTACCAGAATTAGAACAAATTTTCGGTGATTCAAACCAAAAAAGTAGCTTAAAAAGTTGTACCAAACCTTGTGAGAACAATGAAATCTTCAGTAACAAGCTGTTTGACATAGGAATCAGTGGATCTTAATCAAAGAAGATTCTAGAATTTAATTGGTGATTATTGTTTGGATTTGTGAAGTGGGAATTTTAGGACAGAAAAGTGAATTTGAAATGGGATTTGAGCATTGAAAAAAATGGGGAAAGTGGTGGACTGAAGGTTCATGCGAATGAGAATGTGTCCAGTTTTGGAGCAAGGTAAAGGTAAGGTTGATTGTTGGGTACAACTTGAGTAGATTAGTAAATGGGGAATTGGGCTTTGTATTTTTTTGAAGCAAAAGGCTTTACGCATTGTGAAAAAGGGGTAATTAGGAGTTTAGATGGAGTTTGATTTGTTTTTGCTTAGCTACTCTTTGTAATGCTTTAAGTTTTTTTAATGTTTATTTAAAATTTAATTCAGTTTATCTACGAAATATATAGTAATATACATGTATTATTCGTGCTACTTCTTGTTCGGCTTTGTTTGTTTGTCTCGAGCCGAGCTCAAACTCCAGACCAGCTTGTTCATTTATCTCCCCTACTTGAGACACAACATGCTAGTGCAAGTAACTAGTAATAACAGACTGGCTTCAAGCCCCAAACATTTTCAAGTCAGTTCAACTTGTGGAGGACAGTATGGATTTTCAAACTAGAAAATTGACCAAAGGCTATAGCCTATGAGGATACCTCAAGATAGAAAATGCTCAGTATGCAACAAAGTTAGTAGTACGGGATGGCTTAGCAACTTCTTATGCACCCTTAGCATTTTTAGTTCATGATGACTGAAAGACAAAACAACCATGCAAGACAAAGATGCAAATAAATTCAACAAATTATGTCACATGATAGCACATACCTTTCTTGCAACATCCATACCACCCAAGTCATCACGAGGATCTGTAGCCACAAGAATTGAATCAATCACAGTTTACAAGTGCTTTTGAGAAGACATATGTCTCACTCAATTTTGATTTTTGAAAATAGAATTAATCATCTCTGGTCAATCCTATTATGAGATACACAATCGCTTATCAAGTCAATCTAGAAAAAAATTAAGTGTTCAGTGTAAGAGCAAGCATTCTTGGCACCGATCTTCGTATAGTAAAAACACGTCCAACTTTATTCCGATCAATTAATAACAATCATTACGAGATCTAAGAAAAGAGATTGTTTTTGTCATCTATTCATCCAATAACCCCAAAACTTAAGGGATTACCTATTGTGATGGGAGGATGGTGGCTGGACTACTGGAGGGACTAGTAGTTGAACACCCTTGATTGAATTCTGTGAAGCTCCAGATATAAGTAGAAATAGCCACAGGTATAATGGTAGCTTCATAATTGTGATAAGCATAGACTTAAGTTATTAATGGTCATGATGTAAGGAAAAACACCATACATAGATACTAGACCAAATGTTTCCCCTTTGGTTCAATGCACAAGTCATATCTGCTACACTGTATATTATCAGTTCTAGCAGACCTAAATCCCTGAAGATGAGAAGAATTGATAAGGCACTCTGATCAGATATTCATAGAGGTGCCATACCCTAAAATATGTCTTATTTTGTATTTTCTCATCTCAAGCAAAAAGAGAGACTGATATAGAAGTATACAGCTATACACATAAACAACTGCAGATGAAGCTATAAATGATCATCTGGCTAATGAGTGATAGCTATTAACTCCTATGCTCAAAATTTTCACAAAATCAATAAATTTTTAGAAACATCATATTTTCCCAAAATTCGAACACCACAGGCAAACCAAGAATTTGCTCAACAAAAAGCTAATAAGAACACACCTGGTTCAGTGTAACCAAGAGCTTTAGCAGTTTTCACGACTTGACTAAGAGGCTTTCCATCTTCTACTTCACTCATGACATATCCCAATGTGCCTGATAGAAAGAGAAATGGCGTGATTGTAAGACTTCTGGCACTATTCAGGCCTACTGAAAATTTATCCAAGCAGAGAGAAAATAGCAGACTGATAGTCTGGCACAACAAAATACCACTCAAGCTTCCTACAATACGATGGACAGTGTCCCCAGATGAAAGCAAGCGGTTGATGGACACTATCACTGGAAGACCAGCACCAACCTACCACAAATACAAGACCTCCATAAAAAAATAAAGGACACAATTTCCACCAATATTGAAAGGGATGAAGAACAATACGACATACAAAGCATTACTACATGAATCATAGATGAACTAGGTTCATTCAGAGAGTGTCTTTCATGTCATAATATAGCATGACAGAATTACATTAAGGAATAGGAATTTCGAAGATATGCTAAGAAGATGAGGCAGAAGAAAAATGATGTAAGCATTACAATAGCATGCAAAACAGTGGAATAGATCTGAATATTGGATGTCAGAAATCTGAAGTGTTGGATTTGAGAGGTCAAAGCAAAAATGTGTATAATAATGGCAGGATTGGAGAGGTAACTATAAACAATCTAACCTCAGACTAGTCAAAATTAGCCAAGTAATTGTTTTCCAGAAAAAGGAGGGAAAGCATGGAGGGAGGGGGTTACTCCCTCCATTGAGGTAAAATTGTCCACTTTGACTTTTTATAATTAGAAAATTCACTTTAATTTTAAAAAAAACTCAATTAAATAAAGGTAATAACTATTAAACTACTTTTAATCTACATTGAGATGTGCCAAAAAGGGAGAAATTGTGCATGCTTTTACTAGAAAACTCGAGGGAATAGGCTTGACAAACTCCACATACCATTCATCATGTATAATATAACCCAAAAGGTAAAAGGAATATAGCTTACAGTTGATTCATGTCGAAGACGACGTGGGTGTAAGACCAACTTATCATAGTCCTCCTGCATTTCAAATGGGCTTTTAATTAAATTGGACTGTTAGTTACACTCTATAAGGGATTATAAGTACAAAGTCAAACATACACAAAAAAGCAAATTTCTACATTAGGATTTCAGGACATAGGGTGCTCAGTATACAGAACTGCAGATACAACAAAGTGAAAGAGAAGCTGAACTAATGGCAGAAGTTTCAAGAGATGCATTATTCAATCTTGAAGAGGACAATGTTAATGGAGGATGATTCTATACATAATTTTTAGATCCATATAGAGGAAAAATAAGGCTGATCTCATTATGTCTAGTAGAAGATGCAGTTTGCAAAGTTCTAAGTCTTAAAGAAGTAAGGAGGTAAGAGGAAATGTATGGATCAGACAGTGATAATAGATCCCAAGCCCATTCATCAGCATTGTAAAAGAAAAAGGATTCAAAAGAGATAAAAGATGTATAGGATTGCCTAGAGGAACCATTTATTTAGCTGTCCTCAATCCCTAAACCCTGAGTAGGCATGCAACCAAGTATCATTCGTTCATTACCATTGAGGATGTGAGAGGCTTCTTATTTGCCAAAACAATGCAGCCACTCATTTCAGCTACCTTCTGCAATATCCCTATAGTGTCTGAACTAGCAGAGCAGTCTACAACAGCCAATCCTGTCAAGCCAAGTTTCAAATGCCACACAGCTGAGTACTTCATATTTAATACAGATACAAAACGGGGACAAAACTTTAAACAAGGTTTTTGTCAAGAAAAGAAATCGGCAACATTCATTTCATCAGTTTAACCATTATGAATGTGATTGCCTACTTCACTCCTTATCACCGTTTATATTTTATATACAAGTAATATATCCAGGTTCCTAAAAATCCATGACTTGAATTAGCACAATGGAGGTTATTCTCCTTCCTAAAATTTGAGGGTAATGTAACTTTTTTTTTTTCTTTTGGTTTTACTGCCGGGTAGTGAAGATAAGGTTAAAGTAATGAAGATGGAACCAAAGTGTTGTTTACATAGGGCAGTGAGCATGCAGGTAGAAAATATCCATCAAAAAAGACAGAAATTAACTCTTCAACTTTACTGTTACACGAGAAACTATGTATTTTACACTTAGCCAAAGTCTTATCTTTATGTACCTATCGTCTCAAAGCAAGTAGAACTGATGTCTCATTCCCAAATTCAGAAATATGAATTTCAAAAGGTCGTTTAAGGATGTTTGGAACCAACCAATTTCGGTCTCCAAATGCATGAAAATAAATTTAGGACCCAATCATAGGAATTTTGGAAATTGATTAAAATGGGTGTTTAGAATCAAAACAAATAGTTCCAATCGCTCCTAACGACTACTCTGACCCTATAAAACTCATAGGAAGTACGTAAAGATATTCTCTCACGGATCCACGGCTTTCCAAAATAACCAAATTTTGAAGGTTATTATACACCATTTTGAGATATTTTTTTGAAATCTTTAAATCTAATCAAAATTTATGGGTGCCTCCAAGGTTTACTCGTTATCGAATAAAAAAATTTGAAGATTGTAGCCTTTCTCCTATATTAAATGCCATAGTTGAGCAAAGAGTTTTAGACGATAAGTAATTAAGGTGCTAAATGTAATATTAATAAAAAGGTAGATGTGATAAAAGTTAGTGAGGGTATTATTTTAATTTTTTGAGAAAGTTTGAAACTTTAATTTTTGGTAGTGGGAAGAGAGGCAACAAAATATGAATGAACCCTTGCCAAAATAGAAAATGTGTCATTTACTATGGTATACCCATTCATAGTGTCTCTTTTAATCTAGACGGAGAAAGTATTATAGATTTATTTTGAGAAATTTCAAATAAATATACAAAATTGATATGGAGGAATTGGGCGTCTCCTAGGGCCATATAAGGAGGTTTGGAGCGAATCATTATTGTTTGTTCGTCTACAAATGCCAACGAATAGAGGACCAAATTGTAGAAAATTTGAAAATAAATTGAAATGGATTTTTAGAGCCAAAGTAGATAGTTTCAATTAATCATAAGTCCTAATATGACCATATAAAACCCATAATAAGCATATGAAGAGGTCAACTCACCAGTTTGGAAATGGTAATAAATACACCGCTTTTTAGATATTTTTGAAAAATCTTCGAAACTGAAACAAAAGTTTTGGATGTTTCCTAATGTCATATAAGGAGACCTAAAACCAATCATTATTTTTTATTTAATCTCTAAAACGAGTTTATGAGGAAATAGATTGAAACAAGTATTTAAAATTAAAATATATGATTTCAACCACTCTTAGGTCTATAAGAACAAGGTGAACATATGAAGGTGTTTCTACACAAGGATTGGAATTGTCGAAATGAATGAATTTCGAAGATATTTTTAAGATACTTACGAAAAATCTTTTAAATTGAAATAATGATACTAGGTTCCTCTTAGGGTCACATAAGAAGGTTTGGAACCAATCATTACTTTTTATTTAGTCACAACAAGTTTAAGACCCAATTTTATAGTTTAAATTTATCAACTTTTTAAAATTTTAACTCATATACAATTAGAGATTAAAAATGTGTGTTGTCAAACGTGTTTTGAAAAATGGTGCAATAAAAAAAAGGAAGTAAAGTATGAGCTAGACCCATTATATGTTTTATACAATACAAAATTACCATAAGCTAACATGCATCCCAAATTGCAAACAAACCAGTTGGGTTTTGATAACAAAAAATGCACACTTCAGGTTAACGGAATAACTAAACCACTTGTGAAATTACTAGAACTAATACTATTGAATACGGAGTACTCTAGAACACCAATAAAATAACCACCAAATCATTAGCTTGTGTCACGCATTAATTTCACATTTAGAAAAAGGAGTAGCAACAAACCTGTAGATCGAACCAAATGGCTAGCAATTTCAATAATATTAGTGATTGTCTCAGAGTTGGAGAACACTTGGTAAGCACCTACAAATCACCAAACCCACCAAAAACAAGCAGCTAAAATTTTAGATGCATTTTTCAAAAAGGTCACAACATTGAGCATTCAACAAATTAAAATTTGGGTTTCTAACATATTATCACGAAGTATAAACATCACATCATTATATAAAATATCATATCACAAGAGTACAAAAAAAAGGGGGACTTCCCATTGTCTCACCAAGAGATGTGAGCGAGGAAAGTGAAGAACCGTTGGATTTGAGGCGACAAATTTCAATGATTGAATGGTCATCAAGCTCAGTAGTGAAGATATCTGGCACAGAAAGCAGTGATTTGCTGTCTGCTACTCCCACCACTCTCAATCGCACGCCCTGAGAAATCAAATCAAGAAAAGGTTGAAAAATTCACACAAAAACAGTAAGATCAGATTGAAACAAATTGAAGAAAAGAGTTTAAATTTAAATTAATGAAATCCCAGAAAATAAAAGAAGGGAACTTGCATGAAGTTTGGCATGTATGGTTCTGCAAGAGACAATGTGTTGAAGAAGCTGTCGGCCAACACCTCCACATCCCATCAATATCAAAGGGATGCTCTTCATCTTACTAATTGATTCTCCGAGGTTGTGAAAAAGGCGGTTACTTTGGGAATGGAATTTTTCGATGTTTGGAGGTTTTGGGTTTTAGTTAGTGGGGACTATATATTTCTTGAATACGACGGATGCTTGCCGGAGGACTGAAACGTTTGGGAATTGGGATAGTATGTTGTTGGATATTTACTGTTTTACTTTGTAGGGTTAATTAACAATTCGTAGGATTTAATACTTTTTGTATCAGTAAGTGGTATTACAGGTTTAGTAACAAGTTTTAGAAATATTTGTTGAATGTTAATTAAGTTTCATATTTAGCAATGGACAATCTTTGAAAGACGGATCAAAATAAAAAAGGGGCAAATGAAATAGTGTATAAGTTGCATGGTAAATCAGCTCATTTGAAAACAAAATCTTCAAAACTTTCAAAGTATCACTACTAACAAGTAATGAACTAATGATAAATGGAAGTAAAGTTGGTTGTGGGATATCAAACACATGGAGGGCAACAATAGCTTAAACAAAATCTCAGTATACTGAACTATAGTTTTCTTATAGCTACCATGTCGACCATGAAATAATTCTGACATAGATTTGTAACTATTATAAAAAATGTGCAACATGTTATACTATAAGTCTCAAGAGCTAGAAAGGCAACCTCAGGATCCATGGTTCGACTCTTAGGGTATTCTTGTACTTCACATAACCAAAAAAATAAAATAAGAGTAAATGGATCCAAAACAGTAATTCAAACTGCACCAGGCAATAGTGATGATCCTAATCCAAACAGTTCCATTATAACAGTAAAAGAAACTTCCATAAAAAATTTAGATGTCCTAATTCTAAACAATCATTGGCTAAAACTTGTGGTTTTGCAGCTTATGAATCGTTGTTCATTATCCAGGGAAGGGGGTAAATATAGCCTTTATCAGTTTATCTTATAAATCACAGAGGACAGGTGCTACATGCCGCATCTATTTACAGTTTGCCAGACAAAATGTACACGTCATGCTCAGCAGCTTCTTGGACTAATCTGCGGGGATAGAAATACAAACATCAGTAAATTAAAGCACAGAGCATTACGCAAAACAGAAAAAATATTATAAAGTATAAAAAGAAACAACCAAATAAAAAAGTCTCACAGAAGAGCTACTCTATCCTTCACGACATCAAACACCTTATCATTCACGACATGTTACAATTTCTCACAGAAGTGCTACTCTTTTTTTCAATTTCTCCATACACACCCCCCTCCCCAAAAATAAATAAATAATTCTAAAGGAGTTTCTAAGCTAGATCTAATCGGATTCAATACTTCATATCAAATAACTGTAAGGAAAGATAAAACTGGTAGATTTCCGAAATAATTCAAATCCATCCTCCCTAGGCCGATCATAAACTGCAGCTAACTATTAGAATCATTAAATATTTGACTGGTTGAAACCATTCATTGACATGCAATGGACTGCAAAAAAAATAAGAGCAGAACATAAAAAATTCCTTACCACTGCTGGCTTTTCTTAACTCAGAAAGCACTGGACATATGTTTTCAAAGGCAGTGTAAGTCTATTCTCTCACCTGCATAAAACCAGACAAATAACACATCATTTGAAATGATCAGTAAAAGACATGCTTTGCTATCCAAAGCTTGGCAAGAAATCATTCCCAGAAAATATGATAAAATCTCACCTTAGCTCCAGTCAGCACTATCTTTCCTGATACGAATATCAACAGCACAATCTTTGGTTGTTTCATACGATAGATCAAGCCAGGAAATAGTTCTGGTTCATACTATAAACCAAAAACATTTCATGGAATTCCTGACAATGCTAATACAACATTTCAAGGAGTTTCTGGCTTTGTTAATACTAACATTTTGTTAGCCATATTACGAAGGTAGGTGCATGCTTTAACATCAAAGGCCCAATACTTCCAGCCTACCACCCAACATGCTAATTAGGGGACAAGTGGAAATAATAACGAGCATCACAGTACCAGCACACTTTATCCTACCCTAAATTCACCATCCCAAAGAAAATCAGTCCAGGAAAAGCTATACAAAAATACCTTATATATCGATACTTAGTATGCCAAGTCAAGCAAGCCTGACAAATAGAGAATGAGAGATGCTCAAACAGAGATGATCTAACTCACACTAGAAAAGGCACCATGAGAGAATGCAAGCCCCTCCAGTTTGATAGGAAACTTTACATCACAAGATGCCACAATGTTCTGGATTCTGAAATTCTGCAAAAGGCAGCGAAATCGTGAGATATACTTGCATACAACAATACAAATCCAGCTTCTTGGGATAAGATAGATTTCATAAAAAAAGATTCAAACAAAAAGCTGGAATAAAAGAATTGCGATATAGAAGGAAAAAGGATGGACGAACAAGCGACTAAGAGATACCTTAAACGTGGCAGTGAATCCCAGCTTCTGAATAATTCGAGCATACTGAAAAAGAGAACATGAGATACGGTAAACAAAGGCAATTACACAAAAAAGGAGCAAGTACCTTACGAGCTGCTAGTTTTGAGTCCAGCTCACTCTTAGCTCCAGTGCATACCTAGATAGCCAAACAATCATCAGAGAATGAACAACACTGAATGAGAAACCTCTCAGAAACAAACTTTCTATGAAACTTCTTAGGCCAACAAGATGAAAAAAGCAGATGAGGAAAAAGGTAGCCAATATAAACTGGCATCCTCAGTGAAGATATGGTTAAATAATCATCGAATCTCATAATCAGCTGGCATTACTGGACACACAACAATGCAGTAGTCTGATAAAGTGATACGACACTAAACAGAACCCTTACAAGAAATATAATGACCCATCTTTATAAAAATAAGAAGTCCATTTTTCCAGAAGCAAAAACTATGGCTGTAGTCTTTGGCTCCCTTATCCTCATGGTTACTGCTGCAAAAGGGTACAGATCAACAGAATAAAATAATTAGTATGTTAGGTAATTTCGAATTTCCAAGCAAGGACAAGTTTGTAAATATTCATCAAACCATATTACAGACTATAGGAATTAGATACCTTAGGATTTAAGGTCTAACTTGCAGTCCAAGTTGACAGTGGATACAATGTTCCAATAAAAAGGAAACACAACAATAAGTAAACATTCAGATTAAGTTAAATCAGCATGCTGATATAAAAGCTTGCTTCACAACAATAAAGAGCGGGAACATCAAATCAATGAAAAAAACATGCAAGGAAACATAAACTCCACCGTAGAACATTACATGCACAAATATCACTTCAAGCACAAGTACTCAATTCAAGAAACAACATCCCTTACCACCTAGGTACTTCTACCACTCATAATTAGTCTCTGAATGTTATTCAAGGTTAAAATTCAACTTTGGTCGTATATTTATCAGTTATCAAGTGAAAACCAGGATCTTGCAACATTTGTTTCAACAAGAATTTTTAAATAGAAAAAAGAACTTATCAGAATTCAATACTCTTTAAAAATAGTAAAGTCAAACAATTCATCGTGAAGATGAAACATTGTATTACTTCAACGTAATGGGAGTAGACACAGTGACTCTTATAATAAATAAATAAATAAAATCATTATCCTTTGGTTATAAAACAGTCATTAAACAATCCTAAAGCAGCATGCATCATAATGTCACTTACTTTGTAATATCAAAACAAACTACATAGATCATAGTACACAATCATCAATCCAAAGTAATCAGTCAATTTACGTCACGAATGCAATCTCAACTGACTTTTCTCATGTTTCGAAGCAACTGAATACCAATCAACTAAACTTACTGAAGAGTAGGAACGATCCCATATGGCTGCTTAGACTGATCCACAACAGGTTGCACACTTTCCAAACCTTGTTCTTCCACTCTATCCTCCTGTTTACATTCATTTGAGTTGAAACCCTAACTTCATTATCCATCAAATTCTCTGATGCGAATGCTAATGACCAGTCTGCTGGGCACGTGACATCAGGAATGTATTGTCGCACTTTACTACTGGACAGCATGGGTGAGCTGGCAGAGGGATTCTAGAAGGAGAATAATTCATGTAACCAATTTCCTTTGTTTCAGCGTAATCATTTAGGAGTTGCTGATGTTAGTAGTGTTGATGTAAATGGCCAACATATATAAGGCCCCTACTGAATGTAAGAAAGGCATGAATGAATATATATAAAATCCTTCTCCCTCTACTCTCTTCTCTGTTTGCCATTAATCAATTCCCTTGTGGATTCTTTTCATTCAATCTGATTTCCACTGGGTTGGTTAATCCTAATACTCTCTCACATTTGGGATTGGATTAGGTAGTTTGTGTAGTATTCATTGCTCTGTTACTCTCCATTGCATTCACCCAACAACTAGCTGAGTTAGATGCTGTATCCTTGCATTCTGTCCCATATTTAGCCAGCTCCCGGACCATTCTCAATATTAATCAAATTCAAATCCCAGATTACCAAATCCCCTTGGATTTTGTTCACAATCAAATTGGGGGAAAAAACCCTAACTTACAGTAATCAACAAACTTCCACACCCATCGAATTCAAATTAAATCCCGAATTATCAAATTCGCATACGTTTTGTTCTCTTGTAATCAAACTTCATTTCTTTTATCATTCAAAAAATTTCTTAGTCCATCATAGTGCTAAAATTAACCTAAATTGCAAGAAGAAGAAAAAGATGGGTATTTCAAGAAACTAATCAAATTCAGTATATATGATTAGGGTTTCAGTAAAATTCCATATGTTATATTAAAATAGATAGAGACTGTGGATTAATTTGGGAATATCATTGCTTTAGTATCGTATTAATAGAAGTTATCAGGTGATCAGGAAAAGATAAAAGAGGAAATAAAGTGGGATAAAAAGAGAGCTCACTTACTCTGACAACGATTTCCGGGATGTTAAAGAGGTATTCCGGTGATCTAACCGGAAAATAGGGATGTAGGGATCGCAGATTTGGAAAATAGCCGGTGGAGAGAGGGAGAGAAAAAAAAAAAAAATTGGGTCAAAGAGAATTTTAAGGTTTGAAAATTAGGTGTATTTATATAAAAAATTTCTAAACAGTCGGGTATTTATAACACAGGGGTGTGCTATTAAAAAAAATAAAGGTATACCGAATACATACAGTCCCAATGTCTCATTATTTCTGTTTTCTATTTATTATTATCCTTGGATTTACAAACTGACCTTGATTTTAAATTTTTAATGTATCGGGCTTAATGTAACCCATATCAACCCCATATGATTTGGGCTTTAATTTATCAAATTGCAAAGTTGAATTTTTACCATAATTCGTAAAATATAAATTACTTTTATTATATTTAAACTTAATTTATTGATTAATTGTTAGAACGTGTTATAATAAATATACAATATACATTTAAAATAATAGAAATAAAATAATACAGAGTGTATATTATAATAGTATTGTTGGTAGTATGTAAATGCAAGACACACTGACTTCTAGAATAATAGGAATACTGCAGTGAATTTCTATAAACCTTGTTGGATTTTACCTTATTTCTTTAATATGCGTAATATAAATTATTTTTATCAACTATTGTAATATTTTTAGGGTATTTGATATATTTTTTTCTTATAAACTTAACATATTTTTAAAGAATATATTATGTGTTTGATGTGAAGTAAATGAGGCATTAGTTTGAAATTGACACAATGGTGAAATAAGGTACAGAGCTACAATTTGTGTCAAAAAAATTTAATAAAATAATAAGAACTTGAAAAGGACAAAAGAAAAAGTCAATTAGTTATAATCATACTTAGATGTATTCGAAATATAAAGTAATATCAATATCCGTTAGACATTGTACAAAACACCAAGTTTGTCTAACTCGATTTTTTATTCCAACAAGTGATTTACATTCTCCTAAAATTTATATATACTCCCTTTTGTTTTTTTTATTTCCCATTTTTCCCATCCGAAAATTTCAAAATATTGTTCTCATTTGGAATTCTTCTATTTTAGTTTAATATTGTGATTGGTTGAAAAAATTTGGTTAGGATCACTGTATATATGATATCTGGCTCATTAGTTGATTTTTTAATTGTTTAATAATATGAACTTTAGAAATTCTACTACTTATTTAATGCTCAAACTACTTGTATTATTTTTTAATAAAATATATTCTTAATTTTAGATTAATTTAAATTATTTTATAAAATCTTAATAATATTTAATATTGTTTTGATTTCTTCCCTAATTCCAAATGAAAAGAAAAAAACCCCGAGAAAATACTTAACAAAAAAACATTACTAAAATTATCGTCTTCATCCTAAATTATAACATATGACTTTTAGATAAAAGTTCATAGGAGATGTGGCGGCAAGTAATTATTTGCGAAAATTATCGGTTGGAACCCATGGTGGCCGGTGGATGCAGGTGCAGGAAGAAGAGGAGATAGGGGCAATTTTGTCGAAAAGAAATTGTGGGCTGCATTTAGCAATTCACAAAAAAACAAAGTCATCACATGACATCAGCGATATGTCAGCGTGAACTAGGTGGCATCTCTGTCTCTCTCCTCTCCCTGTAAGGCTGTAAACAGTCCCGGCAAGAAAACAATAACCCTAATTTTCCGATCATCACAATCTGCAACATTCTGTCGGAATAATTGTTCCTTAAAAATCAGATTCGAATAATTAAAGTCAAACAGTTCCTCTTCCTGTCGGAATCACTGGTATTCTTCCTCTCCTTCCTACTTTTTATTCTGGCTTAGTTTAGTAACTATATATTATAATTTGATAATTATTTAACAATATGGTATAATTTGAATTTGATTAATTCTCTGAGCTTATCATAACCCTTTTTTTAAATTATAAAATCGGTGAGGAATTCAAACCTTCAAATTATTTTTTGTTTACTTTGTGAAGTGGGTATTAAGCTGAGCTTCTTGTATGAGTTTTGATATATATATATATATATATATATATATATATATATATATATATATATATATATATATATATATATATATATATATATATATATATAATATTTTAAGCTACTTAAGATGCATTGGAAGATTAAAGTTTGAATCTTTTGTGATTTTGATTGTGAAATTTGGTTGAACATTAAATTAATGAAGCTAAGCTGTTGATGGGTAATTTCCTGAAATTGTTGAATTTAAAGACTTTAGGTGGCTTAATCGTTACGCTATTTATTCGATTTAATTGGGGTACCCTTTTGCAGTTGGGAGCTAGTTGTGTATATGCATGTTGTGCTGTTGTTGCCTAGGATGAATTTGGGGTTGATTTTAGGTAGCCTAGAGGTGTAGATGTTTTGGCATTATGGTATGAGTTAGCATGGGTGACATTATTGATGTAGAAGACGGGAACATGAGGATCTGTGCCTCGACGGAGATTGGAGATGCTGAAGCGATTCAGAGTGGCAAGGTGACTCCGGCTGGTGTTTATGTGGTTCGAGACGAAGTCCTTGGGCTTGAACCACATGTGGGTATGGAGTTTGAGACTGAAACTGCTGCCAAGATATTCTATGAAGAGTATGCTAGTCGTGAGGGTTTCAGCACCAAAGTCTGTCCGGCTGGCCGTTTTAGACCTGATAGTGCTGCCAGACAGTTTGTGTGTACAAAAGAGGGATCGAAAAAGAGGCCTTCTGACGTATGTGAAGCCATGCTGAAGATAGAGTTGAAGAGTAACAAGTGGGCTGTGACGAAATTTGTCAAGGAGCACAACCATGTGCTTGAGAGCTCTAATAAGGTGCACAGTATTCTTCCACGCAGGCATTTTGCCGGTGCTGTTAAGAATGTTGCTGAAACTTATCAATCTGGTGTTATGGTGCCAAGTGGTGTCATGTATGTAACTATGGACAGAAATCACATAGGCCAAACATCTGTGGAAGCAATATCCCCTGTAGAGTGCAGCCGACAGGTCAAAAGCTCAAACTGCATAAACTATGCCATCAAACCTGCTACCCCAAAGAGAACATGGGGCAAAGATGCCCAGAATATGCTGGATTACTTCAAAAAAAGGCAGGCAGAGAACCCTGGGTTCTTTTATGCCATACAACTTGATGAAGATAATCGAATGGCTAATGCATTTTGGGCAGATGCTAGGTCAAGGACAGCTTATTGTCATTTTGGTGATGTGGTTACATTGGACACTTCATACAGAGTGAATCAATTTAGAGTGCCATTTGTTCCCTTCAGTGGAGTGAACCATCATGGTCAAACAATTTTGTTTGGTTGTGCATTGCTTCTAGATGATTCTGAGGCTTCCTTTGTTTGGTTGCTGAGGACATTTGTTACTGCTATGAGTGATCACCCTCCAGTGTCTATTGTTACTGATCAAGACAGAGCCATACAAGCTGCAGTCAGTCAGGTGTTACCAAAGTCCCGCCACTGCATTAGCAAATGGCACATCTTAAGAGAAGGCCAGGAGAAGCTGGCACATGTTTTTCTCCTGCATCCTAATTTTCATGTTGAACTGTACAATTGTATTAATTTGACCGAGACAATAGAGGAATTTGAATCTTCTTGGGCTTTAATCATTGATAAGTACGATCTAAGGAGGAATGATTGGCTGCAGTCACTATATAATGCTAGAAGACAATGGGTACCAGTATATTTTCGAGATTCATTTTTTGCTGCAATTTCTCCCAATCAAGGAGTTGAGTGTTCTTTTTTTGATGGTAATGTAAATCAACAGACTTCATTGCCTATGTTTTTCAGACTGTACGAAACCGCTATGGAGTACTGGTATGAAAAGGAAATAGAAGCAGATTTTGACACGATCTCCAACACACCAGTTTTAAGTACATCATCTCCTATGGAAAAGCAGGCTGCTGACCTTTACACGAGGAAGATCTTTGCAAAATTCCAGGATGAGTTGGTAGAGACTTTTGTATATACCGCAGATAGGATTGATGGTGATGGTACGACAAGCACATACCAAGTTGCGAAATTTGAAGATGACCATAAGGCATACACCGTGACTCTGAACATCTCTGATATGAGGGCAAGCTGTAGCTGCCTAATGTTTGAGTATTCAGGTATACTTTGCAGACACATATTGACCGTTTTTGCAGTAACAAATGTTCTGACCTTACCTCCACATTACATATTGAGGCGTTGGACAAGAAATGCCAAGAGTGTGGTCACGTTGGATGAACCCGATGCAGATCATACACAGAAATCAACGCTGTCAAGGTATAACAGTATATACCAAGAAGCAATTAGATATTCAGAGGAAGGGGCGACAGCATCAGATACCTATACTTCAGCTTTATCTGTTCTAAAAGAAGGGTTGAAGAAGATTGCTGCTGTGAAGAATAATGTTGCAAAGGTTGCACCTCAGACCCCTCAAAAGTCTACTTCTGGTTATGATGTCAAGAAAACTTCTGCAGCTGATACGCCTTTGTTATGGCCTAGACAAGATGAAGTTACCAGACGGTTCAACCTTAATGACTCTGCTATCCTCCCTCATCACGTCAGGAATATGAATCTTCTCTGCATGCCCCCTACATCCATTCAACGGGATGATCCCCCCTCAGACAACACTGTATGCAAGGGAATATTATAAGAATTTTTTTTTAAGAATTTTTTTTACTGATTCTCAATGCATCAACTACTGTGTTCAATTTGACTGATTATGTTCCTTCTGTCCTCATGACCAGGTTGTACTCCCTTGCCTTAAATCAATGACATGGGTCATGGAGAATAAAAATTCAACACCAGCAAATAGAGTAGCTGTAATCAATCTAAAGGTCAGTATATTCTGGTTATTGCTCTCTTGGAACTCTTGAGTCCTCTCATATTTTAAGGTACTAAGATGCTTGCATTGTGATGTTGTAATTTGGTGAAACAGTGAGCAGAAAAGTGGAAAGAGGTCTTTCATACTGGTACCCTTGACTATTCTCTGATACAAAGAAGCAACTTTGCATGTTGTGTCTATTTTTCCTGTCCACATAATATTAGGGCAAGAATTTATATTATTTGCCTTCAATTTAGGAGGAAAAGAAGGATTGCACACTTGCACATACCCCATTGAAAGAAGTCTCCCTTTGAGTATTTTTTAGGATATACTGGGTACCCTCCCACTTCATTGGCTTATGAGCTCTTCATCACAAACAATTGATTTTGGAAGAAAGTGACAAATTGAACTTGCAAGATGGTAACTGGGTGGTTACTCAAGCAAAGCAGTCAACCATTCTGAAATTTTATCGCTGTGTTGGGATGTTTACCAGAAGCTGACTGTTCCCAGCTGGTGAGCTATCGGTTGTTTGCAAAGCTTGGATCGGTAGATAGAACTACTTTATTGCTTACTGATTGTCACTCTAGATGTTCTTAATGAACTGGATGGAAGTGGGATGGGTTTAAAGACTCGAAACTTTCAGTTTATGGGTGGGATGAATCATTTAATTTGACTCTACATATTGTTCCGTTATTTTAGACCGTTTAGGATGGAGGATTTGATCAACCAAAATTAACATTTTAGTTAATCTTTCTATTTTCTAGGTTTGGCAATTTTTTCAAGTTAAAAGAGCAATACAGCAGTTAGTGTATTTTACTGGTTGGAATAATAAGTCATATTTTAAAGCCCTTAAAGTTGGTTTAGTCTTTATTAATCTGAATGAGTTTTCGATCTTGCATTTGACATCATGATCCCATCTCATTTGTGGAAATAAAACTAATCACATTCTCAGAGCTAACATTAACTGTCTTTTTATCCTACTACATTCTACTTATGCAGTTGCAAGATTACAGCAAGAGCCCTGCTCTGGAGTCAGAAGTGAAGTTTCAACTATCCAGAGTTACATTGGAACCTATGCTTAGATCTATGGCAGACATCAGTGAACAGCTGGCCACCCCTGCTAATAGGGTTGCTGTTATCAATTTAAAGGCATGTTTTGTACTATATTTTAGTTTGATCAGAGTATTTTTAACATAGTGATCAAGCATCTTATATTTTGCTTCTTCTGGTCTATTCTTAGACAAAGAAACTAAGAAAGGCTTAGCAAAATAGGACGTTCCTGAATTCATAGGCTGTAGGACGTTTATGAGTTTATAGACTATGCCTGCCCAAACCTTTTGTTTCTTTTGCAGCTGGAAGGTAATTTTTGCTAGGGGTTGGGGTTCCTAGACGTATTTGTAAATGTTGGACTACTAACCTACCTCTTTAGATTATGTCTTTTAGGTTCTGAGTGTCATGGAAAAATGTCATAGTTTTGACCAACCTCTCAAAGATAGTGCTCCTCCCTTTCCATTTTTCTCTACAGAGTCATGTGCGTAGTATGAATTATTTTTTCTGTAAATTAAATTTTCTAGGCTTCAGTATGATTTTATGCAGTATGGCCAATGCTAGATGTGTAAAATATTGAAATGCAAAAGAAAATAAACCAAATTAGAATTCTATGCTAGATGTTGAAAGTAAAAGAGAGATTCTACAACTGATTAAGACCAACAGCAGTATCAGGAGTGTGGAAGAATGCTGACTTTTCAAGCCCAATAACATCTTTGTTAATAACTCTTTTACTGATTTGTAGAGAAGTTACTACTAACGCCTTTCTTAAATACCCAATTGATGGGAGGAACTTCAGTATGAATACCAGACTTCATTTTCCTTTTCTTGGATGATTTTTTGTGGATTTCTAGTGTTGCAAGGTCGCATACATCTTGTTATGCATTAATTAGCTTCAATTGTGCGGCATATGTAGTAGAATTGTTTTATTGTTTTAGGGGGAAAAAAAGCCTCAGTATTTTCGGATTAGGTCCAAATATACTTTGCTTCATGGATGTTTCGGATAGAATTTTCGCTTGATCCATGCTGAATTTTACGGAAATCATAGATTTCTTTTATATGCCAGATTTGTGGTTACTTAGCTTTGTTTGGCTATGCTTCCTCAGAAGTATATGAGTTGTAAGAATACCTTTCCTGCATTGATTAAGAGTAAAGACTGAATCCATTTCTTCATTATAGGATAGCTATTAGACGTGTTGCTGTATGGTTAGATTTTTGGGAAGTTGGGAAGGGTGGTATTAGAAAGATGGATGTCACAGAGATGGATGCATCGGAACACCTACGGAGATACATATGGAAAGAAGATATTTGGAGGAAGGTTATAGTTGAGGGATTGAGGGTACAGTGAGGGAGATTCAATTATGTTGGTTTAGCATATGAGATGGCAACCAAAAGAGAAATGGAGATTTGGGGTTTTGAGGATTGTAGGAGAAGTCAAGGGAGTCAAGAATGATATGAAGTAATAGGATCACTATAGCATAGAGCACGTGATAGAAGGGAATGAAGGGAGAAGATATATGTTGACTAACACTAAAATTGAAATATTGGTTAATGGAGCTGAAGGCTTTGACATTTTTGTATTATACAACAAACATTCACAATTGTTATGTGGTCTTTGGATTTTTAGTTTACTTTGTACCTTTCGAATCTATACAGGAGCTTCCATTGCACTCATTTTCATTCATTGATTACTTTTTTATGTGCCAAGTTAATACAAGATAGATTTTATGCCTGCCAAGTATATAAAGGCTCTTTTGACCTTGTGTTTATTATGCACCTGGACTTTATCCTGCGTGTTGCCTTATGCAGCACATTATTTGATGATAGTTGGGATATGGCTAAAAAAAACATAACAATAAAATTAGAACTACTTGTCAGAAATGTCACGCTCATTCTTATGGGAAAAAATATATCTTTTTCCAAATTTGAGTGGCATAGCCTCTGACCTATATATGGAGATATAGAGAGTTATATTTATGTGAAGTCCTTGTGCATCTTTCTGTACAAACTAGCATCAAACTTCTTAAATTTATCAAGTACTTTCAATGATACTTTATATGTGATTTTATTGCCTGTTCCCACAATTTCAATGCATTTTATTAGTCACCCGACTTTGATTTTGTAATCTTCTTTTTTGATTGATATTGTTCTCTCATTTGATAGCTCGAAGACACTGAGACAATCTCTGGAGAGTCTGAGGTGAAGTTTCAGGTTTCCAGGGATACATTAGGTGCCATGTTGAGATCTATGGCTTATATCCGTGAGCAATTATCAGTTTTGGTAAGTGTTCTTAATCTTGTTATGTGATCTTTCATGCTAATTTTATCGGAACATATTACTCTTGGTACGTGACTAACTTGCAATAAGGCGATACAGCTATGCACCTCCTTTGTTTTTCATTCCTCCTGGTCAAAATCAGTTTCAAACTTCTTGTTTAATGTCATGTACATTAAGTATTTTGATTTTATTGGCATACTTTTGCCTGTCACATCATGTCTATGCAACTTACCTTGTGAGGCAAGATTAAGAGGTGGGAGGAATAGGAAAGAGAGAGAGAGCATTATATAGCTTCACTCTTTTGTCTCAGGCTACCAAATGAATTATAGCAAGGAAGATATTGCTAGGCTGGACCTAAAAACCATAATCTTGTCTATTGTTTGTTTCATGTAATATTACAAATATTATTGATGTATAAATTTTTATGAAAACATTTGCACATTTCAGAGATCATGACATGACCTATCGAAACATTAATATGAGTATTGAACAAGGGGTATCTAGATATGTGTAGGTGTCTAGCATTATTGATTGAGAACAGAAATGAATATATGAATATGATCATTTATCAATTTCCTAATCACCTACTCTATAAAGAACTTTGAATGAACCAGTGAAGAGATGTACTTCTGGTGCTTTGACTTGTGTTTCTGATGTTGTAAATTGTTCACAAAATACTTCATATGACTTTTATTTGTTTCTTCTTTTGAGATAATGCCTTATCTGTGTTTTTTGAGATACGACTTAAAGGAGTATGTTTGCTCTTTATGAGCTAATGCTTTATCTTCGTAAGTTTGTATATATCTTTAATTTTGACTAAAACAATCTCTGCATGTAATATTTTCTTTGACAGGTTGAGCCAGAACAGCCACCAAAAAAACGGCGGAAATAAGGACTAGAGTTTTGTAATTTCAAGTGTAGATTAGGTCGGTCATTTGTGGCATCCATTAGGTGTGAATCTCATTGATTAGTTAGGCTCTCTTTTTTTCTTCCCCTCCTAGTCTGACAATCCAGTCCAAGGCCATAGGTAAATACAACAGTTTGCCATTTGTTGAGCAGTTAAGAGTGGGGGTGAGGAGATGCTAGTTTTGTTTCGTGGTGGGTAAGGCCCTCTCATCACTTTCTTCTGACAGGGTGTTGCAAAGTAGTACATGTTTTCTCTTTACATTACCGTCTGCTCTTATTATTGTTCTTTGGTATTTTTGCGCTCCAAAAAACAGGTAGGGATATTTCAGAATGTTAATCATCGTGAAATATATTGTTGCACTTACTGTTGACTTGAGTAGAAGAAAGATGGCCGCCTCTTCGGGAGTGTCACAAAAAATGGATGATAAGTTGGGAGTTGGGATGACCGGATGAGCGGGGCGTGTCAATGTAGGTCTATATTCTTTCTGTCTTTATTTGTTTGTTGTAATTGATTTGTTTTTCCCTAAAGAAATTTTTTTTTCTGGTTCTCTTATTTCTGCCTTATCTTCACTCATTCTCTTATGTGAAAAAAATGTGGAAAGATAATAATAATAATAATAATAATAATAATAATGTGGGAAAGTTTCCAAAAAATGTAGGAAAAAATTTGGAAACTTAGGGGTTAATAAAAAAAAATATTTGAAAATAATCTTAAAAATAGGGAAAAGCATAGATTTTTTTAGTGGGAAAAATACAGTTTTTGTTAGAAAAAATATATTTCTCACCATTTAAAATAATTATGCATTTGAAGCAACCATTTGAAATAACTCGTTATTTAAATTGTCTATTTCACCTATCACAGTTAGAGTACTATGAACCCTTGATATATTATTTTGATCGTATTGATTGTTGTTTATGTCTTTGAACAGTCTTGTAGTTTCCATGAGGTATCTAATAAGGAGTAGTTTCCATGAGTAACTAAGAAATTTCATCAAAAAGATTCGAAATCTTGAGCCTTTATGTCAAGAGATTTTAAAATTTTTTGGTCGTAAAAAAGTAAAACATCACCCTCATAGTGCTTCCTATAGGTTCTAGGAGACACTAAGAGGTCTTAGGGGTCTAAGGATACTCTAAGTTTCTCTTAATCACCTTCAAATTATCACTTCAACTATATTTCAAAATCCTTGTAATAAGGTTTTAACATGTTTTATAGCCTTTCAAAATCAATAACTCGACAATAAATTATTTCAAACCTTCTCATATAATTCTAGGGCATCAAGTACCCTTATATTTTTATTTTTATTTATTTTTTTGAATAATTTTTGAAAATATCTCAAATAAGGTGTATATCAACCTTTAAAATTTAATCAATTTGGAAAATTTTGGACCTTGTAAAAAAACACTTTAATATACTTCTCATGAATCTTATAGGGTTATAGTAGGAGATAATAGTAATTGACACTATCTATACTGATTCTTTAACACTCATTTTAATTACCAAAACTTTTGTTATTGGGTCTTAAACTTATCTTTATGCATTTACAACCAACTTTAAGACAGTGATTGGTTGTAAACCTCTTTATATGAGCTTAGGAGGCACTCAATATTTTTATTTCAATTTCAAAGAATTTTTAAAATATCTCAAAAAACGTATAATAACTTTCATAATTCGATCATGTTGGACAATTTATACTCGGTGAGAATGTTTTTCACGAGTCCTGGTAGGTCTTAGAAGTGATTAAAATCATCTACTTTGACTCGAAACATACAATTTAACATAACAAAACTCATACAATTGGATTATAAACTTATTTTTAGACTTTTACAAACCAAATTTAAGGGCAATAATTACTTTAAAATCTCCCCATATGACCTTAAAAAGCACCAAATACATTTATTTCAATTTTGAAGACTTTTTTTGTAAATCATAATAGCCTTATTTTAAACTAACCCTAATCATGTAATTATTATATATAGTTTTATATTAATATTGTGTTGATTAAATATGTGGTTAATTTTAAAAAGTATTCTGTGATAAATGAATGATCAAAAGACGTAAGTTAAATCAAGATATTATGTTTAGAAAGATATTTATTGATTTTTATGAATTTAATATCCTAGAAAGAGAAATAACTAATTTACCCTTACTATATTCCTACCGTTTTGGTCTCCAATCCAAGGAAATTACCGATCAGCATCTATCCGGTCCAATTTTGGATCAGTGTACACCCCTTTCTTATATCAGTAGTCATTAAAAGTGATTGAAATCATCTACATTAACTGTAAATATTTATTCAACCAATTATTAAAATTTTTACAATTGAGTCTTAAACTTTTTTAGGCTTTTACCAAACAAATTTAATGCATCCATTACTTTTATTTCGAATTTTGAGACTTTTTGAAAATATCTGAAAAAGGATATATAATAACCTTCATAATTTAATCATATCAGACAACTTCAAACCTGGTGATTTCCCACCTTAATATACTTCCCTTAAGCCTTATAGGATTATAATAGGCCATATAAGTGATTGCAACCAATTACTTCGCCTTTAAACACCCACTTCAACTAATTACCAAAAATCTTACAATTAGGTGCTAAAATAATTTTTAGATCTTATAGACTACATTGAAGGCAATTTTTGTTCCTAATCTCCTAATATAGCTCTAGGAGAAATTTATTACTTTAATTGCAATTTCAAAGACTTTTCAAAAAGATTTCATACGATATATAATAATATTAAAAATTCAATTATTTCGAACAATTCTACCAAGTGATGAAACACCTTAATATACTTTTCATAAGTCTTATGAGGTCATAGACTCATGGTAGACTATATAAATAATTGAAATTATCTATTTTAACTTTAAAGACTCATTTTCAATTGATTACAAAAACTCTAATAATAAGTTCCTAAACTCGTTTTTAGGACTTACATAGCAAATTTTGGCCCTTCACTTAATTGCTCTTTGATGGAGAACAAACCTTTGAATAAAGAAAAAGAATTTGGAGATGGCAGTAACCTGAAAACATGATTGGAAATAAACGAAAAATTTTGGGTTTAAACCTTGCCCCTCCATTGTTAATTTGACAACTCCTGACACAGAAAAGAGAAACATTTGTGTGGCCAGCACAAATCGTGGCAAATAAAGCACAGCTCCGCTTATCAGATGCTTGTAATACACAGGAAAGATCTACGATCCAACTTAAATATTGGATCATTCCAAAAATACGAGTCTCACAGGAAATACAGAACTGAAATTGGATATAACTGGAAACCAAATCTCTTTTTTTTTTTTTGGGGGGGGGGGGGGGGGGGGGGGGGGGGGTGGGGGTGGTAACGGGAAGCCAGATTAATGTTTCCGTTACACTCGATTTATCCAGTCTCAGACAGAGCCTCTTTCCCACAATTTCAAAATAGAAGGTAGGTTTCCCTTTTCCACAACAGACTTCGGAAATCAAATAAGATGCGGAAGTGACAAAATGCCTCCAAAAATGACTACAGCGGTCTCAATTTACACAACTTATCAAATGTTCTGACCAGAATTCGACCTAAATCACGTACAGATAACCCTCACCGATATTTCATGGAAAATGCCTATTTTATCCATCCTGAATACCTGAACTACTGAGCTGAAAGAAGTGTTATGAAAACGCAACAGTCACACTGAATCACCGCCTGATTCTCGAACCTCAGCAAAAGTAAGATCAAACAGTGAGCGCACCACAAACTTTTCAAGTTGCAAGTTAATGATGTCATTAACCTCATAAACTTCGGTAGTCGATCACAGTTACTTCATCTTCTGGAGCATCCAAATCTTGGTAGCTGCATCAATATCATTTTAAAAAAAGAAATGTCACAAAGTTCACAAACAGTGAGATTAATCCTACAAATTGGAAGATACCCAAATTAAAGAACAGTACAGATCTTTACGTGTACTGTATATGACAAGGGCTAGCAGACCACAAGTAAGAATAAACATGACCTCACGAGTAACTCTTAAGACCTACTCATGTACAAGTATTTTAGGTTAAGATCACGTTCTAATATATATGCCATTAATGCTTTCTCAGGAAAGAATTTCTGCCGAAGATGACAGCACAACTAATACACATTACACGAAAGCATGCCCTTCTTTCAAATTCAAGCCATTATTCAAAAGCGGATGCCTCAACACTGAAGAACATCAAGAGCATTCACACTAGTGATAGATTCAGCAAAGACTCAGCCAAGCTAACAATGATAAAACCTATTTCAGTCAAGGATTGGTGAGAAGAAGATTAAAATAGAGGAACCATAAGCCTCATAATGTCTCCTCAAAGAAAAACTTCAAGCCAAGGGTGGTAGAATAATTACCTTCGCAGACGCCTAGGATCCTGCCGGAAAGAAGGTGGTAGAATAATTGGAGGTGCACCCATCCCATTTCTCCCTGGCCCTTCAAAAGGAGGGGGTCCACCCTGCTCCCGCAGCATTCGCATGGCAACTTCAGGAGGGGCTGGCACAAAAGGTCCCAATGGACTGTATTCACAAACTCGACTATTAATGCTGACATCACAGACATGCTCCAAAAAGGATTATGCTCATTAATTTCACACACAAAGAGAGAAACTAGAGAACCCATACATACCCAGCACCAGGAACAGGCATCAATACAGGTGGGGGTGCAATATCAGTGCCAAAGGGAGTAACATGCATGCCTTGTCCACCAAAATTATCAAAAATCGGTTCATCTGAGTTGCCCTTGTCCAGACCATCTTTGTTGGGTGGGAAATCAGCCTGAAGATTCTCTGGTCTTTCAAATCTCTCACCACCATTTCGGTCTCTTTCTCTACGGTTGCCTCGGTCATCTTTCAATCGGTTGTCTGCACCAGGTCTTCGTCTCTGGAGCTTGTCCTTCTACAAGAAGCAAAGAAAACTTTAAAAAAATCAGTAAAGGCTAGGCATAAAAGGGTACTAAGAACTGTATCACTTGTGGAAGCTGTTATGTGAGGCAAACAAAGCAAAAGGAATATTTCAGGACCAATCTGCTTGACAGAGCAATGAAGTAAAAAAAAAAAAAAGGTTGATCAAGCTCCAAAGAAACAACTCACAAGGTCTAACATTCTAGAAAAAATATTGTGCTTAACTGCTTATGCTTCACCTACGACTTATTACTGTTATGGGCAAAGGTTACCTTATTAAATTTACAGGAAAAAGGTATAGACCACATGCATCATAATTAACTCCATGGAACATACCGGTACAAATTGCTGCATGACAGGTTGCCCACCAGGGGCATCTGGGTCACTGCAGAAAGAAACATTGCATTCTATTCAGAAATCCTGCAATCAATATTAACACGTGAAAGAAGAACAATAGCAAGACATACTTCATATAGTTCTGGAAGTAAATATCCTCTCGTACTTTGGATGTAACATCCATTGAGAGTTCTGGGTGTTTAAGTTTCAAATGCTTGTGAACATATTCAGCAGCATGGAAGAGCTTTGTGCAACTCTTGGCACCACAACCATACTTCCACCCATACTTTTCATCCCTAATTTTTCTTACAAAGGGATCCAAAGCTTCAACAGCAGCAGCATCTATCTTCTCCTTTGCAGTCATAACCTCAAGTGGATCCGGGCTTTGCAACCTCTCCTGCCAATGTGAATCAAGCTTCTTTTCCCATTCCGCAACACTACTGGAAACATCAGAGTTCTTTCCCTCAGTTCTCACATGCCGGAAGCCCTTAGGTTCAGCTGTTTCAATCATCCCATAATAATCTACCCCATGAACACGCCACAGGTAAGTTGCAAGAGTATCTAGAAGCTCGACTCCCTCGAGGCCCTTAACAGTAGTTAATCCACGTATAATAATAATAGGACCGATTGACCCGCTATGTAATCTATCTCTACTCATCTTGTCGGTGTCATCTTTGGATAAGATATTGTCCTCAATTCCCTTTTCAGAGTCAAGTTTGGTGACAAGTGCTTGAGCTAGTTCAATGTCAAGTTGAATTCGCCTGGGCTCAGAACTAACAGGATGAGCCTTAGGAGCAGCTGAAATGTCACCTTCCTTTGCTTGGGCTCGACCATGCCGCCTCTGTTTACCATTAACATCTGTCTCATCTTCAGAGTTAGGTTCACTAGTCTGACCTGATTTATTTACAGTTAAGGCATTTGCTCCTGGACCCCTGAAAAAGAGTATTGGCAAATAGTAAGTATCTGATTGCAGTATAAAAGTATCTAATTCTGCTAGTCACTAAGTATTGACCAAGTGAAAAGAATGGAGATCTCACATATCAAGGCTCCCACTGTGCAAGTCCAACAAAAAATCCTTCGCAACTTTACGTGCAAGTTCATTTCTCCTAGAACAATTAGTATGAATGTCAGAGGCTTAGAGATAACATTCAAGCAACTCAGAAAACAATACATATGTTTTACACACCAATCACCATTATCAGAATGGTACAAAACTACACGTTGGAACAAAAAATTAATGAAAGAGCAAGCAGTGGCAGCCTCTGAACACCAAGCTCCAGAAAGAAATGCAGCATACCTTTCAATGACAGTCAATAAATTTGTGGGATGATATTTATTCTTCAACCTGAGTGGGAAATTAGAGTTCAATCAGCAAATTACAAACTAATATCAATATCACCTCTAAGAAGTTAGAAAAATGAGTACCAATCTTCATCTTTGTGAGCCTCAAAGTACGCACGCTTCTGAGTAGAAATATACTCTGACTTGTATTCTTGGTACCTGGATATCATCAAATGGCATGCCATGTAACATCAGGTACAAAACTAATGTCAATGTCTTAATTTCGGTTAGACAAAAACACAAACTAGGGCTTCTTCGTACCTACGCTCAGCTTCAGCTGGTACAACATCGTCATCAAGTTCCTGAATAAATTGCTTGTAGGTCATCAAACCTTCTCTGAAAAATGATAAATAACCATTTATCATAATTAATGAAGAAATATAGCCTAATGTAACAATTGATTAACCCCTACAACGCTGCAGCTAGAACAAGACACTTCAACAACCTAAATTTAAAAAAAGGCAGTCTTGCATTGGACTATCCCACGATTAAAACATTGACAGCCCCTTCAACATTGCAAAGTCGTTAGTTGGGTGTCATTAAAGAAGTAACCACTGTGAACCCATAACTACAACCAGAATGATACTCTTAACACATCTGTGATAAGGGAAAAGACAGGACAAATAAACATTATCACAATCAGACCATACAACCACTAAGTAGACACATTAACTTCAGAAGGCTGAAAGAACGAGAAACAATGCAGATGAATGACGAATATGGTGCATATTGATATAAGCAGAGGACAATAATCACAAAACACAACTCCCATCGGAACAAAGACAGCCAAATGCAATCTTATACTACTAAATTGATTTCTGACTAGGTTTCTGATAGGACTCACATCAGGCCACCGGTGACTATAACTTACAGGAGGAGGAGGGGACGTGCAGAGCAGAGGTTGGCAGAGCAGGATGAGGCACAAGTTGGCGCTTGAGGGGTGCATGGCAAGAATAAAGCAGTAAGGAGGTGCAACGCATGGCTGAACAACTTTTATACTATAAATAGAATGTTGTAATTACTATGACAGAATATTATATAGTTTGTTACAAAATGGTTGTTACAAAGTGGTTATGAAAAGCAGTATAGGAAGGAGAATATTGTAAGCAAGCATTATCAGATTATTACACAAAAGTATTTTCTCTCTTGGAGACCCTCATACTTCTCGAATTGTGGGATTCTCTGTCTCTCTTTTTCTCTTGTTTTTTCCCGTTATCTGCCACACCAACATCCCACAGCCACGCTCTTATCAGTTTCCTATAAGCTATTTCCCTCTTTCCCTTTCCAAGAAAAAATAAGATTGTGCAAACTGGGTCGAACCCCACCCCACAGAGAGGGAGAGAGACCATAAGATATTAACTGGCAAACAACCATAATATTTCAGCAGAGATCAATAGGACAAATCCCACCTTTAGATTTCAATCAAAACCAATGTTTGTGAAAAATGTACGAGAAAATGAGGTTTCAAACTTTACTTGTAAAAGGCTTCAAAAACATAATTAAAAAAAAAAAAAGCCCTAAAATACGTTGATAGCAGGTTAGCTGAGAACAAAGCAGTACATAAGAAAGAAAAACAAAAGCTGCATATAAGCCAGCCTGAACATCCCTGTCTTAAAATCATGTACTTTTTACCCTTGTATTGCAGAACATAGACGAAGGCATGCATATGATCAATGACATTTTATCACCCAAATTTCCAATAGAAGCGTTACCTAGAGAAGATTGTCACCTCTTCCCCACATACTTGTCAACTAATATTTGGTGCTAGCCGTAAAATAGAAATTCTGTGACAACATTCATAACATACCCGAGTTCTTTACTAATAGCTGAAACTTAGGTCTTGCATTCACCAAGTTACCATCACTTAGAAGGCAATATTACAAATTTACAATTCCAAGGGAGTCAAAGGTCCACTCTTCATGGGATTCCAGATAGACAAAAAAAAATGGCTAATCAACTTGCCTGAAATTCTTTAACTGTGAAATAGACATTGGAGTAGATTAGCTCAACAACTACCCACCTGGAAGGCTGGAACTGTGGAACATACAGAAGTTCAAGCAGACATTGCCCACTACATTATAGAGTATTATCAAAGGCTTTCCAACTTGAACAGGTTTACTATAGCCATGTGGTGAATAGGGATCACATTGAGAAAACCCCATAAAATACCTGACTAATATACCATCATACATGTCAAAGAAATCAGGATAAATTTAAATTTAAAAAAGGGTTCAAATACTATTTACAAGTTCTAAAGCACCAAGGAATGAAACACATATGTAAATGAGAAGCAATAATATTGACATAAATAATTATCACACGCTAAAATACTAACCTCTGAGCATTCCCTGCATTTGATGAGTCACCATAACCCCCTCGTCCAGCCTCCCAATCTGGCAACAAATGAATAATAGTATATTCAGCAATAAGAATAAGTACATGAAGGCAATGGCCAAAAAATTGCGTGATAAAACTAAAAGAGTCATTACCAGGCATGCATTTGGAGCTTAAAATTAATAAGGATTATGCCTGAACAAGAAATCTGGCTGCAGACAAGGGTGGGAATAAAATAGGAGGAGAAGTGGGAAAAGGTTTAAAAAAGAAAAGGGCAAGATGGGTCATTAACCGGGACAGCAAAACTAAGCAATCACCACAAACTGAAACAGAAACTTCTGGCCCACTCACATTGGTCATACCTGCAGCCAATTTTTTACAATCACTTGAGTAAATAGGGAACTTTGATTGTATATCACCAAGAAGAATGACTATATCATCTAGGCAATCTGGACTCAGCTTGGAAAAATAGTATCACAAATGGTTGAAGAAGAAAACCTCAATCCAACCATTTAAAACACTATTTCTTCAAGAACTGTCCTAGCCCAAATATCATAAGATATCCTCATAGGTTTCATAACAAATCAGCGCCAAAATTCAACAAGTGTAGAGCTATGTTCTAAGAGTCAGTAGCAAGAGGCAAACTTGTCTCCAACCAAATGCAGTCCAGCAATATTTGACTAGGGTAATAAGGGCTGGCAATACCATCACATATAAAATACAAAAATTTTGAAGCCAAGCTCAACAGCCAGGAACAGCATTAAATCAAAAATCTATTTCTTGGCCTCTTCGAAGGTGGCAGTGTTCATAAAATATATGCACTTGATGACCCAATGAAAGTGGTCCTAATGTCGTACAATACTTCAATAAAATAATAGCAGGCAGCCTTCCATAGATGAAGTGCATCCCAAAAAAAATCAGGGTTTGTAGAAGGGTAAAATTTTCACTTCCTCATGCCATAAGCAAACATTGTACCCCATTCATACTTAACAAAAATAAACAGTAAATCGTCAGATGTAATAGAAAGACCAACTAGCTACAAATTTAAGGTCGTTATCCATGAAAAGAGAATTCTTCCAAAAAGCAACGCTTGGCTAAAATAACAACAAATGATAGGAAAAGACAACCATCCTAATTAAATATAATTAAGGCCTTCAAAGAGTACTATATATTTTGCTTTTTAGAAGAAAAGTAATAATAAGTATTAGGCTCCTAAGAAGAACAGTTCATATTTTATAGTATTCTTTGCTCTTCACAAGCTTATTTCGGAGGAAAATGAAAAAACTACAAATCAAATCCAAGCACCTCCATGAAGATCAAACACTTAGTTCTGATAATTAGGAAAAACCAAAATTAACCTCAAACAAGCATCCCCAAGGGAAGCTAAACTAACTTGAGAAAAAACAATGTCGTATCTCAAAACTATGAAGAGCCATGAAGCAGATAATTACCAGATGGACCACCAGGATAGCCGCCACCAGAACGAAATCGACCATGTGGCCTATCATCACCATAACCTAGCCTGCCTCCCATTTCCCGATCATACCCACCAGGGTGATCATAGCCAAACCTGTAAAAAAAATGGCCTATAAATAACATTATTGAGACTTGATGATAGCCTGATACTAAAATAAAGTAAATATACAGTATCAGTTAACAGGAAAACAATATTAGAAAAAGCAATAGAAAATCAAATAAATACAGCCACTCATTGCAAAATAGAAAGAGATGTGCATATGTAGCCAACAGCTGCAAAACCTAACATGCACTCTTCTAGAAACTTTTGAAAAAGGATAATTTTTCTAGCAATCCCTATAACTTACCCCAGTAATAGCCAGCACTCCAGCAACAGAAAGAAACAATTACGGTTAACTTAAGCTCGTGATAAAATCAACAGTTGTGAGGAGATGGCCAGGGAGTATGCCAAATCACAAATTCTACTAGGTAGATCAGTTGTTGAGTTGATATGAGTTTTTTATACATGACAATGAAAATCATGCTCCCCCACCCCCGCCCTCTAAAGAGACAAACTCTCTTTATAATTCAATAGCTACTAAATGAGTTGTATACAAGAATGAAATTCAAGCTACCCAGCCCTTTCCCTACAAAGACAAACCCCGACTTTACTAAGCAACTCAACGGACCCCTAGTTCATACGCTTCAAGCAAGTAGCCAAAGCTACTACTGATTCATGACTATCCCCAATCGATTCCAGCAGGTTACGAAACTTATCTAAAACTCCTTTCAGTTACAGATGGCAACTCATTAATCGACTGTCAAAATCATACAATTGAATCAAAATCAAACATGACAATATCCAAACTTCCACTTGGTGATCTAATTCAACCAAAAACCTCATGATCACGCACGTAATTAAATAATCGGGTAATTTGAAATCTTTTCACCAGGCGTCACTCGTCAATCAAAATTCTAATCCAGAAAGGATGAAAACTCAACACTAAAATCAAAATTCATCCAATTACAATGAAATTTACCCTATAAGTTACCCCCAATCAGCTGCAATGTTCAATAAAACAGATCGAAAAGAGCGAACCTTCGATCACCGGGACCGTAACCGCCACCGCCACGGGGACTCCCTCTTCTACCATCATAACCACCACCGTCATCTCTCCTAGAACGCTTAAACGGAGGATAATGAGGAGGAGATCGACGCGGAGGAGGCGAATAATTATTGCGACGATTGTCTCGGTAAGGAGGAGGAGGAGGAGGGCTAGGGCTAAGACCTCTACTTCGCTTATTGTAATCTCTGTCTCTCTCTCCTCCACCGCCTCCTCCTCGATTGTTGCGATCGTAGTAGCGATTGGGAGGAGGACGATCGGAATCTCTGTCGTCGCGTCTCTCTCTGGAGTCACGATCTCGGCGGCGGTGTGGTTGTGGTGGCGGAGGAGGAGGGGAGGAGTCGGCGGGAGGGTCGTCAGGCTTGTCCTTGTTGCGACGGCGATTGTCGATGGATTCGACGGGAATGTTCATGACTTCCGCCATTGGTGAAGAAAAATCGGGGAACCGAAAGGAGACGAAACCCTAAGAGAGAGAGAAAAGTGTAGGGATTTAGAGATGAGAAGAAAGAGTGAAGAAAGAGTGAAGAAAGTGAAGTTGGGGTTGGGGATGACGCGGACGACGAAAAGAGAGCGCAATAATCCGAATTCTCAAAGTAGGTATCGACTATCGAGGGAACTAAAAATTAAGGGTCCAAGTATGAGACTTCGGGTCGGTGACTCGGTGTTTGTATGGAGGGGTTGTATTTCGAATTGTTGATGTTCTTTTATCAATGTTAAGCTGAACATTCTTAAATGGTTATGGTTGATCCACTTGATTGCATGGAGAGTCTATTTCAATCCACATAAATATGACAAATCATAACTCGATTGAAGGACGGAAGCCATGGAAAGACATGCTGACCGACCAACCGGTGGGTTAAGAGCACTATGACTTGGATAGTTGGTCAAGATCAAGAGAAAAGGAGTGAGTCTTCTTCTTTCCCCGTCTATTTTGCTAAAAATAGAGTAACGGGGGTCATTGCAGTCACCCTCGGGGTTCTTCGCACCTGGGTAGTACCAGGACCCCCGCAGATCAATCCAGAATTCTTTGCCTTCATTTTCGGGTCAAATAGGAAGAACTAGAAGATTCCATCTCTGAAAGCGCCTCCAGGAGACTGGACTCCACCAAGGGGTTCGGTTCTTTCTCTCACGTAATTTCGCCCGCTTGTTCCACTTCCGTGCCGGAGGAGATGGGATTCTGGCATAAAAGTTCCAATTTGAGCGAGAGCCCGAACGGGGGACTCAGAGCAAGGAAGGTTGGAGCCGATACAGGTGAATGACAAAAAAGGTTGATCTTACGAGGGCGAGTGACTCGTAAAGCCATTTAATTGAATTTTATCAACATGGCTGCTTTTGTGTCTAACAACTCACTAGACTTGACTTTTTCTTCTACCCTTTCTCCTACGAAGTTTGACGAAGTTGTGCCCAAATGGCCAGCCTCTATCAGAGAAAGCCATTCTTGCACACTTTTCGGAAAATTCCATAACCCCAGGACACTAAATCAAGATCTATTCGGGGCAAAAGCACCCGAAACGCAAGAACGATCTGACTAGAAAGTCATTCAAAACTTGATCGATGAGATGGCACTCCGCCCTAAAAAGGAATGAGCTTTCAAAGGTAAAAATAACTTACATGCTTGAAAAAAGAAGAGAGATTCCAGGCGGTCTCGAAAGATTTATGGTCAGACACAATTGTATGAGCTAAACCTAAAATGGATGGTATAATTCAATTTGCACTCTCAATTATATATACTTAGAATATCCCTTAAATTTGCGTAAGGAACACAAATTATCAGAATAGTGTGCTATACATGAAATGTTAATCATCTAATAAAATGGACATAACATGTTATTTGTTTAGTCCATTTCAACTCGTTGGGTTTAAGAAATTTTAAGTTTTCTATGTTATGTTTTTTAAAACACGCACTTTGCAAACAGGAAATCGTAAAAAACTGACATAATACGAGAAATAAAAAAAATACAAACTATTTAAACTCTTAGCGATGAGAAATAAATTTCATAAATTATTTGAATTTATTTTCCAGTGTAAAAAAAGAATATTATTTATTTTCAAGTTTTATAAACAATGAAAATTATAGTGGATAAACATATGTACTTGATTGTAATGCAAACTTAGTGTATATAAAACAAGATATGAATTAATGGAGATATCAATGATTACACTTTATCTATAAATCAAAACATCTATTTTGAATAACAAACCAAATCGATTTTGTAATACTCGTATTTGTTTAAAAGCTACGTTTTGACTATGTTCATCTCTAACACCTAATTTGAGAGAATTCACATGGTCATGAATATTAAATAAACAAATTGGAATATAAGTTTTTATGAACAATTGTATCATTTATATTAAGAAGAAAATGTTAAAGATGAATGTGGTTCAATTGTTTTGTTTAAAAAAAATAGTTCAATTGTTTTCATAAGAGTGGGATTGGGACACATGTATTTTTCTAGCAAGTAAGTTAACTTAAAAAATTTTGTCTGAATCTATTTGAATTTGGACAAAAACATAATATATATATATACACACACGCTCGTAGTATATTTTAAGTTGATAACACATGATCTATAATAAAACATCCCAACCCGGTCCAATCTAAAATTCAACACAGAATACTGATGCATGTCCTTATTCAGGTCCGAATTAAACCCGGCCCGACAAATGCGACAGCTTAATAGTTACTAGGCCGATGAAAAGCCCAAACGAGAGTGAAACCTCATTATAACTTTATAAGAAAAAAAAGGGGGCTCGTCGCACAACGCGGCATACCAAAAGAATCCTCCTTTATATAAGAAGAAATAGCACTAAACCCTAGTCCCTTTCCTTCATTCTCAAAGGCAGCCGCAATTCCTCTTCGTGTGAAGCTCTCCCCCTCATCACTCATCGTTCTACGCTCCTATGGCCCCCTCCAAGAAGACGGTAATCTTCCCCTTTCTCTAGTCATTTCCTGTCAACTTGTGATTCATTTTATTACATTTTCTCAGTTTCATAGAATATATATTGAATCTTGGGTGTTTGGAATCTTGCAGAAGAAGACACATGAGAGCATCAACAATAGGTTGGCTCTTGTTATGAAGAGTGGAAAGTTCACTCTCGGTTACAAGACCGTCCTCAAAACCCTCCGATCTTCCAAAGGTTTTCATTTTTATTTACTTTGCTACTCATTTAATCTTATCAAAATTGGGTTCATTCTTCGATTTCATGAATGCTTTAGCTTTTTTTATTTTGATGGGCATGATTTATGTGATTTTTATGGTCTTCTCAACTTAATTGTGCTGGTTTAAGGTTGTGTTTGCATTAATATAATTACTTTATATTTGGGAGTTGTATATTGATGTGGTTGTTGGTCCTCCAAAGATCATTTTTTTCCGAATAATGGTGACTTGTTGTGTTGCATTCGACAGTTAACTTAGTGCTTCGCTAACCCTGTCGGTTTACTCTAAATTATGGGTGTTTCATTAGAACTGTTAGTTAAGAATGTATTATTTCTGGTGCTTTCTACAAAATGAACCCAATTAGTATGTGTGTCATTAGATTGTACGTGGTAGTTATGTTCTTTGTTGATTGGTTCTGTGTGGTTTATGAAATTCCCTGCTTAGAAGATTTTAATGTTGTATACGTTGATGCGAAATGTATAAAAGTCATATGTTTTGTTTGTGTTGTTTTATTCGTAATGTTGGATTTGATTGTTTCTACATGCTGCCTATCTACACTGTGTGATATAGTTTTGGTTTATTGAATTGGATTGTGTGGTAGACTGGTTTCATAAGGTGCACGGGTCTTTTTTCATTTGTCTTGTTTTTATGAATAGCTTGAAATGAATGCTAAGATATTTTTTTTGGTTATTAGCCAAGCTGATCATCATCTCTAACAACTGCCCACCCCTAAGGAAGTCTGAGATTGAGTACTATGCTATGTTGGCTAAGGTTGGAGTTCACCATTACAATGGAAGTAAGTATATATATCTTGGTTTCTTATGTTTTTTCAGTTAATTCTGGTGCAATTCAGTTAATTATGTACTATTCTTGTCCATGCGGCTATAGGCTAACTTATTTATGTTCGCTTTTATTTTACACTCAGCATTTTGCATTTCCTATTGTTTTTCACTTTTGCATTTCCAATTTTCAAGCTAGCACTGATGTTTAGACTTGTGTTTCTCTTAATTATAGTTTTCAAGGAAGCCCTATATCTTGAATTTGACTAGGACAATGGTGTTTATATCGATTCATGATGTTAACATAGGTTCCTTTGCTTTGTAGACAATGTTGATCTTGGAACAGCTTGTGGAAAGTACTACAGGGTGTGCTGCCTCAGTATTATTGACCCAGGTGACTCAGATATCATCAAGAGCATGCCTGGAGACCACTAAATATGCAACCTTTAGGGGGATTTATTTGGATTCCTTGCAGAAAGCAGTTTTGAGTGTGTCACTACTCTTAGGAACTTTTTGTTGTTTCGGTCTTTCAGACTCGCTTCTTTGTAGACATACATTTTGTGTTTAAATCAGTCAAATGAGATGTGACTTCAATTGATTCATGTATTCTGTTTAAACCTAGATGCGGTTGAATGCAGGTTATCTTGCGCACTTGTAATATCGGTATTATTGTGGGAGTCTGTTTACTGTTGCCTTGTCCAATAGTAACAAGGGCTTTATAAATCTGTCCAAGGTTGCAAATAAGATCTTGCACTCGCGTGCACGATGGATGCACGATGCGAATCGTGCACCCGGGACAATTTCACTGGCCATTTGTTAAACCTTACTGAACATTTCCTTTATTTTACTGATCATTTATTAAACATCAATGATCATTTGCCCAAGGAACATGTCTTTCATTTCAACGATTATTTGCCCAATGAACATGTCATTTATTTCAATGTCCATTTACTAAATCTCAGTGAACATTTGATAAATTTCACTGAACATTAAATAAAATCAACATTTAATTAAATCTACTAAATTATGTTGTGTTTTTCACTGGGTGCATGATGTGTATCATGTACTCGGGTGTAAGGTTTATATTCTGGTCCAAGGTACCATTTTCACGGTATTAGGCTTGTGCATTGGGTTGGGTCAGGATTGTAGTGGGTTATAGATCTTATGCAATGAATTGGGCCAAAATAAATAATAAACATGTCAGGCCTCTCTAAAGAGATTTTTGTTTATATTTCTCCTTCAATTTTTTGGTTGTGGATCGTTGGCTTAAATTAGAAGTATTAAGTACAAAAACTCAATAATATTTGACAAAATGACTCAATTAAATTTATAAATTGATTTAGACTTTTTTATGAAGGGCAATCAAGAGTTGATTTTTATTACAACTAATAAATGATTAGAATCTTTTAAAAATTGACATTGCAAATTGATAAAATTTATCCGAAAAAGGACAGATTGGCAACGATGTTCTTGGGGAAGCGAGGAGGTGGAGTTCAATTACATGTTATTAATGGACGATTTCGTAAACTTAGGTAACTAAAAGTCTAACCCACTACTTCCATTGCTGCTGCATTGTTGACATTTTGAACTTTGGATTATGATATTCATGATTCTTGGGATATTGTGATTCTTATTTATAGTTAGATGAAAATATTAAATGGGTCCCATAGTAGCTCAATGGTCTAATGGATCTAGTCAAATATAACCTGACCGATTAAAATTTAACTTTGATCCTAACCTGATGATGCAATGCACAAGTGACACACCTAGCAGTGAGTGTTCATTTGTTGAAGGTGAGGATGCTGACGAGGATTTTTCTATTCTCCTTTCCAAACTCCCAAAAAGAGATTTGCATTCCCTTTTCACAACTAGAGATGGCAACGGGTATTGGACCCGATCCGAATTCGTGGATTCATATCCATTTTTATGGATATGGGTCTTCAAAATTTAGACCCGACGGATCCGGGTCGGATCTGGGTCCTATGACTAAAAAGCGGATTCGGGTACCCGTTTTGAACCCGTCTTGAAATATTTTTCGTGATACTAATATATTTACAAACTAGTAACCAACAAAGAAAGGAGAGAATGATAGTGAGATAAAGTTCGACCGTTAGTAAGAAGTTTTCAAATTAGGTCGATTTGAATATCTATTAAAATAGAAAGAAAAATTGATTTTGATAATATTTTTTTAATTTGTCTAATTTGAAATACTGTAATTTGCTTTATAATTCGATCTGAAAAATAAAGTTCTTTTCTCATTAATGTCTAGGCAAATGTTCTAATGTGTATAATAATGTCCATAATTTCAATTACAAATTCATTTTTCTAGTTACGGAGTATTATAAACAATAATATAATAGCACAAAAAATGTCTTCCTACCCAAACTATCCCTTATGGTGGTAAATACACCTAAATATACAAGATCCGTTTCGGATCCGTTTTGGACCCGGATCCGTTGAATCTAGATCTTTACTTTTCATAATCTGGATCTGGATCCATCCTTGAAAAACGGATCTAGATCTGGATCCATCCTTGAAAAACGGATCTAGATCTGGATCCATCCTTGAAAAACGGATCTAGATCAGGATCTATAAGGACCCGGTCTAGATCCGGTACGTTGCCATCCCTATTCACGACACAGGTGGGTTTTTGTCTACTTATCTTTCCTTTTCTTGATTTCTCCTAATGTTAACCGAGTCTCTATTTTACCAGAGATTTTCCAAGCCTCGATTTATCAAAGTAATGTTGATATTCATTTAGTTAATGAAGATATTACATTTTTACCGTCAAAACATTACTTAAATTATATAGTATAATTCACCTACATAATAAATCAGTAATTCAGTATCGTCCTCACAAACAATAAAAACTGTATCTTTTTAAAAATTATCAGCTAGCTCATCTAGCTGGATCATCCAACTCGTTCAAGGTCTAGTCGCTTGAAATTTCAACAAAGAAAAGTGCAGAAACAAAGACAAGGAGAGTGCAGGCTACTGAGGGAAACAGGATAGTTGATCTGAAATGTCAGTTTACACGCTCAGTGTTTCTTCTTATACAAACAGTTTATGTTTCGTTTATCTGTCTAACAAATAAACAAATATTTTCACAATGAAGAGCAAATTAAAGATTCAGAATCTTTCTGGACAGATGCTCTTTCGCTCCATCATGATCATGATGATTATGACCATGATCATGAAAAATGAGGGTTAAGATTCCTACCAAACACAGAACAGAACCAACAAGAAGCTTGTCATACCGCTCTACCCAGTGAAATTTCAGCTGACTTGCACCATAGAAGGAGAGAGCTACCAAAGTGGTCATCACGGTGATAGTGCTGCACAAACATCATTAGCCAATAAGCACAAGCATCAGATGTCTTAAACTCCATCCTAAAATTTGACAGGTTTCTATAGGGTCTCGTACTACAACTTATACTGAACATCTTTACCATCCATGTCCTATTAAAGAAAAGGTGACAACATATTTGGGGCATCTAAAACAATGGTTGCAAGTTAAAGTGACTATTGATTCCAGATGGATGATGTATACAAGATTAAAAAGACATGACAATGATGAATAATAGTTCAAGGCCACTTACTACTAGATTATTGATCTTGGTTTGTCAGACTAAAGAGGCCCCATATACTAATCAAAAATAGGCATTATACCTGAATAACAGCACTATGATGGCTAGGATCATCATGGAGGATGAATTGCCGACAGCCAGAAACACAGGAAGTGTGGTTGCACAAGGTGACAATGCAGGCACTAAGATAAGTCCAGCAACAGCCATTTTCTCCATGGGTTGATGGTGAGAATGGCTATGACCACCTTTTCCAAATAGATACAACAAGATGTAACTTCCGCCAAGAATCACAAGTAGTAGAGAAGCAAGCTTGTGCACAGTTTCTTCCCCGGCAATGGTATTGGCCATAGTCACAGCTGTGATGCCAAGAAGTGCAGTAGATATCACATGCAAACATGCTCCAAATACAGCTGCATGAAGAGAAAGCCAACTGCAATTAACTTCTAGTAATCAAAGACCCATACAATATTTAACACTATTAAAGCCTACTTGGTCTAGATGACATGGCAGCAAATGATCAATAGTATAATGACATATACGAGCGACACCTTTGATGCCTGAAAATCTGAAATAGGTCTTTTTTACTTGTAAAAAAAATTGGCTGGCCAAAGATTATGGGCTAATTCAAAAGTAGTAGAACAGTAATCTACTTGCAGACAATTAACAGTAGCAGTTAAAGTATGATCACCCTCAAAACCAGGAACCAAGCATCTGGACACTACACTAGTTTAAGACTTTAAACCTTTTATACTTGGTTATAGGAAGACTGGGATGACTTTACCTTCACTTGAAAGTTGGATGATGATTTCTTTCTCTCCATTGTCTTGCTTTATACAAAATTCTCCTGTGCATTGCACTCCCCTTCCAACGCCAAAATCCAAGTGAAGGTTAAGCATATCTTGCCTCCTGGTCTAGAACCAACTGGACTCAACATATTAAGAACTTTGCCAATATTTTCATATTTTTCTTTCTCTTCGAGTCTTGAACATTATAAATGCAATATAGCAGCCAACTATAGCCAAGTTGGATTCGAAAATCCAGATCAGAAGGTTGATACAGTACGTACAATGGCATGTCCTACCCAGGAACCCAAGAAGCCTATTGCAAATCCATCAACCTTAATTTTGCATCACACCAAATCTCCAATACTGACTCTTCTAAGTAAAACCTACCAACCCTTTTTTTGGCAGAAAGAAAGTACATAAAGATGAAAGCTTCTTATACTTCTTCAAGCTCATCCTACTTCCTTTTAAAACCTTCATCCAAAAGAGGCCTCTTATAGTGACTCTTGCAAAATATTAAAACCTTCATACAAAAGAGGCCTCTTATACTTCTTCAAGCCCATCCTTCTTCATTTTACTCGGCCTTCTTGAAAGCTTCATCACACTAAATGGGTCCAGCTGATATTATGGAATATGATGCAACCAAAGCATACAAATATACAACCATTACAATGATCACAAATAAGAAGATTATCCTTCCTTCTCCATGAAATTTATGATTCTATGAATTGATGATCAAGTCCTGTTATATGTTCACTTCAGCAATCACTGCCTCTGGATTTCTACCCTTAAAATAAATATAACGCCATTTTTAGTCAACCACATGCTCTGGAAAGTAACAAAGACGGACATATTCACCATATCACCAAGAGCATCGATAAGGAGAATAAATGTACAAAGCAATCCTTCAACTTAATGTATATTAACATTAGAATTCATCCTCAATCCTAACCTACAGACATCCCAAATTCTTTTATTCCCTTGATATTCCCAGTGCAGTCAATCCAGGGCTCATCCCCTTTGTTGAGATATGATCAGTAACATCTTTCTATTTAAATAGTTCTTTTGTCAGTTCCAATAAATATAAACTGTAATTACTCTGATTCTTCTCTCCAAAATCTTTCACAATGGAAATAATTGACATAGCCAAAACACCATAAATATCTCTACAAATGGCTAGATAGCACTGAATATGGTTATAAACAGAAACTCCTATTACATATACTAGCCATTGTTTCCCCTCTTCAAGTACAATGATCATCTTGCCTAAACAAAAGGATCCCCATAAAAAAATCTTATCACCCACTTCCTTAGAAAACTATGACCTCACCATTCTTAGACATTAGATCACACATTTAAGGAATATAATCATTAATAATCCTCAATCAACTTCTACTTCCATACATCGGGCCCTTCATAACAGAATTACACCTTAAACGATTCCCCTGATGGTAAAAATCATCCACTAGAAACAAATAGATGTCCCGAGAATTCTATCTACTAAACTCCAATTGCTAATCCAAAACCAAATTATCAAAAGACCTTCTCAAATCTCAAAAATCGAATATATCGCTCATTACGAGTAAAATGTAGCCCAATTGCTCCCAAATATTAGAAATGTTAGCCATTGCAGAATAAAACAAGCAATTTACAAAGACCAAACATAAACAAGAACCGGAAACTATACATTAATAACCATAGAAAAAATGCCTAAAATCGTATTCAATACTGTATAATCCATTCCAAATCCTATCAGATGGCATACCAATGAAACAAGTAACACAAACAAATCAACACATTTACCACATCCTACCATATATCGCAAGTACAGATCCACATAAATAGAGCAATTTAAAAATAGGGCAAAGCCACAAAATTCGACAGCAGAAGATGATTAATTCAGCTAAAAACAAACAAACCCATTAAGAAAAAAACAGAAAAATTGGAAGATGAAAAGAAGGCGGCTTACTGACGAAAAGGGTGCGAGAAAGAGTCCACTTTTGGGCACGACCGACGATGGAAAAGGGAAGCCAATGGGTAGGGATGAAGGAATGGAGAAGGGAAACAGTTGCAATCCCTCCAATTGTTGACAAATCTTCAGCTCCAATGCCTTCCAATTTCATTATTTTCAGTGATCGTTGTTGCCCCCCACTAAAACCCTAAAGTTTCCAGCTTTACAATCCCAAAATCTATCTTAGAAGTTTGAAGGCGCTCTATCCCACCGTTACTCACTGCTTTGACATTGGATTGTGATTTGTGAATCAGCTGTATTAAAAACGCAGTACCTGGCTTTTTAAGGTTTGGTTGCGGTTTGATAAACTTTTCAAATAAGACCAGCGACCCTTCCGCATTTGTAACATGAACGGTATAATTGAAAACTAACCATCTTCAATATAAGCGTTAGATCAATCATCAATCTTTTAAAGAACTTGTTTTAGTTGAAGTTGATAAGCACAGATTTTGTGATGTCTGTTTTAATGATTGTGGTTATTCGTTACAAAACTACACTTGAATTAGGTGGAGCTTTTTTGGACCATAATCAGCTTGAATTTTTCGGAGCAAAACCAAACTCAAATTTATTATTTTAATATTTCTGGATAATAAAATTCTAAATAAGATATTCTAATATCAATATTTAACATATGTATCCTAATAATACAAGATAAAAATTGATATTACTTGCTTATATTCTATCTTCATAATATTAATTTGGAAAATATATCACACCAATATATTTTTTTTCCCAACAAAATTATATACTCCATTATAAATTTTGACCCCAAAAAAATCAAGTCTCCACTATTTATTACAACACGGTACAAGTATCAACCTCAACTATAAACATCTTTTTGGTTTATTTTCTTATAAAAAACAAAAAAAAAATCTAAATATTTCGGATAATTTTGTATTAAAACATTATTATTTGGTGTATAAGTACATTCTTTTTTTACCAGATTATTTAATTTGACCCAACACTAACTAATAAGAGATAATGTGATAAATTAAGATGTTATATTTGAATTAATGTGTTCTTTCCTAATATATATTTTTATATTTTATAAATGCAAAAAAAAATTGAAAAACTGGTTTGCTTTGATTTATCATTTATGAAATCCAACTAAATATATAAAAGAAATTTTTTTGATAGTATAGAAAGCTCCACTTAGGAAAAGAAATTTATTTATCATTTTTATATATTGTAATTATTCTTTACGACTCAATTGTAGAGTTATGAAAATTGGATAAAATGGGTATTTAGAATCAAATTATGGTTTCAATCACTCATATGGCCTGAAATAACACTATAAAATTTAGGTTAAGTTTAATAAAGGTTTTCTCTCGCCAAACTTGAAATCATACAAAATTATCTAATTTTAAAAGTTAAAATACAATGGTTATGAGATATTGTAAAAAATAATTAACATTGGAATAAAGGTGGTTATTGCTTCATAAGCTCATATAAGGAAGTTTGAAACCACTTCAAACATTGTATTTGATTTCTTTAATCTTAAAAAATGAGTTTTTGACACTATTATAGGAGATTGGAAATCAATATAACGAAAGTTTAAAGTCAAACTAAATGGGTCATAACATTCTTAAAGCTTGAGTTGACCATATGAAAACTCTGATGACCCTATGAATTTGAAAATGACTAAGTTTTAAATGTTGCAATACACTAATTTCGAATGATTTTCAAACTTTTTAAAGATTTCCTAATGATACTAGGTGTTTAAAACCCTAAACATTACATATCAATAAAAAATATATCCCATTGGTTTTGTTTTATGTTAAGGATTAAATACTCCTACTGTAAGAAAAATAGAGTAGATAGCGCAAATGATGAGTTGTTTCAAGTGTTTATTTAGGCAATTATATTTATAAAAAAAACACAATCGCATTTTTCACAAAAAAAAATAATAAAATAATTTTCCTCTTTTTGGATTTCTTTTCAATTTTTTTACAAAGCTTTTTATTTAAATTCTAACTAGTATGTACCCTTGCCTATGCACGAGAATCTTATAACAATATGAATTTAATACAATTTTTTGTTAACTATTTTGAAAAAAAGGTTTGGTAATTGGCATCAACAATTGAAAATAATATGACGATTATTAAAAAAAATTCTCAAATAGAATTATATATTCATGTAGATATCCTAAATATAACACATAAACACAATCAGACCCTAAATATTTATTCTACAATATTTTGTATACTTTTATCGTAATTCAATATGAATTTAACCTATTAATCTTTGTACTAAAAACCCTAATTCATAAATAAGTTATAAAAAAGAAAATATAAAGATGTAAAGATCATCATTCAATAGTCAATATGTAGTATCATTTCCTTACCAAAAAAATATCAAGTATCATTTATTTTCGAAATTTATAGCCGTTGACCATTAAAAATTATCAAGGATACATTATCACTCATTATTATTTCATATTTTCCTAAGATTTTTTGACAAATATTATGTTCATAAACTTCTTCCACAAATTACAATATAATGTACATAAATAAGTATAAATTAGAGAAATCATTAATATAAAACATACATCTAGATATACAAAGTAGCAATATCCATCTAGAAAACAAAAAATACCTCAAGCCATATTTGGTTGTCTAATAATGTCAGTAAGCATTGGGTAAAAGCTAATCACATCTTCTAGGACAAATTATAAATTATGGCATGGTGTCAAATCCAAAGTGTGGTGTGCCACTCAAGACTCAACCATATAGGCCTTCATCATGCATTTATACCACATCACCATTTATGTACCATATATTCGACATTATATCATGTATCGTAATGACTTCCACTACGCACTTCGCCTCCAACAGTTTCTCTCAATGGCTTTGTAATTTTTATGTATTCCATTATGTTGCATTTGTAGAACGGATCAACCAAAGAACCATTTAATAAATATATAGAGTGATAGTGAAGATGTTGAGTGGGTGATAGGGAAGGGTGGAAATAAGTATAATGGGTGGATAGGCATTTTTAATAGGGGGAAGGGAATGTTTATTTTTATTTTTTTTACCCAAAGGTACAGTTATATATATTTTTATTTTTGTAAAAAAAATTATTTCAAATACAATTATGCAATATTTATTTATTTTTTAAAAACGCAAAGTTTTTTTTTTTATTTTTTCCTAACCGAACCTACGATTAATTAATTACCCAAAGTAATATTTTTTAATTTTTATAAATTTTTCCACCCAAAGCAACGAAAATGCTCATATTATAGTTTGGAGGTCTCACATTCATTGTGTCTTTGACATAATAATATAAGATATTTTCCAATTTTTACACAAATTTCATAAATTTCCCTAATATTATATGTTTTTGTATAATATTAGGGAAATTTATGATATCACTAATATTTCATAAATTTCCCTAATATTTTATAAATTTCCCTAATATTATATGTTTTTGGGATATTAGTGATATCATAAATTTCCCTAATATTATACCACTCTCATCAATGAGAATTTTTTTTTTCTCATCCCTCTCTCTCTAATCACTTTCTTCTGCTTCTATATCGTTTTTCCTCATAGATGAGAATTTTTCCAATACTCATCCCATTAATGAGTAAAAGAACTCATTATCACTCTCTTTCTACTCCCACTTGTTCTCTTTCTTACTTTATGTCATATCTTATCATATTTTTATCTCCTAGTTAAATATATCAATTATATTGATTATTTATTAAGTTAGTACATTAACCATATATTTATAAATATTAATATCATTAATTAAATTAATTAAAATTTAAAATGAATTATTAACATTAATTTATTTTAAATAATTTTTCATTATAATAATGATAACAACAACAACTACTACTACTACAACAATAAGAATAAGAATGTTGATTTTAAATAAATATTGCAAAGAAACTTAAAATTAATAATAATAATCAAAATTAAGCAATTTAATGGTATATACGAAGGAGGAAAAAAGTTGTACAAAACTATATCAATATGGATGTTTATTTATGAATCACTTAATTTTATGAATGTTGGTGTAATTTCTTTTATATATATATAAAGTACTTTTTTAAAAAAATAAAAGTTAAAAGTATTACAATTGTAACTAAACAAATTTTTCTGATTGTCAATTCTTAACACGTGGCAAGTGCTACGCATCAACAAAAAATACTAATTTACAGATGGGCTTTGTATCCCCCATACGGTTTTTGTTTAGTTTCTTCTACCCATGACATTGGATTGGATTTGGCTTAATTGTTCGAGCAATGATAACCAAGTCATTGTAAAAGATAGTTTTGTGCATCTTTGGATCGAGAATGTAAATTTGAACAAATTGTTCATATTTGTCGTCCACATGGGTAAATTTATGGTCTGAAGAAATGGTTGATTGACCTCACTTAATTTTCTAAATTAATTTGATTAAATAACTTGATTATAATTTTTATTTATCTATAGTTGAGCTCAATTAATGTGAAATAGAAGATAAGAATTAATAAACATTGACGTTTTATGGAAGCTCAATAGACATTTCAGTGATTGAAAATGTCAAATATGTGCAATATTTATGTAATATATATGTCTACATATATGTGAAACATGAGAAAATATTTTGATCATGATATAAAGTTTAACTGTTGTATGAAAAAAGTAAACTAAAGACCCTAAAAAGGTTTTTTTTTTATTTTTTTGGATAATATATTATTTATTCTCTATACATTATTGGGGTTATTATTTATGTAAAGTTTAATTATTTTTAATAATATATATGCTACCTATTTAACTTTTCAATAAAATTAAAATGGTATAAATTTATATAATATTTTATTTTTTAATTATGATTTATATTTTAATTTAATAAATTTTGTATAATTTTAAAAAAATTATTACGCTTAAAATTAATAAATATATTTTTTAATATAATTTTTTATTTAACTTTTCAATACAATTAAAGTATCTAATTAATTATGTTTTAATTTTAATTTAATAATTTAAAATTATAGATTCTACAAAAGCTTTATTTTTTTAACTTAAATGTTTATTCAGAAGCGTATTTTTGAAATATATGACACATACATTATTCACTAAAAAATCTGGTACACAAATATATAGGATCTTAAATAAAAGATACGATTACAAAATAGATAAAAACGGTTTTACCTAAAATAAAACACAGACAAGAGTACTAAAACTTAAATAACGATACAATTACAAACTACAAATTTATTTATTCGGTTGTATAATGATGAAATTTTTGCCATATGTGCTCTACTAAATCATATTTGAGAGACGAATGAATTTCTCTATCACGAAGAGCAATCATCCACTGAAATATATGCGTTGAAATAAATGTTGGGTAGCCGCCCGACATTAAATTCAAATAGCTCATTGTTGTTCACCATGGCACTTCTAATCGGTCCCACTCACGGTGTTGTACGTTGTGGCCAATCTTCTTTGTAATATCGTCTCAAGTTATAATGTCACGCAAAATATTTTCATCGAATACAAGTGCCAGTTGTCGCAGTATGGAAAACATATCTTGTAAAACTCCGAAAGCCCGTTCAACGTCTTTTCGAGTTGTTCCTTGTTGATCAACAAATAACTTGTCTTTCTAAACCTGATGATGTGTTATACCTTGTATAAAAGTTGTCCATTTCGGGTAAATTTCATTGGCCAAGTACTAGCCCAACTCATAATGATGTTCGTTCACCGCAAAATTTATGGGTAGTGTATGACCTTATAGAAAATTATCAAACACCGTTGATCGGTATAAGACATTACGATCGTTACATGATCCAGGCATTCCAAAGAATGCATGCCTAATCTATAAATCTCGATCAGCAACCGCTTCAAGAATAAGGGTTGCACTCTTGCTATGACCAGCATATTGTGTTTTCCAAGACGTAGGACCATTCTTCCACTCCCAATGCATGCAGTCTATACTACCAATCGTGCCTGAAAAACCACGCAAATTATTTTGATGAAGGATTCTCCTTAAATACCCATCTGTAGGTTTTCTTAGATATTCACTTTTGAATTGTGAAATAACCCCTTGACAAAAATGTTGCAATGCCCTCCTAAAGGTTGTTTGGCCTATACGTAAATATTCATCCATAGCATATGGGACTACGCCATATGCTAACATTCTTATTACAGCGGAACATTTCTATTATGATGATAAACCAAGCCTTCCAGTTGCATTTTGACGTTGCTGGGAGAATCGATCCCCTTTAACCACCTTATTCATAATGCGACAAAACAAAGACCGTTGCATAAGAAATCTACGGCGGAATTGGTTGTCGTTATACACTGCATTATTCGCAAAATAATCGTTATATAGGTTCATATGCCCTTTTTCTCTTTCCCTATTTCTTTTAGGCTTCGAGACACATTAAATATCATTATTAAGTTGGGATTCTTGTGGTGAAGGAGGTAGGTGGTTTGCTACAAAATCATCAACTAAGTGATCAAATTCAACTTTATTTGAGAAATCAGAAGAATTTGAGCTGAGGTGGAGGAACTAAAAGACATATTTTGGTTATGGTTTGGTAGTTGGTGTGTTTGGGGTGTTTGGAGTGCTTGTTTTCATTTAGTATAACACATGTATATATAGTACAAATGACTTCCAATGCATGCGAGTTGCTCTGAAAGTGCATGTGAGTAACTATGAATTGAAATTGACTTATCAATGCATGTGATATATGACACTTTAATGCAAATCTCTAAAATGAAATTGATATATCAATGCATGTGATGTGGGACACTATAATACATATAGCTCTGAATTGCAATTGATTTATTGATGTATGTAAAGATGATATGACTCTTTAACGAGTTGCTATGAAACTACTTTATTGATGCTTGTGAAGATTTTATTGAGTTGCTTTATTGATGCTCTGTAGAAGATTTTATTGAAATTGATATAACTCTTTAATGAGTTGCTTTATTGATGCTCTGAAGCAAGTTGTATAGCTGCTTTATTGATGCATGTGAAGATTTTATTGAAATATGGCTGTAAATAGCTTTATCAGATTTATGATTTACCAATGCATGTGAATATTATTAAAAACAAATTTAATAAATTAAATAAGTAAAGCATAATTATTATTATATAAAACATAATTTATTTAGCATTACTTTAAATAAAAAGGATTATACTAACATTGATTTAAATATAAAGGATTACATTAAACATTACTTAAAATAAAAATGATTACATTAAATATTACTTAAAATAAAAATGATTATATTAAACATTACTTAAAATAAAAAGGATTATATTAACTAAATAAAACATAGATTTAACCTCAACTAAATAAAACATAAATAAACACATTCAGTTGATCATAAAACATATGCAATAACAGTAGTAACATGTTTCTTCTACCATAGAGTAGTGCACATAATTCTTCTTTGTATTCCTCTTCATTAGGAGTTAGATCCATACCTTTTGCAATTAGACCTTGCAACAAGTTGAGCCTTCTCTCTTGTATGTCGACTTGTCTTTGGTGAATTTTGACTTGTTTTTGTTTCCTTCTTTCCCTTTCCATGTCAAAATCCAACTTCTTCAAACGTAGTTGTGCCTTAATTTCCCTACTTGCATTATTTTGATTAATTTTCTCACCAATGGTTGAAACTTCACAATCCACCTTTTTGCCCTTATTACGCTTGGCCTTCATCTTCAGTCCTACACCTCTTATCACTTCCACTACTATCATCTTCAATAGCATCACCACAAGCTAATCTTTCCTCTTTTGACAACGCCCATATCAGTTTTATCCTCCACTTTGGGTATTTTTAACCATTTCCCAACCATGGTGACAATTAAAATTATGTGGAGTAAGCTTGAAGGAAATGAAGAATAACTTGCGTTATTAATTCGATCCACTTCGTTTTAACCACTTCATGTTGCCCTTCCAGCTTCGTCATAGCAACCACTCCATTGTATTAAATCAGTTGTCATCCATCTCCAATGACTTTCCAAACTTGTCAAAGGCCTTGGTAGTAGGATGTGGGACTTCTCAGCTTGGGCTTGATCATATGCCGCAGAAATTTTTTTGCTAAGCAACTGTTTTTTGGTTTATACCAACAATTGCATCTTCACTGAATTGCAGATACAGACCAATTAGAGCTTCATCCTCTGCAACAAACTACATTCGATTCCCTTTAGCAAGTGGTTGATTTTGATTGAACGAAATTGTTGGAGGAGGTGGTGGGTATTGTGGTGTTTTTGGAATAATTTCTTCCAGTTCATCATCATATTGAGAATTGCTCTCTTGATAAATAGGAGGTTAATTTGATTCATATGTATTGTTTTCGAAAGGAATTTTAGGAGTTGTTTGTTGTGGTGAATTTTGCAAATTATTGTTTTATTATATTTGTAGGAAAAGCTGAAATTGAGGATTATTGACAAAAGCATTACCTAAATCAGAAAAATGATTAGAGAAATCAGGGTTGTTAGGATCCATAAGTTGATAAAGTAGTAAAATAATAAATTTTTTAACAATAATAAGTGAAAATAACAATAATTACTTAAAATAACAATAATTAAATAAAACTTTTACAAAATAAAAACACCAATACTAATAATAGTTTTAATAATAAAAATGGTAATAATAATATTATTGATGATAATTATAAAATAATAATAATCGTAAATAATAATAATAATAATATAAGAAATTGAAATTTTTGTGGTTTATGAAAGTATATCAAAATATAACAAAATGGATGTCTATTTATAGAGGAAAAAATTTTATGATTGTTGGTGAATTTTTTTACAGTTTAAACAGTAATACTACCATTTTAGATAATATTACCGTTGTAAAATTCTGATTGGCCAAAGCATGGACACGTGTCGAGCCCCTACTCGCCACACTGACGTGCGCAGGAGAATGCATGTCCTTGCCGCGTGTCGCTTCTTGGTTGGTCCAACTCACCCTGTAGCTCAGCAAGAAAAATAATTACAATAGTAGGGCCCACTACTGAATTCACCCAGGAAAAGCAAATCTACGCGAGGGTCGAGACGAATTCAGTAAATATATATCCCTCCATGTTATATTGGGGCCCACAAACAGTCACTGTTCACCGTTAAAAAGCTCTTACTCGGTGCGTGATTTTATTTTCCCTCACCTTTGATTTTTTTCTTCTTGCTGGTATGAAATTCAGACATTTATTTTACATCATTACTTTTACTCGAAATAGTGTTTTCTCACCCGTGGGATTGCTCTAAATATGTCATAAATGTCCCGAGTCCCCCTCTCCACAGTCCACAAAACGTTAAGCGTATGGGGGAAGCTTTGAAGCAACTCCGCTCGCACAGGTGATTGGCGCCAAAACAAGTTTTAGAATGCCAATAAAAAACAAAGGGGCTAAAATTAGGGTTCCTCTAATCACAATCGATTATCCCTTTTGCGAAACCCCACCCTACAATTCAGTCATCCGCTTAAATTAGGGTTTCTGATTCGAAGAATTGGACTCAAAAAATGCCGGAATTAAGCTGGAAACACCACACTCTAATCCAATCACTACTCTCTCGTGGCCCACTCAAGGCCCAGGAATTCAACGCTGTTTTCGAGGGCGTCACTGGAACAAACCCAGGTTTCAATCTCTCTCTCTCCTCCCCCATTTTTCTTTTGAACTATGAAAGTGCTAGTTTAGTGTTTGTTGAACTCTAATTTCTATTTAACTGTAATTGTAAAAAAAATATTAAGATGGGAATGAGAAACTGTTCAACGATTATCTGCTGAGGATAAACAAGGAGTTGTCCTTTGTTCAAATGGAGTTGCGAGCTTGTAGAAATCAGTATGATGGTTGTGTCTATTACGGCGTCGTCAACAGCGTTGAGGACGAACATTCCAAGCTTGGCTCCAAATATTCCGTTCCTCAAATCGCCTTTTATAAGGGAATTGTAAGCTCCTACTTCTTTTATTTATATTTTTGAATATCTTGCTTTGTCGAATTTTTTCTATTAATTTTGAATTATTTATCTGTTTTTGTTTGTTGTTTTGTTGGCCAAGGTTAATCTAACCGCTCAAATTTGCTAAGCGGTTAGATTAAACGGATGAAGAAATGTTTATAATGTTGAATTGTTGATCAAAGCTAAATATCGATACACTTGGGTTCCTTATGTTCGGTTAATGAGAGGGTTGTATGTTTGTGTGAGTTTCTTGAAATAATGTGAGTTTTCGTGATAAGTTGAATGCAAAATGTTTAGTTTTGAGCTTGGAAATTTGCTGATTGTTTGGGGTTGGCTGTTCTGTGTGATGTTTAATGTGGATGAGTCAGTTTTTGAATTTGCCGGTCAGTCAAGAAAAAATGTGAATAGTTAGCTTGTTTGTGAAGATTATTATGGAAACATGGACTGAATTAATTGCTCTTAGATTTTATTTCGAATGTTTAATTTCAATTGACAGATCGAGGCAATTGCACAAGATGCTGCAGGCCAGGGTTGCATCTCTAATATTGATGTTCTACATATAAGATTGGATACTCAGGTTTGTCATATTCTCTGTATAGATAACATTTTTAAAATTTTGGGAATTTCATATGCTATCACTTTATCATTGATTCTTTTTTTGGGAGCGGGGTGTGGGATACTGGGGAATAATTTTGAATGAGATAGTTCCAGGTAGATGGGACATGAATTCCTAAATGAGATCCTAGATCCAGGATTGCAGAATGCAGAGGTTTGTATCTTCTGTATAATTTGCTGAATACATGTGATTACCAGCCTTGCATATGAAAATAGTCCATAGTTACTAGCTTCAATCTTGTTCACAGGAGAGGAATGGGGTCAAATTGTTAAATATACGGATTTAGTACTGTGGACTCTAAGTTGTCACCACTCAGCATTCAAACCTTTTGTTAGTGTTTCATGTACATCCAGTCAGATGCTTCTAGCATGCTGCTCCTACCAGTAATTCTTGTTTTGTTTACTAGTCTAATAGATAGATTTTATTGTTGCATATTTGTTATTTACATATCCTGGTGGTTGACAGTTTTTCTTCTTCTTCTGAAATACAGAACCCAGGTGCTTCGCAATCACTGTCTGAATCCCAGGTCCAGGATGTACCTGCGGCACTGAGGAATTTCTCGCTGTCTCAAAAAGAAAAGGCTCTTGAAGAGCTTGTTCGTGATGGATGGCTCTCCAATCTAGATGGTAATATTGGACTTGGCATTAGATCATTTCTTGATCTCCGAAGTTGGTTCCGCCTTAACGAGATCCCTTCATGTGAGGTTTGCAATGAGGCTGGGGTGAAGGTAGGCTATTTCTTTACCTACTTAAAAAAAGAAATTTCCAAGTTTTTTTTTAGTTTCTTTTTATGTGGGGTAAAAGTTCTCTTTTCCTGAATAAGTGATTCAGGTCCATAAGGTGTATCATACAAATGACTTAGTTGCATTGTCTTGTGACTATTACTGTTATTCTTGGTGAATTGTGATTTAGTTACAAAATACATGCATTGAGATTTTTGCATCCTCAGAATTTTGTACTATGGATTACATCTAGTCTTTAGCTGATGACGTGATCAGCTACTAGTGGCTGCCATTTTCCTTTGAGCACTGTTACTTCTCCAAATCTAAATTATACTGATCCAACTTTTCTTCTAGGTGGAGTTATGTCCCAATGAAGGTTGTTCCATCCGGATCCACAAGTACTGTCTCACCAAGAAATATTCCCAAAGAATGGTAATGCAGTAGTCTTTAGGAGGTCTTATTTTGCAATCAGGCTATTCTTCTTTAATAAGAAAATAGCGCGTACCATTTTCAGGTTGAAAAGGTTTGTCCTGGTTGTCAAAATCCTTGGCCATTTACAGTTACCAAAGCCGAATTGGTAAATAATGAGGATGAACCAAACGAGTCAGCAGAGAGCCAGCCTTCAACTAGACCTTCTCGGAGAAAGAGAAGGAACTCCCATTCTCTGACTGCGGATTCAGATAATGTAGCATCTGGTTCCTCGCAGAAAACTAGACCGAGGAGATCTGCCCGCATTGGCTAACATTGTCAATCCTAACTGTTCAGATCTTTTTGGAGATTTTATGTTATTGAAGCATAGTTTGATGTTGTAAATAGTTGACCATTACTTCATTAGACCCTGTAATTGTCAAAGTCAAAATGGTGCTTGCTTAGCTGAAAATTGAACTCTGGGGATCAGGCGTGACTGGCTTCCTTTTGGCAATATTTTATATGATCACCTTCCATCAGATTTACGGCAGCGTAATTGCCTACTTATATAGAGCATTATCCAAGCGTTTTGTCATGTTGATGGTCTTGTTATTTGTGGGAGAATGTTCGAGTCCTTTGAGATTTTGTCATGTTGACACAAGTATTACTATCACAGATTTGTAATACTGGACTGAAAATACCAAACTGAAAAATTATTATATTGTTAGAATCTTGATATCCAAAAACCTAAATCAACTACTACTAGGTAAATGTATGCTTTTCATTCCATTAGTCCAAATCAAGTTGGAATGCAAGAACTCCCGTTATCAGCTTTCTGTGTCATGTAAAACTGCAAACGTCTTCCATTTCCAGTTATTATAGTCTTATAGATGGACCACCTTTTTTTTTTGTTTGTTTCAAGAATTTGAGACTAATCAGCTAAATGTAAAGTTGGTTATAATCCTTCAAGTTTTTAGAAAGGCTTTTTTCTGGGAACTTTGTTAAATTCTTCAACTTAATTGGTGGTGCTAGATTTTGCAAGCGCCTTCCTAGCTTGCTTTAGTTTTCCGAACCAAATGAGAAACACCTTAATTTATCGCTACCATGGGTTTTATAGGGTCATATTAGTCCCTAAAAGTGATTGAAACCGTCTATTTTGACTCTTCACTCTAACCAATGTCCAAAATTCATGCTATATGGTTCTAAGCTTGTTTTTGATGCCTTCATAGATTGGATGTATGACAATTATTGGTCTCATATATCTTAATATGACCCAACAAGACATCCTTTGGCTCTATTTCAAATTTGGACATTTTTTCCAAAATGATTTAAAAGTGTATGTTTAGTTATTTACCTTCAAAATATGGTCATTGTTTATTATTTCAGACCAATGAGGAATGCCCTATGCTTAACATGGGTCTTATTGGGTCATAAAATGGCGTAAGATTGATTGAAATTATCTACTGTGAATTTAAACATCTATTTCAATTAATTTCCAAAATTTTTACAAATGTGTCTTAAACTAATTTTTAGGACCTTATAATCCTTAGTTTCCTGGTTTATATTTGTGGATTCAAAAAGATGATTGATTATTTAGATCAGCTTTGGATTGTTTATAAGCAGAGATCATTAATGGGACACAATCATCTTAGTATTCATCACCATCACATTGATACTTCAAGGCAGCATTAATTTTGATGGGTATTAGACGAGAATACAAAGTTCTTCAAGAATTAAGAGTCAAGCTAAGCCGTATTACGAGAAGTTGACAACTATGAATTAAGAGTGCATGGACAGCGACGTAAGATCGCATGACTTGTAAAGTTTATTCAGAATTTGAGATATTATAGAAGGATAAACTAACGTACAACCAACGGAAACAAAACATGTATAAAATGATAAAGGCGTTTTGCATAAACCATATGAGTTAACACTGAAGATGGAATAATGAGGTTAACATCTGCAAGGAACTCTTTTGCACAACCAAACACTAATCTTCTCGCAACTATGGAATAATCCCATGCTTGCACGTACTGGTGACTCTCCATGAATGACATTGCATCCACCGCAAGATTTGAAGCATTAAACAATAATGAGGAACACTGAGAGAGTGTTTTTTCCCAAGCTTGGAACAATTGCATTCTGAGAAAGAAGATCAGCAATAATATGAGCACAATTGGCCTCAGAATACATGCAGAACAGAAAGGAATGTATAAGTTCGGGAGTATCATCGAAATCTCTACTTGGGTCTGCACTTAGGCATTTGAAACACTCATATGGTTCCAAGGTGTCGCTGCAAATGTTTTCGATTCGCTGGGTTTCGTTGGAGGAATGCGAAGCTTCTACTGGCTTCATCAGGCTGCAGTGTTTCGAAGAGATGATCAAGGGGATGGCTAATAGAAGTGCCAAAAGGGAGAGGATGAGTTGGGCCCATCTTCCCTAGTTTTGTGATGGGGATGGTTAATTTAACTATTAAATATTCCCATCCTTTCATTTTAGTTAACTTCGATGTCTTGAAAGGAAGGCAATCACGCTTTTGATTCATTACTAAATGATTTCTTGCAGAATGATAAGCACATAGCCTTTTGGATTAAATGTAGGCCTTTTAGTTTAATTTTTTTCATAAAATTGTGTTATCTAGAATTAAAGTTGCACAGTTTAAAAATGAAATTGCACTAATAAAATATAAAGTTATACTATTAGAAAATGAAATACAAAATATCATCATTCGTATAATATATATTTCTTCTTTACTTTTAAATATAATATATATTATTATTTATATATATCAAATATAAATTTACTATATTGTATAAAAATAATCTAAATCACCTACAGGGGTATTTCAAGAAAAATTTGAAGAGTGCTTTAGGACAACCGACACAGCGACACCCTATGGGCACTTTAGCAATATTTTGAAGGTAATTCTTAGCTGCTTATTTTTTCATTTGATTTGCATGCATAGGATGAGCAGTGGGCTTTTACAATGGTTAGTTTAAATTTAAAAAAAAAAAAAAATCAACTGATTATTCGAATGTACTTTCCTCATTCTGAAAAATATGATAATTCCATAATTGGCTAACGCCACACAACGACACAGATAATAGTACTTCGTTTTCAATTTTTCATAGTTGCAAGTCCTTTCATGCTCACCAATATAATACACTATTTAACTACTTAGGACGCTTGTTATCAATAGCTAAACTATAATTATATAACAAACGTATTTAACAAAATTCCACACTGAAATATTTTCAAGTAAAAAATATCAACCCCCCCAAAGAAGTCGTTGCCAAAGGGCAATAATGTCATGTCACCATATCCTGGTCAAGAGTTTACACCCACGAAGCCAAAAGCTCCCATATCCACGCCAAGATCAATAATGTGCATTCAATCTATGTTTCGAGTTTTCGACCACACCAAGCCTAAAGAGACCAACACATCCCAAGGGACCCAAAATATAAGATTTAAGAGAACTGTTCTGGCACTACTCAGATACCAACGGTAGATAACAAACCCAGACCAATACAAAGATTGGTATTTAATATAGCAAACAAGAGACAAAAGGCTATGGCAACCCGAAGAAACTTCATAGAAACCAATGGCACATTTAAAAATTGCAATGACTGAACACTATGATAAATGATCAAGGACGCAACTAACTGTTCTGCCACTAGTGATAAAGCCTCTTTTCAGCTTTTACAAGATTCAAAAATAGCTGCCTGTGTCTTTACTTAAAAAAAGATCCCTAAATAAGTGCAGATTGCCAGTTTCATTACAAATGGAAACTATCAATTACTTCAACATATTTATGAAAAAGTGTTCGCATCAAATTCCATCACCTAACCTATACACAATGACAAATCTGCAACTTGCACTGCAAAATCCACAGGATTCGAAAATTTAAACAAGCCAGCACTATAAACCACACAACGTAACCTATGGAACAACTTGGACTACCCAAAGTGAAAATTTTGCCTCGGCTAAATAAAGAATAATTTAAAGGCTTATCCACAACTCCTACAGCTAAGCAGCACATACACGATCCACATATCCAAAATGCAAGACGCCTGAAACTGTCGCCTCTTTAAACCAGCTACTAGAAAAATTGAGGTTGTCGCGACCACTAATAGCAAGTATACGGAATTTTCTAGCAACTAGTCTCACATATTACTTGGACGAATAAAACATTTTCAGTACGAACCCATGGGCGGCATGCCAAAAGCAGGCATTGGAGGCATGCCCATGGTACCCATAGGAGGTGGTGGAGCAAAACCACCCCCCATTGCACCTCCCATTCCTGGCATTGGTGGTGCCGGTAATGCCAGAGGGAGCAGCTGTGCATACATGTTCTGCATAAAAAACGAAAAAAGAAATACATCAATGACAAGGATAAAACCGAGTAGTTCAACACATCAAGACGTCTTCATGAACAATACCTGCTGTGCAACCATGTCTTTCTCCTCGGCTTCTTTTGCTTTAACCTCTTTTTGAGCTTCAAGTTTGGCTTTGATCAACTCGTCCACCTTACCCGTGTACTCTCGAATAAACTACAGGAACAACAAAAGGCTTAAGAAATTCCATCAATCCAGAAGCCAAAAACTCAATTAAATATGAAAAAGTTGTATTTATTGACCTGTAAGAGATATGGGAAGGCAAAGTCGATCATATTGTTCAACCAGGCCAGCTCCAATGCAACATCAGCTCTGATTAAATCGTAACAAACAAAGAGACAAGATGCAAAGCACTCTTTCTTTCCCTGCAAAGGAATATGACACCCATAAACATGTCAAAAGAGTAGATACACTTTAATGAAAGTCACTCCAGATTTTTTTCTTAGTAACCAAAGAATTAGCAAATGATCAACACCTGCTCAATGAAGTACACAAGCAACTCCTCAGCAAGTTCACGATCACCAGACTGAGAAGCAGTCTCCATTGCATCCTTGTACAGATTGTCTTTCTTTGATAATGAGATGGACTGCTTCCATCTGCCCGCCTTCTTGTATATATAAGCTGCAATACGCCTCATTTCAAGCAACTCGTGTTTCTCCACCTGTTTAAACAATTTATCAGACCAATGGTTAAAGCAAATATCTCTTATCTGGGCAAAAATCAGACATTATACGAGGTAAAGCAACATTCAGACATTCTACCTTCTGGGCAAGACCTATCTGGTCAAAGTTATCATGTAGATCTATGGATTCACGAAGCCTGTCATAGTCTTCCTCCTCAAGATAGATCTCGTTCAACGCTTCATTCACAGCAGATACATTGTTGCTTTGGACAGCTACCATGTATGGCTTCACAAGAGGAAGTTGACCAGCCTGAAACATGGCAGTAAAACAATAATTGATTACCAATACCTACAAGGCAACTTTACTTGAAATACAGGAGAGGAGCGGGAGGCACCTTTCTCATGATGTCCACAACACGTGTATGGTCCACACGAAGTGCAAGAACATTAAGCACATCATTGATAAGATCAGGATGTTCTTGCAAGTAGAAGTGTACTGCCTTGTAGTAAAGCTCCACATTTGCAACCTTAACAATGATGTCTTTAAACTGCATGTGATCCCATGCTTCTGGAGAATGATTCATCACAGTGGTGGCAGCATTGTCATACTCATCATACTGAATGTACAAATAAGTAAGTTCCTTCCAATGCTGTTGCTCATCGCAAGCCCTAATCAGCTTCGGTATGTTAAGGCGAGTTGAGAACAACTTGATATGCTCCATGAGCTTCTCAGGGCGATATCTGGCATATAAAACTCCCAACTCAGTGAAGATACCCATATGTGCACGTTCCAATCCCAATCCACTTTCCATGAGGGAGATGAGCTCGTTAAAGCATCCCCGGTTTTGATAGTATTCACTGACCTCTTCCAGATCATCCACCTACAGCAAGGATTTACAATTGAGAACATACAACATGCACAGATAGAATGAAAATCTTGTAACAAAAACTTATTGGAGAGATGAAATATATACAAAAAACTATACTACCTGTATGATGACATTCAAACCACATATCTGAGCCAAACGGAATTCCTCAGCATCTACACAAGCAAAACAAACTTCCTTCCACGTCTTTGCACTGTTAGCCTTGCGAGCTGCATCAACAGCACCTTGGAACTGTTTCAGTTTCACGAGAGTAACTGCAAGCTTAGCCCAGTTAGAAATGAATGCATATATGATCTTAGCCGCCTCATATAAAGCTTCATCATATAAACGATCTCCAGCATTTTGAAGATTGGCAACATTGGGCATAAGAATAAACTCCTCAATTTCACTGAGTCTATCAATTTTAGCATATGCGTAGATAAGCTCACTGTCAACCTTGGGCTCCTTGACCTTCTGCCTAACCATCAACAGATACTTCACCAAGTCATGGTAAACATCTGCATCCTCAGAAGCTTTAATAACTTCCAAGAAATGGGTTGAATCTTCAGCCCGGATAAATGACTCAATTGCATCGCTGACTAGACCTTCCCTGAGTTGGGCCTTGGCAACCTGACTCCACACAGCATCCTCTTCAACACGGAATGCAAACTCCACAGCTCGGTCAATGTTGAGGATATTTTCAAGCAGCACATTCACAGCCTGAACATTAAGGTTGAACTTTTTAAAGATTGCGAAAGCTTCCTCATACAACTGAGCTTCCACCGCCACTTCACCAACCGCAGGTCCATCAAAGTTGTCCAACCTATTGATGTAATCCATAACTCTGGAAGGATCTGCCTTGATAGCAGTTAAGATAAGTAAATTTTGCAAATTGAAGTTTCCACTGAAAGCTGAGTTTTGAAGCACAATCTTTTCAAGAAGCTCAATCAGCTCATGGGGAAGATCAGCAGTCATGAACGCTTTAACAGCAGCAGAAACCTGCTCAGGACTCTTGCTTTCTGGCAAAGCAGTTGAAACAACTTGGTCTATTAATTGCCTCCTGTACTCATTGTCAGGAGTGAGGACCTTCTCCCAGAGCTCACCATCCATTCTCTCCACAACATACCTAAAAAGGACAAAAAATATCAAATTAGTATACAAGCATCAACAAGGATAGCATTAATAAACATTTTCCTTCATTGTGGTTGGAATAATAATTCATGCAAGGATTGAACAGAAACCAACCTAGCCTGCAGCTTGAATAAAGAGTTCTTATTTGTGACATTAATAAGCTCATCATCACATTGTCCGCGCCTATAAGCAACAACAGCGAGAGTAGGATCCCTCTTCTCGCAGTATTTACCAACAACACGGGAATCATAGTATGGATTGGTCGTGAGGAAATGCTCTGGGTTGTTATTGCTGTCAATAATGATTTTACCAAGAGCATTGTGGACATGAACATCAGTGCTCCCCTCACTGACAAGGTGCTCCAAGAACTGGGTGAGCAAACGCAGGCGATTCCTGTAGAGAAGATAAAATTAGCACACCTTATGCATCTGCTACCAAACAAAGGGTTACAGAATAAGAAAAATAGGCCCACCTCTTCTCACATTCCTCCACAAGAGGCTCCACAGGAAGTAGAGATCGTACAGAGAGAATGAGGCCTTTAATAAAATCCTCAGGACATTCATCATCTAGCAGCTGCCCGACAACTAGAGGAGCATTGGAAGGGTTGACCTATTAAACAGAGCACGATAATTATTATGAAATCAACCAGCCTTGAGAAGATTACAAAAATGAGTAGCTATACCTAATATTCAGAACAATAATAGTTTACCTTCTGTACATAGCCTTCAATGTAACGAAGCATGTTGTTCCTGTAGAGGTAGTGGGTAAGATCAGGTACAAACCCGAAACGGTCACACACGTTTATCAGAGGTCGTGCATCAGGAAGCTTGGCTTCCATCAAAAAATTCTTTGTTTTCTCCGGATCATAGAAGTTCGATTCACGAGTAACCCGTTCCACTTCCTTAATTTGTCCGGTTTTAGCTGCAGCTTCAATGTACTTAAAATGGATTTCTGGATCCTCACTGTCAAAACAAATAGAACATTACAAACATAATGCACAAAGATAATTAATCAAAACCGAAATTTTGAAACTAGACAATACCTAGAGCTCAAATATGAACCCAGGAAGAAATATAGTCCTTCATAAGATTTGAACTGCTCAAAGAGCTTTATACAGCCATCGATGCCCAACTGCTCACAATATTCTTTAGCAACCTGCCCAACAGCATGTCAGGTCCTTTGAAACCAAAGATACAAGGCAGAGAGATAAGGAAGAACATTTACCTGCACAATTATCTGCAGATTGCCTCTGAGATTAACCAGTAAAAGATCTTTCATGCATTCAAGGGCCCACTCCTTAGAAAGTGTTCCAAAGAACTCTACAAGTGCCTGAATCCAAAACACATATTAAGAGGCAGTGTCACATTCATCCAGAAACCAAATCATTCAAAAGTAGGTAACTAAACCTGTGGCTCAATGGCATGTGTATTGACTATGACACGCTTCACATCAGGCAACTCAGTGTAATGCTGCATTTAAAGGGAAGACACTTAGCCCATGAAACAATAAAATGCTAACAAGATATGCTGCCCATACACATAAATAGATATTACCTTGAGAGCCTGCAAATACAGGCCAGCCTTTTCACAAAGTTGTGCAATTCGAGGACGATCATAATGGCTGAACATGCCATTGGCTAAGATTGCATCTGCTACATTTGGAAATGTTACAAGATTTATTTCCAAAACCTGTGAATTTCGGGTTGGGTAAGCAAGAAGATAGATTCAACAACATAGATTTTACAAAAATGTACATAAAACACAACTTCTCACTTTAGTTTGGAGATGACCATGTTCAGGTAAATTGGGCTTAAGCACATCTAGCAAAAATGCAGTTGCCTCCCGAATCAAATTTCTCTGTTAAAATAAAGAAAATATTGTCAATTTGGTAAGAGATTGTAAGATAAAAAAAAAACAACTATAAAACAAAAAGACATTCAGAATCAACAACCAAAATGATACAAAAACTAAACCTGAAGGAACAAATCTGTGATAGTATTGTAATCAATAGGGCATCCTCCCTCCATTTGAGACATCATCAAAGCAAAGTTAACAGCTCCCTGTCAAACAAAACAATTGCAAATATTAGATCAGATACTTCATTGCTGACTCTCTTGACAACTAACTCCCAAATCCATTACCTGTGGGTCAGACCGCAAAATGGTTTGCAAGAGGAACAGATAATCAGGGGTGTAACCAACCTGCAGCAACAGAACAGACATTCTGAGTACCAAAAAATATAACCACTATATAATGAGAGCCACAGAAGACTGAAGTAGTTCAGTTTAGAAAATATTAAAGCACAGAGAATAAACTACTGGACGCTTCAGACTAACAGCAAAATTACGACACAGATGCATGTATTTTAGTCTATATACAGCATGCAGGTAAAATAATCCACTTAATCTGACAAGACATGAGATACTTGAACTAATAAGAAATCCAAGGAGTTGTCATCAGTTCTGATCTTTTCTAAATATTCACTAGCCAAGAATGCATAGGTGATTAAGCATCTTCTTCTTTGGAACCAAAGAAAAAGAATATATCAAGTAGCTGAAACACAAATACAAGGTTTTACAAAGAATTATTTTACTGCATATGGCTTGATTTCAGACTGCTAGCATTCCAACTACAGAAACAACTTCCACAAAAGTTCAAGAAAGAATGCCCCATCAGTCTTATCATTGCCTGAGCATGCATCAAAACCTAGTAAGAGAATGGTGGAAATAGGGTAGAGTTTTCTCCTTCCAACCAAAAAACTTATTGGTTAGGGTTAAGTTAGATGATGATCACCAATACATAGAAAGACAGAAAATTATATTGTTCTATTTAGATCATACAATTTCTGCATCACATAAGAAGGAATGTGCACCAACCTGCTTTGAATATATTAAAATCTTATCAAATTCCCTCCTTTCAGCAAAAGCTGCAACAACCTTAGGAGTTGCCCTAGCTTTGATGTATATTTTGAGAGCAAGGTCAGTATCAACTGTCTGCATATAAAGAAAAGATAAGAAATCAGAAAGGTACAAGGAACATGCCTCATAGACAGCAGGTTTAAACAGACAATAGATGAAAAACTCAAGGACTTAAAAACAGTAAGGGTGTATGTCTCAAACTAACCTTCACAAGATCTCCAAGCTCCTCACTACATTCAAGCTTGTCCTCGGCTAACCAGTTCTCCAACAGGTTCTTTTTGTTCTGGTTTACGACTAATCTCGACAATTCAAGTGACTCAAAGGCATTGAGCTTTCCTCTAGTTAACAATGTTCCAAAGTACTGTAACAACGGTGGTGTTTGTCCAGCTTGAACTGGAACACTCTACAAACCAATAAGAATAATCATGAGATGCGAACAAATTGAGCCATTCCCATGGAAAAAGAACCATTCACTCAAAAGGGTTTTATTATTGTTTTTATCAGAATCTTAAAAAAATTGCAATAAGAAAAAGACAGCAAAAAGAAACTTTTAAAAACCTGGAACTTGGCAACGGTATCAGGAGTACGTAAAATGCCTTGAGGAGATTCTGCGGCAAGCTCAGCTGCCTCCTTGTACTTTGTCTGAGCAAATAATTCCTGGAATCGCTGGACAACCTTTACAAAGAAAGGGAAATATTGGTAAGATCATTTCTACTTAACAGAGTAGAAGTTCTAATAATACAGTCGTGACTTCCAATCTGAGTGGAATCCTTTACACTACAAATGATTGTTTTTGCAACCAAAAATTACAAAAAACATATAATAGATATTGTAGAATTAAAAATCTTATAGTCATTATAGAGATATAAAGTCATAATTCATGTAGTCAAGGAGAAAAAATTCAACACTTTAGAACAGCTGTACAAACATTCAAACATCATAGAACAAAAAGACCATCTAGATGTTTAATAACAGATAACAAATCCTATCCTACCTTAAGTATGTACACTTAGTTGTGTAAATAGCAAGAAAACAATTCAAATAACACTTGATTAACCTCAAACAAAACATGCTTACAGAGATCACTAAATATGCATGCAGAGTCAAAGAAAATTAAAGATGATAGGACTCAATTTTCAAAACCAAATGTAACATTGGTAATAGCAGATTTAATCAGTTTCATCCAAGTAACTGAATAAGCAAGAGAATAATAGGATAGTTAGGAACCTCTGTATGACTTACCAAGTTTTCTGCACCAGGAAGGTTGCCTCGCTTAGCAAGATTGACAGCAAGCTCCAAATTGTTAAGCTGAAAAGCATCAAAAACAATCAATGAATAAATCCATACCTTGGTTCAGTATGCTGATAAAGCACAAAATTCGAAATCCTACCTGGCCACTGACAAATGGCACAATTTGTGCTTCATTAACGGTGGCTAACAGCACCTGCCCTCGTCTGTTGACAGCATAAAATCCACCAACTGTAGATGCTTCAGATGTCAAAAATATTGGATCAGGACTAATCCTGTTTCTGTAAACTGCACTAGCTGTCTCCAGATCATACACAAATAGAAGCCCAAGCTTTGTGATTACATAAATCAACCCATACTTTTGAGATATCTGCAAAACACAAACACAAATGGTTTACGTATTTGACCTATTGACTTCATTAATTGCCACAAAGAAGACAATAATGAGAGGCAACTGAAGCTACCTGCATCGAAACAGGAAAATCGTCCGCAAAATCAGGAGGAAAGAAAAGATCAGCTTGTTTCTTACTAAATCCAGGCTTTCCTGAGAGGTATGGTCAAATTCAGTTAAAATAAATAAATAGTGCCAAATCTGCAAATAGTTTGGCAATTGAGTTTCAAACACCGGCAACTATAAGAACTGTTAAGACGTTTAAGTATGTTATGTGACAGAGCAGTTAACCAAGAAATTGAACTCCCCCGCAAAGGAACAAAGGAACTGTAATGCCCTTACAACTAAGCAGAAGTGGAAAACTCAATCATTTATTAGACATCTGTTTTTAATAAGACTAAAATCATAATGTGTTGCATACCAACCATAGAAACAAAACATATATTTTAGTGAACCCTCTTACAATTCAGGATCAGTAACTCGTGATTATCAGTTTGTGTCCATGAAAAATATTCAAATTAAAGAAAAAACTGAAAAGATCTTACCAGGCTGGGCACCAAGTTCAATGACATGCAACTTTGACGTAACTTGTCCAGCATTAGATGTTTTGCTGGCAAACGCAATTAGAGTGGAAGGGTTTTCATTTCCGGGAACCTAGAGCAAATCACAAGATTCGGTAAGTAACAACAAAGGAAGACAATTCCATTGACAGTAACTAACTGCAACTAGGAGATCATTTTAAAGAAAAATAAAATAAATCAAGAGTTGAACCTTGAATTGAGCAAATGACGCCGCATGAGCTTCAAGAGCTTGACTACGTTGTTGGTCCACTGAAAACAGCTGCATGTTTCCCTTAACCAATTGTGGCCTCTGCAATATGATAGAGCACAATCTGAGTTAGATAGGTAAGAAAAAAGATGGTCCATACCACCTTAGTCTGCTAACAACAGTTGAACAAAACATTCAAGTACAAAATGGCATACACTAATGTAAAAAAAATCAGAAAAAATATGGTAAGGAATGGCATTCAAATATTTCCCAGTAATCAGAAATTTTATAATATCTTCATAACTGCTATCACTTATTAACTTACCATATTAATGATTACACTAGCAAGAATAGCAGATTTAGAGCAACATTGACAAGAAAGTAAAGGTATTTTACTGCCACTTGAAAGGATCTTTAATGGAAATGAAAAACTTCCAGCATCAGATTTGGCAACAGCAAATCATACATTACATAAAATGTGATGTTATGATAATATTGAAGCAAGAAACAAGTTCCAACATCCCCATAACGAAAACTTTCATATACCAAGGGAATAAGAAGACTACAGAAAAAAATTAAGTTCAACCTCAGGAGCACCAGGAGCGATTCCAATCAGAACCAACCATTTCTCTGAAGGATCACATCTGTAGTTGATTATTTGATTGTTTGCCAAATTTGCAGTTCGCTCGAACATTTTTACAGGCTCAGTATCACCTAAAGACAACATGCAGAGAATGTTAAAAGAATTGAAATCTGGGGGGGGGGGGGGGGGGGGGGGGGTGCATGACTAAAAGGAGCAAATAGTAAATTTGTTGTGAGGAAAGAGCCTTGCCTTCAATAGACCAGTGGTAAACAGAGGACTGTGTTACAAGGCCTAGCATCTTAGGAGTAATCCATTTCCAGAAGACAACCTAAAAAAAACATCAGACTATCATAACATCGCTCGATCATTAAAGGTAAACAGCCAACAGTATCAACCAAAGTAGCTCAATGAAAGCCAAAATGCAGCATACCATCTCAGGCATTTGATGTGACTTAATCTTTGCTTTTGCTTCAATATTGAAGATCTGAAGGTGATCCTGAGTGGTCCCCGAAAGTTGAGCTTCATATCAAAGATCACAAATCAGAAACAAGCCCGCCCCCAAACAAACAAGTAGGACGGTAATAGGACATAATAATAAATTAAACAGACACCAAAGAAATCATAAAAAATTAGGAGCACATAAATGAACCTGGATTGAATTTGGTAACATACAAAAAAAACATTGAGCACATGAAACAATTCAAAGACAACTTAAAACTTATAACTTACAACCTAACAAGATAATCAAAGGAAAAACATGCAAGGTATCATCTATAGCAGCATCGGCCACCTCAAAAATAAACGTTTGTTTAGCAAATAACACAGATCAGTCAACATTCTGATACAAGTACGAATTATCTTCCAGTTCTAAGAAATCTATGCCTCTCAGGAAATGAGCAAGAAAAAAAAAGAGCATACGAGACGCAAACCTACCTTTAAGGGCGAGGATTCTTGTATTAGGGTTCATCAAAGCAGAATCAGCCGTGATAGGGCGCCTCAAAGGCTGATTAGGCATGCTCATATCAATAATAACAACGCTATTCTGCGGCGAAGTCTCTCTAACACAAATGTACTTGTCCGATTCCATAGTAACATGAGTGAATGTAATGAACTGCGGACTGATCCCTACGCTCGGAAGCTGCAAATTCCATTCATTTACACAAACAAACTCAGCGTCAATCCTAAATTAAATCAAACCTAAAAATCATTCTTAATTTCACAAAAATTACAGATCAAAAAGTAACAAATTCAAATTAACTCCATCAACTCGTCTTCATCAGAATTAATGGAAAAATCACCAGAAAATTCCAAAAAATTAAACAAGCTCAACTTGAATTCGATCATTCGACTCAATCAGACTGAATTACGGATGAAATCGAGAACAAAACAAATCAAACAGAGTTGATATCAAAGAAAATCACAACTTCGAGTAAGATCTGAGTAGATCCAAAACCTAACTAAGCATACTCAAGAACTACAAAAGTCGCTAGGGTTTTCAACTCAGAATGATCAAACGGACAACGAAGAATCTAGAAATTGAAGTTCGATATCGTAATGAGGAAGCTAACCGTTAGGACTTCCTTCATGAGGATAGGAGCAGTAGCGGAGGCAGCCATGGCGGCGGCTAAGTAGATCTGTGAAGACGATGACGAAGCGAGCTAAACGGAGTCGTGTCGAAGTACGAACCCTCCCTCCTGGAAAAGCGAGGGTTCTTGAATGAGTAGGCAATCAGAGAGGAGGATCTGGGTGAGTGTGTGTGTTGGAAGAGAGAGAAGCAACGGAGGAGGGAGATGAAGAAACTGAGGAGATCTGTGGCAGAAAATGTTGAGTCTCAGTAATAACACTACGACGGACTGTAATTTCAGTCTCTCATTTATCCTTTTCTTTCTATCTATTTATATTTCTCTGAAATTGTCCCTTATTTTTGGAAATGTTTTTTTTTTTTTGGCAAATTCTTATTTTTGGAAATAAAAAAAATACTTTGCACAGGGAGTGTGTTGCACTGTTGCCAGCTGTGAAAATATATTGCCGATCTTACCAGCTTTTTTTCTAATACGTATTACGATAATAATAAGGTCTGCTTTAATTTTGAAATTATTTATTTTAGCTGCAATAAGAAAGTAAAATTAAAAAATAGACAAGGAAATAAATAATTATTATGATTGGTAATAATTATATTGAGTAAATATAATGCGATTTAGAGTGCTTCGTAGATCACACAAGAAAATATCGAAATAGATTTTAAGTGATGTTTAAGGATAATTTTGATAAAAATGATGTCTAAAACACATCCCTAACTTTTCTAAACATATTTAATTAAAGTTCTAATAGGTTTAAGCAACTAATCAAACAAAGGAATTTTTTTCCATTTTTGGTCCATTAAATCAATAATGAATTGTAAAGAGGTTTGAGATATTTTAAATGCACGTGTCATCAACAAATATTAGGGTTTTTTTTTTATATTAGGAATACAAGACAACAATTAAGAGTCTAAAGCATTAGAAACTTAACAACAGTTGGAAGTTATATTATGTGCTTCTTCGACTTGATCTCAATAAACCTTCATGATCTTGCACCATTCCAACTGCATCTTTATCGTTATAATTTCATCGATTGTCCATTTTAAAAAATATATTTGGTATAAGTTCCGTGCCACGTTAAAACAAGGTTATATAATCTCTTTTGACAAGCACCTTGTAGTCAATTTCAACAAGCCCATCTAAGTGCTCCCAAACAAGTCATTGCATCAGCTTGGATAGCTAAAGAGACTAAAATTGAGAAACCTCCACCCAACACCGTGTTATCTTCCAAATTCAATCTCACTCTTACTCTTCTCAAATTCTTTTCCCAAGCTCAATCTATAGCAACAATTCCTTACTGACGGCCAAAAGGTTCTGAACCAATATTGACGATTAGTACTGGGGAGATTGTCTAAGTTGTCTTATGGAAGACTATGTAGCGAACTGTTTTTCAAAAAGAATGTTACATTATTCCCCTATCAAACTCCTAGTCTTTAACTTAGCAATTGTCCCATTTCCTTTTTGAAACAACTTATCATTCCTAGATGTCAAAATACCCCAGAGAGTGCTTACAAAAGAGATACTATGTTCAATAGCCTAAGAATTTGCATTTCTCAATAGATGGTTTGTAGCATGAATCCAGTCCCTTAGTTGGTTTTTTTTGTGAGATAACCAATGAGCTATATCTCCAAATTTGTTTCGACAACTCAAATGGTCGAAAAAGATGTTGGTCATCCTCTTTATGTATTCCACGTAATACCCATGAAGCATCGACCCTCGTACCTTTACATATTAAATTCATAATAAGATCTACACTATTATGCAAAATTTTCCACAAAAACAAATGTCATCTTGGTAAAATATCCAAATGTTAAATAAGTACGGAGGACTCACTCTCCTTGGTTTTTTTTCCCTAAGGAGTTCTGAGCGAATAGAAAAGTGTAACCTAACTTCACAATAAAACTCCTAGTAGGATGAAATTTCCATTACGTAAAGTCATCTTTAGGAAGTGAAGGAAGTTCCAAGGTACAATATTTCGAGCATATTCAAACTCGAAACTCTCCCTTACTTTAGCTTGAATCTGTTAAAATCACTTACCTTTCGTTTTGCAACTTCCTCTAAAGTAATATGAAATCTCAGGTTAGCTCTATTCTCGACCACCCATGTATCAACACTTTCACCTTATGTCCACCTTTTCCATGTTATTCCTCTCCTTGCAAGGGAATACATGAAACATTCCTTGGCTCAAAAGAGTTAAAATTTAAAGTTTTGTTGACTCATGAAGTAAAAATTTTAGTGATGTTGTGCATAAATTATACATGCTTAATTAGAAAGGTCTTGTTAAGACAATTAAAATCCTTTTTTCCCAGCCCCCCCCCCCCCCCCCCCCCCCCCCCCCCCCCCCCACACACACACACACACACAAGAAAGTTAACAACATAGTGTTTTATCCTTTGATTGAACACCCTTTTAAGAAGTATAACCACTCAAATTCCAAAAAATTTTTTTGTTAATAATAAATAAGTAATGTAATTAACTTCAATTATATTGCGGAGTAAAATAACTTATAATACATATAAGGTCTTACAACTACACTTAGTCTAAATCTCAATTTATAAAGTATAAAAGATTTACTACCGCAAACCACAATTTCTTTAGAATTAAGAAAAAACACTCAAAATATTAACAAATAAAACGAATAAGTTACAAAAATTTAACAATAACTAATCTTCGTTAAACTTTCTTTGACTTTCATCTTATAATGTCTTCTAAGATGAGGGTCGTTAACATTCTTGCAAGCCTTATAGTTAAACCAATCGTATATCTTCCGAGAAGGTCACTGGTGCTACTCTTCCAAGAAATCTTATGAATTTGTCGCTATTCTACATACCAGGGGTGTGTGTCCATGCTTGCGTCTGATTGGTCTTAGTTTGATGTAATATTTACTGTTCTTTTTGTGAAATCCTTTGCTTTGTTATTGTTTTACATTTTGTTCTTTAATCAAGTTTCTTTTCATTAAGTTTGTTAATTTGCTCATAATTTTCTCCAATTTTTTGTTGATTTGCTTCATTTCAGACAAAGTTATTCTTTCTTTCAACATCACAATCTTGAGATGATCTTATTGCAAATTTGCTCATTGCTTACCTATTTTTTCGTCAAATTTCTTTATATTGCTTCCTATATCATGCATATTACAAATTCAACTCTCTCTTTATTCATTTTATGTAGTTCGTTGGCTATTTTTTACCTCAAATTACAGTTTATTTATGCAATTACCACCTCTATTTTTTATATATTTGTATTTGATTATTTCTTGATGCTTAGTTTTGGAATATTGACAAGTTCTAAATGATGATATGTTTTTATTTTCTTCTTTTTAGAGTTAGTATTTCTCATTGTTTTTCAGTAAGTTTAGATGATTGAATGAACAATTTTTGTCATATTTTTTGTATCGTTTTGTCATTGTTTTCTTTACCATGAAAAGAGAACCTTTTGTAATTGTATTGTTTTTTTTTACTTGTTTTAGTTTCTCTTGAATGAGTAATATCAAAGTAAAATGAGCAAAAATTAGATTTTAAGATGAGTAATTACTTGATTTTTTTAATATTTTATAGGATGAGTATTTTATTTATGAAAATATTTATGAAATGAGCTGAGTTACAATAAAATTGCATGGAAGTTTGATATTTTGCGCTCGTGAGTATGTAAGGTTATAAGTGTGGTTTGCTTGTGTGATTTGAATTTTGTGAGTGTGGTGTGCTTGTGAGTGTGCGATCTATTATGCTTGAGTGGGAGGTTGTGGATATGTGTACACTCGGGAGCTTAATAAATGTGCTATATAACACATAAATCATCCAAAGAGCAAAAATATCATGTTAATCTAGTAATGTTTGATGGGAGAAAATATTTATGTAGTAGACTTTCCATCTCCTACTACTCCACTATAATACCCAATAAACAACGGTGGCCAATTGCTAATTGGTCGCACAGTACAATTTTATACCTAAAAACCTCTTCCACCTCAAAACTTAAGTACTTATGTGTAAAATATATTCTAGATGTAGTTATATTTGCTAATTAATCTACTATCCCACTCCTCTAGTTGTGTTTCTTAATGTAAACTTGCCGGCTCGATAAGTCAATTGCTTGGAGTAATCAGGTTTTGTTAGTCTATCCATGAATTAATTTTTGTTGACTCAAAATCTCCATACCCAAAACCTTCAATCAACTTTAATATCCACAAAAAGAAAATGGTGAAAACCGACGAGGCTATCCATGTAACACCCCCAAATTACTAACATAATAATAATAATGATAGTAATTTTAGTAACTTAGGGGTATTACCGCCACGTGTCACCACGCTTCGGCTGTGCTAACTAACTACTATATTGCAGCGGAAGAAAAACTCAATTTATTTATTAAAAAGAATTATAATTTTGATTATCCAAAGGTACAAAATTTGATTAAGAAAAATTATAAAACTCCTAACTAGTATGTGCCTCTTGATGTAATGCTCCCATGCATATTTATTCCTGCAAACCTACTCACCATAAATGATAAGTAGGGTGAACCAAAACAAATAGGAAAATACGTGTCAATGTAAAAACATTGTGTACGTATACATGATAAAAGAAATACTTTGACTTTTAAATTCCTTCATTTCAAACTTGCCTTCTTATATATTAATAAACTTCGAACCTTTCTTTATAATAATCCAATACAAATGGAATTATTAAAACACTTAATAAAAACAATTTCCTCTTCTTATATCCCCTCCTTGATCCTAAGTGTGCACACCCCCCAAGTTAGTTATCCCATCACGGATCTATCCTTGGAGTTTCCTTTTATTTGCCAACAAGTGGACTTTGAAGCATGAACCCTTCTTAATTATGAAATCAAGTGGTAATATATAATGATAATAACTCTCCTTTTATAACTCCTTAAATACAAATACCTTGCTTTAATTATTAAAGTTCATTGAAATTTATAAAATCTCAAATGCCATTCAACCCTTTTGAAACATGATACATATTAAATAAAATAAGGTAAAAGTATATCACCCTTTTTTTGTTATCGAAATTTCAAATACATAGCCATATATAAACATATATTTAAAAATATTTTAGCACAATATAATTCACAAAATAATATATTCAATTGCACATAAAAAGATTTAACACATATACGTACCTTAAATTCTAGTACTTTCTAACAACTCTTTACTAAACTTCAAGTTGATCCTCCTATCAATTTAAGATAAACTAATCAACACAATACAACACAATAATTATGCATATAATATTGAAACTTTAATTATGTTTAGAAATAGTTTTAAGAATTAAACATTGCAAAATAATTAAAACAATTAAATAGTTAGGGAAATAGGATGCTCACGGAGGCTGGTGGTTGTTGGTGGCACCAGATGGCCGAAGAGATGCAGAGAGTGGCTTGAGAGAGAGGGAGAAAGTTTGAGAGAAAGAGAAAGGGTTTAATGATTTTTGTGTGAAGAATTAGGTGAGATTTAAGAGTCTATTTATAGTAGAAATTAGGATGAATTTTAGAATTTTAAAACACTATAAGAAAAATATGAATTTAAATTGATAATTATCCTCAAAATTTCAGAAAAATCTTTTAATTATAAATAATTAAATTATTAAATAATTTAACCAATTAAAATTATTTAATTCAAAATAAACCAATTAGAATTAGTTAAAAAAGATAAAATTTTATAATAAATTTTTTTTTTGAAATATAAATCATAGAAAAAGGATAGGATAAGGATAGAATTTATTTTTTTTTTTTTGAAAATCTATTATTTTTAATTTTAACTTATCTTTTCAACTAAAATTATCCTTTAAATTAGGGTTAAATATATATAATAATAATTTTTTTTTTATATTCTAATCATGGTAGCTGACCATTATTAGATATGGTCGAATTTTTTTTTTTTAAATATATATATATATTTTTTCTTTGGTAAATATATCATATTTTCAACATTATCCATTTTAAATTAAAAAATAATCTTTATAAATATATTAAACTATATTTTTTTGTTAAGAATAATGTTTTAAAAGCTTTTAGAATATTCTAGAATAAAAATGGATACTTTGGATATTTTAGAGGGCTTTTTTTTTGGAATTTTAATGGAATAATTGAGGAATTAAATATTTATTTATAAAATTAAATAATTTTCTTAATAAATTTATAAAATAAATATATAAATGAAGTTCCATAATTGTGATTGGTGCCAAATTAATTTTTAAATTATTTATTTTGTACTAAAATATTCTTAATATAATGTCTAAAATATGGGGTATTACAGTCTACCCCCCTTAAAAGAAGTTTTGTCCGCAAGACTTTGAAAACATTTTAAAGAAACTTTTGAATGCAATGCATGTGACATATGAAGCTAATTCCTATAACTAATATAATTGACTCTTGCATGTCCTGAAAATAGCAAAGCGCGAAACTCTATCGCATTCTACCCCCCTTAAAAGAAAATCACGTCCCCATGACTCGACTACTAACCTTAGAAAATAGGTTTGGATATTTCTTCTTCATTTCATCTTCTGCCTCCCAAGTTGCCTCTTCGGTCTCATGATTTGACCATAGCACTTTCACTATTTTTACATCTCTGTTTCTGGTGCTTCTTACCTTCCTATCCAAGATTCGAACTGGTCTTTCTTCATAAGTCAAATTTTCGTCCATTTCTATTGATTCGGGACGTAACACATGACTTGCATCCGGTACATATTTCTTCAATTGAGATATATGAAATACGTTATGCACTTTCTCTAGTTCATTAGGCAGTTCCAACTCATAAGCCACTTTGCCCACTCTTTTCAACACCTCATAGGGTCCAATGTACTTCGGACTCAATTTTCCCTTTTTCCCAAACCTCATCACTCCTTTCATGGGAGAAACTTTTAATAAAACCTTTTCTCCAACTTCATATTCCTCATCTCGCCTCTTGGAGTCTGCATAGCTCTTTTGACGGTATTGTGCTGCTTTAATCTTTTCCTAGATCATCTTCACGTGTTTAATAGTTTCTTGGATCATTTCTGGTCCAAGTATTACAGTTTCACTTATATCATTCCAACACACTGGACTCCTACACTTTCTTCCATAAAGTGCCTCAAAAGGTGCCATTCTAATACTGGCATGATAACTGTTATTATAAGAAAATTCGATTAGGTCTAAGTAATCCTCCCATGACCCTTGATACTCCATCACACATGCCCTTAACATATCTTCCAAGGTTTGAATGGTTCTTTCAGTCTGATCGTCAGTAGCGGGGTGGAATGTTGTGCTCATAAGTAACTTCGTTCCCATTGCCTTCTGCAAACTCTTCCAAAAATTGGACAAAAATCTCGAATCTCTGTCCGACACAATGTCCTTAGGCACCCCATGATACTTCACCACGAATTTCACATAAGCTTTTCCTAATTGGTTCATTGTCCAAGTACTCTTCATGGGTATAAAAATGGCAGTCTTAGTGAGTCTATCTACAACCACCCAAATAGTATCATTACCGGCCCTTGTTCTAGGTAGAGCTCCTACAAAATTCATAGAGATCGAATCCCATTTCCAACAAGGAATTGCCAATGGTTGAATCTTACCCTGCGGACGCTTATGCTCAATCTTTACCTTCTGACAAGTAAGGCACCTAGCAACAAACTCGGCTACTTCCTTCTTCATATTGGGCCACCAAAATGTCTTCTTCATGTCTTTGTACAACTTATCTCCTCCAGGATGCATAGAGTAAGGTGAACTATGAGCTTCTTCCATCAATCTATTCTTTAAATCTCCTTTATTGGATGGAACACACCATCTTCCTTTAAACCTAATACTACCATCATCAGCAATCGTAAAGTTTAGGGTATGTCCTTCCCGGATTTTCTCTTTGATATTTTCTAATTTTTCATCTTTCAGTTGGCTTTCCCGAATCTCATCATAAATGGATGGATGGATTTCCATGGAATTAATACATTCTTGTACTCCCCCCTTGTTCCACTACCTCTAAGTTCATTTTCTGGAATTCTATACATAACTGATCAGGCAAAATTATTGCATTCATCGAATGGTTTGACTTCCTACTTAATGCATCTGCCACCACATTGGCTTTACCTTCGTGATATTGAATATCCAAATCATAATCTTTGATAAGCTCCAACCATCTCCTTTGCCTCATGTTAAACTCCTTCTGGGTGAAAATATATTTTAAACTCTTATGATCCGTATAAATCTTACAAGTTACTCCATAAAGGTAATGTCTCCAAATCTTTAAGGCAAAAACTATCGCTGCTAGCTCCAAATCATGAGTCGGGTAGTTAACTTCATATGGTTTTAGTTGCCTAGAGGCATAGGCTATCACCCTTCTGTTTTGCATCAATACACAACCTAACCCAAACTTGGATGCGTCACTATATACCTCATACTGGTCACTTCCATTTGGTAAGGCTAAGATTGGTGCCGATGTTAACTTATTCTTTAAAGTTTGAAATGCCTCTTCACACTCTGGAGTCCAGATAAACCTACACTCTTTTTTCATAAGGCTGGTCATGGGTCTAGATATCTTCGAAAAGTCTTTCACAAATCGCCGATAATAGCCTGCTAATCCCAAGAAACTTTGAATATCCGGTGTTGGCCATTCACTTACTACTTGAATCTTTGCTGGATCCACGGATACCCCTTCCTTAGATATCACATGTCCCAAAAAGGATACTTTTTCCATCCAGAACTCACACTTAGAAAATTTCGCATATAACTGATTTTCCCTCAAAGTTGTCCAGACCGTTTTTAAATGTTTTTCATGATCCTTTGTATCCCTTGAGTACACCAAAATATCATCAATGGAGACAATCACAAACCTATCTAAGTAAGGCCTAAAAATTCGGTGCATCAAATCCATGAACACCGCTGGTGCATTAGTCAATCCAAATGGCATTACTGTAAATTCATAGTGTCCATAACGAGTCCTAAACGCACTCTTTGAGATGTCTTGCTCGGCAATCCTCAACTGGTGATATCCAAACCTCAAGTCAATCTTAGAAAATACCCCTGCCCCTTTTAACTGATCAAATAGGTCATCTATCCTCGGAAGTGGGTATTTATTCTTCACAGTCACATTATTCAATTCTCTATAATCAATGCATAACCTCAAACTTCCATCTTTCTTCTTGACAAACAACACTGGGGCTCCCCAAGGTGACGAACTAGGCCTGATATAGCCTTTGTCTAGTAAATCATCCAATTGAGCTTTCAACTCCTTTAATTCAGCTGGTGCCATCCTATAGGGGGCCTTAGAGATCGGTCCTGTTCCAGGCACTAGATCTATAGTGAACTCAACATCTCTTATTGGAGGCATTCCTGGAATCTCTTCTGGAAAAATATCCGGAAATTCACAAACAACTGAAATATCTTGCTTATTTCCATCTTCTCCTTCTCGGATTTCTTGAACACTACATAGGTATAAAGGATAGCCCTTCTGAACACATTTCTTTATTTGTAAGGCAGAGATGATCTTCAATTCAGGTTTCTTCCCTTCTCTACGATAAGTAACCCTGACCTTATTAGGTCCAACCAATGATACCTTCTGAGCTTCACAATCAATTCGAGCTTTAAAATTTCTCATCCAGTCCATACCCAAGATCACATCTAAGTCACCCATTTCAAATTCTATTAAGTCTGATGGAAATTCAACTCCGGCAATTACTAGAGGTATTGTAGAATGCAACTTAGTACAACACATAACTTCCCCAGACGGTAAAGCCACGTCCAAAGAAATGGATTCTGATTCTTTTAACTTTAGACTTTCTACTAAACTCTTAGAAATGAATGAATGAGATGCTCCAGAATCAAAAAGAACTTTTGCAGGCAATTTACAAATAGAGAAAGTACCAGCTACTACTTCAGAAGTTGATCCAGCCTCACGACTATTCATAACAAATACTCGACCTTTAGGAGGATTGTAATTTGCACCTAACGCAGGTTTAGGATTCTCGTTTAGTTGGATTGAACTAGGCTGACCATTTTGAGGAGGTTTGCCATGAATAGGGACACTAGGACCACCAGAGGTCTTTTTATAACATTCATACTCTCGATGTCCCAATTTTTGACAAAAACGACAGGTTACAAGGTTTCCTTCGCAGTCTCTCCCGGGGTGATTCTTGTCACACCTTTTGCAATGGAAAATTCTCTTAGACTTCTCACTCTCCCCTTGGTTTTCTCTTCCCTTTCCAAGGTTTCCCTTAAATTCTCTTTTCCCTTGAAAATTCCCATTGGTTTTAACTCTTTTATCACCTCCATAGAAGTTTCCATTTCCCTTTCTCTTTTCCCCTAAGATTTGGTTCTCTAATTCTCTTCCCCTAATCCCATACAAGTGAGCGGCTCTCCCATACTCCTCATCTAAGGTTTCGAAAGTGACCCCTCCTAACTTCCCTTGTAAGGTTAAGGTTAGGCCTTGTTCAAATCTCTGCGCCTTCATGGCTTCGGTCGGGACTACCTCTGGAGCGAATCTCATAAGTTCAATAAACTTAGCATAATATTCATTAACGGTCATGCCTCCCATTCTAAGGTTTGTAAATTCCATGCACTTTTGTTTCTTAAGGTAAGGCGGATAGAACTTACTCCTAAGGGCTTCTTTGAAAGTTGACAACCCAAAATCAGGAGTTCTTTCGATATTTTCCTTAGATTGAGACCACCATAAGTCAGCTTCTTCCTTAAGGTAGAGGACTGCACTATTTACCTTCATATTCTCGGGACAATGTACAGCATCAAAAAGCTTATCAAACTCCCTAATCCAGTTCTCTAGGCTAGCTGGGTCTTCTTTTCCGTTATAACTCGGAGGTTTACTACTTGAAATTCTTTTGAAAATCTCTCCAAAAGTGTCATTTATTGGCTGCCTATTCAATTGATTAGTCATTACTTGAGCTAGAGATTGAGTTAAAGCGGTTAGGTGCTTGACTGTCCTCCTAAGGCCACTTCGGGTGGTTCGAGAGTTTCGATTAAGCATTCGACTCGACATAATGCCTGAATGATCAAATAATCATGTTGAAAACACTTTGAAATATATAAATCCTAGAACAAACATTCACTTTATTCAAATAAATTTTGCATGTAACGAACTTCTCGACTAAAATACTTGGCTTTACTTGACTATAGATAGACATATGAAAAATTGGATACATTTAAGCACATAATTCACAATTTCTTAATTTCATGCACAGGAAACATACTTTCTCCTATCCTTGAGAAAGTTTATAACCTAAATTTGCAACAAGTAATCCAGATTGGTCATTTTATTAGACCATCCTTGATTGTATTTAAGTATGCTTGAAATTCTTTTATTTTGCAACTATTTTAATTTTGAAACTTTTAATAGTGTACTTGATGTCTATGCGGTTAAATCAAGCCAATGGTTTCCCAGGTAAGTTACGTACGACGTTGACGAGAGCCTTTCCTAGCCAGAAACCATTACTTAATGGAACACTCTCCCAGGTCGGTCAAACCTTCCTTAGACAGAAAGTGTTACACTTGATCACCAACATTTCCATCTTTCCAAAACAAAATAATTTATTGTAAGAAAAAATACTTTATTTTATGCATGAGAATGCGAAACTCTATCCTACATGCCCATTGCTATGTCTACCCACAGGTTTATTATTTCAAATTTTAATCTTTTATAACCTAGAAATCTGATACCACTTTGTAACACCCCCAAATTACTAACATAATAATAATAATGATAGTAATTTTAGTAACTTAGGGGTATTACCGCCACGTGTCACCACGCTTCGGCTGTGCTAACTAACTACTATATTGCAGCGGAAGAATAACTCAATTTATTTATTAAAAAGAATTATAATTTTGATTATCCAAAGGTACAAAATTTGATTAAGAAAAATTATAAAACTCCTAACTAGTATGTGCCTCTTGATGTAATGCTCCCATGCATATTTATTCCTGCAAACCTACTCACCATAAATGATAAGTAGGGTGAACCAAAACAAATAGGAAAATACGTGTCAATGTAAAAACACTGTGTACGTATACATGATAAAAGAAATACTTTGACTTTTAAATTCCTTCATTTCAAACTTGCCTTCTTATATATTAATAAACTTCGAACCTTTCTTTATAATAATCCAATACAAATGGAATTATTAAAACACTTAATAAAAACAATTTCCTCTTCTTATATCCCCTCCTTGATCCTAAGTGTGCACACCCCCCAAGTTAGTTATCCCATCACGGATCTATCCTTGGAGTTTCCTTTTATTTGCCAACAAGTGGACTTTGAAGCATGAACCCTTCTTAATTATGAAATCAAGTGGTAATATATAATGATAATAACTCTCCTTTTATAACTCCTTAAATACAAATACCTTGCTTTAATTATTAAAGTTCATTGAAATTTATAAAATCTCAAATGCCATTCGACCCTTTTGAAACATGATACATATTAAATAAAATAAGGTAAAAGTATATCACCCTTTTTTTTGTTATCGAAATTTCAAATACATAGCCATATATAAACATATATTTAAAAATATTTTAGCACAATATAATTCACAAAATAATATATTCAATTGCACATAAAAAGATTTAACACATATACGTACCTTAAATTCTAGTACTTTCTAACAACTCTTTACTAAACTTCAAGTTGATCCTCCTATCAATTTAAGATAAACTAATCAACACAATGCAACACAATAATTATGCATATAATATTAAAACTTTAATTATGTTTAGAAATAGTTTTAAGAATTAAACAGTTTGCAAAATAATTAAAACAATTAAATAGTTAGGGAAATAGGATGCTCACGGAGGCTGGTGGTTGTTGGTGGCACCAGATGGCCGAAGAGATGCAGAGAGTGGCTTGAGAGAGAGGGAGAAAGTTTGAGAGAAAGAGAAAGGGTTTAATGATTTTTGTGTGAAGAATTAGGTGAGATTTAAGAGTTTATTTATAGTAGAAATTAGGATGAATTTTAGAATTTTAAAACACTAAAAAATAAATATGAATTTAAATTGATAATTATCCTCAAAATTTCAGAAAAATCTTTTAATTATAAAATAATCAAATTATTAAATAATTTAACCAATTAAAATTATTTAATTCAAAATAAACCAATTAGAATTAGTTAAAAAAGATAAAATTTTATAATAAATTTTTTTTTTGAAATATAAATCATAGAAAAAGGATAGGATAAGGATAGAATTTATTATTTTTTTTTTTTGAAAATCTATTATTTTTAATTTAAACTTATCTTTTCAACTAAAATTATCCTTTAAATTAGGGTTAAATATATATAATAATAAATTTTTTTTTATATTCTAATCATGGTAGCTGACCATTTTTAGATATGGTCGAATTTTTTTTTTTTAAATATATATATATATTTTCTTTGGTAAATATATCATATTTTCAACATTATTCATTTTAAATTAAAAAATAATCTTTATAAATATATTAAACTATATTTTTTTGTTAAGAATAATGTTTTAAAAGCTTTTAGAATATTCTAGAATAAAAGTGGATACTTTGGATATTTTAGAGGGCTTTTTTTTGGAATTTTAATGGAATAATTGAGGAATTAAATATTTATTTATAAAATTAAATAATTTTCTTAATAAATTTATAAAATAAATATATAAATGAAGTTCCATAATTGTGATTGGTGCCAAAATAATTTTTAAATTATTTATTTTGTACTAAAATATTCTTAATATAATGTCTAAAATATGGGGTATTACAATCCATTCATCAAGGCTCATATGACTACCTCCAAAGTGTACTAAACTGCGTGGATAGGCCCAAAACCTAATGGACCCAGCTGCCATTCTGCCCATTGACAGGCCTTACTAGTTGGAGTTGCACCTTGCATATAACACAATACTTGTGTTAATAGGAGTAAGCAGAGTAACAACAAAAGACAGTGCTTCAATCATCAACATTCTTATACGCAACAAGCTCTTAACTGAACAAATTATTAACAAGTCATAACACCAGTTGTAGGAAGGATAACCAACTCATGTGGATATCACTCTGTGGGTTGAATTTTCTTTACTTCTTTGAGTTCTTAAGCTATATGAGTTACTTTTATTTTTACTCTACCAACTCCTCGTGAGACGGGGTAAACCTAATGTAGAGGGCATAAGTATAATATACTCAGCAAACACATATGAACTAGTAGTCTATCATATTGATTTAGACCGTCTAAAATATATACATATAAATCAATTAAATTATGGCATATTCACATGTAACTACGGGTCATAGGATATATTGTCCTAAACAACATGACATATAAGAAAAGGAGTCATCATGCGCTTTCGCTAAATCATGAGAATATTTACCATCCAAGTACTCAAGTTTCAACTTTGCCTAGCATTCTTTATAATCATCCTCACTCACTAATCACTATTTTTTACGCACACTAAACACCATATATGAGACAAAGTATTCAAACCTGTGGTAGATAGTATTAGGAGTAACCACTTTTCTCATCCACCTCTATCTTTTATTGGATTTAAAATCCAGCATATCAACCACCACCATGTGAACAAGATCATTTGCCTAATGTAAGATATGAATTACTCCTACAAGAAACGTATGATCCCAGTGAAATACAATATAGTGAATAGACTTTGTATAATTTAATTCACTATTACTTGAAGTAACCCCACGATGATAATATACCCTGTATAACATTATAACATAAGTAAATTAATTAAAGAGCTAGTCCAACTAGGTATAAAGGGAATTGGATTAGGATAGGGGATGTGATGGGATAAGATTGTGTACATATTTAGGAAACGGGCCGAAGATGCAACCAACCAAATGTTCCTTTGTTTCTTGACCATATCCCAGCAAGAAAGCAACCATCCAAATCAAGCAATAATCAGTTGTTTCTTCAAAAATATGTTGTTCAACAATGAGGGGTGGGATGGAATTGTTACGACCCACATCAAACATGCAAACAAATACTTCTAAGGAAATGTCAAATATTGTCCAAAATTTGTTGTCTATCCTCTTGTAAGTTTTTTAAACACATCTTGTGATTTAGAAAGAATTGGACTTTCTATTCAAGTTTCAAGTATTAGATGACCATGTTTTCATCTAATTATTAAATTCAGAAGTATGTAATATGGTCTGATAAGGGTGATTGAAGTGAATAAAGTTACATTGGGTCTATTTGTCTCGTTCACAGTTAGGTTCAAACAACAACATTTGCTCTATTGACCAAACTACCATGCCATCAATAACTAAATTCACCTCAAACTATACTTCCTTTCAATGGTTTGACATTGATTTACTTTCCTACACCTTAGACTTTGGCCTGATAACCCCGCCTAACCTAACTCAGAATCAACTCTATGAATATAAATTTTGTTTTTAATGTATACTCCATAATAAAAAGTCAATTCAAACAAATTCAATAGAGTCCACTTCAAATCAATCGAAGGGAATCAAATAGGAAAAAGGTAACAAAAAACGAGTGGCTTTGGCAAAAGATTCAAACAAATAAAAGCATAGCATGTGAGATAAGGATTTACTTGGGAACCAAAGGCATGTGAAACAAAGCAAACACAATTTAAGTGGCTAGCTGTTGATGAAGCAGATTGCCCTGTAAGCCAACAGAGTAAACTCCCCCCACTAAATGTACACGTGATTTGATATAAGATATACACAATTCAAGAGCCTAAAGAGATAAAATCCAAGTCATAGCAACCTTGTTTCTGTGGTTGAATAGTGAACTCGTCTTTTTCTCATACTTGGCTACTTGTGCACTTATCACTTATGCTGTTATGCACTTGGCGCCGGCCTTCTCGTCACACCCAACAGGCAACGCCCACAACCCATTACTTTACTCATAAACCCTCTTTCATTTAGTTTTAGTTTTTTTTTTTTTAACCATATTTCAACTTTGTATAAGCTTGTCTTTATTTTCTTTAGTCATCAGTGGCTGCTCTTTGCTTTCCTAATCACTTCAAAGTTCAAAATACTCCTAACTTAGTATATTTGGTTTTACATTCAAAATTGGACAACTAGATAAATATCTAACTAGCTCAAGTTCATTGTTGTTTGACTTAGCTTGCGTAGGTTCGTTGTACCCTTTTTATTCTTTGGATTAGGAGTAATAACATGGCTACATTCGGAGTTGTAGCGTACCTAATGTCCATATTAGTAGCAACCACACTATATACATGCACACCTAACTACTAATGGCAGGTCAATCAAATAACGAATTTTTTATTTTCTTTTGCCATCTTATAATGCCAACTCAACTGATATTTTTCTTGTTACACAAGGTTATTGTGTCTTTCTCACTTCTTAATATTTTCCGTGTTCACGTTGATTTTATTTCATATAATTTCACTGTAATTTATTTATAAGTTTTACTAATGTATATCAGTGAAATTTTTTTAAAATTGACTATATTTTCATGTATTATAAGTTTAAGAAAAGGTATATATTACGGCTTGACGGTTATACTCTCAATCAACCCTATTAAACATATGTAGGTCATTTCAAAACAGAAAAAATCATCACGTTCCAAATTGGAAAACTAGGAATTGTCTAAAAATGAGGCAAGCATACCAATGTGATAGACTTTGACTCAGTATTGACTTTTGATTAGTAAACTATTTAGAGCTAAAAAAGTATGCCATATAAGAATTCCGCGAAATTACTACTACTTGGCTACTTGCTCACTTGCTCCAACATATATCCCAACTTGACATAAACCAGAAATATTCAATAATCCAATGAAATGTTCATATTTAGCACGAAATTTTATATTATTATTTGAAGAAGAATACATAACAATTAACGTAATTAATAATAATGATGCTGATACATCTGTTTCAGAATCCTCTCCCCTATCCGCACCATCTAAATCACCATGACCGCACCGATCAACGCCGTCTGCACCGCCAACACTACTCTCACCATCATCATCATCACTACCATTGTCGATTCTTGAATTTATCCACGTGGGATAATCATCTACTTGAATCCCCCGGTTTTCCCCTCTCACATTCTCCTCTTCATCCTCGGAATCTTCCCAATTTGTTCCCACTGAATCCTCTTCTTTTTCGTTTCTCAAATTTCTTACTGCCACCCATCCGTCACTTTCCCAATTTACCCCTGACGTTTTTGCCAATTCACCGATTCTGTCCTTGGCAGAAATTTCATCGTATAGATCATATTGTTCGTACGATGGTGATGATGTTTGTTGTTGTTGATGGTACTCGTAATCTTCCTCGTCATCAGAGAAATCGAGATTCTGCCAATCAAGGATGCTTCTTGGAGAGGACTCGGTGATCTTGGAGGCAGAAACAGGGAGTAAGAATGGGTGTTGCAGCAGCTGATCACAGCTCCACCGTTGCTCGGGGTTGCGACTCAAGCATTTGTCCAAGAAGTCTTTCGCAAGCTCTGGCAGCTGAGCAGGGTACACGGGCAGGTCATCAGAGTACCCTATTTGAAACAGAGTGTGTGCCCCGCAGTCCTTCCACGCTGGCGTACCGGTGAACATCTCGATCACTGTGCAACCCAGAGACCAGACATCGGACTCGCACCCTTGTGATTCTCCGCGAATGGACTCAGGAGCCATCCAAAGAGGACTCCCACGTGGCACAATCTTCATCGTTTGATCATCATCAGCAAGTCTCTTTGCCGAGCCAAAATCGGATAGCTTAACGACTCCCTTGGTGGAGCCCACTAAAACGTTACTCCCCTTCACGTCACAGTGGACAATCCCTTTTGAATGGACCTTCTTCAAGGCCATCACCAAACACCAGGCGTACGATCGGATTAACTCCGAATCACCTACGGCACCGGATTTCGCCACGTCGCCGCCTGGAAGATACTCCAAGTGAAGATTTCTGTGCGACGCCGTTTCATCATCTCCGAAGTATTCCACGACAAACGGAGAAGAGATAGAACGGAGAATTCTAATCTCGTTCTCTATAGCATCTATAGAGGGGAGAGAATCTTTGGCAGCAGACTTCACCGCGAAAAGACCACCGTCGGATTCTTGGACTCCTAGACAGACGGAACCGTAGGAACCTTTCCCGATGAACTTCCCCGGGACCCACTTCAAGGTTTGCTTCTGTTGAGCTTTCATTGTAGATTACTTCTTAAGCTTTCTTGTGTATTTTCGACTCAGATATGAGTTGGGTTGTTTGATGGTGTTGAAGGGTTTATATTGAAAGTGGTGGATTTTTGACATGGACCAAAAAACAGAGCGGGGGCGTGTGGTATATATAGAGGTGTGAAAATAAATATTAGGAAAGTTTCCTTTTTTTTTTTTTTTGGTAATGTTTCCTTAAGGCATGACGTAAGGAAATTTCCCACCAAAGTTGGTTAAGAAGTTTCGTTGACGTATAAGGAAATTCATAACTCCTTGCTATTTAACCGCTGGACGGCTGGAGTACTAGTTATACTCTTTTACGTGGTTGGTTGCATCTGCCTACTTGACAAATTACCTGCTGTACCCTTGTATTTTAACAATCCTCTTTTCAATATGATCAGTTCATCTCCTATTCAGCTTCTACATAGGTTCTATACGTTTTAATCCCCTATTCAGCTTCGACCTTCCCACAAGATACCTATTTCATGAATTCTAGAACTTTAACCCTATTTTACTGGAACTATTTGGAGACGAGAGTCAATCTTGGTTGTTTGAAACTATTAGGACACGTGTATTAACGAGGTATGCTTCTGGGAAAGTTAGATGGGTTCTTCAACAACAACTAAGCAAAATCACGTCCGATTTACTAGAAGATATTTTTATTAGTAATTTGTTGGCAAACAAAATTTTTTGGGGGGTTGCATGAAATATTTTGTGTGACATACGCAATCTTTGCCCTGATATTCCCCTGTTTCTCCTCACTGTCCTGTCCAATTTTATATACTAATTTTGGTTGTCTAAGTCTACTAATGCAATATATTATTATTATTATTCAATGCATGCAAATATGCAACCAAAGTATCAATACAAGGATTGGGTTTTTGCTTGTGACTGAACAACAAGAATATGATCTTAGATTTGTAAAACAATGATCTATTACTAGTACGAAATAAAATCGAATATCGATCTTCAATTACGCAAATCACAAGGTTTGATTTTGATTGCATTTGGGGAAGTCTTAAGACGTGAAATGGTTGGAGTGTGATACCACTACATGTCATGATTCCTCCTACTTGTCAATTCAATCTTCAATAAGTTGCTAATCCAATGTATCTTAACTATGATAATATATGATACTTCTTTGTATTTTATATGACCGAGTATTTTTGGTTCATATCTAGCTCATTCCAAAGTAATCTAAAATGGAAGTTTCATATCATATCATATCATATTTTTAAACGATTATATGTATTTTTAGTTTGTAACTCCAAATTTTAGTATGTACATTGCTTAATGCTTTGAAGATTGAGAGGTCTACTTAACCTTTAATAATTTATCTCAAGCCTTTTCAACCTTAAACCATTTAGTAAAAAAAAAAACCTCTTTTAAGCTATTATCTTATTTTAATAGACCTTATCACAAGCTTGAAAAAAAGAGAGCAATATTGTCTTATTTTAATTGACACTTTATTTGCCTTTTGTCCTCATTTGTAAGCTTGACATTAACCGTTAATAAATACTTTGCAAAATCTTTCAATTGTTATCAAAATATATAAGACAAAATATAATTATATGGGGCTTTTTTATTTTATCTGAGCGGGTGTTAAATAAACTTTAGCATTTTTATCAATTCATAAATAAGGTATATTTTTTGTCAAAGATGTACCTTTCTAAATATATCAAGTCAGAGTAGGAAGAATTAAAAAAAAAATGAAGAGAACATGGAATAAAAATTAGCCCCGTAAATATATACTGAAGTAGCTAGGAATAGGATAAATGGCCATCAAAGAAGACACCCAAGGAAGAAAACACAGTAGCACGGCATACAGCGGATATAATCACAAGTAGCATTACAAATGCGTCAAGTAATTAAATCCAGGAACAGGACGGTGATAACCATGCAAATAAGATAGATTCAAGTTTATCATATATGATATGTGACATGACATAGAGATTGCTTGAATTTGTCACTCATTACGCCGCTCAATCAGCAACAGCAGAAGTCCAATTTCCCAAGGATCAAAAAGAAAATGTAAAGGAATCAACTAACCAAGCCACCAAGGTTTATTCCTTGGATTTATCAAGAGTTATTTTTAATTTTGTATTACTATTAAAATGTAAAAGATAGATGTCCAACTTGGAGGGAAACCTTAAAACTTTATGATGAGTTCATCCCTTACGCAGTAAATAAGTAAGCCACTTGTCACCTTTTTTTTTTTTTTTTTTAATTTTGGGTATGGAAAACGGCAAGTAGATCTGAGAGGTTAAACCTGATCTGGAACAGCTGCTTTTAGAAAGTGTGGTCGCAAGATGGCTCAAAAAGGGTGCAGGCAGCTTGCCATATAGACCACAACATAGGGGCAAATTATGGCAAGAGAAAAAGTTAAATAAAAGCTAGAAAAGTCGGGTTGAAGAATGAGGTGGAGTAATACGGTTGGTTAAGAAGAGCCTACCACACAACACGAGGCTGGGTACTCCGTAATAAGAGAGAGTTGGTATCTGAATACGCTCATTGGTTGGGAAGTGACTAGTGAGTACTTCTACGTTGCCGTTGACGTGTACCTGTTCATCACCTTATTTTTCTTTTTTTCTTTTTTTCTTTTTTTATTTTATATATATACTCCTTATCCTTTGACAATTGTCAAGTCCTCACGCAACCACATAAAAGAAGAGAAAAAAAAAAAACAATAATCGAAGAAGTATTCTTGAATATAAAGTATACTTGTGCATTGTACACTCTTAGCATACGAAGTATTCTTGAATATAAAGCCATCTTTTATATCTAACTTTAGTTAAGCAGCAGGTGAATATGTGATGATCTTGTACTTTTCAACACAAAAATATTGGTTTGGAATTGAATGTTCTATAATAGGAATTTTTTTAAAGTTTTTATTTTATTGAGATAACTAAAGTACTTTAAAGCAATTAAAACAGACACTTCGTAAATAATTAAAAAAACATATGATCACCCATTGTACGTACTTCTCCCACTTTGTATCTTTCTAGACATCAATATATATTAATTAAAAGTAACAGTGCTTAAGAAATGGTCATAATCGAAATTCTAATCGTGCTTAAATTATAGTCCATGGGAAAAAAGCGTGATCGAGTGTATGCACACGACAAAGTTAAGGTAAACAAAAATGAAAATTCATTAACAGACAAAGTCAAGGTGAACAAAAATGAAACGTCATTCATAGTACATGGCCTCTAAATTAAACTAAACTTAATTAAGTAATCAGTCTATTACCAACCAGAAACGGTTCAAATAAAGTAAAATCAAATCATATGAGTTGGGTGTGTGGTTTGCCTTGTCGTAAACATGCGGTTCATGACATGTTTTCCTGAAAATTCTTTACAAATCATTGGCAATTTGCATGTATTAATGGAGTAATTTACTACGGCTGTATAATTTTATTATTGTTTTTTATGCTAGCCTAGGGAACCGTGACACTTGGTGGTGGCGAGACCTTTGCCTAATTGCCCACTACTTAAGTGGATAAGGCATGTGAAGGATCACACTATGGGGAAGCTTACCAAATTTGTATTGTTTCTGAGGGCTAGCTTTACTTTGGGGGATAGATGAAAAAACTTGTGTTCGTTCTAGATTGTATATTTCATATTATACCATATCAAATTAAATTAAGCGCAGTGCACCACCTTTCATGAATCATGATAACGTACATAATTGTGTCACAACTTCTATTAATAATGACGCTAAATTTTTTATGTAACAATTTCTGGCATCTTATATATTATTTCATTAGTGCCACTTTAAATCACATAAGACTGTAAGAGAGTAGCCCTCTCAAATTCCACTCAAAGACAGAAGTATTAAAAACAAGCCAATGGTCTAAGAATCTTACAAACTTATTAATACGAGTGCTTAAAGAATCTTACGATAAGTTTGAGTTAATTTCTTTCGATCGTAATTGGTTTTACAGTTTTCTACAATTTCAATATCCTAATATATGTGATAAATTTTGACTATAAACGTAAAAGTTTATGATCCTCCATAAACTACTCTATATGTATATATAATAATAATATATAATATAGTCTAAGGGTAATATAAAAATAAACTTTTAAAAGATGGATTAGTTTCATTGATATTTTCAATGAATTTAAGAATTGAGTAATTAATTGAGGTTTTCTTTTTATTTATGTATATCTCCCATTTTAACCATTTCTCATTCAATACAAAGTTTTTCCTCATATCCTTGTACATATAGAGTATTTTGTGTGATTGTGTACAATATGTGTCGTATCAAGTGTATGCCATGCCGGCTGTGAAGTCCAGGACACATATTAGCTAGAGGAATCAAAGATATTCTGCATTTGTTACTTTCTTATACTAAGAATTGACGCTTAACATCGACGTATTCAGTATCTAATTTTCCGTACCTAAATACGGAGGATATCATAAACTTTAGCATACTATGGTAAACAAAAATGATATTATGTATTTATCATGAATAATACCAAGAGGGTGAGCCCGTATTCCAACCCAAAAGCGACAAAAGTTCTCGATGAGAGGATAAGGGGCCATTTAATCCTCTCCACCACTTGTGGATTGGACAAGTTCGATCTTTTGATACTTCTAAGAGCTATTTTTTTAAAATGAACTCTATTCTTAAAAGTTTTATCTTTTTATCTCCAAAAAATTAACTGATGCTCCGTATTTTATTTAGATTATCCTTATAAAGATTATTTAACTTTTTTTTTTTATAGGTTGAACTTGTTCTTAATTCACTTTACTTTCACAACATTTATATTTGATTTTATTAAATTTCTCTATCATTAATTTTCACAATAAAAATCAATAAAGAAATTATATAAAAATGGAGTAATCTTTTAGAAACAAAATGATGTTTTTTTGTTCCTATATATCCCTATACATTATTTTTCCATTTTTTCTGCAAGAAGGATAGAAAGATGAATTTTTAATCTATATGGTACAGAATATATAACGACCTTAAAAGTTTATAAGATGTAATTTCTTAGCAAGGCTACGTTATTTTGAAAAAAAATAAATATAGGCTATACTTTTTTGTGTCGTAGTAGAAATAATATTACATCTTTTGAGTCATCACTGTAGTATGAAAGGGTTTGGATAGTTACGAGTAAATTTGATTTGAAAGTGAGAGGAAAAGACGATTCTCCACATATATGGCGAAATATAGCCACAATATGGACGCCTCGACAGCCAAGAATGGGAGCTAAAACACATGCAATTGGCTTTAAGGGCAACCAAGAAAACAACAAAGTCCGACAATTTTAGCAAACATTTATGAAAGATTTATATATATTTCAAAATCTTCAAAGTATGAATAGTCACATTCACGAGCACATGAAAACTGAAGTTATGAGATCTCAGATGCTCTTCGACCACATAAGTACCACATTGGTTTTTTTTTTTTCCTTTTTCTCTCTCGATCATCTGTTTGTTATCGGGATTGCTAAATTTATGTGGGGCTTTAGCTAACTACTGAAATACCAAGTAGGAAAGGACAGTGCATAACTCCAACTTAGTCTTATTCTTAAATCATTTGGTGGGTCTATAAACTAATATTACGGTTGAATATTGTACTTCACGTTATCCTTAGTAATGGCTGTTTTTGGGTCATTTTACCCATAAAACAATTGTGGGGTGTATTAAAAAATATCAAGGGCGTACAACTGTACAAGAGAGGATTTGTTTGTGTTTTTATTTATTTGTAGAAATAAATATATTACGAGTTGAAGATATATATATATATAGGGCACAGCTAGCTCTGAAGATATTTTCTTGTATGACTTTGTGGATGATGAAGGCTAGTGACTCCTTTTGCTCTTCTCTGTGAACATTGCTATAAAAATAATCTCAAGTCATTTTTATTTGATCACACACAACACATTTCTCTCGATCGATCGGCTTGTTGAACTTAAGCTATAAGATAGATAATCATCCCTCTTCTCCAAGAACTTATTTTATCAAAACATGTCTATGGTAGACTTTAATATGGAGCTTATCATGCACACTCACTCGGCCACATAGCAGCCATAGTCCATAGGTAAACAACTACACAATACAACCACCACCTCCAAAAAGGGATCATATTCAGTATAGCTTAATTGTGGCTAAGATTCATTCATACTAACCCACCGTACTAATTCACTAACTTGCAACGAACCCCACTTTATTTCACAGACAACAAACCTCTAACAAGATGCTAACATCTGATCCAACCATGAATTAAGCATTCAATCTACGAATGATACAAGAGAAATTCAATGACTTGATAATTAATTAAAGGCCATATATCTGATTACCAACCGCGCAATAATCTTTACTAGTAATTTGTTAGTGACTTTAGTGGGTATCCATAAAATTGGACTATATGTAACAGCAGTAGATAGCTGCACTGAGTTGACAATGGAAACATGGGACCATGTCCAACAGCATTATGTTCCCATAGTTAGAGAAAAAAAGAATTCAAACCAATGGCACGCAATGATACTGGTGTAAAATGGTTAAATAACAAGTTAGGAATCTGTTTCACTATAGAGTTGTTTGTTGTATCGAGCAAGTCACAAGCTAGCACTATTTTTGCTACCTAATTGGTTAATTACATACCAAGTACTTGTGATATTTTAACTCATGTGTATTACCCATAAAAAGTAAGGCTTACAACAAAATATACGAAGAAAACCCTATTGACTGATTAATTGGAAGGCTTCATTCGAGCTTAGGTCAAATTCCACCCCTAACCTTATCCGGTTCTCATCCATATTTTCCTTTAACGCTTAGCCTAGTTGAGACCCCTAAACCCACGACTACAAAGTGTAAACTCAATGTGAGGTGAAATACATTATTTCTTGAATTCATCTCATGTGTATTACTTTAATTTAATTACATACTCCTTCCATTTCTTTTTAATTGCTACATTTGACTTTTTACGGTATTCAAGACATAACCTAAAACGATTTTTTCTCTGTAAGATAAAAAATATATAATTTAATATTCTAAAATTTTTATATAAAGATGCATCCAAACAGATCCTACGTGAATATATTAGTTGTTATGGCATAATTACAATTTATGATCAAAGTTTATAAAGTTTGACTCCCAAAATAAAAATGTAGCAAGTAAAAAAGATAGACGAAGTACTTTTTTGGTTAACATATACAAATTTGTGCAAAAAATTATCTAAAACTTGGTATGAGTACATACTTGATTCTAAAACATGTATGTAACACCCTTCCAACCCAAAAGAAGAATAAACAGAGGACCGACAATGTAAACGTGAGCGACACAAAACAAGGCAAATAATGAGGCGAAAATGAGAAATGGCATGCATAAATCACCTCCTTTAATTAACCAATTGTATTCTAATTTGTTCTCCACTCATTAACGTTCTTTGGTCTACTACTACAGCTTTACAGAATCTTTTTGTTAGTTGTAAATTTACGCATCAACTAAGATCATTCAATCAAGCTAGCTGTAAACCTGTAACATACACTGGAGTATAGTATGTACCCCTTAGTTTTATTTTATACATGGATAATTTTTTTTATTGGTTTCATTTTGGGTAATTTTAGGTGATAATATTAGGAATGACAATGGATCGGAGTCGGGTCGGACCTAGCAAAATCCCGACCCAACTCCAATACACCTAGTTTTTGGATCTTTATTTTGGATCCGAATCCGAGTCAAAAATCATAGAGGTCAAATCTGACCCGATCCGATCCATCGAACCTCCGTTAAGAAAAGTATAAAGAAGAAACAAGATATAACAAATAAGGGTCTTCATAGAGAATATTTGATCAAATTAAAGCCTCTAATAAAGCAATAAAGTTATATAATGAGCCTTTTTGAAATTAAGAAAAAATATTTTTTATAAAATAGAAAACACTATTAATAAAAATTTGTACTCAATTAATATCTTATAAGTTATAAATAAAAAATTTGAAAATATGAGCCGGATTTTATTCGGATTGGATTCGGGTCATATTCAGTCGGATGTAGTACAAGATCCGAATCCGATCCATCTCCTATTCGCATTCAGACTTTTTTATCGGATTCGGATTCAAATTCGGACTCGAAGTTTTTTTAAACGGGTTTGGATCGGACTTTTTCCTTCGAATCGAATTGGATTTGAATTGAATTGGACGGCATCTAACTGTACTCTTTAATGTACGCTGTTGAATACAAGAATTATATAATACGGGGATGAGACCCTATGATTATTTGTGAAGATGGAGGATATCTCATCTCTGAGATTCCATTCCTGGATCTGTGGGGACGAATTGAAAGTAGGCAGCCTGGAGCCTCCACCATTTTCCATCTCAATTGCTTCCTTCGAGTTTATTTTAAATTTACAATATTAATCACCATAATGCTGCCTACATATGTTGGTGATTTCTTGATAAAATAATGGGCTCCATCTCATTTAAATTTATGAAGTATACTATATTATATATATAATACTAGGCACCAATTGAACCATCAGTCTTGTGTAGAATTATTAGCTAGAGAAGGAAAACAACTACTCCGTATGTCCTTAATTAAGGACTTATTTTGTTAGCCTTGCTTTTTATTGGACTGATTTCCAACTTTAACAAGTGAGCAAGTCAGTTCAAGTGAATTGATCGAGCCACGCCTGGTTGCCCAAGCCAAATTGTAGGCAAAAACAAGCTAGGTAAACTAACATATGGACCAACAACGTCCTTTCTAGCTAGTTTATGAATGTTAAGGTGCAGATCTCTTCAAATGGGAGGGGCCCCATTAAGGGTCTTAAACGACCCGTTTGTAAAAGATTATAATTGATTATGGGCTTATTTGAGTATGTCTTTTAAAGAGTCATATTTTATTGGGTCAAGTTTGGTCAATAATAGACCAATAGTTTCTAAGGTTTTTAAATACTATCACACAATAAATTATTTGCTCTTACTTGTCAATGGTCCACTGTCAAAGATTGTAGGCGATACAAACAAATTATCACATTTTATAGATAAAAATTATATTGTCTTTGGACGGCCCCGTCCATTTTAAATATTCCTTGACTCGGTTCGACTCAAACCGTTTTGTCTATTATTTGGCCTAGCCCAATCCGTTTTGCATGTGAGTCATCTTGAACCTAACCTAACCCAATGCATAGATCTAGATCTATTAAGGTGTAAGTCTAAGTTAGCCGTGCCGCTAGCCGATCTATGCTCGAATGTGTCGAAGCTCGTTTAGGGTGCGGCCTCTAAATCTTAGGATAGAGGTCATTAACAGTCTATTAGCCACCTCGACCTAAATAATCTATTTATAATATCGTTCACGCACCCGAAAGTGGTAGATATTTGCCATATTTGGTGTGAAAATCAGCACAAAATCAATTTAAACAACTCCAATACTAAAAGGAGTAGCAACTTGCTGAGGGACTTAGAGGACTAACATCAGCAAACTGTGGTCATTTGGTGGCTGAACATCCTTGTTTGCTTCTGTAGAACCAAGGAAGCACTACAAATTTTATCACATGGGCTGCCATCGGACCAACAAGAATACCCAAGGGGTCATCGGTGGGCCAATGAAGCACAGCACTAACATAAGTACATATTGCTCTGAATTTATCCTTAAAATTGATCTGAAGTTGAACACAACCCTCAGTCCCTCCAAAAATTCAACTGTATGGTTGATGTGATTTGGAATAACCCTAAACAGATATTATGAAGTAGTAGAAAATAATGCATTAGAAATGTGTAACTTATAAACTTGATAGAGTTTTTTGAGACGCAACTGGTAGTCCCTCTCAAGTGATTAAATTTAACCCAGTACAGTACAGTACATCACAGTACGTAGAAGAAGTCCATCATACCAATTGCAATTTTTTCAACAGATAGGAAAAAAAGTTGGCAAACCAAGTATAGTAGGGAATAGGTCAATATAACAAGTTACCACCAAACATGAAAAGAGGACGAAAGGCGAAGAATCCACATTGCTTCCACTACAGTGTAGCTGTGTAGTTGATGGGGTCTCCTAAGAACTGGTAGATGTCAACTTTGACTTTTAATTATTTTATTAATTTGTTTTGACTTTAGGATTTAAAATAGTATTTCTAAAAGTAAAGTTTGAATTATGGAAATGTATAGTTGACCTTATCCCCTCCTACTCTTAGCTACTATTGGGTATTGAGCTACCGTTTACTTAAAAATTAAAATAGCCTTTTGCTTTCTAAGTCGTCTTTTCATTCATTGATTTATTCGTTCCATTGGAGTTTTAATTCTTTCAATTATTCTACTCATTCGATGTTATTAGAATGCCCCCTTTCTATTTATCTCTACTTTTGGTCCTAACAAAACCTACGTTATTTAATTAATATTACATTGACAATTACACTTCTTCTCGGAAATAAAAGTTTATAAATCTCTATTCACACTGTAAGAGCTTTGTGTGCTACTCTTATTATTCACATTATAATCTCTTCATTTTGTTGGCATATCTAAATTGAAATGTAATGTACAACATAATATTATTATTATTATTATTATTATTATTATTATTATTATTATTATTATTATTATTATTATTATTATTATTATTATTATTTAAGAGTAGATATATTTCGTAGTGGGTTGATACAAGCTGTATAAACTACTGATATAATGTACATAAAATGTTCCAAGAATTGAAATTCTCATAGTCCATAGAAGAGTACAATTGAATCAATTTTTAATTAAAATCAATCCATCACAAATGTCAATTTTTTTGTACACAGATAACACTGTACATTTTTTTACAACTTAAGACAAATAATCTCAACAAACTTTGTTGGTTTGGTAATTCAATAATGAGATGCCTCATTCTAACTTAATTTATTGAAATGCGTTGTATTAACACGCCAAACGCATTCATTTGATTTATTTAGACTAAGAAGTCAGTCGTCTTTTGACTTTATTTTTCATGAGTTCACATTTTTGAGTGACACCATGATATTTTTTTTTTTTTTTGTTTGCGAAGAAGTTCTAGAAACATAAAGTCAATTATGGAAATACTTGTTGCTAATTGTATAAACATAAATTTATATATGAGAGAGACATACTACTAGCTTGAAACCAACTCACAGTTTTTTTCAAAACACGCTTGCAAATGCATATTTTTAACTGTAAATATTTCTAATTATACATAATTAAAAATTATAAAAAGTTTGATATATTAAAACTATATATCGAGACGAATCTAATAGATCCCACATGACTATGGTTTTTCTTAGGTATAGTTCACGAAAGAAAATCAAAACTAAACTTATAAATAGCTTAAAAATTAAAATGTTACAAGTAAAAAAATAAAGTAAGTTTCAAACAAGTTGGTTAGAATCAGCATTTATAGTAATATCAAGTGCACATTATATAGATAACTCATAAGTTATTTATAAAGCGCATCCATAATATATTCAAAATAAGATAGCTAAATATGGAGTAAGAATTTAGAATGATGTAATCTACAAAACCGTTCCTAAGTTTTAGAGGCTGGCGAAATGTCAAATTGGGCCCTGTAAATCAAATAATACACAAAAACATAAGTACACAATTCTTAGCCTTGGGAGTAGTTTTTATCTAAGTGATTTGAATATGATCTAATTTGTAGTAAAGATATCCAATTTAAAAAAGAATTCCCCTATTATAATATATTATGAGAAAAGACTGGACGGACTATTGTTAGTAAATTGTACAATAAAAAACTTGAGAAACTTATGAGAGTATTTACTAAATCCGGTGTCTTGCCCTTAGATCCTGGGCGGATGGGCCTTTTACTCTTAACACTGTACTACAATGCGTATGAGTACACAATGTCTGTATACAAGAGAAACATCACCCAATTGGGTGATAAAATATTTGCCAACAGCATAGCGTTGTTTATCTTATTACATTGAAGTCAAAACATACACGCAAATATGCAATGACAATGGGGCGGATGAATGTATACGTGAGATAAATATGTTGTCTCCATCATACTACTCCATCTTAGTTGCGCTGCTCCGACCTCCGAGCCTATTTACACCGTGTTTGTTGCTTCCTTAGAACCGCTTACCTACAATTTCCAGAAAGAACCTAAGGCTGATGTGCACGTAATCGTATTCTTCTCTAGTATTTGTCATATAAACGTGTAGCTCCTTCATGTCATTTGGTATAAATGACTTGAGAAAAGACACCTGTGATTTCACACTAGTGCAGGACAATTTCCACCCTGATGACACTTGTTTCATTATCATAAGTACATGTGTCTTACTGTCTACCAAGAACTTGTTATTACAAAAACATTACTTGGATTGCCAACTATCTGCAAGTTAGATGGGAGATACTCCGTACAACTTTACACTGAACTTCTAATTAAGAAAATTTAAGATAATGCATGAGCCACTCAAAAGCTATAAAAAGAATACCGAACGAAAACAGTCAGTCCTTGCTTGTGAAGAAAATTTTTCAGGGAATGTAAAGTTTTTATCAAAAGATTCTCAAGGTTGAAAAGCATTACTAGCTCTTCCAGCCATAGTGGCAGTGTGGCCCCACATTGTCTGTGGCTGGTAGAGAGTTCGGGATAGCATTAGTACATTAGGCCATTGGGTGGTACTCCATATATTTCTAAGTAGCTAGACCACTTGGGGACATTGGAATAATCTCGACTTCAACAACTTAATTTGAAAAAAAAAAAACATATAATAACGATATATACAATCCAGACCAACCATATTAATCAATAATAATCTATCTTCAATTGTATAATGGGACAATAAACTACAACTACTTCATGGATATACTTGTAAGATTGTTTTTTTTTTTTTTTTTTTTTTTGGCTACGCTTGTAAGATAGTTATTTTATAGATTCCTGGGATTGTTTATGTCAAACCAGTTGCACCTTTACTTGCTTGAGTTGCTTCTTCCTGGTCTGGAGATTGAGCGTTTACTGAATTCCTGTGCTGGCTGGAGGTCTAACGTAACTTGGTTCTATTCTCTTGATGTCGTTATTACATCTGAGCCAAAGTATACAAGCAAGGAGAAGATTACGAAGCTCCGTGCATGGCAGGCTTTGCCAATAGACCGAGAAGTTTGTGGAAACATTTGCTGCTGATATTATTATGATAAGGTCCTGTGGGCTGTGGATTTAGGAGCTTCAGATTCTGAGGGATGTGGTTTCATTCATAACCTAAAACAAACCCTGCTTTCGATCATTTAAGCCGCATTATAGAGTGTAGCCTTGCCTGGTAGTTCCTGTATGCTCATGTTGAATGATAGGAAGCATAGATGACATAACAACCTTTATGCTAAGGAATCTAGAGTTGCCATTCATAAAAACATCAAAACACAATAGGCTAATTTCTTAGGAACACAAACATTAACTGAGGCAGTCATACATCCACTCCAAGAGGGATCAATGGCCGTTCCATCTTCAATGCGCGCTTGGAATAATACTATAATAGTACCATCGACCCTGTACATCTTCAGGATTTTCAGCCAAGGATTGAATATGCGACTGGTTGCTTACTGACACAAAGCATTTAGCTGTAATGAGCTACTAATGACTGAACACTAAACACCTAAACAAAATAGCCACCAGAAAGTTTCAATCGCAGGCCGTTCTATTACATCGATCCAGTTATTTTGTCCCCAGATCTCATTAGAAGATTCACAACAATCAGCATCTAATTAACTCCACGCTGCCCTGCAAAGTGTCCAAACCTACACCTTGTTTTGGAGGCAGGTTACCATTCTCAACAGTCAAGTCTGCTTCGATGACAAGGGAGGACTTTCTTCGCTCAGAACCCAGAATTTTGGCATCAGCATCTTTAATGTAGAACCACTTTCTGCCAGCTTCATATGATCATCGGAGACCATCTCTAAAAGTACACTCTGATTATATAGAATATTCATGAGGCCGGATTAGTATCTATTCAAAAGAAAAAATTTCATGAGGATGAGTATTGGTGGTTGTTGAACCAAGAAACAAGGCTCCCCAGTGCAGAAACTTGACCTCAGAATCTCACATCTGAAGGGAATTCCTATCTCTATTGAAAGGTAAACTAGACAAACATTTTGAACATCAGTTTCGCCATAGAGCTTAAAGGAAGGATTTGAAGCACTGCTACTCAAAATGCCTACAGATGTTAAAACTAAAGCTCCGCTGGCTGAACCGGTCTTTCCAGGCACTGGTGACACCATAAACATCGTAAGTACAGACTCGTAGTTCCACGATGATTAGTCAATGCACAGAAAACAAAACATAAACAAGAAAGATTCCTACAGACATTAGATTATAGAGCAAGCTTGGAGTGGGGGGAAGGGGGGTAACTAAAGGTATTGGAGTCAAATAAGAGTTGGAACTTCCTTTTAAGTTTTAACTAGCTTCCCAGAATCCCAGTCTTTGCTCAAAAGATGAAACTTCCTTCACCCTCCATCTCTAACCAATTCCTCTGTAAGGTTGCTTAGACATTTGCATCGCCCCACTTCATTCTCACCTAAAGACACAAATTTACTCCCCCGACTTTCATCTTGATTACTAAGTAGTTACCATAAAGATTCTACAAACTCTGTCACCAAGTCTGATTTTGTCATTATAGTCTTTATTGATTTGAAGGGGAAATTCTAATAAGCTTTCATGTCAACTAATCATTTCCACAACCACCACAATCTTAATACTTAATGCTCTCCTGTCGCCTTAAACTTCAAAAAATCCCCTTTGCATAAGCCCTAATGTCTGTGTATTTGAAATATAACATCTAAAATTCCAGAGATTATATAAACATAGAATCAAAACATGGAAGGAAACAATATCCACATTAAAAAAAAAAGCTCACAAAGCTCAGCTGCAATTATGCAGAAGAATATGACAAAGTATAGCTCAGAAGATGAGAAGAGAAGCATGAATTTATTTGGAGTCAAAAAGAATCTGTTAATACAACTTATCAGACCAAGAACTAGTCAATGTGCCTACATCAGGAAGGGTATGAATACCCTCCAAAGAATAGTAATTAGAATATCTATAAGCTCCTACCTACTAAACACTGATTATTGCTAAATCAGAAAGGGTATGAATACCCTCCAAAGAATAGAAATTAGACTATCTATAAGCTCCTACCTACTAAACACTGATTATTGCTAAATCTATATTAATTGAATACAGAAACAAGTTACAAGTCTTGCATCAAGCTAGCTACCTCCAAGCAATGTAATCCAGCCATCAGTATAAACGTGTCATCTTTATTATAGAGTTACTGCAAGTAATGCGGCAATTGGATTATCATCACGCTAACGTCATCAAGAGAGCCTCGAGATACAGATAATTCAACCAGTTTCTTACAAGCTGCTAATAGCTGAGTTTTGCTGCTTCCTGTGCACAATGGCAGGGCAAGATCTACAGCTTCCTGATTAGTAACCTGTACCATAACATTAGGAGGCAGGAGTTAGTGAATGCTTAGACAATATTCTTAATGCTACATGTCATGTCTAAATTCAATTACCTTATCCCATAAACCGTCAGATGCTAGGATCAAGAACTCATCATCGGATTTGATTTTAAGAACTTTCGTCTCAGGTTCAGCAATCACCCACTGTTTGAGTTGCCGGTCTCCGATTCCTCTGGACACAGCAAGAGACCCTTGGAGTCTCCAAACACCATTGTAACTATCAATGTATCCACCCTATCAAAACAATCAATTTCACATGCCATAAGTCAAATTGCACTTACAATTCATAATCAACATAAACCAAAATTAAAGCAATGAGTGTGACTTCTTACCAAGGCTTCAATCCTATCCTTCTCGTCTTGCCTCGAGGGTCTGTGATCAGTCGTGATTGCCTCAGCCACACCACCCCGGCTTAACACTGCCCGACAATCACCAGCATTAGACACGATTAGGTCACCCTTAGTGATCAAAGCAGTAACACAGCACGAGCCACCAAGCAACTCTTGTTCCAAAAACTCAGAATCTGTTTTCAAGTACCCATTCTTAACCACCTCCACAACAGTATTCTCATCCTTCCTATCAACTTCAGCCATAATGTTTTTGTTAAGGTTTTCTGCCGCATACTCCGCAGCTTTAACACCACCGTGACCATCAAATACACCAAAGAAAGCCTACACAAGACAACACACAAATTGCATCAAAACATGTCAGATAATAACTATTTTTCAATGTCTTACACAATAAGCTAAGCATATAGCCGTTATTCATGAATTTTAGCAATTCTTCAAGTCCCTAAGTCATCAAACAGATCAAAGTCATAAAAAATTCTCCCAAATTCCAAAATTCATGAAGTTCCCATCTTGCAAATTTGAATCAACAAAGTTACAAACTTAAACAAATATCTCTTACTAAACTAATATAATCTCAAAATAACCCAACAATTTCTCATAAAAAACATAAACTTCAAATCATTCATCTAAATATTAATTTTTTCATCAAAATTCAACAAAGTTACAAACTTTTTCCTCTTCAAACTTATAAATCATCAAAAATTCCTAAAAATTCAGACAAAAAACTGAAATATAATAAAAATTACCTGTTTAGAGTGGCCTTGAATATCAACAACAGCAGAAAAGCGATCCTCCATAACAGCTCTCCTACCTTTCTTACAACAAACAGAGTAAACCCCATCTCTTTCCTCTTCCACATCCTGCACAGGCCTTGGCGTCACCGGAGATCCAAACCCCGTGTTCATGATCGGAATATCCAACCTCGCCGGCCTCTTCCTCTTCATAAGAGCCGACGGGGGCGATGATCCAGATGTTGACGGCCCATCTCCGGCGAAACTCTGCCGGAAAGTGGTGGATGATGGAGAAACCCGTGATCGAGGAGATAGAGTGGATGATGAGAAGATTGATTTGTGATGTGATGGAGAAAAAACAGGGGAGTTTGATACTACTACTGACATTCTGTGTGGTGTCAATTTGTTGTTGTTCTTCAGAGTTTTCTTTTCTTTGGCAATGTTCTTCGGAGTTATTGTGTTGTGCTTAATTGTGAAGTGAGAATGGTTGAAGGAGAGATGAGAGGGTATAAAAGGGGGAAGAAAGGGTGGGGTCAAGTCGTGAAACTGCGTTGTGTGTGCAATGTGCGTGTTGATGGAGTGTTGATTGATTTTGAAAATTTGACCCAACTTAAAAAATATAATATTCTTCATTGTTGAACTTTCCCTTTTTTTTGTTCTCAAGGGGTACATAGGAGATCTGAACTATTTCACCCCGTCGTAAAATCCACATATTTACAATTTTGGCGACTATGAGGACAAATGAAATATTTACTCGCCCTGCACTCCCTGTCTTTGCAAAATCCTTTTAGATGCTTACGGGTACGTAGTGAACTTGAGTACATAGGTGTGGCCTTCCCCACCCCCCAATCCCCATACATGTATACCCTCCAAGTGTGGTGGACTGGTGAGGAGGGTGATTAATTCGACGAATCATCAAAATTTATCGAAATTCATCACTTACCTTACCACTCTTGGTGGTACACATTTCATATTCATTCTCGTATCTATGATAACAAATCTCAGTCCACACCTACTCCATTAACCCCCATTGATTATACTCACTTTTATCTACCGTTTAATCTTAACCTTTTTTTTTTTTTAATATAAGGCTGGTTGATGGAGTAGGTATGGGCTTACAAATTTAATAAAAGTTACTTGTGGTTAGAGTAACCTTGCATATGAGTACACAATAGGTAGAAGTGGGTATACTTGTTCGAGTTGATGGAGCAATTGCGAGCTTAGATTTGTCCCCATGATGCGAAGATGGGTATAGAAGGTGAAACCTACCAAGGGTGGTGGGACAAGTGATGAATTCGATAAATTTTTGCTGGTGAAGGTACGGAGAAGACAAACCCACCCTCCCAATTGCAATTTGTATAACTGTTGGAGTGACTTAGGAAAGTGGTCTAGTGATATTGGGGAATGATTGATTGGGTAATTTTTTAGATTTGTTCAAATGAGAAGGCTCTCCATTAAGGGTTCTTAATCGATCTACTCCATTAAGGGTTCTTAATCGATCTATTTGTAAAATGGTCTAATTAATTATGGGCTTAAATGGATCGGTCTTTTAAATAGTCATGTTTTATTGGGTCTTTAATGGATAAAGTCGATCATTAATTTTTAAGGCTTTTTAAACACATTCATGTAATGAATTATTTATACTTACTTGCCGATGATCAACTGCCAAATATTAGAGGTGAAAGGCAAATTATCACATTTTATAAATGAAAATTATACTCTCTTTGGATGATTCGACCCGTTTTATATCTTATATGGCCCAATCGACCCTTTTTGCATCTTATTTGATTCCGCTTGTTTTGCGTCTCTTTTTATTCTGCCCAGGGAGAACTAGAAGGTCATTAAGAAAAGAAAAAAAAAAGTATGAACCTACTCAAGACAAGTAAAAAGAATTATTACATTTCCTTTTAAAATAATAAATTATTTTTATTTTTAGAACATAAATCAAACCATAATATCAGTAATATGCTATTTTTGATCAATCAAAATCATCTCCTCGACATTTTTACATGATTTAGTATATCAAATCTAATAAGGGTGAAGTGGCAGAAGAAAAAGGGCAAGGCTAAGTCGTACGTTTGAAAGCAACGGCAAATGAAGAGGGTCAAACACGTTTAGTACTGTAGTGAAGACACATTATTTAAGGGAGCTAGACAGCTAGTGCATGTCCTCTTCCGTAGGATAACAGGGAACAAAGAATCGGGATTGTGCATGACAATGTTGCTGGCACCAACCGCTTGCCTTCTCATGTATGTGATTGTCAAGTTTCCTTTTGATTCCCCTGATTCGGATACATCCCTCCCTAAACCCAAGAAATTGCTTCGAACTTACCGTTGGATTTTGGCTGACTCGATTCTCTCTTTTCTTTGTCCCTTTATCTTGTTTTGTTTTTTATTTATTGACTACTGCGTTTACTCAACTACTTGAATTGCATCTAAATAGGCCCAACCCCTACCACGGGATTAGAGTTGTTTAAGCTGACACTTTCCAGCCCAATCATGGTTATTCATTGAATTGTACATAGTATGATACACTGGGCCGTATATAAAACAATGCTAATTTGTCTTTACTATGTTTCCTATATTTGTGAGGCTCTTTACTTACTCCCCTTAGTCTCTAAGGATTTAGATTGTGAATTCACCTGGAGTACCTAATAGTAAGACTTGATTCAAATGAACCTTTGAATTAAATAATTTATCTACTATATAGTCACACTTTTTGTAACGTTTATATTGTTTGATCACTATTATCTCTTCTTTATATTGATACGATATAAATAATTTATTGGTATAAACTTTTTTAATCAATTCCATTACAGCAAAACAATAAAAAAAAAAGAGAATTTTGGAAATCTTGAATGGTCAGCCCTAGGGTAAGCCGGAAATCTTGGACGGCTAGCCCAAGGGCTTGTCGGAAAAATCAAACGCCCTCCCAATTTTTGGTAACTTTTTCGTCCTTTTATTGTTAATTATTATTAAAATAATTTTTATTAGTATTACTGTTAATTTTTTAGTTAACATTATTTGATAATATTATTAATTATGTTTTCCGACGAGTTGGTGATGGGAACGACAGTCTGGTGGTTCCGACGACAGTGGGTGGTGGTTCAAAGATGGTGGGTGTGAGTTAGGGTTTGAGAGTAAAAAGTGATTGAGCGAAGGAGGGTAGGAGAAGAGTGAGGGGTACAATAGAAATTTGGGTGGTGGTTCTAGAGATGTTGGGTGTGAAGGAGGGTAGGAGAAGAGTGAGGGGTAAAATAGTAACATGACATGTTTTAAAGTCAGCATTTAACAAGCCCCTAAGTATATCCTTATACAATTCATTTATCACGTAATTAATTTGCTTCATTTCACCGTGTTCTAAATCACAATCATAGGAGCGCATAATACCTTACCAAATTCTATAAATGTGATTGTGTATAGCTCCCTATTTGCACATGTGAACTTGCCATTTGAAGCTTAGAATTCATCACATTTTTAGGACAAATAGGTAGCATAGTTTAGTCTTTTTGAGATGAGTTAGGTCCAGAATAAAGAAAATACAAAACAGGCCATATGAACACAGTCATTTGAGTTTAAAGTTACCACATTTTCAAGTTAGATAGATAGCATAGCATTAGACTTGAGATTTGACTCGAATTAGAGCCGGATCACATATGCTATGAGCCAAGCTAAAGTTTGGTTCTATCAATGGAGTTTGATGGTCTACAATTTGATTTATGATTTTCTTATATATTTATGTTTGATAAACATGAATCAAATATAATTTGGGATTTTTTAAATAAAATATATCACGACCGCTCACAACTATGACAAAGTCATTAGGACTATTTATCTTCGTCATCAAACTAGGTTGAACTTACACAGTAAGCCCTCATTGAGCATAAACATGGGCCGAGCAGAACAAAATTTCGAGGCCCCAATTTAGACTTTCAGTAGAGTCCGATACTCTAGAGTCTAGACCATGAACGGTGCAATTAAACCACTTTGCTAAAAATATAAAAATCTAATATAAACTAATTTATAAATAATTTTTTGAAAAATTATGATATGTTTGTTGGCACAATATCACTATTTAAGAGAAGTCACATTTCACAAATATAATAAGTAAACAAGCAAAAAGAATATCGAAAGGGGAAAGAGAAAAGGACTCAGTCCCTTAGATGTTCATAATGAATTGCGATCATATCCGCAAAGTCATTACAGGTCTGTATGAACTCATCACAGCATCTTTTCTCAGGCCGTTTTACAATCAACAACATGAAATATATTGTGAACACGAAGAACAAGGAAACTACAGCAACAGCTACATGTAGCTTCAAGGGAACGAGTCAAAGGGATTTTGTATTATCCACGTCAACCAACAAATGAAGCCTCTCCGATAGCGAATGTTTTTGAGAATCATCGACCTTATTCATGACTTCTCTAGACCTATCTCTAATGTCATCGACTTGCCTATATTTCTTTGATGATGTAATTATTATTATTTAATCGTGTCCTCTTTCTCAATCCACTGTTTACAGTCCCAATCACAATAACTTTGCAATATATTTTTAAATCCCAGGCTTAATACTTGAACTCATCATACCTTTGAGAGATGGTTTTATCACTAAAACATTTAATCAACTTTGTATAATAAGATTGAAAACATATAGTTACCCAACGTCCAAATGTATCATAAAATATCAACATTGGATAGCGAGGGCAACAAATTACTTTTGGATTCATATCATTAAACGATGCCAAAAAAATAAAAAACAAAGTTGCACCGTTTTGGCCTATAGAATGTGAACCCGCATTTCACAATCAAAACTCATCAATAACCATTAACCTATAAAATCTCAAAAAAAGAACAAAAGGTAAGATTATTTGGTTTTTCAAAGAATTAAAAAGAGGGCAAGAAAAGAACTCAGTCCCTTAGATGTTCATAATGAATTGCGATCATATCCGCAAAATCATTACAGGTCTGTATTGACTCATCACAGTATCTTTTCATTTGCCGTATTTCAAACAAAGAAGAATAATGAAATATAGCTGCTTTCAACAATCTTCCTCGCAGAATTATAAACGGAGAAGAAGAATAAGAGAAAGCAACACAAATGGATATAGCTTCAAGGGAACGAGTCAAAGGGAATATATATTATCCACATCAACCAACAAATGAAGCCTCTCTTTCAGAATACTTCGCTGCAAATTAAGAAACCTGTTGCGTATACTATGATTTTGAAGAAGTTTGTGGGAGAAAAGGGGGAAACCCTAGAATGGGAGATCTGGTAGAACCGACGGATGAATGACTGAGTGGTGGAGAACTGGAGATGAGTTTAGTTTATATAAGGTGGAAAATTAGGGGTTTGCTTAGGGTTTGGGTTTGGGCTTACGCTTGGTTCTTTCATTCCTTTGTTAAGCCCACTCCAATTTCTTTCTTCACCTTAAAGTTGACCGAGTCGTCTTATGAAACCATTTCGTCTGAATATATACGGAGTATATATTATTGTGTGTCTTTGATTTGCCAGATATTATTGCGACTGTCTTTGATTATTAGCCAACCGGGATAATTTTTAATGTTACTCCTCGAATTTTTTTCTTCCAGTTTGTGTTTTTTAAATATTTTTAATTGTGTTATTTTGTAAAAATTATAAAAAAAACTTATATTTACATTGAAACGAATTTATTAAGATCCCAAACAAATGTATATTTTCATATAGATTTAGGATAATTTATAATCAAAGTTTGAATCTAACATTTATAATATTTCAAATAAAAAGAAAAAAAAACACACAGGGAATATCATACAACAAGTCATGGATTACCTAATGCGAGATATTTAATGTGATGCCATTCAAAAACAATATCAAGTGCATCTTTTAATTGGTTAGGATATTGGGAATTTAGGATCATTGACAATGTGGAATAATTAACACGACAAATGATTTGTGTTCTATAACTTGCAAGGGTGCCATGTTCGAATCATTAGGCATTTTCCCTCCACCATTGTAACCCATATTTAGAGCAGCCGGTCCAATGATATTTGGGCTTCTAACCTATAAGCTACTTCGTATATATTTTTTTTTTATTTGCTTTTGATTCACTAATCCCAACTCCCAGATCTTTTTTTTTTTTGGGATTACTAAACATCGCCCGCGAATTACCAGGGATCGCCCGCATTTTCATCATAAAATGACCTTTTTACCCTTACTATTTTTTTTTTTAAAAAAAAAAGGATAAATAAGTTAATTTCATCAGTCACTATAACATTGTAATTCTGTAAAATTGTTTTTCACTATAGTAAGGTGTATTTGACATTCAAAACATTCAAAACTCACAATTAGAGAAGGTGTACGTGACGAATTAAGGTGTACTTGACATTAACTGTGGGAAATTGATAATGTCGGACCAACTGAGAATGCCTTCACCCGAAAATCAGGTAAAAGTTCGGATTGTACTTGAGAAATTGGTCGTATTATCGTGGTGGGGCGTCTTGGGAAGATGTCACTGACCATGGTGGGGCGTCTTGGGAAGACGCCACTCACCATGGTGAGGCGTCTTCCGAAGACGCCACCGACCATGGTGGGGCGTCTGGGGAAGACGCCACTGACCATGGTGGGGCGTCTTCCCCAGACACCTCAAATTTTTTTTTATTTTTTTTTATTTCTAATATTTCCAATCTTGTTCTTTTAGGATAATAATGAAGATTACGGTGGAGATGAAATTGATTATAGTGGTATTTTTGAACATGATGATTTTACAACATCGGAATTGGCAATTGAATGGGCTAAAAATGTTGCAATTCAATCCGATTTTTGTTTGACGACTTCAACATGGAAAACGCAAAGAGATGGTCGATATGATAAATTGTTGAAATGTGATCGTTCTTCGAAGAAAGTTGATCGAGATTTGACAATAGCCGTGAGGTTCGACACAAAGAGGAAAGGTTGTGGTTGCTTGTTTAAGATTAAGGTTTGTCAGCGTCGAGATCTTAGCGGTTGGCACATTGTTGGTGCTTCGAAATGGGGTAAACACAACCATGAGTTGGTTGTGTATCCACAAGGACATCGACAGATTAGCGGCATTAGTCCTGATGCGAAGAAAGTTGTGCACGAGATGACTGAGGCACAAGTGAGACTGGCTAAAATACTGGCAACTTTGTTGGAGAAATATCCAGACGATAATCCAAATAAAAGACATGTGTACAATGAAAGAGATAAGATAAGGAGAGAAAAGTCAGAAGGAAGGAACCCAATTCAGCAATTGCAAAATCAAGCAATCAAGTATAATTACTTACACTGGTTTAAGAGTGATGAAGCCACTGATATTGTGACCCATGTCTTCTTGGTGCACCCAATGTCTGCTGATTTGTTACGCACGTATCCGTATGTAATCCTTATAGATTCTACGTACAAGACAAACAAGTACAAGTATCCTTTAGTGGAGATAATTGGGATGACTCCGGGGAACATGAACTTCGTGATTGGTTATGCGATCATGAAAGATGAAACAGAGTCAAGTTATCGGTGGGTGTTGGAGAAGCTGAAGAATTATGTTGGTCCTGAGGTGCACCCGAGTTCTATAGTAACCGATTGCGAGGGTGGTCTTTTTGCCCCGATTAGGGATTTATTCCCTAATTCCGCACATTTACTTTGCACGTGGCATATCAATAAGTGTGTGTTGAATAAAGCTTACCATTGCATGGGAAAGAATAAGGTTTCAGCTGAAAAATTCCAGAAGGGACGTTGGAGGCAAGTCATGTATGCTACTACGCAAGAGCAGTATGAGGATAATGTTCGGTTCATGATGGATTGCTATAGCTGGTGTCCTCCACTTTTACAATACGTCATTTGCTACAAGGCGAGGATGTGACTTCGATTCGAACCATGTCATGTACGAGTCATCACAAATGGAAGGAACCTCAGTACGCGCCAAATCACCTAAGAAAAGTCTTGCACCCCTCGGGAACTGAACCCACAAGTTCTCCACCACAGATATAGGCCACTCCACCTTATACTCGGCCGATACTTCTGGACGATAAGCGAACACAGGCTTGGGAGCGGGAGATGGAATGACCTATATATACCCGAGCTGTCGCAAACATCGGTCGGGCATGTAAGGCTCAATAATGTCCCGATACTGTAAGAGACCGAGGAATGCAGTCCTTGGTACCTTCGTAGCAGGGTCTCGAAAGTAAGGCAACCACTCAACCTGCAAAGCAAACGATTACCAGTCATACGTCAAGTAAACCAAAATAAGAATATAGAGACAAGGATAACTAACCTCTGACGCAGTCATATTATCAAGCTGCCGACGAATCACCCTCAGTCGCTCTGTAGAATTAGTAACCATGCGGACATTCCAACATCCGGCACGAGGATACCCTTCGTCAATGGGAATGCGGTCTCTATGAGGACGAAAGGCAGGAAAATACTCATATATCCATGCCTGAAATAGAGTAAGACAACCAGTGAGTTGCTTACAATCAGTACGGCTGGCTATTCCAAGCTGATGGTATAAGAATGCTAGAGTAGCCGATCCCCATGAGTATGTTCCCATAGTACTGGGTTCCCTCGCCTCTACTATATCCCGTGGCCTTACCCTACAACCACTCTTATCAAGGAACAAACAACATCCAAGGCATAGAAGAAAATAGGCACTGAGTTGGTTGTTCAAATGCCTAGGTGGATCCACCTTCCTACACAAATCATCGACTGCCTTGATATTCAGTCCACCTCCTTGCCAATATTTACGAGCATCCAGTGTTTCAATGCTCACAGCAAGTAACTCAGCACAATAAGTCTTCAGATCCCCAACATCTGGTTTTTCACTTACTAATTTACCCTCTACAGGGAGCCTAAGTATCTCATGCACATCGTGCAATAAAATCGTTATCTCTCCAAAAGGGAAGTGAAATGAGTTGGTGTCAGGCTGCCAACGCTCTATGAAAGCTGATAAAAGGGTAGCATCAATATGGTTGAACATGGCCCAAGGCAGGTGGGACACTCCAGTGTTATCTAAGCGTGCACAAAGAAGTGAACCATCAGCCATCCATGATTCATACCAAGTTCGCAAATTTGCGCACGCTCTATCTCTGTTCAGGCATTTTAAAATACCAACACATGATGAAGATTCCCTCTCCTTACCATCCCATATGCGCCTAGCAATGTGACCCAAAAAACTAGGAATAACACTCCCATCAACCGGCCCACCAGGAACCGCCTGTTTCACAACCCATGAATCATCAACCTTCGTCTTCTTCCGGCTTTGACCAGAAATAGAAGAGGTAGTTGTACCAGAAGTACTAACGAACCGGCCACCCTTACCCTTACGAACAGTAATTTCTCGATCGGCTCGATCACCCTCTAATTCAACCTCTAATTCATCTATATAATCATCTCCATCTTCCTCGAAAATGTTTTCATCATCATTCCAACTATCAACACTTTCTTCTTCATCCTCCATACCTACTGACTGCTCGTATCGAGTAGATACCCTCTCCCTTCGAGCCGAGGCAGACACACCACGAGTACGTGGATGCCTTGGACCCGAATCATCCTCTAAGTGTTGTCTAATCATGTGAGCAGGTATCGATTTCCCTTTTCCTGGTCGGTAACTCGATTCCTAATTACATCAAAGAAAATGACATAATCATAATACTATATCCTAAACATACATTTCAAAATAAATCAATTACCACAATTAATATAATAATTATTACACAATTAATATATATCTAAATATACATTTATACTTAATTAATTCACGTAGTTAATATAATAATTATAATTATATATACTAAACATATATTTTGTACTTAGGTAATTAACATAATAATTATAACTAATATATCTAAAACTTATATTTTAGCTAATTAACATAATTAATATAATAATTATAATAATATATCATAAACTTATATTTTAACTAATTAATATAATAATTATAATTAATTAATTAATTAAATGCATTAGTAATTAACAAATAAATTAAAAAAAAAATTTACATCACCTACGTTCCGGGGATGGTGGTGGCGGTGGGCGACGACGGCGGCCAGGGGCGGCGGCCGGGGCGCCTGGATCCGGCGTCTGGGGAAGACGCCCCGGCCATGGACCAGGCGCCTATATACATATATATATATATGTATATTTACTCAATTTCATTGAACATTTATTCAATTTCACTTAACATGTGCTTAATTTCACCGAACATCTACTTAATTTTACTGAATATCTACTCAATTTCATTAAACATGTGCTTAATTTCACTGAATATCATATATTATTGCACTGAACATCATATATGAAAATAATGAACATTTTATATTAAGATGATGCGTTGAACTTTTTTTGAGTTGAAAATTAACATGAACATCCTATATAAAACTACTGAACATTAAGTGTTAAAAGAATGAACATTTGTATTATGAAAATGAAGTTGAACATTCGTCTAGTAATTTTGTTGACAATGAACATTATATATATAGACAATGAACATTTAGTATTATTGCGATGAACATTTAGTATTATTACAATGAACATATTATATTACTTGAGTGATCAGTTCAAAAAGAATGCATTGGGATGTAATATTAATTTATAATGATGATATATTGGGATTATATTACTTTTATTTAATATTGCAACGATTACAATGATTGTTACATACAAGTAAAAGAGATATTTGCAATTTAAAAAAAAAAAATCTGATTGCATTATACATTTTAGGCTAATGAACATTTTGTTGTAAATAAATGAACATTAAGTATTCTGATAACGAATATTACGTATTGCTTAAATGAACATTAGCATAATGTGTTTTTACATTAACATTACGTATCAATACAAAAATGTGAGATTGCATTGTGATGTAGCATTATTTTGTAATGATGATGCACATGGATTTTATTTTATTTATTTAATATTACAATGATAGCAACGACCATATTACAGATAACTTTTCAAGATTTAAATGGTGAAATGATGATTTGTGCTGTGGCTGCATGAGGAATACAATAACCGTATTCCGTGTAACAAGACATGTCTCATTAAACTACAACTGTTCAAATATTCAGTGGCTTCGCTGACGTGTACACAAGGCTGCATTTTATGTTAAATGACCCTGCATTTTATACCGGGTGCAGGGTGCTCACTGTGCATCCGGGTGCAGGGTCCAATAACTGATGCTTATAGGTTATAAAATCACATTTGATGTGAATTTCTAATGTAAGTTTCAACTCAAAACCAATGTCATTCCACTATGATTACTCATAACTTAAAATGAAGTTTAAATAAAAGCCGTTCAAGGCTAAAAAAAAATCATTATCGATCTCATAACTTAAAATTAAGCTTAAATAAGAGCCGTCCAAGGCTTAACAAAAACCATTGCCGATCTAATATCCAAACTCCAAAGTAGTTGTCCAAATTCCAGTCCAAAACCCTCCTAAACTACCAAGTAGCAATAGTGGTTACTAGTAATAGAATGAAGAAACCAATTCGAAAATCGTAACAACCAAACGCCAAATCTCGGACCTGTCGACGTTACAACAGTTAGCAAAGTAAAAGTGACTCCCCCTCTTCTCCTCTATCCTTCGTCAGCTCAATCCAAGCAGCTATTCAATTGCGCAATTCCTCGATCCCTATTTCCGCCAAGTGCTAGGTTGTCCAGCAATCAATCCGATTGATCGTGCAATGGCGGAGGATGACGGCGAAGAAAGACATAGCTTGGTAAAGACCGATTCAATGGAGTCGCGCTGGGTGTACCAGCTCTACGACGAATCCGAGATCGAAGACGGATACGAGGACGACGACGAGCGAGATGAGCGAGACGAATCGGAATCGAAGAGTGTGATGTATTCTGATGAAGAAGAAGATGATGATGGTGTTACGCATAGGTTGATTCGTACTGGTCCTAGGGTTGATTCTTTTGATGTTGAGGCTCTTGAAGTTCCTGGTACTCATCGCCATGAATTTGAGGTCTCTCTCTATCATACTCTTTCGTTGTTGCGTTTCGCTTTGTCGATTCCGTGATATTTGATTTGATGTTTATTGCTTTGATTTTGCTGTTCGTAAATTCAGAGGATTTATGAGCTGTTATTGGTGGAACAGAAGAATTATCTTTGTTTGGTTAGGGAAATGTGGATGAAACCATGAACATTAGAATACAGAATGTTTATTTTGTATGCACTCCTTAAATTTGAGTGAAGCGTTGCGATGGACGCAGCGTGTTCCGTTGAGGTTTAACTAATCTCATAGTTTATACTTGATATTGTGTACTTAACCTATCCGCTCAGTGCGGAGGGCGTACTAGGTATATAGAAAGGGGCTGGTAGTGAATTCCGATGTTTGTATTTGGAAATTTATTAAATTTTTTTCCATGGAAGGTGGTTGGTGATCCCACAGAGTTGTACTTTGGGATTGGATTAGGGTTTGCTTTGATTTGACATTCAAATCAGTTTAGGTTGCTGAACAGAGAGAATAGATCATGATGTTGATTAAGAATGTATACTCATTTCCTATTAAGCTGAATGCATTTTCTGTTAAAGGATAACAATTTTCAGTAAAGATGCTTCATGATTTTCCCGAGTGGAACACTTTTTCTAACTTGGTGATAAAGAGCCAAAGAACACTTTCAAAGTACTGTCTTCCCCACCCCTTCCCTTCTCAAAAAAAAATAAAAAACTAGAAAAATTGCACTAGATTATGACTGAGTTCACATGAAAAACTCAATATATGAGAAAAGTTCACCTCAATGATTTCAATGTTAAATTGGTTGACCCTTGTTAATCTTAACCATCCATTCAAAGGTTTATGTAGCCAAACAGGTGACTAACATGAATTGAAGTTGTTGTACCTCAACTTTCTTGATTAGTCATGTCACAAAATAATTGGCCTCATCAAGTTTCTTGATTTGTCATGTCACTCTTGCACTACACCCTAGCTGAGAGGCAGCTAAAGCACTTTTAGTCATTGGCCTTGCCTTGATACACTTGCAGACATACAATAGACATACAATTAGACTGCTAGTCTGCATCAGATGACTTTCTTTGGCCCTGATGTTAGCATGCTTATTTTTTCCTGATAAAATTTAGGAAATTAATTATACTGAGATTTCTGTATATTAATTTCAGCTTAGCTAAAAATTCTAATAATAATAATTTTGGGATTTTAATAAAACTATACTAATCCATTTCTTCACTTTCTGGTGCAAAGTAGCAAGAGCCTTCAATGATTTTCTGGCACATTGGTACATGCATCTTATAGTTTTTGATGAGAAAGGCATTCTTATTTCTGTTCGTTAGAACTTTAGATTGGAGGACTTCAACAATGTCATAGGTTTAAATCCTACATAATGTGATTCCCTTATTGTTATCACTGTCTGGCAGCATGGAAATTAAGTTACTTGATGCTATTTGGAAGGCTCAGGGGATTCGTACTTGATGCTATTTGGAAGGCCCAGAGGATTTGTAAGATAGGAATGGCCTGATAGTCTGATACTTACTGGTTGTCTTGCTCAGTTCTTATATCAGAAATTTGGTGAAGTCTGGTAGGATGTGATGAGGGAGGCACCTGTCTCTTTCACAATTTGAGACTTTAAGCTTATACTATTATTCTCTATTGTGTCTTATACTATTACTCTTTATAGTGTCTTATACTATTACTCTTTATAGTGTTTCTTATACATATCCCTTTTCCACCTTAGACGAGAGGGTGCACTTTTTCTCGTTATTGCATCATAGGCAGGAGCTTCATTGAGGCTTTAGGGTACTTGTAGAATGTCTGTAATCATGTATGATGGTTGGTTTGTTGTTCCTCACGTGAATCAAGGCTTTCCTTCTGTAATAAATCATGATGAAGCCCATCTCTGATTGTTTATTTGCACACAACTCATGATTGGAAAGTGTAATTTATCTCTGGAAGTCTTATCTGCAGGAATTTGGTCCATGGAGGGATATTGTACTTGTTTTTCAGACTCTTGGGGTTGTATTTGGTGATGTTGGAACAAGTCAATTATACACCTTCAGTGTAATGTTTGACAAGGCCCCTATCAAAGGAAAGGAGGATGTGCTTGGTGCTTTATCCCTTGTCCTATACACTTTAATCCTCCTTCCTCTAGTCAAATATATTTTTGTTGTATTATGGGCAAATGATGATGGTGAAGGTATAGCTTTTGTTACTAGCCTCTTCTTGTTGAATTTCGTTGTTGAGTTTGTTTCAAGCTTCCTTGTGCTATTTTCTCCATCCACCAATATGCACTTTTACCCCCCTTATTTGGCATGCTATTTTGCAGGTGGTACATTTGCTTTATATTCACTGATATGTAGGCATGCAAGGGTTAGTCTTATTCCCAATCAACTTCCATCAGACGCTCGTATATCAAGCTTCAGGCTAAAGGTTCCGTCTCCCGAGCTTGAGAGGTCACTTAAGATCAAAGAATGTCTGGAGAATTCTTTAGGTTTGAAGAAGCTTCTCTTGATGTTGGTTCTTGCTGGTACCTCCATGGTCATTGCAGATGGGGTTGTTACTCCAGCAATGTCAGGTGCTTATGCTGCACCTTGTGCTCTCCTTTATGCTTGTTTGTTTGCTTTATCATGCTAGGGATTCCTAGTCTTATGCGTAACTGCTGTTTTCGTCCTTTTAATTTTACTTATAACTGTTTATTTCTTCCGTCGTAGTGATGTCAGCTGTTGATGGTTTGAAGGTTGGCATATCTGGCATAAAGCATGGTATATACTACTATAACATTTATATTTTGTCGTTATTTATTTTTCTTGGAATACAAAGTTTAACTTTTTTGTTTCTTTTACTCTTCATCTCTCTTTCTCCTTTTCCTTGCTTCATTATTTGTAGTCTATCTGTGCTGCATAGCAATTTTTTCTGGTGGCTAGTTGATCCTTCTGGTGTCTTTATTCACCTAGTTCGGGCAATATTACAGCCATGATAAGATTTTCTTTCTTCTCTTCTTCAACTTACAAGGACTTCATATTAATCGTTGCTTTTCTCTTTCACTGTGTTTAGTTGCATTCATACTGTTTTGTAAAACACCTTTATTGGTTATTTTGTCTGGATCCTTCTCTTCTAATTTTTACTTCTGACCGGCTTGAATTGTGTATTTTAGGCTTAGCAGAGGAAGTAGTAATCAATATCTTCTTTGTGCAGAGGAAGTTTTGATGGTTGCTGTGGCATTACTCATTTTACTTTTCAGCGTACAGCGCTATGGAACAAGTAAAATGGGATTCATAGTTGGCCCTGCTTTGTTTATATGGTTTTGTTGTCTTGCTGGCATTGGAATCCACAACCTGTTGAAGTATGACCGAGATGTGTGGAAGGCGTTTAACCCTATCCACATCTACTACTATTTCCAAAGGAACAAAATTGAGGCTTGGTATGCTCTTGGGGGTTGTCTCCTTTGTGCAACAGGTATACACATCTTTTAAAGCATTAATGATTTTTTACTGTTATTTTGTGTTGGATTTTTTCAGATTTGTTCAAACCAATCATGGGTGGGTTATTGTACTGCTAATTTGTATTGCACTTCCTGTTGTCTTTCTGTTCATCAAGTTCCAAGTGCCATCATTCATCTTGAAAACACCAATCTTGAAAAACGAGTCCACCCCAATTTTGGTGGACCCACATCTGTCAATTTCCTCATTTTCCAAGGAAATACCAAAATACTAAAAAATAATGGGAAGTTGGTTGACATAAGGAAGGAGATTAGCACGGGTTCAAGAACTGGAATGAAGCATTTGAGTGAGAATAATTTGGGAAAGGTCAAGTTCATAACCATTCATCAACAAAAATAAGATTTCAAGGCTTTGATCCGTAAGAAGTTCACAGGAGTTGGTCCTTGGAATGATGCAACATACCAAAATTGTAGAAAGGATTTTGGCTTCCAATTTCACAGAGGTGTGGGTAAGTTGATGTAGAGTGTCCTTGGCTTTGGATACGCATTCACTCCGTGAGGGATGTGAATCATAAGAGATATTTGAGGGGTCATGAGCAATTGGGCAAGAGTAGCGGTGGTAAGAGAGATATGCTTGCCTTTGACAATTGTTTCAAGGGTAAGGGAGCCTCGGTCACGCTTGGCAACCATATTGATGAAGAAAAGTCTAGTGGGATTGGGGTAAGAAATCTCACCGGGGTTAAGTATTTTGGAGAGAGATGAATTTTTAAGGAGTGAGAGGCATGGAAGATTTGAGGAGTTCAAAAATTCGGGATCAATGGGTTCACAAAAACATTTTTTTCTAGCATAGCCATCCTTCCATAGTCCAGCAACTTGGACTTTATACTACCTAGTTCTTTGAAATTCAGATTCCTGGGAGTGGCTTGTTCATAGGTAGAGTTTGAGGAGTTGCAAGTGTGCAAACTATCAGATTTGGTTTATGACGGACCCGAAAACTAGTCTTAACCTCTCTATGTTTAGTCAACAAGTGTACATGTGATCTTTTATGGATCTAGCCTAAACAGCCTCTCCTGCATTCCTGGGGCCAGGAGCTAAATAGCATGGAAATTTCCATAGGGTAGCGCTTAGATATTCTCGAACAGAAATCATGAGAATTCTTGGAAATGGCTATAAATGTGAATGAAATACATTTTAAAAGTCATTCCAGTTGTGAAAATGCTTTAGATTTTTGAAATTGTCAGGAAATGATTCAATTCAACATGTCAAAATGTATGTAAAATCCTTGTCTACCTTTGTATGTCAAGATTTTTTTCTTCAAAATAAACTTACAAAAGCCTTTATCTTAGTTGACCTAAGTCTCTTTCTTCTTTTGACTGACCTGATATCTGCTGTGTCTCACTTAATCCCTATAATGCGGGCCACAGGTGCTGAGTTTTTCTTCGGATCCTTTTTGCAATCGACTAGCTTTGGAACTACTACTCACCAGCTCACTGTACTCTATGTGTATATGGTTTTCTTTGTTTCCGGGCTATGTTATGAAACTTGCCAGAACTCTCTGGCAATCAGTTTCTGACTCTCTGTAGCTTCATTCTAAGCAATTGTCAGCCTCCCTCTCTTTTCAAGCGGATTTCTCTCTCTTCCTTCTTTGTCTGTATTCACTCTTTACCAATGTCTGTTGTTCACATGCTTTAGAACGTTGGGTATTTGTACCTATTTATTGATTGTGCTTGATTTGAAAAGTAGACCACAAGGATTACCTCTTAAATGTCAGTAATGGACCTGCGTCAATATATATAGTTGTCTTGTTCATATACGGGTCTATAGCTTATCTCTTTTGCAATAATTTCAAAGATTTTTATATTTTTGTCAAAGTCCCCCTTTTCTCATTACTTAAATTTGCCTTTTCCCAATTCCCATTCCTAAACAGTTCCTTGCTACTAGATAGGATTAGTGCTATTCACCTCCAACTTAGATCTCACCTTAAGTAGTAGTCTTGTGGGAGCCACGTGGTTGACAGTTCTCAAATAGAAAAGGGAGAACAAAATAACTAGAAAGATTCTAAGAATCACTTGTTCTAGAAGAATCATCTAGAAAGTAAGTTGTTTTGAATTGAAGGTATAGCATTTATGATCCGATTATGACTAAAGAAGCAACTGATGAAGCACTAAAGTCTATTTAGAGGGAACATTGAGTAGAAAGTGTCTTCTTTGCGTGGGGAGTTGAATGGGTTTACTACAAAGGTGATGGCAGTTTGCAAGCTAAATAACCTTGGGATGCAAGAAAAAGAAGATGCGTGAAAGGCTAGACGTGAAGGCTAAGCAAGCTGAGTTGAATCCTTATTCTTCAAGGATTTATCATATCTTTAACAATCCTAATCCTAATCAAACTAGGATTTTCTTTCTATATATTTTGCTTACATGATTTTACTATCTACTTAGGATAGGTTTTACATGTTTTAAGCACTTAAGAGTTTTATTTTCAGTCTTTTTTTTTTCAGAGTTTGATTAGGAGTCTAAGCTGAAGGACTGTTTGTAGCCTGTAAAAGGAGCTTGAGTGGTATGAATTTAGGCATGATGTTTTGAGCAATAAGATTTCTGAGTTTGTTTGCATACAGATGTATATTCTTCTTGAATGTGGTGGATTATTCCTTTAGCTTTCAAACTATCAGTTTTGTTTAAGTTGGTGATTGATTTTTAAAGCAACTTAATCAATTTGACCCTTTGAGGCTGTTCCTGGTGGCGTGGATAGAACGTTTCAAAGTTAAATTTTTGCACTTGTATTTCTTCTTCATAGATCAAATACATTCATTTATGGTGTCGATATACGTAGCAGATGCTTTGTTTGCTAAAATTCTCCTGAGAAGCACAGCTTAATTTGCAGTGCAGGCTGATCCTTTTTATTTACTTATTGCCTGTCATTTGATTGTTGTCCAGGTTCTGAAGCTATGTTTGCTGATCTTTGCTACTTTTCAGTTAGATCAGTTCAGGTAAATATTCACAAACAATCTTTTCTATTTTGATTTGAAAGGAACAAGTGACTGAATGACACATTGTCTCACTGTTCTTTTGTTGTTGCAGCTCACTTTTGTGTTTCTTGTATTTCCATGCCTTCTTTTGGGTTACCTTGGCCAGGCAGCATACCTCATGCAGAATCAAGGAGATTATGCCCAAGCATTTTACTCTTCTGTACCTAGTGAGTTCTATTCTCTAATTTTACCTATGAGCTCCGTGTTCACCATAAACTTACTGCTCATTAGGGCATATGCTGGTCATTGCATCATTATAATTATAACTTCAGTTTTTTTTACATTTCATACTTGAACAACCACCTTCCTTTAATAGAATGTAAATTTGAGAGTTTTGTTAAAAGCCTTAGCTTAATTTGTTTAGTGTTGTCATACTTTTTCCTTGTACACATTTTAGCATCTCCTTTTCAATGTTGATAAATTTTTCTGTATGGTCTCTTTCCTTTCAACTTTACCTCTAGGGATTACAGGTTTGCCGAGAACCTCCTTAATGTTAATTATTCAAATACTACAGTATTTTACAGCTAAAGAGGACCATGATAAATTTTCTTTAGATGGTCTGTATAGATGGAGAAGCTGTGTTGGCCTTAACCCTTGTAGGCCTCTTGTGTTGGAGTCGTCTTTTGTGCCTTGTTTGTTATTGTGCACCTTGTGCGTTTTTTCCTTTCTTACTTCTTCTTAGGTGATTAGCAACTCAATATGTAGACCTGAATTAGAAATCTAGAGGTTGCTTACTGCCTATGTATTTTCCGCATAGGGCTTGCTGGAGCAACTTAGGTTTTCCTTTTTCTCCACTAGGGTTTGGATGAAGGATGAGGGTGTAATCTGTAGAGTATATAATAAGAGCACTTTCGTCTGATTTCTCTAGTACTGGGAAAAAAATGCTGACAAAATACATTTATATGCTTTCTCAGGTGGAGCTTTCTGGCCAGTTTTTGTCATTGCTAATATTGCTGCACTGATTGCTAGTCGAGCAATGACTACTGCTACTTTTTCGTGTATAAAGCAATCGACTGCACTTGGCTGTTTTCCTCGACTTAAAATCATCCATACATCTCGAAAATTCATGGGCCAGATCTACATTCCTGTTTTGAACTGGTTTTTGCTTGTGGCCTGTGTGGTGTTGGTCTGTTCTGTTCCAAGTATTACAGAGATTGGGAATTCTTATGGTAATTTTTGGCCTCTGATCTCTTAAATGGCTTTCCTTAATAGTCCATTTTGAGCTGAAATAGTTATAAAAACCTACTAAGTATTAGGACCTTCAATGTATTTTCTTTGGTTCTGGTCCGTAGATATCAAATGATATTAATGAACTGTAGAAAAGAAGATGTTTACTGGTTATACGGCTTACATATTGAGTAAGCACCCATATAAAATTATCCGGGGATCAAGTGAGGACTTTAGGTGAACTCATAAACGATTAAATGATAAATGCAAGTCACGTGCACAAAATAGTTTGGATATGTAAGAATTCTGAAGTTATTCATTGTAAAGGGTTGAGCAATCGTGAGGCATAACCTTTTATGTTTCTTTATATCATAGATTATAGCTATAGAAGAGTGTCTAATGCTGGAATAGGGCTGATAAGGTTTTCTGGTTGAGCCCATCTAGTGAGATAAGGGTACATGGCTACTGTTTCGGTTTAATTTCTGGTCCTATTTCTTTGGGGCTATTCAAACCTGTTATATGTCTGATCAACTGAAAAGATGGGCCTGCTCTATTGTGTGGACTTAAGGTTGGTTAAGGACTTAAGGGGGATGTCACTTAACTTTTTCTCAGTAGATGATGCAATGGAGAGCTTATTAGTTTCAAGAGTCCATCTATCATTGGGTGGGCTTCTGAGGGGTCCAGGCCTTGGTATGGTAATATGGTGAGTGAGCCGTTTCTCTCGTGGAATTATGGTTTTTATGCTTTCTTTTGGAGCTTATATCAATTGAGAGAGTTAATTTGTTTCTTCGTGGTTCTCAAGAAAATTTATATGTTTTGTGATTTGGTCCGAGAGGAGGCCAATTGTTTCCCTCTTATTTTGGCACTGATGATTATGATTGGTGTGGAGATTTTCAACAGTCCATGCTAGGGGAGAAATCTAGTTACTATCTACTTCTATCTTGTACTCATTATGGTGATATATTGCAAAAACAATGTTTTCCTTTGAACTAATATTATTCTGAATTTAATTTTGTTGTATCTTTTCCTTTGCTACAGATATGGGCCTATTATTGATCATCTTGATAAGTAATGATGTTTTAGGTTTGTATGACCTTAGCCAAGCTTTCGTTTTCTTGGATCAGCTTGCTACTGAAATTCCATTTCTCCTGGAACTAAATTCAGCATTAATGATTTTAGTAGAATATATCTTCTTCCTAGGCTTGGTTAATTGTGTTGCTTACATGAGATTGAAGTCCTTAAATGAAATACTTCATCAGTGAGCTTCAAAAGTCTAAAGATAGACTGGGTTGGATGAGATCATTTGGAGAGCAGGGTAGTTCAATAAAGATCCTCTAGAAGCATTATACTGGGAATTTTTTTTTTTTGTTACTCTTGAGCAGAATGGCAGATATTCTTCTCCAAAATGTGTTCAAGCATTATAATATTGCTCATGTTTCCTCCCTCACCAAATCAGCATATATTTACCATATGATATTGGTTTCTGGTGCATTAAGTAGTTTATTATCTTTTCCTCAACTGTATGTCTACTTCAACCTCCTAAGGAAATTCCCTTTCATCTTAATTTTCAAAGATTGATGAAGATAAACTATTAGCTTTCTGTGATATAATGTCTGTGGGGAGTGTCCATGTTGATGTTCTGTCCTGTTTGTTTGTTACATTATCCGTTATGAATTTGATTTGCGGATTCCACTCTTATAGTTTTTTGTATGGCAGGCATTGCTGAGCTAGGAGTAATGATGATGACAACAATTTTGGTAACCCTTGTGATGCTTCTTATATGGCAGATAAATATCTTCACTGTTGTGGCCTTTCTTGTTCTCTTCATGGCAATAGAGTTGACTTTCTTCTCTTCAGTTTTGTTTTTTGTGGGTGATGGAAGTTGGATCATACTGCTATTTTCTGTAGTTATGTTCCTTATAATGTCTATTTGGAATTACGGGAGTAAACTGAAATACGAGACTGAAGTCAAGCAAAAGATGTCAATGGATCTTCTTCGGCAGCTGGGCCCTAATCTTGGGACCATCAGAGCTCCAGGCATAGGCTTGGTTTACAATGAGCTAGTGAGGGGAATACCAGCCATTTTTGGTCATTTTATAACCACCCTTCCTGCTATTCACTCTATGGTTATATTTGTCTGCATCAAGTATGTTCCGGTGCCGATGGTTCCACAGAATGAAAGATTCCTCTTCCGACGTGTTTGCTCAAAGAGTTATCACATGTTTCGTTGCATTGCTCGGTAAGTTGCCCCTGTAGTTGAAAATAAAACTTCTTCGTTTTTACTTCTAAAGTATGATCGAATTATGCTACATACTCTTTAACTCCTTGGGAGGAAGATGGGAAACATGTAACCAGGAAATCTTAAGTTAATGCTTTTATGATGACAGGTATGGGTATAAAGATGTCCGCAAAGAGACTCATCAGACATTTGAACAGTTACTTATTGAGAGTCTTGAGAAATTTATTCGCAGAGAAGCTCAAGAACGGTCACTAGAAAGTGATGCAGATGGGGATGGGCATACGGATACTGAGGATGAATCCTTTTCAAATTACTTTGTTGCCCCAAATGGAAGTTCCTTTTCACTTGGCGTTCCTCTTCTAACAGATTTTAATGACACAAATATGCGCAATTCCGAACCTAGCACTTCAGGAGACACTCCACCAGACACATCTGATCCAGAACAAAGTCTTGAGAGAGAGCTGTCTTTCATTCACCAGGCTAAGGAATCTGGGGTGGTTTATCTGCTAGGTCATGGTGATATTAGGGCCAGAAAAGACTCTTGGTTCATCAAAAAGCTTGTAGTAAACTATTTTTATGCCTTCTTACGGAAAAACAGCCGCAGAGGAACTGCAAACTTGAGTGTGCCTCATTCACATTTGATACAGGTAGGCATGACATACATGGTTTGAATTGCTGTAGGAGTCGTGAGTTCTTTGTATATCATCAAGACTGTGGACTTAGGGGGTTGGTGGCTTGGAGCTCTAAAACGGTGTTTGCAAAAGCGGTTTTTTAATTTGCTTGAGTCCATACTCATGAGACTCGAGTCACTGCTCCTTTCTGCTTGGTTCTGTCTTTTCCCAGTTTTGAACAGTCAAGTTTTGGAAGGTTCAGCTGTCATACACACTCCTCAAGTATCAACTTACAAGATTTTTAGTTGTATCAAAGACAGGTGTACACTCAAAAACTACTTGTAACATGCAATATTCTTTCATCAATAGAGGAGATTTTCTTGTTCTGTGAGAATGTAATTTCCACCCTCAGCTCATGGTTACACACTTACACTCCTTGGCCAGATGTGGATGCATCTCTAACTGTTTGTAAAGTTGAGTTTGATCAATATATATGACCATTCTGATGTTCCTGTGCTAGAGAATACACATATTTTTCTGGAGGATATTCTTATACTACATTTCTTGCACAGTCCAATATTGTTGTCAAGTTTTCTTCTCATTATCTATTGCTACTGTACATATTACAATACGACAATAAATTTCAATCCCTTTTTTTGGGATGATTGTCAAATGTATGAACAAATTAGTGGATTAATATTAGCAGAAAAAAGGGAAACAAACATAATTAATATAACAATGCAGTGTAAAATATTTGGTTCCAAGTATCAGGCAAGCCCGGGAGGCACCAATGGCTACAATCAGCTGATCTTTGAGGATTAGCCCTCTGCTGTGGGGTAAGATCACCGCTGTAAATTGAAGGGTGTGCATCCTTTCTCATAGCTGAGAGCAATGTGATATCAAGCAGATACACAGGGATACTCATTTCTCTTAGCACTGTATCCACCACTCTCATTTTATCTGCATCCTCTGCTGGATATCCATTGGTGGCGTACACCATTCCACTGACCGGAGATGTCTCACCGTAGCAGTTTTTCGTCATTGCTGGTGCTTCAGAACTCCATTCTGTTGGGCTGCCACATTTATAAAAATAGACATTCATTTATCCTAAATGTTTATGTGGGAACTGATGAAGAAAAGATGGAGGATAGCTTACTTGTAATGGGTCGGAGAGATGGACTGGAAGAAAACCCGGGTCCTGGTGATGTCCACATTGGCATCTACCCATCTGGCCCACGTTGTCAGGCCTTGATCTAAGGCTGTCAACCGATCCATATCCTCATACAGCATTCCTCCTGATTCCATATAATCCCACCTGCCACCATCACATTTTTACATTAACTATATCTGTCTGCTACCTAAGTTGTCTTCCCTTTGAAAAACATACTTCGTACCATTGTTGACTTTTGTCATCCACATGTTCACATTTTTAATAAAGAAGAGGTCATGGATCGGGCTTTTGCAAAAAAAAAAAATTAAACTTATTTTGAGCCTAATATCAGCCAATTTTTATATGTCAAAATCTGTATTTTTGGGTTTAGAAAAGCGGGTTTTCGGACCAGCCAAAATTTTAGTCTAAATTATTAATTTGAGTTTCCCAAAAAACAAATTTTTTCAGCAAATTCGGTCTGGCACCAGAAGTAGGACCCAAAAATTCTGCCCAAATTATACATGTAAGAGTCGGGCCACCTTCTAATTCCCCCCCTTAAATAAGCCTTATTCGGTCTTGTAGATGCTATACCACTCGTAAAAATTAACTGGAAGTAGTTTTTTTTTTTCCATTTCTAACACATTTTCATGCTAACTTGGGTTTTATTACTTTCATAGAGTTAGTGGGGCGAATTTTTTTGAGATTCTTCTTCTTGAAACGTTTATGATAGCATAATAACAACATTGGATTCAAAGACAGAGTTTTGGAGCGGAGAGGTCAGAGGTGTGTAGCATAATAGCAACACTGGATATTTGCTTGATTAGATTAGGGTGTTCAAAGTAAATTAACTAACCCTTGGAGAGAACCTTTGTGAGTCCACCAATGACCAGTGTTAAAAATGATGACATCAACACCCTGCCAAGCATTTCCATTGCCGGATATTTCATCGAGCTTTAGAACTCGCTTGCCTTGGATTATATCAATGTCCACTAGATATGGCGCTTTATAATATGATATTGTCACGCCGTATTCCTGCATCACGTATGAACCATTTGACATTATTACATTATCTTAAGATGATTGTCTCCTTAAATTGAACTGGACCATTGAAAGCAAACAATAGTTGGAGATTGGATTCTTTATGTTTGAATTATGGGACTCCCAACGTGAACCTAGTAGACTGCAATGCTCCATGTTGGCTCGAAGCACTAAGCTCAACAATCCCATTTTGTTCAACTTCTAACTATAATGATACAAACTTTTAAAAAATGCCTCAAAATGTGTTATTTATTTTACTTTTTTTTTAATGTAAAAAGAGTTGTGAGTGGAAAGACAATACTTGATATAAATGAGATTTGATTTTAGGTCTTTCAAAAATTTAACCAACAAAAATAGTTGACATCCACATTGATTTTACTTCTGTAAAATCCTCTTTATCGTAAAGTATTTGAGATTATAAACAAGTTAACCTTGACCAAAACAAATAATATAACCATATTTCTAGACTATATTCATTATTTCATACTTGAATCAAAATTATAGAGTAACAATGCTTTGATATTTTAACCTATCAAAGTTGTATATCATTCCACCTTAACCTAAAGATTATCCATGGCTTCATGCCAAGAAAAACAATTTGATTATAACTAGTTCTAGTGGGTCCATTTAGGGGCCCTAAAATGAAGAAAATTTGGTTATAAATGTATCACGTCAAAAAGGATCATAGATCTTTTGCTTTTCATAATCACAATCATTTTATAAAATACAAGCTGGCCCCAACTATTCTAGGAAAATCAGCTTTATGCTAATAACAAGGAGACCAAATTTTCATTCCGAGCTCATAAATTTTTTGAAGTTTGTTCACAGTTTACAATGCGGTGCATTTACAGATAATCAAATTAAAATCTAGACTCATGAACATAAGTATCTAATTAGAGTTGAAAAAGAGTGTAATTTTACAACTAATTACATTGAACCTTTCGACAGCTCTTCCGCCCATAATTTTTAAAAGAATAATCATGTACATTAACCTACTGATGAGTTAAAAAAAAAAAAAAAAGGGACACGATCGAATTACCCAGGTGAAACATTCATGATCAATTAGTGTATACACTTTGCATCATTGTGTAAGTTCATGTTATATGAACTCATAGTTCTCCAGTAAACCGCAATGAAAACAGAAAATTTGTAATGAATCAACACACATGATATCAGAAAACAGCAGTCAAGCAACACAGGAATCATAGTAATCCATCTGATTAATGATTCAGAAAAGGCTTACCAGGAACTTGAAGGAGCTGAGAGGATCCCCTCTGACAATGCGAGTGGGTGATGATCTTGGGAGTGCAGAAGAGATCATACATATCAAAGACTCCCATTGATTCCTCCCTAGTGAATCTCCTACAAACATTACTGTTCTTTCCTTCATTCTTTGCAAAAACTGAACCCCATCGAACCTGAAGTCCCAAAATAAACAATAATGCCTAAGAGAAGTACCAACACTGTTCGAATTTAGATTCGAATAAGTCCTGGACATAGGAAGTGCGTACCTGGGGAGGTCACAAGAAGCCGGTTTCCAGCGATACTTGAGGTAATGAGAGTCAGGACGGCCAAAAAATTTGCAGTTAAATTCAGGGTCGATGAAGGGGCAACGAGAAAATTTGTAAAGTGGGTAAGATTCATCATAAACCCAACTTCCTACAAAAAAGTTGCATGAATATGTTCGGTTTGATAGAATTACTGGGCTTTGTAATATGTGACGATTTTTAAAATGGTGCCTTAATTTGACAAACAATGCTGACTTATTAGGTATAAAATGTAGGCTAAGTGTTAGAATTGTGTACAAAAAAAGCCTTGAAACATTGTATGAAGAAGAGGAAGAAGAAGATGAAAAAGGAAAAGCCATTTGGGGAGGCTTTTCTTGTTTGAGGGGATTTGCAGAAGGCTCTTTTAGAGTTGCTTAACAGGTGTTTGTGTTTAACAAAAGTGAGCTAAAGAAAGATACTTTGGAAAAAAGTGGGAGGGAATTTTGTGTTAAGTCTCGTACTCCGCAGGAGGGAAGGATCTTCTTGTTCATGTCACACTATATAAGCCACACGTGAGAATGAAGAAACCTATTCAAGGACGGATTACAAGAGATGCACTTCTTTAAGTTGTCACATAAAGTTTCAAATTGGGTGCACCAAGCCACCAAGCAGCAACCCTACCTAAGTAAATTTGACTCTCATATTGTTTTTGTTGTTCTAAAATATATCATTCACTCTATTTAAAATATATACGTTAAAATTATATATATATATATATATATAATTAAAATTAGATAAAAAGTAGTAGAAATAGCTATCACCTGATGGCCCAAACCTTCGGCATTTGTGGTTGAGAATTGTAGAGCTCAAATGAAAATGTCATTTGTCCTAAGTTTTGTAGTACATATGGATTGTTTAAGATAGCAAGGTCTACGGTGCGCATGATATGCATAGGTATCAAAATATAGATGCTTTTAATAACATTTAGTGCTTTATATGACCTGTGGTATACATATCATATTATTCTCCCATTCAGCCTAGAATTGGTCCAAAATGATCTGAAGGTTTTTACACCGTTTTTGTACTACTTCCGAAAAAAGGTATTGGATGCCTCCTAGGATTTTGAGTTTTGAGTCAATTATTATTTTAAATACAGTCTTCAATGGGAATCAAGACGAGTTTATGACCCAACTTTATGAATTTCAAAAATCAATTGAAATGAATATTTAGAATCAAAATATATACTTTCAATCACTACTAAGGCTTTATATGACCTTGTAAGACCTATGATTACCATATCAAGGTGTTCACCCACAAAAAAAGAACCAAATTGTAAAGGTTGTTATACACCTTTTTTGTGGGATTTTTGAATTTTTTTTGAAATTGGGATAAAGCTAATAGGTGCCTCCAAGGGTCATATAAGGAGGACATAAATTTTGACAATTCTATGAGCCATGTTAAGTGTATTGAGGTCAAGTTTTAAATTGTCCAAAATGATCTAACTTTGAAGATAATGCATTGTGGTTGTTTAATTTTTGAAAAGTTTTTGTAACTGAGATAAAGTTATTAGGTGCCTCTTAGAGTCATATGATGAGGATTAAAGACAAATATTGTCTTATATACGGTTTTCAAAGGTCCTAAGAATAAGTTTTTGACCAAATTATATGAGTTTTCAACATGGGTAGAAATTGATGATCATTATACTCAAAATATACGGCTTTAACCACTCCTTGGATCTTGTATGATCTTATAAACTCATTAGAGCTAGCTATGGACAAAACCAGCACAAGATCCAAATAGGCCTAGCATAATTTTAGCACGATGTGAGTCTGTCAACAACCGATACATGTTGCATGTGAAGTGGGTCGTGGGCTGTGTTGCAGACAACAATAAAATAAATGGGCACGAGCATAGCATGAACTAATGGCCAACTCGCCAATTTGTCACGAGGCACAGCCCAAGGATTATTGTTGTTTTTGTTGTTATTGGCATTGGTATCCTATTATTTTATTGTTATTGAAAATGTTTGTAGGCATTATAGGCAGCTAATAAATGTTAGGCAGCCTTGGATGTGCTCTCTTACTGAATTGACTGTATGACTCCTCACATGTTGTGGACTAAGTTTGGTATGCAGGTTGCTGATTAAGGGCTTCTTAATATCTCCTTAACATGCCCAAGTGACTTTCAGCCTATGGTCGTAGCAAGCTTGTACATGTGGCTTTTTTTTTTTACTGATTTTCAAATTGAGATGAAGGTATCGTTTAAGGAGCAAATAAGGAGGTCTAAAATCATATGTTTCTGTAGGCCATAAAACATATTTGAGCTCCGATTATAAGAATCTTGGACTAGGTTTAAATTAAAGTTTGAAGGATGCTCTTGAGATAAGGCTTCCTAACGTCTCCTATGACTTGTGGAATGCAATTGAGATCATACATTTTTTATGACCCAAAATATCCAAAAATGTGCCCTGCTTGAAGGTAAGCGTACATGATTTTCGAGCAATTTTTAGAAAATATCCAAAACTAGTGCACTAACGCTCCAACGGTAAGAAGTAGGTTTCTCTAATGAGAAGTTGTTTCAAATGATGAGAAATGTAATTTTCCCAAAAAATCTATATTTTCCAGAAACTTTTATAATTTCATCAATTTTTTTTACAAAACCCTTTTACTTTTTAGTTTCAATATTTTCTACTTAATGAGTTTTTGTACATGAGAAATGTGCATATGAATTATGATAAGAATCTCACCGTAGGTACAAAACGTGAATTGAGGAAGAGCAGCTGCACGCTTCTTCAATAAAGTATAATAGAAGACTTAAATCGAAATGTTCTTTGCTTTGCTTCACATACATACATGCACCGGACATTTTAGTCTCAGAACCACAAATCTCAAACGAGGAATTTCATAATGTTCATGCTCTACTTATTCAGAAATGTCACCCACATAAGCCTGATCATGACACAGATAGCAATCGGACTTCGGACTCGAAAATGTATTCGGGCCTGTTGCCAATAATAAATCCGCCCACAGCCCACTTGAAAATCTGATGAATTCGGGTGAGATAACAGTCGTACAGGCTGGGTCTGTCAGACTTGCATTTATTTTACATAAGTTATCTAGCATGACATTCAGTGCTGTGAAAAAGAGGGAGGGAGAACAAAAAGTTGGAGATGCACCAATAAATATAATAGATTATTAGAGAGCATTCCATTTACATCGTAGTATTACTTTCCACTTGCCACTTTCCAGTGAGAGCTTTACATCCATAGAGAACACTAACTCAAAACCAGCTCTCACAGATTTGTGCACAAACAGAAACAGAAACAGAAACAGAAACAGAAGCTATACAGGAAACTAACCAAAAAAGGGTACCCCTCTCAGAAACCTACACCTCTGCAGCTTTTCCTTAAAACTATCCTAATGCATGGAGACATTCCAAAATTGAAATTTCTCAAAAACCCCGGCATTACAATACTGGCTCTTTAACACCCTCAGGTTATACATAATCCTGTGCAAGGCATAAACATATGAGGAATAACAGTCTCCAGAAGCCTAAACTATCTACATCTTACTTCTACGTTAGGGCACTTGGCTTGAGGAACTCGAGGACTAAGCTCAGCAGCTTTCTTTCTGGTGTAATACTTAATTTCCTTCGCATTTATCGTGCTCAATCATCTGCTCCTTAAATTTCATGGAGCTGCATGGTTCACATTCTCCATTGGTTGGACAAACCTATAAGCAAAAACCCGTGTCACAACATACACAGGTTTTATAACACAAAAAGAAATATAACGTACAATACCATTGCAACAGGGGTGCTTGATCACTGGCACCACCATTTGATTTCCTTGGCAGTCTACTGACATATAAAAAGAATAATAATTAATAACAGCATTATCAGACTTCACAAGTAAAGAAACAGAAACTTGGGAACCCAAATCCCTAATCAGGGAATTAATAGATTTCCTAATCAAAAGAAAAAGAAATTACCGTTCAGTTTAATAAAGATCTTGGGTTTAAATTTTGCTCTTCCAGCTCAATGGATCTATGTACTAATGCTAGTTTATATCATTAAATAGATTGTTGTTTGAAGAAGCAATAGAAAGGTTAGCTGTGTAACCCCATAAAGAGAAGTTTACAGGCCTTCATAACTCGTGTTATGATTATATTTATATGCAAGATAGGGCGTATTTTTTCATTTTTGCTGATGTTTCTGACTAAATGTCACAGGAAAGTGAAGGTGACCTTTTTCCAACCTTTACCATACATGTATTATCCGGGCGGTAAGTTTACTGTTTAAAGTACACTTCCAAATATGTAAAAGGGGCATATAATTAAGGAAGAAAAGATGATAAAAGCATTTTGAAAAACCAACAAATGTCATCTGACTAGAATCTCAATCATATAAAATCCAACTTTTTTTAAGTTTTAGATAAAGAGATCTCTGACTTGTTCAGATCAAGCAAGAAAGGAAGGACATACCTCACTAGTGCTCCATCAAGTTGGTCTTCTTGGGAAACTTCAGAAATGGGACTGTTCCCTTCGTGATCATCAATAATACTGTTTTGATGGACACCTGCAGCAAACCATAAGATTGCTATACATTTCAAATTATTCATCCAAGTCTAGTATTATCATTCAGAAATCAGAATGAAAAAAATTGCGTACCAGATGTATCCCTCGACAAGTGTGGTAGCGGTAAAGGAAGCTTTTTCAAAAGCTTTTGGCACATCACAGTATCTTGAAAATCCAAGAAGCTATAACTCAGAAGATCACATCTCTCAGACTTTTCAACTGGAGTAAAACCAAATGCAGTAGTCCAAGTATTTAATACACTTGCCGCAGCAGGAAGAACTAGCCTCTTTACTCCTAGTTCAGTAAGGTTCTGAATAAAAAAGAGTAAATGGGTTAAGAACTTCTAACAATTCTGAAAGGCATAAATCTCATTATTATTTTTAAATAGGAAAAAATAAATGACATAGTTTCCCCGAAAAAAGTTGCAAAATTAATTAATTTCCACGGAACAGATAGAACGAGATAACAAGGTGATGCTACAACTGTACTCCATGGTCCACCCAATTTGTCAGGGGAGGGGTTACTAGTCAAAGAACTAATAAAATATCTAATGTATAACACAGGCAAACAAAAAAAAGTCATACAAGGAGGCTAGGATACCTTCTCAATCTCTTGCATAACAATACGACACATTCCAAGCCGGCGATGCTTAAATCGTGTACCAATGAGTGGAATTTCAGCCACTTCGCCACCATACACTCTTCACAAGTGCAAAATCATTTCAGGCTCAGGTAAATGTTAAAACTCAGGGAGCAAAAAAGGCTCAATCTGGAAGCAATAGAAGTAATCCATACCTTAAAATAGCCACAGTAATCAGTTCATCTTTTCTTTCCAAAAGTACTGTGTAGAATCCTCTAAAGTTAAGTCTATTGAGGTGAGACCTGAGCAGTTAAAACACTGCAATAATGAATGACGTGAACTGTATAAAGCAAAAACAAGAGCTTCACTAATTCTGCTTATAGAAGAGCAAAAGATTTGAGTGTCTCACCCCCTGCAGAAAATTACATCTTCAACAACATCTCGCTTGGTTCGAGGTTCTTTCACAGGCTCAAAACATTCATGCATCACTTCTAGAGCTACACCAAGCTTGCAGAAATTCTCTGCCACAGCAGCAATATCACAATCATCAATATCACTGGCCAGGTAGTCCATGGGTTTGATCAATGTCCAAGTTAAATTATCATGACCAACAAGAATGGATTTGCCAAGAAGCCGCTGGAGACCCCAGTGCACCTGAAAAATCAGCATTTAATCAGAGCTGTCCAATATAAACCAAAGAAGGCAGGAGACCTCAAAAGAACAATGACACTCAAATGTACGGAGTTATTCTAGATTGCAATGAAATTAGAATGAGACTTCACATTATGGTCCATATATAGCCAAGATCACATCTATTTCAATCTCAACCTCATGCCTCTACTTATTGTCCCACAAAAAGAATTCTTTTTCTAGTTAAAGACAGATAACTATTGGAAATTGACCAGAACAAAGGGGTCAGGAGTAATGAACGATAGAAAGTAACATAGGGATGAAATCAGTTCATAGCCAAAAGCACACATATTAAGAAGACCTAAATTACAAAGATTAACAAGTTTTGCTAGCAAATGTGGATGCAAAGGGAGGGGAAAGAGAGGGATGGGAGAAGTGGCATGTGTTTACCCTTCAAATCATTCCAACTTTACTAGGAATTGGCTTAATGAAAAACAGAGGAAATTGGATCTTTCCGTTTTCCTCCTCTTCCCCAAACTCATATTCATATAAAAGAAATTGAATCCGTCAATCTCATTTCCGTTGGACTCTCTTAAAATCCTCTAATCCTAACACATTGAAGGAATTTTGATTGGAGATTTGAATAAATATATAACTCAGGTAAATTATAATTCATAAGATAAAAAATTTCTTCATATGATCAATGATTATCGATATCCTTAAAACAAAATTTTGAGCATCTTAAATAGGGATGAGGTTGGAGTACATTGAACAACGAAAAACTCCATGTTTACAATTAAAGTCAATCCATTGGTATATCAGTTCACTGTCTTGAACGGGGGAGGGCAGATAGTTTTAGAACATATATTGAACTGTTGTGGCTTACAACATTTTGAATAGCTTTTAAAACAGTTCTATTGACATTTTCGTTGCAGGGAACATGAATAATTCAGTAAAAACATGTCCTCTTCTAATTACATTACTTATAATATCCTCAAACGTGAAACCCCCACTTATCAGAATCATTAGCAAGTGTTATGCATTGGAAACCAAGTATTGGAAAATTTCCAATGAAAATAGATTTAAAATGTGTTAGTCCTATCCTTCAAAAAAGGAAAAAAAGCGCATGCTAATAAAACCTAATACATGTTCATAGGAATCAAAAATAAAGAAGCAAAACGACAAGTACCTTTTCACACATTTTACAGCAAAACCAATAATCCGTAAGATGAACATCCAAATTATCCATCTCCCTTTTTCTTATACAGCGAGCATGATCTGCAAGGAGTAAAGGAAACTAATAAGAAACCTTAAGTGTTTCCATTTTATTATAGAGAAGTCAGCTGCAAAACCTACATTGCCGCTCGCATTGATGACAAGATAGCACATTTTTTTCAGTAGAGCCTTCTGTATTCATATCAGAGTAGCATTCACCACAAATTCCACAACAGCATGATGGACAGAACCAATCACCTTCAGGAATGTCCTGGAGAAACATATTAATGTTTAAACTGCAAAGATAAAAGATTGCGATATCCAAAGCATATAAGAGGGAGGGAGTTGAGAGAGAATGAGAGAGAGAGCCTACCTGCAGATCAAGGCATCCGGCATGGAATGATGATGGACATCGATCACATAAGATCAGTTCACCTCCATACTGACAAACTGAACAGATGTGATCATTCCAGCTTTTATGCCTTTTCCCCCTGGACCTTTCTAGTGGTTCTCTAGAGAAGCTCCTAATTTTTTGGCACATCAATTTCAGTTGACGTTCAGCCAAAGATTCGTTACCATTGACAAAATATATATTCGCAGCTGGTCGGATGGCATAAGTTACTTTAGCATGAGCTTGAAATTCACTAAGAGAATTAACTTTCGAGCAACAACTGCAGTTTATCCCATAACAAGTAACTCGTCCCTCGACTGAATATTCGGACTCTCCTGGTTTGTAGTATCGGACTTTTTCCCTTCCCAACACCACACCATTGTCTATCATCCATGAAAGTATTGTCCGAGGGGCCTGTGATGAACTAGAAGTCCCTGCCTGCCGAACTCTTTTGCTAGATCGCAGCACTCGAGACGGGTTAATAATATCTTTATTGTTACTTATTTTACCCAAGGCTTCCATTTTCTTGGATAAGAAACTAGTGCTCAATTTTCTAATAGAATGTCGCTTTGAGAACATATCATCATCAACTTCCTGCTCAACTTCTCCGCTTTTAAGTAGAGAAGGCATCGAGCGTACAAAACCATTTTGCTTGCCCCTCAGGAGCTTTCCTATCTTGAACTTCCTGTGAGCATGAGGGAATTTCCTGGACCGATTTGGAGAAACAGAAAACCTAATATCCTCTTTATTAGATGAGGGAAGTTCACCTGAAAGATCCTTAGGGTTTTCACCATGATTATCTTCCACGCCGTCAACAATTGCACTACAAGCTGACATCAGTGAATAATATGTTTTTTTAGTAGGAGAATCATAGCGCCACTCCTCCACTCCTTTCTTTACTTTAGACCAAAATTTCCAGCCAATAGCAGACAAGTGCCCCCTAACTTCTTCAACCAACTCGGACAGATTTGCCTTCAAGAGGTGTATTTTCTTTGATAGCACATACTTGGGAACAGAATCTGGGCAATATTTAGGTTCAATATTTAAGAACCCTTCTCTCTTTCTTTTTTGGCTGCATTTTTTACTGGTGTTTGATACCTTAAGCTGTAGAGTACACTTCAGATTACCAGGAGATGAAAGCTTCCCATTCCGATCACCCTCTGCTGATAGGGAGGAATCCTCTGCTGCTTTCTTCTCAAAGCCCACACACTTGCGAAGATGATAAAACTTTCTTCCTCCAGGAGAGGTATAACAAGCAAAGTTTTTAACATCATGTTCCAATTTATATCCCATGTAACAGAGATGAGCCCTGACTTTCTTGGTCAAACTACGTTCAGGCAAGCCTTCACTTTGAATGTAATCATACATAGACTGTGGGCAGAACTCAGGTTGGATATTCATTTCACTTTTATTTGGCTGAGAGCTCCGCTTACATTTTTGAAGCTGTTTTTTCTCATCAGGTATATATTTTTTACTAAACTGGGACTCCACAGAAGGCCTTGCATTAGAATCAAGCCCACTCTGAACTGAACATATAATTGACGGAGCCTTAGGCTGTACAGGCACCACTTGATTGTTGGTGTCCCCAGTGTCCTGTGAATTTGTTCCTAATTCAGCATTTTTGCAGAATACGCCAACCATTGTAAAAGCAGAGTCACTTTCTCTCATGGAATCCAAATCTTGAATGCCAATATCTGCAAGAGGAACAACATCACCAGATATTGCCTTATAATTTTCTGAAATGGCTTCAGAGGAAAGACAACCTTTTACAAATGCATCTATAGTTAACCTTAAATTTTCATCAATGACCTGCTCTGCCAGTTTTTGCAGCTTATGCTTTTCAGGAGAAGGCCATTCTCCAATGTCACCAAATTCTTTTTTATTTCTCATATCATACCATATTTGCTTTAGGGAAACAGGGATAAAATTATCCCTCCCAAACTCCTCAATGATCTCCAGAAACAACCAGTTCCCTCGAGATGTCCACTCCTCTGTGACCTCATCCCAGTCATGAGTCAATCGCAAATTTCTCACATTACTACTCATTTCATCCCCTAAATCAGGAAAGAAAATCTTCCTTTCACTGGAGCCAGAATCATGATCAAAAACCACGCCTTCCCACCATGCATCATTGTACCAACAATCAACACAAAGGCCATAATAGAGACTCTCTTTTGTGATTTCCCCAACGGTGGGTTTTGGTCTAATCCTGCCTCGTCCACACTTTTTTGATGTGGTAGAGATTCTATCAATTGAACTAGAAACTTCCACAAGTTCAGTGAGAAAGTCATTCTCGTCATCCTGAAGGATATGTTCATACTTTACTTCTCGATATCCATCCTCACAACTAATGATAACTCCAGCATGCCACGACCCTTGGAATCCATCTTCTACACTCCTAGTCTGCACCAATCACGCGTGTACATTTCAGGTAAAAAAATGAAACTTTCCAAAAGCAACTAAACAAGAACACATTCAAGCAAACTAAGAAACAAAATCATATAGAATCCAAAGCACCTCAGTTCACCATGATTTCAGTTATCTACAGTTGACAGAATTATCTATAACCCTAAGCTAATTTCAGCTTATATTCTCATTTAGGAGCATAACACCAGAATAATCTCTAGACCCAACCCCTTCCCTCTAAACAATCAGATGAACTCAACGAACTCTTAATCCAGAACAACTCCCATGAATTAATGCATGCAAATTGAGATTCTTTTCCAACAAAATCTAAATCATGCAATACTAATGTCTGAACAAGCAAACAGATTTCAATCTTTTAATGAATACCTGATTACAACCAACATGAATATTTAACGCAACCCCTTCCTCAAAAACTATCAGATTGATTCAATAATTTCTTACTCCAGAAAAGTTCCAAAAACCCAAACAGGAAAAGTGTGAATCTTTTCCGACAAAATCAGAATCATACATAACTAAAGCTTTCACATTCAATCAGATTAATCATACTAAACCCAGTAATGGATAAAATTACATCAAAATTTCTCATCAAACAGAATAAGTTTTCAGAAAAGATATAATTAAATTAAAAAAATCAACTAGAAACCCTAATCATCCACTGCAATTATAAGAGGAGTAACATCAGACCACCAAAAAGTCGTAAGAAAATAAAACTGTACAGTAATCAATATAACCGCAATTGGGCAATGCATGTAAAATAAAACTCCCAACATAAAAAGATTCTGATCATCAATGCAAAAATACTAATCTACAACCACAACCCCAAAATCCTAATACCCACCTTGCTGGACAATTTCATCAAAAGACTAAGAATCTAATCGAATCAACACCCAAAATCAAAGAATTATCAAAATTCAGTTATAACATCACAAAAAATATCATCAAAATATGGCTCTGAAAAAATCAAGAACCAATCTTGAACGAACTGAAAAAAACAGGGGAAACAAGAAAGCAAAAATTAACCCAAAATTGTAGAATAAAAGGGGGAGAGATTGATGAAAATGTGAGGGAAAAATACCTCAACAGAAGCATTTAAAGGAAGCTTTTTCTGTTTGTGTAATCGCCTCCTCTTTCTGTGGTTGGCAGAGTCAGCCATTGAAGTGTTTGTACGGCTTTGTTTTCAGTCAGCAGTAGAGAAACAAAAAAAAAAAAAAAAAAAACAGAGAGAGAGATTTACACACACTTAAGAACACAACACACACAGACACAGTATCCCAAAGGGTTAAAAAAATATTGGGTTTTTAATAGATCCTTAGTGCCTCAATCTCACTATGTATATTTTTTTAATATGATCAGAGTTGTCTCCCTAGTTCTTAGCTTTGTTTGTTGGTTTTTTTTGTTTTTTTTGTTTTTTTTGTTTTTTTTTTGGTGTGTGATAGGCTAAGATTTGTTAGATTTCTACAAGTGTTTTGAGATGAGATTAGGCACCGTGATTGAGAAATAGTAGTGTAGAAGGAAGGACGTGTTCTTTTTTTTTTTTTTTTTTTTAATGATGATTGTTAATAGGATTTGAGCAAAATTTAAATCATGCATGTTGAAAGTATAAATATGATATTCTATTATATTTTTATTTTAAAAAAAAACTTAAATGGTACAAATTATTCGGTAAAAAAACATTTTGTAATATATACAGAGTAATTTGGTTGATAAGAAAAATAAATTTTGTACGTTTATACGATTTTGTTGTACTGTTAATTAACAAACTTTTAATTGTCCTTTTGTGGATAAGCATGTGCTATGTGTGTGTTCCTAGAGAGTGAAGGACACTCAAAGAATATAATTAAAACAAAAGAAAAGGAAAGATTTCAACAAACTTTTATTGAAATTCTAGACATTCAAATAACTACCTAACTATTGAGAAAGTCCCTATCACCGTAAAACCAAAATTAAGTATTTTACTACATATCAACTGATTTTAATGGCGATTTCCTTACGAAAATCAATTGAACATTGCAATTTACAAATCTTTGCTCATTTTTTATAAATGACTGAAATCCTTAAGAACACGCATATTTTTCCAAGAGATGACTTTATATTAATGAAAGTAATGCACAAATAAATACAGAATGCTTTGTATAAGAGCTACTAGTGATGAAATTATTTAGGAATAATATTAAATTTGACCGAAACAGACTACAATTTCTTGTATCACAAATTCACAATACGTTGATTTCTTCTCGTCTAAAGCTAAGCATGTGGTATTACTTGAAATTTAGGCTTATAAATTATGTAAAGTCTATACTGGAGGGTAAGAAAAATATATGCCACTAGGCCCACTAAGGGACACGCTGAAGCTTGAAGTTTTGGAGCCCAATTTTCCAACCGTGTAATTTTAAATCTTGTTGAACTTGAGCTCGAAATTCTTTGTAAGTAAAAGGCTTGTAATTTGAGCTATATATCAAAGTATTCTCCTCTGGGAACACAAAGTAGCATATTGACACCCTTTCACTGTTCTTGTTTAGCTCCACCTTGTGCTTCACGCTCTTGTACCCGTCATTACTCAAGACCTGCATACTTTTATAATATCAAATAAAAAAAATACTCTTTCTACTTGTCATTTACTTAAATACTCTCCAAGTCAGATTTTATAGGATACATTTCAATGTAAATTTTTAAAATATTCCTAGAAGAAAAAAAAATATTTTAAATTGTGTCTTAGAAACTGTAAAAAGTCAAATGTACCAAACCAATAGGAACAAGAGAGAGTAAGAAGTTACATTTTGTACTAAGTATTAATCATTTGTTTGATTGTGAGAGGAAAAAAAGTCTACTTTATCCGTGCTTCAAAGACACGACTTTAAACGTTTTTATCTCCAAATATGTAGGACAAAAATATTATAAATAGTTGGTATTTTAAAAATTTACATTTAAATACATCTAAAAATATCTCACTTGAATAAATTACTCTTCTTTTTTTATAACATGATGATAATTTATGGTCAAATTTTTTCGAATTTTACTCTATAAATAAAAATAAGAGGGATTATTTTTTGACAAGTTGATATTCAACATTCGTTTCATATTATATATTCCGTACTCCGTATTACAACAGTGATTTGGCTTGATTTGATTGATAAAAGTGGAATATTTATTGTATAACTTCACGTCGCTTGTCCTGATATAGAAAAAATTGAAGGGGTTGAACAATTTGATAGCAACTAATTATGAGTACGGTGTATGAAGCATTTACTTTCTTTTCTATTCACAGAAGCAAAAGGGCTCAGAAGCAACACCAAATTAATCATAGTTGGGTGCTATGGAGAAATATGAATTATGAAACCACTCCTATATTGGTATGAGGGCTATAAGCAATAGAACGTGTTAATCAGGAACGTGTAGGGCTGCAACCAAAAGGCCGACCCGACCCATCGCCCTGGCCACATTTTCTAGTGAGCCATATAATCGGGCCATGATCAACTCTTTAGGAGTAGTATGGAAGCAGCATCCTTAAGAGTTAGAGGTAAGTAATCTACATACTTAATTGTAAGAGCCGAGACTACTTGATTAATAGAATAGAGATAAGTCATTACCTGCATCATATCTCCGAGATTAACTACCAATGTGTTTGGGATAGGCTTCACTTTAACCCACTGATCATCCTTGTAATATTGCAGGCCACCCACATCATCTTCACTCAATATTGAGATGATTGAGCTGTCCGTGTGCTCATGCAAACCCTTTACGTGCTCAGTAATAGTATGACGAGGGTAGCGATACATTCGGATTAGTCCCGTAGATTCATCTAAACATGATTTATGTACTTGAAAATCAAGTTTCAGGTTTTTAATCATGGCTTCAAATAGTGTTGAAGCGATTCTCGTTAGATGTCCTTTATAATCTTCCAATAAATTCCTGGACCGATAAATAACAATTATGAGATGTTTAAACATGCAAGGCTATCATCATTATCGCGTTTGTTTTATATATTACTTAATAACATATTCAATCTTAAACAAAACTATAACCTCTCATCAAACTATTTCGAAAAATGACCTTGGGGCCATGTTCCATTCAGATAGCGACTTTCTTTATTATTATTTTGTTAAATGAAAATAATTTTAAAAACAAAAAATATTAAAAAAAATTACAAAATAATGATGGGAACGGGCCACCATCCAAGGTCCATGGGTGAGAGCGAGGTTTAAATTCGTTATTCTTTAAAATAAAATAAATAGACTAAATATTTAATATGAATTTTATATATTATATTAGATGACGTAGCTTAGTGACAAGGCCCCATTTTATAAAGTTTTATTGACAAAAGGATGTAGGTTTAATTTTCAATCCAATTACTTAAGTTTTTTTTTTTCCTTTTAAAATCATGATTTCTTTTTTCATTTCCCCTAAGTTATCAAAAGAATTGCCTTATATGTCCAAAAAAAAAATAAGAATTGCCATCTTGACAGTATTTTACTCATAGTATTCTCATGCGTGGTATGCCCTCGCTACCAAAAAAAGTTTTATTTATTTAAGAAAATTGTGTAATGTGAGGATGATAGGGCTTCTACTTTTAATATTGTCCTAGGCCTCTAAATTGTTAGAGACTATCCTAAATATTGTATGGTTATTATTATATCTATATGTACTCTCTTGATCCCCAAAATATTCCAAAATTTTATTTTCAGTTGTTAATAAAAGATTAGTCCATTTTCTTTTTAGACAAGATTAATTGGATAATTTATTAACCAAATTTTACTACTATCATCAATTCTTCCAACTAAAAATGAATAAATTAACTTTATATAAATAGGGTAAAAAAGGAATTAGGAGAGTATTAATGAATTGTGGTCCTTAGAAATTTTGCAACAGGGGCAAATAAGCAGTCAGACAAAATGATAAGTGTGATACAGAGTAACAATACTAGGCTACTCCATCCGTTTCTTTATATTTGCTCCATTTATATTTATAAAGTTAAAATTTGAAAAATCTGATCACGAATTCTTATCATATTATAAGAAATAATATATTTAATTAAAATCTTGTTAGATGTAACTCAATTTAAATTTTTAAAATAAAATTTTCAAGATTTTTTGTCTTACAAATTTGAAAATTTAAACGTTTTTAATCGTATTAAAAACCATAAAAAGTCAAATAAGATTAAGTCAAAAAAGCGCATCTAACAAACAAGTTGAACATTCCGGTACTAATAATTGGCCAATAAGGCCAGGTCAACCAATAACAGGTAATAAGGGGTAGAGATGGTCACTGGGCCGGTTCATCCCAGCCCAGCCCCAACCTCTGGCCCGGACCATACCGGCCCGCTAAAAAAGTGGGCCAAATCCAAATCCCGTTTTCCCAACCCTAACCCTATTCGATTCGGTTCGAGAAAAAATTTGATTCGGCCCGACCCACTAAACCGGCTCGGTTCGGTTCGTTGAACCGGCCCGACCCAGCCTTATTTGGCCCGCCTAAATATTCTAGTTTTGTAAAAATTAGTTTATTTAAAAGTATTTTAGTTTATTTAAATGTATTTTAGTTTATATAAATGTTAGCTTAGTTGAACATAAATTAATTTATACGAATATTAGTTGATTTGCATATAGTTTAATTTATATGAATGTTAGTTTATTTGAATATACTTTAGTTTAATTCCTATGAATCAATGAATGTTAGTTTAGTTGAATATAATTTAGTTTATAAGAATGTTAATTTACTTTATATGAATCAATGAATGTTAGTATAGTTAAATTTAGTTTAGTTTATATGACTCATTAGATATTAGTTTAGTTATATGAATGTTAGTTTAATTGAGTATAGTTTAGTTTATATAAATATTAGTTTAGTTAAATACAGTTTAGTTTATATGAATCAATAAATGTCATTTTAGTTGAATTATATATAGTTTAGTTTATATTAATTAATTAATGTTAGTTTAGTTGAATATAGTTTAGTTTATATGAATTAATAAATATTAATTTAGTTTAGTTTCATGAATGTTAATTATATTTAGTTTATATGAATCAATAAATGTTAGTTTAGTTGAATTGTATATAGTTTAGTTTATATGAATCAATGAATGTTGGTTTCGTTGAATATCGCTTAGTTTATATGAATTAGTGAATGTTATTTAGTTTAATATAGTTAGTTGAACATAATTTAGTTTATATGAATATTTAGTTTAGTTGAATATAGTTTAATTTAGATGAATCAATGAATTTTAGTTTAGTTGAATCTTAGTTTAATTGAATCTTAGTTTAGTTTATATGAATGTTAGTTTAGTTGAACATAATTTGGTTTATAAAAATCAATAAATGTTAGTTTAGTTGAATATAATTTAGTTTATTCATTATATAAATCAATAAATGTTAATTTAGTTGAGTACAATTTAGCTTATATGAATATTGTAAGTTTATTTGAATATAGTTTAGTTTATATGAGTTAATAAATGTTAGTTTAGCTAAATATACTTTAGTTTATATGAATCAAATATGATTATGTATTTTTGTGATTATATGTAATATATGTAATTTATGTAAATATGTAATGAAAAATGAAAAATATCAACAAAAGAAATGAAAAATGGATGTTATTAGTTGAATATAAAAGTTTACAATGAATGTCATTATTTGATTCGTGAATATAAACATATAATTACTTTCGAAACAATTCATTTCTTCTAATTTCTAATGTCATTATGTGAAATTCGGTTTGATTCGGTACGAATCAACCCAGCCTGAAATCGGACCGGTTCCCATTTTAGACGGAATCATCTTCCAGTGACACGAGGCCTAGACAGTACAGTATATCGCGTCTAGTTTTTGTAAGAATCCACTTAACTTTTGCAATAACATAGGTTTCGAATAATTGAGTGAAGTGACTGGATGGCTTATTATGAAGCACATGCAACAAACATGGGAAACAAAATTTTGGCAACTCTTTATCAAGGTACAATGACCACTCATTCTTATATAGATCCATCATGTCTAATTACATAGTATGGTGATTCGCAATCTTTGCTATTTCAACGTAAACAGACTTGAGAATTTTAACGTTTCATTATGGATAGTAATGATATATGGTTTAGAACCGCCTAAATTATTGGTCTCACATGCGTTTCAATAATATCACGTATAAACAATCTCTACCTTTCAGAATAATAAGCTAGTTTGAACTTCAAAAATACAAATCATCCGATAGTTCTAAACATTATTTTGTGGTGAATCTCTGTTTGATTCAACTTAATAAGTGATTGTCCAAAGTATCAAAAGTTAATAGGGTACGGTATAGAGAGTAAACTATGGACTATCTTTTACCTCTATTGTTAAAAAAATGTAGATAATAGTGGCTAATGCTTAGATATTTGGTTATAAAATATGGTGTTACTTGAAAGTTGAAGCGACTACTATTGATATATTTAATTGTAGTAGGAGACAAAAAGCATAAATGGTGGACATATACGTGCAGATTACTCAAAGACACGACTGATTTTATGAAATTTAGTCAATGCTAACATCGGAAGGGAAAACATCAATGAAAGAACAGGATCAAAAAGTTGAAGACGAACCTGAAATCATTGATGAAGAGATGATGATGAACGTGTTGAGGATGGTGATGAAGCTGAGAAACGGGAACATTAAGACCTTCAACCCAATCCATATTAAGGGCATCCTTTGTCCTTGGAAGAGCCACCCCTGAAGAAGTAAGGGCAGGGGTACCCCAAAAGTATTTAATAGGGCAGCTACCAGCTAGGCCTTGTTTGGCTTCAAAAGGCAGCTGAAATAATGCTGTGGCATGCTCCTGTAGCTGCCTCAAAACACTAGTTGGAACCCCATGATTTTCCAACCTAAATATACCCCAATTCCTACATGCCATGTCTAGTTTTTCTACCTCCAAGCACTGCAAATCAATTAAGGGCAAGGGCAAGGGTAGGGGCAGGGGGTCCAAAGTCGCCTCTCCCCCTTCTGCGCACCCCTCTTGCTGGTCCAGTTTTTGGGTCGGTTCACTAGATAACAGGCGGAACATAGGTGGATACGACTCAATAATACTGGATTCTGACATGACTAATTTTAAGGAATGTTAAGGAGAAGGCTTTAATGTTTAGGGATTCCACTATTTGTTGCTGATCTCGTGATGTTGTAAAGTAGAAAAATGTCAAAATGGATTTTTGAAAGATTGAATATTTGAGGTTGAAGAGGCAGCAGAAGCCACCAGCCCAGCAATAATGTTTGGATCCTTGTACTAGGAAGATAGGGACATGAGATTAAGTGTAGGGCCACCTATAAGTTTCTGGGACCCAATGCAGTTTTGGTCTTTTCAGGATAGAGGGAGGCCGGGCTCAGGAATCTAGTAGGGACAAAATTGAGCAAGTACGGGATCATAAAGTTTATTGTCCTATTACAAAAATATTTTGTATTATTTGAATTTTAATGATATTATGAAATCACTAATTAGTGATACAATTATAAGTAGCATTGGCACAGTTTTGAGTATCATTTACTTAATATTTAATACCAAAAAGTAATCATTGGTACTCTTGACGCTATAATCTTCAAGTAAAGTTAGGAGAGGGGTCTATATTTACAAAAATAAATCATGACAAAGTTGTAATTATTATTAAAAAAAACGAATTATGTATTTGCTATATACCTCTATGTCCTACAGCAAGTCACCAAGAGTTTCTCTTCTTTGCCAAAAAAAAAGTTTGAGAAATACGTGAAATCAATTCTTGTTTTCTTCAATGCTAACTACAAACATTACAAGCGGTGTAAGTTGCATGTAAAGTGCAGTTGTTGAAAGGATGATAGTGGATGGGGTAGAGAGGTCTTTGATAATTGATTAGTTATTTTGTTTCCCCCGAATCATATTCATATCTGTAGAACAATCGTGTTTACGAAATACATCATTATAACTCTTTAGAAGGTGCAGTGGCAGTATACACAATGACACTCATCACCCATTTTAAGTATATTGTTAATAGTTGCTTTTAGGCTAAATTTGGAATGAGCTAGCTGATTTGCACCATGAATTTTAGCGAGGTTATAGTACCATGCAACAGACGTCTAAGATTGAATTGCAAATGATGTAGATATGTAATACAACACCAAGACCTTAGGCATTTATTTGGCAAGTATATACTTTTCATACACCCATGAGTTTCCTAAATATTGAGCATAGAAATAAGGATAATGATACTGGAACCATCTAAAATTATTTCTACGTCTTTTACTCTTTTATAGTCTGTGTTGTAGGAGAATCGTTATTATACTTTTATGCCATGAACCTTCCCTACTTGACTGATTATATATAATATAATGCTGCCATTGCCATCTCGTCGGATTGTACGGTAATGATTGTGGAAGTCTAGCTGGAACATCCTTTATTTGGAAGTTGGAACATTTTATGGCTACTACTCCAGTTTGAGTGTGATAAATCATCGTCCAAGTGTTGGTATAAATGGCTAAGCATCACCCTGAACTTATCATGTGCAGGAAGCCGCAGCCAGTCATTATATTGCTATTGGACGGCTTTGTGAGAAGTGCGACGGAAAGTTGATGATTTGTGATTCATATGTTCGTCCGGGCACTCATGTGCTACTTTGTGATGGTTGCAATTACAGATCGTTCCAGAGAAGATGCGTAATATGTGGAGGTGTTGGCATTTCAGATGCCTATTGCTGCAAGGAATGTACTCAACAGGAGAAGGATGGATAGAGATAGGTTTCCCGAAATTGTCAATATAGGAAGTGCCAGCACAGATCTTTTCTATGAACGGAAGAAATATGGTTTCAAGAAAAGATAATATAGATTGCATCACTTTGCTTCTTTCAGTCTGCCATTTAATATTGAACTTACAAGTTTGTATTACATGGTTACTTCTTCCGGTGCCTCTGGTTTACCAAAGGAACTCACTTTGTAGCTTTGCCTTACCCACCAAATTAGCTGACTTCCTATATATATATATATATATATATATATATATATATATATATATATATATATATATATATATATATATATATATATATATATATTAGCTAGTTTTAATTTATTTATGTATTTCGCTCAGTTAATTGATCCACAATTTTTGCTTGTTATTGGAATATATGGACTTGCACTCAGCAATTTGTTATTTGCACTTCTGAGATGATGACAAATTTTTGTTTTTTGGTGGTCATTTGAAGACGGAAATCAATGGTTATGGGCCTTATGGTCACACATTACACACTGTACGTATGGACCCCAAAATCTAATATTGCTGTGAGCTAATAGGAACGTACGCCACCGGTGTTGGCAGCGTAGCATCGGCAACAATTCTCAGTCTTTTTTGTGCTGTTGTGTTGCTAATTAATCAGATATCTCTACGTACGAATGTAAATATGCAATCTATGAAGTTCCAACTCCAAGGAACACTATCGTTCATCGTGCTTACTGAGGACCTCTTTTATCAAGAATAGATACCTAAACTTATAACTTCATTATTACGAGGAGTTTCTAATTTATAATTGGAACTGGAAATCCCAAGTTTTTTTTTTATTAGCTCAGACATTATCGCTACACAAGATTAAAAAGTTACAAAAATGGTTGGAATCAAAGCGTAAAGTCAGACCTCTAGGAGTATTTTCTTACTTCTCTTTGTATTATATCTGGTTACTTACTTTGATAAGTCAAGTTAATGAGTAAAATCTTGTCTGTAACTGTGCCTTGTCCATCAAATTAGCTGACAAAACTTGTGTGTAACTTGGATTATAGAGCCCGTTAATTGTTGTTTATATTGTGTTGGAAAAGCAATATGAACGCTAAGTTGGTGGAGCCGCAAACTTTGGTAGACTATGGGAATTCAACTTATCAATTGTGTGCGCACACTTGCAATTTAATTGGTTTTTGCACGCCTCTACTGAACGAAGATACAGATAAATGTAGGAGTTATGACATAAAAATGAATGGAGTATACTTTCTCTGTACTTCACTTAGAGTCTTTCTTATGTTGAGCTCTTCTCGTACCTTTTTAAGGAAGACGCATCTGCATGCATGGCTTTACTACTTCGACTTCACTAGGACTTTTATGATCTTACACATCTAGTATAATGACTTGCATAAAAAAAATTAATCATAGTATACTTATAATTAACCGACTAACCAATCAGAAGTATACGCGACCATATAGGTCGCGCCGTGGTGGACGATTACTATATTATTGAATGGTTTTAATGCATGCATACGTAAATCTCATGCGGCAAAGGGCGGCTTAATTAGCATGGAAAATTAAAATGAAGAAATTTGAAATCAAGTAAGCATTGTTCTTGTTATGTATGTTTAATTTAAAAAAAAATGAACTTTTTGATGGCCTAATTAGTTAGGGGAAGTCCTTAATTAACCAATACTGATAATTATAGTATTGGTACACCTAATTAAAATTATAAGTCAGCGATATGAGGCTTATGACATGTCAGCGATTCGAGTATAAGGAAGCTAGAGCAATGTCATATCACTATATAGGATGTGTGGTTATGTCGAAGGAAATAATATTGGTGGGATTCAAGCAGTATCAAGCTAAGATTATTACAAATAGGAAAGCGGAAGAGCGAAGAAGTAACTGCTAATCTACTTACTATAAAAACATAATTCAGATCGAAGACACAGCTCAATACAGCAAAATATAATATCAATAATCTTATTTTCTAAGCTTTGTAGCATCCTTAGGCGTAAGGCTCACAGCTTAGTAGCACGGGCAAGGTGTAGTTTTGTGTAGTTTTCATGCTGTGAAGACATCTATTGGCATCTCCACATTTTCTTTCCTACAATATAATGGAGGTATCCTCATATATATATTTGAGCTTCTGCCTATGTCTGACTTCATTCCACTAGTAGAAAATCATTTAATTGCTTCGGTACAAATGCTACGGTTATATACAATTCGAAGAACTTAATGGTTTGAAATATAACTTAATACCAAGTGTTGCGGTTTTTTAAAAAAACGCACTACTTGAAACCACAAATGTTGTAGTTATTTGAAAAACCGCAGCATTAGTACCAAATGATGCGATTTTTCAAATAACCACAACACTTGTGAGTTACATGTACTGCGATTTTTTGAAAAACCGCAGGACTTGTGAGTTACAAGTGTTGCGGTTATTTAAAAAACCGCAGCATTTGTGACTCACTATATATACTCTTTTTCCAGTGCTTCTAGTATCATTTTAAATACAAAAAACATGCATTTCCCTTTTCTCTAACCCTCAACTTTCCTAACCCTAAATATACATAACACTTAGATCTCCCACTCCTAATCCATCGTATTTCCTACCTATGACCTAACTTCTTTCTAAGGTTCCCATAAGTTATTCTTCCTCACGCATTTCGAAGCCTACTCCTCTCTCCTGCTCGTGCCTTCATGGATATGACATAGTGAAACGTTTTGAAGCATACTCATCTCTCCCCTTTTGAAGAATTTTACATACTCTAAAGTTCGAAATCTAAAGGTTTACATATGCCCTAAATCCTAGTATATGTTTTTTTAATTTTTTTTCCGTTAGTTGTTATACATTAATATAAAGATGAAAAACCCCTTTGTGTTTAGATTTGCATGCTATATATTATGTTCATGAATGAATTTACCCTTAAAAAACAAATTCATAGATTATATGGTATTATAGGCTTTTTTTTTAGAAAATAAGTGGACAAATCCCCCTTAAGAATATTTACAGTGCCTAGATCTCAAAAAATACACAATTTAGACATATTATAAGACCCATTTAGAGTCCTGTAGCTAATTTTATGGCTTGTCAAAGATTTTTTTTTCAATATCTCAAATAAGACATCACCGAAGCCACAAAAGGACAACATGGTTGTGTAGTTCCTCCAAAAATAGGAGGTTTAAAAAAATTACGTTAATCTGACTACCGGGCTAAGAGATATGCCTTTTTGAATTTTTGAAACCTCAAAATGTACCCGAAATCTATGAAGAATTAATTGATTGTTTGTTTTGAGTTTAAAATCTCATAAATCGTGATTTTGCGTGCTAAAATGAGTGGTCATAATAGAATATTGGATTTATATGCTTCAAGGTTGATCATTTCTTAACTTTTCTCACCTTTTAGGACTCATTATTGCTAACATTTTGCATGATCTTTTTAGCTTAGATTAGATTAGGTTCTTGATTGAATGTGGGTAATAATATATAACAATTATATTTGCAAATATAACAATTAACTGAGATATTAATTATTAATAATACTTTTATATGTAATTAGCACATAAAATGACCTATTAAATTTTTTTTGATCTAAAAACCATCAATTACTGCGTTTTTTTTTTTTAATATAATCGTAATATTTAATTTATAGAAAACCGCAACACATATAAATTTCAAAATTAAAAAAAATAAAATAAAAAAACCGCAACATATAATGATAAAAAATCATTTTTTTAATTTTAAAAAAATATATGCTGCATTTTTTTTTGGGAAAACAGTAGCAATTATTAGATATATATGTTGCGATTTTTCAAAAAATTGCAACATTAGTTGTTTTTATTGCTGTGTCTAAAAAACCGCATCATTTATTATTTTTCCATGTGCTTTGTCTATATATGCTTCGTATCAATAACCGCAACATTTAAAACTAAAAAATCGTAGCATATAGACATTTCTCTACTGGTGAGTATTAATTTGTTTCTTCTACTACGATATTTATCTAACTCCCAAACATTTTAAAATGATATAAAGTCATTAAGGTATTAGAAAGGTCCATGCATGCATAAGGCCTATATACCCATTGGTAGTCATTAAGGTATTAGAAATGTCCATGCATGCATCCTGAAAGGCCTATATACCCATTGGTTTATACTGACTGGCCACTGGTCAGTACAGAAGACCGATAACCCCTAATAGCTAGCATACCCCTAGGCACTTTATACCATAATTAACGATAGGGTATTATTTGCTTGTTTGCATTTGCGTTTGCATTTACAGGTACCTAAAATCATATTTTATCAGCTGGTTGCATAGAGTGATCTCGAAATCTCAATGATTCCAGCGAGTGATCTCGAAATCTCCAGAATGTGGAAGCAAAAAAAAAAAAAAAGCATTGACCTTGTTCAAGTTGTCTGAGCCTAACAGTACTGTTAACATCTGAAGTTCTGAGCATCATAACTCAAAACATTGCACGTTACCTTTATGAACTACAATTACACAAATCAAATGCAAAATATAGAAATGATAGCACTACACGATACTGCCGAATAGCACCATTATTATCCAGCTTGGTCAAAAGATTGGACAATAATTAATGAAGATCGATCGAGGTTAAGCTTTCAACTATGTCCCCTAAATTTTTTATACGAGGTATAGTCTGAATTCAGAAAACACTGGACATAAAGTTTGAACTATCCCGAACTATTTGTTGTACTCATATATACCTCCGATCCAGTTGACAACCAGACAGGTGTACTGTGCAAGCAAAACCAAAGAACTCGAAAATAAATCACTTGGAACGTCACATATAAACTCTATTTCACATTTCAATTAGCCCTACTTACATACAGATACTATTCATAAAATATTTTCACGTATTGTATAAAGTCAACTTCTGACTTTTGTAGAATATTATTTCATATGCATCACAAAATGTGACATTTAAGCCTCTCATAAGTATTCTTAAGTGTTAAACATCGTTACTTTTTACTCCATAGTTTTTTAATATCTAATACTCCTTTTAATTCTTTTTTTTCCTTTTTATTTTCTCCATCTGAAAATTTTAAAATATTGTTCATATTTGAAATACTTCTACTTTGGTCTAATATTGTAATTGGATATAATTTTTTTTAATTGTTTAATGCTATAGACTTTATAAATTCCACTACTTAGAAAATAACTGTATAATTAGGGTGTTCATGAAATTAGAAAATTCCACCAAATACTAGTGAACTTCTAGATAAGTCAATATATGTAACCCTAGTGTTTAAAATACGTACTAATAAGAACTCTTTAATTGTAGTTAAATTTATGTACATACTACTTTCTCGTGAAGATTTTCCTTTCCAACATGTATATCTGCTGTTATCTAGTTGTTAGTTGTTGAGTTTACTAAAAAGTGTGCAACGCATAAAATAGTTAGCAAAAAGAATAATTATCTTATTTCCTAAGGATACTCCCAATAATACGACAATCATTGTTTAAGGGTGTATGTGTTTTAATTTGTATTCTTATATTGTATCGTATAGAAGGTACTTATTTAATAGATCACTATTTGAAACATTAGAGATACCTTTGTAATCACCAAAACTATACCTAAAAATTCACTAAATTAAGGATAATCTCAAAATAATGGATCGACTTTAAATTTATTAATTTGGAAAGTCAACGACTTCATTTGGGCGATAATTCATAATAACCCTCCTCCATCTATTATTCCATGCTTTAAGATTAAAAATAATTGTTATGATGTCAACATATTGATGATAAAATCTTGCTAATCACTCGTAATATAGAGTTCAAGAATGTTGGGCAAGTTGTTTTTTTTTTTTTTTTTAATATCACACATTACTAATTTTTTAAAGACCACATATTCTCCGTAATTATTTAGTTAAATTGACATTCTTTTCTTGATCTTTTTGTCGAATGTATTGATCGGAATTATTTTGTTCTTATGTATGATATGACTTTAGTTTACAATGTTTAATATAAAGTTAAGATTATGGTCTATGTTCACAGAACCCAATCATATTTGAGAATAATTGAGATTGTGTACATACAAAGCACGTAGTTTCTAAAATTCTCTACGTATAATTTGGTCCCAGAAGTGTAACAAAGTATGTTGACAGCTATACATACACTTCGTATGTTGTACATGCTATTATTAAATACTAAACAAGTCGAAATCATTCAATTTTTGTTAATTAGTTTGCAACAACTAAGAGCAGATACATATCAAAGTTGTATCAAATGAAGATGTCATTTTAAAATACCAAATATAGTCTAGAACATATGTCATTCTCTAGGCTATAGTGATGGTCCTATTATAATCTAAGATTTGAGGAGAAAAATTAGAAATTATATACAGATTGACACTATCTCGTATGTTATTAATTATATATGTTGGTTGTGCCCAAAAAAATAAGTTGGAAGCATGCCACTTCATAAAAGGCCAAATTAATGACGGATAAATTTCGTTTATATTAGTACCTTTTATAACTCTCTTTACATAAATAAATGCATGAGCCTCGTCATATGAAATCCATTTCTCCCTATTATTCAACACTTTTTTTTTTTGTAATTGATTAACCATAGTTAAGAATATATGTATGTATGCATGTAGGATTATATTCATAAAGATATTACTAGTGATAGATTACGTATAGAAATAAAATCTTTTTCAAGGAAAAGGAAGGGGGAACGAACAACCAATTGAGGCGTTGACAATATTGAAGCTTCAACAGAGTGCCAACTACCAAAAGTCTAAAGCTTCAAAGTCCAACCCTGAAGAAGAAAAGGGGGTAAGGAAAAGAGAGTAAAATAAAATTAGGAGGAAATACCCAAAGATGGCAAAAGAAAGCGTTGACTAATGTGAAAGGTGTAAGGAAAGCAAGTAAGATCCAACGGATGAGATCTCACAACAGTAGCTAGGATCCCAAACGTGTCATCCACTTACAATATGAGCAACTTGATTAAACCTAGACACCTTCTTCTGCTTATATATATATATATAAGTATGATTCCGGCCATCTCCTTATAGTTCTCACTCTTAACTACAAATACTTGTACTGCTGTCGGTTCATCGATCTATTCAGTAGTACGTGTAAAAGAGACGAGCAAAAAATATAATGGGGTTAGAAGCTGGAAAGAAGTGGTTGGTTTTGTTGTTGGTGGTGTCAGCCTTTCTTAGTGCTTCTGCTCGTCCCATCTTCTTCCTCTCAGGTATTTCATATATATTATGCTTTATACTTATACGTATTACCTATCATTTTTCGTTCAACTTATTCATGTTGTTAAATGGGATTAGGTTTCTCTCCAATAAGTACGTAGACTGTCTATTTAATTAGTGTGGATCATATAATATATGTAAGCTAAGCTTTTTGGGTTGCAAAGTTAGTGAAATACTTGCTGGATTAACAATATATTCAAATTTGGTAATTGAAGGGAGTCCTCACCAAGAATGCATTTAATTTTTTTGATGATAAATATTATGAGATTTTCCTGAGCTGTGTTGTTGATTGAGATGTGAATTAAAGTAGTTTGTAATTCAAAATCAGAGTAGATGAAATCTTATGTGGTATGGTACATACAATATTGATAGGACAAAGGTAAACATCGAAATTACCCGAAAGTATCAATGCAAATTAATGCAGCCCTACTTGTAGTGGTTTCTTATAATAGAGTGAGAAGTTACATATGCTATGTAGGAGTATTAGGAGTTTGTTAAGGATTTGGAAATTATTCGTAGAATAGTTTGATAAACGTACGCTGGCAACAGATAATTATATATGATGAGCTGGCTAAGAAGAACTGAAATGATATGAACGTTGAAAGGATGGTACTTGAATTAGAAGACATACTATTTTTAGTTAATTATATCTGAAATATTTGCCAAAACTGCTAAATGTTAGATGAAAACCCTGCTCATTATACGTTTTTGGAGTAAATAATATATAGTCTATGTACATGGTATTTCTTCAGATGTGGAGGGGTCCTATTATAGACAGGCTATGCTTTTCCTAGGAGCTGATCTATATTGTTACTATTTTATCTAGCTAGGTGTAGAGGAACATATATAATCTGAACTAAAGTTGCATTAAATTCAATTTGTATTTATTCATTATTCATGACCAATATGCATGCGCTTCAAATTTATTTGATGGTTTCGCAATAAAACTGTTTGGGAAAACCACGTGAATAAGAAAGCGGAAATTTATAGATAAGTGAGAGGATTTTGTTGGGTTCGCAATATATCTTTGGTTAAGAACTTAAGCGACCAGCTGAATCTAAGGGGGGGCTAAATGAGTCAGTTTAAAGTCCTATATATGCATCGTTACAAAATCACATTTCCCATGTAGGACTGCAGGAGCATTGTTCTAGGAATCTTATCTTCTCTGACTGACTCAATCTCATATATTTCAGAGGAATGAGATGTTTTTTTTTAGATATATAGTTAGATTAGAGCATATAATAAGTGCTTTGTATTAAATTAAGAATATAATTATATGACTCCGGATGCTGCATCCATGTTTATAAATAGGCTACGTACGTTGCTTTATCCTTCATTCAGAGTACTTGTATTGAACTTTAGAACATTTTGGTTAATTCTATGTTTATTTGGAATGAATAGAAGGAGAAGGGACAACGGTTGCAGTGCCAAGAATGTTGAGGACGTTTTACCTGAATGATTATGATAAGCCATCCGCCAACCGTGGGCATGATCCTGGCAACCGTATGGGTGGTCATGGCGGTGGCAGACGGCACTAGACTTTTGGTTAATTAATTAATTTGATTCCTTTGATCTTTAATCAAACTGTTTGTTTTGTTTAATGTTTACTTAATTTTGCAGTATGTATGTATTAATGTATCTCGTAATTGGTAAAACAGTTGTAATCTCATAATGCATGCAATGCATGACGTGATGTACCCAGTGGCAATTACTCCGTATGTTGCAGAGACCTTGTCTTATTTGCAAACAATAATATACCTGATCAAAATTGCAGCATATATATAGCTTGTGATTTTGGTTAATGTATAAACTATAATACGTAATAAAAAGTCGTTTGTTAATTGTGTTGTGTGCGCACCTTACAAAGAAAATTTCATCCCTTCGATCATACATATGCCATTCTCATTATCGCTCGATCTAATCTCTTGATTGAACGGAGGATTCAATTCCGTAAGAAATTTAATTTGATCCTAACAGCCAGGCATTATGGCCTTCAGGTGCTCATGAACGAATGCATTAATTTTATATATGCATTAATGCATAACACCAACACCTGCACCTAGACTGAAGATTTTCAACAAATTGGACTTTATATTATGTTATAAATATGACACCTATTCCAAGTCGTATGACTGTAAGAGGATACTCAAGTAGTAACTCTTGACATTAAAATTGAAGTACATCATGCTCAAAGTGCATGAGTTGCTACATGCTGACATTAGCTATCAACAACGGACAGGATAACAAGATAATTGTATCTAGACCTATTTAAATGGGAGGGGTCGTCCCATTAATGATCCTTAATCTACTCGTTTATAAAAGGGTCTAATCAATTATGAGTTTAATAGATAAGTCTGTTAAAGGGTTATATTTTATTGAGTATTTAATATGTCAAGCCGGGTCAATAATTTTCAAGGCTTTTAAACACTATTTAGTAATGAATGATTTTCACGTATTTGTCAAGGTTCTATTACCATGGATTGGAGATGATACATGCAAATTATCACCCGGTCACCCCCTATTCCCCTATAGATAAAACTATACTCTCTTTAGACGACTCGGCCCATTTTGTATCTTTTTCCGACTTGACCTGTTTTGCATTTTCTTTGGCCCGACCCGATCCGTTTTTTTGTGACTCATCCCGGCCCTAACCCGACCTAATGCACAAGTTTAACTGTATCATACCTGATTTTCATCTAGACTGGGTTTTGACAGGTCATGGCCCGTTAAACAACTTTATTGTTTTATTTAGTAGTGAGAGTTTCCTTGGTCATTGTCTAAAGAAAAACGTGGTAAGGCAACTTAGCATATGGCCGGTGGAGGAAATTGAGCAGATGTGTCGTCAAAGTGAGAGAGATGAAATTGGTAAAGTAAAACAAGGGTTTGCGAGGGAGGAAGAAACTGCAAGTTGTAGCCATTAAAAGTCGCTATCTTGAGGCCTTGGGCTTGCCATGCCTTTTAATGACTATGAGACCCACTTTTTTTTTTTTTTCCTTCCTAGCCCATATTATATAGAAGTCTCAGTTTAGGACATTGATTTTACACTGAACCTATCTAGGGGATTAGTTTTTCGTTATAAGGTTACTTTTTGATTTATTTTTTAGAAAAAGGTTAAAACAATTCCCTAATAACTTATAGACAAGAAGGCCAGTTGGCCCAAAACTTAGGGATATGAAGGCTTGCGTAATGTGAGTCGAAATGGGCGCCCTCTAAGAGTGCTTAAGTCGGCCAAGTGCAGAAGTAACAAACCCAATCCCTTTTTTTCTGTACATTTTAGGTGTTTTTCAAAGCAAGGTCTTCACATTTTGGTATGTGACACGGAGTAAAAAACCTATGATATCTGATAATTCTAAATTTTACGTTGTAGTTATAAAGGTGGTGTGCTAATGCTTGTGCTCGTACTCATGTGTCGGTTGCTAGCTCTTGTGATTCGAATATATAACTATGGACGCACTAGCCTAGTTATCTACTCGGTATACGTACATCAACACCTATGCTAACCGACACTTGTCCATTTTCTAGGCATATACTTGTTTTATTCCTTTCCTTCCTAAGTTATCAAACCCAGACACTGCATGCCATCCTCACCTCTTCATCGACCCAATCCAACTCCTCCTTATTTAAACCTATTGGTTAAGAAACTCACCTCTATATATATACAGATGCACTCACCCTAATACTTTCTCACCATCCCAAAGAGAACCCAACACGCACTCCCACTTGTTTCTCTTTTACTCCTCTTCCCTTTTAAATTATATGTGGCTGAGCTTGCTCTAATCTTCTGCATATATGATTGTGCCATTTAGGTGCTTATTTAGAAGTTGTTAATGAAGCAAGCTTCCGGCCAACCGAACTACTATCAACTCGATCCCAAACCACACTACGAGGCACGCGCAAGGTATACAGTTTAAATCCACTAAAATGGATGTTCGGATGTATGTACTACGTTATCTCTATGTGTTTTGTTTGTCGGGTTTCGACAGGTCAGCAGGGCCATGGGCTGTGATGACTGGCCAGTAGACCCTTATGTGTCTGACTGTGTATTATTGTGTTGCAGTGTTGACGGTGGAGCTGCTGCGCTGCTTGATGTTGCCGCTGGGCGTGCGCTGCTGTGGCTGCTGCTGCGGTGTTATTGTTAGAACTACGTTGTTGCTGCTAATGCGTGTTATTTATTGTTGCCTTACTGCCATGTTTACGTATAAGTAAGTACATATATGCTATTATATGCATGTTATAAACTTACTAGCGTAGGTGAAAGAACTATCATATTGCGTTAAGCAAGCTTATACTTAAAGTTATGCTAATTTACATGTTTGTTTACGAACTCGTAAATCGATCATTAAAAGATTGACGAATACACAAACTCCAACCTAAACTCCTAAAACTTGTAACTTATTAATTTGGATGACTTATGAAATTAAATTAAACTTTAAGTTTAATTACTAATTTATTTAGTAATTAGGAGTTCCTAGGAAAGGAAATTAAGGAAGTTAAGATGAATAAGCTTAATTAGAGTGTTTGATAAGACTGTTTAAAAGGGATAAGACTGTTTGATAATAAGTCTTGCAAGAGAGTGGGAGTGAGAGACGATTACTTTCAAAACTTAAGTTAATAAAAAGCGATATAAATCTACTTAATGCTAATCAACTACCTGTAAACTTTTTCATGTTATGTTGTGATTATTGTTTGAAGTTTGCTTATAAATTGTGTATTCAACTAATTAAGACTAATGTACGTGTTCATATTTGTTCTTTGAACCTTAAATGACAGGGCAAATCCTCAGGAAGCAGACAACGAGTATAAATTGGGATTTGATTTGATTTGAAGTGAAATTCGCTTGACATGTTATCTTTATATATACTTCTATGAACAATTCCTATATGTATAATTATGAACTTACCGTTATATTTCTATAATTTCTTATTTTTTTATTAGAGGGAGAAGGTAAGTTGGATATTTTGTTTTTTTACTCTCAAATCTACGTACTACATACCATTAGTTATGCAAAGAACTACTATAAATTTGTAATAGAGTGATACTTCTTTGATATGTGGAGAATCGTGGTGAGTAATAAACTAACAAGGTTGATGAAATTCAATCTATCGCAGACTGGTCCATTTATGACATTTTAGAGGTTTAAGGCGAAATAAGAAATTTGAGCCCTGCAATATAATAGTATACTACAAATACAAAAATTTAAGTAGTGATTTCACAAAATAAATAAACTATTGAAAACTTTTATTAAAAATAACACTGTAATTACATAAATCATTAATAGTTTTAAAAAACAAAAATTATTAATAAAAATTTTAATTTAAACAATATTAAGAGAAATCCACTTTTTAAAAGTTTTTATTGACCGAGTTATCTTATTATTATGATTATTTCTCTTCATAATATTATGAATAGTTTACTTTGCAAATTAATAAATATAGTCAAAATGCAAAATATTAGTCCACATTCTAAATACAATGAATTTATAAGATGTCATTGCATTAATAAAATGAGGAATAATGATAACTATGCACAATTAATATACAAAATAATTGGTTGAATTTCTTATAGTTCTTATTGATGACATAAGTAGCTACTTTAATTTAAGGTTATTAATTGGATAAGTATAATGACAATAATATTTTGTATATTGTATTTAGTTTTAATAGGTTGTTGCTTTTTTTTTTTAATTCATTTGAAGTATATATATATGGCATGTGATTAAGAAAAAATGAATTGAACGAATAACCATAAAATATGCATTAGGATTAAATTTTCAATAATCATTTATATCCCTTTTATTCTTATCTTAGCATTAAAAAAATTGGGTTTTTTTCTACGGGGCCATAGGCATATGTTCCGCTCGCCCCATCCTAGGGACGAGGCTGATCGCATTATTATTCCAAAATTACCTACTATATCTAGCAATTCTTGCGTAAGATTGAAGTTTAAAATCAAGCAACTTATGTCACCAAAATTGAAAAAATGGGATAATATGTGAATGAACCACAACAATCCCACGAAATTGAGGCCTACCCAAATTCGGAGGACAAACTCCAAAACACCAAATTTGCAATACTCCACTTTATATGTATATTTTTTTAAAATCCCAAAAAATAAAAACAGAAAACAAAGAATGGCCGAGGCCAGCTGGTATATCTAAATGGCAGCCACCTATTCCTCATATTTACAAAAGGAAGCTTATTCATCCCACATTCCCACACTCTATAGTTTGTCTCACTTTCTTCATAAATATCCTCCCACAAAAGGGGGAGCAATGGAGCACGAACTTTAGCAAAGGCAAAATTCCAATTTGTAGAAAAAAGTTGTAAAAATAAAAATCCACCTACTCTCTGAATATTCACAAATTAACCAGTCATCTTCCGACTTTCCTCCATTCTTCACGCACCAAGCTCACTCCTTTTGGAAGGGAGATATCAATTCAACGACCCCAATATCAAAACCCCTGTTTTCAGCAAGAACTATCAAAACTTCCTAAAAATAGACTCCAAGATGTCATTTTTGAGGAACTTTCTAAAACCCTCTACTCTCAGATCCAAAACCCACTTTCCATTTTCGTCATCAACCCTCTACACCTCTCTATCACCTTCTCCTTACTCCTCCTCTGCTGCCGTTACTAGGTATGCTGGGCTTGAGCCCACTAAGCCCAATGAGAAGCCCAGAGTGGTGGTGTTGGGGTCTGGATGGGCCGGGTGTAGGCTGATCAAGGAGATTGACACGAAGATATACGACATCGTTTGTGTGTCACCTAGGAATCACATGGTGTTCACTCCATTGTTGGCATCAACTTGTGTTGGAACTCTTGAGTTTCGGTCTGTTGCTGAGCCAATTGGGAGGATTCAGCCTGCTATTTCTAAGGAACCGGGATCTTATTATTTTCTTGCTAATTGTACTTCTGTTGATACCAACGATCACGTGGTATGCTTATTTTATTTAATTTTTATGCTATTGTTTGTTTTTAAGCTTATAAAGTTTGGTACTCTTTGATTTTTAGATAATGGGTATTGCTTCTTCTTTTTTTAATGGAAATGTGTAATTATTAGTAATATGATGAATTGATAATGTGGGAGGATGTAAAGTTTGGATTATTAGAGTTTATGATCACGGGTATGCGTGTTGATTATAGGACCTTTTCAAGTTTTGGGTAAAATGGAGTAATAATGTAGGAGAATATGATTGAAACATTGAAATGTTAGTAAATGTCCAACCTTTAGTTCTAGATTTCCATTTTGGGCAATTTGTGCTTATGAATTTAGATTATTGATTGTTAGATCATAAGAATCGGTGTCAGTCATGCAAACTTGACGTTTTTGGTAATATAAGGCTAAAATTATGTAGGAGTTTGTGTTGAGAAATTAATTGATAGTATACGTCAAACCTGTTAGTTCTCAATTGGCCATCTGCCTTTTTTGGAATTTCTAGATCATGTTGCGTACCACTCTTATTCTCGGGGATGATAAAGTTCAAAAATTTGAGATCTTTTTATTGGGTTGTTAATACTATATTGTTGAACTAAAATGTGGGATGCAAACATGGAGAAACTTTGTCAATTTCTGGTGTTTAATTGATTAACTCTGTCTAGATGTGATAAAGTTGGAGAATGTAGTTGGATGGTAAGGGAATGTGATATTTTTGGTAGCTTGTCAATCACATTTATATGAAATCATGAACTGTATATGGTCTGCTTTCAAGCAAGTTGTACAGTTGATTGCATATTGACTTAGGAGCTCAATCAAGGTCCGGCTCATCTCAATTCAATCATTAATTGAGGTTACTATTGATTAATCTAGGGTTGGTGCTATGTATTTTAGGTACATTGTGAGACTGTTACAGATGGGATGCAGTCAATAGACCCATGGAAATTCAAAGTACCATACGACAAATTGGTTGTTGCATCTGGGGCTGAAGCCTCTACATTTGGAATCCATGGGGTGCATGAACATGCAATTTTTCTTCGTGAAGTTCATCATGCTCAGGAGATCCGAAGAAAGTTACTCTTGAATTTGATGTTGTCTGATATACCTGGTATGAAACAATAAATCATGTTGCTCCTCTCAAACTTGAGTTTTAGTAAATATGATTTTAAGCTCACTGTATGGGACTGCTGACCTTTATCTGGCTTTTTTTGTGCTTCTAGGTGTCTCAGAAGAGGAGAAAAAACGACTCCTGCACTGTGTTGTTGTGGGCGGTGGCCCTACTGGTGTTGAGTTTAGTGGCGAACTTAGTGATTTCATTATGAGGGATGTCCGTCAAAGATATGCCCATGTCAAAGATTACATCCATGTAACCTTGATTGAGGTCGGAATATTAGATAACTATTGATGTATTTTTTCCTCATATTGATGAAGCCTCCCTAGTTCATTTAGTGTTTGATCAAAGCTATTGTTTAAAGGCATCTGAGCTATTAGTATACTGCTAGCAAGTTCTAATTTAGATGCCAAACTACTACTTGTTTTAGTGACAAGGAAAATGAGACCAAATCCTTACAGTGTCAGTTTCAATTGAGTCAACTTTTTGGACATCCTAAAAATGATTGCCATTCTAAATACTGATATATTCACATTGTCCATGTTTGAACAACTGGTCACATGGTCTATTTTTATTTAACATGGCATTCTATATTTTCTATTTTTGTTGATTTCACTGCACATATGATAATCTATTGAGTAACCAAATTACCCTTTCTTTGCAGGCAAATGAAATTCTATCCTCCTTCGATGACCGCCTCAGACACTATGCAGTGAAACAACTGACTAAGGTAAGAAGTCTATTGATCGATGAATTAACATTCTGATAATTGCTCTAAATGCTAGTTCTTGCTTCTTTGTACATTTCTCTATAAGATATTAAGCATGATCCTTGGAAGAATCTAGTACCTATATAAGGAGGTTTTGAACCTTTTACAAGAAGGTTATGGTGCACTATTTTCGGGATATTTTTGGAAAATTTCCGAAATTGAAAAAAGTTACTAGATGCTTCTTAGGTCAAATCAGAATGTTTGGAACCATTCAATACCTTAAATTTGGAATCTAAAGACCCTAAATACAAGTTAGACTCAATTGTAAGAATTTTAGAAATTGGTTAAAATAGCTACTTATAATCAAAGTAGATGTTTCAAATCACTTTTAAGATATAATATTTTCATATAAGACATACGGCAAATATATCAAGCTGTTTTCTTATCGGATCTATAATTGCATTTAATGACCAAATTTTGAAGGTGTACACTTTTTCTGGTGTTTACGAAAAATTGTCAAAATTAAAATAAAGGTATCACATGATTCCTAAGGTCATATGAGGAGGTTTTAGAATCATTCAATATCTTATAATTAATTTCCAAAGACCCTAAAAAAATTTGAGTTTATGACACAATTGTAAGAGTTTTAGAAATCAGTTGATATAGGCATTTAGAGTCAAATTCAATGGTTGCAATCACTCATTAGACCTGATAGAGCCTTATAAGACCCATGATAAGCATATTAATGTGTTATCTCATTAGGTCCAAAATTGTCTAAAATGACTTAATTTTAAAGGTAATAATTCACTGTTTTGGAGAAGTTTTTAAAGTTTTTAAAAAAATTCCAAATGATGTTTTATAGGGTCGTATGAAGAGGTTTAGGATCATTTACCTTATATTTTATCTCCAAAAGCACTGAAAACTTAATTGTAGGAGTTTTGAAATCAGTTGAAAAGGTGTTTAAAGTCATAGTAAATGGTTCTAATAAATCTTTGAGCCTATCATGCCTTTATACGACTCATAGTGAGCATGTCAAGGTGTTTTCTCTACGGTTTTAATATGTACAAAATGACCGGATTTTAAAGGTCTATAAACACACTATTTTTGAGATGTTTTCCAAATAGTTTTGAAATTGAAATAACTACACAAGATTCTTCTTAGAGTGATATGAGGATATTTTGGAATCCATTCTTTATTGTATAATATTTGTCAATCATAATTATGTCTAAAGGTTATATGAGGAGGTTTTGAAACCATTTAATACTTTATTGATTATGTTCAATATACCAGTTATATACGGTGTCACATGCACTCCGTATCAGTTAATACACCATTCATTAGGTCCTTTTGTTTATTAATCTACATCCAACATAAAATTTTTTGGGAAATTTCTCAACAGAATTCACCGCGTCAGAAAAATGGAGAAAGCAGTTGAGGAGCACTAGTCAGTTCACTGTTTAGATTGCAGAAGTAGTCTCTCTTTTTCCCCATAGATATGACTATCGACCTTGACCCATTAATACCAGAAATTTACTGCAGCAACAAGGTGTGATCTGTTTGTGCATACCGAAAACTATTGTTTCTGTTGTCCAATCTCTTCGTGGTATTTATAACAGTGTGTACAATTAGAATCCTGTTTGGTCCATTGTAAATAAATGGAAAAATTTCTGTGTTTTGACGAATGAAATATCTGTTTAAAAGAATACTTTAGTCTATTATGCCCAAGTGCTTGACTGCTTGAGCGTAGCAATTTCCACTTTTATCTCTCTGGTTTTGATTGCATTGTTTTGCAGTCAGGAGTTCGACTAGTCCGTGGAATTGTGAAAGATGTACAACCTAATAAGATTATTCTTAGTGATGGCTCGGAAGTTCCATATGGGCTTTTAGTTTGGTCTACAGGCGTTGGTCCTTCACCTTTTGTGAAAAATCTTGACTTAGAAAAGTCACCTGGTGGAAGGTGAGTCATAGTTCCCCTTATATTTTTGTGTTGCACTAAACGTATATATGTAGGACATAAAAACCCAAGTTTGTCACTGTTGGATCCCCCACATTGCCATGGTCTTTTCTTTTCTGATGTCAAATTATGTTTGAACTTTCTTGGTGTATAGTGTTAAAATTACACATTTTACCAATTTTTTATTTATTTGATATGTAGTAATATTTGCCTGTTTCATAGGATTGGCATTGATGATTGGTTACGAGTTCCTTCTGTTCAAGATATGTTTGCAATTGGTGACTGTGCAGGGTTCCTTGAAAGCACAGGCAAACCTGTTCTCCCTGCTTTGGCACAGGTAAAATACAAAAGTGGAATACTTTTTCAAAAAGCATATATTTGTTTATCATTTGACTATTTGGGTATTGTGAACTATTTAGATTTCAGACCATTTATGCATTAGATGAAGTGAAAAATGAAAGATGGCTCTCTATATAGGCATCTATTTATCTGTATCTAGATTCTAAAATTTTGAGCTCATAGCTTTAGACTTTAGTTACTACCAACTAATGTACACATGAGTGTGTCATCATGTCAAACTCGGCTATCCCTTCATGTGCTTTTAGCCTAGATAAAACTATTAAGGTGTCAAGGTTTACATTCCTAAGGATGAGAATCTAATGTTGGTACATGATATGAATCATATGGTTTACAGTCTAACAATATCAGATTGCACTAAAATTCATCAGACCTCAATCATAAGCAACCTAGGAAATTGTGAAGCTCAACTGAAGGTTGTCTTATGTTGTGCATTTTGATGTTTGTCTGACATTAGATGCAATTTTGATACCCATTATGAGCATTGTCTGAACTTGTGAATTAGAACCAAGTATATCGTTCTTTGAAATAAAAATATATCTATCTTGAAAGCCATCTGCTGTCTTGTTTTGGAATCAAGTTTCATCTAATTTATGTCTGATATCATCCATGGGGCCTCAGAAATCTGATTTCTCTCATAATTTAGTACTCATATCCTATAGTTTGCTGTTTCATGGTGCTGCTAAAGGAAGTATATTTATGTATACTGCATGATATTTGAAGAAATGTATTGATACTATATGGATTTCTTGTCAAAAAGGTTCGTCATCTGCCATAGAAGAACGATTCTAAAAGTCTGGTAGAAAATTAGAACTCCCAAAACTCTTGATTAGAAGAGAGTAAAAGAACTCCCAGTTGGAAGATTGAACCTCCTAACAATGGTGATATAGAGTGAATGTGGAAATTAGATAAAAACACTCACAATACTTCTTACAGTTTAGCCATTTTCTTGATTTCCTTGCTTATGCTAACAAAATATATTATGGTATCATTATGCTGCAGGTGGCTGAGCGGCAAGGAAAATATTTAGCTAAATATTTGAACAGGATTGGAAAAGCTGGCGGTGGTCATGCAAACAGCTCAGAAAATATTGATATGGGGGAACCTTTTGTGTACAGACATCTAGGATCAATGGCAACTATTGGAAGATACAAGGCTCTTGTCGACCTTAGGCAGAGCAAGGTGAGATGCTATTGATTTATGTACTGTAGGGTTCCATTTGTGAATTGCTTACGCCTTATTCACATGTTAGCTCATTTTCTACAGGATGCAAAAGGTTTGTCAATGAAAGGTTTTCCTAGTTGGTTTATTTGGCGGTCTGCATATCTTACTCGTGTTATAAGTTGGAGGAATCGACTCTATGTGGCCATCAACTGGTTGACTACTCTTCTTTTTGGTCGTGACATAAGCCGAATTTAGAAACTGTGCATGTGGAACTTGCCACTGTAATTCTGTAAGAGCCTTCCTTTTATCTGTATCCAACTTTTTGTGCTGTTTGATGTTTTGTTACTGCAAGCACTTGATATTTGTTAAATTAATTAGTGTTAACCTAGATGATTACAATGAAGATTGCCACTACCATTTGATTCAGGGAAGCAGCTGGCTCATACTCGTATTTTTAATGCAAATCGCTCGTGAACATAACCTTTAGAATCTCACTTTCTACGTGGTTACCCTGATGGGATTTAAGGCTTTCCTAATACTTGCCTGTGCATTGGCAAGGGTTTTAGAAGGCTTTAGGGATCATTGCCTTTGAGGACCTTTGATGCACTTTGCCATTATAGGTGCTCCTCTGTAAGTGACTATGTGTTTGAATTTTCATTAGTATTCCCTGTTATCTACATATATAAGACACATATACTGTAAGTATTTGCCAACCTCACCTTATCTTGGATTCTTGAAGGCCTTACCGACCCAAAATAATTTATAAAGATTCTTCCTAAACAATGGTGATCACCTGATCAGGAATGGACATTACCATGAAAATTTTAGCTCTGGGTTTGGTAGGTTATTAAGTGGTTCCCTTTCTTTGGAAAAGATTAACTGGTAAATCTCTGCCTCTTATCTTGTACCTAGGTGGTAAGATTTCTTTTGCCTCGGTTCGCCTCATGCCTTTCGAAACACTGTCTTAACCCCACTGCAACTGAGCCTCCTGAACTTGATCTTTCTCACCAAATAACAGCCAGTCCAATAAATGTGACCTAGTCTCTGAGGGTTTTCTGTAGTTTGTTTCTCACTTATTGTGAAGAAACTACACAATGTACTACGTGCCAAGGGTGTTCACTGTGTACCGAGCATTAACAGCTTTCTTCTTGTGGAGACGGGGGATGTTTTGATAAGCTTGGATTTGTGACCTGTTTCAATATACTCCGTGCCATAATGCCTTTTCCGCATTCTTTCACCGAGCTTAATCTTCTTTCGTTCACAAGCGTTCACATGATGGTAAGTTGCATATCATGTAAATCACACACTCCCTCTCTTCAGATTAACTGTCATATTACTTTTTCAGTGCGTTTTAACACCTATACAAATTGTCTCCTTTCCTAAACAAGCTATGATTTATGATTACATTTTTCTAATATGCCTTTAACGTTGATTGGTCTCAGGACTTTCCCGCGCTATTCAAGGGATCTAGCAGCCAGCAGCCGAAACAGAATGCAGGATGATGAAATGATACTACCATGCACTCTTTTTTCTTTCTTTTTTTGTGTTAGAAATTCACTTATAGAATGGCATTATTGAAATGAAATTGATGGAAGATCAAAATTGCTTTTGCAGTATATGCTGTATACTAATACTGTAATAAATTTCTAGTGCAATTGGGTTTCTCTTTGCTGTGTTCTATGGAAACTGCTGCCTAATTTCTTGGAATGATTTCATTTTTTTTCCCAATCAAAGAGGAAAGCAGAACTTTGCCCTACTGAAAGCTTTTAGTTTGAAGTTACTGAAATTGCCTTGTTTTTGGTTTTCAAATTTTCTTTTTTTATAAAAAATAATAAAAACAGAAGTTTCAACATTTGCTTCAATAAACTTCTTTTCCTTTGAAATTTGAAAACCCCTGGTTCTTTTCTCAATAAGCCCAACGAACACCCACTGCTTCCATCAGAAATGTTGAGGATATTGGTTACAAGATTGACTCCTATATGGAGATAGATGCGTATTTTAGGGCGTGATTTTAGGAATTTAGTTTCCTTTGCCTTGCACACAAAGCTGTATGAGTTATATATGAATACGACTATTGTGATGGTGGTTTTTAAAGGAGTCGATGTAAATTTAGCATGGTATCAAAGCAAGTCTTAGTTTTTTTTTTTCACAAACTATACTACATCACCCTTTGAGATCCCACTGTGTAGCCTAACCTTTTCTTTGAGATGCCTGGAGATGATGGCAAAAGTGATGGTAGCCTAAAGGTTGACATGATTTAAGATTGATAAATTGAGTCTCACCAATAGAAATAAAATTAAGGAACATGTTTTCAACTTCTATTTTATTGCGTAGTAGGTAAATTCACACACCTCTGGAAAAATCATTCACTATAGTCAGAAAATATACGACTTGTTGTATTGTTACTAAGGGAAAAAGGTGTCTATGCTGCTTTGCGCGATGACATGCATCACAAAGTTTATTACTTGATATCTTACTGGAATGACTCACAACTAGAATCATTCTCAAAACTCATACGTTGATGACATAACTCAAATGATGAATCTTCATCCACTGTTAGGACCTTCACAAGTGGAATATCACGGAAAAAATAAAGTCCATCTTGTCAGTCACCCATTCCAATCTCCTCCCTCGCTCGTTAGCCGATCTAGATTAACACATAATTTGTTAGTTAATTGTGCCACACAATCTAATTCATCTTTAATTGAGTCATGGAGATTAGATTGCAAGTTAATTGAGTTACAAAAAGAACATGGTCAATTTTTAAACCCCCTTGGAAGTATCACAGTTCCTATTCTGTCTATATTTGCTGACTTTCCGTCGGGCAGTCCTACCGGACAATGTTGTATAGTCTTCACATTGGTCATCAACGATAAATCACGAGATTTGATGCTCCAATGACAACAATCCAATAAGGCATATTAATGTTCTTACCATTCAAGTTTTCTTTTAGTTTTGAAGAGTTTAAAAATTCAAGTTGTTGCATCTGATGTGCCGATTTGCCTGCCAAACCACAGGTATCAACTCCACTAGCCATTGAGGTTTGCAGTACTTTCCGGCTACTTTGGTGGGCAACCTTATTCGCCTTAACTAGTGCGCTACTCCTTCGACCTCATCCTCTAGTCATACCGCTGCGTCCATCGCCTCCCCCAGAGGCTGCACCACCCCATCCAAGCCCCCCGCCTCCGGGAGGTCTATCACCTTACCAATCTAGAAAGCAAAGAATTTGAAAGCATCCAGACTAGTTGGTTGTTTTAGTATTCCACTCAATGTGAGTATTGCATGCGACTCTTGTTCCTATGGTGTTTTACCAATTTAGCATCATGCTTCTGTCTGTTCCCGATATTCCATTCCCACATTCGGTAGTATTACTACTTTTTGGAATTCTCGAATATTACCTAGTCTTAAGCACTATTTTGAAATGTATTACAAATTAACTTCCAAATAGTGGTCTAGTGGCTCCTTTGTTTTATCTGATCAATGCAGTTCATGATGAATCATCTCTTGAAACTAATTGTCTTAACTCTCGGAGTTCAGATTGAAGATGGTTCTGGTGATGTGGTGGCATAGGTTATAATTGGTAAAATGTGGCAAGAAATGGATTATTGGTTGTCACTCCTGACAAGTTTGGCATGTTATCCTGACTGTACTTTGATAGACGAATACACATACACAGTTACACATTATTTTTTACTCCAGTATCAGAACAGGTAGCAACTGATATAACGTCTAGGGATGGCATCAAGAGCATCATGGAAGATATTGAACACCGTGAAACAAATCTTAGAATCTACGCTATCAAGCTTATGAGAATACTAACAGAAAATTCTGGTCGAGAATTTTTGATGAGCCCAGAAATCTAAACGAACTCATCCTTATTAAAGAGAAATTACTCAACAACCAATCAACAAATAGTGAACAATCTGATGTTGCTTGCATACTTGCGAACTTTCCCCTGTCAGAAGATGAAGTGAGGAAAGTTTTAGGAGCTGGTTTCTTGAAATGGACAATTATGGTCCTCAAAGAACATAAGCTGATTCCCATTGGAAGAACTTCAAGGTCATCATCAACTATGCTAAAGGGCTTCTTGGTTTGTTACTCCACTTCGCCAAGTGTGCAGACACACAAACATTTTCTTGAGATAAGGAGCATCGCCTTATTGCAATCTTCCGTGAGCAGCTGAGTCTTCTGTCACAACCTAGATGTAAACAGCTGGCAGTCCTTGGATTACTTGTCAGAATCTGGAAGAGTTGTGTTTGATGGAGGATCAGACCCATTACCTCCACAAGAGGACTCTGCTCCTCCATGGTATTTATGTGCAAAAGCTCACCACCTGAGTTTCAACGTGTCCAATACACAATGCTCCTTGCGAGGAAGACAGTGAGTGTGTTTGCTTAAGAGCAACTGCATCAAACCCTTGATTGATCTCCTCCTTGACTTTGATGAGCAGACAGATGTTGCTGCTGTAGAGGCACTTTCCTCCCTCTTCCCAGATTTCTGTTTATAATTTCAGGCGTGATGTCGATGAGCTAGATTGCCTGGGTGTGATAGATGCCGTAGTTAATCTTTTCATTGAAGTTCGGCCTAGAGTGCTTCAAGAAAAAGCTATATGTATGATAGAGAGGCTCTAGAGAGGGAAAAGCACAAGCCAAAAATTTTCTCTTAACCAGACTTAAGTTAGGGCATTAGGGGAAGCCTTGAATCTTGGGAATGGTAAAACGAGAAAAATTGCTCAAGACGCTCTTACGAACTTAAAGCAGCTATCTGGTGCTAGTGGGAAGATTTCTGGTCCCATGCGGGTCCTTAAAGGTAATTTATTTTCTCTCGTTTCTTTGTTGTAGGAGACAATAAAATCAAGGTGGCTCAAATGTTAAGCAATTACGGGACTATTATAGGATCGTAATATAACCCTAAAGTTAAAAGATTATTGTGTGGATTGGAGTATTGAGCTTTCAAGAAAGGGCATATTAAGAAGATTATTATATAAGAGATGTGTATGTTAAAGTAGATGTAGGGGACACCTTGAAAGATAAAAATAGAAATGTGGATATTCAAAATCAAATATTAAATATGTTGGTAATATGAAAATGTGTAATACAAATCAAGAAAGGTGAGTCAGCAAATATTAAGCTATGGGTTTGTGAAGAAGTTTGTTATAACAAGAAAGGTTCTGTTAAGAGTTTGTATATATATATATATATATATATATATATATATATATATATATATTCTCTCAGAGACAAAAACTCTCTCTCTATTTTCCTCTCTGTTTTTCTCTTCATTTGCTGCATTGATCTGCTTCCTCTCTTCTGTCTCCACCATTCTTCACTGCTGCAAATCATTATGAATCAACAGTCATGAACTTCAACATGGTATCAAACAGGTACACTTTGTAAACCTCAAATAGTCATCCGGAATTGCTTCTTGCTGCTGATTTTCCTGCATGTGTGGTCCTCTGTGCAAATTGCTTTGTTTCTTGTAAAACGCAAAATACGAGTGAAGGATAATGGCTCCTATAGTAGAAAATGCATGTGATTCAACTACCAATCCAAACTCTGTGTATTTCCTTAGTAAATCAGATGTAACAACACAGAAATTAGTTACTGTTGTTTTCAATGGTAATGGATACAATGATTGGAGAAGATCAGTACTCATTGCATTTTCTGCAAAGAATAAGTTGTGTTTTGTAGATGGAACATTACTTGAACCTGAATCTAACACAGAGAAACACAAAATCTGGACAAGATGTAACGATTTGGTTATATCTTAGCTGTTAGCTTCACTTGAGCCATCAATAGCTAGAAGTGTGTTGTATTATAGCACAGCAAGGGAGATATCAAAAAATCTTGAGGAGAGGTTTAATCAAACCTTAGGACCTCAATTATTCTCTGTTCAACAACAAATCACTGATATATTTCAGAGTGAGAATGAAGGAATCTCGGAATTTTTCACAAGAATCAAGTTGTTGTGGGATCAACTTGATGGTGTAGATCCTTTACCTGTATGTGTTTGCTCTAGTTGTAGTTGTTGTCTTACGCAATAATTATTAAAGTCTCAACAAATTCAGAGGCTTATGCAACTCCTGATGAAAGCAAATGATAAATATGAGCATACTAAGTGTAATATTTTGATGATGAGTCCACTGCCTACAATATCAAAGGCATATGGACTGCTTCTTCAAGATGAAAAACATCGTGAACTTGTTAACATCAAATCTCATACTACAAGTGAAACAATAGCGTTCACAGAAAGGAAAGGTGAAAGGTATGACAACAGGAATTTTAAAAATCAAGGCACTCAACGAAGGCCACAATCTAGTAACTACCACAACAAGAATCATTCTGGTCAAAAGCGAAACCATCTCTATTGTGAGCATTGTCAAATGACAAATCATACTGTTGATAAGTGCTGGAAACTCCACGGTTATCCAATGGATTTCAAGAACAAGAATAAGAAATGGTTGCAGCTTCTTATTCTCAAAAGACTGATGATCCAGATAATGATCATCATGTCTCAACTTCTCTCACTTCCAAGCAATACAACTTGCTTATGGAGTACCTATCCAAGCATTCCTCTGATGAGAATTATAATGATGATGACACTAATGATAATGCTCCTCATGTCGGTCTCACTGCTCATGCACCATTGACAGGTAAAATATGTCCAAAAACCTCTTCGCAATCCAAGTGGTTGTTAGATAGTGGTGCTTCTGATCATATGTGTTCAAATTTGGAATTATTTGATTGGCATAAACATTTTGATGGTCCACACAACTCCATTACAATTCCTAATGACACTAAAGTCCCCGTGGAACGTGTTGGATTAGTGAAACTAGGACCTGATCTTGAGCTCAAGAATGTTCTTTATGTTCCTGGGTTCCACTATAATCTGATTTCTATCTCAAAGCTCTGTCATGATGACAATCTCATTCTCAGCTTCACTAAATCTGGTTGTTTTATTCAAGACCTTTCCATGAGCACTCTAACAGCGCTTGGTAGGTTGGAAAATGGCTTGTACAGTTTATTGCCATCAATATCTTAGACTAAATGAGTTGATTCTCTCAATAAAGAAAGCCAATATAGAGCTTGTCTTTCCACAACAGATGAAGCAAAGCTATGGCATCTTAGACTTGGACATATTTCATTTGAGAGGCCGCAAAAGGCTTGTGAATTTGTTTCAATAAAGAACTATATGAAGGATAGCTTGTGTCAAATATGTTCTTTAGCAAAACAAGCAAGATCTTCTTTCTCTTCAAGTAGTATTAAGACTACTAGGGCCTTTAAACTATTACACATTGATGTTTGGGGTCCATATACAATAAGTAGTCATAATGGCTGTAAATACTTCTTTACTATAGTTGATGACTATACTCGTGTTACTTGGACTCATCTTATGGCTCGTAAAAATGAATCTGTCATCATTCTCAAGCAGCTTCTTATATATATTGAGACTCATTTTCAATGCAAAGTTAAATATATAAGATCAGATAATGCTCTGGACTTATGCGAAGGACAAATGAAAGAGCTATTCAGTGATAATGGCATAGTGCACCAAAGGAGTTGTAGCAATACACCCCAACAAAATGGGGTGGTTGAGAGAAAGCATAGGCATCTCTTAGACACAGCAAGAGCCCTTTCTTTTCAGTCTAGATTACCTAGTAAGTATTGGGGAGAATGCATACTTACTGCTACATATCTTATTAATTGAATGCCCCTCAAGTCCATTGGGTATCAATCACCATATGAGAAACTCTTTTAGAATAAACCAAATTTGGACAATCCGCGTGTATTCGGTTGTCTTTGCTATTCTTCTACTCTGAAGTCCTCAAGAACAAAATTTGATCCAAGATCCATTCCATGTGTGTTCTTGGGCAATCCATCATCTCATAAGGGATACAAGCTTCTTAATCTGTCAACGAACAAGATATTCATCTCTCGAGATGTTCAATTTTTTTGAAAAGCATTTCCCCTTTCGTCTTTCATCTTCACCAGCAAGACAGTATGATTACAAATTTTTTCTTCCTATCACCACAGAAGCAAATGATGTGTATCATTGTCCTGATGTATCTCTTGATCAAGAACACATTCAACTTGTTTCTTTCACTATCAACAATGAAACTGAGGTTTACAATGTTTCAAGTCCTTCTTCAGGAAGTGTTACTCCAACCGTTCCTACCCCAGTTCCTACAAGAAAATCTAGCAAGACTGTCAAACAACCTATTCGTTTTCAAGAGTACATCTGTAATTCTTCTGTCAAGGATATTCCTATGCACTGGTGTAATATAGTACCTTCAGATCATTAAACATCAGCTCATACTGCTTGCATTGCTGCTCATGAAGCACATGATGAGCCTATCAATTATGCACAAGCTTCTACTTATTCATGCTGGGTTAATGCTATGAATAAGGAGCTGGAAGCTTTAGATTTAACAGAAACATGGGACATTGTTCCACTCCCAAAGGGCAAAAAGGCAATAGGGAGCAAATGGGTGTATAAAATCAAAAAAACAAAAGATGGGACCATTGAACGATTTAAAACTCGGTTGGTTGCAAAGGGCTTTAGTCAGAAATACGGGATAGATTTTACAGAAACTTTTTCCCTTGTCATCAAAATGCCTACAATTAGATGTCTCATTGCCCTAGCAGCTAGTAAGAATTGACCTTTATTACAACTAGATGTGAACAACGCTTTTTTACATGGATCTCTACATGAGGAAGTTTATATGAAAGCTCCTGAAGGATATTCAGTTCCCACTAGTCATGTCTGCAAACTAAAAAAATCCCTCTATGGTTTGAAGCAAGCCTCAAGACAATGGTTTGCTAGACTTGTTGATGAACTCAACACTCAAGGATTTATTCAGTCAAAAAATGACTATTCTCTATTTCTGAAACGTGAGGGCATAGACTTTACTCTTGCTGCAGTCTATGTGGATGATATCATCCTTACTGGTTCAAATATCCAGCCAATCAAGTCCTTAAAGCATCAGTTACATGAAACTTTTAGTATCAAGGACATCGGAGACCTAAGTTTTTTCCTTGGCATAAGATTAGTAGATCATCAAAAGGGGTAATCATGTCTCAACTCAAATTCACAAAAGAACTTCTGCAAGATTGTTCTTTTGATCTATCCAAGTCAGCATTCACTCCTTTACCAGTCTCCATCAAACTTGACAAAAATGACAGTGAAGCATATGACAATCCTGACTTATACAGATATTTCGTTGGGAAATTAAATTTCCTAACTCACACAAGACCTGATTTGGCATTTGATGTTCAGTCCCTGAGTCAATTCATGCATTCACCCTCTGTTGATCATGTAAAGGCATTGATCCATACTTTGAGATATGTAAAACAGACTGCGGGTCAAGGCATTTTATTGAATGCAACGGATACTCTTACTCTTCAAGCTTTCAGTGACAGTGATTGGGCATCTTGTCCTTTCTCTAATAGATCTGTAACAGGGTATGTACTTCTACTAGGTAACTCTCCTGTTAGTTGGAAATCCAAGAAGCAAAGTACAATATCTAAGTCTTCATCAGAAGCTCAGTATCGGGCCATGGCACATGCAACCAGTGAAATAACATGGATAGTGCGATTACTAGAGGAGATAGGCATCTCAAATCTAAAGCCTATTACATTACATTGTGACAATCAATCAGCCATGCATATCGCGAAAAATCCCGTCTTCCATGAGCGGACTAAACATATCGAAATAGATTACAAGAGACAAGGTGCTTGAAGGTCTCATACAATTAAGCTATCTTCCTACGCAAAATCAATTGGCTGATATCTTCACAAAGATACTCCCTACTACTCAACATAATGTTCTTTTGCGCAAACCTGGTATGGTTCCTGCTTGTTCCACACCAAGTTTGAAGGGGGGTGTTGGTAATATGAAAACTTGTAATACAAATCAAGAAAGGTGAGTCAGCAAATATTAAGCTCTGGGTTTGTGAAGAAGTTTGTTATAACAAGAAAGATTCTGTTAAGGGTTTGTAACAACCTTGTATATATATAGAAAATATCAAGTTGCAATTCAATTCATTTTCTTCTTCCACATAATACAGAAAATATTCTCTCAGAGACAAAAACTCTCTCTCTATTTTCCTCTCTGTCTTTCTCTTCATTTGCTGCATTGATCTGCTTCCTCTCTTCTGTCTCCACCATTCTTCACTGCTGCAAATCAGTATGAATCAACAGTCATGAACTTCAACAAAATATAAGTTAAGAAAGAATCGGTTGCACGAGTTTGGGCATGTTAGACACTAAACAATGATGCTCCGGTGAGGAAGGTGAAAGGTTAGAGTAATTGAAACATCAAACGCAATCAAGGAAGACTAATGATGCCTTGGATAGAAAGAGTTCGAAAAATATGGAGAAAATGGAGGAGATACATCTTTGGTTTATGTAGGTGGCCCCATATTTTTGGGATTAAAGCCTTGTTTTTTTTATTGTTGGGTGTGTTTTAATGAAACACGCAGCTTTGTATAATTGATTGTTGTACATAACGGAAATTAGTTTACTAGAAATCTGCTTATTTACTGTAGCATTCTTTCCTTCATCTATATGGTTATTATTTTGATTTTGAGCTTCTAGACACCGACTCTGGAAAAATTGAAACAAGACCTGAAGTGCTGACATTTAGTCTTGTAACCATACTAGTTCAAACAGGATCTGATGCATAGCAAATGACACTCGGTGAATGGCTCTCGGCTGCAGCCAAAATAGTAGGAATAAATTGTTTTACAAATTAAAAACATTACACTTAATAGTATTGTCAAAATAAATCCGTGAAAGTTATCACATCTGTAAATGTTTTGCCTCACACGACTCGATCAAAATTCATCTACATAATCACTAGATAAAGCAAAGCTCAACGCCACGACTAGCCTAAAGATTGAGTAATCCACTTCACTGAAAACAATAGCCACGTAGAAACCTGGTGTTTAGTATTCTAGTTCAGTGTAGTGACAATTAATCAGCAAATTTACCATAGCCAAAACCATTTTCTACAGCATAATCTTCAATTTGTAGCCCAAAATTTCTGAAATTTGCTAAAATCCTCGTGTAAACTTGGAGCAAGTCCTCAACAGTGTCATCATCTACTAATTCCCTGCTGCACTCCAGTTTCAAACTTCCATTCCTTCCCTCAACATAATTGTCAAACCCTGGAATCACAGCAAAAATAAATATATAATTTTTCCTTACCATCCCTAGAAAGTAGAAAACAAGAAAACCTTGCATAATTCCCAAATTAAATGATCCTTCCAGCCCATGAACATAAACAAGAATCACCATAGAGCATGGTGCATGCAAGCTGCAATATGAACACTACAAGAACAGACCATAAAAAATAGTATGAATACTAGTCAGATACAGCCAAGAAAGGCTACTTCCATCCAATACACAGAAATAATAAAATTCAGGAAGACAGTAAATTAATGAAAGTACACCAAGACCAAAGTGCAGTATTGAAAGCAGGGGAGAAGGAATAAGCAGCAAAAACCTAAGTGGATGTAATATGCTCTGCCTCTGCATAAGACTAGTGACCTCGCTTTCTCTTCTTTCCTCCCTTCTTGCTTCGTACTTTCTTCACTGAACCATCAATAGCTGGGTTTTTCTTGTTCCATTTTTTTGGCATCCCCTTTTCCATTTCATCAGTTTCTTTAGGCATAGGAGAGTCATCCATGGGTTCATCATCCTCATCTGAACTAAGCACCAAGTCCTCCACAATGTCTTCCTTAATTGCGTCCTGCTGGTTGTTCTTCAGTTTCTTCTTGTTTTTCTGCTTTATCTCTTCCTTAGGAGGCTTACCCCTGCCAATGAAAACAAGTAAAATGTGGTCAGATATTATAAAACCAAGGACAAGGTACTGGAATGTGCATCATATAATACCAAACTGGTACAAGGTCATACCTTGTTTCTTTCTGCTGTGTCCAGAAGGAACTAAAGACTGCTTCACCTTCATCTCTGTCATCTCCTTCATCATCTTCTTCATCACTCTCAGCTAGTTTTTTAACAGAAATGGATGGCTCGGCACCATAAAGGACACTGGATGACATGATAAAATCATAGTAGTTCTCACAGAAGAAATATATAAATAATATAAATGGAATCAACAAGCAGAGCCATGCACCTTGATTCTGTTAGAGAGTCATTCCTCTGTTGAGCTCTCAGGCGTAATGCAGCGACATATTTCGACAAGGGACTAGCACCAGACAGCTTTTCCTCCTAAAATAAAAGTGCAACTCGCTTATTTTGGATGGAAACTCATGATGGAAAGTGAATGTGACACAATAGACAAACTAATAAACCCTTCATCCCTTAATGATTTCTCATAAACCTTAAGTAAATGTCCCAGGAAAAATCAATAACTAGCCTTTTCAAGGGAGCACTGGTACTTATCCTCTCTTTTTCTTTCTTAATCTCTCTACCCCTCAACACTTACTCTTACTCTTACCAACCTCTATCCACTATTTTTAATCTTTGTGAAAATACAAATACGAAATTTATTTACAGATAGCAGGAAAATTCTGCCAAGTCCACCCTCCAATAATACATGTAGCCATGCACAGATTATGTTTGATGCATGCATGAATTTGGCAGCTGACACATAAAGAATACACATCACTAGCAAACCTCAAGGAAAGACAATATAGCTGGATCATTTGGCAAGAAGGAGATTGTTGCACGCTTTTTGTTAGTAAATTCTGAGTTGGCCTCAATCTGCAGCATATATTTAATACAAAAGAAAGATAAGGAAATAAATAAATTTTAATCCTCCAGTTTGTTGAGAATGAGACAATTTGTGTTCTAAGCTCTTTCTACAGAGGACAACCACTACAATTCGTCACAGACCACATACCTGTCGAATTAGCTCCTTCATGTCTTTGCGGAATCTCTCAACTTTGGTAGATTTGCAGAAATTACGCAATCGAACATTTGGTAGAAAAGATAATTCAAAGAAAGCAACAGAATAGCTCCACTGGGCCAAATGTTCACCTAATTCTTCAACCACAGAAGACACACATGCCTCCTGAAATGACCGAGTTTTAAGTGCTTGTTTGCTGACCTACAAAAAGGAATTCCATAACGTATAAGAAATCTGGAAAAAAAAAAAAAGCATTACATGCTTGGAGCACCCAAGAAGAGAATAGTGTACCTTTAGTATGGTCCGCAAGTCAACAGCTTTGCCAACACCTCCAGTAGGTGGAATGTGCAATTCTTTCATTTCTAACATATCCAAAAGTAACATGGAAACCGGGATGAAAGTGTCGGTCGCAGCAGCAATACAATTGAGCATTCTAACACAACGCATTCGAAGAGGAAGGTACCGAGCAGTTGGGACTAGACGAGCTACTCCGGAAATTATTTGAGTCAATGGATAAGCAAGGGGTTTGAAGTCAGGTTCCAGACCATATTTTCGGATTGCCACAGTCCATAGCTCAAGGCAGTTGATATACTTCCATTCATAGACCTTCCTAAAAGATTCCTGCAAAAGAAATTATAGCAAAAGTAACAGAAGCATAATTATCCATGTCAGACCAAAATGTACCCAATTAGATTCAAGAAAGTTGAGTGGTATCAAATTTTTATTCACAAATAACAAGTCAAGTAGCAAAGAAGCACGAACTTCTAAATGAAGTCCGCAAAAAGACTAACCGTTGTCTTCGTGTTCAATGCCTCCCGCAATATCATTGCTAATTGCCGAATGAAGATGAAGGCATGTTGGTATGCTGTTGGAAGGTCCACCAGCATAAATTCAACGAACAAGTGCCTCAGAAATTGGATGTGCTGCAACTTCGTTGCATTTACAAACTGGCAGTTCATGACATAAGCTTTGTATAACCCTTTGAAGCACTCATCCAAACAATCAGACCCAAGCTGGACACATAAAGTTCTTAAGAACCAAAATGCTGAGAATGAAAGGTCTCGGCTTCCTGTACCCCAAAAATGCAGAACAGCCTGTCCGAAAATCACATCACAATCACACATACATGCCATAGAACAATCAACAGCATAATATGAAATGTTAAAAAAAAGGTTCAGTCAGATGACCTAGATGTTAAGGGAATTGATCATATCATTTAGTTAGAGGAAAAAATTACACTATATAAAGCAATTAAATTTGGCAATTTTCGTTGTAGATCACAAAGAGCAAGCTAACGAACAAAAAATTTGTTGTAACTATACTAAGGTACGGAGCACAATCAGTTTCAAGGTTGGATACACGCCAAATGTGGTGTTTCCCCCCTTCAAGATAAGCATAGTTTGTCATAATAAGCAGCCAAGTTGTACTTAGCATTGTTCAGAGAAAGGTGAAGCATTTCATGAAAGTTTTTTTTTTTATTTGAAGAAATTCACTATAAAATTAACAAGGCAAACGATGCAAAACTTTGGGCATACCTTAATATACTTCCTCAAAAAGGCTGGGAAAGCAGCCAAGAACAAGGATGATTTGGTTAAGTGCTTCAAAGTAAATGAAATATCCTTCGCGTCGGTCATCTGGTTCAATGCATGCAGTGCATTTCCAAGATAAGACTTCACCAAATGCTGATACTTCTTCCAACTTTTTGAGCTCTTTACCTCAATTAGCTTCTCTTTCTTTCCTCCGTAAGAAGGAAGATTCATCAAGTTGCGAAGAATCCCATCAATATTACTCAAAGTTTCAACCATAACCTTGTTCATAACTGCCTTAGACATGGTAATTAACTTTTCTGAAGACTTTTCATCACTCTCTTCTGCAAGATGACAAGCTACCCTAAATGCTTTAAGCAAAGAGCGGACAGGAGCAATTTTTTCATTTTCCTGAATATCCTTACACCAAGATTCAACCATTTCCATAGTGATAACAGCTCTGCCAGACTTCTCTTCCTTTTTCGACCCAACAACCTCCTCAACATCACTTCCCTCGAAATCCTCCTCATTTTCAAGCTCCAGTTCATCAAGATCAGTTATGGCATCCTCTTCATCCATTTCGGCATCATCCTACCCAATAACATCACTAAATAAACAACAACCAATCAAGAATAGAAAGCTCATGAATCTGGCAGATAGTAAAACTCACATCAATGTCCTCATCATTAAAGTCTAAGAGCTCCTTGTCCACCTCTTTCAGATACTCGTAAAATTCAGGTTGCTGCAGCAAAACCAATGGTCAATTACATTCCTAACCCCCAAATAAACTTCTGTTTAATCAAAGAAAATTACAAACAAATCAAAGTTTAGGAAAAGTTCTAACCGATTCCTTAAGACTTTCTAACTGTTTTTTATGTTGTTTGGCTTCCATCTTAGTAACTGATGCCTTTCCAGTTGAAATGACATCCCCAACTTCATCTGATTCAACTTTATGAGATTTTTTAACTGTAATCAAATTCAAACAACATAACCCAGCATTGTAAACAACATAATCTGCGCAATCAACATGGGGCAGACATGAAATTGCATGTAATCCAATAAATGTGCAAAAGCTTACCCTTCTTTTTAGAACCCATGTTATTCAAATCAATAACCTGCAAAAAAATTAATTCAAGCAATAGTTATTGAACTTAGAAATTGAAGAGGAAAAATTTTTAAATTTACAAATAACAAAAGGGTATGAATTGAATTCAACAAACATTACAATATCAATAACTTATCAAATTTGATTAAATAAATATTCAACAATCTAGATGGAATAACAAACGTTGGCATTTGAAGAGCTGGATTGAGTAATATACCTATCAGAATAGTTGGAGAGAGGGACACCAAAAATTGGAACTTTGAGGAAGAACGCACAAAAGGTGTGAAGGTGACTCGCTGCAGCGCTTGTGGTGCTAGCGGCGGACGAGGAGATGGCGGTCGCTTTTTGATGATAGGAGGCTAGAAGTGGTCGGACGGAATGGGTTCAGGCTCAAGAGATGGATGAACAGGATTAAACCCTCACTTTAGGGTTTTTCAGGTTGTAATAGACGCAGAATGCTGATGGAGGTTTAGAAGATTTGCTATTGAATCACGTCTAGCACTATACATTATGAACCAAAAATATATTGGCATCGCTTCAGCCCTTATGGGTTAGGATCGACATGATATTGTTTTATTATCCTCAGCTTCAATCTCAGCGACATATACTTATTAAGATCAACGTTGGAAAAATTGTTTAGACCCCTCTTTTAATACTTTTAAAGTTAATAATCCAATATAGTCACGAGTATCACCACCGAAATTATTTCATCGTTGTTATAAATCTAATCTAATCTCATTGCGTACTTAAAAAAGAATTTCGAGAGTGTATGGCCAAATTGGATTCTAATTGTATGAAATGAAATATTTGATCCTTTTGAGGGCCTATAGGGCTCTGCAATACCTCCTACAAGATCAATTCAAAATGTCTTGCGAATAGACTAAAACCTGTTCTTGCTTCTCTTGTTAGTGAGTTCCAAAATGCATTTGTGACGAGCCGTTTAATGATGGATAATAGTATGATTGCTCATGAATTAATTCATTGGATCAAGCAAAGGAAAAAAGGAGGCTCCTTCAGTGCAATCTTTAAAATTGACCTAAATAAAGCCTATGATCGTATCAGCTGGAAATTCATCAAGTTCACCTTGAAGTCTATGAAATTCCCAAGTAGATGGATAAAGTGGATTATGACGTCTATCTCCTCAGTTTCCTATTCCATAGTGATTAATGGAGAACCATCTGAATGTTTCTCTCCCCAAGCAGGTCTTCGTCAAGGGGACCCTCTCTCCCCCTATATCTTTATTCTTTGCATGGAGGTGTTGTCTCGCAAACTCATGAAATTGGAATCCCTTAAGAAGCTTCAGGGATTTAAAACAGGAGTAAGAAGTCCAAGGATTTCTCATCTGTTCTTTGCTGATGATGCGTTGTTCTTTTTTAGAGCTTACCCCAACTCGTATATTTTGATATGGGAAACGATTGACACTTTATGCGACATCTTAGGAGAAATTGTTAGCGCGGAGAAGTCCTTTGTCATCTTCAGCCCAAACACTTCGAGAAGATTTCATAAGTTTCTGACGAAGTCGCTAGGAGTCCCTATTAAAAAGGAGGTCAGAATTTATCTTGGCACGCCTATGGAAATTGATGGCAGATTAATGGGAAAACTTCTTTCATTCATGAAAGAATCCTTCAGAAGATCTCTTTGTGGAAGTTTTCCTCCCTCAATCAAGTTGGTAAACTTGTTCTTATTAATGCTATTTTGATTTCCTTAGCTACTCATATTATTTCTGTGCACCTTCTCCCTAAAAAACTGCACAGGATCATTTCATCTTCCCTTATCAAATTTTGGTGGCCTTCTTCAATGGAGAAAAGACTGATTTATTGAAAGAAAAGGAGTTTGCTTCAAACTCCTAAATTAGAAGGAGGAGTGGGCATGCAAAACCTGGAATATCTTAATATATCTCTTCTAATGAACCAAGCATGGAGAATAGAGAGCAAGCCTGAATCCCTTATTGCTCGAGTGATCAATGGAAAATACAAAAGCACTCCTATCCAAAGAGTTCTAAAGGGAATCTCTTCTTGTAGAAGAAGCTCATTATGTTATAGAAGCATGGTTAAGGAATCTTTTGAATTAAAAGATGGCATTAGAATGAAACTCGGTGATGGAAAAGACATCAATATCACCTCTCATGTATGGCTACCATCTAGAGTGGGAAGAGTTAAACCCAATATTGCTGACCCTGAATTAGTTCTAGAAAAAGTTGAAGAACTGATCAATGAAAATAGAGAATGGAATAGCTCTCTGATCTGGCAAGTGTTTGAAACCAAGTCAGCAAGAGAAAATCCTTCAGATGCATATCTCCAATAAGGAAAAGAAGGACTCGATTATGTGGGTCCCTTCCAACACGGGAAATTTCTCGAAAAAAGGAGGCTGTAAATTTCTATATCTCAAGAAGAAAGATGACTCCTTGATCTTGGTCAAGAATCCCCCCAATTCTAGAAAGCTTCTGGAAAATAAAGTGTCCAAATAAAATTACGCTTTTATTTGGAAGATTTTAAACGATGCTATCCCATCTAAGGTGGCCCTGAGAAAAAGAAACATCATTTAAGATGATTCTTGCCCTATTTGTCATTCTTACTTTGAGTCTCTTGCCCATATTTCCAGAGATTGTGCCTTCATAAGACGAGTCTGGGCAGCGAGCCAATTTGGGATTCGAATTAACTCTTTAGAGCCTCTGGCAAGCTAGATTTCAGATTATCTTCAGCTTTTCTATAAAAGAAGAATGTTCATTTGGATGGATTCAAAGAGAGGTGGAATTTACTCGTATCTCATGGAGTATTTGGATTCATAGAATCAGTGTTTGCTTGGAGAATGCGCCCCCAACCCAAATAAAATCTTTGTTATTCTCCAAGTATGGCGGATTAGGTAAACTAAAAGAACATATCTTCTGGACCCAGAGAGCAAGCCTTGCTCACGTATTCCTCACTTTTGGTCGTATGGAGCACTCCAAGATCCAAAGTGTTTTTTTTGGAAGTTGATGAAGTGTGGAAAAAAATGACAACCATATCATCTTCTTCGGCGCCTAAAGCGATAATTGGGATTATCATGTATTAAAATGGTCAAATCATCTTCTCAGCAGGAGAGAAAGTGCTTGCCTACTCTCCCCTCCACTCTGAGCTACTTGGAGTCTGAAAAGCGCTGAGACATGCAAATCAAATCGCAAAGGCATGAGTGCTCATAATAGATAGCATAGCAGTCATCTCTATGTTAAGGAATCCAACCACTTCACCAAATTAAGGAACTACAACCACTTGTTGAAGATATCCTCTAATTGGCGAAGTCATTTGCCTTTTTGTTTTGTATTAAAGTTGATAGGCATATGGTTGCAGCAACTCATCAACTATCAGCCATGACTAGAAGTAATTTTTAGTTCTCTATTCCGTCTCTTTGCCAAAAAAAAAAAGAAGGCTATTATACATAATTATTTTTTTTTATATTTTCGATAAATTTTCAATAAGTGAAATAAAAGTATTGGAAGTTTTCTAGGGTCAAATGAAGGTGTTTAAAATCGTTTAATATCTTATATTCTATCTTTAAAGCTCCTAAAATACATGTTTATGACCTACTTAATTGTGGGAGGTTTGAAAACCAGTTGAAATGGTTATTTAAAGTCAAAATTGATGGTTCTAAACTTCTAATCACTCTTATGCCTAATATGACCCTTTTAACCCACGATAAGCATGTCAAGGTTTTATCTCACCATGTTTGAAATTGTCCATACTTATCAAATTTTAAATGTTATTATACACTATTTTTAGATATTTTTGAAAAAATTTCAAAGTTAAAATCAAGGTACTTTATAGATGCTTAACGGTCATATGAAAAGGTTTAAAACCAATCAATACTTTGTTTGATCTCTAAAGACCTAAAAAAACAAGTTTATGACCAAATTGTTGGAGTTTTGAAAATAAATTGAAATGACTGTTTAGAGTTAAATAGATGGTTTCAATTACTTGTGTCTATTACTATCTTGTAAGACTCACGGGGTGCCTAATAATGTGTTAGCTTACCGAGTTCATCATTGTATTTAATGACCAAAATTTAAAAGTTATAATACACAATATTTGAGTCATTTTAGAAAATTGGTATTAGGTGCTTTATAAGGTCATATGAAAAGATTTTGAACCATTCAATAGTAATGTGTTTTCAAAGGCCTTAAAGCATGTTCGGGCTCAAACATCTTGAATAATATGATTAACAACATGTAATTAGGGTTTCTAGGGTTTCTTATAACCCAAGTCTCTTAATAATCCAATATATATGAGTATGACCTAAGTTAATACTCTATATAAAATAAAATATTTTACATATATCAGGGTAATATACCCTCACACTAAGAAAAAGTATGTTATACTCCATAAACAATAAAGTTGTTAATCACATTTAGAGTAATAGATTAGGATGTGCAAGAGAGACGAGACATCTAAAACTCGAATATGGGGTAGACCAAGATGTCGTTAACATGTCAATAGACAATGGTAGCCCCATCTCATCTTAGTAGCCTCAGTGACCCCACATTAGGATTAGGCTTGTTAACTTATAACTAGTAAAAAAATCATTGGTGCATTTGATGAATATAATTGCCTCAAGTCCTACCAATAAAGCTAAAGGGGAGTAGGGGACAACATCCTGTTGCAAAAACAGCATCTAATAGGATGTACACTTGTACCCTTTACAATTTAGTTTCAAAACTACAAAACAATCCCACAAGAAAAAATTGACTCTCGAAGGGGATGTGTTGGTTAAATTTCCTTTCACACCACACCACACCACACCACACCACTTCTTTTGGCTAGAATGGCTACATCACTATATTGATATATTCAAATCTTCCAACCCGCCATACTGTCATCGTACACTGTACTACTACTAGACTACTACTAAACATGTAAAAGGTCACATTTTACCCCATTCAAATTTTCTTCCCTACCTTTATTTTCCCATTCATTCAACAAAAATAATTACACACCTACGAACAGTAATTGCATCTGCTTTAGCCTATAATTCTGTTGCACTATTCTTCTGCCAACCCTAGTAATTAAACAGCAATCCCAACTCGCTTCGACCATTCTTTTACTGATCCAACAAGATGTTTTGCTTTTTTACTCCCTTTTCTTTATTTTTTGTGATGACTATCTCTTTCAATTTTCTCCCTTCTTTCTTTTCTGCATGTTCCCATTCCTTTTGCTTTCTTAGGGAACTTGAATTTCAACACCAAAAGCTCCAACTAAACTAAAGAAAACATACCATTCTTCTCTAACAACATTCTCTCCCTAGAAATGAAGTTCACTCCTTCCACCTCTGCCTCTTCTTCCTCAACTACTTCTTCTTTCAACGAAAACTTCTGCAGAAGTAAAGGCGATGCCTTTCGGTGTTTCACTGGTGTTTTGAGCAGAATTCTATGCTCCAAAAGTCTCCCAACTCACCCTACTGATCCAATTGAGAGTAACAAAAACCGACATTTCTTGAATGTTGAAAAAATAGTAGCAGATGGTTCAGTCACTCCTAATGTAGTAGCTAGGCTAATGGGTTTGGATTCGATGTCGGAATTCAGTTCAAATTCTTACCAGATGTTTCCGTGTTCGGTTACAAGGAGCAAATCAATGGACTTAGAGGATTTTAGAGTAGAAATAGGAGAGATGCAGGGGCAGCACAGCAGAGCTAAAACCTCTGTTTCATTTAGGGAGACGCCGGATTTTTTCGAGCTCGAAGACGATGATTTTTTTGTTCTGAATTCTGAGAACAGGGGCCAGAATAAGATAAAAGGATCATACTTTGGGAATTCTGAAGGGCGTGAGCGTAGGAGGAGGAGAGACGAATGTGGGATAAAACAGAGAAGAAACAGAGATGAACAGAGCGTGAACAGAGTGTTTTCAAATGAAGATAGGCTTACTTTGAGATTGTCACCCCAAAATCATTCAAATATTGATGTTCAAAAGCAAAGTTACCATCTTTCTTCAAAGAAAGATAAGATTAGCAGCAAAAAAGAGGAATCTGATGGTATCAAAACAAGAAAAAACAAAAAGAAAGAGAACTATTTGGGAGTATGTAAGGATGAAACAGAGTGTAACTCGGATAATTCAAGCCCAGTTTCTGTTCTTGATCATAATAGTGAATTCGTCAGTGATTCTGAAGTTACAACATCAGGTAATTCAGGTTTTGCATTTTTAATTTAACCATAAGTTCATGTTTTGTGTTTAGTTTTTCTAATATTTTTTTTTAATAAATGTAGAAGAAGATGCAAGATTTGGAGGATCTGATTCAGTAAACCAAGATTGTTGTACATCTCAGAGTAATGAAAGTTGTAAGAGGGAAAAATATGGAATTGTTGGGTTAAAAAGAAGGGATTACAAAAGGCATGAAAATATAGAAATGTTGAGGAGAATATGTAGGTTGGCTGAGTCTGAGGTAAAGAATTCAAATTGGAAGTACAGGAGAACGTTGAGGGCTGATGACTTGGAAGATACTGCAGTGGATTTTGGTCGAAGGATTTCTGACCAGTTGGTTAGTGAGTTAATAGATCAACTTGTAGGATTTGAATAGTTGACTGTCATGAAATTTGGAAAATTACTTTGCTATTTTCAGCTTTGTATACTTTTCACTCTCATTTTTCAAAATTTTGTTAGATGAGCTTCATAGAAAATGAAGGAATTTCAACTTGTAAGAGTCCTAACTCTAGGGTTTACGAATGGGGAGCACACCAGTACACCACTACTAACCTACTCATCGTTCATTTATAAACGTGTATAGTGTTTCTTTTTTTGGTTGTTTGAGTTTCTTCTCTGTATTTTTCTTTGCTGTGTGTCTGCAAGCTTTTGCTCATTCTGAAATAAAAAAAATAATCGTGTATAGTATATTATTCACACTAGTTATTAAATTCAAAGGAAAATGATAATTTGACTAGTCTCAATAGATTTCAAATTCAATTTAAACTATAAGTTACACTAAATGTAAATGTGCCGCTTTCATTTGTCATGAGGTAAGTATGAGTCAAATTGTGTGTTTCTTGCTTCTAATTTTGTCAAAAAAAAAAAAAACAACTTTCATGTCCCTTTGCATGCATAATATAGACAAGAGCTTCATATAAATTTGATGTCCGATTTCTCCTTTAACAGAAAAGAAGACCTCGTCATTACATGAAGACTTGATACTTTTCGTACGATTATTATACATCAAATGTGTATATTGAAGATATCAAAAAAAAAAAAAAAAATTTTGTTTAATGTCAAAATTTTATGATTTCATATTTTCATAGAATATAGTTACAAGCTGGTTATCAACATTGTATGTATGTTGTTCACTTGTTCTCAGAGAGACGCTAGAAAGTTCAATAACCAGACGACAACATGATTCTAGAAGATCCCAGCTCATGACTAGCATATATAATTTGTTACGAGTATTTGTTATGATGGTGATGCATCAAATTACAAGCACTAAAAGTAGTTTTTTGTGATAGTAATTCATTGTCCAGTTCCTAATTTCTTGTACGTCATATGTATCTAACTCATGGCTACTGATGGATGATGATTCATACTCAGACGCATGCGTAATTATTTTCAATAGTAGATACCTACATACACATGTTCATGTTCTGTTATTAAGTAATGACTTTGGTTGTTTATCAATTAGAACATAAATAATGCTCAAGTAAGGTAAACTAACACAATTCTCCCAATTCTGCGTAAGGTAAGCTAAACTAACGCATAAACTTCGTTGCATTAGTAGAATGCCAAAACTGATTGCATAAGAAATTAGAGAATAGTTAAATAAGATTCAACTTTTTATACAATAAGGAGAAGTACCCTAATCAAACCTCAATCTTTACGATCTTTATTATATTTCATGTATTCCGATTCTAATTTAAAAAAACTATAGCTCTTATACTAATGTTGTTCATCGATTATTCGGCTATTAGATCGGGAAAAACACTATTCATCCTGAGCTGTAGTAAGATCTAAAGAGGGGTGGAAAGGGTTTATCAAAGGAACAAAAACAGAAGTATAAAAAAAAATTGCTTTATGCTTTATTGGTCACAAATCACACCTTTGGAAAAATCCACAGCATAGGCAACATAAAACCAAGACCATTAGCCAGGGAATAATGTCTAACTTGTAAACTATTGTTTATGAGATAACAACTGGTCCGCATAATTACATCATCAAAGAAAAGAAAAGGGATTTGGAGTGATTCTTGTCAACCAAACATTAATGCAATTAGTGCTCATCCCACTATCAGGAAAACTGGGCATGCAAAGTTAAAGTTTATAAGTTACCCTTAGGTGCTAGATGATCTATTGTTTTCCTTTAACAACAAAGGTACATATGTATGCTATAACCTTTTTGTATGTCAAAAGGAATGTTTAATGGCACTAGCATAAATAAAGTGACCAAGTAGGACCAACTGTTCAAGGAAGACAAATTGAGCAAGTAACATTTAAGTTACTGAACTGGCATATACTGTCTGAAACCAAAATTTCTTCAACAGACTGTATGTATGTATGTATAGATTGTAAGGGCGACTTTTCCAGCTTGAAAAACTCAATCCTTGCTCGTGATGAGTGCTGGTAAATGGTAATCCGATAGAAACTGGTGTATCCAACGACTGACTGGTGAAGAACGCAAAAGAACCAGCCTTGCACTTAACAGAACCCTGCAGTCAACACTACTAGAGATAGAAGGTCATATTGCAACGACAAGCAATTTGGCATGGTTCACGCTATCATGCTTTAACAAATCAATATTAGTGGTCTAGTGGAGGAGATCAACCACTTGTAGGAAGTAAAGAAACTTGAAAAGCAGATAGTTATTTATTATTAGAAATTTCACTTGATAGAATACAATTCAACTTGGTTGGATACATACTATGTGTATATAATACTAAGAAATAATAGTAAAATGTATGAATCAATTGATTAGTAGATCTTTCATTTCCGATGGAAACCATCATCGCAGTGAGAGCTAGGGATGCAGATACTGATCACTACCTTCAGCAGAACCTTTCTGATAACAATCCATCTCCCAGACTCCCAATATACCAAAAGAAGGAAATAGTATGAAATAACTTTAACAAAATTAATTCAGAAAAAGAATACTTCCATTTGCTGGAATTTCTATTCAGTGTATCAGCAGAATTTCTTTTTATTCTCTGCCCAATCCTCAGTTTATACTTCCCCTTCGGGTGTCTTCTTTTGAATCTTTTGATTCGATTTCTTCAATCTACTAATCGATGAGATAAGCACTAAATTCTTCACCAATAATAATAATGAAATAAAGATTGAATGTTAAGATCAGTAGTTAAGCCGCCATCGGTTCCTGCTCCATGTACAATTGCTCCACCCAAGGCGGGATCCTGTCAAACATACCACTGTTAAGATGATACTGCTCTTTCAGCCGCTCTTCAAAACCAAGCTGCGCTGACTTCGCAGGGGGAGCATCCTTCCCAAGGGAGTGAACCCAAGAAACAGCAGGCTCGTCCACAGTAACTATCTTTGAGTTCATATTTCCAGCAATATTAACGTCATTGCTTCGGAAAGCAAAAGAAGCAGATTTCCTCAGCTTATTGAGCTCGTCCCCTTGAACACCCCAGTCCACTTTACCATAGGGTGAACCCCAATCTGAGAGATGAGAGAGAATCCCACTAGAATTAGAAGCAGGCGATGAGAGACCCCCAGAAAGCCTATTGACTGTATTTCTTTCGATGAAGCTTTGGCTCCGATTAGCAAAAGCAGCCAATCTTGGGTTAGAAACAGGCGAGACACTGGGTTCAATCCCAAAAGATGTACCCCGCAAAGGAGAGGAAGGCATGCCAGAAGAATAACTTGAAAGGAGCTGCTGGTTCATGTTCTGGCGAATCTGGACCCCAGTAGGAGAAGAGAGAGATAAGCCACCAAGCCTTCCCAACTCCCCACTCCTGCTTGATGGGGAGGAAAGAGAAATACCCGCAAGCTCGTCCAGCAACTGCTGACGGCGTAGACCAGCATCCATGTCCATATCTCTTACACTTAGTGCAGCCTTTAACCTGCTACCAGGGAGCTGCAAGGCAGGAGGAGGTGTCACATTAAGGTGGTTCTGCCAAGTAGCAGCAGAAGAAGCACCAGTTGGAGTAATTGGTGGCGTTGAAGTTGAGGGCATCAACATGGAAGAGGATCCCAGGGCAAGAGGGCTCAGTGAAGCCATATCAAATGAAGGGCCACTCGATGAATATGACCTTGGAGAAGGAACAGCTGAGCCAGTAGAGGCATAAAGGGGACGGAGCTCCTCTTGCTTGTGAGCAAAGAAGCACACACGTCGTGCACAACTAGTCTCGTCTTTGCAGAGACGGGTTCGATATTGGGCCGGGTGTAGCCAACACTCAAAGATACCATGTGCATACTCGCAAGCATCCCCCTTCGGACAGGAGCCTTTTCGGAATTCTGGGCATGGGACACAGCTGTAATGGTATTTTCGTGGATCCCGCCTCCTAGCATTCTCCCCAGGATGTACAAAGGGACACTCAGTCCAATCATGGGAGTAAGCCCTTGAGCATGGTTTCACTTTGAAGGTGTACATCCTGAACTCATCAGTTCCATAAATTCCATTTTTTATGTCAGGGAGAGAAGGATCTATAGGATACTCTTTCCTCTCTGATCCACTTCCATCACTTGAAGATTTGGGTGACAAACCCTCTTGCAGTTGTCGTTGCTGCCCCTCTTCTGCCTGATCACAAGCTTCTTCACCTTCATCGCTCTTATTCAACAAAATATCAAGTGTTCTCCTCTTCAGTTTCGAGGAGAAACTGAAACAAGGAGCTATAACATCACAGGGTCGATTTCCATGAGCATCAACTCGGTCAACATCAGCAGATGATTCAACCAACAGCTTGATGACCTCATGTGAGTAGAGAGATCCACCAGCCGCTGCACAGTGGAGGGCAGTTGCACCATCCGACCCACTAGCTCGATTGACATCAACACAGCCAGTTTGGAGGATGTAGTTTATGATATCCTTGCTACCAAACATGGCAGCCACCATCAAAGGTGTCCTCTCCTCAAACCCCATCTTCTTAGACCCAACTCTCCTTCCATACCAAAGGCCAGCTTCATCCATACAACAACCCCCATTATCCATAGCACCCTTAAAGCTGCTCACGTCATTTGTAGCAGCTAATTCAAGCAAAAGAGAAGAGTTTTGGTGATCCCCAACTGAATCTTTATTGTAATCCTCACCCTCCATCACCTCTTCAGCAACAAAAACTTTCTCTTTGAACCACTGCAAAAGTTTTCTTTATCTGGTAAAAAAAAACATGAAAACCCCCTTTTCAATTTTTTTTTCAGACATATAAACATACAATCAAATACAGCATTTCAGACAACACATTGTCAGCAAAGCTAACATTCTACTGTAAAACCCAGCAAAAAGGTAACTAAATAATTGCTCCAATCATCCATTATTAATCTCAGCAACTAACTAGATACTTGAAAAGCAGAAAACTTTCATCATTCAAGAACCAAACCAACACAACAACAATAATAAAGCAAAACCCATGTTCAAGTTCTTGATAAATTATGTCAACCACACAACACCCAGAAAAAATCACAATCAAACACCATATTTGACAATAAATCATCTACAAACAAAGAGTAAAGATTTAACACTTTACAATTTCTAAACTTCAAACAAGCAAAAAGATGGAAACTTTAATCAATTTCACAGCTTCAAACAAGAAAAAAGATTTAAAACTTTACAATTTCACTACTTAAAACAAGCATAAAAATTGAGCCTTACTCAACTAAGCAGCTACCCATATAAAAAATGAACAAAAAAGTAAGAATCAACCCAAAAATTCATAAAATTGACAAGAATAAGAAGAAAAAATATACCTGAAGAATTACTTGAAATGAAAGAATTGTAAGTTGGTTATCTTAGATGGAAGAGTTAGAGCAAATGGAATTTATGAAAAAACCCTTTATAACTAATTCACCAACTCAAAGCATAGAACCCCTCTCCCCTTTTATGTCCGCCCAACGACGAAGACCAAACCCACCTTTGAAAGCGATTTCTTAGACAGTGATATTTTTCTTCCTTTTTTTTTTTTTCTCAAAGCCCCAGACAGAGGAAGTAAGTGAGAGCAAAAGCAAGACTTCTCTTCCTTTGTTTTGTTTAGTTTTATTTGATTTTGGTCAAAAACTTTTTTTTATTTTTCCAATTTAGTACGTTGTGGAAATGCAAATTGGAATTCAAATGCAATGCAAATTGGAATTCAAATGCAATGCAAATTGAAATGGAAATTGAAATTGAAATTGAAATAGAATTTGAGATTGAGATTGAAATTGAAATTGAGGTTAGGGAAGAAAAGGGAAATTCGCAAGGTGGGACCCCCAAGGTGAGTGAATATCTAACTGCCCACAAGTGACAAATTAACACGTGTCGGATGTTCCTTTGCTAAAGTCACCGGCTTTTGGATTGTCTCACTATCATGCTTTTCTATCATGCTTTTCGTATTTTGGCATTTCCGTGAATTTGCGTGGTGACGTGGATTAAGATCAACCGTCTGCCTTGGTTTTTCAATTGACGGCTATGATCGAACTGTAAACGCAATCAGTTGGTGAGTGAACAGGCTGTATTTTAGTCCTTGGTTTGTAATGTCGCCGGATAGGAAAGTGTTGGCTAATTTATGGAACACTAAGCACTCAACTCGCACCCTTACAGTGTGGATAAATAATAGGTGCTGGCGGTGTAAGATGAGTAGGAATAATGTCCTCTAGTACAGTAGTACTCACTCAATCTGATCTAATCAAATTGAACAGAAGCAGCTTGCCGTGCCATTAGATCCTAAATACCATAATTTTCAAGAACTTTACGGTAAAAGAATGCTTATTACATATTCTTGAGGCTTTTTTCCAGTTGCTAATTTAGGAGTATCTCTAGTAGCTAGTCAGTCATGTAAGAATGTAGACACATAAAGCGTAATTTCAAAAAACATTTTCTTGCATCTACAGCAAAATTTTATGCACATTTCAATATGAATTATAGGAAAAGAATTACATACATTTAAAGCGTGATTTCCACAAAATAAAAAGAAATTTACACTTTTATATGAAGATTCTTACAACACCAAATGTTGAACCCCCACGTATGCTAATCGGATTAAGGAATGATTCCTTGTTACTTCTCTTGGTGATGGCAAAAGAGAGAATAAGAAAGGCTTTCAGATAATAAAACTAAGTTTAGTGAAGTAGTAATTGCTTTTTCTTCACCTTGTTTATTTATAAGTAACATTCTAATGTTATAAAATAAACTCATAAGTTCATACTTTACATAAGCATGACTATTTAGCTTCTTAACCTTTTTTGCACTTTAATCCAATCATATACTTATATGGGAGACCTAATAGGAACGGTTTATTATTAGCCGTGCACTAATCAAATTAGTTCACAAATCATAGTCTATTTTAGCAAAACACTATGATCACCTAAAATAACCGATTATAGTAATCTCTATAAATTTGTTCATATCATTCTTAATCGTTATAAGGACATTTTCCTTCAAGTCAACTATGACATTCAAATGAATCCACATCTTTATTTGTCTTCATATTACTTCGTATGTATGTTATGTGTATAGATAATGATATAAAGCACAATTTTTATAGATGCTGCAAAACTACCTACTCGGAGTATTTGTTGTTTTGCTAGCTTTGACACTAAATGCTCTATTGCTAGCTATGATTTTATCTCAAGTTTCCACTAGTTTTCGTCATTAAAATCTAGCATCAGTCGGTAAAAAGTTTTCCATTTTTAATTAATTGAATATTAGCCCTTAAATATAAATAAAATAAACATACAATGTATCCAAAATGAAGAAACTTGGAATCAACCTTAGACTTACTTAATATGAAGGTGTCAAATTCATGTAATTGAAGGTTGGGGACCATCCTAAAAAATGGGATGTATTCCAAAAGGACAAAATTAATGGAAATTTGTCAGCTAAATGGGAATGCCCATAGCAAATAGCAAATAGCAAACGATCAGCAATTAAGTAATTACAGGCTGAAAACTTTAGATGGGATAGTCATAGGCAGCAGTTAGAATGTTAGGATGCGAAATAAATACTTTGTATAAATTTGATATACGGAGTAATTCCCTATCAAAAGTAATGAATAAAGAAAGGTTCATTGAGCCATCTTTAATAATACTTAGTCTTGTACAATTCCATATGTAACGACATAAGGGAAAATCCAACCATCGACTAAGTCTTCGGACAAACCTAATGAAAGGTGCCATCATAGTCCAAGTTTAAATAAGTCTAGGAGACAAACTATTTAAAAACCAACTATTAGAAAGGGTCCTTGAGCCTAACTAACTATGAAGCAAATTGTCCAAATTTCATTATTTAGCCTGGCTGATTAAGGGTGGCAACATAGTCTAAATCTGAATAAAATCTAGGAGATAAATTGTCCAAAATCCAATACCTTACCTAGTTCAATTAAGGGTGACTACATAATCTAAGCCTGAGTAGGCTTAGAAGATGAATTGTTCAAAATCCAACCATCAAGAAAGTGGCAAAATAGTCTAAACCTTAAGGTTAATAGAAGAATTGATTTTAAAGTTAGACGATAAAGTGAATGGTCAGTCTGAAAATGCACCATAAGTCTACACGCTAAACTTGCTAAATTATGACATATAGACTAGGAAAAGGCATATAAGAGTTAATGTAGCAAAGAAATGTATATATATATTCTTTCAAAATTTTCTAACTAATTCAAGATAAATTTCTTTCAAACTTATTAGGGATAAATTATTTTTTCTCTAAGTAAGAGAGAAGAAAGACTAGGGTGATTCTAGCTAATATTTTTCAACATTTACTTAAACAGGGTAGAAAATAATCTTATGATAAATCTATTAAGACTACACCATTAATTAAGATAAATTAAGAGCACATACTCGAAAAATATAGAGATAACTCCACATAACCTTTAAAATTAAGAGTTAGTATTAGAAGCTCTCTTTTTTAGTCCACAAAGTTAAAGGTCGTCTTTCTTCACATTAGGTAACACGGATACTCCATATTAAAATAAAAAAAATTACAATTGCTTCCGAAATTATTTAGCATTATGTCATTTTAATGAATTTACCACAAAATGAATACGGAGTAACGTTATAGCATTGAAAAAGCTACAAAATCACATGTAGACTATTCGTAATTTGGTATTCGAAGTTATAGATTGTTTCTACAATCTTACGCAGTGATCCAGTACTTATAATTCAATCTCCCAAGTCTAATCTATATCGTCACATATACATACTGATGATCAGATGGGATCGAATATCAATCATCGATACCAAAAAACAAGCAAGGAAGATAAGAGCAATCATATTTTGTTTTAGAGCAACATTGATCGATTAGGAGCACTTGGAAGTCTGAAACTACCCACAACCTGCACAATTACATCAATTAGAGTTACTTGAATTTGGCTTAACAATAATAACTCAATGAGCGGTTACTAATAATGAAACAAGCTCTGCCAATACCCAAATTACAATAGGGATATAACTTTTGCTCATATGCTTTCCATAAAATACCATTATTCGCATATTTCCTTCAACCTTCGACCATACCCCGAAATCTTATTGTTGCCCCAATTTTAACGTTTGAAATTGCATGATTTTAACTGTATAAGATTGATTGCGTAGATGACGGCGAGAGGGGTGAGAGAGTTAGTGATTGAGAGATGGCTGCGACATTAGATTGCGAGAGACAGATGCTGTGTATGTGTCAGTGTCTGGTTGAACCGGCTGATGTGATTAATTCACTGAGGCAGTAGTGCAGTACCGCAGTAGGCAGTAGGCAGTAGGCACTAACCCTATCTTATTAATTCAAAAATAAAATAAATAAACGAATGAATCGAGTTTTCTCATACCCGATTGTAATATATTACTCCCTCAATTTTTTATGTTATTTTTCATTTTTTTTCTATTTGAAAATTTTAAAATGTTATTCTTATTTGTCATCTTTCTAATTTAGTTTAATATTGTAATTTATTAAAAAAGTTTGGTAGAGAATATATCCAAGTGATATATAGTCATTTTATTGATTTTTTAATTTTTTAATATCATAAATTTTATAAATTTCACTTCTTATTTAATAATCAATCCTCTTGTATCATTTTTTAATAGAATCTATTCTTAATTTTGAATTAATTTAAATTATTTTATATAAGTTTAATGATATTTAATATTGTTTTGATTTCTTCTCTTGAACCAAATGAGAAGGAAAAAAATAATAGATGGAGTACAACATATTACTCGCCATGTATTCATTCATATTTTTTGGTGGGTATACCACCCAAAAAAACATAAAAATTTATAAAATTACCCATTAAGTATTCGGCTAATTGCGTGGGTCTAGTTTTCCTAAACAATTCTAATACAAGTGGTATTAAAAGTAGATTTGTAACACAACTCCAATGTACTTTACTTAATTATCAAATTACGTAGTGACTTACGTATAAAATCATCTTTTAATTAACGATACTCACAAAAACTTATGAGTGACCCAGAATCGTTGTACATGAAAGCCACTCATTTGACACTTGAAAGAACATATTGAACACAATCATTTTTAAAAGTCATGAAGTTGTAGGATCACTAGTATAAATTATTTAATTTGTGACGATGGATTTAGTATTATATACGGCGTATTAGTTTAAGAGCACATATGATGGCAGCAAATGAGTATTTTATAATCTGTGGCATAAAAAATGTGCTGCAAACGATTAAATAATATGCGAAGATTATAGGAAAATACGTTGCCATTAATATTGGAGCAAGCAACAAAATGCGGCGGGTCTAAGTAGAATATGTCGCAAATTATTGAATTTGGAGCAATTAAAACGCGGTCGTTTAAGCATAGAACCGCCGCATATTATTAGGTTTTTTTTATTTTTTACCTATATTCTGGTCTCTACTACGCCATCATTACAATATTACCAAAACTTGTTATATGCAATTACCAACCATTTATACATATTGCAATAAAAGGTATACAATATGATGTCTGGAATTCATCTATACACTAATAAGGTCATAAATCATCCATTAAAGAACATTAAAAATATGACCCAATAAGCAAAATGTAAAAATATAAAATATTTGAAGTCATGATAAAACACAAAGGCAAGGTAATCTAAAAAAATTCTCAGTGAAATACTTGGTCATTTTGTTACAGACTACATCTATTTTTTTTAGTGGAGAATGACTTCTCGTTGAATCATTTACATATCTAAAATCGATAAACATATAATTAAGGTAATATATAATCTGCAATGTATTTCAAAAGTAACGTTCAAAAAAGGATGCAAATGAAAATAATCTATTTTGACTCAAATCTATCTATTTGAAGTGTTTGAGGCATGTTATAGAGAAAACACGTAATTTCTACCCAAAGTCGAGTTTTTTTTTACCCAAAATCGTTCTTATTTGACATATGTCACACTTAAATTGATGTATTGGAAGTGTTTGGGGCATGTTATAAGGGAAATAGCATGTTCTAGGGGGAATATGTCATTTTCTACCCAAAACCATTCATATTTGACCTATATTGGCTCAAATCGATGTATTTAAAGTGTTTGGGGGCATGTTATAGGGGAAATATGTAATTTTCTACTCAAAACCGCTCCCATTTGATCTATTTTGACTCAAATTGATGTATTCCGAGTGTTTGGAGCATCTTCTAAGGGCAAGACGCCATTTTTACCCAAAACCTCTCCAATTTGACCTATTTTGACTTAAATATATGTATTTAAAGTGTTTCAGGCATATTTTCTAGGGGAAATGCGCCATTTCCTACCCAAAATCGCTCTTATTTGACCTATTTTGACTCAAATTGATTTATGTGAAGTGTTTCAGGCATATGTTAGGGGAAATAAGTCATTTTCTACCCAAAACAGTTCTCATTTTACCTGTTTTGACTCAAGTGGATGTATTTGATGTGCTTCATGCATGTTACAGGGGAAATACACAATTTTCAATTCAAAACCGCTTCCATTTGACCTATTTTAATGTTCGATATAATCTAGGGAAATACACAATAATCTAGGTATACAAGGAAGAAAGAGCAAATTTTAGTTTATTCGAACTCCGTGTATAAGAAAAGAGCAAAATAAGCAGAACATAATATAGATAAATGCTTATGTTTAAACAGTATTTGACTAACATCATCTAATGCTTTTTCATATATGATTCAATTCGATATTTGAAGAGTTTGAGGCATGTTATAGGGAAAATACGCCATTATCGATCTAAAACCACTCCTATTTGACCAATTTTGACTTTAATCATCCTATTTGAAGTGTTTGGGGCATGTTCTAGGTGAAATACGCTAATATAGACTCAAAAACCACTCCTATTTGATCTCGATTGACTCAAATCGATGTATTTTAAGTGTTAAGGGCATTTTCTACCCAAACCTATCTCATTTGACCTATTTTGATTCAAACTGTCCTATTCGAATTGTTTGGGGCATGCTATAGGGAAAATATGCCATTTTTTGACCCAAACTCGCCTCTATTTGACCTATTTTGATTCAAACCATCCTATTCAAAGTGTTTGGGCATGTTCTAAGAGAAATACGCCAATATCGACTTAATACCGCTCCTATTTGACCTCTATTGACTCAAATCAATGTATTTCAAGTGTTAAGGGCATTTTCTATCTAAAACTACTCCCATTTAACCTATTTTGACTCACACGTCCTATTCGAATTGTTTGGGGCATGTTCTAGAGAAACTACGCCTTTATCGACCCAAAATCGCTCCTATTTCACATCCAACAATCCTAATTCAACACCCATTTGAATACCCTCATTCAATACCCATTCAAATACCCTACTTCAACACCCATTCAATACATTCACATTTAACATTCAACACATTCGAACTAACACATTCACATTCAAATATCCTAATTCAATACATTCGAACTACACACATTCACGTTTACATTTAACAACACCCATTTGTGTAGCTAGCTTACTATACCCTCAATGTTTCGAACTAACCCAATGTAACCTTGATTCGAAATAAACTTAACTAACCGTAATTCGAACTAACCTTAATTCAAAATAACCCTAATTCGAACTAACCCAACTAACCGTAATTCGAACTAACCTTAATTTGAACTAACCCTAATCCGAACTAAACCTAACCATTAGTTAACCCTAATTCAAATACCAATATCTTAAATGGAATTAATAGCAAAAAAAAAATTTATAAAATCAAACTAACCTTCGTGGATGGCTATGCTAAGTTGGTGGCCTTGTTGAGGGCGTTAGTTGGCGGCGTGGATGAGTGCAGGGTGTTGGCTTGGGTGGTGGCGTGGCTGGGTGCGTGGTGGCATGAGTGATGCGAATGAATGATTTAATTGGCTTGGGTGTTGCGAATGAATGTGCTAATGTGTTGTAAATTAATGGTTGTGAATGAATGTTTTTTTAATACTGAAACAATTAATATGCGGCGGGTTCAAGGAAGAAATGCCGCTAAATAATACCTTAACCCGCCGCATATTAATTGTTTTATAATTAAAAAGGTGGTTTAATCTTAACCCGCCACACCTTAGTATTAATTTGCGGCTAATTTGCTAATACGCCGCTAATACATAACCGCAAATTACCTTATTTCTACTAGTGGATGTAAGTAAACCCAAATTTAGAATAGTTTTAGTCATCTTTAGCTAATGAACCTAACAAAACAAATAAAGTAGGAAAGAAAGATAACATGAACATGACTTAAAGTTTCTTAGATGTATTCGGATGTACTTACACCTCAGAATATTCTTTTGCATGAAATTTGGTGAGTAAGAGTTGTATAAATGAACATAATACACCTTCGAATGCATTTTAGATGTTTAATAAGTTCTCGAATTATGTTCAATTTTTTATAATTTTTTATGAAAATATATAAAAAATACATTGAGAATCGACGAAGTACAAATATTTCGAAGACATTAATCAATAAATCATCTGTTTTCTTATTAAATTGTTATCTATTTAATTTGAGTATTTATTATATTTTCAATGTATGGATCTCAATGTAAATTTTTAAAATATTAAGTTTTTATAATTTTTTATTTTACAAATTTAAAAATAAAATATTTAAACTCGTTTAAAAATCGCGAAAAGTAAAATGAAACTGAAATAAAATGAGTAATTAATAATAAAAGAAATGTCACTGAATGAATCCATGCCTCAATATAAGATGGGCGCCTAAATTTGTCCAAAATTAGGTGATTGGGTAAATTTATTAGTTGAATAAAAGAATTGGGCCAGCCTATAAAAAAAAGAGGCCCAAAGTTTCAATCAGACCGGTTTGTAAATATTATGGCCTAAAACCCTACCCAAAAGATTCCGCCATTGTTATCAGCTCATACCTTGTTCTAAACGCCGTCGTTTGGCGTTCTTGATATTGTGGTTCTGTTGCATACAGTGATACAGATCATCTTCAAAACATAAAAAGAGAGAGGCTTCAATTGTTAACACAGGGGTGTGTGACTTTCATCTTCAACTACTTTGCTCTTCTAAGATTTGATTCAAAAGCGTATAATTGTTGGTTTGATTGGTTACACCCTAAAATTATCAAGGATTATAGGTTTATAATGCATAGGTGTTGCTTACTTATCATCTTAAATTTTTGATATTTCATATTTTCAGGAGCTAGAGATGAGGCTAATTCGGGCAGCAATACGATCCGTTAGTGATGGATTGTATCATCATCAGCTCAATCAGTCTATCACTGTCAGAACCCTTTCCACCGCTTTCGATTCTGGTAATTTACCCTCTAATTTAATTCCCAATTTCTTGTTTATTTCTGCTTTTAGCTATAATGTGATGCTATCATATATTTCGGACCGAAGTAATCCCTTAATTTTGTTGGAATTAAGTAACAAGTAGATGGAATTGAGGTGGATATTATGAACAATTGACGTAGAATCGTTGAATGTGATTACTTTAGTTGATACTGTAGTAGTTTGGCATGGATTATGAACACATTTTATTATATTGACTTAGGGTTCGTAATTGAGATGTCGTCGCGAACTATTTATAACAAGCCTTGCAAGCTCTAGGAACTCTGAGTCTTTTCTGAAATTAAATGTTGCGAAGTTATGTTTAAGTGGCATTTTATGCCGTATTGTGATGGTTTTGGGTTGCCCTGATTTATTATAATAGGTCAAGGCGATGATGGGAACAGGAATGCCAATTCATTCGAGTCCAATGATGAGTTTGAGAAGCGCATGTTTGGTGGGCTCTCTGAGGATAGTTCTAATTCTTTCTACCGGAGGCTTGACAGAGTTGAGAAGGCTCGGTATGGACAGGGCATGGGTTCTAATTTTGGTGGACAAGACAAGTATGGAGGCGACGATAGATTCATTTCATCGATGGATGGGATGGAAGAAAGACTCAGGGAGGCTGCTAAATATTTTGAATTCAACCCGGATGAGATTAGCCAAGAAGATTATACCTTTAGAACAGACATGAATTTCAAGTCTGGTATGACATATACCCCTGAGGTATGTAGCTGAATACTTGGGGATCTTTGATCTGAATATGTCACAGCTACAATGTTAATTTTCACTGCTGCTTGTTGTTTTCAGTTTCTGATATTTACCTCTAATAAAATGCAAACTGTGTCATGGAGTCTTGGTAAAACTTAGAGTTTGTTGCAAATTTACTCAATTTTTTTGGTAGCTTGTGTCTGTGTCCCCTGCTGTAAAATTTGATTTCCCACTGTGAATTTGCACTTCTGTAGAGCGATAGTCCTGGCCTTTGTTACTTAAAACCTTTCATTACATTCTGAGAACCTGTTTTGGATACTTTTCTTTTTCTGGTGCAAAGCATATAAAACTTTGTTAAGATGGATGAGTTTGATGTTTGGATCCAATTTTGCCCCTAATTAAGAGTTTGAGTGCCTGATTGCCACATTTTTAGACTTTGTATTATTTGTTTTGCTTACTTGGAATGTGTACATCTTTATTAATATTAACTGTTCAATTCTTCACTGTAGGATCTTGATCTTAGGAAACCAGGAGTCTGGAAACCTAGCAAACGAGCTGAGTTTCAAGTAACTACTGAGGAGGTTCTCAAGAAAGCCGATTTCCGGGTAAGTTTATTTCAGTATTTTCAGTCTCTTGCTGGGTAAACCTTTATCTATAAATCTTGCATAAGATAAATGGTGATGGATGTCATGTCTCAGAAACATATATGACTAAATTGTGCAGAATGTGAGATTCCTTGCCAACTTTTTGACTGAAGCTGGAATACTCAACAAGAGGAGCAAGGTAAAAATATCATCCCTTTCTTGGCTGAAATATTTTCCTGGAATGTGGATTCTGAACACTTGTAACTTGTTTCCTTATGAAGACTGGAATCAGTGCAAAAGCCCAAAGGAAAGTTGCGAGGGAGATCAAGACAGCCCGAGCTTTCGGATTGTTGCCTTTCACAACAATGGGGACAAAACAATTTGTATTTGGGAGAACGATGGAGGATCTTGATGAGGATTATCAGTTGGAAGAGTATGGTAACCGAGTTGATGATGTTGTGCAGGATCCTGTTGCATAGGAGCTGTCCGCCAGTAATAACTGCTAAACCACACCGTTCTTAGAGTTAATCAGCACATATCCCAGTTCAGCAAGTTTGGTGAAGTGTGATTTTTTGCTATCGGGCAAGCTAGTGAAATTATTTGGTCGTAATGATGCATCATTACTTGTGTGTTTTTTTTTTTTTAATTTTTCCTTTATGGATTGCTTGGATAGTTACTCATGGTTCTAGTTTTCTAGATTTCTCTAAAGAATAATATTTATTGAATTGTTTGAATTTGAAGATGAAAAATGAAGTCATGTCAGTAAACAACCCCTTGTTAAACATATTCCATGACTTACTCTGTATACCATTACTTTCATTTAGCTTTAGTTTCCTGCTCTTTATCTTTGTAAGCATAATATGTACTTAGTATCTAATGTAACCAAACACTCTTTCATGTGTACGTCTTGGCTTGAGCTGTTACTTATTTATGTGTTATGAAGGCATAATTGATTATGCCCTATGACGTTAGACTACACTAGAAAAGGTCACTCGTACACCTTAGTATTGCAGGGGTGGTTGGTACTTTGGGGCCTTTGTAGAGGCTGAATGTTATTTTCTGTTATTACTACGAGTATATATCAGGATAGGTTTATTACAGAAAAATTATCTTAGTGTTGTGTACAAATGTATAGGAATATATGTTCTTGAATTGAAAGAGTTCGATCAGTCAGTGTATTTTCTCTCCTAATAATTTTTTTAAAAAAAAGTCAATAAAGGATTACAGTGCCTTCTCTTGCACCAATTGTTGGGGGGGTGGTTTGGGCCGGCTTTAGAAGTTTACTAGTCAAGGCTTATGATTGCCTTGGGCTGGTTAGAGATGGGAGTTTAGTAGCTGCCTGTGATGTTTCCAGGCAAGCTGGTTATTCCCGTCCCTCAAAAAAAAAACTGGTTGTTTCTTTGTTAATAAAAAAAAAGAAAAAAAACAAGCGCATATCTGCGCACGACATGGTCTTCTAACAATGACAGTTATATAACTTATATAATAATATTGTTAAGAAGCCAAGTTATTAGTAATAAATGAATTCGTGCAGGCCACTATAAACTCTGTCTCTTTCAGACATTCAGTTCCTTTTCATAGAATGTCCAGCTTCTTGATAATTTCTGGTTGATCCTGTTGTTAGTGGAAGGTTGATTTTAAATCTTCTACTCTTAGTTGATTCTACAAACGCCCATTGGTGTAAGCATACTGAAAATCTGAATTTTATCAAATAGCTGTTTTGTATTCATCTGATCTTTGTTGTCATTTTTTTCAATGGGTCTACATTCATCCCTTTCATTTTCTGTCTTTCTTGTCCGATCATTCTTTTTCTACTTGCTTCCCTGCCTACAATCTTTTTTTCCTTAATTCATTCCATGAAGAAAGACAACTATGTCTTATCCTCATGAAAGATTTCAATCCCTTCTAGCTCTCTTAAATCTGGTTTTTCTTCTTACCTTTACAATAGTCAGCGGCCTTGGTTCCTCCTCCACTATTGCTGTCAGCTACGGTTCTAATACTGTGTGTGGCATACTTGCGGGAAAATCTTCCCAGGGGATCCAATGCTTTCAGCAGGGCAAAACATATTCTGTCCTGCCTAGTATCTCCTATGAAGCTATTTCTGGTGGGAAGGATTACTTCTGTGGTCTTAGTTCTGGTGGTTCGGATCTCTTTTGCTGGGACACAAGGTTTTCCAATTCCAGTTTCAGTGGCAAGAGAATTTACCATAATGCTCTTTTACCATTGACTGATCTTACAGTTGAAAATGATCAAGTTTGTGCAGTGCAGGCGAGAACAGGGTACATCCAATGCTGGAAAAGAGAAGGAAGACACTCTCTCCTTTCCCCAACTTTGCCACCTAGGGGGGAAACCGCTTTTCTTGCCATCACGTCAGGTGTGGGTTTTTCCTGTGGAATTGTGAAGGATGAGAGGAATGTCTTGTGTTGGGGTGAAAGTGGTATAGGAGACTTTATTGAGAGAGAGTTTGGTAGTATGTCAATGCTGAGCTTAGTTGCTGGGAAATCGCATGTTTGTGGGATTGCCTTTTCTGGCTCATTAATCTGTAAAGGAATTAATGATTCAGGTCAACTTGATGTCCCGTTGGAAAGACCTTTCCACTTTTCTTATCTTGCTCTTAGTGGAACCTTCTCCTGTGCCTTGCAAAGGAGCAATGGTTCGGTCATCTGCTGGGGCAATGGAGGAAATACTTCAGCTATCATCGATCAGCAGATTCAGAGGCTCTCATTTCAGTCAATCATTTCTGGTATCGATTACATCTGTGGTCTGAGAACAGACGATTTAATCGTGAACTGCTGGGGTCCTGGCTGGACTGGTAAGCATAATACTTCACTTCCACTGCTGAATATGATTCCTGGTAAATGTGTCCGAGAATCTTGTGAACTTTGTGGTATCTTTCCGGGTTCAGAGTTGCTCTGTAGTGGTGATACAATCATTTGCATATCGTGTGTAATTGAGCTTCCACTTCAGTTAAGGCCTAGAATAAATCTAGAGGCAGGGATTGTTCCTCAGCCTTTAGCTTCGCCAATGGCAGCTTCACCATCATATCCAATTTCATCATTATCATCAAAGAAGGAATCAGATAGGCCTCTCTGGGCATATGAGGTATTTGGTTTTGTTGGTATAATTTCTGGAATAGTTGCTTTCGGTTACTTTATATATCTTAAAAGTTCAGGTTCCTCAAAAGACGGGAAGGTTCCGGAAGTTGCGAAGGAAAAAGAGCTTGATTCTGTTGGAAGTAGCAGCAATACTGGCGAGTTAGCTTTTGTAGCAAGTAATGCTTCCAGTGCACCTCAATCAAGATCATCATCGATCACACAGCTTAGTTCTATTACCTTGGGGCGTGCAAGGAGCTGGGATCATTCGTCAAAGCACGTGGAGAAGGCTGAGGTGTTCACCCTATTTGAGCTGGCAGCTGCTACAAACAATTTCTCCTTAGAGAACAGGATTGGCAGAGGGAGTTTTGGAACAGTGTATAAAGGAAAACTCTCTAATGCTGGTTGTGAAATGGCCATTAAAAGGGAAGAAATCTGCATGAGAAAGGAGAGAGGAAATGCTTTTGAGTCAGAACTGATGCTCTTATCCCGGGTTCACCACAAGAATTTGGTGGGTTTAGTCGGGTTTTGTGAAGAGCAGAATGAGAGGCTTTTAGTTTACGAGTATATGAGCAATGGAGCGCTTCATGATCATTTGCATTGCAAGAACACTCAAAAAAGTAACGGCTCCTTAAATTCCTGGAAGATGCGAATCAAAATTGCATTGGATGCTGCCCGAGGGATTGAGTACCTTCATAACTATGCGTACCCTCCCATTATTCATAGGGATATCAAGAGCTCTAATATCCTTCTTGATGCAAATTGGGTCGGCAGAGTCTCCGATTTTGGCTTGTCGCTGAAGGGTCCTGAGAATGTGGAAGGGAGCATGTCGATAAAACCAGTCGGGACTGTTGGGTATATTGATCCAGAGTATTATGTTTCAAAGGTTTTGACTACCAAGAGTGATGTGTATGGTTTTGGGGTGGTTTTGTTAGAATTGTTGACGGGAAAGAAGGCCGTATTCAAGGAGGGTGAAAGAAGTGGCCCCACCGGGGTGGTGGAGTACGCAGGTCCTTTCATAGTGGCAGGGGAAGTGTGGAAGGTGTTGGATAAACGGGTAGACATGCCAGTGATGAACGAGACTGAGGCTGTTGAGCTGCTGGCTTACACAGCAATGATGTGTGTTAACTTGGAAGGGAAAGAGAGGCCTCCAATGTCTGATGTAGTTTCCAACTTGGAAAGGGCCTTGACTCTTTGTAGAGGCAGCTCTGGTACCTTCTCTCCCATCTTCTATTCTTTCAGTTGAAATGCCTCTTAGCAGCGCTTACTGCTGTTATTTTTATCCACTTTTGGTTGATTTTGTTATAGTTTAACTTTTTGTTACTTGATTTGGTGCTTTCCCTGTCCATTACTGTACTAGTGTAAATGAAAAAGCGTTAGTGGAGCTTGATTCTTGAAGGGAACTTTTGCCCGAGTTTTTTGTTTGCATATCCCCAACTTTGCTCTCCTTGCCAATTCCCGAAAAACTTGTAACCATGCTCGATCATAAACATCTTTGTTGAAGGAAGAGTTGAATAATCTGATCGGTTTTTTAAAAATTGTTTTGGACATTAATTTTTCAAGTATATTTGTAAGAATCAAAGGGGAAAGATTAGCGATGCATGTCTGCCGGTCTGAATAAACTATGGAGTAGGAGTTGAACAAATAAACATCAATGTATGGGCTGGCACAAATTTTGGGTGAAGTCTGAGGGTGGAAGAGAAGATTTGTGAGGTTTTTATTTGTAGAAGTATATGATATGTCAAACAGTAAGTTCATTGATAATTAAACAAACTTTTGTTTATTCTCTGCTAAAAATATAAGTAATGATAGATAACGGTTCCTTTTATATAAATGATCCGCGCTGTCAGTGAAGCGTGAATCGCATAAGCAGTCTTGCAGATCTCAGACGCTTCCCCTTCCGGTTATACAATGGGACGGACCTGATTCCAGGTTTGAGTTTACATACTGGCAAACAAGTTTGGCCTCCAAATTCGTGACTCCTGTCGGGGTCAAACTCTTTCACTTCGATCACCAGCATTGCCAATTCAGGAACAGTTAAGGGGAATGTGAATTCCTGATTCCATGAAGGAACCCACTGATCCATGGCCGGTACTGTTTTTTCTCTTGCCTCGTCTGCTGGGACTCCCGCAATTTCAACCTGGGGAAGAAAAGGAGAACGTTTGATATTTGTCCTGTCATTCTAAGCAGGTAAACTGTGAATTGAAGGGATGCAAATGGATCATCTAGTTAGACTAACTGCTGCAAAGAAATCTGGTGCGGAAGTTTCGTCAAATTCTTTGCCGAAATCCAAATGCCAGCCAGTACCCAAATATACCTTTACCTGTACGTTAGCCAAAACATGAAGCAAGTGAAGATCGATCTCTACATATTGTAACAATTCTTATATGCTAATCCTATTTAACAAGGGTTTGTTTTATGACGATGCATGAACACACCTTTAAAATCTTCTTAACTGGGCGCCATTCTATAGGATTGAAAATCGGATTTGGTTCTAATAGGATATCTGGCTTTCTGACATAGCCAGTAGGTTTATTACCAGCTTGCTGTGCTCTAAACAGCCCTTGCATTACCCAGAGATGCTTGCCAGGATCCTGTTGCCGAGAATTATATATAAATAAAAACATCATATAGACAACAACTCGACAATAAGGTAGAGATCCGTGAATTTTCCACTCTTTACTTCCATTCCCAAAAAAGAATGGTCAACTATGCATGGACAATGAATGTATGTGGCGTTTGTACGCAAACTTTACCTGTATATTGGATGTGACCATCTGAGCCCCGTGTATCCAGCCAATAAGAGGGTCAAAATTTGAAGGAATAGCTGAATCGGGTTTGGATGTGTCCGTCTGAGCCCCTTGTGTCGAGCTATTAAGAGGGTTAGATTTTGATGTAATAACTGGATCAGAATTGGGATAAACTGCCAGTAACTCCTGCCGGGTCATGCTGAAGGAAATGATGACTCAAAATCAGACTTGCCTAAACTGACTTGTTCCTTACTCGAAATGAAATGGACTCTTAAACCCAAAATTATATATGATGATCTGCATGGAATTTCTATAAAAAACAGTTTCTAATAGACTGCATATGACTTATTATGAATGACTTATCACTTGAATATGACTTAAATAAAATGTTACTGAATTGAAATTCTGGTCCGAATGGCTTGTTTACCATTTCTACTTATGGTTCAGAAAATATTCTGTTGATTGAGCTTGTACTGATGATAGAAGTAAAAAACCACTGTTCACATTTATGATGTCAAGACATTTAAGTTAAAAAGCAGCAGCAGAAAAAACACTGAAAATAAATACTCAGTTCTTTTGTTAAAACGCAGCAGCAGAAAAAACACTGAAAAAGAACGGAGGGAGTAGGGAGTACTGCATTTTCTGATAACCTGGTATATTCAGTCCCTGTAGCATCTTCTAGTTGGGTTTTTGTCTTTGTGTGTATCTTTTCGTCTAGATTCTTATTGTAATCAACAATAAGATAGGGTTCATTGTCCTGCAATCAATTAATTTAGCCATTAGGTCTGTTAAGAACCTGACGAAAGTCATCAAAACTATATATGCTGTCGTTGAAGCTTGAAATTTTTTTTATTCCAAATTTACATTCTTATCTGCCGATGGGGAATATCGTTTTGTTACAATTATAAATTTCCTCTTGAGAGAATCAAGAGGTTTTTGTAAGGCTTCAGTGAGAGTCGACCGCTTGTCCTTGAAAATTGTTTCGATCAGCTGCAAGAAAAATACATTGTTCGTTGCTTACTTGATTTGTTATCTAAATTGCATAATATCAACATCAATGAATAGAAAACTGAGTTTGATGATAAAGATCTCAGGGAAAGCCCCCTGACATGATAAATCACCTTTTCTATCTTTAGCTCAAGTTTGTCAACTGATGGATCAAAGTGCATCACTAGAATCATCATGAGGGGGAATTCAGAAGTGACAAATGCTTTTTCACTGATAGCCTCCAAACATTTTTTGAGGGTCATTGTAGAATGTGATTGACCTTCCGCCCTGTCATATGTTTTTTGTGCTTAAAACCAGGTTCAATACAGCAGTAGTGTGGACAAATTTTAGCAAAAATAAGGGTGTGAACTTGTGCAGAAAACAACTGCTGCAGAAGAATGAAGAGTTATTTAGCACTTCATACGTTCCATTTCTGTATTACCTGCTTTTCTCAGTTATGATGACAAATACCATATGATTTAAATATACAAAACAAGGAAAAATACATGAGCTGTGATATTTACCTCGGGTGAGAAACAACGATATGCGACTTGTCTGAGCTCTGGCACAAATCCAATTCGATAACTCTGACACCTTCCTCCAAAGCCTTTTCGATGGCATTCATACTGTTATAATGATATATCTTCTCCTTTTCAGCTGTGTCATCGTAAGTAATGTTTAAAATATGCTTTGCAGTCCTCCAAGCAAGATGAGTTTTGTGTCGTTTCTGTTTCAAGCAGGTATGACGGCTTGTGTACACAAAATATTTTACAAGATCATTCCGATAATCAAGATCCTGCAATTCCAGTCTCAGATAAGAGTAGGGCTTTCAAGCTAGATAGTATGAATATATATATAACTAACTTGCTGACTAGCTAACCGAGTAATTAATATACCTCCACATTTAAGGGATGATTTTTATGGCTGAGAAGGTACTGAAAGAAGCCATTACTGCTGAGATAGTTTCTGCGAAAATTGGCGAAAACCTTGAGGTTTCTTGAGCCAATGATACGTTCTGCTAACTTATCGGCATCGTCTTCTTTCACTTTTTGATAGCTGACCAGAAACTCATGCAGCTTCGCTTTCGACATTTTATATTTATCTAAGAATTGTTCGAACAACCTATTGACATCTTCAGGAGGTGTAGTTATGGTCCATCGAGCCTTAAACCAGTGTCTAGAGAAGAATCTTATTTTTCCATACGCCTCCCCTATCATGATTGAATTGATTACCTTCAACAAGGAGAAGGACGGCTAGGAAGAGGATTACTGACGGCCTAAGGAACTTATGTTTGCATATAATTTAAGATCACAGGGCAATTCCTTTTTTTTAATTTTTTTATAGCCCTGTAAGTTTGAAGTACGTACACTTGAAGGGAGGATGTAGGAACGTGTTTCATGCATGCTGCATATAATTCCTTTTTCATTAATTAACGCAAGAATATATACATCATGTTGCTTATCTTAAAGCTTTTCTCAAATATGCTTTTGTTTTGGTTACTACTCCCAAACTTGCAATGCATTGCTTTGCTCAACAGAACTTGTAACTCAGTTTATTACACATGAGTAAAGGGGAGGGAATTGAAAAAGAGAAAAAGTTAGAATTGAGGAAGTGTAGGCATGTTGCCTCCTTGTAGTTGTCCCATATAAGAAGTGGGCATGAATTAAAGAATTAGAATATATTTCAAGGTAATGTTTAACTTTGTTATCGATGGTAGGTAATGTTCATCTTTACGCAAAATTATCTCTTCCTTTTAACTTGATGTTCCTATAGAGCTGATCATGGCCGAGGGCAAAGCTAGACTGGGCTGGTCGTAGACTAAACCTGTAAAATATGCAATTGCTCCAGGTCACATCCTGAGCAGCCCAACGTTGGCTTCCACAGGCCTGAGCATAATAACATTTTTTGTTATAGCTAAATTTCGTATTGAATGAATTTAGGACTCTGCAAGTGTTCAACTTTGATTGATGTGGGTTTGATTGAACATGAGCGGAAGTAAAGTTGAAATGAAACATGCATTGTATTCATCAACATCTATCTATAGCCATACTAATGATAACTTTGCATTAAATGTCATGTGAAATTGAAGCTTTGCCTTATTTGTTGTTGTTTATGAGAAAAGCAAAGCAAATAACATAAGGACAAAGAATATAGCATATGTGCTATGGCTAATTATCAAATGTTGCGGTTTTTTTTTTACGAAAACCGCAATTATTTATAACAAGAGCATCACAACATTTGTAGCTAATCATCAAATGCTGAAAACCGGAGCATTTGTTAATAACAAGTGCTGCAGTTTTCACTAAGCAATTTTACATCAATACGAAATAGGAGGAAGGTTCTCACTACTAAGGATGGAATCATGATCGCTGAATAAGATAACAACGATCATAGAGATTGCTGGGTTCACATAACACATCTCAGATAAAAAGAAAAAGGTGGCACACACTGTTAATCCCATCTCAATTATGAAGAATCAGGTACAAACTATATAATATATAGTAAGCTAGCTTCCTATAAACTGAAACCGCATTAAAAGTTTTACATACTTGTATTTCTCCCCCTTCTTGTTATACAATGGAATTGCTCGAATGCCACTCTGAAGCTCTGAGATAGGCAAGCAAGTTTGGCCACCAAAGTCATGCCTTCGACTCATGTTATAATCACGTACTTCAATCCTCAAGAGGGCTAGTTCAGGTACTGTTAATGGGAACTCAAACTCCTCGTTCCATAGCGGGACCCACTGATCTTCGATAGGCACTGTCTTCACCTTTTTCTTATCAGCTGGAACTCCCAATATTTGAAGCTACAACCAATAAGATAAAGAAATTTCTCAAATCAGTTCTAGGAAATGCAATGCCTCGTGCCTTGAGTGCTAATGATTTTGAATGAATCTTTTGTATCAGCTGACCTTAGTAAAGAAATCTGGCGGCGAATATTGGTTAAAATGTGTGTGATGGAATTCCAAATGCCATCCGTCCCCCATGTATATCTTTACCTATTCAACATATCTATAAAGATGAAGATCCTGGATCATACATGCTTATTGTGAAAGACAGAAAAAGCTCGGTGTTCATCCTGTGGATATTTGAGACTACTAGATGAAAACGCTTACCTTCAAAGTAAGCTTGACTTGCCTTTGTATGCTGGGATCGAAAACCTCGTTATTTGGACAAGAGTTTAAAAGGATATCTGGCTTTTTCACATAGCCACAACCACCATTTGCTCTAAACATTCCGTGCATCATCCACATATACTTTCCATATCCCTACAAGTAAAAAGGTAGAAAAGAATGTCAGACAGAATTTTCTGATCCTTTTGCACAATGACTACAAGCAAGGGCAGATGTTAACCTGCATATTGAATGCAACCATTTGAGCTCCATGTGTCCATCCTATGAAAGGATCGTAATTAGAAGATAATATTCGCGTACCCTTTGGGTATACTCTTAGCAGGTTCTTCTGTGTAAATCTGGAGGAAAAAAATAGTTACAATTTTCTTTCTGCTGATCAGAATGAAATTTATTTTTAAGAATAGCATAACCTGTTTAGGATCATTCATAGAGCTATCATTTCAGAATATAAAGCATAAGACCAAGAATTAATGCTTCCTGTCGGTCTCAAATAGTGGTATGTGATCATTATTTGCAGCCATACGTTCTGTTCTTTACCTTCTATGGACTATGGTTATAGCATCAAAGACGAGAACAGGAAAATACAAATTATCGGGCTTGATCAAACTAACCGGATGATATCAGTAGCACGAGTCCTTACAGCATTTTCCAGCCTCTGCTCTTTCAAGCTTAAACGAGCAACTGTCTTGGAATCACCTTTGAGTAAGATTTCCAGATCACCTTTCCGCTTCACAGCATGAATGGAAATCAAATTCTTATATTCAGGAATGACTGTTTCCTCCTCCTCCTCCTCGTCTTCTTCCATCCTATTTTGCTGCCACAGTGGTTATCTCAAGCATTATGGGAGGAAAAAGCAGCAAGTACTGTGAGGGCACTCTAAAAATGATGCTAACCTGAATTTCTGCATCATCTTTGATCCTACTTCTGGATCTACCTTTACCTTCTAATGTAAGTACTGAAATTTCAGTAAAATCCTTAACCTTTTGCTCAATAGATTCTTCTTCCTTGAGACTGTTGCCAGATTCTTTTGGTGGTTTGGTCGATATCAGAATCTTTCTTTTCAAAGATTCTGGTGAAGGGAACTCTAGAAAATCCGTTCCAGGAAACAGTATATTTCCAAATGTTACATTCACCATCTGTATTATTGAAATAAGAGGTCAGTATATGAATACAACTGGTATTACAATTTTTCAAAACGGTTACTCTATGTAGGCTGACTTTCCTGGGCAACTTTAGCCTGAAGAAAAGAGTCTAAGTGGTCTTCCAATGTAATAATGACAGGGTATTCCGAAGCATAGAAAGCATTTTCCTTGATTGCCTCCAAACATTTGATTAGTTTTACAGGGGGAGTCATTGTCCTGTCAGTGTCAACAAAGTTTAAGTTCGTCAGAAAGTAGTAGCACAAGCTCATATATAAGCATCCAAGTCCATCAAGTCATTTAAAAAAAGAAAAATTCTTGCATGAGATGGGTGTATAGTAAAATCAGGGTGACCTTTGTTGAGATTTGGGATATGAACTACCCTAAGGCTTAAGCATGACTCATTCTGGACAAAGGACATACCCTCCATGGTAAACTTCCACATCGTTCTTTTTCGAGTTGGGCCACAAGTCCAGCTCGATGCCCCTGACACCGCTTCTTAAGGCTTTAATGATCGGCTCAATGCTGCTTGCGCTGCTGAGCTGATTTCCTGTCAAGTAAGAATTGTGGCCTGTGTACAGGAAATAGTGAGCCAAAGGAGCTTTCATGTCATGGTGCACCTGAGACGAGCCAAAATTATAGAAGATGCTCAGAAATTCAGAAGAAATCACATTACTATGTCAGAGTTCTGGAACTCATGATGAATTATTTGACAAAACTTTAGAAACAGAATCTTATCCTATGACGGCCAAGAGAGAAACTTCTTCGCTGAGTAGATTCCATCGAATCCATCATTCAAAGGTCAAATCTTCTAAAAAAACGGGTAAATCTTCCACTTTCTGTATTTGTAAAATCTGGCGAAGCTGGAAGTGTTACTTACCCCAAGAGGTGCAAAAGGAGGATTCAGGTCTCCAAAGAGATATCTGAAGAAGGTGTCAAGGTGAAGTCCTCTCCTGTGGAAAACATGGTGATGTTTGAGACTGCTGAAAATAGCTTGAGCATGTTCAAGTGTAGCCTTATCTTCCACTTGAAAATCTACCAAAAATTTATGGAACCTTTCGACAGTCATCACCCCGTTGTCAGAGTACTCATTGAACAACTTGACAATATCCTCCGGTGGCTCAGCCATTCTGAGCTTGAACATACGCCGGTAACAAAAACAGAACTCATATGCCTGTTTAGACATTAGTCTGATGGAAACAGATTTTTGCAAGAGAAACTTTGTTTTTTCTTGATTCTTTGATCTAAAATGTTGCCTTCCATGTATAAAAGGAGTGAAAGAGATTAGCTACTTTTCATTAGAAAAAGGACGAAAGAGATTTGGAGTTGATATTCTGATAGAACTTTAGTTCTTTATTCATACAACTGCAATAATTTTTCAAATGGAATTTGGCTTTAGACAAAGTGCGAATAAATTCTCTTGTTTCCATTTCTTTCTGGCATTGTTTATCATTTGCAGCCCTCACGTTTCCCTTTAAGTACAATACAAACGCAAAGGATTGTTTATGTATGAGTATTAATTACTAACATTTTAGGGGACTTCTTTTTCATTCTCTTTTAGTAGTTTAATCAATCTGTCCTTAATTCTAACTGAAACAACCAAGCCAAGTATATTTGTATTTGATGAGCATATATTGTTTGCTGTCTAAATTTCCGAATCCGGCCTCAAAGTTAATCTTGAATTAGTATATGTTTGCAATCACATCGAACTGGTAATTATAGAAATTAGTGGAGAAGCAATTAAGATACAAGTATTCATCATGGGAAGTACTATTACCTAATTATTAGTGTATCACACATTCGCAGTGGCTACAGATCATACAACATTTATAGCAGAAACTTGTCGAAATGAAGAAAAGGTTACAATCAAGTTAATTTGCTGGTAGAATTTGAAATTGCATAAGAAGTTTGACATGTTCATACTTCTCTCCTTTTCTCCCAAACAACGGTACAGCTCGAATGCCACTGTTTAGCTCCGAGACTGGCAAGCAAGACTGGCCTCCAAAGCCATGCCTTCTGTCTAAATCATATTCGCAAACTTCAATTCTTAGAAGGGCAAGTTCAGGCGCTGTCAAGGGAAACACAAACTCCTCGTCCCACATTGGCACCCACTGATCCTCGATAGACACTGATCGCTTCTTACTTGCATCGGCTGGGACTCCCCAAATTTCAACCTACACAAAAAAAAAACACAAATCTGTTAGTGTATAAAGGTAATAGATGTGATAGATGTCTGAGCAGGGGAACTTACTGCAGACTGCAGTCTAGTGTAAATGAATATGGAGGTCTGTCGAGTCTCAAAAACAAAAATATAAAGAAAAAGAGATGTCAGCTGACCTTAGTGAAGAAATCTGGTGGAGAGAAAGGGTCAAAATGTGTTCGGCGAAATTGCAAATGCCATCCATCCCCCATATATAGTTTAACCTGAAGATCACAACTCTTCACTCAAATAAGAACTGGTTTTTTCTTACTATGTAACTTATTGTCTCTTATCTGATATGTTAATTGTATATCAAACTTGTGTAAACAGATTTTCTCGAAACTTATATATGTAAGGTGAAAAGAATAAAGCCAAAGTTTTGGATTTTTTTCTAAGTATTTTTCTAAAAAAATTTGCAAAAATAATCTACTTGCGAAACTATTTTAAAAAATAAGCCGATTTTGGTCTGAACTAAAATCATTTCCAGAGTCAAAAATTTAGCTAAGGCAAAATCGTTGGCTCAAGCAACAATTTGTAGTAAGCTGAATTATGGGAGAAAGTTGGGCCAAGAAAAATCACTGCCTCGGACAACGATTTTAGCTCAAAGTAATCTTTTAAATTAAATTAAATTTTTTTTTTAATTGTTGCCCCAGGAAACGATTTTCTTTGAGCTAAAATCAACGATTTTAATCAGGTGAAAATCGTTTCCCATTTCCTTTGCCCCACTTTCTGCCAGCCATAATTCCTTTTAGTCTGGATCAAAATCGGCTTATTTTTTAAAATTGTTTCGCAAGTGGCTTATTTTTGCAAATTTAAAAAATTTTAGGAAAAAAAAAATTCAATATATTGGACCGTAGATTTCCAAGACAATGCTAAGATGAAAGACCTTCAAAGTTTTCTCGACTGGTCTTGGTTTACTGGGATCAAACCCGTCATTACTTAATAAGAAATCTGGCTTTTTTACGAATCCACAGCCACCATTGGCTCTAAACATCCCTTGCATGGCCCAGAGGTTTTTTCCATAACCCTGCAAAATCCAGAGGATATAAATCAGCACCAGACTGAGTCATTATTTCTTCGACTGGAAAAACCATAGTTATAATGTCAACTTCCAAGTCAAACCTGCATATTGAATGCTACCATTTGAGCCCCGTGTCTCCATCCAATTAGAGGGTTGTAATTTGAAGATAAAATGCGTGTTCCCTTTGGATATACCCTGAGCAAGTTCTTCTGAGTAAACCTGGAGGAATTTAGGTTTGAGGAGGAATCATGTATCTAGCAATTAGAGCCATTAACACCCCATAACAGTGGCTGGACATTTAATTTAAAACTGACAAGTATTATATCATCCTGTATAGTACGAGTGAACGACCCTTTTTGTTCGGGATCATAGCATGTTTGACCTATTGAAAGTGGTATAAATATAACAAATGTATTGAAAGCTGCATGAAGCACTTATAGTGGAGTCCTGCCAATCACTAATTTTGAAAACTGACAACAAATACACGGTAATCGCTTTTCTGGTTTCCAAAAACATGATTTAGTTTTCAAAGAATCTCACTACTGGCAAAGGCAATCCCTTTTTACTAACCTGACGATATCAGTTGCATGATCTTTTACAGCTTTTGTCAGCTTTTCCTCGCTCATGCTCAACCGAGCAACTGACCCTGTATAGCCTTGCAACAAGTTTTCAAGTCCATGTTTCGATTTGAGAGCATGAATTGCAATCATGTGCTTGTACTGGGGAACTGCAGCCTCCTCGTTTGCCTCCCCGTCCTGTTAGTGTTTTATTGCAGCTATCAAAATTGTATATGAAGGGAAACGAAACATGAAATTGAACACGAGGGAGTTCAAATTTTTACTATTGGTAGATCGACATCATTGTCATTTCTGGATCCAGCGGCATTGCCGGGACTAGCTCCTGATCTATCAGTGAAATCCTTGACCTTTTTATCATGACTGTCTTGTTTCTTTAAACCATCACGTGATTCTTTTGGTGGCTTAGTTGATATCAAAATCTTTCTCTTCAATTCTTCAGGCGAAGGGAACTCAGCGAAGTGGGCTCCAACATACAGCATATCTCCAAAAATTTCACCGACCATCTGAATTTAAGGACGAGATAATCTCAGTAATATAAATATTTAGTTGCATATATAATACCAATGACATAAAAATTAGAGTAGAGCTATTTCAGCAACTCTCCTTTGCTACTTTAGCTTGAAGCAAAGGGGTTAAGTGATCTTCAAAAGTAATGATGACAGGGTAGTCAGAGATGACGAAAGCATTTTTCTGGATTGCTTCCAAACATTTGTCAAGTTCCACTGAAGAAGTCATTGTCCTGTTCAAAAATATCCATCACTTTGACACGCAGATCAAGCACAAGCTGAAGGTCTTATGATCCCACATGACCTTACGCTTTGTACACAAAATGTTATGGTACGAATCATAAAAGCTTACCCTCCATGAAAAACTTCAATAGAATTTTTGGCTTTCCTGCTGGGCCACAAATCTAGCTCGATGACCCTGACACCGCTTTGTAATGCCTTAACAATCGGATCAATTCCGCTCGCGCTGTTGAGTTGATTACCAGTCAAGTAGGAATTGTGGCCTGTGTACAGGAAGTAATGAGCCAAAGGAGCTTTCATGTCATGGTGCACCTGGAGTAGCCGAATAAATTAGAAGCTTGAAATTAATCACTTTGTTCATTCATAATTAAGCATAATCCAAAAAAATGCAACAACTAAGTATATACTGCATCAATGATAATACTATTTGATGCAATGTAGGCACACCAGAAAAGGAGTGTGTAAGTGTTTTGAAAGATCGAAATATTACCCCACGGGAAGCAAGAGGAGGATTTTTGTCCCCGAAAAGGTATTGGAAGAAAGCGTCAAGGGTAAGACCTCTTCTGTGGAAGACATGAAGATGCTTAATACTGTTATATATGTCTTGAGCACTTTCAATGGTGAGATTTTCTCCTTGATTATCAGTCAAAAAATGATGCAGATTTTCCACTGTCATCACTCCATCAACAGAGTAATCATAGAACAGATTTACAATATCCCGTGGAGGCTCTGCCATTTTCAGCTTGAACATACGCCGGAAACAGAAGCAGCACCTATACATAGGGCTAGGTTTTATTCTCTGCCCACCTCCTGGAAGAAATCTTTTTATTTCTCCCATATATATATATTTTTTTTAACATAGAGGCAATTCTGTGTTATATGTGTTTCAGATATAGAATGTAAAAAATAAGGATCACTTGTTGGTTAATTAAATAATGTGCTTTGGAGTTGCGTCTAACCAAAGTGAGAATATATTTATACTCAAGGCATCCCCACATATAAATATAATTTATCTTTTTATATTTTTTTGGTTCACACAGTACTAACAAAGTAACGATACTGTATAAATATACAAGTATTGCAACAGCATAAATCGTATTTCTTAAAACTGCGGGTTAAATGAGAGCCACGGTTGGAGAAAGTATTGCACACTTTGGTCACGATTGGTGATTGACTTACAGATACTGAGTTTGTTTTTTTTTTCAAAAAATTAGAAAAGTAACCTCCTCCTCAAATTAATTTGAAAAACTCAACTTCGAGTATAAATTGTTGCCATCGACATTTTGACTTTGATCCATCCAAATTCATTTGAACATTGATCCTCTTAATGAGGTAACTATGATAATACATATGCTAAAGCGTGTTAAAGTTTTTCGATTTTTCAAATACTTAAGAGAATTTAAATGTCTTGTTTACTAGTTATCGCAACGTGATAACTCTTTACTTATATATCCATTGACTCTATCACCGTAATTAATAATACAATATAAAAGCAAAGTAAGTAGAAAAACTAGTCATCTCTCAAAAAAAAAAGTAGAAAAACTAGTCAATTTATTGAAGTTTCCTTCTATATGTAAGCAGCAACTTAGATATTTTAATTGTCTAAATCTCAAACCTTTAGTATTTTAGTGCACCAAAAAAGTGAGTTTGTCTTGGCCTAATATAAATCACCCCAGATGCTCAGTAAAAAGGCATCATGAGACTTCATAGCCTCATTATAGGTCATAGGATCATCTTCCACATTAAAAATGTATGTAAATTTTGTTGAAATGCTATCCCTTGAACCTTCAACCAAGTACACATGAAAATCAGAGCCAAAAGATTTTTCTTTCTTTGTCATTTTACTCCTCCTAGGTTGAGATGATGAAGTAGATGCTTTCTCTAAAGGAGTTTGGTGACCCAAAACTTTGTCAATACTTGGAGTGATATCCTTTTGTCTAGAAATTGATGAATATCTATTTTCATCAAATAATGCATCCCTTGACTCAATGGTGGTGTGAACCAACCAAAAGTCATTTTGATCTATTACATAGAACCTATAGGATTTGCTATGTTCCGCATATCCTATAAAAATGCATTCCACTCCTCGTTCACCTAATTTTTTACGTTTAGGCTCAGGCACTCTTACTATTGCCCTACAACCCCAAACTTTGAGATGACTCAAGTTTGGTTTTCTTTTGTACCATAGCTCATATGGGGTTACCTCATTCCCTTTCATAGGAACTCAGTTTAAAATGTAACAAGCCGTTAAAACGGCTTTTCCTCAAAATCCATCACTCAAACCTGAATAGGATAACATAGAATTAACCATTTCTTGCAAACCTATTCTTCCTTTCCGCTACACCATTTTATTGTGGTGTATATGCCGCATTTGTTTCATGTACTAATCCTATAGATTGGAAATAACTTGGATTATAGTACTCTCCTCCTTTATCAGTTCTTAGTCTTTTAATTTTACTGTTAGTTTGCAATTCTACCTCATTTTTGTAGATTTTAAATTTATCAAGAGCTTCATCCTTAGAATGCAATAAGTAAACATAGCAAAATCTTGAAAAATCATCAATAAAAGTTGCTAAATACTTCTTATTGCCTAAGAAAGGTGTGTTATGAAAATCATATAAATCACTATGCACTAAATCAAGCAATGAAGTATTCTTTTCAACAACTTTAGGAAATAATCTCCTTGTAATTTTTGTTAAAATGCATGTCGTGCACTTCTGTACCCTTGGATCAAAAGCTTGAATCAAAGCATGCTTTAACATAAAATGCAATTTTTTATAATTAACATGTCAAAGTCTCAAGTGCCATAGAGAAGAGCAATCATTAAAAACATACATATTATCCTTTTAAGTATTACTAATACTAAGTTTAAATATTCCATCACACAAGTAACCAAGTCCTACAAATAAACCACCTTTAGACAATATAAATTTATCCGCCTCAAACACCATTTTAAAACCTAATCAATTCAAGATAGAACTAGATACAAGATTTCTCCTAAGTTCGGGAGCATACAACACATCTCTTAAAATAAGAGATTTTCCTGAACTAAATACTAGTTCAACTTGTCCCTTGCCTAGCACCTTAGCAGTAGAGTCATTGCCCATATTGAGTATTTCTCCATCATCAACCTCCATAAAGGTCTTAAACAATGATCGATCTTTGCAAACATGCCTCAATGCTCTTGAATTGATGTACCATGAATAATTATCCTGTATACAATTAATTTCAGAAATTATGTACACATAATTCGTAAATGAATTAAGTGAAATTTGTGCACAAAAACTACCTTGTTTCTCATGGGATTGACTTGCCTCACCTTTCCCACCTTGAGCTTTTATCTTGCTCAATTTCTTCTTCCATATGGTACAATCCTTCTTAAAATATTCGGGTTTTCTATAAACCCAACAAGCTCGTGATTTCTGACCATCACTTTTCATTTTGGGTTTTTTACCCTTATTTGTGTTTGAATCTTTTCCTCTCTTCTTATCATTAGTCTTACCTTCACCTACCATATTAATGGTAGTAGAACTAGGATTTACATCCTTCTGACTATCCTGAATTCGGATTCCCTCTTCAATCCGAATATGAGAACCTAATTCCTCAAGACTAATGTTTTCTTTTCTATGTTTTAGGTTGTTCCTAAAATCTTTCCAAGGGTTTGGTAGTTTATCAATTATCAAAGAAAGCATAAAAGTCTCATCCAAGTTAATATTGAGCTGTTTAAAGTTGTCTAAAATTTTCTGAATTTCATGGAATTGTTCCATAACTGGTCTACTATCAACCATCTTAAAGTTATTAAACTTGCTAACAAGAAATTTCTTGCTTAAAGCATCCCCTGTCATATATTTAGTCTCTAAATCATCCCAAAGTACTTTTGCAGACTCATAAAGTTGGAAAATATCAAATAAGTCATTAGAAATACCATTGAAAATATGACCACGGCAAATGTAATCATCGTTTTCCCATTTGTTCCTCTTACGGATAGTATCCAAAGTTTCATCTTCCTCCTCCAATGGCTTTGGAGTTGAAAGAAAATAAGCCACAACGAGCAATGTCAATAGATAATATATCTTATTTTGCCATCTCTTAAAATCCACTTCGAATTTCTCTAATTTTTGGAAATTTGACACTATTTCCTTAACATTAACCATATTTGTTGACGATAGTTTTTTGAGTAAAAGCGAACGAAGAGTGAAAATATTTTCCTAAGATTGGGATTGCAAGATTCTTTTTTCTTCTTGCCTGTAAAAGCCGAGACCTTTTTTTTATGAAGAAGAAAACTACCCGAACTTCTATACTCCAAGCGTTCAACATTGTGAAGAGAAAACCATGCATATAAGAATATAACCTACACTACGAGATCAGCGTCCACTTTCTACTTTTTTTTTAAATGAAATTAGAAAAGCAAAAATCGTTGCATAATAACCACCCACTACAAGATACACTGCAAGAAACCGCCATCATACTTTGATCATCATCATTGATGACTGCCCACTTTTCTACAAATCTTAATGCATGCAATACACACATGATAACCGCCCATCATGATTTGATCATCATATTTTTATCATCATCATTTGATCACAGATTACAAAATGCCTCCATTTCTTGACGCAATATCAAAGAATGAAACAATGATAACCACACCCATACACTGCATACAGAAATTTATGGCAAGAAAAACGTAGACACCATAATGCACTGGCCCCGATCTAGTGGAACATTTTTATTCCATGATTACCATCCACTTCATACCGCATACTTACAGTTCTTGGTATACAAATCTCCTGCACAACATATGCAGTATGATAAGTGTGTATAAGCATGATAACCACCACTAATCATGATCTCCCGAACAATGATCTTTGCAAAGAATTATACTTTTAGACTGTTGGGAAATTTACAATAAATAGGGTCACAAAGATAATCGGAAAATAAATTTTTTTCGTGTCGTGAACGAGATCACTTTCCCAAAAGTATAATGTCAACCCTTTAGACCACAATTCAGGTTACACGAAATTTATTTAGGAGATAAAACGAAGAACAATTGTAATTTCGTGTAGTAAATTACGATACTATGAAAACAAGTTAAGGTATTTGAGATTATGATAAATAAAATTATCAATGCATAAAGGAAAGAAGAAAATGTTTTCTCTTTTCCATACTTCATCATATGAGTAATATCACATATTTATAGTTGTATAAATACTAATAAAAAAGCACCTCTTTAAAAGACACCTTTTAATAAATACGTTAAGTATTTATAACAATGTCCAAGGACATTTACTAAACCAAACATTTAGATATATATAATATATTCTCGGTTTATTACATACAATTTTTTTATTCTTATGTTTGTTTAAGTCATGACACCATAACCAAATGACTTAAACTATACCTAACACGAATATAATCAACCAAATATTCTAAATCTCCAACATAGAGCAATTGTACAAAGCAAATTTAAGCGATTATAAATTGCATCAAAAGCTTAACCGAAGCATATTTCTCTCCTTTGTGATCATAGAGGGGGACTGCATGAATTCCTGGCCGCAGTTCACAAACAGGCAAGCAAGTCTGTCCAGCAAAATCGTCCTTATCAGTCTTGTCGTATTCATGTACTTCAACCCTCAGCAAAGCTAGCTCAGGAACTGTTAACGGGAAGTTGAACTCTTCGTTCCATGATGGTCTCCAGTGATCCTCAATCACCTTAGTTTTCTTCACCAATTCATCTGCTGGTGCTCCCGCTATGCCCACCTGCCAATAATTAACCCGAGAGTATTTCTTGAATTTTCATAGTATGTTAACAACTATAGAAATACAGTGCTTAAAAGTTATGGCTTGGCTTACTATCAAAAAAGTTATGGTTTGTTATAAAAAAAAAAAAAAAAAAAAAAAAAAAAAGAAGTTATGGTTTAGTTTACCTTAGCATAGAAATCTGGTGGAGAAAATGTATCAAAATGAGTTTGTCCGAAATCTTCGCGCCATCCATCTCCGATGTATATTTTGACCTAAATAAAATGATCCAAATCTTGTGATATTTGATTCCTTTGTTGAAAGAAGTTATTCTTAGAGAAGAATGAGTCACCTTTAAAGTGATTTTACGTGATAAATCTGTTTTAGGATAAAAACTTTGATCATCAGGACCCAAACTGGTGAGAAATTCAGGCTTTTTCACATAACCACAACTTCCATTGCCTCTAAACATCCCATGCATCAACCAAAGTGGTTTCCCATGACCCTGCCAACATAATAGATTGATTAGGTCAATTCTTAAGTGCAACAACTAACAAGCTAACCAACTATCCCAGTTTTAAAACTTGATGTGCCAAATAACTGTCAGTGAGCATAGACTGGCTGATCCCATATTGCGTTATCCGTTCAAGTTAGATCTCGTACACATGATCACATGAATACTTGCTAAGAAAGTCAGTAAAAATTGACAATGAAAATATTGTTTAGGTCACCCAACCTGCATGTTGAACGCCACCATTTGGGCTCCATGCATCCAACCAAGAAAAGGCTCGTAGTTGGAAGAATTGAATCGCGTAACCTTGGGAAATATCCTCAAGATATTTTTCTGGGTATACCTACAAAGTGACAATCGTCAATCCATCATACACTTTCATACATATTTTACATTACCATATTAGTGTAAAAAACACGAGATTAGTGATGCCCAGAGCTCAAATGACCCCGTTTGACATAAGCCTAACTCCTAGGGTCCCAAGCTGGCTTGAGGCATGGGCCAAGTCGATCTCCAGAATTCGGCCATTTTAAGTCCATTTTATAAATAAATCTTGTAATAGAAAAAATAACACTAGGCCTATTGGGTCAACTTTGGCCAACTAGCTGTGACCCACGAAGGGGATTTTTGGTATGGATAAAACTCATACCTTGTGTTTGGTTGTCAAAATTACAAGTGTCAAACCCATATTTCAAACCCAAAAAGTATGAGATTCACAAACTTTGGGGAGGGGTGCATTTAATTAGCTCAGACCTTATCTCCTGATATCAAACTAAAAGGACCATTTTCATTTTGAAAATAAATCAAATACATGTATTAAGTAATAAGTATCAAGTTCCAGAACTTTTTTTTAACCTTAATATAACCTCCACAACAAACTATTTCGAAAAATAACTCTGGGTCTAGGTTCGATGTAAAGTCTATGTCCTTTCCTTATTAATATATTGTTAAACTTGAAATTCAATATAAAAAAATTTTAAAATAAATTTTTATATATTGGACAACGACTTTTAAGTACAAAGTCACTATCATGGACAACGATTTTATACCGAATCTAACCCATGGTTATATTTCGAAATACTTCGGTGCGGGTTATATTTCGGATTATTTTAAAAAAAAGGTCTTCCAAGTTCCAACCCTATGCCATCCTTGTTTCATTCGTGATTCCAAACTCATACCACAATGCGAACAAACACCCCCTAACAACGAATGCTCTAAGGATCACGTAGGAGAGGAGATAATATGATACCTGATAATATCAGTTCCATTAGAAGCAGTTGCCTTTGCAAGAAGTTGCTCACTCCAACTAAGACGGCTCACCTTGTTCGGATCAACCTTAAGAGACTCCTTCAATTCACCTCTTTTGATGCCCGGAATCGTTATCAGTTTCTTATATTCCGCGGGCCTTGCGTGCAACGAAGGATCATCTTCGTCACACAATTCCTGATCAACATTTCGATGTTCAAGTTTGTCATCGTTGGTCTATAAGGAAAACAACTTAAATGTCAGCAACTACAACAAAGAAATAATTCTTTAAAATATATAATTAACTGCTTAACATAACCTTATTCTCTACTGATATTTGTTCTTCTCCAGAAGATTGCACCTTTTGAGATCCGCTTCCCTCATTATTATTAGGGGCACTATCAACTGTAAGATACTCTTTGGGAGGTTTTGTTGAGATGATGACCTTATACTTCAATTCTTCGGGTGAAGGGAAATCCTTCCAAATCTCCGTTTCCGGGTAGAAGAGCATATTCCCGAAGATTCGACTGATCATCTTCAGAACATTAAATAATATATAAGCTATAGAAATACTTCAACCTCAAATACTTTCCTGCATTGATGCATATGTAAATGTACATACTTGAGCTACTTTGGCTTGTAGAGTAGGATTGAGGTGGTCTTCAAGAGTTAGAATAACTGGATACGGAGATGCACAAAACGCATATTCCTTAATGGATTTGAGGCATTTGACGAGGGCTACTGGAGTTGTGAGAGTCCTAAAGCAAGGAAATAGTGAAGTTCCATTTGTCTACAGAAAAAATTCACTCCATAAAGGAAAGAACAAGGGGAAAAAAAAAAAAAGAAATTTTTAATGCTTACTTTCCATGCAAAACATGAACATCTTCTTTGTTGGGAGTTGGCCAAAGATCAAGCTCTATAACTCTTACACCTTTCTGCAATGCTTTGATTATCGGAACATCGCTGCAATCGCTGCTGAGTTGATTGCCAGTCAGGTATGAATTGTGACCAGTGTATATATAATAATGAGATAACGGAGCCGTCATATCTTGATGAACCTACAATCACCCATAGACAAAACGTACAAAGCTTAACTATAAACTTTCATAGAAAGAAAATCATACATTAAAAGTTATGATGTTAAATGATTTTTATTATAAAAAAAATCATGGATTAAAGACAGATTAAAAGTAATGAATTAAATGATGTGTTAACCTTAGGGTTAATAGGGGGGTTCAGATCAACTGAGAAGAGGTAAGAGAAAAATTCATCCAGACTGAGAGTTTTTCTTGCTGTAGTACTAAACATGGGTAAGTGAGGATGCTTTCTTCTTGACTTGATCTCCTCCAGAATCTTCTCCGCCTCGGCCAACGTCGCATTAGGCTCACCTTGCACTTCCACTAGGAACCTTTGGAGGTGTTCCACCGTCATGTGGGTCCCACATTCGGCGTACTTATCGAAGAATTGTTTGACATCAGCAGGAGGCTGCAGCTCCGCATTCACAAATTTTCTAGTAAAGCAACCACATACCATGTAACTCTCCATAAGCTCTTAAGCATAGACAGCCCTGTATTTCTCTGCTTTGACTGCAGGGGAGAAAGAGGCAGGGGAGGTAGAGCATATTTAAGCTGTCCCTATAGCTCTTGCAAGTTGCCGGACAGCCAACAAACTCTTTTCATATAAAAGTTATTTTTTAGACAAGAATGATAAACTTTACTATTTTCAAAAGTTACTCCTGCTTTTTATATACATACCATGGAAGCAGCTGAAATCGTCTAAGATAAAAGTGGGTTATAAGAGTAAAGTGGATTAAACTTTGCACAATAGAGAATAAACAAATGTCAAATGATATAAAATGAAAAATGTAGGGTACATAACACACATATAACCAAAGTGACTGGTAAAGATAATCATATTGATTATGTATCTTTAATAGACAATAATATAAACTTGGGTGACTAATCAAATTAAAAATCTAGAATTTAAGGGAGTGCTCCAGGTGTTAGGTTCTCTTTCATTATTTTATTTCTGTTAATTTCAACTTTCACATGACATAGCCAATTAAGCCATTAAGCCAAAAACATCACCCTCCAATAAAAAAAATTATCCTTTTGAATGTTATTTATTGGTTTTCTTGCTTGCTATCCTATCCACATCTTATTAGCTTCTCAATAAACGTGTCAAATGGAACAACTTGGACATTAAATATAAGACAATCTTTAAGATATGAAAACAGTAAGTTTCAAAAGTATATATATTTACAGGAATTTAAGCGACTACTGTGCAACTTTTTCATGAATTCTAACTTCACTTGTCATATTTCCTACAGTATTTCACAAGTAGAGACTGGGTGAGAGCTGTCCATTTGTCCCTATAAGAGAGGCTAAAAGAAGGATACATTTTTATCAGTTTGGCTTCCTAGTCATTTATAGTCAAGTAGGTGTGTTCTTGATTAGACCAGCCCCTTATATTAAACAAATACATGCACTGATGATAGGACGACTTGTAGGTCCCTAAAAGATTGCTCTAGTTTGACTTTTACTGTCTCCAATACACGACTTTAATCTTTTTTATCTCCAAATTCGTAAGACAAAAAATTATGAAAACTTGATATTCTTAAAATTTACATTGAGATGCATCCAACAAGATCCCACTTGAATACATTATTTTTTATAACATGATAAGAACTCGTGGTCAAATTTTTTAAAATTTTGACTCCAAATAATGAATTGGGGCGATCTTTTAGTGACGGAGGAGTATTATTTATTAATTGAAAATGAAAACGACAAAATCCTTGACTTTTAGGACATAGACAACGCCATCATTAAGACATGGTCCTTTTTGCAAGATTTTAAAGTTGTGCATGTTATTAAATAAAGGTATTTACAAATGGCACTATATTACTAGTGACCGACTATTTTCCAATCATTCATGGACTTGTCCGGAATTCCTTCTTCTCTATCGAATTAAATTAGAGAGGACAACAATGAATGTAACTACAAAATAAGTTGCAATAACTTCGTGACGAAATGGCTAATTGGCTGTGGTGATCTTCCATACAATATTGACTACGAAGTCCAACGGGAAAATGCTGATTAGGGTCCTTACATTATCAATTGGGATATCACTTGACCATGTCTAACTGTAGACACGTAATTGTTTGCGGGTAGATGGGCATAGTTGATAAAACACGTTCACCGTTGAATCATGTTTCAATCTAATCTAATTTAATCTTCTTCATTCCTTAGCACACAACATCATCATTATTGTTAGCACAAGATAACATGCATCATGATGAACGCCAACAAATCACCAAGGATACCTTTTTTCTTATTTACACATATGAGATACGACCCTTTCAAATAATGTCACTATGCGAAGATAGTAAATAAGTTTCAATTACGTCGTGACTTTTTCTACGTAATAATTCTAAACAAATGTTTTTAAGCTAAGATGGTGACCAAGTTTAAATTAATCCATGGCCTCTTTATTTTAATTTGGTAGTAATCCATGGCCTCTCCATTTTAATGTTTTTATTTTTAAGCTTTTTTTAAAAAAAATAATTGCAAAAATAGGCTCTAGATCAAAATAATTTAAAAAATAAGCTTAAATGGGTAGTTTGCTAGAAACTATCACGTAAAAATACTATTTTGTTAAAAAACTATCACATAAAAAAAATTGTGAAAACTAACATATAAACAAATCTAATTGTATGATACCACCACACGGTGATTTTCTGACATTTGAACCGGTTTTGCGTCGTTGACTTTTACGTGGATAACACGTGTCCGACTTTACTTTTTATTTATTTTTTCTTTACCTATTCCACGTGGATGATATATGTTCAGCAATACGTCATAATTTGCAAGAAAACTATTGTGAAAAACTACACATAAAAACAATCTTGTGAAAAACTATCATATTAAAAAATTCAATTACACAATACTACCACATGGTGGTTTTCTAGATGTTGACCCGATTTTGCGTCATTATCTGGCACGTGGGAGGCATGAATAGCCGGCTTAATTTTTTTTCTCTTTTTTCCTTTTAATTGTTTCTCTCTTTTAATTTATTTGGTATAATTATGTTCAATGACACACTTGAATACCTTAAACCGCTTAAAGTGTGTATCTCAATGTGATGCTTAATATCTCGCGTTATGATGTCTAGATGTGAAGAAAATTGATAAAGTTCTTTGAAGATGTTGATAGCAATAGGACTAGTACATCCTATTTGAAAATGTTGTATACTAGTTGAAATTTTGATGAGAAATTTGTGTGAGCCCCCTCTTTTGCCAAAAGAGGATAATTTTTGTTGAAAATTTCTTCACCTAGATAGTGTCATGTATCTGAGATGATAACAATACTCGTCACATAAGTGAAACTAGAAGACACGTTGTACTAAAGATAAGATGAGAAAATTGAAGATTTGTCCGGGGTATCGAAGAAGATGGCTTTTTATTAGCAATAGATGGAAGAATGAGAGGCAAAATTATCAAGGATCCTCTCAAAGGTTCAATCAATAAAGAAAAATAAAATATAAAATTAAGCCAGCCACACATGTCTCTCACGTGCCGGTCAACACCTAGAATTATGACGTAGTTTTTTTAAATGGTTTTTATGTAATAGTTTTTCACAAAATGATGTTTTTATATGGTAGTTTTTTTGCAAATTATGACATAAAGTCGGACACGTGTCATCCACGTGGAATAGCTAAAGGAGAAAAAAAATGAAAAGGTAAAGTCAGACACGTGTCATCTACGAGAAAGTCAACAATGCAAATCAGGTCAAAGGTCAGAAAACCACCTTGTGGTGGCATCGTGCAATTAAATTTTTTTTATGTGGTAATTTTCCGCAAGTTTATTTTTATGTGATAGTTTTTCACGATATGATGTTTTTACGCGAGAGTTTCTTGTAAATTACCCTAAATATCTGTGTGTGGGCCATGTATGTTTATCTTCCGTTATAATAAAAATGGTCATGTACGTTTATTTTCAGTTATAATGAAAATGGCCGTATATGTCTTTTAGAAGCTGAAACCTAAGCCCAAAATCGAAAATACGGATAAAATATTTAAAATGATAAATAAATAAAATCTAGATTCTTTCAAAAAAAAAATCTAGATACAAAATATTAAGAGTAAAACTCTAACTAAAACCTCACAAAAAAAATTCGATTATTTTTTATTTAATGTTAAATACTAAAATTAATTTACTATTAAAACTCGATTTGATGTATAACTTCTCAGTTTTTAAAACTCGTATAACACAAGGCTTATTTTTTTATATCACTTTCTCTCCATTTTCAATGGTAAGAGTAAATAAAATATTAGAAATTTTCATTCAATGTAGAATCTTAAAATTAATTTTATTATTGAGACACAGTTTCAAAGTCAACTTTTCAATGGTGAGAGTAAGACTTTATATAGACAAATTATATTGGTAGATTTCATTTAGGATTAACTAATGCATAATTTTTATTTTATTTTAATACAAAACCTTCTTTTCTCAAAAAACAAAAGCATTCTATACAGACGTATCCTATATCAATGACCTTCGAAATGAAACACACGGCCGTATTCATGACCCGACAATCAAATCTCCGCAGTAGAAGACGATGAAGAAGATTGGACGGATCAACCAGAAAAGTAGAAAAGATGCACGTTTTCAATGCTCGCCTTGACGGGAGACAGTTTTTCTTGAGGAATCTTGTTGCCTTGTTGGCCGAAAACCAGAGGCGTTCAACCTTTAGCCATATCTTGTGAGCTGCATCAGTAATAAATTTAATTGTCATAAATGATAAATATATTAACTTTACTAAGCGACATGTATTATCACCAGTACACATTACACAACAGCTAGTAGTCGGTGCTACAACGGTGTGACTCATTGATAGTGAGGTCTGAAACTTGGAAACAAGATATAGATGACAATCATGAATCAGTGAAATGACTTTATATATGCTTCCATATTTGGGCTATGCTTTCTTTGACCCAATAGGTCATCAAGTCGGGTCGGGTTACTTTCTTTGACCCAATAGTCTTAATTCTTGTTCAAGACCCGTTTTGTTCAAATCGATTTGAAATCATATTTAAAATTCGGATGACTTTTGACAAGTCTAATTCTATGAGTCTCGTAGTGTTATATTAAGCATTGAAACCATCTATTTTGACTTTAACATCCACTTAAACTTATATTCAACTATACAAAATTTACAATATAATTAAGTTTTAAGTTGTGAATCTTAAACTCATATACACAATATATAAATTATTTGTAGTTTATTGAAACGTAACATGAATGATCATATTTTGAAGTACTTTTCGATACAAATTTAACAATATAATAATTTTAAATTTATATTATTAGTTGTGAAATAGAATAATATATGGAGTTTGTTTTATTATTATTATTATTATTATTTTTACTAAAAACATGACATTTTAGTTTAATTTTCCTTTCAAATAATTCCAATAAATAAAAATAATAATTAATGTTTTTTTTTTTCTGTGTGGCAATTCATACACTATCAAAAAGTGCTTCGTTTAGTATTCAATTCGAACATTCAAAATGAGTTAGTGTTGTAAAAGATGAGGAGAGGCTGGATCAAAAGAGCTCCATCCCATAGCATTGTAGTAAAAATGTAGTTTATGTAGTAAACTAACTGTGGATATACAAAGATATATATGACAGTCTACAAAGCAGAGAGCCAGAGAACAAAAATTAAAACCAGAAGTAACCATCATCACACAAACTCAAAACGCACCAGAAGTTTCACCGACTTGAATTTCTCTCCCTTGCGACTATATAATGGAATTGCATAGATTCCGGACCTTAATTCAGAAACAGGGAGACAAGTTTGGCCACCAAAGTCGTCCTTTTTGTCATTGTCATACTCATAAACTTCAATTCTTAACAATGCTAATTCGGGGACAGTTAATGGAAATGTAAACTCTTTATTCCAAATGGGCGTCCATTGATCATCCTTAACATCAGTAATTTGAGTCATCTCATCTGCTCTAACTCCTGCTATACCAACCTGCCATAAATTATTGTGTAGTATAGCTCAATGATTTCATGATAACAATGCTTAGGACTTGGAAGAAAGGAAATACGGCGCATATATCAGGTGCAACATACAGGACACTAAGGTTATTTATACTCATTATTGCGCATATTACACATTACTATGGTATCATATTGGCGCACAATATTACATTACACCTTACGTGATGCAGTCAATTACCTTACAACAACTTGTTGCAAGGAAGGATAGCCAAGAAATACTAAGAACGTGACTCACTCACTTTGGCATAAAAATCTGGTGGTGAATATTTGTCAAAATGAGTTTTCTTGAAGTCCATTCTCCAACCATCTCCCATGTAAAGCTTCACCTGTTTCCGTTACCACTAAGGTTTAGGTTGATTATTGTGGATCAAAGATATTGAAAGACAAACATGAAACAAAACAAACTTGATTATTGAGCTATGTGATAGTTTACCTTCAAATCTGTCTTTGGGGGCAACTTTTCTTTTGGATCAAAGATTTGATTGCCATCAATTAAGAAATCAGGCTTTTTGACGTAGCCACACCCTCCATTAGTCCTAAACATCCCATGCATCTGCCAGAGCATTTTGCCATGCCCCTGCATTTTGAACATAGAATTCTAACATCATTGCTCAGTTAAGTTCAATCAAATTCCAATCGAGTGAAGTATATAATGCCGAGGTTTTTTCTCAGAAATTGAATGAGACAGTTCGGAAAAAGGATAAGAGTAACCTGCATGTTGAAAGCAACCATTTGAGCTCCATGCGTCCAACCAACAAATGGATCATAGTTAGAAGAGTCAAAGCGAGTGCCCTTAGGGTAAATCCTTAGGAAATTCTTTTGCGTAAACCTAAACAAAAAACAGCTGAATTATTATACCAATCAAGAATAGAAAAGCCATTTAGGTGGAGTTCTCTTTAGCATAGATTCGGTTTCAATGAGCACAACAGTGTAGATTAAAACATGACTTTTAAATCAACAAAAAGAAAGTCTTTAGCAGGAAGAGGAAAGGGCTTTATACTAAAAAATTAATACAGCATAGCTAAGCATGTGTTATGGAGTACCTGACTAGATCCTTTGCAAGCGAAACAACAGCATTCTCGAGTTTTTGTTCACTCAAACTTACTCGTACAGCTTTACCAGGATCAACCTTTTTGATTGCCTCCTCCAACTTACATTTTCGCTGGGGAATGGCAATCAAAGACTTATACTCAGGTGGTTCCGTAGACTGTGATTTATCTTGGCAATTGTAATCATTTCCGTTTATTTCATCATGTATAGTCTCAGGTACATCAATCTGCTAGATGCATATTATTCCATTAACATAACAAAATGTTACACTTATAGTTGAGAAAAATAATTATATATACAAGCTATGATCATAAACTACAGTCTCTTCTCAGCTAGAGGAATACCTTACGTTGTGATGGATGTTCAAGATCCCTCTCTGAAGAGTTACTTCTTCTAATATTAACCATATTAGTTTTAGCTTGAAGACACTCCTTCGGTGGCTTTGTCGAAATAAGAATCTTTCCCTTCAATGTATCCGGGGAAGGAAATTCTTCCAGGTTATCCGAGGGAGGAAGGTACAGCATCGACCCAAATATTTGCGTGATCATCTGATGAAGAATAGACGAGAAAGGGGTAACTAAATTCATTAGTACAAGCAAAATAGTGTGCAGGAAAGCAGGTAAATTCAGATATAGACACTGTAAAAAAAAAAAAAAGGTACGTACCTGAGCAGCTTTGGCTTGCAGTTTTGGTTTCAGGTGATCTTCAAGTGTTATGATTACTGGATACTCGGATGATTCAAATGCATGATCTCTTATAGCATGCAGACATACTTGGAGGTCCACTGGCTGTGTAAGGGTCCTATTAAAAACCAACATAGGAAACGAGACTTTAGTAAAAGACCCTTGTTTGATAAGGTTAATACAATTTATACGGAGTGCTACCTATGTCATGCCATCAATTAAGTTACGGAAAAGAGGAAAGAAGAGAACCTGCCATGAAGAACATTGATGCCATCTTTGTTGGAATTAGACGACCACAAGTCAAGCTCGATGACTCGAACACCTTGCTTCAAGGCCTTAATTATAAGTTTATCACTACAATCACTGGTTAACTGGTTCCCTGTGAGGTAGGAATTATGACCGGTGAATATGAAGTAATGAGACAGAGGAGCCTTCATATCTTGATGAATCTACATAAACAGCACGTATAAACTATTTAGTTCTAATGTTCAGTATACATTACATTGTGAAGTCGGATAAGAAATGAAAACAACGTAGCAAAACTTTTTTTTTTTTTTTTTTTATTCCCCTCTGTTTCTAGGCCTAGTGATCAAATTACTCGTAGTGGACTACTTTGATACAAACAGATTCGCAAAATGTCTTAACAATATATCATAATAACACCCCAATAATAACTCAATCACGATTTATCAAGTCTTCCTATGATATTTGAGAGTAATTATTCAATATCCGTCTACCCAAAATCAAAATTTTATTGCTTTTCACGGCTACTTAGGTAAAAGTTTGTCCATTAACACTTTAAAATAAGTACAACTTATAATACCAGTAGTTGTCTTTTTCCCATGCCTCTCTAGTCTCTTGTCTCTACCCCAATCCACAAAGAATGTTTTGGGCCAAATGGGCTATGTTCTGATATCCTAGATTCCTAATCTGTGTATGAGATGCGGCAATATCATACATCATACAAAACTAATAATTCTATCGTAAAGATGACTAATAATTCTACAAAGAATTGTATATCTTGGCAATAATGTTGCACTTTAATTTATTTGTCCTATTTGTTTGTGGTATAGTGATAACAGTAACCAATACAATTGTAGTAAATCGCCTTAAACTAAGTGAAACTACTAATAAAATATAATCTAATACTAACAATTTTATAATGAACCTAAATGCTTAACACCACAAGTTGCCTCAAGCAACAAAATTTCAAGATCTCAAGCAAATGAAAAAAGGGGTACAATTGCACAACTAATTAAACTGACCTTGTTGGGCTGGAAAGGAGGATTGAGGTCTACAGAAAAGAGATAGTGGAAGAAATCATCCAATGTGAGAGAGTTCCTAGTAAACTTGGCAATATGGTGGCGTCTTTTCAACACTTCCTCTACTATCTTCTCGGCTTCGGTGATCGTTGTCTCGCTGCAACCTTGGGCCTCCACAAGGAAGTGCCAGAGCTGCTCCGGCGCCATGTAGGTCCCACCATCAGTATACTTCATGAAAAGCTCCCTTACTTCCGATGGCGGTTCGAGGTCAGTTAACCCGAACTGCCTTGTGAAGCACAGGCACACTCTGTAGCTCCCCATTCTCGATAACTTTAGTAGATATGGAGTTGAAAGACCGGGAGTTTGAAGGTAATAAGAAGAAAGAGTGGTTTATATACGTGCTTCCAATAATAGCGATGGAAGTTAGATCTGTATTTTGGCTGATGTTGCTTAGAAAAACATAAGCGCTGACATTTTATTTTTTAAATCGTATGAAGCATGTTCACGCGGCATAAACCACTGTGACAGTAAAATAGTCTCTTTATTCATATATTTTTGTCCCATTTTTATTTCTAGAGTTAAAATTCAAGAAATTTGACTAGAATTATAGAATACATATCAATATAAATTTTTAGAATATCAAACTTTTGTAATTTTTCGTCTTACGAAATTAGAGGATAAAAAAAACATTCTAAATTATGTTTTGTAGACCGTAAAAAATTAAATGGGACAAAAAAAATCAGGAATAAGAAGGGTAATAATTAACAAATACTAGTACATGTAATTTTTGAAGAGAGTCCAAGTTTATACTCAGTTTTAAGCTTTACAACAGTCCAGTCAATGGGGAGAGTACCTTTGAGGTACTAATGAAAGTCATCACCCTTTGCAATGTAAAGTAAATATATTTCCTTACAAGAAAATGTAAAAGTAGATATGGTAAGAATATATTATACTAGCTGAAGTTAGTTGTACACTCCTAATCCTAGCTAGGTATAAGAAACAAATTAAACAAAATATTTGGTTAAAAATCTAATACTGAGTATTTTTCTTTCAAACAACATAGCAATATAACATATGATGATGAAAGTTATTTTATAAAAACGACATCCAAAGTTGTTCAACAAAAACTAGTGTGAACACCTTGTAGAAGTCAGAATGAGTTAAGAAAAGGATGGGGACTAGGTGCTAGGTATACCTCACCTACCAAGTACGAATTGGCAATAATGACGCCATCGATCTGTACATAGACTTGTATTAAATAAGACCATGAACGTAAGACCCGGTTAGCAATGTGTCCATTAATATAAAATTGCAATCTTCTTCTCTAATCACTTTGGAAGTACATGAATCCCAGTGACTAATCAATTCATCTTTTAGAAAAGAGGTATTGGAATACTTGTTTCCATGGGCCACACTGTGCAAGTACTGAAGTAGGCCTTGAAGGGTAAGCAAAAGGTGAGAACTGACAAGGGCAAGGGCGCCCAGTTTGAATACAAACTTCCTCACTAAGAGGCCCAGATAGTCGCTTCAATCCAATTACAGGCACAAGCCCAATATGTTTCAAGGCCAATACTAGATTAATAGCACTCCGTTATTAGTTAAAATTCAAGAGCCTGATCCACTCAAACTAAGCCAACTTGCAACACTGCACGGGTGCACCCTTGCGGTTGCAGCAACCATGGACTTGTTTATACTCTTGGGAAGCAACATAAGCAACTTGCAGAGAAGCCACAGATCACATGACCTCTCAGTGAAGAGGGACGAATAAAGAAAACGAATGCATATTAAGGTTTGACACCATAAACGCATAAAAGAGACACTATTCAGTGAGCATCAAAGTAAGCACTGACCCAAAGGCCACCTCTACTCGTTGAGGAGCAAAGATGAAAGCTGAGATTCTGCACCTAAAGTCTAATGTGCATGGTGTGCTCCACTAACCTACTCTAGCCATACTCTAGCCAAGCAAACGCAGTAAGAAATAGTTTGAACGCAAAAACGAAGAAAGGAACACATCCAATTTCGCGATTACCAGCAGGTTCGGGAGGATTACACAAAACGCTTCACCCAATCAAACACACAGATTACTGATCGACGGCAGGGGCGGCTGAAGAAATTATATTACTCTGGAATACACTATAAATGGATAGAAAACCTCTGCCATACTAATTGGTCCTCTTCATATGAGGAGCTGTCAGCCTTTCATGCACACAACTTCACGAAAAGACAAAAATCAACCATCCATCACAGAAAGAAAAAACGAATCAGCAAAATTGTGGACGGCGAAGCGAAACGTTAATCACCACATAGATGCAAGCTGACTGCATCTCCCAAAATTCAGATAAAAATACATCAAAGGGAATGAACTTCTAGCTAAATAACGGGAAAGAAAATCAATGAACATTTTCTGAAACTATACCACCTGAAATCATAGACTCCCTTCAAATTTATATCACCAACTGATTAATTCTTCCACAAATGAAAATATTATATGCATAAAAAACATTTCAACAATGACAGGAGTAGCACACTGTACAAGTATCAGACAGAATAAGATCAGCATATTCAAAATCAGAACAAGATACAGCACAGATGAAAGAATCAAGAATTGTCCATCTCATACTTCAAGTCATCCACCAAATCTCTATTCCAAAACATCAATTATCAATCCCCACAACTTCAAACCGATCCATTTCAAGAGCTAGCAATCAAACCCAACATAAAATACGAACCACAAAAGAATGAAAGGTAAGAAACTTTACTTGATTGTCACAATGGAATCGACAAAAAACAATTCAATCTAACACATTTATATATAAATATAATCAAACAAAGAAAACCCAATTCATTTCATTAGAAAATGCTGGAAAACATCAAATTTTTTTAAATGTTCCTTCACTAATACTATATTGATTTCCAAACCCCAGAACAACATAAACCCCTACCCCCACCCCCACCCACTACAAACTTAATGAAAACACAATCCCAGATTCTATGAATAAAGATTATTACTATGAGAGAGTGTGTGTAGTTTTGTTTGAGCTCACTCAGAACGAGCAGCATACCTCTCAACCTTATCATCATTCAGATTAATCCCAACCATAGCCTCACCCAACCCAGAGCTCACCTCCGCCAACATCTCCGGGTCACTGTAATGGGTCACAGCCTGAACAATCGCCCTAGCCCTTCTCGCCGGGTCCCCACTCTTAAACACACCTGACCCCACAAACACACCGTCACACCCAAGCTGCATCATCAGCGCCGCATCAGCCGGGGTCGCAACACCACCAGCCGCAAAGTGCACAACAGGAAGCCTCCCAAGCTGCTTAGTCTGCATCACAAGGTCATACGGCGCAGATATCTTTTTAGCAAACGTGAACACCTCGTCATCGTCCATGTTACGGAGCACACGAATGTCCCCCATCACGGACCTCACGTGACGCACAGCCTCGATGATGTTCCCAGTGCCGGCCTCTCCCTTGGTACGTATCATAGCAGCGCCTTCTCGGATACGCCTCAAGGCTTCGCCGAGATTACGGCAGCCGCAGACGAAGGGGATCTGGAAGTTGTGTTTGTTGATATGGTTTTCATCGTCAGCGAGAGTCAAAACCTCGGACTCGTCGACATAGTCGACACCGATGGCTTCGAGGATTTGGGCCTCAACGAAGTGGCCAATACGGGCCTTGGCCATGACGGGGATGGTGACGGCCCGTTTGATTTCCTTAATGAGTTGCGGGTCAGACATGCGGGCTACGCCGCCTTGAGCGCGAATGTCGGCGGGGACACGTTCAAGGGCCATGACGGCGCATGCACCGGCTTCCTCGGCGATACGGGCTTGTTCGGCGTTGACGACGTCCATGATAACGCCGCCACGGAGCATCTGAGCGAGGCCGACTTTGACGGAGAAAGGGGATTTCTTGTTGGTGGATGTCTCGGTAATTGCACCGTTTCCATAGACGGTGACAACGCCGCTTCCCGACATACTTGTTTGTTGTTGGGAGTGAGAGAATGGAGGAAGAGGATACTTAAAGACGCGATGGAAGAGAGAGAGTTGATATGGGAATTTGGGGTGAGGGCAGATTTCTTAGACTTAATATGACAGAATTTAACCACCCATTTTTGTCCATTTGTTTCCACTGCTTTCTGATTTTTACTACCCACACCTTTTTATTATTATAAATTATAATTGGCTTATAGGGAAAATTATCTTCCTTTTTTCGCATGTATACTTTATTATTATTATTATTATTATTATTATTATTATTATTATTATTATTCCATATCTGCCTTGATTGCCGATCAAGTGTGAGATGCTGATTCATTTCTCTAGCGAGTAATGCTAGTTTGTTAATTAGGCTATGTTTTCATTCATTTAGAAAAACGAAATTTAAACAAGTAATGTTCAATTGTTCATATTTACTAGGTTTACAACTAATTTTCATATAGAATTCAAATGAATAGAAAACACCTTATAAATTATTATTTGTATATCCATACTAGTATTAAAATAACTCCATTACTATTAATTTGAAAGGGGTTAGTTAGTGATTAAACAACAATTAGAAAAATAGTTAAATTGTGATTTAATCCTTGCGCTGTAAATGTGGAAAGTATACAAATGAGACAAGTAAACTAGCCTCAGGGTAATATTTCGAAGAAAAAAACTCCGACGCTTAAATTAGAAGACAATCTTTTAATCAGGAGCCTGACTCAAAGTTTGTATTGGTTTTAAATAGATTCCACTTAATGCTTGAGAGAATGTTGTGCGTTTTTGTGTAAGGAATTGAATACTTCGGTTTTTGCCCATAAATGCATATTTATAGGTGCCATAAGACCTCAAATGTCAACTGTGGGCACATTCTTGGACCTGGCCCATGACTGCTTGGTTTAACTCAATTTGATTAAACAAGTGGGAAACTATTCCTCGGTTATCCATAGGTTCAAAATAGCTTACAACCCATCCTGTTTGGACTAACTCACTATATATGATATTTTATAGATGTCTACTATGATCAAAACATACTTTGATTAACCTTTTATGAATGACAAAAAGTATAAGATCTAATTTCAAGCGAATAAAAATGACTGAAATTATTGAGGTTTAGACCATTTACTACTAGTTAGGCGGCTTAAACCCCTAGTCGAACACATGCATGTGAGACCATGTTGTTATTGGAGTACCATCTACTCCTTTTATCCTTAATTTTTTTTTGTCTCATTTAACTTTTCACAATTTTCAACATACGTATTAAAACGTTTTTATCTTTAAATTTATAAGACAAAAATTTTAAAAAAACTTAATATTCAAAATATTTACATTGAGATGTATGTAATAAGATTTTATATGAATATATTATTTCTATAACATGATGAGAATTTGTAGACAAATTTTGTCAAGCTTTAAATGACCCAAGAATAAAAGCAAAACGAGTTAATAAGAAATATTAACATCCTCAGCGTCTTAACATGAATTACGTCACTGCTTTCCTCAAGAGTCCCAGAGTCACCTTTAATCATTTCAGGTACACTTGTGGACTGAATTTTATAATTTTGTTTAATACGATGGATATTTTATATATTTTGGCAAGAGGATACTTTATACTGATGGGGGGTAGGAACTGGAAAACCGCCAGTTTGCCATCTCTTCCAGCCCACATACACATAGAGTGGGCAGAGGCAACTGTGAGTGACATAAAATATACCTTTTATCCTAATCAATTAAGGCAGGCCAATAAATCAAATGAGAAGTGAAAGTGGCCAAAAGATACTTAAAATGTGGACGTGACTATGTGAGAATCACATTTTGACTCGTCTCCTTTTAAGAGAAAAGGTAGTCAATATAAACTTGAAGAACACCACAATTCCACAAACCCAAAAGTAGTACCAACTTGGCCGCCTACTACCCACTTCCAATCAAATCTATAGAAACCTGGTCCTACAAATTAGGGGATGTTTGCTGAATTATGCAAAATGTAAGTAGATTTTGCATACTGTTTTATGATTGAGAATTCAGATTACCATATCAGATGTACAATGATTACACTAGATAATATTAGATATTTAGATAGTGTATTCTCTATTTTGATTTAGCCTCCCGAGAGTCTAAGTTAAGTGGAGGAGTTGGCTCCTAATTCACTGAGGTTAGCTACTGAGGAGAATAAGCTAGCTTAGTTTAGCATAATGTAAGACTGTTTCAGAATAAGGAGTAATAAATTTCCCTTGCTCACTTGCAAACATCATTGATATTAAGTTGTCTCTGTTACGAGTAGGATGAGTGATGGTCTTTTTTTTGAAAGTCACACACTCGATTTGTGCCAAATGCTGCATGCATATATTCCAAAATTAGTAGAGGAGCTACGGAAGTAGAAAATCAATCAGAATCTGTATGCTGCAGTCTATTAAGTGCTTTGCGCCATCGCACGGAAATTTGAACAATGCACTGCAATTATCAAGTTTCACTTGCATTTCTACTGAGCACCTTCCCTAACCACTGAGGAAAAATCCTAGTTGATCCTCGTAATTGGATTAAGAACTCCAATCTTAGGTGTTTTTATTCCGAAACTACCCTCCCATTAAGTTAGGAAAACCCCTAATCCCTTACATGGGATGGGTTACATACATACCCAAAATATATATTAAAAAAATAGAGTCTCTAGATTGGGCCAAAAAGTCAAAACCCTGAAGGTGTTTCTAATCTTATATCAAGGCGGGGGAGGAGGATGTGTAAGAGAACACATCAAATTTTTGTAATTTTTTTCTATTTCTTTTGTCAATCACTGTCGACAGAAAATATTAGGCTTCATTGAGAAAATCCCAGCAAGTTATATCCTGCATATATATTACCTCACTAACAGTAGCTAGTTAGCTAGCTTCCTTGTAACCTAGACGATGACTGAAACGATGCAACTCTACTACGATTGTTTGACGACACCCTTCATCATTCTCTCCTTCAGCTTTTTCACCTCTTCAATATCTTGCCATCAGCATTAGGAAGGATGCACGGAGGCATAGAAGCAAGAGATGTAGCTGATTGCTCAAGGAACTGCCTCTGCTTTGGCTCAGCAAAGCAAAGCAAAGATTCAATACAGACTTCCTGGGCTGATGAAGGTGGGATCGGCTTAAAGTCCTGTAACTTTGAGTACTCCATAATAAGATGAAACATGTAATCATAAACACGCTCCATGTTTAAGGTTTCCATAAAATCTTGGCCAGCTTTCCCGATCGACTCAGCCTGTTTCCACACACACTTTTAGTTACGAGCTTATTATTGCCATGTTGGCAGTAGACAAGAAAAATTGGAGAAATAAGGTCACACTACCTCAGTAGGGTGTGAGTAACTGATAAGTCATAATCCGAACATGTAGTAATTAACCTTATATTAGATTAGGGATAATTGGTATTGTTGCATTCCTTTGTCTTTATCACTATTGGAAGTTAGATTTTGACGGATTGAAATATTTTAATTAAGGATTTGTAGTTCTCCACAAAATTAAAGTATTTGAAAGTCAATGTATTTTATATAATATTGCATGAATCCACAAGGGTAGGTTGAATTTAATGTTAGGAAAGAGTTCTAAGGTACTTTTTAGAGCACATATTTTTCTCTTAATTGTTTATTTGATTGAATTAAAATATATTTTATCATTATACTATATCAAACTAGTGGAGATATTTGACTCTAGATGTTTCAGTAATTGTTAGATTTAGATAATAGATGGATTATTCACCAACCTATTATTTGATTAACTCAACTAAAGAATTCACAGCAATTTGATATAAAAAGGATTTGTTAGGTTTTATTTTTGATATTTTGCGATGACCACCTGATGACAATGCTTCACTATTATCTAATTTTGGCGCCAATGAACTTATTATTGCAATGTTGGTAGTAGATTGATAATGACAAAATGACAAACAAGACAAGAAAAATTAGAGATATAAGGTCACAATACCTCTGCAGGGTGTGAATTACCCCAGTCGACAGCGTTCTTTATGTGTGGGCATAGATCCTTACGGGGTACTGGCCAGTAATTTAAGTTAGGCCGAAGGCCACGGGTGAAGAAATCTTCATACTGAGGAGCTATTAGCAGTGTAAGAGAGCCACATGATAGTATATACTTGAGACTTACAGACCAGGCATACCCTTCAGCATAAATTTTATACCTGAAAAACGTGTGTAAGGTATTTTGCTTATGTGTCATGCTACCTCAAACACTAACTAGAAAAACTATTATGAATTTATGATCCATTATTCGGCTTTGCTCTTTTCACTTCAAAAAACCTCAAGTCACCTTGTTTTCCTTGTACAAAGTATGATATTATTTTAGTTATGGATTGAAACCTTTTTTTTTTTTTCCAATCTGAACTGGTTATCTTATCTGAATTGTTATTTTCAATAGATACTTATTCCAAGTGAAAAGAACAAAGCCGATGTATGCAAACATGGAAAGTGAACATCTCAAGGGATGATCAGAAAAAGGTGCATCTTGCATGTAATTTGGTGCGTAGAGTAAAACTTCAAAAGCTAAATATTCACTTGTAATTTTGTGTCAACAACAATAGGTTGACAGTCTGGGACTCTGGGTATATTGAGATACACTTCTATCATGTCAATATGATATCGCTTACTGCTTAGATCATGATATGAATGACAACGACCTATTAGAACCTTAACTGCCAATAGAGTCTGACATTGATTTCAATGACAACTACACATACAATCACTCAAATAGATCAGAATTTCAGTCAAATGATTTTGAAGATGAAGTTTAAAGAAAGAGTAACTTGCCTGTGATTACACTGACTAGATAATTTTGACTTCTTGTACCCGGCTCTGGCTTCTTCTCCCCAATCCTATATATTTCAACAAGAAAGATTAATAAGGTCCTATTATCAGCTCATTTTTGGCCGATGGAAAGGTAGGTTGGGGCATATCTTATTTGTGGAATTTCCAACCTGACGAAGGATTTGTGCTCTCCATTGCTTGGTATCATTACATTGCAGTAGTTCTGTGCGAATAGGAGAGCCAACATCCGGGTTTCCTTTCCAGTAGGCAAAGGGCCATTTCTTCAGCCAACTTGTAGAACGATGAGAACCTCTTTTTATATCTCTAAACTCTGAATCCCAGGGGCCTATGTTCACCTCGGGCCTTCCAAGTCATATGCAGCAACAAAAGTCAGTTCTATACAAACAACACAAACAAGATAGTAGAGCCATGCCTAGTCCATAAAAGGGAGCATTGTCAGAATAATCCTACCATCCTATAAATACACTATCAATTAGATAAACAAGAATTCTAGTGTAGTACAGGGCTTTTATTGTAGCATAGTCAAGTATTTGTACAAGACTTATTTTCACGTTTAAAATCTACGATATTATTTGCTACTTTATCAAACGTAAATAATCGGTGGACAAGAAATGCTTATGGAACTTGCAGCGGATTTCTATTACATAAAGCTCCCATGACTAATCAAGGTTGCTTGCTGTAGTTCGTACAAACCCTATCTCGTGCCCTCTTATCTTTCCTAAGATTAAGAGCTGTAAAAATTGTTGTCTGGTTGCTCTTAACGTGATACAATGAATCAAACCTACCCACACATCACATACTCAGTGATTTCCAATAATTCAACAGGGAAATTCTTAAATCTAGGAAGCATTGATCAGCTAACAGAAAGGAGAAAGACAGAAAAAGTCAATAACCAGAAAACCATCCCATAAAACTACAAAATGACTTGTAGCTTCTCAAGCTCAAGCTTTGCAATGATCCGATAGAATGACTTGAGAAAATCAAACATCTAAGTGGTCTCTACCAAGAACTTTCATCCAAAAGTTTCCATCCTGCAGCCATAATGAAAACTAGCCAACTTTACCAATTGAGCTGGCCCGAAAGTAGGAGCATGCATACATAAACGGATAAACCTCAGGCATGTCTAAATAAGAAGAGGAAAAGTGTAACACCCCGACCTTAAAATTTCACAAAGTAGATTGACAGAAATACATAGTCAATTTTAAGATACTAAATGCTTCAAACATCTCACTGAAGACTTGATAGAACTAATCCAACGGCCTATGTTGCCAATAACGTCAGTAAACAAGAACATTCAAAAAGAAACTTACCAGCCCCAGAAAGACCAATCAGGAAATGGGATGTCAAAATGTTCACGAGTGGTGCAATAACGGAAAAGTGGCAAGGGCCTTGAACGATGCTCCGTTCTATTGATGGCAGGCTTGTCCATACAATCGAACATCAAATCAACGTCAGGAACCAGGCCAGGATAACGTTTGAGAAGCTGCAACAATCCCCATACAGTAAACATCATACGACTTTGTACACAAGCATAGTAGAAGTCCACAAATAATCGACCCCCCACAATTACAACTCGAAAAGCTGCGTACTCCTTTGCTTCCATCACATGGGTTAAACTTATTCTGCTTTTAGACCATGGCTCCAAGTCTTTGTGTATGTATCTGAAAAATTCTGGGCACGCTGACATCTTAGACGAGTCAAGCTGTGGGAAAACAGGAGTGATACTTGAGCGACACTGAAAATACTGGCATTGTACAATCTTTGTAGCTCGAGAATAACTCGTTCCTTCCTCAAAAACTTTTGGCTCAAATAAGTGCCATGGTGTAGGCTTTAAGTTGTGTCCAGCAACCGTTTTCGTCTGATATGCAACATCATCAATCTGTCCAACCAAGTGTTTCTCCTTATCAGACAATTGGCAATGCAAAATCTATATAGTGCCTGAATCTTAAAGTACCGAGACTTAACACTTTTTGTTAGATAGTATCCAACCAACAATAAAATAGCAACATCTTTCGTGTAACGTCAGCTCTCAAACATATATGCAATTAGTGTACAAGAAAATAAATCTGAAAATTAGGTAGCACATGACCCAAACAACGCCATATTATAAAATATTCTATACTTTAGAATAGTTCAGATTCTTCAGAATGTATGCACTTTTTTCTATAGAATGAAAGAAACAATCTATCTATCCTAGAAACTTTAGAAACAGAACAAAAGGCCAGAAATTGCGGCGTAAAAAAAAAACCCCAGGAAAAAGGGGATCATAACTCTACAACAGCATAAAATATTCCCCTCTTCTAATCTCAGGATCTTATCTTTTTATTGCATAAATCTTATCAATCCAACCATTTCAGATGTTAGAATTCGATTTATCTATATGAATCATGTATACACAAGAAAAGCATAAGGTATTCCCAGTAATGATCCAAAAATCAGAACCCAACTTTATAATAATCTTATAAATACAATACCCATTTGATTAAAAAGGTAAATTTATGAACCCCGTCACTCGATGAATTGATAATAGTGTGAATTCAAAAAATATATATATATAAAAAATGGATCACCAAGTGTTCGAAGAAATGCCTAAATGAAAAGATCAAGAATTAGGAAATAGGGTGCAGGGGGAGAAGGAGAGGGAGACAGAAACCTTGAGGACGAGAAGGGCGGCGAGGGAGAGGAAAGCCAAGAGACAGACGGAAGAGAAGAGATAAGGAGGAGAACGAGGGAGGTAGGAATTGCCATGATTGTTGAACTTAGAGCGCAATCCCAATGCCATTCTTGTAACAGAAGATCGAGAAGAAGATGAAGGAAAGGAGAAGATGGTAACAAATGAAGAAGAAGTAGGCAATGGCAAAAGAGTTACAATTCAAACTCAACATAATTCGCGATTGCCCTCTGACTTTTATCTCAGTATTTGTCGCACAAATTCGATTTATGTCCAAACAGAGAACCGATCCTACAATACTGTGATGAGAGGGAACTCAATGGTTTGGTCCCACCTCTTTTTGTCTCTTTGGTTGCCAAGGTAGGTCGTTATTGTTAGTTGGCCCCACGTGTCAAATTTGTTACCTTCCCTATAACACGAGTGATCATCTTCAGTAGTTCAGCAGGTCAAGTTTTCAGTGAGCTGGTTCACTGGTTGGATTGGGTAGGGTTTCTGTGGTGGAGTGAGTACTAACTCGGATATCATCACTAAATTGGAATCACTGGACCTAATTAGGTCTAATCCATTTTAAGCTGCCACTTTGATTGCACTTTTGAACTTTGGAATTCATTCATTCCATCCAAAAATATCAATAACTTATTATACTTGGGAAAACCCCTCGTCTTCTAAACAAAGAAAATAGAAAAAATATGCTTTTTTTTTTTTTCCCTCCTAATTTCAATCAACATTTTGCTACTTGTGTTTGATAGGCTCTCCAGCATAAATTTAGCCTTTGTTAGAGCCACAAGCCTGATGTCTTGTTTGGTCCCTTCAACCATAACTCTAGGCTATGTAGCTATGAACACTTTCTTCCAACTAAATTTATTGCAATCAAGTTCATATTTTGTTATAAGGACATGAGTTTCATATATAATAGTAGTATACAATCAATTAATACAAATACTGGGTGACTCTCATGTTGCTTGAAAAGGTTTAGACATAAAACATTTCATCAGCTTATATATGAAAGGGATTTTCCAAAGCAGTGTACCTTTGCAAATCATGACAATTAGTGTCTATAGTATATAAACTAGACTTACTGGAGACAATTACAAGATCTACATAGATGGGTCATGCTTAATTCAATTACCTTACTTCTGCAAACATCTATCTTGCTCAAGTGCTCATAGTGGTCCTTGTTTTAGAAAATATACTATGCGGTACATATGGATCACATGAAATGTGTTCTTCATTCGTCCTTTTTATATTACATTTTTAAGATACTTTTTCAAAAGTGACTCATAAATAGTGTAGAAAACTTTTAAAATATGGTTATTTTAGAATATGTAGAAAACTTTTAAAATTTGGTTATTTAGAAAATTTCGAAGCTAGTAGAGAAAAACCTTCATGCTTACCAAAGTTTTTATAGAGTCATATTCGGTTCTAAGAGTGATTTGAATCATCGACTTTGACTCTAAATCTTTATTTTAACCTATTTCAATGTGATCCCGTAACTAGTTTTGTTTAATAAGACACCTTCATCTCAAGCAGTTTCAACCTCATCTTTAGGTGGGACAAGCGGGCCAGCTGTCCAGGGCCCGTCCAATAAAGTCTATTTTTTTTAACGTTGTAAGTGACATCTAGTTTGCAGCTTACTTGTGGCATTCTCTTAAGCAATAACAATGCTTCCTCAAGATTCACTTTCCTTACAAAAAAGTTAATCAAAGTAGTAAAGCCAATTGTATCAAGCTTTATTCCTAAAGCGTTCATCTCCTCTAACATTTGCATGCATTCTTGTATTCTTCCCTCCTTACAAAATCCATTCATAAGAACAGAATAATTGAACACATTCAGGGCACATCCATTATTCCTCATGAACTCCATTATCTTCTTCGCTTGATCAACACTCCCACCTTGGCAGAATCCATTGATCAGGGTGTTGTAAGTCAAGGGCGTCAGGGACAATCTGATCCTCGGAGACCATATCCTCAAATAGATCAAACGCGTCCTTAAGTCTCCCACTCCGACGTAGACCATCCATTAGTGTTGTATAAGTGATCACTTTGGGGCAGGACACACTTGCTTTCTTCATCTCCTTGACAACCTCAAAGGCCGACTCAATGTTCCTTTGCCTACAATGATAACCATGATGTTATAAATACAAATATTAGGCCACAGTTTATGAAACTTCTTAGCAAATTAAGATAAGTGCTCACAGCAAATTTATCTGGTTCGATTCCACAAGCAAATTACGACAAGTGCTCACAGCATTAAGTGAAGGCCGGTCCCTAACATAGGGCCGAATCAAGTCAAACATTGCAACCATGTTTTCATGCATACCACACCTTGAGGCTTGAGTAATGCTTCATAAGATTAGTAAAAAAAATACCCTCATGGCCTCAACCCCATCAAACTTCTTGGCCTTAGCAAGCTTATTCAGTATAGTAGTATATGTAAGCATTGTTGTGATCAAACCCACTTTGTATCGTAACCTTGTTGAATATATCCAGAGCTCGTTGCGGTTCGCTCTCATAAGTGATCTACTCTACTCCTCGTTCATGAGAGATAAACCGTGATTTCTTTCTTGCTCTGCTTGAGGAGGGTGGTCTGAATTAGGGGGGCCACGTTTGGGATATTGAAGAGGAGAAATCCATGGAAGTGAAGATGATGATGTTGCATATGAAAAACAGCGTGATTTTCCTCTTAGATAATTCATCAAACACCTTATCTGCATTCCCACAGAAACTGCTCCAATCTCACTGCGTCGTTGAACATCTCATCCCTAGCACTGAAAGAGAGAGAGCAGATTGCAAAAGGCAGATGATGAAGAAGGAGTTACAGAGGATACAGCTTCTCCATTTCTGATAAACTTTTGGGCCGGGTTAAGATTACTGGTTCGGATTATATTCTGCCCTTTTAAAGCCCAACGGTGTTCCAACCAATAGGATCCGGCTAAACACTGTAAACGAACACGTGGCCTGTGTTTATTGGCTAACAACGCCACGTCACAGTGTTCCACATACTTATATATATAAAAAAGAGAATTTCCCAATATAGAGAGAGATGGCAAAAATGAATTCGGTTTGCGTTGTTCTGCTTTTAAGTCTTGTTCTGATCGGAACCCTAACTCAAACTCAGGTACAATTTCTGAAACACTAAAAGTATTTTTGACTAATTTTTGCAACCATTCAAAACCCAATTGAGTGATCGATCCTGATTTAAGTCTGGTACATTTTATTTATTTTTTGTTGAATTGGAAAAGGCGAAGAAGAAGAAATCTTCGGAAGATTTGAAGGAAGTGACGAACAAAGTGTTCTTTGATGTTGAGATTGATGGCAAAGCAGCTGGTAATGTCTCATCCCTTTCTTATTTTTATCGTCATAATTTGTTTTTTTTTTTTAAATTTTCCTGTTATTTACTTCGTTGATTTGGAATATTTTGAATTATGCAATTGTGTAATTTTGTTAATGATGACATATTGTTTTCACTTTTCAGGTCGAATTGAGATGGGGCTCTTTGGCAAGGCAGTTCCCAAAACAGTTGGTAAATTGTTGCACCTCTTTACAAAAATCGATGAATGTTACATGTTTCGTTCAATATCTGACTTGTACATTGTTTCTGTTTTGTGTAGAAAACTTTAGAGCATTGTGCACTGGTAAGTGTCTAATCTTACTCCTTTATTGTGCATTGAGCTTTTATTTCTTAGTGCATCTACATAGAACTGTAAGGGTATTAAAGGGAGAACCTTTTGTGAATTTATGAAGAAAATTTAGGAGGTAAGAGAGGACACCTTTATTTTGTGTGATTTTGTTTAGCGGCGCGGATAGACTTATCGTTTTGCTAGGTTGGAATATTGAGGTTTTTTTCAAAAGTGTGATGTACATATAACTCTAGGATAATAAAGGGAGATACTTTGTGAGAATAGGAGCAAACATTTAGGAGGTAAAGAGAGGAAATTTGGTGTTATACTAAAGCCAATTGGTAGTACCTCCTTAAGTGCAGGAGAATATGTTTCCTACTCTCCTGTAATGAAATTTTGTGAATTTATCTGAGTAGTTTCACTATGTTCATGACTCGCCAAGTTTGATAATGGTGATGTTTGCTATTTTAGGAGAGAAAGGTGTAGGGAAATCTGGAAAGCCTCTACATTACAAAGGAAGCACATTCCACAGGATTATTCCTAGCTTCATGCTACAGGGAGGGGATTTTACTCTCGGAGATGGAAGAGGGGGAGAGTCAATCTATGGGGAGAAGTTTGCTGATGAAAATTTCAAGCTGAAGCATACTGGACCAGGTATGTTGGTGAATTGTTTGGAAATCTTTTTGCTCTGTTTCTATTTTTCTTCATGAAGCGTCATCCACAATCAAAGTACTCTATAAATGAATAAATATAGAGTCAGGACCGTGATGTCTCTCGTGTGTATTTTCTGTATGAAATTTTCAGACTGATTCTTGTTCAATGTGCAGGGCTTCTGTCTATGGCTAATGCTGGCAAAGACACTAATGGTTCTCAGTTCTTCATCACAACTGTAACAACCAGCTGGTGAGTAATAACAAATTGAACCCCTCGCTTACTTTTCATTTGATGTGTCAACTGTAAACTTGTAAAGGTTGTGGTTGTCTATGAATAGAATAGATGGATAAGGAGAACCAAAGTAGGTGATAAATGTACTTGGAAATGGAGGTCATAGGATTAAAACAGGAAATTTTGGAATTTAGTTAACTTTTGGCTTCCTTATCAGAGATATCCTTCAGGAGATGGATCTACTAGACTGCTATATATTAATTTGCTCCATGTAGAGATTGCAACGGTGCAGCTTGTACCAGAATATTTGACATATCCTAGTATTTATTTTCTGAAACTTTGATGTTTTTTAATCAATATTTGTCTTCATTGATTTCTTGTAACTTAGCTTGCCAAGAAAAGCTCTCTCTTCCTTACTTGAAGCAAGAGAGTGAAAGAGGATGTCTAATGTCTGTGTGTTGCTTTAGGCTGTTTTTGGTTCAAAGGAAAACACTATCTATTGAATTCTATGTTCAGTGAAATTAGGTTTCAAACTTCATTTTCAATTGATTGGTTCCTTGATAGAAATACCAGATAGAAGAGAAAAATAATGGAGAGGAGATCCAAAAGATGAGTTTCGGGAGGATATGATGTCGCATGCCCTTCCCCCTAAATAGAGAAATATTTTGCGCCATTGGGATTAGTTTTCAAGTTTTACTACCCAAACAGAGGAAATTAGGAAAAGTAGGTGAAACAGATTTTTTTTCAATCCAACTCTGTTTTACTCCCTATTGCTCTGTCCAGAGAATCTAAGCTACTTCAGTTGTTGCCTTCATGGATAGAAGTGCTGAACGATAGCTAATGAAACTCCTACCCTCTTTTGAGATGTTCACTGAAGAGCTGAAGAAAGTCCTGTTGTTATTGGTGTTTAGATGTGCAGCTCCATATTATTTTGGATCCATCAAAAGAAACTGCTATCTTTATTCAGTCTAAACATGCTCTGAAATGATATTAATGCCTTTGATGGACTAATTGATTGTATGAACCACAGGTTGGATGGTAGGCATGTCGTATTTGGCAAGGTACTTTCTGGAATGGATGTTGTTTACAAGATTGAAGCCGAGGGAAGGCAGAATGGTACTCCCAAAAGCAAGGTTGTTATAGTTGATAGTGGAGAGATTCCTCTGTAATCTCATCATCACCATAGTCTTCCCGGAAGAGAGGTGAATTAGGAAAACCCATAGTCCAACACTTGTGGTATGTGGAATGTTTTTTTTTTTAAATCTTATATTTTGGATACTTTTGGTGCAAATTGCGTATTTCTCATCTCCATATAAACCATAGATCGTATGATGAGCTGTAACGAGTTCTTTCAGAGACGAGTTAGATTTTGATGCTTTGGGTTAATGCGATTCCAAGTAATGTCTTGTGTCGATATAGTTCAGCATAATAACGGAAGATGAAAACTTCCAGTGAAGAATTAAAGCATGAAACATCCAGGCTCCGCTTTTATGTAAGCCTTGATTCCAACGTTCTGAATACTAACAGAACATCCTCACAGCAGAATATTTCAGCGAGGTGACAACATATAAGGATGTGTACGTTCTAACATGTTCCATATTATGCTGAAATCCTCAATGAAGGAGAAGATCGAAATCTGAGGAAATCCATTTGTACCAATGTGAGTGTCTTAATGAAACATTGTCTGCATCTAATGTAGGTAAGAACACATACTACACCTGATACCTTCATCTTTCTAATTCTGTCCAAGAAATCTATCAATCTTCTAAGGTATAAACAGGATTTCTCAATCTGAGCAGAATAACACAATCTCCACTATTTCAAATCTATAATAATTTTTTCATACAAAGTAAAGAACATCTCGCTGATGCAAATTAAAAAAAAAAAAAAAAAAAGGTCTTCCTACGCTCTCTGAAAAAAAAAAAAAAGTTTTTCTCTCTGCATGTGGCTCTTTTTACAATGGAAAAATGAAGTCCTACAGAATATGTAGTCAATTTTTTCAGCAGTCACAGGTAGTAACACACAAAAGCGAGAGCTGCAGTGCTTCAGGTCAGCTGAGCGAGAAAAGCAACATAAAATCATATCTGTAGGTGATCTGAAAAGCTGCAACAGAAATGATCTGATAAATCAATATATGAAACACAATGTGCCCATTAAGACAGTACAGGCCACCACAACAAAGAGGGAGTGTTAAAATTAAGAGCCTGATATCGGATTTGTGCCAAGCTCATCTGCAGCTCTTAATTCGGGTAAAATGATCAAAATCCAACCTCAAATTTATAATTCTAATAACTAAAGCCAAAATTCAAAAAATTCCTCAATTATAGTTTGTACTTTGTTCTCCTATAACCTCCTACTAATAAATCAAGCTCAACGATATAAAAAAGAAAAAAAAAAAGAAAGAAAAGAAAAGACTAATCATATAAAAAGAATAAGATAATTACTCCAAAATTTGAATCAATCATTCATCTATCTTCAACATCGCTCTCTGTAGCAGTATCCACCACCTCCTTCCCGCCATTACCAAAATCCTCCAGTTTGCGCTGACGAACCATATTAGAGAAATTAGTGGAAATATCAGAGTAAATTGACAAAACCTTGAAAATATTTCCATTTAATTCACGAATCAAGGCAGCATTCTTCACCAATTTGACCGGATTCTTAGACAGATGATTCTCATTAACTTGTTGAATCAACGCCGTGTTTTGATCCAGCACCGATTGAACTTGCCCTATTCCGTCACTCAGCAGCTTCCACACCTCGCCGTCGAATTCATCTTCTTCGCCATCGTCGTCACCGGCGAATCCAATTTTCCGGTGAAGATCTTGGCCGTTGGATCGCCGGTGGAGAAGATGAGGATCATCCTTGTTCTTTACTGCTCCATGAATGAAATTGGAAGGCATGCATTTGACTTTCTCCTATGACAGGAGATTAACAGGAAACGTGAAGTGGTAAGCTTCGAGAACATAGACAATGGAGCTGGATATTTTTAGTTTTTTTCCGGCCTATCATTTTTTATGGATATTCTCTTTTCGTGCACTTTATGAACTTTTAGTGGTCCGGAATATTTTCTAAAGAGAATTTCTCCATCTCTTCATTTAAACTAATTGCCATGGATGAACAACCTGATAATCCATATTTTCCCCAAGAGATAACAGAGGTTATGATTTTCTACACCATTTGTTGACTATATATTTTATATTTTAGACTATAAAAATTATTATATACATACGAAACATAATAAAGTTATTATGTTTATCAGGAGTAACTTTTTGTATTTTTAGGGATCACTTTTTACTGAAAATCCAATAACTTTATTGTGTTATGTGTGTATACAATACTTTGTATTTGCACTATGGTTATTGTAATTAAAAGTTTATTGCATAATTGTAGGGTCCTAAACACGTTTTTATTACCTTTGAAAATTAAATACTCCCTTCGTTCTTTTTTGTTCTTTTCATTTGCTTTTTGAGGAAATTTCAATATAAATTTATAATTCAAATATCTTTAATTGTAAATTAGTAAAATTATATAAAAAAAATATTCATATTTGAAAAACATATATTGAGATAATCAAGATCAATCGCATTTGAGCATGCAACTCTCCTAATCTCATTTCTAAGGCAAAGTAAACCAATTACATTGCCTATATCGGTAAGGTTAGGTAGTTTCTAATATAGTGTCGATGCTCACAGTCCAAGAAAGGTAGTACTTTAATTGGCTAAGGGATTAGGCCTAATGGGATAAACCGATCATCACTTCCTTCCTCTACTAGTTCTAGAGTAATGTCAGCAAAGAAAAGACTTATTATAGGTCGATCCAGTGAGGTGGAAAGACAAAGGAATATGGCAGGAATAAGGAATATAACAAGCAATCAAAGGAATGTAGATGTTGACAAGGGTAAAGGAACTAGAAAGAGAAGTTAAGGTCGGTAGTATGGTATTAGAAGTAACAAACCTGTGGCATCGCTCAAACCACACCGGTTACAAATTTAAACAAAGGACTCCATTTCAACTACAAATTCCCTAATGTATGAACTACGAGTAAGACCTATTTCAGTGAGTAGGTTTTACTGATCTAATACCCCGAATTATTCTAAACAGATTTGGTGCAGTACATTACAAAGATGTAACAAACAAATTACAAAAAGATTTGCTACGGTCACTATAATTGTGTACCTTTGAGTGGTTCAACTGCTTCTTCAAACACAGGATCATGCAAGAATTGCCCACTACACTGATTTGTTATACTATGATTTATATCCGTAGTTGTAAGATTATGTAAAGAAAATGCATGTCTGACAGCATTAAGGGACTCGTGAAATTGCTCATGGCCGAGTGATTTTCTAAACAAAATCTCATCTGCATCTCCAACTTGGTGGCGGGCACATAGCAATGATCTGTCTTGCACCTCGTCTTTGACTCTCTGAGAATGAAAACAAGGATAAGATCATAAATAATCATCTTGCCTTTCTTTTACATAAAAGGGAAAATAAGGGAACCAGGTGCTAAAAGTAGTAGAGAAGCAAATGTAAAAATATGAGCTACTGAAAAGCAAAAGATATCCCTAATTGTTGAAGAGTGTGAGTTGAAGACATGAGAACGCTTAACAGTCTAAATAAAAAGGTGAAATTATATAGGTGAATCTGTAACCAGACAGAGTGTCAAGGACATAACACAAGTATTTAAGGTGAACATAATAATTCCCAAAAGCATAGATGTAAACAATATCATAAAGCAAAGACAGGCAATATCCACACTTGGTTGCTTGATTGAATAGCCTCTTCTGTTCTATGAGCATATGAAAAGTATAAGGCAAGCACAAAAATACACAGAAAACAACCATCAGTTTCACATTACTCATCAGGGACATGAATTCCATTATCTCTGAAATACAGAACCCACTCGATTATACATGCCACCATCTTTTATCCCAAAAGCCCAACCGATTCAAAATGGCATGGTATGAAACGAAACTGGAATAGAATTAATCATAACCTTTCTTCTAAAGCATAAATCTATCATGTCATTTAAGAAGCACCAATCTATCCACCATTAGTAAAAGCTAATAGATATGAACACTTCAGTGTTAAACTGTTTTGAAACTTTGTTTCCATGAGCAAACAAAATATCAAACCAAAAGTTACTAACCAGAAAATGAAGTCAATTTCTATGCATGTATGCTACTATAAGTCAGTAAACACAATCAAACAAATAACAAAGATCAAACTAAACAGACAATTACCATAAAATCATACCTAGAGATTTCTTCATATGACATAAATGAAATACATTGTATATGCCAAAAGGGCATTAGAAGTGCCAGACTCGGCTATTTCACCGAAAAAATAAAATAAAGTAGAACTCCGTCTTTAGTGTATTGTCATAACCATACCCATGACAGTGTCAAGGATTAAACACAAGTAATTGAGGTGAAATGAATAGTCCCAGAAACTCAATATCATGTATCAATGTAAAATAGCCAGGCTTTAGGCGTTTATGGATAGCATCAGATCTCATTAGAATCAGAATCAAAATTTCGCAGCTAGATAACCAGGCTGTTTAGTTTTATGACTATGTGAGTTGTGACCAATCAATACTACAAAAAAGCATCACGATTAAGCAGAGGACCACCATCAGTCCCACAAAACTCATCTGGACAAAAGATGCTAGGTTTATATAAGATGTCATCTAAAGATCCAGAGCCTGTTGATTAAATATGCTACCAGCACTGATCTCAAAAGCCTAACTAATTCAAAATGGTATGTATTAGCTGAAACTCGGAGATAAAATAACCATAACTTCTCTAACGCATAAATTTATCATAAATCTCGTTTTAGTAGAGCATCAATCTAACCGGCATTAGCAAAAATCTTGTAGCACTTTGATGTTCCAACAACACTTCACCGCTCATAATCCCCACTTGCGTTTGATTTCTGGGCAATATAAAATCTTTCAAACCAAATTTTGAAGCTCCATATCTATGGAAAATTAGAATTTCCAACGAAAAGTTGCTAAACAGAAAATAAAATTAATTTCATGAGAGGTACTCTACTATTAGCCATTCAACAAAATTAAACCAACGAGAAGTTCAGGAGTAAATACCATACAACTCAATCATCTAATGCCATAAAATCAACATAGAAGTAGAACATCGATGTAAAAAACACAAAGGAAGCATATAAGCTCAACAGGAAAATCAACAAGACATCACCAAAACATCATGCAGGACAAATTACACACCTGCAACAACTTGGGATCAAACTTAGGCAACCCAATTTGGGAAACAGTCAAAGACCCAAAAAAGTTGCCTAACAATGCAGCATCGGGAACAGTTAATCCAAAAGAAAGCCCGGCAACAAACCCACCAAGAAAACTATCCCCAGCACCAGTAGGATCAATCTGAACCGCCGAAAACGGCGATATTTCCACCTCCCCATCTTTCCAGAACACCTTACAACCCTTCTCACCATACGTCACCACTAAACAACACAACTTCTTGACCTCCTCAACATCCACAAACTCAGCTTCTTCAGCAGAAGCCTTCAAAAATCCAATCTTTGATAGATTAGGGTAGAATTTAGTCTCTTTTAGCTCAGTCAATCTAACAGTTCCATCAATTTCATCAAATTCTCTGATCAACCCTTGAACATCAACAAACACAACTTCACAAATCTCAACCATTTTCTCCAAAGTCTCAGGTAAAATCTCCCCTCCCACACCCACAGCCATCCCGAAACCAAAACTTTTTCCCGAGTGGAAGGTGGGCAACTCAGTGGGTCGAATCGGGTCGCATGCAATGACCCGTTTGAGGGTTCGATCTGAAACGGGTAGTCCATCATTTTTGGGGTGATTTGAAGAGAAATGAGCTTGAAATAAGGTAGTTTTTGAAGTGGGAGAAATGATTGGAGAGCTGAATACAGAGTGATTGTACCTGAAATCAGAGCCCACTATCGAGATGTAATCGCAGGGAATTGAGAGGGGAGAGAAAATGTTGGAGATGAAGGAGGCAGCACCACCTAAGGATTCTGCTATTACGATGTCGTCTTTGAGGAGGACGTCGTGGCAGTAGTTGCCGACCACCAAGCCACGGCGGGAGAGCCCCATTTTTTGGGTTCTAGGAATTCTAACTAAAAGATCCAAGGAATTTGGTTCAAAAAAAGGATCCATTCATGTGTTGGTGTTTCCTTTTCGAGCGTCTGCGTTTCGTTATGGACTTGTGATGGTTTGATAAGCTCAACTCCTACTAAAAAAAAATTCTGAAACTTTACATGAATACCGAGTTCCCTCATGTAGTCATATCTAATAGGAACGGTTTTTGTTCATATTAAGTACATTTTTGCTACACTTCATACATTTGTATTTTTTATTTATGTTCACGTGTAACAAACAAAACAAAGGTTATCGACTAATTTATCATTAATTTTGCCAAATATGTTCGATTATGAACTAAATACTTCGTATTAAATAAGTTTAACTTTTTAAGTCCATAACTAAATTTAGATTTGAAAAACTTTACATATATATATATATATATATAGGTAAAAGTTAAAATAAGAAGGGTACTTAAAATGAGAAGGATGAGAAGTTAATTTGACTCTTCATCTCTTAAATCCAAAGGATGATATTTTATATAAACCCTTCTCACTTAAATGATTTTAAGCACCCTTTTCTTAACTCAAATGGCAAAAGGCTACACCTGCCACTTGCAAGAAAGAGCCATATGCAAACAATGCAACGACAAAAAAAAAAAAAAAAAAAAGGGCTTTGAGGATGAACATTACAAATTCCTTTTGTTTTCCTTGAGAAGTCACAAAAAAATCATTTTTGGTGGCAGAGATTTCTTTCAGCAAACTTATTTGTGTATGATCGACGTAAATCAAATTAAAAATTGTACATCTTGCACCCAAAAAAAAACCCACTAAGTCCACAACAGTGTCTTATACCAGTGCACAAATGTAAGGGGCGCTTGCGCACTACATGCCGGAGTGTAACTAAATGCAAGAAGCTTATGTGCACCCACTCCAAGCAAGCCATACTCTTGGACATTGATCGAAAATCACATAGTATCACAAATTCATAAACCACCCTTCACAATACAAGCATAATTGCATAAATCCACCTTCCTCCCCAACGTTTCTCAAATAAAAAATTTTGCACTCGAAAAAAAAAATCCCACAAGTCCAAAACAGTGCCCCATATCAATGCACAAATGGAGGAGGCGCTTGTGCACTACATGTCGGAGTGTAACTAAATGCACAAATGGACACTGATTGAAAAGCACATAGGATCACAATTTCATACATCACCCATGCATAATCTAAGCATAACGCATACCAAGTAATTAGTCACAAATCAAAAGATAGAACCATAATTAAGGCAAATACGGATTTTATTCCCATCACAAAACAATCATAGCCCCTAACATCAAGACTCAAGAGGCTCTCTCAGAGGTTGGATGTGTCAAAGCTCTAAAGAAGGTTCTAGAAAGTTCCGGTCCATGGTATAGGGAGACTATCCACTTGAAGTTTCGAAAAGGTCTTGTACATACTAGTGTAAATATTTTAAAAAGGAAAATGCCTAGAATGTTGTATGTAAATATCACGAGATGTAGGAAAACATCTAGAGAGTCTCTAGATGTAGTTTTTTTTGTAAAAGGGTCTAAGACCTAGAGTTTTAGAATGCTCCATTTAAGGAAGTGTTAAAACTTTCTAAATTCTTAAGAAGCTCATTTTTACAAAGTTTAGAGTGACAACCAAACTTAATAGAGTAAATTCCAAAGTAAGAGCTTTTCTCTAAAGTACTTGAGTTCTCTCGATCAACTTTCATTTATTTCATACTTAAAGCGTGTGAGGGAAAACCTTAGGCACCAAGGATATGTCAACGTGAGGCGCATCAAGATAACAAGACTTGCTTGCATGCATAATGTATTGTCATCAGTGAACGATAAAATTGAGTGTTAGGCATGAGGTAGCCACTTAGGACATGCTTGGTTTCGTTGCGCATCTCTAAGCAAAGGGAATCCTGACAATATTTATCAAGTGGCACAAAAGTCTTAAGGGGGAGAAAACTTAGACCCAGCTAAAGTGCATAGCTTGTAGAAAAATAGTAGACTCAATTAGAATTTGAGAAAATCAACAGAGTAATTAGGACAAAAAAAGGCTAATTTAGCACATATCATGAGAAGTAGGCCAATGTCAAAGATGAAAGCCTGCAACAATACCGCCTTGAGAAGTGAGTTCTAGAATATATTACATAAATTAGCACTAAATTACTTAATTTAGTTATAATCTGAATCAAGCCTGCCAATTTTTAGTTACATTAAACATAGAGGGGAAGAGACTAATTCAATTATTACTCTGATAAATTTGGTGCTTCATGAACATGACCTAGGGAATTCCACCCATGAATGTTCTTGGATCTGGACAGTTCCCACTAAAATCAGCTTGCGAGAAATCAAAACCTGGGTTCTGCAGCAAAAAAAACACCAACTAAGAGAACTACATAATGGACTACAATTTACAATTAATCCACCAAAATGATCTTAGTAGACTGAAAGATATGGATAAAATAAGCAATTGCATCCGATAGGCATGAATAAACAAAGTATTTAGAAAGTCCCATAAGACAATAGAACAATCGTGACACACATAAGTCACACTAATAGTTTTAGACCGAAAAAGGGTCTACTCAAGGAAGAAAAGAGCATGAATAATTTGTGGCAAGTAATAAATAGATAATAGGTCGCATGACACGGTAACCAAATGCAATTATAGCCTCTAACTCAATCAAAGACATACAAATATCAGCAGGGCAGAGCAATATAAAAGGAAAGTTCTCTACTTAGAGGTGGGGAACTGAAGCAATATAAAAGGAAAGTTCTCTACTTAAACATGCCTCTCATCGAATATCAAGTTGGGATCCAAGAACGGCTCAAACTCACCAAAATGGAAAAGGCAACAACAGCTTCAATCCTCCACAATCAACCCCCTTGCAACACATAATTTATGGCTTTATGCAAACTCCATGTCTGAAAACCAAGCTCATCTCAAGCCTCAAAACAACTACATTTCTAATGGATAGGTTTACAGATAATTCTCAATTCACAAAGTCCATCAAGTGTAACTTTACTTGATATCCTTCAATAATGATTAAGTGATTCACAAATAAATATCCCTAATTGTAGCAGTTACTACAATTCTATTAGTCTACAACTTGAAAAAAGAGATTATAGCAACTGACCTCTTCTTGAAATCGTTGGAGCATCAAACGCTTCCGCTCTTGGTCTGTAGCGTAAGGATCCAGCTGACCTTGACCAATGATAGGTGAAGACCATGTCTGGCCTTTGTCCCTCTTTTGCAAGGTTATATGCATAGTATCATCCTCTGATGTTCATAAAGATAGATAAGAAAGTATGAGCTAATTACCCATCTAGCACTCAGAATTGCAAACAAGGCACTACACTGATTGTGTATATCCCTAAAGAAACAGACCCCCAACTGCATATACTTTATAATGAGTTTCATAATAACATGATTCAGCATCAAAGATCCTTTAGATAAAGCACGTTGTACCTTGATGCAACATGTATTTTAGCTTATACTATCATTCACCTAGAACCAAGGTTTTGACACAACTGAAAACGTAAAAGAGAATATGTGGCTAACATAGAGTGAAATCACCACCATGCCCCAAAAAGGTCGAAGCACCTCTTCAAGCCACACAATAGGTATTGGTCTTGTGAGGGTATTTTTGCCTTAATTCATGTATCATACACTTCAAAGTTAAAATGGCAGGTGTTTAGACTATTTTCAAATTTTATGTATCAGAGTTTTACTATTAAATCCATCAGATAGTTTATACCCCACCCACACTAAGAGCATCTGTCACATTCTATAACCTGATAGACAAGTGAAAGGTACATCACTCAACACTAATCGCCCCGCCCAGGTCAAGCCCAACCTCCCCCCAACTCTCTTTCAAATACTTGTCCTAAAGATCAATGATGATGCATCCTTCCTCTCTAGTACAAAGGAAGTTTTGCTGTTTGCAGGTACTCTTTGGGTAAATGGATGCAGTGATTCATGTTCGACCTTTTGCACCACACCACTTGAAGCAGAGATAGTGAATATTCATCAATGAATTAAGAAAAATCACTGGATGAAGTGCACGATCATCAATCAGATTTATAACATATCCAAAGAAGCTGTCCTGTACTGATATACATATAAGACTCAGAAACCAATCACAGAAGTGACAACCACTAACAAATAGGGGATTGGAATGCTGAGACTTAAAAGGAAAAATTCCACACACAAGTCCACTTGAACTTTAAACCAATACTACTGTAAAAGGTGAAAAACGTTTTAGCCAAGGGAGCTGGATTAATCTGTAATAGACAATTGTACTATAAATTGTTTAAACTCCCCACCTTGGATAGCATTCATCTGTCGCTTCCTAAGCAAACTACTGCTAGTTATAGGTCACCAAGCTCATACTCCATTGTTTGTAGTACAAAGCTCCTTTAACCCGGTATAAAATGAAGTCTTACTACTATACAAAATAGCAAATTGATAAATTACTGTTCACTTGGCTAAAAAGTATGTATCCCTAATCATATCAGCACTTCTTTATCACAACACACTTGGCCAATTCTAGTCAAAGAACATACAATTCACTAAAAAATCACAATATAAAAAAAAAAAGTCGAAAACCATCACATAGGTTTTTTTATTTAAAAAAAAGAAGCCGGCGACAGCAATGAAAACATACCCAAAGTCCAAAAAGAGGAGTCAGTCTTGACAGGATGTTGCAAATCATGCTACAAAACCACAACAAAGGCAAATCATCAACAATCAAACAAACAATCACTAATCAAAAAGCCAATAAAGTGGAAAACAATGAATTCGCGCAAAAAATACTAACATTAAGATAAGGAGGATTGCCTTTGATCCCAACTTCAACATGCTTTGACAGGATTTTGCTGTAGAATAGCTTAGTTGGCAAGTTCGGAGGTAGTGCTATGTACATGTTCACCTCATCTAGGGTTTGATCCCATTCGAACACCTTTAGACCTAAATTATTGAAACTATGCATTAAATTAACGGAAACTTCAGTAATTGAACAAATTGAATGATCAAATGAACGAGAAATAAAGAGAGAGATAGGGATACCGTTGTGGACGAAGGCGTGACGCTTTTCGGGAGCCAATTTTTCGGCCATGAGATTGTCGAAAATTAGGATTCCGGCGAAGAGTAGAAGTGTGATTAGGGGGTTCCCGGGAAATTATAGGAGTTTCTAGAGTATTCACGATAGGGAGGAGTAAGATTCGTTCGCTCTCGGCTTTTTCGAGTTTCTTCCGTTACGATCATATGAATGATCTCCAGTATTCTAATTTCCAAGTCTCGACAAGGAGTTTAACCACCGAAATGAGCCGGTAAAAAAATGCCAAAACAAGGGTAAATCTCTAAAAATACCAATTTTCAATTATTATGAAAACGGAAAACCTATGGAAAATAAACAACATGACTAAGAGGTAATCCATTGGCTCAAGCAATCAATTAGTAAAATCAGATTAACCCAGTCTCGTAAATGAGACCAATTGGTCGAATCTTAAATTGTGAGGGAATGGATGAGAAATTAAAGGGATCAAAGATATGGCAAACGGTTAAAAAGAGGGAACGAAGAGAGAGGGGTAAAGATGAAACAAGGTACTTATGTGTTTTAAATAATAAAACTAGATACTTCATCCATCCTTTAATTATTGTCCTATTTATTATATTTATAGAGTTAATATTCGAAAAATTTGATAATAAATTTTTTTTATATTATAATAAATAATATATTCAAGTGGAATTTTATTGTATAAATCTCAATGTAAATTTTTAGAATATTAAATTTTTATAACTTTTTGTCTTGCGGATTTAAAAATAAAAAGGTTTTAAGTTATATTTTAAAAACAGCGAAAAGTTAAATAGGGCAAACAATTAGGGATACAAGCTTTGGTAGTCCTCAAATTGTCAAATCGTTATTGCTTGTGTCCCTAGTTGAAGTTAAATGGGGCAAAGTTAAAACTGCTTTGGTTGTAATTTTACGTACAAAGATACAAGCTTTTCCTTGGTTAATACGGAGTGGTTTGGGGGGGTATTTGAAGATTTTTACAACTGATGCCCCACGTCTTAGTGCAACTTTGTCGAAATCCCTAAATATGAGCCCGTGTTTTGGGCAATTGTGAATAATAAAAATATAAAATGTTGATGTTTTAAGAACTTTAGATTAGTTGAAAATTTGAGATTGGCCTGGTTGTACTGTACCACGTGTCCAAAGTAGGTTTGTATTGGTTATGTTTTAGGATGATTCATTAATCATTACTTTGTTTGGGTTTATTTAGGGCGTATTGAAGTTGGAAATTAAGTGCCGTGTAACTTACAGAGTTACAGTGTTCGTGTGCTATGTCATAATTCTTATTTTCGCATAACTAATGGAATCGATCCATCCATTACAAATTACATATTGTTATGTAGCTGGCTAAAGCCTATGCTATAATGTTGCCGGAGTACTTTCATTACGTATAATGTATTGTAGTTACTACATTGTTCGAGCTTAACAAAATCAAGGGTTTAACATGATTTCATCAAAATATCCTTTGTAATAGTTTTGTCCTCTTTCCTTATCTCAATTGTTTGTTTTGACTTTTGTTTTTTTTTTTTTATGAATTTGGAAAATATAAGAAATTTTCAGAATTTCTTTATATAAAATGGAATCAGTGAATGTTCTTTGAGAAAAAAGTGAGTTATGAAGTGGGGATGAGATTGTTAGTCGTAGGCCTCATAGGCTCATAGGCCTCTAGGAGATGTTGCGAGGAAATGGAGATGAGAATGTAAGTTTGGAAATGCTACTTTGCTATCTGTGAAAATGTAATCCGTATATAGTACCGCAATTCAGCGTATGAAGTAACACAAGTAATTATATATGGAGTAGTAATTTCACACGCTGAGCTGAACTGCTGAAGCACAGTACTACGAAATTAGTAAGAAGTTAAATATATAAATAGTTGCGGTGTAGAAATTTGAGTATAGTGTCATTTTAACTTCTTCAAGAGAGATTGGTCACATTGGTGCAAGAAAATGGGAAAGAGCGGATGCTTTTGGTTCGTAATTCACGTTGATTTTAGCAGTTATCCCTTTTGAATGTTCTAGAAAATATTTTGGACTCGAGAAAAAAACTTGTAAATATTCTTGTCTTGAATTATGACTACATGAAGTGGGCACAAAAATAGAAATATCTATTAAATATGGATAAAACATACTCCATACATATTAGCTGTAAAACTTTTGACAGTGAATTAGTGTAACATATACATTTAATGGAAGTTTTGGTAATAATATGATTTTAAGCCCGAGAAAGCACGATCACCATGAAATTTCCTACCTGGAAAACATCTCAGGAAAGTTCCAGGGAACTACAGTTTTCTCTTTATACTGGTCTAATTTTAAACCACACTATCTCAAACCAAGTGATTGTACTGCTTGCCTCACTGTGGAAAAAAAAATACTGTTAGCCTGGTTTACATAGCGTAAGTGTGTAGGGATAGTCAGAGAAATGGGTTCCAATGAGGCCTGGGATGTAGAAAATGTAATCGTCAATGACTCAAGCAACGGGCCTGGACTTATCAAGACAGCACATAGTTTGCCATCTTCATTGCTTAGGAAGTCTGATTTGACCCTGGGGATGAACACCAGGTCTTTGTTGCTTAAGGGGGTTCTGAGAAATCTTCAGGAGTTTATCCTTGGAACCAAGATTTGTATCCTCTTTGTCGCCATACCCTTTGCTATTGTGGCCAAATACCACAACATTGGAAGAGTAGGTGCAATTTCTTTGGTAGATGTTGGATAAAAGTTTGGTTGATGCTGAAGCCTATCAATTTCCTTTTTGCAATTTTTATGTCTTCGGAAACTGATTTGTTTTCCTTGTATGTTCCAAATTCTTTTTTGAATAACAGCCCTAGGTCTTTGCTTTGAGTTTACTCGGACTTGCCCCTTTAGCGGAGAGAGTTAGCTTTCTAACCGAGTATGTTACTTCTGTATAATGTTTCAATATTTAAGGGTATACTCCGTAGATACTAATTGTAAAACTTAATGTGATTGACATTTACGCTGTGTCTCCTTTTGCATGTCATATGCAAGGCAAATTGCATACTGTATGTACTAGCTCAACAGGTACTAGTTTCACTGCTTGGCAATTGGCATGATTATCCTACACTCGTCAAATTTTGAAGTGATCATCTGTGAAAGTCGCAGTTGGGGGCCTGCTAAATGCAACTTGCGGGAATATAACTGAACTCATTATAGCCATGTTTGCACTCCACCAAGGGAAGATAGCCGTGCTGAAGTATTCTCTTTTGGGATCAATTCTTTCAAACCTTCTTCTAGTTCTCGATTCTTCTCTGTTTTGCGGTGGCTTTGCCAACCTTAGCAAGGAACAAAGATTTGACAGGGTAGTTAAAGTTCACTTGCTCTGTCCTATGATGCATATATCTGGAATATGCTGATAAATTTTGTGCACGTGCTTTGCCATCTTCTTTCCCCAAATTAGCTTGTGATCCTTAACCTTTTCTGATAACATAATCAAGCTGAAGTGAATGTACTTCTCTTGCTTGGAGTTCTTTGTCTTATGCTGCCATTGCTTTCTCAATATTCCAAGGAAGCTGCAGGAGCAACATCCTCTGCTAGCTCTGTACTCCTGCTGTCAAGGTGAGCAGCATTGTCCTGCTCGTGGCGTATATTGCATACTTGTTCTTTCAGCTGAAGACCCACCAACAGCTGTTTGATTCAGCAGAGGTGAATTTATGGTTTTTACTTAATAATGTGACTTCTTGTTCAGAACTCCATGTTTTTGGGAAGTGATGTCTGTCCTTAAAACTTAAAAGATTATGTTATATGTTAAAAAAGGTGCTTAAAAACTCTCCGATACTTGTCTACCCTGCATGTTTCACTGTAGTCTTTTGGATTTCAAATTTATTACCTTCCCAAGAGATGTGTTGCACTACTTAATGCTGGTTCTCAATGCGATAATATTGAGGAACCTGATGAAAATGGTGAAAAAGATGAGGCAATAATTGGTTTTTGGATTGCATTTAGCTGGTTAGTAGGCATGGCAGCGGTGATAGCTTTGCTCTCTGAATATGTTGTTGGCACAATTGAGGTATGTTTATGAAGCAAATCCAAAACAGCCTCTTGTACTCCTCTTCTTTACAAAAGTTTATTAGGTCCAATCAACTTATCAATCCTGTGTGTATTGAAATAATGAGACAGGATGCTTCCAACTCTTGGGGTGTTCCCATTAGCTTTCTCTGCATAATTTGGCTTCCTATAGTTGGGAATGCAGCAGAACATGCGGGTGCAATCATATTTGCTTACATGAACAAGCAGGTATGATCGGATGATCCTGACTAAGATTGCTTTCTTTTGAAAACTTTGACACGTATAATACTTGCATTATATTTTTGTGCTGCTACAAACTTCTTTTCTGTATTTTACTTACAGGACATATCTCTGGGAGTTGCCTTGGGCTCTGCCACCCAGATTTCAGTATTTGTGGTAATGCTCAAGACTTTGAATATCAACCACAATTCCTTTCATTTCAATTTTTTTCATTTATCAATCAGGAAATGAATACCTAACAATCTATTACTTCAGGTTCCCTTATGTGTTATTATTGCTTGGATAATGCATATCAAGATGGAGTGATGGACCTCAGCCTTAGCATCGTGGAAACTGGTTCTTTGGCTGTTTCAGTACTCGTTATGGCCTTTACATTGCAGGTTTCTTATCAATTTTGGTCATATTTTAAGTTTTGATAACGCAGAGTCTCTCTTTGCTACTCCCTCCGTCGCAAAAAGAAAGCTTCATTTGACTTTCACGATTTTTAAGATACGACTTTAGACGTTTTTATCTCCAAATCCGTAACGCAAAAAATTACAAAAACTTAATATTCTAAAAATTTACATTGAAATGCATTCAACAAAATCTCACTTAAATATATTAGTTCTTAAAACATGATGAGAATTTATGGTAAACTTTTCGAACTTTGATTTCAAATAGTAAATTAGAGCATTCTTTTAGGGGTACAAAATTTTGTGCTTTTGATTAGACAGTTGACTGCATTCTTACTATTAAACTGGATGGATCATCACATTACATAAAAGGAGCTGTGCTTCTCTTTGTATACATGGCTATTCCAACAAGCTATTTGGTGCCTTCCATCTAAACTCGGTAAGGTCATTACAAAACTGGACAAGAGAAGCACCATACATTAGATTTTTATCTATTTTTAATTTGTTTTGATTAATTATTTTTGTGAAGGTTTTCGTCCTCTGAACTTGATTTCATTAATGTGGACAACATTTACTTGGTAAGACATTGGTACTGCTGTGCTGTCCATATAACGCGTGGTAGATCAAGCAAATCTCATTGGATCACTTGAATCCGTCAGTTGGATTTTCTGCTGTTTGATTTGGCAATTCTCATTCCTCAAATATGGATTATCCGTGTAAATTTTTTAGTTCTTTGAGAATGGATATCGAATCTGAGAAATTCATTGGGTAGATATTCATGTGAGCCAACTAAATTTGAGCTGCAAGGCGTGATTTATCTTTTTTTCATGATAAAAGTGTGATTCTGTGGGTGAAGGTCGATGAGATGCGTTTCAATTTATCAATTGCACGACTCCCTATAGGATCCTTTGGGAAAAGGTTGAAGAATTTTTTTTAAACCATGTAATACTCCGGTACAAAACTGACAGTTTATGATTTGATTATACTCTATTCATCACAATTTATTTATTACATTTTTATGTTTGGTGTTAAAGTTTAAAACTTTTTATTATAAATTCTAATTATGTTTCAATAAATAATATATTCAAATAAAATCATATTAGATCATTTCAATATAAATTTTAGGAAAATCAAATTTTTTTACGAATTTAGAAAAAAATATTTTAAATTGTGTTTTGAAAAATTATAAAGTCAAATATAACAACTAAATTGAGTGGAAGGGAGTAAATAGGGTTTTTTTTTTTTTTAGGGTTGGTGGGAAATAACAAAATGAAAGAATAGAATTTTTCCCACGTAAAATAATAATTGAATTTGTTATTAGTTGAATACATTATGTTTGCAGTCCTTGTGAAAGAGTGCTTGTACGTGCAGTTCCACAACACCAACTCATCCTATATTTTAAGCTATAGCGACTTAAATGCGAGGAGGATTGAAGCTTGAGTTACATCATCAAGTTCCTATATGCTAATATTATTTTTTGGTCAGAAACTTTATGGCCATCCTTTCTCTAAAATAATAGTCTACCATATCCCAGCTTGAAGAACAATTAAATTAGTATATTGCTAGGTAGGTTACAGACTCTTCAAGGAAGCCAACCTTGAGCCCTGCCTCCTTATTGTCCCCTTTCCAAACACAGTTGAATTGAATAGTCATCAACAAGTAAGAAGGGGGTACTATACGCGTAGTTACTCATACAGTCCTTTGTTAGGTCAACTAAGGTCGTCATATTGTTCTTGGGAAAATGTTGCACCACGGAAACTACACAAGTTGTCGTGTAAGATGGATGTTTTTACAGTAGAGCTGTCAGAATCAGACCCGATCCGATAAATTATCCGATATCGATCCGGACCCGACCTAATTATGACCTGAAAATTGAGACCCAAAAACCGACCCAACCCAATCTTGAAGTTAACCCGAAACCAATTTAAACCGATATTCAAAAACGCGAACCCGATCTGTGTCCGACCCATTAGAGACCCGACACGTTACAGACCCGACCCGAAAAGAACCCGAAACGGATTGAAACCGACACATAACCGATATAACCCGATTTATAACAATTCGTTACTTGAATTCACTGGATGTTAATAATCTGAATATACGTGAATATGCCTTAATCTTCACAGACCTATTTTTTTACCTAATATCTAATAACTTTGAAACCAAACATTTTTATTAATTTAATTATTTAATAAGTATATTTATGAAAATAAAAATTTTAAAAGATTTACTAAATATTCAAATAAAAGAAAAACTAGCATGTCTATGTCTATAAAAAGTGAGATTATAGCCTTCTAATTTGGGGTTTCATTGTTTCATAAATCTCATTGAATTGACGTCCTTCTTTTTCCAAAATGACAATCATCTTCCTACAATCTACTCTTTAAATAACATTAAATAAAAAACTAAAATATGGTTTTCATAGAATTCCTCTATTTATACCAATGTGAATATATGATCGTTCATTTGAAAGTTAATCTCTTAGTCTTTAATGTATCGAATTATTTCCTAATCATCTATCATCTATATTCGACAACTAAATAGTGAGCATAAAGACTTATTATATACACTATTTTAATCAATGTATGGAGGTAAAATTTTTGGGGGTATTTCAACTATCAAAGTAATTAAAAAAGGTAAAACGAAGATATTACAAAAGCTTACTCCCCAGTAACAACAAAAGGGGAGCAATAAAAACAATAAGCTCACGTTACAAGGGAAGGCACCACCTTTTTTGTATAAATGTCATATTCTTATAATGGTTGTACGTTTTCAAACAAAAAAAATAGCAACATAACAGTTGAACCAATGGTTCGTTTGATGGTTTGATTGTTTGAGCAACATAACGGTTGAAAAAACAAAAAATCGGTTATTTTAAAATTTAAATGAGCGGTTTTATAAATTCAAAATGATTTCGAATATTTTGAAATAATAAGTATTTTTGTAAATTTTTATTCCGCGTATAAACGTATTAACTCTATTTAAAAAATATATATATATATAAAAACTCTAATTTAATCGCAAACATATCTTAAAAATGTAATCTTCGAGTTATTTTAATTACGGGTTGTAAAGTTGTAACTATGTTATGTGTCTATATTGCGACTTACGTAACGACTTCACATCTTATGTTATAAACTTATAAGTTATAACTTATAAGTATTTATTAACAAATGATTACGCATTTCGACATTTATAACTCTACCAACATTTTTCAGCTTTCCATAAGTCACTAACAAAAATTAGTCATGAAATTGTGAAATACAAAATTCATTAAGTCGTTGTCATCATAATTTATATCATTCAAGGACTAGAAATCAATAAGATCATATTTGATTAGAACCCATACAAGTTATTTTAACTAATATACATTAATATGATTTAACTTAATTCACTTATATGAACTTGTCATTGACAAGTTAAACTAAATATATTACAAGTTATTAAGTATATATAAACTTAACATCGTATGTTATAAACTAGTTTGATAGGATAATACACATTTAATAAGCATTACCTCATAAATATTTTGTTTTTAAATGACTTATCGACATCATCATTGTCCAATTTATGAATTAACCATCATCATTGTTTGATTTTCTCAAAGCTGACCTTGACCCGAAATAACCCGCTATAACCCGTTTAGGAATCGATATGATTTTACTAAAACCGACCTTCACCCGAACCCGAACCCGAAATAACCCGTTCATGAACCGACTCGATTTTACCAAAACCAACCTTGATCCGAATCCGAAATAACCCGTTTAGGAACCGACCAGATTGTACTAGAACTGACCTTGACCCGAACCGAATACAACCCGAACCGAACACAACCCGACTCAAATCCGACCAAGCAAATAACCGATTTAACCCGACCCGATAATGACCCGACCCGAACCGACCCAATAGGCAAAATTGATCCGTCCAGAACCGACACGCTGACCCAATTTCCCATCCCTAATTTTCAGCGAAAGACAGAAAAGGTATTCCTTCCACCATGCAAAGATCACTTGACAAATTAAATAGCCTTCATGTCTTATAAAAAGTCATCTCATTCGTACGCACGACTGTTTTATGCAACATCTAAAAATTGCTTGGGTAGTTTTGGCCTTTTGGGTACAAGTGTAGAACAAAAAAATTTGTCCTTTTTAGATAGCTATTTACTTCTTATAGTGTCACTATTTAGTTTTGCAGGTATACCAACTTTTTTTGGCTCTTTTATTTTGATTTGTTCCATTTCTTTAAAAAAGTTTCATTTTGATTGGTTTTTCTTTAAAGATTTTACATTGTATCTTAAAAAAATAATTTTTATATTTAAAACAAAAAAGGAATAAAAGGAGTAATTATTTCTAGCCTTCTTGGTGTGTTACAGAGGAGTCTTATCTTTTGGCAAATTCTAATTACATATTAAATTTGTGAGTAAAATATCAACAGTTCAAACCAGTCAAAGTATGCAATTATTGACAGTGCTCAAGTATTGTGTAATTTTTACTATTGGAGCTTACTTCAGTATACGTGTTGGTGATTATTATAATGACTAACTAATAAGTACGGTGTATTAATTAATAAGTTGAATGATTTTCATATCAAGAAGTGCATGATCCATTCTCTCTCAATTCTGGAAGCTTCATATGTGCTTCATGTCTGAAATCACTTGGTCATTACTACGTATTACACGTATTAAGTCAATAACTAAGTCCAATTGCCAAATAACCACTTGATTTAAGTTAATAAAACATGCCGTTCATGTTAGAAACGAAGACAAGGGAGCTAGTAGAAGCTGTACCATAGTGTGAAACCGTCAAGTCTCCTGAAGTACAGATATAGCTTTCCTGTAAAGTGTAAAGCCCACCTAAAATTGCATAAAGAGTTGAATAATACGGACAAGGATACAATTGTACTGTTTTACTTAGGCCGTTAGGCCGAGCTCTGGTCACTCTACTCTATTGGAAAAAAAAAGTTGCAAAAGTATAGATTATTTTTTATTTTTTTTATATATAATCAAAATATCAGTTTTAATTATCGAAAATTCAGCTGTAATGGCTATTCGTCAGAAATCAGTTAAGTAACAATTATTTAAAGAGGAAAAGAGGGTACTGAAACTGACATTATAACTTCCATGGGTGCCATTGACTTAAATTTACAAGAACTGGACAAGATTTGAGGTAATCTTAACACCCATTTTATAGGGCAAATTGCCCATCTTAACATCCTGTAAATATGGGGATGTGTCCCCCACAACTCAGACTTGCTAATAACTTCAAATTGCTTGTAATCACGAATAAAAAAATAATAATAATAATAAAAAAGAGCTCTTGGCATTGCTTCGTCTAGTTTTACGTGTCACGTCTCTAGCTATTTTTGAATTAAATTTTCAAACGTAACGTAACGTAACGTTGGAGTATTACAATTTGAGTCTATTGGAAATCTAACATTTCTCGGCTTTTATCGATTGGGCATACTTCACTGTAATTGGCCAATCTTAAGACAATTACTTCAACTAGGTTAATTGCTAACAAATAGTCAAAACTGAGTTGTGCACTTGTGCTTGTAAAAATGATTAGGTAACAATACGTAGTATATTGACACAGTCCAGGTTCACATGAAACTCTTCAAAGTAAGTTACAAGATTGCATAAGTCCCCACCAAAAGGCATTTTCCTCAAAAGTAGGAGAAACGTAACTTAATGTTGATGATTAGGTACTTGAATACTCTATTTCTTTTCTAAAATATATAATCTAATATTTGAATCTTAATAAAAATCAAAGAGAACATTAATTAATGAATATATATTGGAGTATTATTACAATGTAATGAATAAATAATAGAGTAATATTTAAATACATTTACTTCCTTTTCCAAGCAAAATTAATGACAAATCCAAAAAAATAATTTTCAATTAAAATTATTTTTGTCAAAAAATTTGAATAAATTTATTAAAGATTCAAAGTAAAAGAAATTATAAGATAGACCATTTTAAAAATTAGAAATATTAAAAAGGAACGAATGAAATAATATAATATTTTTATTAATATGCTCATTAATTTTATTAATTAATAATGAGCAAGTACTATTGCTAAAAAAATAAAATAAAAAAGCAAGTGCTACGCGTAGTGCCTACTTAAAGAGATCCTCCTACCCCGCTACCCATAGAACAAGTCCTGCAAATCAGAGAAACACCTCATTCCAACAACTTCAAAAACCACTCATAAACCTCATATTCTCTCCATTTTAGGTAAGCCAACTAAAATGGCCCTGAAAAAATCTAAGCAAGATCACAGAGGAGCTTCTAAGAAGCGCGTAGCCGCTATTTTTGGTGTTACGGGCTTAGTAGGAAAAGAGCTGGCACGAAGGCTAAGCTCTAAATCTTCATGGAAGGTGTACGGCATTGCTCGAAGAGAAGAGCAAATAAATTCCTTCCAAAATAACAGTAATTACCATTTCATTCCCTGTGATCTTTTGTGTTCTTTAGATACACAAAAGAAGCTGTCTTCTTTAGAAGATGTGACCCACATTTTCTGGGTCACCTGGGCTTATGAGTTCCCGCTTGATAGCCCAGAATGCTGTGAGCAAAACAAAGAAATGTTGTCAAATGCATTGGATGCAGTGCTTCCAGTGGCCAACTCTTTAAAACATGTTTCTCTTCAGACAGGTATGAAGCATTACGTTTCATTTAGAGGTCCAATAAACTTCAGAGATCTTGATGTTGCTGTTTATGATGAAGACTGTCCTAGAGCTTCTGTAGGAAATAATTTCTATTATGTTCTAGAAGATTTACTGAAGGAGAGGCTTGCTGCTAAGAATGCAGTGTGGTCGGTCCAAAGGCCTGGTTTAATTACAGGGTGTTCAAACAGGACTTTGTACAATTTTATGGGCTGTCTTGCCATATATGGAAGTGTTTGTAAGCATCTGAATCTGCCATTTGTGTTTGGAGGGTCAAGGGAATGTTGGGAAGAGGCATGGATCGATGTCTCAGATGCTCGGTTAGTAGCTGAGCAGCACATCTGGGCTTCCACTGATGATCAAGTATCCTCAAAAGATGGGCAAGCCTTTAATGCCATTAACGGGGCTTGTTTCACATGGAAAGAGATATGGCCGGCTATAGGGAAAAGTTTCGGCCTGGAAGTTCCTGAAAACATGTTTTCCTCTGAGTTTCTGTATTCCACAGCAATGGCAGACAAGTCTGCAGTTTGGAGAGAGATCGTGGAGAAGAAAGGTTTGGTGGAAACAGAGATGGACGAATTGGCCAACTGGGCATTTTTGGACATCTTGTTTCGATGCCCCTTGAAGTTATTGGGAACGCGAGCAAAAGCTGATCGTATGGGTTTCAGAAAGAGGTATACAGCATCAGAATCTATCTTGTTTTGGATAGATAATATGAGAGATCAAAAACTAATACCTTAAGAGAAAGGCAGAGACAATAATCTACCTTCATTTGAACTTTGCATATAGTAGAGATTAAGAGTAACAGATCTAAAGTTACAAATATAATGTGTATTTAGTTTCCTGCAAATTTCAAGTCCTGCAAATATAATCTGAAAATTCTGAATAAAATGAGTTTCCACCAGAGCACCCATTCACTGATATTCAGATGCTTACATAAATGAGCATATATCCTGACTCCCGAAACCATAAATTTCTTTCTTGCATTTGTATACAAATAACTTTCCTTTTTTGTTTTGGTTTGTGTGAAGCTACAAATGGCACTGACGGAGTCGGGATGGGTCTTAGGTCTAAAATACCAAATAAAATGTTCTGTTGGATCTCTTTATTTGCTACATTTTTTTTTGAGTTAAATTTAAAATATTTTGACCATAAATTTTATATATATTATAAAAAATAATATATTCAAAGTAAAATTTTATTAAATGCATATCAATATACATTTTTAAAATATAAAGTTTTCATAATTTTTTATTTTACTAATTTAGAAAAAAAAAGTTTTAAACTAAAAAATAGTAAAAAATTAAATATAGGAAATAAATAGGGATGAGGGAATAGTAGCTAGGATACTTAACTTATGCAATTAACACGAGAACCTAAAAGTTCTTAAAAGTGCCATATTGCTCTTATTAATTTCAGGCAGAAGCATCAGAAGGGCAGCCCTGTTCTGAAACCTGCATAAGTAATAAAATATATAACTAGAAATTTGGAGGTGAATCCTCTAGAATCCAAATATATGTCCATCCATAGATTTCATACAACATAACGTATTATAATATCCCTTTAATTTTCTTATGGGCTTCCCATTCTTCAATGAATAGTAAATTTTGATCTCCACATTGAATTCAATGAACTTGCTCTTTCTATCTTGTCTGGAAGTTGAGGAACCGTATAGAAAACATGAAGGTGCCCAAGAAAAAGAGAATGAAGCCAATAAGAATAACAGCTGATGGACCAATAATTTCAGATCCAAAACCATAATAGAGATCCAAATACTCTTTGACTGGGCCCTTAAACCCTAGTCCAACGATGACGAGCTCAACATCACCAAGCTGTGATGCAATTAGTCCACGTACTGACCATGCTACAGGGCAGATGTAATAGAACCAAATCCACCATCCAGGGATAAGCTAGTAGATGATAAGATTAAAAAAAGACAATAAGTGCAAGTTGCATTAACGTACCCAGTAAACAGATGGCATCTAACTTGACTGATATAATTTTCTGGGTTTGATGCACACTAAAATTGTAGCAGCAGTAGGAGAAAGGATATAGAACTTACACTCTTGGGAATAAGGAAACCAGAAAAAAAATTCCAAAGTGAGTAAGATGCAGAAGATACGACGGCTGCTAATTGTTGTGTAGGCGTAATGGCAACAATCATCATTCCATAGAAGGTGAAGTAGGTGAAAGTAAGGAATGAAAAGACAAGGTAGAGAAGGAACTTCCCTGTAAAATAAACAATACACTCATTTCAAACTATAGGAACTCGCAGTTACTATGAACAAATTTTAGAATTAATGTGCACATGTTGATGTCTACACTATCCTTATAGATTTATAGCTAGAGGTAAGTGTTTTATGATGATATAGCAAAAGCTGAATGGTGGTTCTAAAAATTATTATAACTATTTCATAATCCGTAGCCCGTAGGTTTTAAGCACCCACAAAGCAAGGCTTCTTTTATCAGATACTAAATACTATCTAGCAAAATATCTTTCCCTAATAAATAAATAAAAAGTGAACTTACTCAATGTCCTTTCAAAACCCATCATGAAGTAGGTGATGATTCCATACAATAATGTCTGTGTTGCAATGTATGGAACTTCCACAAGAGCCTGATTCAAACAAATGGAAACAAACCATTCATTTATTCCATAACGTTGATTCCTAGAGTTAATAGACAGGCATAAACAAATACCACATATAGATAAGATATATAGGTTTTTATCTTTTTTAGACAAGTAACATGACTTGGCATTCGTGATATGTCAACCCAGAAAATCGTTGATTCTAAATCTACAACCTCCGCTGCTCTAGGTGCATAAGGTTATGCAGAAAAATAAGCTGCCGTATCAATGTTTGGTGCTTATAGTTATGCATGTAATTGTGCAGCTACATCACATAAGTGATTATCCTGATTCTCTTATTACAGTGCTCACTGATTGGTAAGTATCCCAAGCTTCAGCCATGTGAAAATAGAGATGATCAATAAATGTTTACCTGAGCAGCTGCATAAGCAAGTGGAGAGTACATTCCAGCAGCCTTTTCTCTGTAGAAAACTGTCCTCTCAATGGATACTACTGGTTGTACTGAAGAAGCATTGCTGATGCCCAGGAAAAAACATGCAGAATTGAGGGCTCCCAGGATTGTAAACAAGTTGATGATTGAATCCCTTAAAAGAACAAGAAACACGATAAGTATGCATGTCATACAAACCAGTTGTGAGGTATAATATATGAAACTCATTTAATGTGAAAAAGGAATCATCATTTCTGGCAGCAACTTCCATATATGTTAACAAAGGAACCCGGTATTGGATAGCTTTAGGTGATAAATCAGGATAAGGTTACGACGCTGTTGCACGGTTAGTCTGTTCCAGAATTTTAATTATCAAGATGCTCAGCGCATAAAAGATATTTATATTGAAATATACCTGTCCTTTATTGGGCATGTAGGCATTTGGTAAGTTGCAAGAAGAGTAATTTAAACCTGAGATTAACTCACTAAAAAAGTCTTTCAAATTAAGGGTTGTGAAAAAATATTGCTAGTATATCACTATTTCATGCGTTTGCAAAACCATTTATACGGAGATGATATGGCATGAGAAGAACCTACCTTTTTGAGCCAACATCCCAAAATATGGATCCAAGTACCACTGCACAGACGGTCGTTAAAAGGAATCTCACAGCATTATATTGTGGAGATCTCCAATATACGAGAAGTTGCTTATGAAGACAAAGCCAAAACTGTGATTTGATATCTTGGGAAAATGTTGTATCAAAATGTAATGGTTTTGATCCAGGTAATGGTGAACTACCATTCTCTATGATAGCTTCCACCTCTCTGGGATTGACGCAAATGAACATGCAAAATAAAAAAGTGATAATGAGTAACACAAATGAGCAAGTACAAGTAGCAACCCAAAAAACATACCTGAACTGATTGGAGTTTCTGTATATGTCCGCAAAATCTCGACCAAGTCTTTCTTCATAGACAGGAGTGGTGACCTCAAGCATCCAATTTGCAGGATTATAGCCATCAGGAATGGGAGGGATCCCACTTAAGCCCTGGACAAGGGAAAAAACCCCAATTTTCAGTTAAAATTAAAAGAGCCTTCACACATGAGTTGGAACTATACTCAGAAACCCCCTTTCTTGTTTCTGGACCACTAAATCAATAATCAAAAGTTAAAAGAACTGAGATACAAAAAGGGTTTGGAATCATTTTCACCTGAAAATAGTCTATCATGATGCAAGAGTGAAGCCCAAGCTTTCCTCCATATATAACTTGTCCACCGCGTTTCATAAGAAGCAACTATGCATCAAAATGTCATGTGAAAGCTAAGTTAAAAATTATCGCATTGCAAGAGTCTTGATTTGCTGATACTGAATGTGCATAGCCAAACCTCATCAAATGCTTCAAATATTTCAATGCTTGGTTGATGTATAGTGCAGACCACTGTTCTTCCTGTGTCAACAGTATTACGGACTGTTCGCATCACAATAGCTGCTGCTCGTGCATCAAGCCCTGATGTTGGTTCATCCATGAAAATTATTGAAGGATTTGCAACTAGCTCTACCCCGATAGTTAGTCGTTTCCTTTTCTCAGTTGATAGTCCGGCAGTTCCAGGCAATCCCACCAAAGCATGTTTAAAATTATCAAGCTCAATGAGCCTCATCACTTCGTCAACAAACTCCTGCAGTCAAGCAGTAGCTTACTTATTAATTCCAGGTACTACACAAAATACTGGAATGGCCATGAAATGACTAATCTTGCGCAAAAGAACTAACCTTTTTGGTTTCTTTGGTAATTTCTTTTGGAAGGCGAAGTGAAGCAGAGAACCAAAGAGACTCCTCCACTGTCACTTGAGGAGAATGTATGTCATTCTGTTCAACATATCCTGAAATTCTGGCAAAAGAATGCTGCTCTTTTGGATAGCCTGAGATCCTAATATCTCCTTCAATGTATCCGCCTGTTTTTCTTCCAGACAGCACATCCATCAAAGTGGTTTTTCCTGCTCCGCTAGATCCAACTAATGCAGTGAGAATTCCTGGGGAGAAAGCTCCACTCACATTTGTCAGCAGCTGCAATTTCGTTTCTGGTATACCTTTTGCCTTCATATCCTACAATATATACAGAAGAATATGTTGATTTTCAAACTATAAAAGAAAATTTTACACCAAGCATAAAAGGATTGAAATTGGCCATTACTTTTGGCAAGTCAATGAAGTAATTGACATTATGAAATGTCATACTCAGTGGTTCAAATGGAAGAATCATTCCCTTACTTTTTGCGTTGGGAGTTCCATTTGAAATGAGCTCCTCATCTTTGCCTGCATTAGACGTAAATGCTTAGGGGACTGTAATAGTTATTCTAATACTTGTCAGGCAAGAGCCATGCAAAGGGTAAAGCAGTATAAAGAAATAATAGGGTTATTTGGATGTTTGGATGAGCAGATGACTGGCCTTCATTGGATGCACCATCGTCAGAGACATCAACTGGCATCACAGTCTGAGATTTCTTTAGAGCTGTAGAGAAGTATATTAAAGATGCAACCCAATTAGAAACAGTGTACTAGGACTTGTTAAGAGAAGCATATTTTTGCTTTCAGAGCCTTCGAAACAAAACGCATCCCAAGAAAAAAAATTTGTCACATTAGGCACTTACGATTCAGGTAGGTCAAGGCTAGATTAACTATGGTATTGAAAAGAAGTGCATAGAGTAATAACGCAAGAATTCCAATCCAATACCAACGACCATCTGTTGGCATTGCATGTTGCTCGAGGACATTCTCCCCAACCGTAGAGTTTCCTGAAGGCTGTGAATGTATGAGTTCAGTTAGGTAGTCACTTACACAGCAATAGACGGTACAGGAGGATGGGAAGATACAATAGAGGGGGAAAAAAGGGAACCTTCCTCCATCTGGTCGCAGTGAATTCATTTACAGAAACGGCATTTTGGGCATAGGATAGGGGTGACATCCAGTATGCCCAAATCCACCCAGGTTTTATCATATCTGAAATGTAAAGAAGCCAGTAAGAGTAGCTCCAATTTATTATGTATCTCATATGAAATGTAAGGGCTCACTTTTTGGAAGAATAAAACCCCCCATACAGAGTACAGCAAGCAGTGAAGCTGAAGAACAAGTGTTGGCAATGACTATATCTCTAGCTAGTGCAGCCAGCATCCGGAAGAGACCCACTGCCATTTGGTGGACCACAAATAGTAATAGCATGAAACGGAAAAACCTGGAGAATTGGAAAGTTTTATTAAAAATTAAAATTGACATGACTTATTTAGGGTGTGTTCTTTCTGTTAGTGCTAATGAAGATCTATTAGCAAGAAATACCTTCCAGTTTCAGGAGTGAATCCAACCAAGTAATATACAACGCATGACCAAACAACAGCTTCAAGGATCGAATATGGAATACGCAGAAGCCAGCTTGAAAGGGACCATGCCCAAGCAGGATAGAAGCCATTGTCTCTTTGCTTGTAAAAGACTGGGAGTCTAAATATCATGAGAGGCAGCTCGGAAAATCCATTAAACATCAGATGTACAACCCCATAGAAAAGGCAGGCAAGGTAGAGATTTCCATTAGTCACATCTGTAGGGTGTAGCCTTGTTCTTATAAAAGTTGTACCTGTGACAAATCCCACAAATGCAACCTGCCAAAAAGAGAAAAAGCATAGATAAGTGAGCCAAAGAGAAAAAGCATAGATAAGTGAGCCAGAGAGAGAGAGAGAGAGAGAGAGAGAGAGAGAGAGAGAGGAAATGAACTAAAAAGAAGCTTTAGATGTTATATTATGTATGAACTTCCTCCATAGCTCCATATTTAGCTAGGAGAAATCATAACGAAGAAAACATAAATGAATGTTTACACTTGTTAGAAAGAAGTATTCTATAACAGTAAAGACAAGATAAACCATACTTGACAGGTCCGGAAAATGTACAGGAAACTATGCCTGCGGATCAATAAAACTTCTCTTGAGAAACAAGCCTTAAAAAGCTCCCATTTTGGTACAGCAAACAGTGTTCTGGACAAAGCTGAAGGATGACTCCATGATTTTTCATATGGGACAGATAGAGTATTTCCAACAGTCTTCCCAAACCTTGAATTTTTAAATGCATCAGCAATTTGTTCTGAGGAAATGAACCGGTAAGGTTGTGAAGGATCTGCCCAATATTGCTCTTGATCCTTCCTAGAGGTAACCTAGAAAAACAGACAGGTTTAGGGAAGATTATCATAATGAACAAGAAAAACATAAACAATACAATTATAAAGAAAATGTATGAATTTAATTGAATAAAAACCTCCTGTAAAAAGTCTGCCACACCCTTTCGAGAGGGCAACCGAAAGCCTAGTGATTCAAAAAATTCCAACACGTCTGCTCGAGGACCATGATAGACCATATGCCCTTCCGATAACAATATCAAATCATCAAAGAGATCAAATGTCTCAGGTGCTGGCTGAAGAAGAGCTATGAGTAGAGTTCCTTCCATTTGGTGAGCGAAGTTTCCTGTGCATTTGATTATCTGGAAAGTTGTCGAGCTATCTAGTCCAGTGGATATTTCATCCATGAAGAGTGTTTTCTTAGGCCCGACTACCATTTCTCCTGCAAACATTTAGAATCAGAACATTAAACACGAAAGAGTACAGTGTCGAGTAACGAAAGTTGTTTGTCATTTAATATCCTTCTACTAGTAATTTCATACATAAAAAGTTGAGTAAAAGTTGGAATCACTCTAACGTTGTTATTCGAATTATTGCAAGTAGACTTCACATATGTTGCTCACTAGTCTTAAAACAATGCAAATTACTGGATATAACCAATTTGTTATTATGAACATAACAGTTGCAGGCTGTGAGTGTTATCATTGTGCTACCAAGGACAGATAAAATAAGGAAGAGAAAAGATGTGTGAAAATTAGATAGTGAAAATTAGATAACCTGTGGTAACTCTCTTTCTCTGACCACCTGAAACCCCTCGTTTCATGACGTTACCAACAATTGTATCAGCGCACACATCAAGGCCTAGAACTTTGAGGATGTAATCTGTTGCAATGCTGTGCGTTTTCCCACCAACTACTGCCTGTACCAATTTGTCAAATAAAGCCCAAATATATTGTTTACTACTCCGGTAGCTCTTTGCAAAGAGAACAGTAAAAGGTCTCAAAAGACAAACCTTCATGTACGCATCAATAGCAGGGTTTGGTCGTACATTTGTTTGTTTCTCTAATAGATCAAGTTCCTCCATATATCCTGCAAAGCATAAATCCTTTTAACTATAATAACGACAAGAATGAAGACAAGTTAAAAACTTCATAAGTCAGAAAATATCTTCGAAATTCATAACATGAAATAATATATATTGTTTATGCAGAATTATGCTGTAGCAATTAATCAGCAAGAATATTCCGTACTTCGTTGTGAAGATGACATTATTTGGTGAAGCCAGCTTTATTGGTCATCTTTACCATTCATTCTTAAATAATTATTTGTCTATAATAATCCGTTCCAAAACAACTGGTCTATAAGGTTAACTTTGAAGACTGCCCAATCAAATGTGGCATTTGTTACTGAGGAAGTGAAATTTTAGAATTTCCATGGCTAATACACAACGTATGAAAAACTAACTTGTAATATCTATTCCCTGGTTTATCACTCATCAGTATCTTATAAAGCTCATTATGAAAAAAAATAAAAGGCATTGCTAGGAAAAAGCAATGTCAAACAAAGAACTCTTAGCAAGAAGTTATGTTCATCCTTAGAACTTCGCTACTAATTACAGGTTACAAACTTTACCTGAAAAGGATTCACTGGCACCTTGACATCTAGCAGCAAAATCAAAGGTATCTCTCACTGTTAGCTCTGGAATGTGATTATCTGTTTGACTTATGTACGCTGAAGTTCTTTGCACGCAAAACTCGTTCAGTTCATGGCCATTGTACGTAATTGTTCCACTTTTCTGTAGATGCAAAAACCAAAAAGTATAATAGTTCTCATTAACTGTTACATGGAAGCTATATACCATAGTTAAGGAAATATAATGTAATGTATATTAGGCGCTGTGGGAATACAGTAGTCCACTTGGCAGTTCATTGGGTTGTTAGTGTGAATTCTAAAAAGGTATGGCTGGACTCCTTCCTCCTAGTATTCAAGCTTTGGTGGATATTTATTTGTTTTAATGTATTGCTTGTTTTGTCAAAAAAGTAATGTTTTATGAAAATTCAGGAGCATTAGGGAATTAAGGAGGGGCAATGGCATAGTTTAACCTCCTGTTATTTTTCCATTTCACATTACGGTCAATAAAAGGTTAGAAACATACAGAGTATTAAATTATCTCGTGAATTCTTTAGGTTCATTCAACTAGCAAGGAAGGAGGAAGTGGAAAGGAATGATCAACAATCCAAGTCAATGCATGTGAATCAACTCAATGGAGGATAGGAAATACCAGAACACACCAACAAGATTTGAGTATTTTATTAGCAAAAAAGCAGGATGTATCAACGTATACCAAGTTATATGACAAACAGGTGGTGTTCACTACATCACCTTTAAGCTATTGTCAAGCTTTCCTGCCAGAGCTAATAGCAAGGTAGATTTGCCTGATCCAGGAGGCCCTAGAAGCAATGTCATCCTGAAAAGTTTACCAAAGTTTTCATGAGAATACCTACCACCAAGACCACGTTGAATATAACCGGCACATCATAAGTATATGAGTAGTGATTATTGATAAATCAGTCTCTATTAGCTAGGAATCTAGGATTGGGAAAAACCTTTGGCCCAATCACAGGTAGCATATAGAGATACTTCGGGAATATCATGGGATATTATGAAGTTTTGGCTTAAAAAAGGGTGTTTTTTGGAATAATAACTATTAAAAGTGGACAATTTCGGAGGAAGAGGCATGGTAAAGTTTAGTAATTTGCATGTAGCATGGGATACACTCTAGAATTACCTCTTTAGGAAGTAACTGGTGCACGTTTTCAAGATGGTTGACTTTATAATTGTATCACTTGTGCAGTTGTGCTAATTGACAATAATGCAAAGCATTAAGTTCAATGGTTAAGTTCCGTTTCCTTTATTTGCGCCGTTAGAGTGAAGTAATTTTTTATATTTTTAATTGAGCAGGGTTGATAAAAAGAAATTGAGGAAATTAAATATTAAAAATGTGAAAAAATATTTGTGGTCCCTATCAGTATTACTTAAGCAATAACAACCTATGTGCAGTCACACATGAACATAACTTTATCAAATGTACCTTAACATTTCTAACGGATATGAAATTGATCAACTAATAAATCAAACCTCCAATGAACATGTTCATTCAAATAGTATGAAATACAATTTACTTAATTACATGATTGCTAAATTTGCCTAGACAAACTAATATTACAGTTTTAGTACCATGAATACAGTTAAAAATCATTAAACACGAGAAGGTCAATCATGTTACCTCCCAGGCTTGAGACATCCGCTCACATTATTTAAGATAGTCAACGTTCGTCTTCTTGGACAAGATAACTTCAATAGTTTTAGAAGATCCTAACATCGTAACAGTATTACAATAATAATTCAAATATAACGCACCTTCAATACAGAATCAATTCTTTGTAATTAAGGTATGAGATTATGGAGAAAACCTCAATTTTATCACGAGTGTAATTCATTAAGGTAGGCAAAGCTCTTTTCCCAGTTTGCACATCCGCAGTGACGTTTAGGTCCTCAAATCTCACTTCTACTTTAGGTAACTCCACTCCTGCTCTACATTTCACACACAATCAAACGAATTTACGCATTCCATAAGTTCAAAACTTCACTCAACCGCAAAAAAATCTATTAGAATTTTTCGCAAAATCATAAAATTGTCTGACGTTCACGTCGCAAAATATAATACATAAAAATACACGAATTTCCTCGTATAATCGCAGAACGCCAGAACTATCAGATGATCCACTAACAAAACCTTAAAAAATCGTAATAAAACCCTACAAAAATAGTGAGAAATACGTTGAACGAGAAGCATAAGAAGAAAGCTATACCAATGATTGATCATCGAGAAATACCTTCTAAAACGCTCTTTAATGCCGGACATAAGCTTGTAATTATCCTGTTCAGTAGTATTAAGAGCATTCAGGACAACCAGCTCACGGTTGTTCCGATCCATCTTAGTAACATCAACGGTGGACATCACTTTCGCTCCTCCACCTCCGCCGCCGCCAGCACCTTGAACGACATCTGTGGTCGAGCGTGCGACAGAAGGAAGCCGCTGGAATGCGGCCCAAGCGAGGTCTTCTTCATCTCTAGCGACGGATTCAGCGTTTGAAGGCCGAGCAAACGGTGAGCCTAACTCATCGTTCGCTAGGTCTAGCTCGAAGAACTCGCTGCCATTAGAAGCCGCCATTGGACTCGCCTTCAAACTTTCTCTCTCTCTCTCACTCTTTGATGGTTTGATGTTAGTTCGGTCGACGCGCAGAAAATGAATGACGATAGAAATTTGAAGAGCGAGATGAAGAAGAGGCATATATATAGGGAATGAGGGAAACTTGAGAGTTGAGAGTGAGCGATAGTGTGTGAACTGGACTTATGATTTTATATTTTATTTGCTGGCGCCAGAGGTTTGGAAATCCGCCAAGGCCCCAAGGGTATCACAGAACTGGCAATAATTAGGTTTCTCGATTTCGACTCCAATACGGACACGGATCGAGTCGCATTTGGTGCATTTCGTCTAACAATTCTACGTAAAAGAAAAGGAGTTTAAATGAATTAATGTTGAAAACCTTATTATATGCCTAGTCCCATCTACACATCTAATATACCACATTAGCGAAACTCATCACTTAAGGTGTCACATTGAACTTCTATATTACAATGTTTCTCAAGTAAAAATCCACGATAATTTCAATGACATTTGCCAAATTATATATTATAACATTATATTTTTGTTAAAAGTGTATAGTTTCAAAATACCATTGGCGTGTATCATAAGATCCATAGTTCCACTAGAAATTAATTGTAGCAGATAATGCAGTGCATTAACAGTAAGTCAGGATTGAGACATAAAACAATGAATTAGCTTGCATGGATGATTGTACTAATTTAGACATGAAGGTGTCGAATATAGTAGTGAATCAGCCCTTGAATACACGCAAAAAATCATCAAATTAGTTCAATCTAGAACTAGTAGTTGAATAGAACTCATCTTGATTTACGCAACACCTTAGCATCCCACTATCTAACAGGAGAGTTCCCCGGTTTTTAAGAGGTTCAAAGCTGCAAGCAAATCCAATTCTAGAAATGGCATACTGTGTATTTTTGGCATATCAGTTGAAAAAGAACAAGCATAAATCTTCACCCGGCCACACTTCTAATTACACTTCGTAGTTTTGTCTACAAGAAAGATCAACATAGAAAAATTATCAACTATAGTAGCTGGTAAAGGATTTATTAGTGATTATAAATCCTTTCTTGTGCAGGAGTATAAACCAGGAATATGTAAAAATAATAAATTTTTTTTAGAAAAACACGCATAATAAGAGGCTGATATTCAAAAGGCAGATTTTAGACCAAGAATAATCTGGAAAAATCCTCCAGAGATTAAGGCCATACTAATCCGACTCTACTACAAGGTTCAAGTATGCAAGTATAAAGCTTAACGTGCAAATAATTTAACGCCTTCATAGCAGGAATTGTGATTTTGTGAAGTGTATGTAGGACCTGAAATTTATTTTCTCCAAAGTGAAAGTTTAGGATGTGGTCTGATCAAATCCGATGCAAGTGCAGGATTACAAAAAAGTTGAAAATAAATATTTGATTATGTACAGTAATTACAATCTTCTGCTCTCACAGCCCATCTAAAAAGCAAAATGATGAGGCTGTACAGTGCAAGAGACCTAGAAGAGCCATTCTAACTAGTCATCAAGGTTTGGACTTTGGAGTACATAATTCTAGTAAATGCTGCATGCCTAAGTTTGAGGAGCTAGTTTCACCCAGCAGCTAGCATGTGGAACTGATTCTCAGAAGAGCCAATGTGGATTTCACACAAAAAAAGGAACATGTTCACCCAGTTTCAACGTCATGAAAAAGGTCCATGCACCATGTATTTCATCTTAATCTCATCAACTCATACCTTTGGGAATGAGAAGTTCAGGACTTCATAAATTTCACCTCTGCATTTTTGTTATGGAAGATGACTTTGTCTTCTACATCTTGCACTTAGATTTTAACAATTTTTCATCAGATTCACCACTTTCACCCCCAAGCTTCTTATTTATTCGTTTACTGTCAGCCTTTCCGCAGAAAGCAATTGTGTTTCTGTTCATGCTTTTGTTGCACACCCTTAGGCTTGTAAATAAATAGAGATATGCAAATTAACTAGAAAATCAAAAACTGTGCTTACTATGAAATGCTAAAACAAAATATTATTTCAATGATATTTTTTTTTTGGCAAATGATGACTTTTGTATGAAGATATATGCATCGATCAATATTTAGAGAATCATTTCTCTTTCTTTCACTGTTTTCTTAACAACTTAAAGGAAACACTATTACAGGAAACCTTCAAAAACCAGACGCCACAACATCATCTCTAGGATGCTCATAGTTGTAATAATTAGGTCATGTCTAGCGTGATGGTCAACTATCTATTTGCTATCCGTTAAGTCACAAGCTTCAAACACCAGAAACAGTCTCTTTTATGAAAATCAGGGTGAGGTTGCATACAACTGGATCTTCCCAAACCCTGCTATAGTAACAGTCCAGTGCTCACATCTATAAAATCAATAGGATGGAGAGGAACACCATTGGTTCTTACTTATGTTACGACCAATGACAACAAGAGACTCAAACAAATCTTCTGCAAATAGGGAAAAGCGTTGAGGTCACTAACCCAGAAATGCAAAATGATAAATTAAGTTTTTTTCCCTCCAAGTCATACACCTTGGGATTCCATTCATCACGAAAAGCAGTCAAATGACGGTTGAATCGTGGCTATCTACTATTTGACGGCTTGGTGACTCCAAATTGACAAATATAGAAGTCCAAGCACGAATACCATTGTTTTGCGGTGTAGTGACAATTTTGTTCCCTGTAGGTGGAGAGATATAAGCAGAATTTACTACTCGGAGAGGTGCCAGAATGCCAGATTACCTAGAGAATATCCAGCTTCTAATCGGCGGAGATCCCATAAACGAGATTGAAAAGCTAAAATACAAAAAACTCAAGGTTGAGAATACCACTTGTACTAAGGAAACTTCTCACAGTAAGCATCGAAAAGCATGAAAACCATTCCACTTGGTAGGGTAACGAAATAAATCAAAAATTAAACCGGTGCTAATGTTCACAGACCATAGAGCAGATTAACAAGGAAGTCAACAATTTAGAAGATGAAGCAAATACTTACAAAGTTATCATTTCCACAGCTCAAGAGAAGATCAGGTTAGACAGGGTTACAGGACTATTTTTTTTTTATTTAACGTTTTTTTTAAATAACCTCCTTCTAAAACTATTTCGAAGAATGACGATTAGGCTCGGATGAAAACTGATTTTAAAAGTGAAACCGCTTGACCCAATTCCAATCAGCAAACCACAAAGTCCAAAAATAACGACTGAAAAATACTTCTCACAAAATTGAACCCTTAACTCTAAGTCATTTATGATATCATCTAACACCTTAACCACTATGCCAAATTGCCAATGCCAATTCTACTTTTTTGTATAATATTCAACTTTCTATGAATAAACACTTAAAATTCAACTAAAGTATATTTAAAACTAAAAAATGACATAATTTGTACATACAAATCCACTATAAACATGTGATCACTCTTTTATTATGGAAAATCACGATTTATGAAATGATACGCTAAAAAAGGAAAATATTATTTCTACTTTGATATCGGGGGAATCTCAAAGGTTACGATAAATTTGAAATGACGTATCTCATCACCCGAAAGTCCGATTGACAAGAATTTTTTTTAAACTCCTTACTTTTAGGGCACTATACGGTCTTGCCACTTTTTAAGTTATTAGGTTTGAGAATATAATTCGAGAATTTTTTACAATAAGGTGTAACTTTATCTCCGAGAAATCGAATAGTGTAATTTTTTTAAAAAGTGTGTATTTTTTAAAGTATGAATTTTTTTAACTTATATAGATGCAAATATCTATGGGTCTCAGAAAAATATACACTTAAAAAATACCCTTTTAAAAAAAATGGCATGTTTGAGTTTCCGGAGATAAAGTTACACCTTATCGAAAAATTTCTTGGAATCCTTATATTCGCAAACCAAATAATTTAGAAGGTCTATATAAGGCCATGGAAGTTGAGTGGGTAATAGGCTTGACAAGCATAAAATTTCAAGATGTACAGGTTGGGAATCCGGATAAAAAAGTGCCCAGTCAAGAATCCTATCATATGCTTTAAGCTACTCCATTTATACTTACAAGCTGAAGGATTGGCCATTCTGTTCCGTAGCACGAGGGCTACTAAAAGCTGGAGCACTATGCCAAAAGCTTGCTGTATAAGTGCTTTGGAAATTTCTAGTTTTATTGTGAAATTGATTTTTTAATGGTCCTTTTGTTGTTGTTGTTTTGTAGCACTTATAAATTGAATTGGGTCAAAAGATTAATGGGTTGGATTAAAATAACCCGACTCAACCCATAAATATATACTCCATACAACTTAAATCATACTCTTATAACCCATTCTCAAAGTCAATCCATATGCTAGCCATCTTCACATAGCTCCGTCGTATACATCCGTTGAGGCGGCGAATATTTAACCAAATACAAGTGACCCCTCAAATCAGCCAACTCTCGTTTGAATATGTCCAAGTACATTTGGATTTTATTTCACTTGTTAAATTTTGTAAATATAAAAATAAAATGTGCTATAATTAGCAACGTAGGGCTCGAAAATTAGGCTTATACAATTCCATCTAAAATGTTCATTATTATCCGGAGACAAAAATCAAGAACTACTATTTCAGTAGGTCCAAAAAATAGTCGTCACCCTTCCTTTTGTAGTTCTTATGGCGTAGCGGCTTATGCTAACAGTTCTTTCCTTTTTCTCTTCCTTGGATTGGGAGTCCGTTTATAAATGTACTCTGAATACGAAGATGTCCTTGCTTATCTAAACTGTTCTCTTAAAGTCTTTAAGAATCCACTCAACTCTGTTATCCAAGAATCAGCGAAATGGTGTGTTTTGTGAATTAATGTTTCCAAAATTTTAGTTAGTCCAACCCCTTTTTAATTATTTATTTATTATGGCTAAAAGATTGGCTTTGAGAAACATACCAGCAAACTTTAAATGAAGCACAAGAGCACTAGGTAACAAGTATATTTGTTGTATATGTACAAGAGTGTGCACATTTAAATAAAAAAGCTTATTGATACAATGAAATGGCTTCATAAATTTAAATGCTTGCATGCAATTTTTCATACTATTTTAAATTGTCCATCAAATTCATCATGCTCCACTTTATTTTTCTGATAATAAACTTGATCAATTTTTTTGATCCGTGTCTAACCATTTCACCATCTCCTCCTGGAGAACCTCTTTACAATCCTCCACGGAAATCTAGTGCTGGGGATATACCCTTCTCAGCATCTCTCATCCATCGTAGCTCCCCAGAATCTCCCTTCTATGACCCAAACTACACACGAGAGAGACACATCAAAGATGGGGTCCGCACCTCTGTAGCACGAAGTCGGTACTTCAGCCAACTCAATGTGCTGGCAAGAGATTATGTTACAGCCCCACTTTCTGGGTGGAACATGCTCATGAAGTACACCCTGGGAACACCAGCAGTTGATAGTTATGGAATCTTTGACACTGGAAGCAGCTTTACCTGGGTCCAGTGTCGCCCTTGCATTCATTGCTATAAGCAAGGAAATTACCCGGTCTTTAACCCACAAAACTCGTCTTCATACCAACAAATCCAGTGTGCAGATCAAGAATACTGTTCCATGGCCCCGGGGTATTCATGTGGGAGCGCTACTGCTGAAGACCCTGACTTTCCCTTCTGTGTCTATCATGCTTCCTACATGGACAAAACATCAAGAGGCATAGTCTCGACAGAAACCCTAACTCTATCAGCTGAGAATACTACAAGGACCATGAACCACATGGTTTTTGGTTGTGGTCATGACAACCATGATCATGATGGAAGCCACAGTCCTGGAATTGTAGGGGTAGGCAACCATAGTGCCTCCCTCATTCGACAACTAACTGTATCTCACTTCTCTCACTATGTGTTCGCCAATGGGACACACATACGGGGGGTTGCCCGTTTTGGGCCTGGAGCAGTCATATCAGATATTGGGATGACAACACCCCTTTTGTCCAATGACTATGGTATCTACTACCTAAACCTCACAGGAATCAGTGTGGATGGGTCAGATGTTAACCTTCCTGCAGGGATATTCGAGAAATCTAAAGATGAGAACGGGACTGATACAGGATTCATCATTGACTCCGGAGCCTCATACACAATGCTTCGAGCTGAAGCTTTTGATATTTTAGTGAGTGCTATCATGAATGTTATGGCTGAGCAGATACCGGAGAGCACTAAAATTTTTGAGTTATGCTACAGAGACATCAGTGATGCTCCGGAGGTGGTTTTCCACTTCAACGGCTTAGACTACATGTTATGTGATGCAAATTTATGGATAAAACACTCAGGGTTATATTGCTTGGCTATGATCAGGCTCAAAGAAAGAGATGGTAAGGTGTCGATACTAGGATTTCACCAGCAAAGGAATGTTCACATTGGGTATGATTTGGAAAACAACTTGCTCAGTTTAGCCTATTCAGGAGCTTGCCCTGATGACGCTGCTGATTTTCTGCAAGGGTGAAGGTAGTATATACTGTTTACTAAGAACAAATCTACATAACGAGATCTAATGAGGAGAAATACAAGGACAATCCATATCCTTGAGCTTATAATCTCACAATCAGGAGTACTGGTATAAAGCAGATGTAAATTACTCAAGTCCTCTAATTGATGGGGAAGTCACTGATGCTAGACGTCACCTAAAATAATATCAGAAGATTCAGAACTTTTCTATTCGTCTAATTTCACAACTAGTGGAGTATTTTGATTAGTGTTTGATTATTGTCAATTGGGACATCTACCCATGTTGTTGCCTATCAAAATTCCATGAATCAACCACCAACACAGAAGATTAATTTCACGCGAAAACTCAAGCATGAGTGAGAACCTCACACAAAGCCAAGCGAAAAACAGGAAAAATGAGCATTTGGGAAACACATAATTGCTCTCTCTATTGATTATATACTAACTGTACATTAAACACTGTCAACAATCATGAGCATCCAGTGTGCCAATTATAGGAAGCAGACCCAGGGTGTGGATCCACGAGTGGTAATTTATCAAAGTAAATAAAAAGCCTGTGTATATTCTCCATCATGATAGCTGATAAATCAACAATATCACGGTCATCAGTGTAAATCCAAAGGTCATCTGGCTTTACTCCTTTTAGACAATCTCGACAGAAAGGGCACGACTGAGACCGACCAGACCTGCATTAGACATGAGATGATTCCAGTATCAGATTCCCAAATCTCGCAGTGGTGTAACAAAGTCTCAGAAAGATGAAAAATCACTCCCATATGGTTCAAATATTCAAAATGACAGCCATAAGGCCGCTACTGTTACACTAGCTTTCAAAAAATCAAAAGAATTTTTTGGCTTCACAAGTTTAGAGCAGTGTTCCCAGAAACTGCTTGAACTGATACTATGTCCCATTAACGCAATTCTTTTGGATTAAGGGCATTTACAAAACTGAGACTGTAAAAGCTAAACTATTTCTTAACACCCCTCTTTTTTTTCTCTTCTAAAGTTCTAGCACAACGAGTAAAAATTTATTTTCTGTTATCAAGATACTTAACTGCTTAGCAGAACAAAAAAAAAGTCCCCACTCTCATGTCATCTGAAGATATTGCAGCAAATTTCAATATATCATCCCCCATAAGAAGAAAATTGGGACACCTAACACTTAGCAACCTTATTCTCATCAGACCTAACATGTAGCACTAAAAGTAAAAAAATAATCCTCCTAAAAAAAAAAGCTGAAAAAGACAGCTCCAATGAGCAAGAAAGAGAACAGAGGACTTACCTCCAATGAGCAAGAAAGAGAACAGAGGATTTACCAATCTTGGTAGCACTTGAAGCATAGTGAGTGGCTACAATTAGGCAGCACAACCTTGTCATTTATCTCCATGCAAATACCACATTCCTCTTCTATCTCTTTCTCTAGTCCAATCAATTCATACTTCTGATACAAATCTTTCCTTCTATACCTCAGAGCATATAATTCCTTTTGTTTCCGATCGTCCAATTCGGTAATTCCTGTTTGCAGTTGCAGCAGAGAAGGAAAAATCACACCTAACACACCAAGAAATATTATTAGAACTCATAAAAACCCTACTAGCTATTATCCAACCCTCCCCCCTCTTTCACACTAAGAAAGATACTAATGGAGTAGTAAATGGGAAACAGGATTAGAAACTGAGAATGGAAGACATTTGCATATTGATTATTGACTTGGGCAGGCAAGGTAAAGCGTCTTAATTTATACACACCGTAAAACTGTCGAATGCTTGCTTTCTTTTCATGGACAGACATAGAAGTTTTTCCATCTTCATAACTCTGCACATCAACCAAATTGTGACATCTTCAATCCATATATGGTGTTTACAAGTTTAGCATTAAAGGCATAATTTGCTATTAATAAGAGAGGAGCTGGACCTCAGAACTCTAGAAGCAACTACAAGGAAAAGAAAAGAATTGGATACACACATGACCAAGAGATATTAAGCTTACCATGAAAATAAGTATTCTGAGCAACCCAAGGGCACCAGCAAGGTAACAATCAGTCCACTGAACAAGGAAAAGAAATAAGTGAGCTACTGGGCTGTAGGACAGTCTCATTTGGAAGCAAGCACCATCAGGCTGTCTTCTGTATCCTGAAGCACTGAGAGCAAGGCAGAGAATTCAATAAGATAGTTACTGAGACAACATGAAAAATTTAATTAAAATTCCAGCACACATCTAACATCGTATAAATTATAATTGGTTACACTGCATGGGACCAAATAAAATTAGCATACTTAACATGAGAGCAATCCAAGAACCAGCATCAAATACATCCTCAAGGAAACTTGGAAAACCCAAAATAGTTCTTCATCTTTACATGTCTATCATAAGCTTAGGAGACATGAGCACTAGTGCACTGCTTCTAGTCCGGTTTTGGAAGACGGAATTACTGCCTTCTTGTCCTCGTATAGCTTATGTTAGCGATCCTCTTTGAACACTGAAAAACCTCGATTCAAGGCAAAGACATAGAAGATTCTTGACATAAATGATCAGAAAAGGCCCAGCATACCTGATACTCTTTACTTGGCTCATGAAAACCGACATCTAAGTTAAACAAAATTTTTTTATCGAAATACAAACTTCATTACTTCACCTGGTTCACTACTATATCACATGTCAAGTACACAAATATTCCTTTGCAATATGAGGTATTAAAAAGTACTCCGTTTTAAGTTCTTTAGCATATAAGTGAAGCAACCATTTGTATCAAAAAGAATATAAAATTCTTAGACAACTAAACTCATTATACTCCGTATATGTTATTTGCTTCACCAACAGGTCACGTGTGAAATTGATACGTAGTACGAAGTACAAAACTTCTTTCAAGTCACTAAAAAAGTTAATCGCTTAATCTACACTTGCCAACATACCCTCTTTGCCTCTGATGATGTAAATCACCACTTTCACGCGGCAAAGCGTGATTATGAGTGGTACCAAGAACCCCAAAGAATACGGACCCTAAACTCGACCTACATTTATATGAAACTTCCTTAGACATGAGCATAATAACTCAAGTAGGTACACATTTCCTTCATTCATTGGTCCTCCTTCCATAGAATTTACAGACCGCTCTAGAGGACCATCCACTCGATTCTCTGTTGTTGTTTTTACCAATAACATAATTCAGCGCAGAGGTTAACCAATTATTATGCCAACTATCAAACAATACGAATTTCCGGTTAATTTCCCAATTTCAGCTTCATTAACATCTTTTTTAATTTCAAAATTACACATGCATCCACCAAATAAGATAAATCAAAATCCAACATATCTAATCCAATCAATTCATTTTCAGCTTTTAAAAATAATAAAACCATGCAACTGAAATTCCATCCAGTTCATATTCATCAATTAAAACAGAATTTATTGACTAAAAAGAGAGCGAGAGGATGAAAATTACAGAGTATTGGCTTGCTGAATATCAGCTTCAAGAGCTTTGATCGATTCCCGGAACGAAATCCTCATTCTCATAAATCATAACATTAAAAACGTAATCTCCTTAGAAAATACAACGCAAATAACCTGATCATGAATAAAAACAAGACAGATTATTATCAATGCTAATCTCAAAGTAGTACTTCGTGTAAATTAACGAATCATAAACCCTAAAAAAGGAATAAAAATTGAGAAAGTAGGGAGCTTACTTTTTCACAGAAAACGAGACGTAGAAGGGGGAGAAAGAGTGTGTTCGAGAGTGTGGGATATTTCGTCGCCTTCCATACAGGAAAGGGGGGGGGATGACTAGATGAGCAGGTTGTTACAACTTCTGCCGCTTTTTTTCCCAAGGGAGGTTGCTTGGGCAGTAAAAAACATTTAAAGAGGCTTAGACGCAGCGTTTTGTTCACTGCTAAAGGGAGGAAATATGGAAATAATTTGTGCCATTGTGCATTATCCTTTTCTTTCGGCGGACGTTTCTTGGACGTGGCGCGTTGGAGGTTTCTGTTTGTCCCAAGTTTTTATCTTTTAAGCTTTTTATGCTTAAATCTTGCAAATATCTTCCATAATATCTTGGAAGTTGTGATGTGAATATAGTGAAACAAATAGTATAGGTTTATTTGCCATAGACTTGACTTGTAATTAGTATGTGTATGAATATCTTATAATATTAAAAAAAAATTAATAAAAGAGTGATAAAAATAATATTTATTTTGATAATATACTTCCTCCCAAGACTCCAACTATAACTATTAGAGTATTAGTAAATAATTTTATATTTTTAATTTTTCTCAATCATATCTTGACAAAATAAATATTTTATCAATAATTTGTAATAAATATTTTATCAATAATTTGTATATTATGAATAAAATTTAATGGATTTTAATAGTGAATTTAGTAAGCAATTTTTTTTGTTTCAGCTATGTAACCCAATTTCTTCAAATTGAATTTATCTTTTTGGTTGTTTTGTTTCATTTTTTGTTGTACTTATCCTGTTAATTATTTTTTGTGTATAGCTTTTTTATTATTTTTACAGTATATAGTAAAATAAAAGATTCTCTATCCATTTAAAACTTTTCCAAAATAAATGTAATATAAATAGACATCTTCTCCCAAATTTCAAATTTTATCAAAGTTCTGCATGTTTTTCTGTTCTCAAACTTCAATTTTTCAAAGCATATATTTGATTTATTTATTGCAAAAGAAAAAATATAAACCCTTTACCACCGTTGAAGCCGCAGGCATCCCTCCCGACTTGCTGGTTGGCCAGTGGGCCCAGTTCGGCCCTGTTATGGCTTCTAGCCCATTCCTTCTTCTTTTAATTTTTTATTTTTTGCTTAATTATTTATTAATTAGTTAATCTAATTTTTTTAGGATTCTATATAAAAAGAGACTAGCATGTACCCGTGCAATAGCACGGTATTATGGTGTATTTAGTGTAACGTAATCTAGATTTATTTTTTAATTATTGACTTTAATTTAGACGCTAACAATAAATGAATATATATGATACACATTTGCATAAAACCACCTATATCTTATTTTAAAATGAAATATTATGTGAATATATAGAATTTCACTTTCAGGTCATGTAATCGTGTAGGGTTAGAAATTTAGCATTAATGATTTTAGTTATACACTAAAAATTGCGGTAATTATTCAGTAACTACTAGTTTTAATTAAGGTTGCATACACTTATCTCTCTTTGATTCGATTAAAATACACCCCTTTAAATCCTCAATTATTGAATCAATACCTCATCAAACACCCATTAAAACTCATCTTAAATCATATACTCTCTTTTAATATTACTCTATAATCTAGAAATCAGATTTATTTATGCTCAAAAAAGTAACAAAAGCAATTAGAATGAACCCATAATTTTATAAAATTAGAATAGCGTACTTTAATTTAAAATCCCTCCCTAGCTTTGTTACTTGGGTGAGTTGTTACACTGCTCAACTTGTAGATAAGTACCTAGCTATGTGGTAGTAGTCTACTTCCCTTAATGAGGACCTTAAGTACTACTCAATTTTGTTAAAGAAAAAAAAAGTCAATATACATTAATAATGCTCTATGTTGATGAGTTAAAACCATAGCAGTTTTCTTTTAGGCTACTAATTTCATCAAATTGCCTCTTCAATTACTTGGTATGCCCTATAACACAGTCAGCAATATTCGCAAGGCTCCTAATACACGTCTACTCTCCTATTTTAATTATCAATACTAAAGCCACAAAGAGATTGACATCCTTGATAAAGTTGATCCTCCCATACACTTACAGTAATAATTATCCCAAGCACGCTCATTATTACTCAGACCCATTACATTTCCCGTCTTCTATATGAAACGCAAACCCCCTATTCACTCTAAGCATACATCTACTCCTTATTTCTGTTATCATACTCCTTTAGAAAGCAACCACTCCCTTTATTTCTTCTCAAAATTTGAAGGAAAAATCCCGAGTATTTCATACCCAACTATATTATTTACAACAAATATAACTCCTCCTAATCGCTCAGTCCTACAAATTAATTATAGTGAGATAAAAAATTAATTCTTTTATTTTATATTTTTATCCCTTTTCGCTCTAGCCTATAATACCCTGTATTTTAGAAATTATATTAAAAAATTTATATGTTAAGTTTTATTTAAAATTAAATGTACATTATATATTAGTATTTTAAATAAAATTATTTTAAAAACGTTTTAATACAATTAAATAATTTAAAAAGTATGTTGGCCCAATTATAATTATTGACCGTCATTTATATATTATATTTTATAATTTTATTAAGAAAATTATTTAATTTTATAAATAAGTATTTAATTCCTCAATTATTCCATTAAATTCCCAAAAAGCCCTCCAAAATATCCCAACAAATATCTCAAGTATCCACTTTTATTATAGAATATTATATAAGATTTTAAGATATTATTCTTAGAAAAAAAATCAGTTAATATATTTATAAAGATTATTTTTTTATTTAAAACTGATAATGTTAAGAATTGGATATATTTACCAAAAAAATAAAAAATTCAACCATATCTTATCATGGCAAGCTGCCATGATTATAACTTAAAAAATAAAAAAATAATTCAAAATTATTATTATATTTATTTTATCCTAATTTAAACGATAGTTTTAGTTGAAAAGATAGTTTTAATTTTAAAATAATAGATTTTAAAAAAAATAAAAATAAAAATAAATTCTAACTTTATCATATCCTTTTTCTATGATTGATATTTCAAGAAAAAAATATTTAAAAATTTTATCTTTATTAACTAATTCTAATTGGTTTATTTTGAATTAAATTATTTTAATTAGTTAAACTATTTAATAATTAAAGTATTTTAAAAATAAAAGATTTTTCTGAAAACTTAGAGGATAATTATTATTTTAAATTTAAACTTATCTTTTAGTGTTTTTAAATCCTAAAAATTATTCTAATTTCTACTATAAATAGACCCTTTAAACTCACATAATTCTTTATACAAAAATCATTAAACCCTTTTTTAATTCTTTCAAACTTTCACCCTCTCTCTCTAGTCTCTCTTTTCATCCCTTCGGCTACCTTGCACCACCAACAACCACCAACCAACGTGAGCCTCCTCTTTTCTCTAACTATTTTAATTGTTTTACAATTATTTAGTTCTTAAAACTATTTCTAAATTTAATTAAAGTTTTAATATTTTATGCATATTATTGTGTTGCATTATATTAATTAGTTCATGTTAATTGATAGAAATATCATCTTGAAGTTTAGTAGAAAATTTCTAGGAAGTACTAGAATTTAAGGTACGTATATGTGTTAAAACTTTTTATGCGCAATTAAATATTTTGTTGAATTATACTGTGTTAAGATATTTTTATTATTATATATTTTTCTAAATTAATTATAATTTAAATTTTAGCCATGCGCCATTGTTTTATATATGTATATATATGGTTATTTATTTGAAATTTCGATTTTTTTTTAAAAAAAAGTGACATTTATCTTATTTTATTTAATATATATCATGTTTCAAAAGGGCCGAATGACATTTGAGATTTAATAATTTTCAAGGAGCTTTAATATTTAAAGCAAGGTATTTGTATTTAAAGAAGTTATAAAAGGAGAATTATTATTATTATTATTATTATTATTATACATTATTGTTTGATTTCATAATCAAGAAGCGTTCATGCTTATTATTATTATTATACATTACCGCTTGATTTCATAATCAAGAAGGGTTCATGCTTTAAAGTCCACTTGTTGGCAAATAAAAGAAAACTCCAAGGATAGATCCGTGATGGGATAATTAATTTGAGGGGTGTACACTTAGGATTAAGGAGGGGATATAAGAAGAGGAAATTATTTTTATTAAGTATTTTAATAATTCCATTTGTATTGGATTATTATAAAGGAAGGTTTAAAGTTTATTAATATATAAGAAGACAAGTTTGAAATAAAAGAATTTAATAGTCAAAGTATTTCTTTTAGCATGTATACGTACACAATATTTTTACACTGACACGTATTTTCCTATTTGTTTTGGTTCGCCCTACTTATCATTTATGGTGAGTAGGTTTGCAAGAATAAATGTGTATGGGAGCATTACATCAAGGGGCACATACTAGTTAGGAGTTTTCATAATTTGTCTTAATCAACTTTTGTACCTTTGGATAATCAAAATTATTATTTTATATAAATAAATCAAGTTTTTTCTTTCACTGCAATATAGTAATTAGTTAGCACAGCCGAAGCGTGGTAACACGTGGCGGTAATACCCCTAAGTTACTAAAATTACTATCATTATTTATTATGTTAGTAATTTGGGGGTGTTACAAGCCCTTCGCTCAAGACTAACATGAGATCTGTTCTTAATTTATTGCACTATAACGAGGAAGGCTTCCGAGGAAAGCTGGAAAGTGACAAGCTTGCCAAATTTCTGCTATGAATATGATGTGAGATAATTGGTTTATCCACATTCTCTTAAAGTTTGTTTCTCGTGTTTTTAGTTAATGTTTTTAGAGTAAATTATTGTTCTTTTTACATGGTTTGCCTCTTATTATGTTTTGGATTAATATAAACGGAGTACTGTTAATGTTCTTTTTTTGCCTTTTGGAATGCATGTAATTTTGCAGTATTGTTTCTTTTTTTAGGTGTTTTGGTGATTTACATCAATTGAGTATTTTTGATGTGAAAATCGTATATGGAAAATGAACCAAAAAGCTATTTCAATTTTCATGAGAACAATAATATAAAATAAGAACATTTAAAAGAAAATTTAAAATTGTTTGCATAAATAATTAAAAATAATAAGACCATTATATTTTTTTAAAAAAGATAAGACCATTTTCTAGAAAATAGGGATAATTATAACAATGAGTCATGAGAACAAAAATCATAAAATAACATTAAGAAATTTCACATAGATTAGAAATTAATGGTCGACAAAAAATAAATTCCTTACTTAAAAGTAATTGTAGTCCGACCTTGACGTTAGGGTCGTACTAATGTGAAATTGAAATATATTAAGTTGTATTTAAAAGTGATAAATGAGAGGATTCAATGAATATTTCTTTTAATGAATATTTCTTTTAATTTTTAATTTAAAATATATGTAGCTATCAATTTACACCCACATAAAGCTTTCTTTTAGTGGTCTACGATTCTTGTAAATATTTGTAAAGACTTCATACCAAAGTACTGTGCTTCTTGCCAACATTAATTTATGACATTTTGATGATATCATCTGCCCAAGAAGTACACCATATTTATAAATATACCCCAAGAAACTTTCTCCAAGATACATCATTTACAAAAGAACGGTCAAATCTACCTAAAGTCATATCCATCTTTTTCTCAGTGAGAGCAATAGCTTCGGTAATGTGTTGGATACCATGCAACACAACTTCCCAGTACATGCATCTTTTACAATTATAATATAAGATATCGGCCACGTAGCAAGCTATTTCATCCCTATATTTTCATTTTCCACACTTAACTCTACAAACTTACATTTCTCCTTGTACTCCTCTCTTTCTCCTATATTTCCAACAGTTTTGGCCTCATCTCCTTAGGATATTTTCTTCACATTTCTTCATTTTTTTGGCCATTTTTCGGTCTTTGTATATTTACTCCACATAAATTTTGTGGCACTCTTAGGGTTTTTATGATAATTTTTGGTGTTTGTTAAATCAAATTGGCATGGGTTTTGCTGAAGATCAAGACTTTTAATTGAATTTATTATTTTTGAATTGAAGTGGCTGCTCTAAACAGGAGTGTTTCATGATTCTATCTCTTTCTCCTTATTCCATAATCTATTCTATTGAATTGAATAAGTGAATTTTCATGTATATATGTGTGGTAGGGGAAGAATGATTTTGGAATTCTGGTGTAATTTATGAAACTATGATAGATTGAATTGATATCATCATGGATGCATAATTTCAATCTCGGTTTGTAATAAATTTTAGAAAATAGTCGGCTAGTCAATCATCCATTCATTCTGCTAAGTGGTCTAGTTTATTTTGATATCATCGTCAAGTATCCAATTTTCTTCTAAGAATTCTAATCTCCATTACTTCTTCTTAGAAGTATAATTTTCTTTCTATTTGTGAGGTATTTTTAATATTTTTATGTATTTGTGTGGTTTGTTTGGTTTGGTAAATTAGGTTTTTTTTGTAAGCACGATTATTATATATGAAATTTGCTAACTTTTCTTCCTAATTCAGCAAAGTTCTTCTTAATCAATCAAGGGAATTCCACAGACGATATGAATTTTATACAACCTTTTTCACTTTAAAATTTTTATACAACGAAGAAAACTAAAAAATGAACTATCAATAAAGGAGAAAATTAGTATGAGTACTTGTTGTGTTAATGAGAATAGTTCAGTTTGAATGAATTTGTGGTTGAATCTGCCATATTCAAGCATGCTAGCGAGAGTACGATGAAGTTTGATTACTCTTGGTTTGTTGGTTATACAGTTGAAGAATTGGGTCTGTCGGTTTAATAAATGTTTATATTTTTTCAATTATACATATTTATCATTCCATTTTATCTTTCCAAAATTTTATTATTGGGTAAATGTGGGTGGGATAATGCTTATCTTTTTTTTCAGTTATGTATTTTAATCATTAAAATTTTAATTTTTGGGTTATAAACCAAAGCAAATTATTTTTATGATGTGTTTCATCCATACCTAATGAATTAGTTACCCAAAATAACTTGTATGTATTAATTTTTTTCATTCAAAGTAACGAAAATGCTCCATTTGTAATTTGGAGGCCTCACGTTAAATCATGCTTGTAAATAATAATATAAAATAATTTGTAAGAGAAATCTAAAATTTATTTATTATGTTTTCAAGTTGTATTTATAAACTTTAAGATTTTTATTATAAAATTATAATTTAGATTTTAAGGCCTTAAACTATTGATTTTTGAGGTTTTAAATCAAAGGATTGATCTCTAATATTAAAATATAAATTTCTAACCATAATCGATGGAGCTGTCTTTAACATGTTTGAGTTATGCTCCTGTTAATATATTTTACTATTCATCTTCATTCCTTGTTTCAGGAAGATAGAATTGATGCAATATCTCATTTGATTGATGTGGCTAACTCCACTCGAGGAATGTCAACTCCTGCTTTGGTGAGATTCTTGTGGGTTCTCTGTGCTTCAAAAAAATTCTTAATGTTTGTGCTGGACAGTTCACTCATGAAGCCTAACATTCTATTTCTTGGTGTTTTAAAGATGCTGAAACCTGAAATAGCCCTTTGTTGCCAATTTCCCGATATTGTTAATATCTCGTCAGATGTTTGAATAATTTCCTGCTTCTATAATGTTATGGATTCTTATTTTGTACATTATATTCTTGATATTAGAGTTTTATGAAAATCTGGTGAGTGTACTACTGTACTGATGCAAAGTTGACATTGTTGCTGCTGAAAATCTATAGGCCTATTGACTCTCTATAGCTTATTATATTAAATCAATACTTCACTTATCTTGAACTCAGTAAAAAAAGAGATTTGATTCAACAACAGTAATTAGATCATTGACCTACAATATGTTGGGATTTTTGGCTTTAGAATACATCAATTTATTTTCTTTTGACTTGTACAATTTGGCTTCAGGTGCCTACTTATGAGGGTAGGGTGCCTGATCAGTTTTTCTGGGTCACCCAGAATCTAATAGTTTTAAAAGTTTGTGCTCTAAGCCTCTAATGGCCTTCTTTTTCTTCCATGCACATCACAAGCTAGCTCTTAATCTTTTGTTGTTTTGGCTATTAAACAGGGAGGTATGTCACCAGGTACACAAGGTTCATTGCTGAAAAAGGCCTCGCAGACCACACTTATGATGCCAGAAGCACAGTACTTCTCCGTGTTCAGAAATCAAGTCTCGAGAATATGCAAGCCATTCAAGTTAGAACAGTAAGCTCAGATAATTTGCGAAAATAAAATTCCTACAGTTTTTGTGGTGGTAATGTGCAGACCACACTGCTTGAATTAATGAATTCTGTCCCAAGCTATAAAACACAACGCACGTTTTTCCAACTTGTTAGAGTTGTGTATTAGTATTGCCTATGTCTGATGAGTATTATCCTAAATGAATTAATAGCGTCATCATATATTCCTAATTGCATATGAAGAAATTTGTGGGGGTAATGATGGCCAAATAGTATTTAACTTGTGGCGTTTTCATTCCTGTGATCACTATGTGCTTTCTTATAAACTAATGATATGTCTAAGCAACTTTGTGACACAGGTGTCTTCTTAATTTTTGTACTACAACTAAAATTAGTTAATAATGATCCCCTTCGTTCTACCTTGAATGGTTTACTATGATATACAGATTGTGATCTTGTTTGAAAACCTACTTATTAAACAATAGTTTTGACTTCTGTTAATGAATATGCTTTTGTAGAGAGTTAGTACCTTACTTTCTGTTGAGACCATTGACTTATCATGGTGCAGCACTTCTATCAACTATTTTTCCCCCCACCCTATCACATTTTATTTTTAGTTCTTTAATTGTTTTCATTAAAAAATATGAGATAATATAATGCTCTTTTGCTCAAAAATAAATTATTACATTATCTAAACCCCTCATGATTAATGAAATGACATACGTAATTTCAATAATATGCCTTGGTCTTTTTCACTCTTCCCTGCTCACAAATTAAATTGGGGTTAGGATCATCTTCAAAAATCAATTCTTAAATCATCTTTAATTTAGCAAAGGTGACAAATTTTGTGGACATCCTGAGATATTATATGTGACAATTATTTCTGAAAGAACTTGTATTATACTGCCTGTTCTTTTGTGTTTCTAGGCTTTGGCTTATGATACGAAGTATTGTGTGCTTATCATAGTATTTGGGTGCTCAATTATGTAAAGAGAATTCCATTACTTTAGCCTGTCTTTAATTGGGTTCATCTATCATCTAGGTTGCAGGATCCTTGAATTCATCATATCGTTTTTTCTTACAAACTGAAGGTGTTTTCTCCTGAATTGGAATTGTAACTTCGAGTAGAGACCATAACTTACTCAGCAGAATGTTGGAACTGCTTAAGTTATTCAGACTACCAACTTCTACCTTCTGTTCTCTGTATTTCATTGACTCTGCCCCTTGTTAGGCACGATCATTTTGTTGACTAATTAAGTTCACATTTGATATTTCTTCGTTTGCAGCCAATTTGGCAACCTAAATCTTTGACAGAAGGGAGTGAACCTGATAAATTCTGGATGGCTCTTTGTGGATAAGCAGATTATAAGAAAGATCAAGTTGCTTGGTTATAGACTTATCCAAGTTTAATGAAATGATATATCCACATTTATTGATGTGCAATTGTTCTAAAGATAATTATTGGCATATATTTTTCCTCTGTGAAAAGATCAAGTTGATTGGTTATAGTGCAGACTTATCCAAGTTACATTTGACTTTGATTTGCTTCATGGTGGCTTATCATTCTTCTTCAACTTAATTGACTTTTCTATGCAGATACTTTCAAGGTACGTCTTTTATTGTCAATATGGTTACCATCATATCGTTGCATCTGTTTTTTTAGGATTTCTTCTGTAGCCTAAACCTTTGGTTAGCATATATATTCCGTAAAGAAGGTTACGTAAAGAAGGCTACTCAACAGACGAATTTTCACATTAAGAAGGCATGATTTTTATTTCCACCCTTTGTCGAATGATGTTTGAGTTGGGGGAAATATGATTTAGCACAAAAACTTTCCTGGAACAGACGAATTTTCATGATCGTGTATTTCTTATGAATTCATGATTTCACGTGGTTTGTTTTCTGCTGAATTTTAATCTTTGAAGTTGAACATTGAGTATATTAGTTGGTTTATATACCCTCTTTTTGTTCTTGTTGGATGCACATTGGTACACAAATCTTTTTGTTGTTTTCCCGTACACTGTGGCAGATGTATAATAAGTTGACATCACTTTGAACTTACCTTTTTTCTCAAATATTTCACTAACAAATGCAGAAATATCTTGAGGTAAACACTTTGGCTCAAGGACTATCGTTGGAGACCCCATTGTACGTGGTTACAGAGAGACATGAACCATAACTCTTTACCTGCTAATTTGATTGGGATGTTTCAAAATCACTTGTGAGGAGAGTTTCTTTGGCTTTCTAATATGTGTCCTTGTGTAATAGTTTGTTGTCATCTCACTGATCTTAGACCTGAAGTACAAGACACGCTTTTGGCAATGTGTGTAGTTTGCTGATACAAACTGTGCCAGATTGAAGTACTATTAGTGTGTTAGCGAAAATTTTAAAGAAGTTACCCAATGAATTACTTGTGTTGCCCATGATCATTTACTTTATGTCCTCCCTTTCAGATGGGGGAAAATTCATTTGAGAGACACCTCGCACTTCTAAGGGGAGAAAAGTTGGAGGTAATTGTTCTTAAGCCTTATTACGTTGTTATTTAAGCATCCTTCAGTTTGATTAGCTCTAGAAAGGGGAGTATTAGTTATGTCAGCTTAGTTATTATTCACACCAAAACTAAAGTTATTCTATGCTTCTAAAATGTATTTTTTTTTTTTGTCTAGACACCTCCAAGGAACTCATTTAGGGCATATTTATCTGATCATTCCCAAAGTGGTTCAAGAAGCAGATCTGAAAGTTCCAATAGAGTGTCAAGAAGCGAATTTTAATCGAGTTTTTCAGGATCACTGTTAACTTTTTCAAATGGTGGGACATTTTCTAGTGCACCTGCAATTGGTAAGAAGCTTTTATTTGAACCATCCATAACCACAGCACTGACAGTACAGTCTTTAAGTAGGAAATTCTCATTTACTCCCTATAACTTAAGCACTATCTGGAACTATGACTGTAGAGATGTTGACATTCTTTACTTCATCAAGCCATAGTATGAAAATCAAGGTTTTTGTCAAATTTTGGTCCTCTGCTGCTGTCGAATCTGATTTGTGTATCTTCATTTTGAAGCCCTCGCATAATGGGTTGCATGGAATTAAGAGAAGGTCAATTTATCGCTGGTTGCTGAACTTGATGTTGATGATGTTAAGTAATTAATATATCCATATGAACGCTTAATGTTGACTTCTGACGAGCCATGTTCAGACAGATGTTTTTTTTTTTAATTCAAATGAGGCTAAGAGCCTAAGAACCAACGGAACAGTTGAAAACAAAGAAACAGAATGTTCAGACATAGATGTGACCAATCCCAAGGTAACCTTAATCACATAACCAATGAATTCTGCAAGTGTTCAAGTTTCATACAGAGGTCCATAATTGCTTTGTTGGGGTCTTCATGGTTTTTATTTAAACTAAAGAGGTTAATTTGCAATTAACCTAAATGTTTTACAATTGTCCCAATTCAAGATTTATGTGTGCAACAACTCATATACATATTTAATAATCATAGTTCTCATCGTTCTGTCTTCATGATTCTTAGGCATATTTGTCCATAGCAAAGTTCCAGGAAAAGTTTGGGATGACTAAGCGAGCCTTCTACACACTGTGACACTACAGAAATGGAGGCAGAACAAACTAAAGATCTCCAATCGTGTCTAATGCAACTGTCTGATAATTGAACCTTGGTGTATTATACTTGGGCAATGGGCAATCCATTCGCGTTCTCTATATTCTAGATTATATCCTAGGGTTTTTTGACTTGGTTTTAATTGGTAATATAAATTACTATTGCATTCGTGATCAGCTGCTGCTTATTCTCAGACCCCTGTTTCACTTACGTTATTATGTATCGGCAGATACACTCGGTGGCTAGACTAGAGATGGAGGGAGTATATTAATATGTTTGGAGATCTAAAATATTTCTTAGTAAAAGCTAGTGTAGTCGTGTAGGCACCCAATACATGCTGTAAAGATAGATGTAGTCATTGTTTAATCACATGCATCCAATCTTGGTGGAGTTCTTGTGTGATTAGATGCGTCTAGTATGTTTTTTTTTTGACATGAACTAAAACTCAGCTCCCACATATTAAAATACATATAAGAAAGCACTGTGATTTCTAAAAGCAGCAGTAGCATATTCGTATGCTTTGTTGACTTGGTCACGACCAACCTCGCAAATCAACACGAATCAAACTTTGCTCTAAGTCTTCTTAGCTTGTCTATGCTCCAAACAACCTGCATATCCCTGGTGACAAAAGTTTGCAGCAGAGTTACCAAGGTAAAGGCGTCCGTTTATATACATAAATCTCTGACTCCGCAGCTGCAAGGGCTGAGACCCCCTTACCAGTAGCCTGAGGAAGAGAACTTTGACCCTTTTTTGCCCGTTTTTTATGCCATAATCCATCCACTTGGAGAGATTCGTCTAATATAACATATGGACTTTCTTTCTCCCTATATTATAATTAATTCTTACTGACTTCATAAAAGAAAACAAATACAAGTATGGCTCCAAGTGATTACGTCTCAATCCAACTGATTTATAACAAATGTATAAACAAATTATCCATTCTTAATGAATATTTGGACCGTCCATAGGTTATCTTTGTCGTAATATACAGTATACTATGTTGTGTCTTGGCCTATCATGCTTTAAAAGGGATATCCATTAGTCTTTTTATTATGCACGGATTTGAATGCAACCTTTTATTTTTTTTTCCTTTTCTTTTATTGTGATATACTCCAATTTTTTTGCCTTTTCTTTTGGAATAGGGAGGAACTAAAACAAATAATCGTAAGCTTGAATTTTTGTGTTTTTTTTACGAGAAATAATTAATTAAATACTAAGATTATTATGAGTAAAATTTTTTAAAAAATAATTTAAGAGAGAAAGTAACATTGAGATAAAATATCTGAGTAAATAGATAAGATTGAAGTACAAGTGCTTGATGTTATTTAGGTAAAATTTTATACAATTTCCTAACGAGTAATACGAGAAGAGAAAAAAAAAAGAATAGTTTAAATGAGTAACCTATCATATTTGAATTTAAGTATTTCTTATTTGAGTTTTATATTTAAAAGAAAGGAACTCATAGCCTATAGGCACAGTTGAATGGCAACAATGATTTTCAACCAAAATGGATGTTTAAAGTAAATAAAATCTTAATAGAGTTAGTACATTCATATATCATTGAAATTGTACTATTTCATTGGAATAAAAAGTAACTCTGTAGAACATAAATTCGTTGTTCCCTCAACAATAATAGTAGTGTAAGTCTGTAACAGATGACATGTACTGGTATAATTTAGGGAGTGGTACTATGGGGTTTAATCTTCGTCAACTTGTCCTCTTCTAGACCACTGAACAACATGAAAAGTGACACTGTGATATTTTTGCAATATAGTAGCACGAGGACGGAAGACCATCACCCATTCAATTCAACCTTCAAAAATCCAATGTGTTAGTAATTTAGTATTGCACTAAAGTCATAACAACAATGGCGTGCTAGTATCGCTTTGATAGAGAGTATGATGTGATCGTGTGAACAAAATAATAGTCAAAACTATCCAATTACTCACACTTTCTCCCACAAACGGCATCCTAAATATTCATTAATACTATTTCTTCAAATTCCACTAACTAAAGCATATTCCATCACCGCCTCCAACCTCCTCTACCTCCCCACTTATCCGCCGTGTCTGCCACCGTAAACATGGCGCCATCACATTCTCTTCAACCCCCTTTCTCCCTCCTCTCCATTTTCTCTTTCCTCCTCCTTCTCCTCACTCCTCACTCTCTCTCCTTCCCGTTCCCTTTCCCTCGCTCAAAACCCAAACTCGAGTCACCTGTCAAAACCGTCGTCGTTTTGGTCATGGAAAACCGCTCATTTGATCATATTCTTGGGTGGCTTAAGTCAAGCCGACCCGACATAGATGGTTTAACCGGAAAAGAGTTCAACCGGCTCAATTCCTCCGACCCGGAGTCACCCCAAGTCCACGTTTCTAATGATGCGGTTTTTATTGACTCGGACCCGGGTCACTCCATCCAAGCCATCACTGAGCAGATATTCGGGTCGACCCAGGAAACCAACCCAGCCCCAATGAATGGGTTCGCCCAACAAGCGAATTCAATGTCCACCCACATGCCCAAAAACGTAATGAGCGGATTTAAACCGCAGCTTCTCCCCGTCTACACCGAGTTAGCCAACGAGTTCGCCGTGTTGGATCGGTGGTTCGCCTCGGTTCCGGCGTCAACTCAGCCGAATCGTTTCTACGTTCACTCAGCTACCTCACACGGAGCATCTAGTAATGTAAGAAAAGATCTAATTCATGGGTTTCCTCAAAAAACAATCTTTGACTCACTTGATGAAAATGGGCTCAGTTTTGGGATCTATTACCAAAATATCCCTGCCACCATGTTCTTCAAGAATTTGAGGAAGATTAAGCACATACTTAAGTTTCATAGTTATAGCTTGAAGTTTAAGTTAGATGCTAAACTTGGGAATCTCCCTAATTATGTGGTTATTGAGCAAAGGTACTTTGATAAAAGTTGGTTTCCAGCTAATGACGATCATCCGTCGCATGACGTGGCTGAAGGACAAAAATTTGTTAAAGAGGTGTATGAGACACTGAGGGCTAGCCCACAGTGGAAAGAAATGGCTTTGTTGATTACATATGATGAGCATGGCGGATTTTATGACCATGTTCCTACTCCTGTCTCTGGGGTTCCTAATCCTGATGGGATCTATGGGCCCGAACCTTTTTATTTTCGGTTCGAGCGGTTGGGTGTTCGGGTTCCGACTTTGCTGATTTCTCCTTGGATTGACAAGGGCACTGGTGAGTTTTTTTTTTTTCTCTTCTTATTGGTTGTTTTATTTTATTTGACTTGTGTTGTATGTTGCTTTTTTTTTTGTTGTTTTGTGAATGAGCAATGTTGTTTTTAAGTGTGATTGTCTATAATTTTTCTGTCATCTAGAATGTGGTGAAGTATGTTGCTAATCATATTTTGATTATGTGATTTTATAAGAAGAGGAATAAAATATAGAGCAGCAGGATTAAATTACAACAAAAAATTGAAACTTTTCACAATTTTCTGTTCAGAGATGGATGATTCTTGATGATTTCCTCACATGTACAAAGCCCTTTAGTATTTTTAGTTCTTAAACTTTCTAGGGATTTTATCCCATGTCCAGTGGAAAGGCATGGTAAGCCTTGTAGGTGGAGTGGGTGGATTTGTAGGTTGTTCATCTTGGCGTAATAGTTACTTGACGTTCCTTATCTTCTGAGAAGTTGTATTTTTCTTTTAATGAGGAGCATCGAGATATTTTATGTTTTTGTTCCTCACATAAATGCTTCTTGTGGTTACTTATATGTGTAAGAATTGCTGAATTGCATTATTCTAGTTTTGTGGGCGTTTGGCAACATAAACAGTTTGTGTTCATTTGGCTTTATAAACAGTTTGTGTGCAATGGCAATAGACTTGTTCGAATGGGAGAGGCCCCGTTAAATGCATTTAATCGGCCCGTTTATAAAAGGGTCTAATCAATAATGAGCCTAATGAGTTGGTCTCTTAAATGATCTTGTTTTATTGGGTTTTTAATAGGTTAAGTCGGTCACTAATGGACTAGTAATTTCCAAAACTTTTAAACACTATCAGGTAATGAATTATTTTCACTTATTTGTCGATGATCTACTATTAAAGATCGGAGGTGATGCATATAAAATATCACTTTTTATAGATAAAAAATATACTCTATTTAGACGGCCCGACCCGATTTGACTAGTTATGTATCTCCTTTGGCCCGATCCGACCTATTTTGCATGTGACCCATCTCGACTCTAACCTAACCCAATGCACAGGTCTAGTCGGCAATCTAAGTGGGCTGTTTAGCAAATGATTTTGTTGCATTATAAACTGTCTTGTTTAAGGGGTCAGATTTTTACTCTTCTTTTTGAAATGTCAGAATGGAGAAATGAATTGTTTATTATGGGTTCATGCAGTGATCGGAAAGCCAGATGGACCTACTCCAACCTCGGAATTCGAACATTCCTCCATTCCTGCCACTGTTAAGAGACTTTTCAAATTGAAATCAGACTTCCTTACTAAGAGAGATGCCTGGGCTGGAAGTTTTGAGAAGTACTTCTACTTGCGTGAAACTCCACGTGAAGACTGTCCAGGTTAGTGTTTCTATACCTTTAATTTTCTCTCTCATCAGAACTCAAGCAATTATGCATTAAGAAAATACATGTAATTTATTCATAACTGTGAAGTTCTAGTTATCTGATAATCTGTGTCTGTACTCAGAGGCAGGATCCCTATATGTGGATGTTATTGTTATTGGATCTTTCTTGACTTGCTAATGGTATCCTGTAAACTACCATCTCATGCACTCCAGAACTATAAAATTTTGTTGTTGCTGCTGTCACATGTTTTGTTTTGCGTATCTTTCATTGTTGCTTTTAACCTTACAGTTATGTGTGCATCTCTAAAACAGAGAAATTGCCAGAAGTTAAGAGATCACTGAGGCCATTTGGACCCAAAGAAGATGCAAAACTTTCAGAATTTCAATTAGAATTGATACAACTTGCTTCGCAACTTAATGGTGACCATTTGCTTAATACTTACCCGGATATTGGCAAAAACATGACGGTGAATGAAGCCAATAAGTATGCAGAGGACGCAGTGCATCGGTTTCTAGAAGCTGGGAAAGCGGCTATTAGAGCTGGAGCTGATGAATCAACTATCGTGACAATGAGGCCGTCTCTTACAAGTCGGACTTCAGGTGGTAGCTACAGCAGCTACCAATAAGTCCATTGTGACCTTTGTATTGGACTTTGTAAATTCACATATTGTATCGACAAAATGTACCGATTATGCAGCCTTTGCTGAGATCGTTAAACTGAAAAACCCTGTCCAATAGGAAATGAGCATTGAATAGTTGTTGTACCTTGTATATGTTACATCATATTGAAACAGTCTTCCTCTCATTGAAAGAGGCATGCTTCTGAGTTCAGAGGCAGCTATGAAGTATCTGTTGGGAACTTGGGATTTGTCTATACTCTACAGTGTTAAAGAATGTATTATCAAGCTTAAGGTATGTTTATTTTTTTGAAGGAAGCTTCAGGTATGTTGCATTAATGTTTTCATTAGTTTCTTCAACATTGGTGTCCTGCTAAATTATCTTTTGTTAATGTTCCCATTCACTCCCTGTGCAGTTCTGATTGTTCATTGATTACATGTTTTCTTTGTTTTTATCAATTTTAAGGGGTCCTTAGGTCCCCTATTATCACGAGGTCCTTTTTTCTTAGTTGTGTAAAAGTTGGAGAATGATAAATTGATACAATGTTGAAGGTTAATTTACTAACTTAGTAGCTCACTCTTATGTTGTTGATGAGGATGGTTGATTTTTTTTTTTGGGCAAATCTTATCGGAGGGCGTAGAAATGTAGAATAATGATATTTTTCTCCCCGAAATGGCCCCCTCTCTTTCAGGAAACACGATAGTCACCCCAAGATGTTATACTTGAAAAATCACTCTGTGAGGTCAATAAGTTGTACAAGGGACTTAGGCTGGGATGACTGGTGAGTTTGGTGATTTTAAGTTGTGATCTTCAAATGATTGGAGAGTGAACCTTATCAGCTATCATCCGTGTTTTTGAGGGGGAGGAAATTGGGGTGGGGTACTGTGAGTGTAGTTCCTATGTTCCATTACCATATAAATACCCCACGTTTATACAGAGTAATGGATAAGGAACTCACGTTAAGGGCTCCAAAGTGGTCCAGTTTCTAGCCTTGGATTACTCCCTCTGACACCTCACTGATGCTATTTGACAAGTTGCTGAATTCAGCTGGTCAGTCTCACTGTCAACTTTTTAAAAATCTTACAGCCTCCATTCAATTTGATGATCGTCATTAGTCATTACACTGATAACCCTAAAACATAATCCATTTATAAATCCCACCACTTCTACTGCTTCTAGTACCAAATTCCATCTATAGCTTCATCACTCGAGCTTCTTCATTTACCAATCACTTCGATTTTCTTTCTCTCTTTGTGCCCTTCCTCAAACCTCTGATGGCAGTTTCATGGGAAGAGAGTGTCACCAGTTCAATAAATACCATCTATCTGCTCTTCTCAGCCTACTTGGTTTTTGTGATGCAGCTTGGATTTGCTATGCTATGTGCAGGTTCAGTCCGTGCTAAAAATGCCATGAACATAATGCTCACTAATGTTGTCGATGCTGTAGTAGGCAGCCTCTCTTATTACCTCTTTGGTTTTGCTTTCGCCTTTGGAACTGGCTCTGAACACAACCCTTTCATTGGGACACAATTTTTTGCCCTGAAAGATGTGCCTGCTGGTAAATACGATTATAGTTTCTTCCTTTACCAATGGTCATTTGCCATTGCAGTAGCTGGGATTACCAGTGGCTCAATTGCTGAGAGAACACAATTTAGTGCCTACCTCATTTTCTCTTTCTTTCTCTCTGGGTTCGTGTACCCTGTTGTAGCTCATTGGGTTTGGTCTTCCAGTGGTTGGCTAAGCCCTGGTTCTGCTCATCTGTTTCTGGGTTCAGGGGCCATAGACTTTGCTGGTAGTGGAGTTGTACACTTAGTGGGTGGTATTGCTGGACTCTGGGGGTCGATTATTGAAGGTCCACGTGTTGGTCGGTTTGATGCATTTGGTAAACCCGTTCCCATTAAAGGTCACAATGCAACTCTAGTGGTTCTAGGTACATTTTTGCTTTGGTTTGGTTGGTTTGGGTTTAACCCAGGCTCTTTTGATGAGATCCTAGTACCATTTCCGACTACAACCGACGAAGGTAATTGGACTGCAATAGGGCGGACCGCTGTCACCACTACATTGGCGGGTTCAATGTCTGGAATAGTCACACTGTTTGGAAGACGTCTGTTGATAGGCCATTGGGATGCACTGGACGTCTGCAACGGGGTCCTTGGTGGGTTTGTTGCTATAACATCCGGGTGTTCAGTGGTTGAACCATGGGCTGCGATTATTTGTGGGTTTGTTGCAGCCTGGATCTTAATTGGGCTCAACCTGTTGGCCCTTAAATTGCAATTCGATGACCCATTAGAGGCAGCCCAGTTGCATGGAGGGTGTGGAGCCTGGGGTTTGATATTTACAGGCTTGTTTGCCAAGGAAGAGTTCATAATCCAGGCTTATGACTCAGGCAAAGGTGGTGTTTCTCGTTCTTATGGCCTCCTGCTGGGTGGGGGTTGGGGCTTAATCGGGGCTCAAGTAATCGAGCTCATAGTTATTGTGAGCTGGGTTAGTGTGACTATGGGCCCGCTGTTTTATGTCTTGAATAGATTGAAACTATTAAGGATATCTATTGTTGAAGAAGTTGCTGGTCTCGACATATCAAGCCATGGAGGCTATGCCTACCATAATCAAGATGAAGAGGAACGCCCACGTCGTTATAAGGATTATGTACAGATGCAAAACTAGCCTGAACTTGATCTGATGTGCAATCGTTATACTAAAGCTTATTGGTTGTATTTTGCATCAATTATGGCCAGTTGTCCATCTTTATGTTTTCAGTCCTGCAGTTGCATTTTGTACCCCTACACGTTGGAATTGTCTATAATGTTAATAGCTACCTTGTTGATATGAATTGACATGTTTATTATGTAGTATTGTTTACATCAATTCCTGCACTGAGCCTTGATTTTTTTTATTCAAATCTGCTTATCTGCTAGTCTGCTAGATACATTGAATGGATTTCAGCCGGTAGCATCCATTGTCTGAAGTCTGAACTGTTAGAAGTGAATTGCAGAATGATAGTCCCTCGATTTCTAACAATAGACTAGATGAAGTGTGCGTCCAAGTCTATTTGTTTAAATAATTCATTACGATTTTTTAGTCAAAATTTTACTTCATACAAAGAATATAAGATATAGTTTGAAAGTCCTAAGTTATTTAACTTGATAAGTCATGACAATTAGCAAATTCACTAAATCTTAAACTTAGTCAAGCTCAAGGTATTCACGAGGTTGCCAATATTTTTGTTCGGACATACGGGAAAACATATAATTATTCATAAAAATTATGCATTACAAACTATTATATGTTAAACTATGACTACACATCCCCCTTAAACAATCGCAACTAACAAATCGAGTTTTACTAGCTCTAAGCCTCTAACAAAGCAACTTAAAACACAGTACATATAACGCCATGAAGGAAGTTATCATTGTTCTTATTTGACCTTAAGTGTTGGAAACACCATGCAGATGATAAACACTAAGACGAACCACTAACAACTTGAGGAAGTTGGAAGACAAAGAACGAAAAGGAAAAATAGTAACTTTGTGAACGAGTCATGGAAACCTTGTGAGTGACATGAATTACTCAAAACCGACAAAAGTCAAATTTAGTGACTCACTCTCTTGAGAGGGTATACAAAGTCTCCATAAAATTAAAGAGGCTCAAATTTGTTAACATACTTTAAACCCCAAAATAAAAATTTGGGGAGTAGTATTCAAATATGGAATTTTGGGTGCAAGAATAAATCTCATTGCAAACTTATAAAATAAAAGTTAATCTCACCGACCCCTAACTTTCAAAGTCGCTACAAACAATCAACCCTCGAGAAAATTGAGCTTTCTTTCCATGTAGTTTCTCACTACTCTCTTCCTTCATCCAAATACCTAAAATACTAACTTTAAAGGGAGCATAAACATCATGGACAAGGCTAGCTACAAGACTAATTGAAACTTCAATTATTGAACCCTACACAGCACTACTTAAACCATCATTCCCAAACATTAATCTTCCAACATCAAAGTAGAGTGGCAAACCCGCTACACACGCCAAACTAAATAAGTTCAAAATTGAAACTAATCAACTAAACCAACTAAGGCAAGAAGAAAATAAATGGTAATTTGGAAACCTAAAACGCTAATATCAAAACAAAATTTCTAACCTACTCTTCCCTAGACCTGTGCATTGGGTTGGGTCAGGATTGGGATGGATCATAAGCAAAACGGACCGGGTCGAATCGGGACAAAAAAGATGCAAAACGGGTCGGTCGGGTTGGACCAAAGGAGATACATAACGGGTCAAATCGGGTCGGGTCGTCTAAATAGTATATAGTTTTTATCTATAAAGGGTTATATTTTATATGTATCACCTCCAATATTTAATAGTGGATCATCGACAAGTAAGTGGAAATAATTCGTTACCTGATAATATTTAAGAGTCTTGAAAACTATAGGCCCATTACTGACCCGACTTGACCCATTAAAAACCCAGTAAAACATGACATTTTAAGAGACCGACCCATTTAGCCCACTATTGATTACGCCCTTAATGGACCCCCACCCATTTGAACATGTTTACTCTTCCCCATACCATAAAGATTGACAACACCCAAAACCACGAGATGAAGGCAAATAAGTTAGCTTCGATATTAAAGTTGCTAAATTCCATAAAAAAAAACATGACAACACCCAAAACCATAACCCTAAATTTACCTAGATCGACAAAATTATCAATGAGGCATTCAAGATAGCTTTGGTAATAGGTCACCAATAACTGCTTAAAACTAGATCTGGGAAAATCCTTCTCACTCAAAACACGACTAAGATAACTGTGATTACCCACTTTGGGATGGACTGCTGAGAAGATTTTGAATCAAACCCTAAGACCACAATTGAAGCAATCGAGATTGCAATGAAGTGTGTTCCTAATTAACCTTCCTTACCTTAGAACCCCTAATGCACAACTAAGCTTACTCACTCACCCTGGGAGAAGCGATGAGTGCTCAAGTCATTAACCAGCTTTAAGAAATAGATGGGTTTGGATGAAGCACGAGGCAATGGGATTTAGAGAAAAGGGTGTCAGAACTATATAATACACGTTATAGGTTGCCAATAAATTATAGATCCAACCTACTTAACATCCACAGATGAAGTACAAATATTCCAATCAAATACTCTCTCTATCCCTAACTTTTTTTGCCTCATTGACTTTTCACGATGTCCAAGACTTTTATTGTCAAATTTTTAAGACAAAAAATAATGAAAATTTGATATTTAAAAAATTTACATTGAGGTGCGTCCAATAAGATCACACTTGAATATATTATTTCATACAAAAATATAAGAATGATATAAAAAATATAGGAATAGAGGTAATACAAAATATAAGTATTAGCAAATTAAACAAAACTTCATCAAACCAAGGTAGAACGCAAATAAGACTATGTAGGTGGGTGCACAGAAACACAAGAAAAATCAGTGCAAGACGGAGACTTAATTAAATAAGGGAAAATGCAATGAACATAACGAATGCATTGAAAGCGTGCAATTCATTATTTTCCAGCAAAAAACATCATTAATGCTTTTGTGATTTGCGTCATTAATACTTTGTAATTTGCAATGATGAAACATTGAAAATGTAATAATAACACAACTATTGAGATTTTTTGTTTTATTTAATTTGCATCACATTTCTAAATCTGACAAATTTATACACGCACTCCAATGTCGAAAATATCATGTACATTACTTGATATGTAAATGTACATCACGTACAAAGAATTGTTCATTACAAAGTCATACGATATACATCTGTATCATTATGATTACAATATGCAAACTCAAAATTTAAATGCACATATATATTACACAAAGAATTATTGTTGAACATTTTATAAATTTGTAATAATGTACATTCCTTATGAACTAAATGTAAATTGTAAGTACTTTCAATGATCGTAAAACATAGACAACATTAATTAACGGATATAGCCAGTACTAATGAACAATATATATTTCTAATGAACAATATACTCAGTACTAACGAACATTCTATATATACTCAATACTTATTATATTGAAATCAAATATACTTAGTACTAATGAACATTCTATATATTTTTAATGTTCATTATAATCGATTCAAATGTACATGCTAAACAAACAACATACGCCAGTAATTTCTCATTGAGCATGTGTATAAAGATGTATAATGTACTAAATACTTAACAATAATGTACATTATATCATAATTATGATGATCATTACATTGAAACACAAATATACTCAATACTCATTACATTAGAATCTAATGTACTCAAATATACTCATTGAGCATGTGCACGAATATGTTTAATGAACAATATATTCAATACTAATGAACATTCTATATATTTCTAATATATTCGGTACTAACAAACATTCTATATATACTCAATACTCATTACACTGGAATCAAATATACTCAGTAGTAATAGAAGTGACAGTTCAGTTCCCGTAGTAATGATTAATGTTTTTGGGGAAACTTTAAATTGCCAATGTTCATTACAATTCTAAGAGATATTAACTGCTTTTTCCACACATTGAATTCGGTGCACAATCCTCAATGTGCACCCGATTATATAGTCCAGACGTTAAAGGTAGACACTTAAAGCCTAAAGGTATGTTTCTTTTTGTTGAAGTTTAAATAATGGATTAATGTTTCTTAATTGTATTTCCATGGTCAACACTCATTATTAATTACTCCATATGAGTTTCTCTCAAAAATATTTCAAACTAAATCTAGACATGTGACGTGAGTTTGAATACGTTTGATTGACACTTAAAGTCAACATCATATTTAAGCAACTTTAATGATGTTATCTGAGGAATGGTTTTATTGGGTTTATGGTTATGATGATGTGGGGATGGTAGAGTGGTAAAATGACGCTTATTGAAGAGGAGTTTATGAGACATAATCCTAGTTTGTTTTGGACTAGTCATATCTTTATTGTGTTTTTTGTAGGAGTCTACACAATTTTACTAGTCCCTTAAGCATTTATTTTTATCTTTATTAGGAATTTTAGTCTAATTAGTATTTATTAGTCTAATTGACTTGGGATTCTTTGTAAAATTATTTTAGAATTATGATGTCTATATAAATGGTCTTCTGGTATTATTTTATGGGTTCTATCATTATAATTAAAATTTAGCATTTTTAGTATGGTTTATTATTTGATCCGTTTGATCAAATTGATAATTTAGGTCTATTAGTTCTAAATTTAACATCTAAAATCTGTTGCACCAAATAAACTTACCCAACAATTAATTTGTCAAAAAGAACGATTACAAACTCGCAATAATTCGTTGTTTCGAATTAAGTTTTGAATCCAATAAATTGCCTCAAAAAACCCAAACTAACCCCTGACCTAATTTTCACTTCATAGTCTAGTGCCATAGTTATTGATCGCAGGATTTGGGGTCTTTTCAAAATTCCCCAAATTGAAAACCCTAGAAATTTCTGAATACTCGATTACATTCGTCATTCACCATCAATCAGTGAAATCAAGATGAATCCGTTAACATTAGTGAAGAGAATTCAGAGTATAAATGCAAAAGAGCAAGACTTAGGGATATCAGACGAAGCTTCGTGGCACGCCAAGTACAAAGACTCCGCTTACGTTTTCGTCGGCGGCTTCCCTTACGATCTCACCGAAGGCGATCTCCTCGCCGTCTTCGCTCAGTACGAGTTCTCTCTCACTCTCTCCTCCTTTATTTATTTATTTTGTTTTTTTCATTTTCAATTGAATTCTATGAAGATATGGAGAAATAGTGGATGTTAATCTTGTAAGAGATAAGGCGACCGGAAAGTCGAAAGGTTTCGCATTTATCGCGTATGAGGATCAAAGAAGCACTACTCTAGCTGTTGGTGGGATTCTCTACTCCGTTGTTGATTATTTGCATTCATTTTCTCTCGTCGTGCTTCGGCTTTGAGTTGCTGAATAGTGAATATAGTGTTTATGTATTCTGATTTATGCAGATAATTTGAATGGCGCTCAAATTGGTGGTAGAACTATTAGGGTTGATCATGTTGCTAAGTATAAAAAGAAAGAGGAGGAGGACGAGGAGACCGAGAGGCTGAAGAGGGAAGAACGAGGTGTTTGCCGTGCTTTTCAGAGGGGCGAGTGTAAATATGGTGATGCTTGCAAATTCTCTCACGATGAGCAAGTATGATTGTCCTCCAACTATTATGACTTCACTTCTGCAGGTCCCATTTCAAATAGTTTGATCTTCCGTGTTGACGTTTAGCTTTGATACATAAGAGTGGACCTTTGATGACTCGCGGCAATAAGCTCTTCTAAGTTGATAAGTCTTTCCTAAATAAGTATATGTCTATCTGAATAATTCTGACCACCATTGATTTCGTAAAAGTGGCTCTTTCATTGTATTTTGTAGAAAACTTCCATGAATATATCTTAAGGTGCACTGATTAATCCTTTTTATAGCCTGCATTTGATTGGGACTTTCTTTGCAGATTTGTGCTTATTTTGTGCTTTATTTTTTACTAGTACTTTTAGCCAAGTGTTGGTTAAGGGAGTCCCTTTCCCACCTTTTAACTCTATTCCTTGAGCTTGACAATCTAGTTTCCAACCACTGAAAAGAAATTGGAAGGTTCACCAATGCCAATGGTTGTCTTGGTAAAATTGGTGTTAGGAAGGGTGTGGAGTCCATGGAAGAGAAATCTAGAGGCCTTTTAGTGGTTATTTACTAATTATTTGTAGTGAATGGCTAATTTCTAATGAAGTGGAATCAGAATTAGGAATCAAAGTGTAAAGAAAGGATGAAAGCTTGTTAATGGTGGTCACTCTTTGGCTTTTGTATGTTCATTTCTACTGGTTCCATTTTAAGTAGATTAATCTTCCATTGGGATGTTTATATTGCTTGATTTCACTTGTTCCCTTTAATGTGTAGACTAGAAATTAGGAAACCTCATCTACCATTGATAACTTGCTGCAATGATATTTTTGCAGTCAATAAATCTTACCTTAATAGGTATCTGAACATTAGTCTGTCCAGTAATAGTTTCGCAGAAGTGGCTTATTTTGTGCTTTAAACTAGTATTTCTTTTGCTAAATTTTGGTTAAGAGACCCCTTTTCTGCCATTTATTTGGATCCCTTGAGCTCGAGAATCTTGATTTCTGCTACTGGAAAGAAATTGGAAGGTTCATTAATACCAATGTATCTCTCAGAATAAGAAATTGGAAGGTCCATGGAAGAGAATTCTAGAAGCATTTTTGTTCGTTTCTAATTACTTCAAGTGAATGGTTAATGCCTAAAGGAGTGGAATAGGACTTGGGAAAATTAAAGTGTAAGGAAAGGATGAAAGTTTGTTAGTGGTGATCACTCTCATCAGTAGAGCTCGCAATTGGTTGAAAGTTTAAACCCAACCCAATTCTCCATAACTGCAAGTAAAATACAGAGAATAAACACACATATTCAAATCCAAAGCTTAATTATAAAATAAACTCACATATTCAAATCTAAAGTATTCAATTATCTCATCATTAATCTAAACGAAATTGAAAATAACCATTAAAATTTAGTAATTTACCTAAATTAGTTGAAATCGATGAATTTGTTATGAAGAGACTAGAGATTGATTGAAAGAGTGAGGACGAAGAGAGACCAAAGATTGAGTGAGAGAGTGAGAAATTAAGAAGGGACCAAAGAGGTAGAGAGTAAGAACGAAGAGGCACTCCAGCAAAGAGTGAAAACATAGAGAGTGCAATCAGGCTAGAGCGAGAACAAAGAGGCAAAGAGTGAGAATGAACTAGCTAGGGTGAGAAATGAAAAGTGAAGAGGCACATCAACTTTCCATTTAGTTGCAATTGGTTGAGTTAACTAGATTTAAAAGGCATAAACATAGTCAGGTCAATCGGGTTAAAACTTTGGGTTGGGTTGGGTTGGGTTAACCCATTTGAGTAATTGGATTGAAAATTCCAACCTAGCTCTTACCATTTGGGCATAGACATACCTCATTTCAATTTTTACCAAGGCATCATTTTCATTTTTGTAAAAGGCTGTCTACCAAATAGAAGGTTTCAAAACAGAGATTCTTGAAGGGGAATGAGCAGGTTTATTCTTGATTATTTTGCACTATGGTGTAGGTGGTCTGTTGGTTTCTAACTTCCTGTATTTCCATTTTCATTCATCAGCAATCGATTCATTTGTTGCTTTACTTACATTCTTAGCATTATTGGAAATTGGTACTTATATTTAATTGCACATTTTTCTATAGAGAGCTGCTGACACTGGATGGGGTCATGAGGAGGATAAGAAGTCAAAGTGGGAAAATGACAAATCATTCTACTCTAAGAAGGAACGAGGTGTTTGTCGTGACTTTCAGAAGGGCAAGTGTACTTATGGTGATTCATGCAAGTTCTCTCACGACGAGCAAGTATGATTAATATCTGAAATGCATTTCTACTGGTTCTATCAATAAAAGATGATTGTTTTTATCTTCCATTTACCCGCCTATATTTTTCTCTGAAATATTGTATAATTTTACTTGTTGTCTTTACACATAGACAAGAACCTCAAACCAATGGAGACATGCTAAAATTTACAAGCTTATTATTCAATCTCTCAGTGATTTCATGTATTCTGAAATGTCTGTCACATTTGTTTCTTCTGTTTGTTTACCTGATAAAGGGGGTAATGATAAATTTTACCTTGAGTATTATGTGAATACTGAATGGTTGGTATATATTAGCATAGGAAGTTGGAGTTCCTAGGAAGTGGAAGTAAGGGGAGTTGTTTGGTTTGCATGTTTTTGAAAATTTGGGGGAAGTTGGAGTTCCTTGGGAATTGGACCTTGGATCATTTGAAGTGAATTATCACAAGAGGATGGGCAGTTCACAGTGTCTATGCGAATTGAGTAGTTAACTTATTGTGCTTCAAAAATTCTTGAAATAATAATAAAGAAAAGGTTATGTCGGGTCAAAACATGGAAAATAGATTAAAACCAAACTAGACACGAAAAGTAACTTCCTCAGAAATGCAAATTCCAATGTGTTATCAAACAATTCAAAAACACTTCCTTCAAAATTCATATGGGAATTACCCTCCCATGAAGTAAAACTTCCCATAAGAAGTTACTCATGTCAACCAAACGATAACTAAGTTTGATTTTAATTCTTCCTTAAATTTCTCTGAAGGTGGACTAATCCTACTGTTAGCTTGCTGTTTTTATGTGGCTTTTCTTGAACTAGTGGTTTGTGCCTTATTAGTGCTCTATGCTATTATTGCTTAAATTTTGTAAATTGAACCCCTTTCTGACCTTTTTTCTGCATCTCTTGAGTTCAAGAATCTTATTTGCTAATACTGAAAAGAAAGTGGAACACTCATCAATGCCAATAGTTCTGTTGGTGAAATTGGGGTAACCCAGAGGGTCTGGATTCCGTCAAAGAGAATTCTAAAAGCCATTTAGTGGTAATGTTCCAAAAGTGATTGGTTAAAGCTTTAAGGGGTGGAATAGAAGATTGAGTTGTAAGAAGAGGAGGTTCATCAAATGAAAGTTTTGTTAATGGTAGGTCAGAGCATAGATCATACAGCTTATCAGTTTACCAAGGAATCATTTTGTCTTTAGTGAAAGGCTGCCTACAATATAGAAGATTTTCAAAACACAAGAGGCTTGAAGATGAATGGGTAGGGTTAAACTCATAGGTGGTCTTTTCCCTTGGTTCCTACGTCTCCAATCTCTCTATAATTAATTATTGGACTGACACTGTTCATTTGCTGCATTAATTATCTCTTTCTTATTACTGGCAATGGATACTCATTATTTTTCAATTGCACCATTTTCTATAGAGAGCTGCTGACAGTACTGGACTGGCTTCTGAGGTGGATAGAAGGTCAAAATGGGAAAATGATAAATTTGACAAACGTTTGACGGATAATAAAAGATCATGGGATGTTCCACCTAGTCATGGCCCAGAGCGGAAACAACCTGATGCTTATGATGGAAGAAGTTCTAGAGGAAGGAATAACATTGAAACTCTTCATAAAAAAAGTAGTAATGATTTTCAGGACACTAGAGATGGGAGCAAGCGATCAGAATACAAAGAAGACCGAGACAAGCGAACAGTTGAGAGAAGGTCGTCAAGGTATGAATATGAATCAAAATCTAGAGATAATTTTGACAGGAGGGAAGATAAACTGTCAAGGAGGCAAGATACACAACCTTCTTTGAGGGACACTCGAGACAAGGAGAGGGAAAGGGATAGGGAGAAGCAGTCATCCTATGCTAGGGATTCTTCCCCTCAACGTCACAGAGACAGGGATGATGGTGACCACCATAGGTCTAGACGTGATGAGGATTATCATAGATCTCGGAGATAAAGACATTTCGCATGCCCCCCTCCCTTTCGTGATGAGTATAAAGCATGGCTTTTTGTTCCTGAGCACGTTGACAAATATATTGAACTGTTGCTTGCTTAAGGTAGCTTCCTGAAATTAGGCATAGTGAATGCAACTGTTAAAGCTAATGGCTATCTTTTTAATTAAATACTGACCACTGGTTTACATCTGCTGGTTGATTTTGCCTTCTCCTATCTGAAGTGCTTTCTCCTTTTGAAAGAGCAGTTTTTTTGGGCATTCCTACAATTGGTATGTGCACTCAACAGTTTTATTTATTTTAGAGCTATAAGTATCTTTATAAATGATTGGGTGCTGTAATCATCTCTCGTATCAGGGGATAAATCTTTGTAGTTTAAAGTCTTGGGACCAACCTAGCACATTCTTGAAAAAGTTTTTTTTGTAACAGTGTAAAAGTTGCCATCCACGACTTAATTTCCCATCCTAACAAATTACTACATAAATTTTGTGGTTTTTGAAATGAAGATAAAATGGTACATCTATAATCTATTGGATTATTGTTTTTTTTTAATGCATATCATGATATCAATACCAAGTGAATTCTCAGTGAGAACCAACTTCTAATTGCTTTAGCAAAATCTTCTTCAGAAGATAATACTAGCAGAGTCGAGCGTGGCAAAAGGACCGGCCTTCATTATTGGTAACTAAAATTCCTTCTATCTTCTTGTTCAGCTGAATATTTAACTGCCTTTGCCTGTCTCTCGATACCCTTTTACAATGGCATTTAGTTTCTGTATTTTTCCATCTGTAATTTTTTTTTCTTTTTGCCTCTAGAAAATGCACTCTCATTTGGGTGAGCCCCATTTTTATTCTCTGCACTAGCGTTGTCAGATCTCAAATCTCCTGTACGACTGTTCATGGCAAGTGCATGTTCCCTTTCTGGGATCCTCGCGTGAGACTAGAGTTCCACAAATGTGTTAGGCATTATTTCCTCTCCAACTTGTTGCTCTTTACTTATTTTTTGCTTCTGCATTTTCCCAATCTTCACTCACAGTTATAACATTTTTGGTCTCCCATGTTTGGAAACTACTGTTTGGACGACGTTTCCACAATATTTAACCAGTGTTTTTCTTGAGAAAGACTTTGTATTGTATAGACTTCTCAACAGGGAATTCCTGTCAAACGCAGGAAGAGAATGAGAGTATGAACTGCATAAGCTTATCTAATTGATTTTCCTTGGAACTCTTACCTGCAATAGACTCCAGATGTGGGCTTCTGACCAATTCAACGGTATGACATCTGATGGTTTCCTTGATCCCATAACTGGATCATCTCCTACTATGAGAAAAAGATCGCCAAATTGACACTCCTTCAGCTGAAATCTCCTACTATGTATTATTGTTTAGGCCTACTAAATGATAAAGCTATAATCTTAACCCTTAGAATCTGTTAAAATACAGAATTTTCTGCTGACTGTAAAGTGTGTATGGAATAAAGGATAGGGAGAGAGTTGGAACCTCAAACTGTGAGAAAGGGAGACAGTGGACACATTTGTATTCGGTGATAAACTGAGTTGAGAAAGATTGGCATAATATTGCATCATTCTTATACTATCATATGTAGGGGTGTTTATAAAGGGTTAACCCTTTCTTATACTATCATAGGTAGGCTTAACGGTACGGTTAACCGTTATAATGATTATTGACAAAGGTTAACCGTAATCGTAATCGTTTTAACGGTAACTGGTTACAGTAACGGTATGGTTAGAGCCGCTAACCTTTTCAAACCAACAAATCCATATGAAAAAATGAATAAAAAAAATTATGAGTCAAGCAATTCAACGAACAGTTGTTAGGCAAGGAGAGAGGAAGACACAGCAATGAACGATGGATTTTTATATGGGTTTTTCTGAGTAACGATGGATTTCCGGGTAAATGGATTCGATTGGAAGGGTGGAATGGGGGAGGGATGACATAGGCTCAATATTAGGGTTTAGGCCGTTACAAAAATTTTACTACTATAACTGTAACCAATAACCGTTAATTTTAACGATCCGATAATCGTAACTGTTAATTCTAACGGTTCGGTAAAATAACTGTTAATATTAACCCTACGATTTTTTTGCACACCTACTGTGACATTAATTTTGTAGCAAATTTGACTGTTTTTGGCAAGAATAGGTATGTTTTAGAATCTACCCCCAAACATGTACAAAAGTGGCAGTTTGAGTCTCCATCACTTCATTTGCAAGCGGCAGAGAAGGAGTTGAGAAGAGAACGGTGATTGGGGAGAGGTTGCCTGTTATTAGTTCATTAGTGGCTGCTCCTTCTTGGCCAGGAAATTCTTGAAGTTTTTGATTCCACGTGACTTAAAAACTAATTAGAGGCATAGCCTTGAGGTGGGATCTGGGAGTGATTATTGATTCTAATATTTTTTAACTTTGTAATACTAGGTGGCCTTATGCCTAGTTATTGAAGATCTTAGAAACCCTTTCAATTATTTCTAACTATCATTTTAGTAATATTATTACAGGATGTATGGGCACAAACATGTTTCATGACCTTTAAAAGCCTATTTTTAATTATTAAATGATTCAAAACATCATCATTTAACCCTATGGGGTACCCTATACAACAAATTCATATAAAAAAATGACTCAAAAATATTGTATACCTTCATAATTTGATCCTTTTGGACATTTATAGACTCGGTGAGAGCATACCTTAATATGTTTCCCATGAATGTAAAAGGGTCGCCAAAAAAAAAAAAAACTTATTTTCAAAATTCCTACATTTAGGTTTTTGACTTTAAGGTATTGATTAGTTGCTACCCTCCTCATATGGCCCTAGGAGACATCAAGTACCTTTATTTCAACATTGAGCTTTTTTTCGAAACAACCAGTATATAGCCTTTAAAGTTTGATCACTTTGGATAATTTTGGACCCGTTGAGATAAATACCACGATAAGTTTGCCATGGGTTTTATATGGTCATATTAAGCTTTAGGATTGGTTGGAACCATCTACTTTACTCTAAACAGATATTTCAACTAATTTTCAAAAAGTCTTATTATACAATTAAGTGTATAATATGAAAAGAACATAGGAGTTTGTAAATGTCTGTTTTAACCAATTTTCAAAATTCTTACAAATGAGTTATAAACTCTTATTTACGACCTTTAGAAAACAAATATATGATACTAAATGGCTTCAAATCTTTTTGTATTACCTTATGAAGTATTATGAGCCTTTATTTTAATTTCATATTTTTTTTAAAAAAAAATACTTTCAAATTCAGTCATTTAGGATAATCACAGAGCCAATGAGAGAATACTTTGGTACACCATGAGTCTTAAAGTTCATATTAGTCTTTGCTTTAACTATAAACACTAATTTTAACCAATTTTCAGAACTTTTCTACAATTGTTACTAAATTCGTGTTTAGGGCTTTTGAAGATCGAAGTTAAGGTATTGATTGGTGGCCAACCTACTTGTATCAGCATAGGAGGCATCAAGTACCTTTATTTCAACTTTAAATTTTTTAAAATATTTCAAAAATAATATATAATAAAATTTAAATTTCGATCCTTTAGGACAAATTAGACCCAATGAAATACACCTTAATAAAATTACTAAGTATCACATAGGGTTATATTAGGCCCTACAATGGATTAGAATAATCTACTTTATTCTAAACATCCATTTTAATCAAATTTTAAAACTTTTAGAATTGGGTCAAACACTCATTTTCAAGGCTTTTAAAAAAGCAAATATAAGGTTGTAATGGTTTTGAACCAAATATATGACTCTGGGAGGCATTATATTCCTTTATTTCAGTTTTGATAAGACATCAAATATTTTCAAACCTCTATATATGATCTTAGAAAACATCATGTGCCTTTATTTTAATTTTATTAATTTTTTGAAAATATCTCATAACAATGCATAATAACTTTTAATTATGTTATTTTTGACAATTTTGGATCAAAAAGATTAATAAGTTTATCATGGTTCTTATAGGGTATTTAAGCCTTATGATTAAAAATATCTACTTTGATTCTAAACACTAATTTCAGTTGATTTTCAACTCGTCCAATTGGATACAAAACTCATTTTTAGGGAATTTAAAGACCAAATGTAAAGTAATGAACAATTTCAAACCTCATCATGTGATCCAATGAGGCATCAAATATCTTTATTTTAACTTTTTAAATTTTTCAAAAACATATAAAAATAATGTATAATTTGGGTCATTTAGGATAATTTTGGAACTGGTGAATGATTGAAATTATCTAAATTTACTCTAACTTTCAAAATTCATAGATTTAGGTAATAAGCTCATCATTAGGGTATTCAAAGATTTTACATAAGGTATTAGATGTTTCCAAACCTTTTTATATAATCTTATGAAACATTGTGTTTTTCTTTATAGTTTCGTAAATTTGTCAAAATACCACAAAATCAATATATAAAAACCTTTAAAATTTGAGCATTTTAGATAATTTCATAGTTGGTGAAAGAACACCTTTATAAGTTTACCAAGGGTCTTGTAAGGTCATATTAGAAACTATGAATGATTGGAATAATTTATTAGGACTTTAAACTGTTCCAAACTATAAATTTTTTAGGGTATTTGAAGATTGAAAGTAAGATTTTAAATTGTTCCAAACCTCCTCGTTAGATCCCAGTAGGCATTAAGTACTTTTATTTCAAATTCAAATTCTTTTTCGAAAATTTCTCCAAAACAACTCCCTTTAACGATTAGATGAATAATATGAAGTATAAACCATCAAAACTTAAAAAGAGAAAATAGGGAGAATAGAAACATGAGAAAGAAGAATAATACGAAGTATAAACCATCAAAACTTAAAAAGAGAAAATAGGGGGAATAGAAACATGAGAAATGATTTTGGTGCATATAAAGTATTTATTAGATAACCTTTATTAGTAAAGTGCACTCATAAAGGGCGTGCTATAAGCATTTTTAGATGTGCCAAAATTATTTTCAGAAAGTGTTGACTAATATCCATGGCAAGGAAATGATGAAATTTCTTTTTCCAATGTAATGTACATAGCACTCTATAATTTCCGCATACATAGCACTCTATATATTTCCACACTTTGTCGAGTGATTACAGTTGACTTGCATTGTCATCCAACTATCCGAGGCTGGAAAATTTCAGATTCCACTACCAACAGTATATTCAAATTCAATTACTCCAGCTACAAAATTTGACTTTGAAAACTCCAGCGCGCACTAGAGAATGTAGATTAGTACTCACAAGGTTAAAATATAGACAATTTAAAATAATTTAAGAATATAGTCATATCATTTTCTACGTGTGATATTTTTCAATCCAATGTTAATGTAAATTGTAAAGTAAGAAATAAAGAGTGTAGATAACATCATCTCTAAAGGCGGATTTTTTTTTTTAATAATTTAACACGTATTTATTATGATGTTAGTAAGTGTTTTGCTTTAGTAATGATTATTATCGATAGATAGATTATGATTTTCTAGATTTCATTATCATTTGAATAGAAGTCTTCAAGTGAATCATTTTAAGAAACATCGTCTGAAATACCTCTAGTCAACTTGTATTCACTTCATCAATCCATTATTATAATCGGAGATTAATTAGCAATTTGAACTCCATAAGCCTCGACCACCGCTATTGTTCTTTCTTCTTCAAACTTGTCTCTAATTTTCACTAAAAGTTCGCCCTTTTAAGATCACTGAGCTCCATGAATACTTTAAGCTTGAAGTTCCAACATCTGTTGTTTCTGCTCTTTAACTTATCATTATTATGTCATTGTTCCACAGGAATACTTGGGCACGGAAATGACAGAGAAGCTTTGCTAGAGTTCAAATCCCAAATTGACCAAGAATCTCAAGGAGTGCTGGCTTCTTGGAACGATTCACGGGATTTTTGCCAATGGACTGGTGTCATCTGCGGCCAAAGGCACCGCCGTAGAGTCATTGGCTTGGATCTCCAACGACAGAACTTGGCAGGTTTCCTCTCTCCCGGGATAGGGAATCTCTCTTTCCTTGCAGTCCTGAATATGGCAAACAATTCCTTCAGGGGGAACATTCCACCAGAAGTTGGACATCTGTTCAGACTTCAAACCTTGAACATGAGCTATAACTCTTTCCAAGGAAATATTCCTTACGGTTTGTCCAACTGTTCCAATCTTGCAGATCTTGCATTAGAGCACAATCATCTTCATGGGCTGATTCCTTCTGCGCTCGGATCACTATCTGAGCTTATCACTCTCTCACTTCATGACAATAATCTCACTGGAATAGTTCCATCATCGGTTGGTAATCTATCATCACTCCGGTATCTTCTTCTGTTTAGCAACCAACTCGAAGGAGAATTCCCCAAGTCCAGTGGCACCCTTAGCAATCTGAATCAACTAGGACTTGCAGGCAACAAATTCTATGGAGACTTTCCATCTTCAATTTATAACTTGTCCTCCCTTCAAGTTTTATCTTTGGCCTACAATAGTTTCTCAGGCAATCTCAGACCTGATATAGGTCTTGCTCTTCCAGAACTGCAAGTACTGTTTTTATCAACGAACAATTTTACGGGGCACATTCCGAATTCTCTGGCCAATTCTTCAAGTTTAACCGACATTGATCTCAGTACAAACAGTTTCACTGGAGATGTCCCCTTGAACTTTGGCAGCTTGCAAGACTTAATATACTTAAACCTTGAGGAAAATCAACTAGGGGGCAATGCAAAAGAAGACCTCAAATTCATTACATCTTTAAACAACTGCAGCTATCTAGAATTGTTGTCTTTTGATGGCAATAATTTCCGGAGTTTTCTGCCCAAGTTGGTAACCAACCTATCAACTCAACTGACATGGCTAGGCTATGGAAGAAATTACATCCAGGGAAGCATCCCAGAAGATATGACAAAGCTTTTCAACTTGTATGTACTCAGTGCAGAAGAGAATTTCTTGATGGGCAGCATACCAGCTAGCCTTGGACAGCTTTACAGCTTGCAAGTTTTGTCATTGGCTGGTAACTATCTGACAGGACCAATTCCATCATCATTGGGTAACATATCTGGACTTTCACAACTCCTTCTCAATGACAATTACCTGAAAGGAGGTGTACCATCGAGCATCAGAAAATGCAAAAATTTGCAGATTCTTGACATATCAGATAATCAGCTTAATGGTTCAATACCAAGGGAACTTTTTGGCACTTCTGCAATCTACTACATGAATATGTCAAATAACCATTTCAGTAATTCCTTGCCACCTGAAATTGGAACATGGACAGGACTCATCTCTTTAGATGTTTCATACAACAATCTCTCAGGTAATATTCCAACCAAACTAAGTTCATGTTTGAGCTTAGAAGAGTTGTATATGCAAAAGAATATGTTCAATGGAAGCATTCCGAATCTGAGAGAATTAAAAGGCATCAAAGCCATTGACCTTTCTAACAACTATTTATCAGGTAAAATACCATCATACATGGTAAATATGTCCGCTTTGCAGAAACTAAATTTGTCCTTCAATGAGCTAGATGGAGAAGTACCTGTAGAGGGCATTTTACTTAATGCAAGTGCATTTGACGTTCATGGCAATATTAGGCTTTGCGGAGGGATCCCAAAATTACATCTAAAGCCATGCCCGGTAAAAAAGAAAGGAAAACCCAGAAAGTACCTTGGCCTCAAGTATATCTTGCTCACTGTGCTTTTGATTTTACTATTAGGTTTCGTACTGCTTTCATCTGTTCTCTACTGCTCAAGGAAGAAAAGGGAGCAAAATCCTCTGTCATCAACTCCTTCCAAGCACTTTTTCCCCAAGATCTCATTCCAAGAACTCTTCAATGCTACAGATGGATTTTCTGATGCTAACTTGATTGGTTCAGGTGCATTTAGTACTGTTTATAAAGGTATCCTTGGAACAGAAGGAAAAACTGTGGCAGTGAAGGTACTCAAACTTCGACAACCTGGAGCCTTCAAGAGCTTCATGGCAGAGTGCAATGTTCTGAGAAGCATACGACATAGGAACCTTGTAAAGGTCTTAACAGCATGCTCAAGTGCAGATTTGCAGGGAAATGATTTCAAAGCTATAGTGTACGAATATATGCCAAATGGAAGCTTAGACACATGGTTGCATACAGAAGACAGACAACATATTAAATGCTTGAACCTTCTGCAGAGGATCAACATTGCTAAAGATGTGGCTTTTGCATTGTACTATCTCCATGAAGAGAGTGAAAGACCGGTGATCCACTGCGACCTGAAGCCGAGCAATGTTCTCTTGGATGAGGACCTAACAGCTCATGTAAGTGACTTTGGTTTGGCAAGGCTTCTTTCAGAATCTGGGGATAGTCCCATAGCGAGCCAACTTAGCTCAATTGGATTTCAAGGAACAATAGGATATGCAGCCCCAGGTACAAACACAATCCTAGCCTTATGCTGTTAAATTTGACTGGATTTTAAGAACATTATGATCGCTTTTAGACCCTTAACATGTTTACCGAGTCTTTCACACAGTATTTAAGATTTGTTCAGTACAATAAATTGCTATCTTTTGAAATCTGCAGAGTATGGCACAGCCAGTAAAATGTCGACCCAAGGAGACATTTACAGCTTTGGCATCTTATTGCTAGAAATTATCACTGGAACAAGACCAACTGATGAACAATATCAAGGTAGCTTCAACCTGCATGAATTTGTCAAAAAAGCTGTGCATAGCCAGGAGCTAGATATTGTGGACCAGTCACTTATATCTGAGGAAGAAAATAAAGAACTAACCCTTGGAGATTGCAGCAACGCCAAACAAGAACTGACGGAATGCTTAAACTCTGTATTACATATGGGGTTAATGTGTTCAGAGGAAAATCCAAGAGACAGAATGAAGATAAAACAAGTGATAGCAGAACTTATTTCAGCAAGAGACAAATGTCTCAGAGCTACACTATTTCAAAACTGATGACTTCTTTGACGGGATCAACTCAGTCAGTACTTCGCAGTTATCAGCAAGCATTTCACTTTATGTATAAAGCCTTCCTCTAATCATACTCATAGGAAGCAAGCTCTTGAGTCTTTCAGGACATAGGTCATTATCAAATTTGAGACAGCAAAGATACTCATTGAAGTGTATAATTCCAGTTTACTGGCAGAAGACAAATTTGTAGCTGTCTTAGTATTTCAGTAGAGTAACGAGGAACAAACGTTAAAAAAAATGATGGACCACATTCATTTTACTCTAAGCTACAAGAATATTTAATGGCTTCAGTGTCCTACCGTTCTACCAATGCATGTATTTGTAACTATTAGAATAATAGAAATGCTTTATAATGAAAACAAATGTCTCCAAGTAGCAATAGCAAGTCTAACCCTTTTTTGTACCCAATTAATGCTTCGAAGTTCTTATTTCACCAATACTCCATACATGAACAAAATCCGTCTTTGAAATGATGAAAACGGAATCGATCTCTCAACAGTATCTTCCTGCTATAAACCCTAGATACACTCTTTGCAAAGGAGTGGCAGTCTGCACAAACACGAAGATTTTTCACAACCCGAATTGGTTGAGTTGGTGCAAGGCTGAGAAGCCCAAATGCAATTGCTAGTTTCTCACTGTGTACACATAGTGCCTTCTCTTTCATATTCTCCTCATCAACAACTTGCAAAATGTGTGATTCATTAACGACATACCCCTCTGTTTTCAGCTTTGAAATAATTTCCTCCAGCTTAGCATATATTTCCCTGGACATTGGATGAGAACTGTCAGCCACTAGGAACTCGTGGAAAATGCCATTGATCTCTATAGAACTACAACCTGGCTCTTTCTTCAACCCAGAATCTTTCATAAGCTTCCTCAACTCAGCAACCTTGTCCCATTTCCCAGATTTAGCATAGACATTGGATAGCAAGACATAAGCCCCATCGTTTTTAGGCTCTAGTTCAAGCAGATACCTAGCAGCCAACTCTGCAAGCTCGACATTTGCATGAAGGCAGCATGATCCCAGCAAAGAAAGCCAAATAGAAGCAGTGTGAGGAAATGACATCACTTTTATAAGATCCATGGCCTCACTAAAAAGCCCAGCACGACCAAGGATGTCAATCATGCAAGAATAATGTTCGGCTTGAGGCTTAATACCATAAACTGGCTGCATTTGTTCGAAAAATAACCTGCCTTCCTCAACTAATCCCATGTGGCTGCAAGCAGATAATACATTGATAAAAGTGACCTCATTTGGCTTAATTCCTGCATCTCGCATTCTTGAGAATATATCTATTGCAGCTCTACCATGACCATGCATTGCTAGACCAGCAATCAAGGCACTCCAAGAAAAAACATCTTTCTTTTTGGCAGTGTCGAACACATCCAATGCTCTTTCTAAATCTCCACATTTTGAATACATGTCAATAAGTGATGTACAGAGATGAGAATTTAACTTAATACCTTGCTTCTTTATGTAAACATGAATCCAACTTCCCATGTCAGAGGCACCCAACTGAGCACAGGCTGATAAAGCAGAAACTAGAGTGACTTTATCAGGTTTCAGCCTTTTACTAGCCAATAATTGCTGGAAGATCTTTAGGGCCTCTTTTGGCTTACCGTTTAGCGCATATGCTGAAATAAAGGCATTCCATGCAGCAATGTCCCGAAAAGGCATGGTATGGAAAATATGACACGCTTCCATAAACTTTCCCAGCTTAGCATACCCAACAAGCATCGTTGTCCATGAAACTACATCTTTCTCCTCCATCTCATCAAACAACTTTATTGCTTCTTCCTCACTTTCACACTTCATAAACATATCAAGTATTGCATTATTCAGCATCAAGTTCAGCTTAATCCTGTTCTTCCTGATACACAAATACATCATCCTCCCAAACTCCAAATTCCCTATCTTTGAACAAGCAGAAAAAACACCCACCATAGTCACCTCATTAGACCTAACATTCTTCCCCTCCATTACCTGGTACAACTCCAAAGCCATCTCAGGGTAGCCCCCTTGCACATAAGCAGTGATCATCGAGTTCCACGACACAACATCCTTATCACGAATGCTCATAAACACCCCGTATGCTACGTCCAAATACCCACAAGCAGCATAGAAACGTACAAGTGAGTTAAGGATATATAAGTCTTCAGCAAGCTCCAACTTCACTGCCATACCATGAACTACTCTTCCCAGTTTAGCATCTTCCGATGCAGCTTTAATAACAAAAGGGAAGGTAAACTTGTTGGGTGATTCAGGGCATTCATGAAGCATACGCAAAAAAACGAACAAACACCGACGTGGGTCATCACTTGAAGCATAAGCTCGAATAAGCGTGTTCCAAGAATAAAGATTTGGTTGGGAAATTTCGTCGAACACTTTCTGTGCATAATTGAGATCACTCAGAGGAGAAATAGCAAGAGCAGAAAATAGCTTACTTGATGAATAAGGATCAAAGAAGAGGCCAATACGAAGAAATTGGGCATGAATTTGTTTGAGTTGGGATAATTTTGTGCATCGGTCTACCATTGAAACAAGAGGGTGGGCTGCAAAATAACGGTCATTGGTTACAGTTGAAGATGGGTTTGGAGATAAGTGGCGGGAATGTGTTGATAATATAGGGAAGCTTATAGTAGTGGGAAGTTCCATCGGTTGGCCCAAAGCACCAGAACTTCACTTGACTCCGCTCCTAGTCCTAGCTGTTCACTTGCTGATTATCTTGCTATGCTTCCCTACAAATTGGGTAAATATTAGGAGTGGAATTTTTGTTTTCGGCTTGGATAAGAGTTTATATCGATATAATTCACTTTTGGATATTTCAATCCAATTCAAACAATTTATAATTTGGATCCAACCCAAATCAATATAAAATGATTTTAGCTTTTAGATCCAAATCAAAAATCAAAATATTTCTGAGCCTATTATTATGCCTACTATTATATTAAAATGCATGTTTTAATATATTAAAATTGGTATTTAAGTAGTCCACGATCAAAGTTAAATAGTCTAAAATATCACAAGCTATTAGAGTACTTCATGCAATTCCTTTTTTTAAAAAAAAAACAAAATAAATCAAGCTAGTTTCGGTTTTTTTTTTTTGTTTTTTCAAAGTGGGTCGAGAGTATAATATAACCCAATAGTTAGTTCAAAATTTTTCAATTTATTTGGAACCAAACCTATTCAAACAAATCCAATCTGAAAAAACCAATTTTTTCAAAATTTCAATCCGATTCAAATCGATTCATATAGTCGTGGCCCAAGCTCGAAACTCAACAAGCTCTTAAAATCGCGCTCGAGCTTGAGCTCGATAGTTAAATAGGAGCTCGGCTCGACAATAAATTTTTAATTAAAAATTTGATTTTTCAAAATGAAATATAAAAAATCAGGAACATATAACATATTGTGCTTGAAATCAGGAACATATAGCACATTCTTAAGAGTAATTGTTGGAGAAATTATGATTTAACCACTGTATTTCACCATTTTAATTGTGCCATCAAGAAGTCCCACACACAAAGGATTATGAAGCATCATCAAATTTTCAAATAATGCCAGATTTGATGCCATATGATCTAATGCGCCTGTGTCTATAATCCAAGCATTGCAATCATATGTTCCATGCACAAAATGTAAACTAAAGGTATTGGATATACCTGCAAAATTGACAGAGGTGTATAAAGGATCATTCTCCACTGCAGTATGTTGTTGTTGTTGCATGAGCTTCATTACTTCTTTATACACCGCAGCCACCATAATAGGATTTGTTTTGTGAGAGGACTCTTGCAAATGAGAATGTCCTGCAGCATCCATGGAAGATTTGCCAAGAATATCATCAGATTCATGCACATTTCCTGCAAAACGATTAGTCTGACCTCTAGATTGAGATGCACGATTTTTGTTCTTCAAATTCGTGTACCACTCAGGAAATCCATGGATATAAAAACATTCCTTTATCGTATGCCCTTTCTTCTTGCAGTGTTCACAGAACGAGTCATTATAGGGCTTCTTGAAGTCCTTCTTGTAAGTTGTAGCATTATTTGATCCTTGTCGATCTAGTAGTGTTTAAAGCACTTACCTCAACCAATGACAATCCACCATTCAACTTATGTTGTTGCTCAATCTGTTGCAACATATAATAAACCTTGTTTATTATAGGCAAGGAATCAACACTCAGAATATTAGTCTTAACTTGATCAAATTCTTTGTTAAGACCATTTAGTAACTGAAATAATTTTTTACGCTGATCTGCTTCAAGAATTTTCTTCAAGAAACCACATCTACACATTTTCAAAGCTCCACAAATGCAATCAGGGAATCCTTCTAAAATCTGCAGGTGATCCTAAATTGCCTTAATTCGCCCATAGTATTCTGATATGGTTGAACTTTCTTGACTTATTGACACCAAATTGCGGTGTAATTCGAACAACTATGGTCCATTTGTTTGACCAAAGGCGTTCATGTATTTCTTTCCATAATTTCGGTGAAGAATTAACAAAAACAAAGCTCTCAGCAAGAGATTTGCTCATGGAATTGATTATCCATGACATCACCATGTAATAATTACGAAGCCATCTTTGATAATCTGGTGAATCAATTTCTGGCTGAGACAGTGTGCCACCAACAAAACCGAGTTTATTTCGAGCAATTAGAGCCATCCTCACAATTCTACACCAATTGATGTAGTTTGATCCAACCAACACATGATTTTCCAGCAACATACCAGGATGATCACCACTAGAAAGGTAATATGAATCATTAGAATTAGTTGAAGAATTTTGTACTACGCTAGATTCCATTTTCACCACGAATTTCAGATGCAAAAACAAAAACAAATCATGCAACTACAAAGGACTGAAAAATCAGAAGATCAGAAGCAAAAATTCGCAATCGATCTTTGAAAAACAAAAAATGGGTTTTCCTACCCATTTTCTCCATACTTCAAGAATTTTATACCAAAATGACGAGAATCTCATCTAGAATCCCGTGGCTCTAATACCATGAAGAGATTCGTGAGATATGAGGTTGATCAAGAAGATGATCAACGCAGAAAACAAGAGCAGAAGAAAAGAAGAGAGGAGAGAAAAGAGAGGGAAATTCAATTGTGTTATCTCTTTCTATTTGCTATTGTTCCACTTTAATACTCACTATATTTTGTTATATATGACTACAAACTAAGCCAGCCAACGTGGCATGCTCCAAACATCTGCTACTCACTCCGATAAATACAAAATATAAATAATATATAAAATAAATTTTAAAATTTATATTAAATTTTTTTAAATATGTATATATTAAATTTTATCGAGCTTGTTAATATAATGAGCTTTTGAGTTGAGCCAGAACTTGCTCGGCTTGGATCGTTGAAGTCTCGAGCCGAGCTTTATTTGACCGAGTCGAGCCCGAGTATCTTGATTTGTTAAGCACCCTAAGTCACAATAGATGGTCAAAATGACACAAGTGTGAATAGTGTAAAAGTTAAAACATTGTAATATTTGATGATGGTAGCTTTGATTTTGATAGTGATGGTAATGAGGTTAATGGAACAAGAGATGTGAGAAAAGTTCTCCAGGTGACTTGGCCGAACTTGTTCTTGGGTAGGGGAAGCGAAGGATTAGGTGTTTTGGCCTAGGGTCATGACTCATGAGCAAACGATTGTTGATGATTCTCAAGTCTCAACAAGACACTAAAGGAAGTTCAACGTAGAGCGGAAAGAGGTTACGATGAGACAGTGTTATGGAAGCTACTACCTGTGTGCCAGGGGCAAGATGCAAGAAACTTGTGATTAAATTCCAGGGAGTAAGCAAAACAATACTCCGTACTACGCAAAGAGAGTTCAGAATCAGACTATATGATAATATAATGTGGGTGCCCCCTTCCAACAAAGAAATGCAACAAACTCTGGATGAAATTTCCAGGCTTAGTACATTAAACATACACGCTAGCTACAATTATTTCGATTTGTTTATGCCAATTGTATATGATTTATCTTGACCGGTGATTATTATGTTGGCCTTCGTAATCTTAATCTTACTATACAGAGTAGTGTAATAAAATAAGGGTTTTTTTATGTAAAATTTTGAATGTCGTTTGTGGTCTTTCTTAAATAGCATGTTTCTGTTTCTGTTTCTGATTGAAGCCATATTTGGATGCCTACATAAGTGATGATTAATCATTATTCATCGCTAATATTGGCTCAGACGGCCTCATTCATTATTTACAAGATTTTTATTTAAAACTGTTTTTTTCTAAAAAAAATTGAAAATTATGATGCCTTATGATAAAAATTGAACCCTTAACCCTGGAGCCACATCAAATGTCAAATACTTTAACCATTATACCAACACAATTTCTCTATATTAAAAGTTTACTTTCTATATTTATGTATATATAGGCATTTTAAATTCAACTAAAGTATACTTGAATAAATGAATAATTTAAAACATACAAATCCGCTAGATCATGTGAACCCTCATTTTGTTGTGGAGAATTGCTATCTATGATATGAAATGGTACGCTCAAAAAGGAAGTATATTATTTCTCCTTTTGATATTGGCGGAATCCCGAGTATTATGATAAAATTACAATGGCGTATCTTCTAACATAGGAGTCCGACTGGCATATTTTATTTTAAAATGCACAAAATATGGGTCTAAAAAATACACACTTAAAAAATAACACCTCGTTTAGGTTCTTCGAGATAAAGTTACACTTCATTGACAAATATAAAAAATAGACATTTATATAAGAAATTTGAGTTGATACAATAGTTAAAATGTATGGCATTTGAGATGGTTTAAAGGTAAGTGTTTGATTCTTAATAAAAGCACATTTCGGTTTTATTTTTTAGTAAAGTTGGAGATCATTTTTTCGAAATTATTTGCAGCGGAAGTAATCATATTTTCAAACCAAGAAAAAACTGTTCTCATAACAAAATCGTGGACCTGAAGAAGTTTTCTTTACCCAACATGGTGAAAAGAAAATTTGCATGATCTTCTATATGTCGATCCTTAAATGTAGGGCTCGGGCGGCTGAGCTGTTTGGCCGTAGTATGAGGCTATGAGCTACTGACATGGTGGATCGCTGGTTATTTGCTATTAACAAAATCCTAAGAAATGTATCTTTAGATGGTTCTTAGGAAATGGAGTTCAGTTGAGGATGTTTAGCTTATTGTGATTAATATGACAATTTCATTTAGGGTTCCTCATTTTAAGGGAGTTTAATTTGTTTTTCACAACACATTTCTTTACAATATTTCCTTGTAATGTATATTAGGTGGGAGAAATTTCAAATTTATACCTGATATAAATATATTGAGGGATATTTTTATAATTTCATTTTTATATCTGATATCATAATGTCTATACCTGATATACATTTTTTTGTAATTTTATATCTTTTGTATTTCTATATCTGATATAACAATATATATATATATAAATATATATAATATAACAATACTTATATATGATATCTCAATATTATGATATAATTTATATCAGGTATGAATTAGAAAATCTTTTATTTGATGGCATAGGTATCCACAAACACCATTGATATTCATATTATTCATGTGTAGGGAGTACTTACTAAATTTAGTAAGAGAGAAAGTCACTCGTGTGAAAGTGAATTAGGTAAATTCAAATAACTTCATAAACCTCTTTCGTTCCTCCACGAGTTGCGCTTGTCCATAGGGAAGTTGTGTACAAGAAATGGTCGGTCACGTATATAACGCTGATCTAGTCCTAACTAATGTCAGTCAGTGGTTATTTGCAAGAGCTCCTCCACATAAGAGGTTCTTTCAGTATTCACACTCACTGACACGCACACACATACACATGCACACACACACGCACACAAAAATTCTCATGGCAGAAAATCAACTAGAAACAGTCCCTCGCGCGGTCGATTACAAGCGTCGTCCTGCCATTCGATCCAAGCATGGACGGTGGATATCTGCTTGGTTACTCATATGTAAGTTAATGTTCATTGTTTACCATCCATATATATATATTTGGTTTTCGAGTATATACTAAAGTGCAGGTTTTATTGTTTGATTTATAATTAAAGGGGTGGAGATAGCTGAGAGCATTGTTTTTAGTGGAATATCAGGAAACTTGATGAATTTTTTGACGGATGTATTGGGGCAGTCGACGGCAGGTGCAGCTACTAATATCACTGCTTGGAAAGGGGTTGGCTTTTTGCTTTCCATCCTGGGGGCTACAATTGCTGATACTTATCTCAGCAGATATATTGTTATTGTTGCTTCATCAGCCATTTATATCACGGTTAGATCTATAATTTAATTTTTGAGGGAATTTCTTTACTAGTATAATGTTAGGTTTGATATGTATAATATGATATGTTTTATTCACATGACTAATCATGGCTAACCGGCTATTGAGGCGATTACTTCAGAAATAATAATAATATTTTGGATGTATGTAAAGATGATGTTCGAATTTAAGTGTAGGGGTAAAATGGTTATTTTTGTCTTTTTTTTTTTTTTATAAAGTTGTTCTATTACTAGAAAATAAAATTGTACAAGTTTTCATTCTTCTGTTTTATTTTCGTGAGTGTAATTAGTTGATTATTTGGTATTTTCTATAATTCTCCATTATTTTTGGGACGATATGCTACTATTCAAATATATTGGATGTATATTAAGAATTTTTCTTAATGTAATCAGCTACACTTTCTTTTTTAATTTCCCCTTAGTTTCGTGTTCCTTCATATCAATTTATCTCCATAATAATCTACGATGTAATCAAGGATAGGTATGCTTAACTTAGAATGTTTAACGCACATATATAACATGCTAACTATATTCTGTTTATTGTTCATCTCAACTGGGGCGTCTTGCCAGGGGTTGGGCTTCCTAACTTTATCAACAACTTTATCCTCCCTAAGTAAAGGAGGCGATCCAGAACGGTCACAACTTTTGCAGAAAATAGTATTCTTTTCTGCCCTGTATCTGGTGGCTATAGGAAGAAGCGGGCGGAGTCCTTGTGCACAGGCTTTTGGAGCCGATCAGTTCGATGGAGAGGACCCCCAAGAGAGAAATGCCAAAAGCTCTTTCTTTAACTGGTGGAATTTTGGTGTTTCTGTAGGTTCTGTGGTAGGTCTGGGGATAATGAGCTATATTCAGGATAATCTCAGTTGGAGCCTGGGATTCGGAATCCCAAGCATCGTTATGTTAGTAGCCCTGTTCATATTCTTGCTGGGAACCATGACTTATCGTTACCCTCTGAAAGCTGAAGGTGAAAGTCCGTTTAAAAGGATCGGAAGAGTCTTTGTGAGAGCAGCAAGAAACCGGAATGTTGATCTTCCTCTTATTCCTCCACTGGCAACCAAACGCCTACAGTCTCGAAAGACGGGATTTCTCGATAAAGCCCTACTCGTACCTGACGACGTGGAAGGAAACTTCGAAAAAGCTTGCAGCGAAGATGAGGTAGAAGAGGCAAAGGCAATGCTTAGGTTGTTTCCCATATGGGCAATGAGTTTCGTGCTTGCAATTGTGTTTGCTCAGAGTGGGACTTTATTCATCAAACAAGGCAATACTATGGATAGATTAGTGGGGTCTAAATTAACAATACCATCAGCATCTTTACAATGTGTCATGCCCATTACTGTTCTCATCGTCGTACCTATTTATGATTATGGGTTTGTTCCAGCAGCCAGAAGATTGACCAGAAAACCGAGCGGAATAACAACACTCCAAAGAGTCGGAATTGGGCTGTTCATAACCTTTATTACAATGGTAGTTAGCGCTTTAGTAGAGAAGAGAAGGCTACAGATTGCTTTGCAACATGGGCTGCTTGATTCGCCAACTGCAACCGTGCCGATGAGTGTGTGGTGGTTGCTTCCCCAGGAAGCGTTGTTCGGACTCACAGTAATATTTAGCCTGATTGGGCTCCAAGAATTTTTCTATGACCAGGTCCCTCATGAATTGCGGAGCGTTGGACTGGCTATCACTTCCACTATACAAGGGTTGGGATTCCTATTGAATGGCATCCTTGTGTCACTCGTCACCAAAGCATCCAGGGTAGGCGGTAGAGACAGTTGGATTTCTGACAATATAAATCGCTCACACCTGGATTATTTCTACTGGTTGCTTGCTGGTATAACTCTCGTAGATTTGGCGCTTTTCATCTATTTTGCAAAAACATACAAATACAAAAAAGGCAACGTCCCTAATGAGAGGGCAACACAATAATTAGTGAGTCCCGCTTCTTAGAAGTTAGAACATCTCCTCCTAGGCTTCTTACAAGTATCGCCTCCTGCTTGAATTTTTACCTACGTATGTTTTTCTTTCTAATTCTTAAGCTCGTGTAAATACTTGCAATTCCTACATCTTTTCCTTCGATTTCCTCTCCTCCAACTTTTGTTGCGGGCTTGTGGCTTACCGTTTTGGATTGCACTGTCAACTTGACCACTAATATTTAGTATTTACGACAACTAACTAATTATAGATGATCAACAGAAACTGACAGCTAAAATGTAGTACTTCTCCGTCAATCTTGGTAGTCACTAGACTAGTTTAAACCACATGATCAACACACATGAAAACACAAAATGTAGCAATAGTGCTGATATTTCCCTAAGTTCAACACAGAATCTGTAATTTGTAATTTGTATTAGTAGTAGCATTATTATTAATAAGATCGTTATTGAATCATACAAGCATCAAACTTCCACAAACATAAACCACACTATTTAGGTCGTAATAAACTACAATAAGTTGTATAATTAAATAATCATCTTCAAAAACGTAATCACAAAAAACCAACACCCGATAAAATTAAGGACGAGAATCATAGTCAACAACCTCGGAATCAGTGACAGATCTGGAGTGCTGAACAATACACCGACCAATGGAATTAATCCACTCTTCCTTCTCCTTTTCAGAATCAGCGATGAAGTACATCGTACAACCGTCCGATGTGGAGATCTCAAGGGCGTAGGGTTTGTTTAGGGTATCCTCGGCCCCTTTAACAGCCAGACAACGGCCCACTACAACTACGCCACGCGGAACGGAGTCGCGGGTGACGGTTGATTCCTTGAACCATAACAGCTTCCCTTGTTTAAGGATGAACCAGCGGCGTCTCCATGTTTTGATGTACTCGCCTTGTTTGGTGAGCCAGCCTGCTCGCTCTGGGTTGGACCAGAAATCTAGGCCTTGGTAGTCTTCCAGGTTAGGGCCTGAACCGAGTGCTCGCATTATGGCGTCCATTGATGTGGTCGAGAATGAGTGAGGGAGGGAGGTTTGAAGAGGTTTAGAGTGGACGATTGATGAGATTTTCAGGAACAGAGGAAGGATGTTGGTTTTAAAGTTATTGAACACGTGCTTGGGAATTTGGATAAGTTTAAGTTATACGACTTCGTTTAGACTTAAAATAGGTCACTGGATTTTTTATATTTTTATTTTTTTAGGATTCCTCTAACAAGAGGATTTCACATTAAATGATAGAAAAGAACTAAAATTGCAATTGATGTATTTGTCTCAAGATAGATTTCCTATTTTCTAAAAATATAAGTAGCTTAATAGACTTACTGAATTCAAAACTTCTTGAGCATCTCATGAACATTAAGATTAATAGGCTTATGGTCCTCTAATCCGAAAATATGTCCAAAAAAATCAAAACCAAGCTTGTAACATTCACAAACTCATATATTTTTCAATGAACTTTATATGGTTGGATGCTTCTTCTCATCGATTGATTTCTCTTCTACTGTTTCTATTGATTAATTATAGGCCTCGTATTAAGGTACTCCCTATATAACAAAGTTATGACCTTTTGAATAGCTTTCGAATAGTTGTGAAATACCATCTCATGCGAAACTATTTGCTACTTTCCCAGTGGCACAAATCTTTTGCTTGTGGCACAAATTGTTTGAAAGTCGTGTAAAACTATTTGTGCGCAAATAAGACTATGGACCCGGGTGCACGTTCACCCGAGCCAAAACTCACGTATATTACATATAAATCGCAGGCAAAGTCACAGAAAATAAAATGAATGAACATTCTTTTACCAGATAATAAACATTGGAATGTGTGATGTTCATTATTCTCCATGTCATTGACTTCGTAATTGGGAAAAGCAGAATAACTTTTGCAGTGGGTGTAGAACATGTCCCAAGATTCTTTAAAAATCTGATTTTTTTTACATTGGGAATAGTTCACGTACTATACACAAATAATGAAATGAACATTATATATTATTCTACTTAACATCATATATTATCTCACTGAACATCGTATATTATAACAATGAACATGTTATACCAAGAAATGAAGCTGGAACATTCGTGAATAATTTTTTTGAGAATGAACATGATGTACTACTACAATGAACATTTAGTATTACCACAATAAACATTTAGTATTACCACAATAAACATAATATATCAATTGAATGAACTAGATATTAACGATCAATTAAAAAAATGCATTGGGATGGAACATTAATTTGCAATGATGATGCATTTGTAGTGCATTGGGATTCTATTATTTTTATTTAATATTACAATGATTGATATGTACAGAAAACAGAAATTTGCAATATTTTTTTTTAAATCTGAACTTTTGCATTGAGAACATTATGTACTATTGGAATGAACATTAAGTTCAAAGACACTTTACATTACGTTCAAAGGTACTGAATATTACGTTCATAGATACTGAACATTAAGTCCAAAGGCAATGAACATTACTCTCACAGACACTGAACATTACTCTCACAGACAATGAACATTACGTACATAACTATTGAACATTATGTTCAAAAAACACTGAACATTATATTCAAAGACAATGAACATTAAGGTCAAAGGTACCAAACATGAAGTTCAAAGGCAATGAACATTACGCTCATAGACACTGAACATTAGGTCGAAAGGCAATGAACATTACTCTCACAGACATTGAATATTACATACATAACCACTGAACATTAAGTTTAAAGGCAATGAACATTACATTCAAAGGCACTGAACATTACGTTTAAAGAAAATGAACATTACTCTCACAAACACTAAAGATTACATACATAACCGCTGAAGATTACATACATAATCACTGAAGGTTACATACATAACCACTGAACATTAAGTTCAAAGTTCAAAGCCAATGGACATTACATTCAAAGGCACTGAACATTACTTTCAAAGATAATGAACATTACTCTCACAGACACTTAAAATCACATATATAACCATTGAATCCTAAGTTCAAAGGCAATAAACATTACATTCAAAGGCAATGAACATTAAGTTCAAAGGTAATGAAGATTAAGTTCAAAGGCAATGAAGATTAAATGGTAATGACAGTGACAGTGAGGGGGGTTCGTTTCGGTTACCGGGAGAGAAGATGAAGGGTTTTTTTTTTTGGAAAATGGAAAATGATGATTAATACTGGTAAAGTTGCATGAGGAATACAAATAGCGTGTTGCGTGAAAAAGGCAACTGTAATCATTTCATAACTGACGGTTTATGGGAGAAATTTTTCAAAACTTCCAATGTTTATTGCCTTACATCCGGATATTCATTGCCTATACTGATGTGTAAATTTGCAAACGTTTTGTGTGTTATGTCCGTGCGTTTTGTATCGGGTGCACGATACTCATTGTGCACCCAGGCGCAAGGTCCAATTACTACTATTTGTGTGCCACACAAAATCCACCACCTCAGTTTTCTTTGATAGCCACCCTATTCCATCAAGATGCTTTTCCTAAATCCTATAAAAACCTAGTGTCATATCAATGCAACTAACAATCATCTATAACTATCTCGAAATTTCCAACATTTAACTCTATAATTATCAAGACACTTTTCATATATACTCTATATTTTTAAGAAGACTCAAGCAATTTCACGGTGTCTTTTCTAGTTTATATTAAACTCAAACAATCAAACCTCCGAGAGTCCATTAATAAATTCTATTTTCTTGTGTTATTACTAATGTTTATTCATTTTGTGGCAATGTAAATACACATTTTGGGTATGCATGAATATAAATTTTGACTTTTTTAATTGACTAAAGCATAATTTTAATATAGTTCTCGCATGATTTAATATGACTTTCCGCAAGAGTTTTATTATTTTTTTTTATAATATTTATTCTTACATATTTCATGATTTAGTTATTCTTAATTTCACATTTTCATAAATTTACTGTATATTATAATCATGGCCATACATTTGTTTCTTTATTATATCCATTGGTTTGTCCCTATTTCTTAAACCCTTAACAAAGATTAAATAAAGAAACAAGCAAATGTTGTAGCTCATCTTGTGGCATATAGTTCTAAGTTAGTTTCTTTGAAATCTTTCCCGTAAAGCTTGATTGCTTTGGCAGAAAGCAATTAACAATAAACTTCCAGGTTTGTATGGGATAAGGTGGGGAGGTCCTGCTAATCATAAAAGGCTTTTCATGCATGATTTCAGGACATGGTTCACAGAAAACGCTGATACTACCTGGGGCAGCCTGCTTTCTTCTGCATCACCCTTTGGTGGGTTTGGAACTGGAGAAACTTCATCATCTTTGGTAGAGGAGATGGAATTCCAACTGACATTGGAGCCGTTTTACGCATCAGATGCAATGAAACTTTGTCTAGCATCTATGGCCAGCAGAATGGAACCTTTAAAGCCAAGGAAGAAGCCAACATAAGATGGAATCATCCAGGCATGGACTGGAATGTCCTCAACACGGATGGTGCAGCTAAGGGAGCGCCTGGTCCAGCTAGAAGAGGAGGTCTGATTCGAGATGATCAGGGCTCGGTTGTCTTAGCACTCAAGAAAGGTATCATTTTGGCGAGGGAGTTACAGATTGCCAAGCTCGAGATTCAACATGACAGTAAAACTTGTGTTCAAGCTCTAGCAAAAACAGACAATCTCTGTGGTGAGTATACTTTCATCATAATGCAATGCAAGGAACTTCAGGCTGCCAACGACTGGGAGGTGAGGGTAAGACTCATTTACCGTGAAGGCAATAAGGCTTGGTGTTAATCAAGCACCTCATTTACAAGTCATCGATCCGATTCCAGTGAAGTGCATATTGTGTCTGAAGATGTCAGAAGAGTCTCGTCTACTAGGCTCATCCCTCTGTAGTTTCCTGCCTCTTTGTTCTGTTATTTGTGTTAGTTTCTGTTCTGTTTTTTGTTTCTTTTCTGCTTGTTTTTTCTGTTTCACTGTCTTTTGACCCTTTTAGATTAAAAAAAAAAAAAAAAACTTCCGGCTTAATGTATTTCGCGAAAAGAAAAGGAATTAAACAGTCAATGTGGGCACATACTAACACTTTCACAAAATTCGTAAGTTTTTTAGGTAAGACAGTCGGTACACCGTACACTAACAAGGCCTTTGAATACAAAAACGGGTGCTTGATCGTTACAATTTGTTGTATCCAAAAATTAAATCGGAATTGTGGTATGAATAAAATTGAGCTTGTGAACCCGCAGAAATGTTGTCCATTAAAATTTAGGCTAAGATTAGCTTGGAACGGCACATGGCCCAGCCCCATATGGACCACTGCCATGCCACCTCACCCTTGCCATTACCACGTGGGGACGTAGATGTCAGTGAAGATATCATCAATTCATCATCCACAATAACATTGACTGGTCAAGTATAGTTGTGAAAAATTCAAGAATTTTTTATTTTTGGGTCGACAGTAATGACTGGTCTCATCGCTCCGAGTCTTTCAATTAAGAATAAAGAGCTGGCCAAGGATATCTCTAAGTCTCTATTCTCTAACCAAGAGACAAAGCGACAAATTCAAGAATTACTTGACAACAAACACCTACTTCCTGCAACATAACCTAATACGTATTTAGGATCATATTATCATGTCCAGAAATTCACATTTTTGGAGAGCCTAGATATGTTGTTTACAGCTTGTTCAAGTATTTTAAGAAATAATTTCTTCACCAGATCTTTTAAATTAACAAATGACTTATGTCCAGTACTCCTTGAGAATTTTTATGGTGAGCTTTCATTATGACTTTTCTAGTACTAATTCTTATTGCTCTTTGGTACACCTAGAGCTAAGGTGTTTGCTAATGAGGTTCTGCTTCTCTTGGTGACTTCTTATGGGTCAGGAACTAAGGCATAGAAAAGCTTCTTCATGAACCTGTTTACACTACAAAAGTCATGTGCCCGACCTTTCCCTTACAATAATAAAGAACAGAAATTTTAAAATGATGAATCAATGTCAAGATTTTGGTATTTATATTCAGATGGTATTGTTTTGACATAGAACAAATATAGATGGATTTATCCAAATATGCATTGTATGTCTTGATATTGATTGTTGACTATGTACTACGATGGACTAGAATGTCACCAACAGAAGTTTTTAACTTTTAAGCTTCTTTGCAACTTCGGCGACATACTTACCTTGATAAAAGGCTTGCTGAAGTTCTAACTCAGTTGGCTGACGAGATCCATCTCCTGCAAATGTTCCTGCACCATATGAAGAGCCACCCTTCACCTCTAGCATTTCAAACATGCCTTCCCCAAAGGTGTATCCCAGAGGAACATATAACATGCCGTGGTGTGACAGCTGAGTCACGGCTGTCAATCTGTTAAATCAAGCAACAAAATCACAAAACTCAAGTTACTCTTTCAAGCAATAAGCTACATTTTATGTTGAATAGTACAGAAATCATTAATCACTGTCTTCTTTCAAGCTAATCGATACTTGCACTCTAAAATGTTCTTTAAATTATGAAGAATAGCCAACATTTACAGACAAGCATACAACACAAAATTTGTTACACAAGATACAAATTACATATGAAGAAGTACAGACCTAGAATGTATACTGAATACACAGTGTCCTAATATCCCCCACAATCAGAAGTTAGATACCAAAAGCTGTGTTTCCTCCTAGAGATTCCTTCCAAGAATAACGGTTGCAAAGAATTTTAGGTAACCAATCAAACAATGAATGGTATAAGAGGAGCCAACTAATAGTTATTATGCATCAAACTAAAACTGCAGCAGTAAATTCATCTCTTTACTAATCCCGGCATCTGGAACTGATTGTCACATCGTTTAAACCCATCAAAACTAAGAATAAAAGCTAGGGAATTTGGGAATGTCAATCACAAAGCATTATGATAAAAGAAGTCATTATTTTTCCAAACATCATAAAATAGTATATATCATTGTTATTTCCAGACATAGGGAATACTACAAGTTCAGTGCAATTTATATCATTGTTATTTCCAGACATAGGGAATACTACAAGTTCAGTGCAATTTACTACTTCACTTCATTTCCATCACCAAGAATATGAAGGAAGCAAACCATATATCTGACCAACAAAGAGATTCTGTTTCTTATACTCGGAGAAGAGAATCTAGACAAGAATAAACGTAGGAATGACTTAATTGGATAAGATCCGGGTGTTTCATATGTTTCTGTCTGAATTGTAGACACCAGGGGTCATATCGATCTTTCGAATTATGAGCATACTTATAAAGCATCCGACAGATTTAAACAAAGAACAAAAATCAAGAAGTTCATTGACGATGAAAATGCTCAAAATATGGCAGTTCCGTAGATGTTTCAAATGCAATAATGATCAAGCTAAGAGCATATGACAGGTCCAGATATGAGTATAAACCAGATCAGGGCGAAATGGAAAAAAAATTCCTAATCTTGTTACTGGATTCCTAATTTTGAATCCCTTTAGAGCACATAGACATCACTGCACATTTTGGAGAAAATTCTACAAATAAAAAAATGTCTAGTCTAGTGCAAACCAAAAATACAAGCAGATTCTAAGAGAAATGGGCCAAACAGAACTAAAATGGAATACAAAACAAAGCAAGCACAGAACATGACCAAGCCTGCGGCAAGTATTTACAAGAAGGTTAATAACAAGACAAGAAAGCATTAGTTCGCACTCTGCATAAATGCACATTTCAAATTACCTAATATACAATCGAACGAGACCTACAAGAAATAATTACACCAGACATTAAGACACTATAGTCTACTCTGCAGAATGCACATTGCAGATTACCAATCATTCAATCAAAGAAACCAGCAGTATATATAATATAACAAGTCAACAATGACTTCAATTTTCATGCCTTTTCATCCACCTACATCTGAATCCAAGAGGGCAATCCAAGAATTTCATAAATTTTTATGTATGACCAAGCTATCATATCAGTATCCACCAAACTCTCAACTCCAACAAGGCAACTCAGCATTCTTATTAGCTCTTCAATTTCACAAACTAGTGACACTACACAAAGTGACTCATAATGTATATCCAAAGCCAACAACATTAATGCATTACATGGTAGTAAAATAGCAACCTTATCAGCTAATCAAATGTAAATCAGCAAATAAACTATGCATGGTTTCACATGTTCTCAGGCTACTACATAAGTGCTTTTAAGGGAACTTACGCGGAGTTCTCCTGGCCTCCACCGTAGAACCCAGTACTCCAAAAAACGCCGGCAGGTTTACCAGCGAGCGATTGAGATGCCCATAGCTCATGCGTAGAGTCAAAAAAGGCCAAAAATTGAGCCGGCATCATCCCAAACCGAGACGGAAACCCAAAAAGGAACCCATCTGCATCCACTAGCTGTTCTGGTTTAATTTCTGCAACATCACTTGGTTTTGGAGGAGCCTTCATTTTTTCCAATACCTTTTCAGGTAGTGTCTCGGGTACCTATCAATCAGATTCTAACTAGTTATTAATCAATACAACATCAACATTATCCTAGTACCTCTAAAGACTTCCCACCGAGAGGTAAACAATGGAAACAAAAATCTACATCCTTATTTCTCCAACATTGGAGAGCTGGAGAAGGTATTGAAGTTAATCTTTAAAATTACAACCAATTGACTGTCAACTACTTCACACATTAAAAAACATGATGGTTTAATGAGTTCTTTTAATATATTGCATATAATCCAAAACTCAACAAATAGCAACTTTTAACAATTAAGCACCAATATATTATAGTGAGTGGAAACATGATAAATTTAAGGAAAGCAAGGCTTAAACGTTAGAGCAACCAGATTGAAACTAATATACCAGAAGAACACATCAAAAGCACCGCCTAAATGAAGAGTCAAAAGGTCTAAACAAGTAATCAATTAGGTAAACATACCTAAACATCAACTATAGATCATAACTCAAAATGCCCATCAATTTGCCATTGATGGCTGCCTATATGCCAATTCAATTTAGTCTATTTCAAGTGACAATGGATCTTGACTTACTTTGAAAAATATGAATACTTAGTCCACCCTGAGCCTTCATTAAGTTCAACACTTTCTTATCCATATGATACATTGTACGGGGGAGTCACCATGGTCATCATCCAAACAGTACCCGAATCATAGGAGTCACCAATACGTGACCAGGTTTTTATAAACTAGTCTGGGATTGAACTAGTGGAGCCAAACAAACTTCGGTCAGCTCAATAACTGATATCCCTATGCTCCACATGTCAATGATATATAGGCTTCATGTCTATATATACAACCACTCTCCACTCCAACTATTGACGGTAATAAATTCTACACCTACTATTCACTATTCTATATACTAACGATCTTGATAGAGCCTTCGAAACTATTCTAATTTAACCATTAAAGGGGTTTTCTCACACTCATCTACAGGGAACTTAACGATGACATGTTTTTCTTGTAGGTTTCACCCAAAATCAAGGAGAAACTTATCGATCCACAATAATCGGATTACCCTATCAGATATCCGAAACACATAAAGCTTAAAATACTATGCATTACTATTTTTCAACTTAGAACGCGTTAAAACCACAAAACAACGCTTATATACACGCCCAAAAGCCACTAATTTTAGAAAAGGAGGAAATTTCAATCAACAATATGGAGTATCATATTAGCTCTTAATGGTAGAAAGTACTCCTAATTTACTAAACGCGTTGGGATAAACAATTTGCAAAACTGGATTATCCCCAACTAGAAATGTCTGAATCATATTCAATTCAAATTGGAGAAATCATTTTATTACACTTAAATCATATTCATTTCAAACATGAAAACAAGAGTGGGGCTAATTCATTAAATTGGACAACGATCATAAATTCATAACCATCATCCAGACAAGGTTGACTAATCGGGCTAGCAATACAACTATACAAACATGAACTTGCAATGAATGAAGTTGCGCTAACTAGCTACACAACCAGAAGTGCATAATTTATTTTAGAATACATAAGCGGTTATAGGCATGTGCAAGCTGTTCGATTGAAACCGGGCTCCAAATTTGAGAGTCTTTAAAATTCAGATATATCTATATTAGTATTATATAATAGCAAAAAAAATGTAATTGAAGTAGTAGTTTGAAGCTTTTACTCTTAACAAATTTCTTAAATTATGGGAAATAAAGTTGACAGTCTTGCCCTTTTAGAATAGTTAGGTCTTTGAATGTCAAATTAAATGCAAACTCAGAAATGAAATACCATCCATAAAGAAGCTTCAACCCCATCAACAGAACTTGCCCCTCTGTGAACTTCTCTTGCCATTGTCTCGACATGCCCATATAGTGAGTAAAACCTGCGCATTTTGGGGGGTAAACTTAGAGAAGTTGTCAATAATGATGTTAAAATTGAGCAGAATGATAAGAATGGAAGAGGAGAGAGACTAACACGACGTAGATTTTGATGGTAGACATTGCTGCTGCAACTCTGCAATAATGGAGAGAAAAGAAGATGACAGAACTTACTGTTTGGGCTGTTTCAATCCTTTCGAGGGTGCCTTTTTGCCTTTTTGGGAACCTCGAGTTTTTATCTTTATACTTTCGATGGGTTGGGTTTGGCTTAAAATATGTCAATTAAATTTAAATTTAATTTGTTTATTAAATGGGTTAAAAATTTTAACTTAATCTAACCTGTTATTATTTGGATTAATCAAACCTGCTATGGTTTGGGTTGACCTAATCTAACTTGTTCAATAAGTAAAAGTTATTTGAGTTTTTAATTTTTCAAGTTCTTAGTAATGCAAAATAAAAATCTCAAATCTTAACATAGTATTAATACATCTAAAGTGAAAAGTTTGACAATATTAAGAAGAGGTAGAGAGCATTGATTGAATAAGATAAGGAGTGCATTGAGAAGTGAAGAAGAAGGCATGAAAAAGATGGGAAAATGAAAAATTCAAGACTAAAAGTGAAGGCATAGCGGTAGAATGCAAATAGAACGTCGAAAATAGGGTTGATTGGTGGTTATTATGACTTGAATTTATGACCCGCATTAATTAAACTCAACCCATAGATAAAAATCAAACCCAATAATAAACAGGTCGGGTTGAAATCAAATTGGAAATTTCAACCCGACCCAACCTGTTTATTAATCAGGTTGGTTGAGTTGACCCATTTAATTAATTGGGTTAAAAATTTCAACCCAACCCTTTACAGGTTGAGTTCGGGTCGGGATGGTGGGTTGGGTCAATTTTTGTCATCCCTAGTTTCAGGGTTTGTATAGAGTATTTTTAGGAATCTTTACTCTTTATTTTAGCTTCAAACTACTACTTCAATGTGCAATTAGAAATTGAAAATGATTTGTGTGTTTGTGAGATTTAAATGTGCAATTAGATATTAAAAACATTGTCTATCCTTAAGAAAATTTCAAAATATAAGAACCAATGGAGCTCATTTTTTATGACTTTATTTGGTAATTATTACATACTAAGCATATAGAAGTAAGAAAGAAAGTGAATATATTAGAAAAATGTGCAATTCGTTATAATGCAAAGGAAAGACAAAGTCAATACTAGGGTTTATATATATATATATATATATATATATATATATATATATATATATATATATATATATATATATATATATATATATTGTCCTTAAACAGTAAAAACAATACTTCGTATATTAGTTGCACTAAACTAATCGAAGAAACAATGACTAATGAGATAAGTAAACTTTAATTAGAGGGGATCTTTCCTTAATGGCATTGGATTGTCCCTTTCAAATGTTACCTAACCATTGATATTATCATACATACAATCATGACTTAATTATTCATGATTATTACTTTTATACTTCAGCACCAGCAATAATAGGTGAAATTAGCTAAGTTTAGTTAGAACGCAATAACCTATCTATATGATATACAATGAGAAATCACACGCATGTAGGCAACTTCTAGTCCTGAAGAAACGACAACTCTGCAAGATCAATGGCTCGAGCAATTGCTGCTGCTTCTAGCTCACATTGTATCTGCTTGTCCCCAGGATCACTGTCTACAATGATGGAAGCTCCAGCTTGGAGATGAGCAACCCATTCTTGTCGTTTGTTCTGATTTTTGGAAGAATATAACGTGTTATGGGCTTTCTCGGTTGGAAACACTATGGTTTTTGAAGCAAGGGAAATGTCCATGTCCTTGGAGAATGAAATGCAGCCGAAACTTCCACCATATGGCCCTCTTCTTTTCTGCTCCAGCTTATCTATCAACTTCATTGCTTCAATCTGCATTTACCAAATTGGTTTCCACGCCAAAAAAGTACAGAATTGGTTTGATAAGCACTGACATTCTTACAGTTTCCAAAAAGTTGCAGAAAATTTTGCAAATAAGAAGGAATTGACCTTTGGTGCTCCAATAAAAGCGTTGGAAGGCATTGCACCCCGAAGAGCATCCCAGCAAGTCGAATACAAATCTGAAGCCTAAGACCAAAAAGAACTGTCATGCGATAAAAAAAAGAAAAATAAAAATCGAACAGGTATTTTTTATTTCTTCATACACTAATCTTGGAGCTGTAATTTGAAAATTGCATACTCAAAATTTAAGTTTTTGTCAGTAGGGAAATTTTGAACATTTTGGCCAACAGAAGCATTCGCGAGGCAGATGAACCCGCATGAGTAGGCATTATTTAGTTTTCATTCCAATGCAGTAGAGTGAGTCACAGGAATCAATACAGGCTGATTATGAACCTTTTCAACATTGTTGTTCGCCCAGTCAGCTAGCCTGATGTCCTCTACATGATTATTTTTACCAAATATGGCATCCTCGAACTTCGCAGATTTTCTTTCAGCCTTGGAAATAATTGGATTAGTGACCTTCCCCTGCAGAAAAAACATCTAGGGTATCAGAAAAAGTAAGGGTGTTTCTAGAAACTAGAAGCAATTACAATATAATGACTATTGTTTACCTTTTTATCAACATAGTTGAGAATGTGAGAACTAGAAGCAACAAGGGTGCATCCTCTAACCTGCAAGATTATTAAGATGGTACGAAGTGTATACTTCACAGAGGAACTGATTTTTTAATGATTGAAATTAGAGTTTTACAAAATTTCTAGTGTTTTTCTCTAAAGCAAATGCTGATTTTGACCGACGATTTTTTCTGATCAAACCTAGTTTCGTCCAGTAAAATATTTCTACCAAATATAATTTATTCAATGTGAAGAGAACAGGACAAAAAAAGTGAGCTTACTTGTATATAAGCCATAAATGGATTTGGATCGACAATACTCAATGCCCTATACACTTCAAATGGATCTGAGAATGTTCTCCTGACAAACCGCTGACTTAGAACCACTTGGAGTATGTCTCCAGCTAAAATATGCTCCTTGGCCTTTAATATGGATGTCTTGTATGTTTCACTTGTGATACCTGAAATCTCTAACTTATGACAGAGCCTCCGAGGATTTAGTTCTATTGAGCCAGAAGATAGTCTTGGGCTGATTGCACAAGACAGCAAAGACCTGGTAAGGTTATTTCAATAAGAGCTGAGCTACCCGCAAAAAGAACGAGGAACAGGGGTTGCTCACTTTGTTATATCATGAACCTTAGACAACAAGGAATTCAAGCGATCCATTCCATTGTCCAATGCCTCTTCTATTGATGAAAATCGATCCACTTGAACCCAATGGATTGCATGAATTTTCTAAATTCCAAAATGTTGGCAAAAAGTATGACAGATGGAAGTACAAAGATTCAACAAATTTCATGATTATGACAGAATACATTGCAATATGCCTCTTGATAACACTGAAAGGAGTTCCTGCTTTCAAATATATCTTCATTGGCTTTTCTTATACAAAAACGAATCACAAAACTCTGGCTAAAGCTTAATTTAATACTATGCATTCAGGAATTAAGAGAAATGGTAGCAAGTGTGGAAAAAGGATACCTTTTCAACATGATCAAATACAAGCACATCATCATACAGACCTAGATGCACATCTGGGAGATTCCTGTCATTTGCTGGGGCACTTGAAAATGCAAGCTTCTTCTCTGCATAGCGCACCGTATCATAGGAAAAATATCCTACCCATCCACCTGATGCGCCAAAAAAACCATTAACGCCCCCCTTTTTAAAAAAGTTTCTCATTCTATGTTAAATTTTCAACTAAGGGGTTATGTTTGGTAGGACGTAAGAAGTTAAAAGTCCCAAGAAATTGCATCTTCAATGAAGTTTCAACTCCTGGCCTGGAAAGTTTGATAAATCATTTGATTGACGGCAGGAAGTAGAAAGCCCCACAGACCCTAGAAGAAACTAAGTCACTTCCTATGGCTTTGTCACCAAACAGATCTAGACTTTTTCTTCTACTTCCTGCTTTTGTATGTCATCCATACGATCATTAAGACTGCGATATAATGAGTTTGTACTCATGTAAATACTAAAGAAGGTAATGCATGAATCTGAAAATTTAACGGAGCCCCTGACCAGTAAAGGGTCAAAGCCTTAACACTTTTGACAATATATAGTACTGACTTGATATTAATGAAAATTAAGTCATGCCGTGTGTCCAAATTATCGTACCACAAAACACATGGGGAAGTTCATCAATGCACTGGGGAGTCCATTTCTCTGTGATTTTCTGAGGTATCATCAAGGGGTCTTCCAAAAGCTCCTCCTTTCTCCACCCTTCGCGATGATTAATCACTGTAGCTAAATTATTGTTGGCTATAACTTCCATTGCTGGATTAGCCCCAACAATACTATACCTTCCCTGCAAATGATATCAAGACTGTAAGCATTTCTTGTATTGTTCCAACAAAGTCCAATGCAACCAAAGGATAGTAATGATCAACAATACTTACAGCAGTTACAGTGTCAGACCCTGACTCCACTGACTCAAACAAAAAGCTGGGTGATTCATAATCATTTTCGTTCACTAAACAACGATAAGCAAGCACAGGCGTCAAGTGATCAGAGAATATGCACTGGGATAATGGGACCAAGTTTCCCCTTTTAGACTTCTCCACAAACTTAGCAGAGTGTTCAACTGCGTCGAAAACACTCCGATATTAACATACAGTTAACAAAACTTCAAATGTCTGATTAAAATGCTTGTAAACAGGAAAACAACTACCAAAAAAAATTCAGTATGGGTGCATTTCACCGGGATACTATGTTAATAGGACTCATAATTTTGTCCAAAATGAGTATGCAAGTGTGTATAGAAAATTCTATCCAACAGAAAAGTGTGTATAGCATAGCTTGAATACTTCAACTTCGATCAACATCTAAGATTCCTTGAAACTAGCCCTATATTCTTATATATAAATCCAAGTGGCAAATTTAAAGAGTTTAGAGCAAAAACTTGCATTTCAAATTTATAGCTTTGGGTTGGAGGCAGCCTTTCTGAACGTATAAATTGTTACCTTGTGATGGAGAGGAGAGAACAGAAAACACTGCAAACTGTGCAGGGTGAACTGTTTGATGGTTAAATGGACGAGATGACTGCATTGAGTAGCAAGACTGAGAGAACGGCGGCAGAGTTTGATGACGAGTTGATGGAACCAGAGGCAGAGTAACTGCTACAGCTACCATTTTTTTAGGATGACTAGCTCAATGTGTTAAGGTAAGCTCATTTGCAATTTCACAACTTGTACACCAAAATTATAGTCTCACATGTTCTGTCCTTCGTTAACTCTATGAGACGGTTACTTCTAAGAGCTTTAAATGCTGAAGCATGGTCTTGTATTATTGGGTAGTTCTGGCCTTAAATTTCATGTGGTTATTTGTTGGAGTTATTTCTTGGCATTAAACAGCCTGGCTATAAAATACTTTTACCATACAAATAACATTGATATTTCCTTTTTACGCCCCACAACGAACCGTCGATCAAACAACAGTATGTTAGTTGCTTGATAACCCCAAAAACAAATAAATGATTGGGCAGACATTACAAATAACATGCCCTGGAGAGCATAATTGCAATTATAGTACAACAATTAAGCTAGCAATAATCCCAAAACGTAAACACAAATCATGAACATATGACATTGTTGTATATATTCCGAAATCCCAAGTTTTATCAGTAAGAAAAGTCAGTCAATACTCAATAATCTAGAGACAATATACTAAAATTACATTTTATCCACATAAGATTATAGCATCGTAAATGCAAGTATCTTCCCCGAGATTGAAGATGCAGTATCCAGGCAAAGCAAGCAGAGTAACTCTTCAGAACCCGGTAATGCAAGCAACAGTATCAGCAACTACTAATAATGTCACTGTGATGAAAGGTTCTGAAACAGCTCCGGAAGATGAGCATTAGTGAGCTTTGTCCTCTTGCTGATTTCATGCTTCTTCTTCTTGGGTTTAGATTTGGAGGAAACGCCTTGAATCTGTGCTGCAGCTCTTCTCTGAGCAGTGTTTGTAAGTGGCTTGATACCACTCTTCTGGAGTTCTTTCTCCACATCCAAAAAATCTCGGGGTAACTCAATGCTCCGGAAGAGTTGTTTTAGATCATCATCTACCTTGATAGGAACCCGAGGATCGTTTGGATAAACTATATCCTCTTGGGAATCAAAGTTTGAGAGCAACCATACTTTTCGGTCTGCCTTCAAAGTCTGAAGGAGAAAATTACACTATCAGCAAGAAGTATACTTGGTCACTCACTCGCCACTACAGCAGAAGATGTGATTGTATAAATTAATTCAAGTAACAGAACACTCAGCTATATCCAGCTCTTTGGAGAAAGTGTTATGGAAACCAATGAACTTGATGATATGATCCATCCTAGCAATCCATAAGCAAACTAAGAACCACCACCCCAGCCAGCCTTACCCTCCTTCCCAAAGAAAAGAAGAAGAAAAATTAGTTACACAAACAGAGAGCCAATAAGCTCAAAATCCCTATTTGACAATATTCCACCATGACAGCTCCAAAGTCCCTGGATAATATACCAAAATAGAGAACTTAGAAAACAACCACCATAATTTGGCGTATTTCCCCTTTAAGTCAATTCAATAGCAAATTAACCCTCTTAACTTCTACTCATAGCCAACTGCCTCCTTAAATCAACCGTTTTGGCAACTAAAACAACTTTCTGCTGATCAGTGTTCCAAAGTGCATGCGATGAAATAAGGCAACAAGGGTCAAAAAGCTGGGACATAAGGATAGAAGAGAAAGCTACTATAATGTTACCTAGAGCAGGGTAATGAGGGGCTGTGCAAAGGCTTATAATTAATTTTGGGTCATGGGATAGGCTTCAAAGGGATACCTTCAGGCTTCATCAGATGGGAGGCTGGGCTGCTGGGGTAAAAGTGTCCAGGTACTCTCTGGGAGCAAAGAATCTCTCTCACCCCTACAATAAAGTCAAGTTCCCAGAAGAGCCTTATGCCTAGAAACATTACGTACTATATGAATACTTTATTGTTGTATCAATTTTACTATGATTAAATCTGTGTTCTTATCATTTATTTTATCTAAAACCATATACATCAAGCAAAGAATGAGTCACATGACAGCAAGCATCCTTTTCAATAGGAAAAATAATCAGGTTATCCTACACCAACCACATCTTTTGTTTCATTTCTCCAAGAGCACCATTTTCTGCATTCAAAGCACCTCTTTCTCCCTAAGCGTGGCCTTTGCTCAACAGCCTGGCCGATCATTACTACCACCTGATCACATCCTAGATTACTCCAAACATCAACTACACTCCCCTGACTTTCTCCTCAGTCCTCACTGTCATCATCATTCTCCTAAAGTCCTAAACACTGTCCTTCCTCGACATCACATCGTTCTTAACTTCTTCACACACCAGTATCTTTTTACAGTTCTTGTCAAAAATTACTCTTCTGCTACTTCCATTCTCCCTCACCTTCTCCATCATCTCGAGCTTTACCATAAATAAATAAACTGAGGAACTTATTGATATTGGTTGAAGATCATACGATATAAAGGGTAAACAGGGAGTGAGTGCACAACTCAGAGACAGACAGACAGACAGACAGACAGACAGACAAGTATCGTGATTCGCTACCTCAACAACTCAACCAGTACCAGCAGAACTGCAATTTGATTGATTATAGATGTCCCATGGCAGCACTCTTACAATTAAAGGAAAAAAAATTACAATGCCCAACGTATGAATGTAAATCCTCAGACTTAAAAATGAGAAAAATTTAGAACAAAATGTGTAGTAACTGGTGAAAAATTACAAGTGCCAGTTAGCCAATTTCCCATACATTAAATATAGTGAAGAAGTAATCACCACAATCGAAAGAGAAGAGGGGGGTGACTTTACCAATGTAATAAGTAATGTCGTCTTCCCAGTAAAAATCATGCCCAAACAACCAGATGAAAGGTTAGAGTTGCAAATTCACTCTCCACCATTGATAAGTAAACTATATCACACAGAATATACGTTTACTCGTTATTAGAGTAATATGCCTATCTGGGAGGAAAAGTAAGCTGTTACAAATCAATGTGCCTTTTTCATCATCATATTGAGAGCAATCATAAGAATGGGATTAATGATAATAATGCTGCAGTTCGGCATCATGTACGAATAATGACCTAGTGGAATAAGAACTCCCACTGACATGATATAGGGCAACGTAACAGCTTGCCCTAGGCCTATATCACTCAGCACCTCTAAATTACTACCTTCGTTTTCCTCAGTTTTACCCATATTTCATTTTCATCCATTTTTTTTTAAGTTCTACACACTTCTACTCTATTCCTTCTATGGATACCTTCTATTTATTTTTTATCCTTTCCTACCCACTTTATGGAGCCCTATTATATTTAATAAACACTTTCCTCTATGTCTCTCTCATCTTAAAAGTAAAATAACCCACAAGTGTGATCCTTCTTTTGAGTTATCCTTTGTTTTTGTTGGGTAGAACTCAAGAAAATAGAGGTTATACTACTCTAATGATACTCAAAAGGCTGACAAGAAGACAGGGAGAAGAGATATGAGAAAAAGTTAATCTACCTGCAAGTCCTCCATCACATTTATATAAGCATCCTTTAAGTCAATGACAGGCATGCCTTCTGGAAATCTCCGTATTAAGACAAGCAGTTGGTCCTTGTTCTTCACTTCATGCTTTGACTGTAAAGACAAAGAAAATCAAACAAACAAGTTGTTGAAAAATAGTATTAGAATGAACCTGATATGCTCATTAGAAAAAACTTAATCAATAAGGCCTACCTTGTACGAGAAGCACTTCCCATCATAGTACACTTTTGGGTTGTTCTTCAAACTTTCTAGGACAGTCTTGTTTGCAAGGACATCAACATGGCATACTAAATTGATTTCCTCGGGTGTCAAAGCTTCCCTCCTCTGCAACAGTGCAACCAGCACAAAGACATTACATGGAATATCCAACCAACATGTAATACTATGACCAATGTGAGGCTACTAAATACTATCACTATATCTATTCGACCACTGATGTAGCTGCTTTCATACACATTACAGGTTCACAAATGTATCATTACTCAAAAGTTGCACACATATCTATTGGCAGTTGGCCATAACTTGATTCTTAAGTTGACACATACAATAACAACACCACCTATATTTGTAATGAATCTAGCCACGTCTAGTTACATAATGCTAGAAGAAAATCATGCACCTAATGACCTAACTAATAATTTCAACTAGAGCTAAAATATATTTCATGCTAGATGACACCTAGTTTGAAAAAAGCAATAAAGTTAATAACCAAGCAGACAATCACACTAAAGTGACCAACCTCTAGAAGAAGATCAATCACACGCTTGATTTGAGCTCCAGCAGGAGCTTTCCTTATGCTGTTAATGATCTGAAGTCTCTCTGTGTCATTTGAGAATTTGACAGGAGGCCTCGGAGTCATAGATGACGGAGTACTTGCAGTTGATTTCTGTACATTATTATTAATCTTTGGTGGAGTAGAGGTCTTAGTTGGAGCTTGTCTCGCAGAAGCAATACTAGAAAGAGTTGACTGACACTTCTCTTGTTGTTTCTGAAACTTTGCCAGATTTTCTTGCAATGACATCTATCACAGACAATAGCATTAGGAAAACCAATCAACGTAATTGCCAATGAAAATATCAAAAAGAACAATCAATTGGATCCTCTGACATTGCAACAGCCGAAGATGGTTAAATACCGCTCTAAAATACATAAATTTGAACAAGGTTAGCTAACAAGCACATATAATTTGTTTCCAACGACAAAAGAAGAGTTCCATCACAATTTTTAATTGCAAGATTCATGGAGGATCAATCGGGACGGCACGAAAGAACGAAAATAGGTCAATTAGTTTACATCTTACCGATGAATTGCAAAACAGGTCATCTCACACACTTTCTCCAATGAAAATCTAATTATTACTTCTCCGATTTCAGCTAAGGCTGAAAATCGAGAGTTCGATCATAAAATAGAATCAACTGAAAAAATTATAAAAGAAATTTCTTCATCCAAACTGGTCTTATGCGCAATTATAAGATGAAGGGATGCGGGTGAAATACAAGAATTTGTGATTCATCTAATCAAAACCCTAAATTTTGGTATCGGAATGACCTATATAGATTAAAAAAAAAAACTGAGAATAAGAAAAGAAAAGGAGGATTGGAGAGAGACGATACCTTTGCAAAACAGTGGTGTTGAGCCACTGAGAAGAGCTAGAAGGGGATGGCGGCCACGGCGGAGGTTCAAGTGGAGAACGTGCTCTGTATATATCGCAGACAGAATTGTGAAAATGTTTTGTAGCTCCTCTTATATCTCAATGCCGTTTTAATTCACTTTTAATTTGGGGTTGGAATTTGGAAATACTACAAGAGAAATCTGACCTGAGTGTTGTTTGATAGGAATCGAACTTTAGAGTTTACAGAACTTTGACGCTTCATGCTTTGGGCAATTTTCCTCCGAGAATATAGGGTTAAAATCCGTGTATATATTAATTATTGTCTTAAAAAAATATAGAAAATACTCACAAATTTGTTCATATAATCTCATTTGGTTGATTTAATTTAGCAATAAATTAAATATCTTAAATAACTTAAAAGAACTTGTTTCAACCTATTTCATTTATAAACTCCAATCAATCATGCATCATGCAGTTTAAATTTACATTTTAGAACTTAGTTGAACCTGTATTAATTTGTTAGCAATGAATATTGTATGAGCTGGAGTAATTTGTGTTTTGTAATAGTTGTGATGGCTTATAGGTAGCACATCAGCCTTTGAGCCAATTCAGGCCTTATATTCATTGTCTATAAACTTAATCTAAATGGGCAACATTTTTTCTCAAGTGTGACTCGGACCCTGCATTTAAAGCCTAATAGACTTGGACTAGTCTTGATTAAAGTCGAATAAGGCTCCAATTACATATTTATATGAAGCACTCCCAATAAAGTTGATGTACAACCCGGTAATCTAAATTATATCTCCTACGACCTGATCTAAACACTTGTTGATCAATATGGCAAACCTTGATGTAGACTACTTTCTCAAGCTATTGACATTTTCCCATACATATAAGGATCACATCGTTGAAATATGTAATATAATAAATATGCGGGGTTTCTAATATTAGGAGTCCTAGAACTATGTAACAAACAAACTCAATATTGGAATTTCGGTTGTCATTATCCTTTGGAACATTAAAAATCAATAAATCATACTCTACTCGACTTTAACAGGGTTTTTTTTAAAAAAAATTTTTGGGGCGAAACAATATAAAGCTAAGCAACCAAACCCAATATCGTCCAACAAAACAAAGTGACCAAATAAGGCCGAGTATGCGTTGGGTTGATATAAACAATAGCAATCCCGCAAAAGGAAGTAATATCCAATTTGACTGCTACTATACATGCTCAAGTTTAAGCCCAAACAGCCCAATTTAACTCAAGCTAGGGTTTCTCTAGCTCTATATATAAGTGCAAACCCTCAGTTTCAATATTTTCTCCAGAAACTTTCCATCTATCACTACATCGTTGATCCCCATCGATTAGGGTTTTGAGGTCGCAGCCAATTTTCGTCCGATCGTCATGAGAGCCAAGGTAACTCCGCTATTGAAGTATGTACTGCGATTATTTTGGACGAATTATTGCTTATTTTGTGTATATTATGGTTGTTGATGGATGCAGTGGAAGAAGAAGCGTATGAGGAGGTTGAAGAGGAAGCGCCGAAAGATGAGACAGAGATCCAAGTAGAATACCGCCGTTATCACCTTCTCTGTTCGCTTTTAGATTTCCCTTGTTTTGTCTTTCGTCATTCCATCTGCTATTTTTGTAGCGTATTGACTGCGTTTTAGGTACCTCAGTTTCTAATTTTAGTATTATTATGAATGCTACGCTTTGTTAAGGATTATATTTTTAATAGTATTGCTGGATCTTTTTCATATTCTCCTTCTGCCTTATTATTGGATCTATGGTTGTTGAAAATGTTGTGTTTTGTTTAGTAGTAGATGATCAAGTTGTTTTTATTGTCACCGCTCAGGAAGACTGATTGGGATTGAAAATTGAACTGTTAATTATCAGTCGAATCGATTATGAATGGTCTTGAGTTGATTGTGATTTTCAAGCTTTTCTTTGTAAAAATGGATGTGATGTGGCTTCCATGTTGTGTTTAATCAACTGTAAACGGCTTGCCTTGGGGTTTTGTTGTTCGATTTCAGGAGTCTGTTTAAGTAGGTCATGGCTGTCATTGCACTTTCTTGTTTGAACCTTGTGTTTTTATGTAGATTGAAATGGGAGTTATCAGTTATGTGATGATTGAGTTTCAGTGTGTTTGGTCATCGATATCCAAGTAGGATAGGTGTAATCGTATAGGTTGCTAGTACTCCGTAGATTAGTTATGGAATTCTGTGTTTAGGTGTTGCTGAGCTGCTATTGATAGTGAGGAAGCTTGGAATTTGGGAAAGCTTGTTCATGAGAGTAAGTAATTGACGAATGTGTTGATATGAGAATATATGATTATGGTTAGGTTTAGTACTCCGTAGATTAGACTGTGAGTGTAGAGTAGTTAGTGACCTTAGTGTAGTATTGCTGAGCTGCTACTGATAATGAAGCCTGGAATTTGGAAAGTCTTGGTTATGAAGAGTAAGTAGTTGTATAAGACCATGTGAAACTTAATTTTAGTCTCTCTTTCTTCTGTGGAGATCATTATACACTGAGGAACGTAGTTCTCCTTGTTGATGACAGAGCTTAGGACCAATGTAGTCATGAGAAGCAGAGAAGGATAGTGTGCTTTCTTGCTTGAACTTCAAGTTCATACTCACATAGTCACACTCATACGCTTATGGTCCTGTAGTGTGCATTTGACTTAGGAAAGTACCCATGTATACCCATGTTCATACAAATACTCTGACGGTCCTATTCCTACAGATTGCAAATGACTTGGGAAAGTGTTCTGGATAGTGGATAAACAGTGGATGTTGTATTTTCCCCGTGTTTTTCTATCCGTTGCTTTGTGTGCTCTGATCTCTAAGCATTATCTACAAACACATCTTAACTAATGAAATCCTAGATTCTTCTCTTTCCATAATGGAAGGTAAATTGTCAAATTTCCACGAGAGCTTTGTTTTGCAGTTTCCTCCCCTCTTTTGGTGGTGTCTTTAGCGAGCAAGGGATGTAAAGAAAGTTTCCCCTCTAATAGGAAGGACCGAACAACTCAAATCCCGGTAGATGGGAAGAAATAGTTGGTGGTAATTCTCAATGTTGCGCTTATGGTTTAAACTTTTACCAGCAACACTTCAAAAGAAAATTGACTTGCCAATTGTGTACCAATGTATCTTCTAACTACAGTCAATTAATTTCTAATCTAATGTTTTAAGAAGTTAACCCACCCACCCACCTGAATTCCAACATTAAGTTATCAATGGCCCTTGAGCTCGGCTCATATACTCGAAGTATCACTAATTACATTCTTGGTATAGATCACACAGCATTCTACTACCCAAAAATAGAACCAATAACTACTGCCTCTAACAGCATGGCAAAAGCTACTTGTGTTTCTCAATCAAATCATAGCTCCTTTAGCTAGTGAGTGAATAGCCCACATAAAAGCTACCAACAACAAAAAAAGCTGAATACCAACACCAGTTTGCAGCCCTAAATATTGCTTTGCAATCCTCAAAACGACTTCATCCATCTCAACACCAACTACCTCAAATCCTAACTGCAATGACAGAAAACTAAGCAACGCCCCACCTCCATCACCAATGCAAAACCCTCTGGGCCTAATCCAGGACTCGAAAGTCATAACACTCCTTAATACACCCATGAATCAGACAGGCCAACATCGGTTCCAAGTAAGGATGCACCAACACCCGTAATTCAAGATGAAACTCAACCTTTTCAATACATTAGGAGGTGAAGCATTATCGAATGACACCTCCTATCAAACGGAAGGTGGAGGTTATGATGGAAGGTGATCAGAGGAGGGAGTGATGAGTGGAATGTTGAGATCGTTTTAAGAGGGGTCGAAGGTTTAATATGGGTTTAATGTGGGAAGTGAGTAGTGATGAGTTAGCTTCTTAAAACTTTTGATTGGAAATTGACTATGGTTAGGAGTCATTTATATAGGTGTGTTGTACTGTTGTTGATAAGTCAATTATAATTAAGTTTATTGTTGATATAAGGCATACATGACCATTGAGAATTAACCTAGTTATTTTGTCTGAATATCGTCGTGGATTGTAATGGTGTGTGCTTATGAAGCTGTAACAGAAGACACTGAGCAAGAGGGTAATTCTGCACATCATTCATGTTAGTATGTATCATGTATCCCGATCATGTATCATATTTGCTCCGGATTAATAAAAATAAAAATTGTTATAGAGGATAAGCTTACAAGTCATATACACTCCACAAGTATAGGCGTACAGCAACCTTGCCCTTTCTTATTTCCCAAGTAACTCCATATGTCACCAATTAATTTCAATTTTTCACAATTTTTCACTGCAGCAAATTGTGGAGCAGTTATTCAGATGAGGGGTTCCAGAGCTGATGCGTTAACGTTTAACTAGTTAGTGTAACTTTTTTTTTTTTCTTTTGGATAGAATAGTTGGTGTAAATTTTGTCGACCTTCAATTATCAACAAGAAGCGTTGTCATATGACATTGTCCCGCCTAACTGTGAATGAAATGAGAACTGCAAAACGCTCCCTACAAGTTTTGGTTCAAACTTATTAATCCATTTAGTCGACGGTGCCGAAATCTGCTGAGGATCTTCTTTCAAAATGTATACTGAGCAATCAGCTTTCGCCGAAAAATTACAGTACCAGATTCATGGCAGCAATATATGCAGAGGAAAAAAATACAAAGGCATATGCAGAGAGAATAGCAAAACAAAACAAACAGCTTGAGATTACATTTATCAAAAAAATTCTTGTACATACAACAGCTTGTATTTATGAACATACAACACAAAAGCTTAATTCCCCCTTTACCTAGGTTCAGATAGCTAAAATGCACAATTAACAATGACAAGGTCTTGACTGCTATAAACTACCCGTCCTAAAAATGAAAAAACTTGACTACTATGGTTTCCATCTAGTTTTTAATGATAAACACATACTTCTGAAGGCAACACTTGTAGTTACAGCTTTAATCTCAAAGAGAAGTAAAGTAGATTCAACATTCTATTCCCTCTCCAAAAAGGATGACTCGGCTAAATCAATTGCACGAGCAAGGCCAGCAGCCTTATTTTCGCACTCTCTTTGTTCATCTGCAGGGTCACTGTCAGCAACTATGCCAGCCCCAGCCTGAAGGTGGACAACCCATTCTTTTCTCTTATTAACATCCTTGTATGAATACATTGTATCATGTCGAGTTGCAGTTGAAAACACCATAGTTCTCAAAGAAAGAGCAATGTCCATGTCACCAGTGAATGAGATCCCACCAAAACCACCACTATATGGTCCTCGTCTGTTGACTTCAAGCTGATCTATCAACTCCATAGCTTTAACCTACATGTATTAATCATGCCAATGTAGAATAAATATACAGTGGATGCCTCAATATAATACATTAACTCGTGAACCAAGGAGGAAGCCAGGCAATTGCACCAGCATATATAATTTAATGAGTAATCTCAGATGGAATCCCGTTGAGGCTGAGATACTAACACATTTATGTCACATACACTCAAAACACTAATTGCTGATGTTCAGGAGTTTAAGTCAGAAAATAGTCGATCTAATCCTAGCTCTAAGAAATTCATATTATGAACCCTACTGCATATTGAGTCCACGTATATTGGTTCAACCTTCAAACATCAGAAATTCAGAACTATAAAAAAATAGACTATATTGTTCTATGTTTTCTACCCTTGAAATATTAACTACTATACTGTTCAATGTTTTCTACCCTTGAAATATTAACTACTTGTAAAATCTATATTCTAGTTAATTGAATGTTCAACTTAACTTTTTTCTTTTTCTTTTTTCTTTTTTTTTTTATGGTGGTTTTTGGGGGCGGCGGAATGATAGCCAACATGGCCACTTTCAAACATTTTGATCTACAAATTGATCTAGACGACCAAGCAAAGCATCACTTTACAAGGCGAAACTGTTAAGAAATAGAACGGGCAAGAACATAAGGTGGGAGCAACAGAGAAAGAGGGGCACCTTTGGCGCTCCACTAACTGTTCCAACAGGTAATGCAGCACGTAAAACATCCCAACTAGTTAAATCATCAAGCTTTTCCCCCGTCACCTGAGAAATAAGCAAAAGGTTAACAAAAAAACAGCTCTGAAAGTTCCTTTCATGATGCAGATCTCAGGGACATGAGGGCTACATGGAAGTTCAATAACACATTCATGCATTATAAAATAAATAAGATCTACTCCGTTACATACTCAACACAGTGGCCCTTCCCAGAAACACAGTCCTATGAAAAGGAAGCAATAAGTCATTTAAAGAGACAAGTCTTCACCTCAGCAATACAAATAGATGCACTAGTTGACTCTACAAGTATAAAGATAGCATATGACCATTCCTTCCTTTTTTCAGATTTTGGTATGGGCTAAACGAAGCAGAAAAACCAAAAAAAAAAAAAAAAAAAAAGCACAACTCATCTCTTCCTCCCTTGCGCAATATTCACAATGTGTGTGTGGGAGGGGGGAGAATTAAGGAGAGAACCACTCACAGTAGAGCTGATATGCATCACATGAGAATACCGCTCAATATTCATAAGCTTCTCTACTTTCACAGAACCAAATTTGGAAACCTGCGATTCATATGTGGAACAGAAAGGAATAGTAACGTGTTATGCTAAATAGTTAATAGAAGCTATAAATTTTTTAAGCTATACAGAGAGATTCATATATATTAAATTGGAAAGAAATATTATAAGTGGGGTATGAAAAAACCTTCCCAACATCGTTCCTCCCCAGATCAACCAACATGATGTGCTCAGCACATTGCTTTTGATCATTCAACAGCTGTTTTTCCTGCAAGACGTCGTCTTTTGGTGTTTTTCCTCGTCTGATAGTTCCAGCAAGCGGTCTGTTAGTTATCTTCCCCTACAAAAGGCACAGATACATAAGTATTGACATTAAGTGAAACAAAATTGAATCGGCTACTAGGATAAACATCACTTTCAAAACAAATTTATCAACATAAGCAAATTTGCTCCTTGTTTCAAGATACTAAAAGAAAGGATTAGATCAAGTAAGTAAGAACGTAAGGAACAAGAGCATTTGATTTAGAAATGGAAACATATCAATATTTTAGTAACAACTAAAAACTTACTTTATGGACACGAGTTAAAATCTCCGGGCTTGAAGCAACCAAAATACACCCTCTTGCCTAATATATAACAATGAATGAGATGTAAGCATAAGTGAGGGCCAAATAGACTTATCAAAAATGCAACAAATAGAGGAACATGCCTGTAGATATCCCATATATGGGCTTGGATTCACAATTCTCAATGACCTATATACTTCAAACGGATCTGCAAAAGTTCGTCTCTCAAATCGTTGACTTAATACAATTTGAAAAATGTCACCAGCCAAGATATGTTCCTTGGCTTTCAAAACTGCAGCTTTGTACTCTTCATTAGTCATATTTGACACCTTTGGTGAGCTACCAAATTGGCGGGTCTGTAATTTAATGGAGCCAGAGGGCAGCTTGGGGCTGAAATTCACAAAAATTCAAGCTCAGCAAAGACAGCTAGATAAGAGACCATTTGATGTAATATACCTCATAAGACTTGGGAGAAAACTCACGTTACTATGTTATGCACCATGGACAGAAAACTATCTAGGTGTTCAACTCCATCTTTATAAGCCTCCTCTGCAGAAGAAAAGCGATCCACTCGAACCCAGTGTATCACATATATTTTCTGAAGACAAAGAATAGTCCTATGATTACAGGGCAATATAGTTGAGATATTCAAGCATTCCTAAGGATATATCCTTTCTGTCCTAATTTATGTAAGGTAAAATTCTTATTTTATATTGCAATTTTTATCTGAGATTTTATCTGATATTTACATTTTTCCCAAACAGTAACTAGAATAATGTCAAGGCTTTCAGTTTGATAATCATTATACACCTAGAGAATCTTAGCTTATCCTTGCTATTTGAAAATGTCCATAACCTCTGTTCAAGCTTTTAAATTGTTCCAATAAAAGCAATTTATGCTTGTAAAGGACTAACACGTAACAGCATTTATTCAAAAGAAGATAACTAGAAGAAAAAAACTTGTGAGCTCATGACTATGCACAGAAAGAAAAACCTAACATTCTAAACCTACCTTCTCCACGTGATCAAACACAATCACATTGTCATACAAGCCTAGGTGAACATCGGGAAGGTTCCTGTCATCTTGAGGTGCACTTGTAAAAGGGAGCTTTTTCTTCTCCACGTAACGAACAGTATCGTACGAGAAATAACCAACCCATCCTCCTGGCAAAATTAGGAAAGCTACATAAGGCCACACATCCTTGCATAATGTTGCATACATCCATACATGCAATAGGACCCATAATATTATATTTAGGTTCTGCTGTCATTTTAGAATTCTAGGCACATAAAAAGCCAACAAATACACTAATTGATACAAATATGTCATACTATCCTTCGAAACTAAATGATTTAATTCTTTCGGAACCTCATCAAGATAATAGCTTTGATCCATCCAATGAATTAGCTGCATGACATTCGGAAGTGTTAAAAACAGAAAACCACTACCATAACTGCTCACAGAAAACAGGATAATTTTTGAATCTAGGACAAATGGATAATGACAATGTATTTGCCACATAGCATGTAAAAGCTCACTAGTAGACAAACATTAATGAGTATAAACACGCATACATCCGTGAGCATCAATCCAAGTAATCAAACGCCATCATGCATGCACGTAACAATTGCTTCATGTAAACGAACGTCGTCAGGTATGCACATTACAACTCCCCAAGTAAAATTACAATGTCAGGCATGCACACAACATTTTCTATAGTAAACTACCACCAGGTATGGACGTAAAAATTAAGGGATGGATGCACAGATTCACAAATTAGCATCTAGACATCTCAAGACCTTAATTATGGAATTGCCACTTTCAAGTTAAAACCAACCTAAACCCAAGACTCAGGGGTAAGTTCTTAATTTAAACTGTAACACTCTTACAATCATAACTCAGAAATACACAGCCTGATTCATGTGCATAAAATATCTCATACTAACATTAGGACCAAAAACATACAATAAATTCTGATAGTGAAAAGCGCAAATGTTAAGCAATCAGTATAAAATCAAGTCAATACATATCAAATACACCAAAATGGAAGCAAACCAATTAGATTCTCTCACCGCAAAACACATCAGGAAGCTCATCAATCAGTTGTGGTTTCCATTTCTCCATCATCTTCCTTGGGACATCCATTGGATCTTCCACAAACTCCTCCGTCCTCTTCCCTTCACGGTGATCCATCACGGTCACCGAATTCTCTTTCGCCACAATTTCCATGCTCGGCTGAGCCCCAACTATACTGTATCGCCCCTACAAAACTCAACAAAATCTAATTCAACCTCAATAAAACCATCCTCACTTTTCCATCCTAATTTCTTGTCCTACCAAGCCACCACTAGGTCAATTTATTATGTAAAACTAAGTCTTTTCACGTCACTCAGTACGACAATGATTTTCGAAAACAATTTTGAAAACATATCATTTTCAAAATGATTAATACAAATTAAAAATTGTTAATCATAATACACGCAACAATTCCAAATTTACTTTACAAATTCTACGCAAATTCGTTCATCAACACTGCAACATGCAACACTATTCACATAACGTATAACCAAAATTCAACATAAATGATAAAATTGAAAATTGAAACGGTTAACATAGATTGGGGAGAGATGGATATACCACATGAGAGTTCAAAACATCAGGCTCAACAGCCTCGAACAAAAAACTTGGAGCCTCTCTATCATCCTCCTTCACCAAACACCGATACGCCAGCACCGGCGTCAAATGATCAGAGAATATGCATCTGTATAACGGAATCAAATTCCCGTCCTTCGCCGCTTCCATGAATTCCGCAGAATTTTTCACTGCATTTTCCAATCAAACATTGAATCAATAAAAACAAACAGAAAATGAAAAAACAATGCACATTGAGCTGACGAATTAAAGTGAAGGATACCGAGCGAAGGAGAGGAAACGGCGGAGCACTTGAGAGAGCGGCGAGTGGAGAGGGGATGAGAGCGAGAGAGGAGAGGTTGTTGTAGTAGTGGTTTGGGGGAATGGAGATGGACGGTTGGGAGTGAGAGCGAGGAAATCCGACGGTGGCGGTGAGGAGAGAGAGGGATGCGAGGTGTGGAGGAGGGGGCTAGGGCCTCCATTGATGTAGTTCTTCAGAAGAGCGTGAGACGCAGAAACAGGGGAGAATGAGAATGAGAATGAATGAGAGATTCAGAAAAAAGATGGGAGCAAAAGAAGAGGGAACAATGAATGAATAGCCGACGAGTGGCTGATGATACCAAATTCAAACGAAAACAGTCAAACTCAAAAACTCAGACCGTTGTTAGTTTGTTACAATGTTCGTTTAGGAAGTGATGCCTGGGAATCTCGGATACTCGCATTATATATAAACAAATGGATTTCGCCCGATTCTGATTCTGTTGACTCTTTCGCTGTTTGTATTCTGTTTTTTTTTTTTTAATTTGAAACAAACTTGACAATCTCACATTTTTTACTACTATTATGTTTTAAAACACACTTTGACTTGACTATTAGACTATATGACTATGACATATTCAATTCAAGGGGGAGACTATTGCTAAGCAACTACTATTGTTATTATCTAATTTCACCCTCTTCATAAAAATCAACCTCTAGCATATAAAGATTTTTTTTTAATTAAAAGAAAATTTTTCATTATTATAACTACTATTTCTGAAGTCTCCACCTTAATATTTATTACTAATGTTTTATTTTATGATGGAAGTCAAAAATTGTTGGTCATATCAAGTGCTTGGATAAGGATATTATTTTATTATATGCATGAGTTGCATGGTCTAAAAGCAATGCAAAATTTCTAGTGAGCTTTCTTCTTACATGGAGTATTGTTGCATGAAAATTTGGTTCTCCTTGATTCATCAGTTGAAAAGATTAATTCTATTTTATATTTAAAAAGTGGTTGGATAAAAGCATGTGTCCATCAACTCAAAACAACCTTCTTGATTTATGGATGATTTTTGGAAGCCTCTTATTTTGTGGAGAAGGACGTGATCATATGAAAACTTGGAAGTTTGAAGAATTTTTTCTCTCGCATATTTTGTGGGTGGGTTATTTAAATGAGTCAACAACTTTTCAAAAGTTGAAAATTCTCCAACAACATTTCAAGTGCAACGGCTATGTGTCTAGCTCTCCTATAAATAGTAGCTGAAGTTGGAAGAAAAATGTACAAGCCTACTCGTGTGAAATTCTATCAAGCTCAGTAAAAATATTTTTTTTTCTTTAGCTTTTTATTCTTCATTGTATTTTTAGATTGAGAGAAAAGAAAAGAAAAAGTATATCAAGTATTTAAAAGAGTGTGATAAAAAGAAAGAGTGATATACTTAGAGTAAATTTATAATACTCAAAAGTATCGAAAAAGTGAGTTATCTTTTTATTTCTAGGATCTGAGACGCTAAGGTGTAGCAAGAAAAGCTACGGAGTATAAGATATGTGTGAGATCTTCTAGGTTGTTTTAGGTCTCTAAAGAAAGAAATAAAATGAGTTAAATCCTATGGGTTGGACACCTTAGACGGAGATATAGACAAATTGCCGAATTTCGTAACAAATTCTCGTGCCTTGTCTCTCTTATTTATTTGTTTTTCGTACTTATGTTTTTATCTATTTTGTTTAAATTGTTAAAATAGCTACAGCGAAATCAAAACTCAAAAATAGCCTTTAAAACATATTTCAAGGCATTGGTATTCAATGTTCTCAAAGTTTAAATTCCTCCCTTGAAAGCCATTTGAAGGCTTTGAGATCTCAATTGCGAAAAACGATCATACTCTATTCAACCCCCCTTTCTAGAATATATTCTGTCCTATATTCTTGTTCTATTGATTCTTCAATCTCTACTTTTTACAATTTATAATTTATAATTATTTATTTGGTATTTTTTAAAATCATCGAGAAATGAGTTTTGCAATTATGGAATTTTGAAATTGGATATTTTTGTATGACTAGTAACCAAATTTATTTTAATAATTAATCGTATTTAAATTTTAATATTTTTATTTACTATTAAAAAATTTCAATAATGTGGTTCTATGATTAATTATGAAAATTATATATATATATATATATATATATATATATATATATATATATATATGCCACATGTTGCTTTTTATATAAAAAGTGATACCGGAGAGTAAAATTAGAGAATAGTGTTAGCATCTCTCCTAACATAAATCCATGATCATAGTGAATTTCGATTCATAGATCAATATAAAAGTTAGGGTTACAATGAAGCTATATTGGAAGATTTTGTCAAACAAACAGTTCTACCCAACAAATGTGCCACTTTTCAATTTCAATTTTGCAAATTATCACCTTAATTAGTTATAATCTACATAGTACTAACTAATATTAGTATTGACTCGTGCCAATATAATGCACAATTTTTAAAGAATGAAGGAATTAATGAACTAGTGAAAAGATGATATAGTTAATTTATTAATGGTCAAGTAAACAAAACAAAAAAAAAACTTCAAATTACATATTTATCACTTACCAATTCTACTCATCACAACTTATTACCCCTTGCATGACTCAAACAAAATACTATGGATATAAACTTACATGGTCATTTCTTATCACAAAGAGATCGATGTATGGGAGCAGAATCTATCATTTTTTGAAAAATGTATAAAATAAAAATGATTCTTAAAACATATATTTACAGGATATTAGTTATGTATGAGTTATATATATCGTACGAGTATAAAAAGTACTCATTTTGATTGTCAAGCTTAATAAATTGATTAAATTAATCAATTTTTATTTTAGTTTTATTTGAATTTTGTATTCTTGAATTGTACACCTTTTTTCTCAACGTTTATGTTAAGTTCAAACCATGCAAACTTGAATGTGTATAATATATGGGGGTTTTATGATGGACTCTTAAAAGGGGTAATATAAAGATAGGGATTAGGGACAAAGTAGTAGCCACCATAAAACTTACTAATATTGATCATTGAAAATAGTTTTTTTTGTCAAGGTTAATAATTGATTAAATTGATTGGTTTCAATTTTAGTTTCAAATGTTCAAATACTTCATAATATCTATTTTTCCAAGTTTTCTTGAATCGTATAGTTTTTTTTTCTAAAGTTTTATGTTAGGTTTAAACCATGTGAGTCGAGGGTTTATGACTCCATATAGGTATCAATTCGCTTATGACTTGTGGACAATAGTAGTAGCTAGTCGCCATAACACGTACACATATTGTTCGTAAAAATAAAGAACACGAAATTTCTTTAATTAGTAAAGGGATTGAAGGTTGAGGATTAGAATCGCAGCTAGTTTAGGGCAACAATTTTTTTTCTAAAAATAAAGATAAAAAATAGAAATGGTTATTAAATATTATAAATTTGTAGGATAAGAGTTTTATTTTTTGGGATACATATATGGAATCGACTAGAAAGTTAGTTTTTTTTACGAAATTGAGCAAATGGATTGATTTTTATTTTAGTTTAATTAATTTATTTATTATTTTATTTTACAAAATATACAAATGTTTACTCTAATAAATATTACTAAGTAAGACATCAGGTTTCATGACTTAGTATAATCTATATTTATAACTTTTACTAAAGCAAAACTCCTGCTGACATCATATTAATACGTGTCAAGTTATTATTAAAAAAACTCTCACCTTTTTTTTAAGATGATGTTATTTTTTTTATTTATATTAATATTATATTGAAAAATATTATGTATAGAAAATCGTGTGACTATATAAATTTCTAAATCATTTAAAATTATATTTATTTCATGTTTTCTCTCTATCTTTTTCTATAATAATTTTTTATTTAATGTGATAAAAATATTATCCCAATTCAATTTTATATGGTAATTTATAAAATTTATAAGTTTTTATATAATTAAAATATTTAACAAAAATAGTTTATTATTAAACGTGCATCACATGGGACTTATCTAGTATTAATATATTAAGCTTCAAATCTTATCTATTAAGTTTGGATTGTATGTGTTTTTTTTTTCAGAAATTTCTCTGTATGAAACTTGGGTTGTTTATGAAGAGGATAAGAACATGGTTTGTTTTGCAAGATGCTCAGAGTTGAGGATTAAGAGTTTTTGTGAAACCGTGTTTGCTTTAAATTACTTCAAGTACATTAATATAATGTCACTTTCTAATCAGTAAAGTTCTCAGAAGATAGTACTATATATTATTTTTTTTGACAAGAGGATAATAATATGTTGCAATAATGGTAAAAGGTCGTGATTTGACGGATAGAAAATATGAGTAATAAGTTTGTGAAGTATGGAGTAGATTTTGAGAAGGGAAACTCGTCTGTAGACCTGTGTATTGGGACAAGTCAGGGTCGGGATGGGAAAGGGAGGGTAGGGTTTTTCCTTGATGAACCGATGGAGGCCTAAGCATTTTGAAAACCCATTTTCGAGCGATAGAAAAACCTAGTGGGGCTCGAAATCCCCTTCCTTTAAATGGGAAGAGCTCTCGTGTCAACAAGCAAGTCGGGTGCTCTCCCTCTTCCCCTCTATCAGAAGATTGCCTTAGGAGGCAGAAACTCGTCTCACGTATGGCCGTCTCATCAATGAGCGTAGATTGATAGAAGCAACGGGTCGGGTCGGGTCAAAGAAGATGCAAACGGGTCGGGCCAAATGAGACATATAACGGGTCGGGTCGGGCTGTCCAAAGAGAGTATAGTTTTTATATATAGAGGGGGATAATTTACGTGTATCACCTCCAATCTTTGGTAGTGAATCATCGACAACTAAGTGAAAATAATTCGTTACTTTATAGTGTTTAAAAGTTTTGAAAACTATTGGTCCATTATTGACTCGACTTGACCCATTAAAAACCCAATAAGACATGACCCTTTAAAAGACCGACCCTTTAAGAGACCGATCTATTAAGCCCATTATTGATTAGAGCCTTTTACAAATAGGTCGGCAAAGGGCCCTTAACGGGCCCCCATCCATTTGAACAAGTTTACTCGTATGTATGCAATTTAGTAAAAGGTGTCGCTCTTGTTTTAACAATTGACATGAGTGCATAATGCGGTAATACATATATGACTAAAAAAAACACGTAGTTTTGTTTGTCTAGTTTACATAATTGACCAAATAATGGATTGATTTTGATTCTTGGTTTGAGGATTCATAAATGGAAATGACTATTTTATTATTTTTTGTCAAATTTCCTAAATTGACCAAATAGATTGATTTTAACTTCTTTTTTTTTGGAAGATACATACATGGAAATGAACTAATAATTAGTTTATTTTGGAAGTTTTCTGAATTGACCATATGTATTGACTTTGATTTGTCTTGTATCGGGGCTACTAAATTGAATTAAATGAATAATGAATTTATTTCATCAAGTTTTACTAAATTGGCCGAACATCGATAAAATAAAAAATATTAGGTGCTTTTAATGACATTATGACTTTACTAAATTGTGAAGATTTTCAATATTGAAATTATTATTCTACTACTACGATTGGTCTCTTTTTAGATATTGCTACGTTAAAATATTAGGAAGAGAATATTATAGTTACAAATCTTTCAACATGGTGTAATAAAAAAAAACCAACATTCGTCACTCAATTCAAGCCAACCAACCTTATTAAAACTAGTTTGTCTAACGTAATATTATAACAAGTTTATTAATAAAAGGCCCGATGATACGTGAAAAGAAGGGTCAATACGCCATAATTTGCTATTGTCTCATTATAAAGAAAGCGAGCTCTATCACATAACCGAAACAAGTCAACGCCCTAATTGCAACCTACTAAGACACGCCTCCAAGCTTCGATCTTAATTGGACAACAATTGAAAAATGCGATTGCTGATTTTCGCAACTACTACAATATGTCATATTTTACACTTTTCAACCATATATGACAATATATACTTTATATAGAGCTTATTTCAGAAAATATATATACACTTACATATATATATAGAGCTCAATCAAATGTGTCAGAAGTTAAAAAGAGAATTGATTTTGGAGATCTTTTAGATTGGCTCTACTAACCTTGGACTTTGTTTATACTTGATTAGGTTCTGAACATCCCAACCAAAATTAACAAGCTAAGGGCTCAGTGGAAATCATTAACCCTGTGGATCTCATTAAGAAGGGAGACAAAGTGGGCTAATCTGAGGCAACGCTTCTTACTAAAGCTTGCAGTCAGACCCTTCTCATACGGTCTGGTTGTCAAGTAGGTTTACGAAAAAGGATATATTTTATGACCCTGAAGTGTTGGACTTGACTGAAGATGATCTCAGCTCGTACTTAGGTTTGCTCATGGGCCATACTATGTCACTTCTCTCGCATTGGTTGTCGCGTTTCCTACCCTTGCAGCGGCTCCCCATATGTTCATCAATGTGTACCAGAACCTCTTGGCTATATCGGCTGCAACGGACTACACATTCCCACAAGCTTAGAAAGTTAAAGAGTGTCTTAAGGTTGGTTGGTTGGCTAGCTTGTTTTTCTTCTTTCATGCGCATATTATTGTTTGGTTAACCTTAAAAAAAATTCGTGTTCGAGGAACCCAGTCCAATTCCATTCTCTTGTCCCCTCGACTTTCCCTTGTAAAAGGAAACCATGCAAAGTACCCTTGTATCATTGCTCTTTCATCATGTTTCGCTTACATGCAGTTTCACTTTCATAGGGGCAGGACCCTAGCAAGTTTGCTGCTGCTACAGCTCCTGTGGTTTCATCCGCTGAAGGTGGTGCTTCATCTGTTGTTGCATCAAAGAAGGAAGAGAAGAAGGAAGAGGATCTGAGGATAGAAACATGTTTATTTTGTTTGACGAGTAGATTGGTTAATATTCTTGCCACAGTTCACGGGGATAGTGAGTTAAGTGTTATTAGCTGGTTGCATATCTTTCGGAGTTGAGTGTTTATTTTCTTTTGTTCGTGACGACGCCATTTCTTTGGCAAATTTTGATCAAGTATGTTGTGATTAACTGATGATTACCCTAGTCTTTGAAAATGAAAATGGTAGTTTGGTACAACATTATATTGTAGTAAATGAGTATCAAGCAGGCCTCGTTCTTACATTTTACATTTTGTGTTGTATTTTATTTTACTTCATACATAATCGTACTTGTCTCTCTTGTTATTCACTGCTTGTTCAAGTCGCAGCAACAGATCTCAATGTACAACAATCAGGTATAATTTATTGCTTCTGATATACTGTACAATTAGGCTACTATCAGGTAATCACTCAATTCGTAGCAAGTTTGTAGTTACTTTTCGGATGAGAAGTACATCTTATTACTATTAGTTATTGTCCTTGGTTTTGGTATAGTGATTAAAATACTCGTGTTACTTTCCCAATCTAACTATAATGGTTGTACATCTTTAATGTCCTCTTTCCACAGCTCAGCTAATACGTTATAGGTTATACATGATGGGACATAATCTACAGGGGGGTATCAATAGGTTATAGGGTTCGGTTTATCAATTTTTTGTTACTAACAGGTAGGTTTTAAAAACTATCGGCTCGATTCGATTTGGTTTTTATTCGTTTTTGGTCCAAAAGGGGTCAAGTTGTTATCGATTCGGGTCATTATCAGTTCGGGTTGTAATCGATCAGTTTGAAAACGGGTTTTGCCGGTTTAAAATGGTTTTTGGGTCAAAACAGTTCGGGTACTAGACGATTAGGGTTGTAATCGGTTCGAGTCATAATCAATTCGGGTCATAATCGGTTCGGGTCATAATCGGTTCGGATCATAATCGGTTCAGATCATGATTGTTTCGGGTATTATACGGATCAGGTTGTAACCGGTTCAGGTTGATATCGCTCGGTTTGAAAACGAATTTTGGTTCAAAAACTATTGGTAAATTTAGTTCAGGTCATAATCGATTTAGGTTGAATTAGGCCGATTTTAAAGTAGACCTGGTGTAAATGTGTTTCCAAAGTATATATGAGTAGCGAGTAAGACTAATGTGCCGAGATACACCTCAAGTGGAACTCTTTATGAATTACAAAATTCGTAAATTACACGTTACTCATATAGTTATATGACTCGTATGAGTCGTATCATATAAGAGTTAAGACTAATAAGAGTGCAAGTCAATGTTACAATGTTATATAAGAAACTTTTTTTGAATGATTTTAACAGTTAAACTTGATAGTTGAGAGCTTGAGTCGTATCATATAAGAATTAAGACTAATAAGAGTATAAGACCATGTTACAATGTTTATATATATATATATATATATATAAGCGTTTTAATTCTAAGACTCTTAGCCAATTGTATTTTATTACATTATACAATCAAGGATGTCAAACAAGCCAACTCAAAGTCAATTGTATTTGATTCTTAATATTCTATGTGTTAAACTGTTAATGTATAATTAATAATATATTTGATCAAGCACCTAAACATAAGGGTTGAAAACCGCACAAAATAATCTTATAAAGTTGATTAACAATATTATTGTGTTATACTTATTATAACAATTATTTAAATATATAATGAGAATCATGAGATTATTATATATGTATATCCTTTTATTGGTTTACCCTTAAGGCTTGAGTCACTAATAAGACTAATAACATTGTGTAACTTTTAACTTAAGTCTCATAGATCAAATGTTATTATCGAGTAGTCTAGGACACTATTATGCAACTACGTTCATATTAGTCACATACTCATATGAGTCATATCTATTCCCTCCGTCCCCCAAAGATTGATCTAAGTACGAATTTTAACTTTTTTAAGATACAACTAGAAATCTGTAGGGGGACAACCCAAAATTGAAAATCTTCAAGAGAATGAGGCAATTTTTGGGGATGAACCAAAATAGAAAATGGGATAATTTTTGAGGGACGGAGTAAATAATTAAGTAATTATGTTATGTTCCATATTTACTGTACTGATTTTTGTGACTATCACTATTTGTTCAAATCCTACCATTTTACTAGTTTTGTAATGGTTCAATTCCATGTCATTACATAATTATAGTATCTAAGAAAAGGCTATCAAAGGCAAGTTATAATGCTTACCGTGAAAGAATAACATATAAATTAATGTATGTCAAATTAGATTAGAACTAGGTGGAACGATCATTTTCAAGGAATATAGATAATATATTAAATATTCAAATGTGTTAAACAACACAAAATGTAGAGTGGAGGTAATAGTTTTTAAACGATTTGGTCATAGTGGGTTACGGGTTGTAAACGGTTCGGTTATAATGATTTACGGGTTGTAAACGGTTCGATCATAATGGTTTACGGGTTGTAAACGGTTTGGTCATAACGGTTTACAAGTTTTAAACGGTTCGATCATAACGCTTTACGGGTTATAATCGGTTTGGGTTTATCGGGTCTTTGTCAGGTTTTAACGGTTTCAGTTTACATCGATTCAGGTTACTATCGGGTTAGAATGTAATCGGTTCGGATTGTAATGGTTCAACCTGATAACAGTTATGGTTTATTAACAATTTCCAAAATACGGTTCAATTCAGTTTTGAATTTCATCTAATTGGGTCAGTTTGGTTTTCGGTTTTCAAGAAACAGGTTCTCAACAGTTCGCTTCCTTTTCAAAACAATTCAATTTCACCAGTTCGGGTCGATTTTTGACAGTTACAAGTTTACTTACTAGTTTTTTTTTTTGGTAAAAAAGCAGTTCTCGAGGATTTGAGGTACATCAATAAAAGAGAAAAAATAAAAAAAGGTTAACATTTGTCAATGGACAAGTCACCTTCTACGGCCATACTTTGGCATAGAGTTTATTGTGTTGCAAACTTGCAATGTCTACGAGTGGATGTCATATAGAATCATACTTCGTATAAATGAGACGTCAACTAACTTGGATAAAATTAAAAGGATGTTTTCCGTGAGACGTTTCCTCCATTGCTCATTAATATTTATACAAATATACACAGTATCATCTAGGCATAATCCTAGGCAAATATCAAGGAAACTAACTAAAACATATCCTATAAACTAGGAAACAATATATACGTTGACTAAGCTAATAATTTACATAATTATCTTAACACACCCCCGTAGTCAAAGCGGGAGGGCAACGGACGCTGAGACTATCCCGAAAATCTTCAAATAATATACGCGGAAGCCCCTTAGTAAAAATGTCCGCAATTTGATGACGAGTAGGAACATGAAGAACTCGAACATCACCACGCGCAACCTTCTCCCTAACAAAAAGTATATCCATTTCAATGTGTTTAGTTCGTTGATGATGCACTGGATTACCCGAGAGATATATTGCGCTTACATTGTCACAATAAACTAAGGTAGCCTTCCTCAGTGGACAATGCAACTCAAGTAACAAATTTCGAAGCCAGCAAGCTTCGGACACCACATTTGCAACTCCCCTATACTCGGCCTCGGCACTTGACTTGGAGAGTGTAGGCTGTCGTTTTGATGACCATGATACCAAATTATCCCCTAGATACACACAATAACCCGACGTGGAACGCCTAGTATCGGGGCACCCTCCCCAATCCGCATCAGTGTAGGAGATGAGAGACAAGGTAGAAGAAGGATAAAAGTGTAGCCCATGTTCCTTAGTACCTTGAATATAGCGAATGATTCTCTTGAGAGCGGCCATATGACAACTGGTGCATATGCAAGCAAACCTGCTGGACTGCGTAGGAGATGTCTGGCCTCGTAAACGTGAGGTATTGCAAAGCCCCTGCCAAGCTGCGATAATGAGTCGGGTTAGCATAGGGAGTACCTGTCGAACCCACCTTCGGCTTAGTGTCAACTGGTGTGGCTGATGGCTTGCAAGATGTCATACCTGCCCTTTCAATTATTTCCTCTGCATACTTCCGTTGGGATAAAAAAAGACCCCCTTTGTGCCTAGTAACAGAAATGCCAAGAAAATAATTTAAAGGACCCAAATCCTTCATAGCAAATTCAGAAGCAAGGAGAGACATAATAGAGCATCGAAGAGCATGAGATGAAGCTGTCAAAATGATGTCATCCACATACAATAATAGATATGCCGTTTGTGACCCCGATCGATAAATAAACAAAGAATTATCAGACTTGCTATTAATGAAACCAATAGAAGACACATAATCAGCAAACCTTTTATACCATGCCCGGGGTGCTTGCTTAAGGCCATATAAAGACTTATCCAACAAACACACATAATCTGGATTAGTCTTATCACGAAAACCAACCGGCTGATGCATATAAACCGTCTCCTTTAGCTCACCATGTAAAAAAGCATTTTTTACATCAAGTTGATGAATAGGCCAAGCTTTTGACAAAGCTAGACTAAGAACAGTCCGAATAGTTGTCGGTTTGACCACCGGACAAAAAGTCTCTCCACAATCAATGCCCACCTGTTGAGTTTTGCCATCACCTACAAGACGGGCCTTATGCCTCTCAAAAGAACCGTCAGATTTCACCTTATGAGTAAAAACCCACATAGAACGTATGACATTAACATTAGGTGGACGGGGCACCAACTCCCACGTCTTATTTTTAATAAGAGCATTAAATTCATCATCCATAGCCATTTTCCAATTAGGGTCACGTAAAGCATCTATTGGATTACAAGGAATAGGAGATTTTGTAATCTTAGAATCAGTAGCAACATTGCAATATTTTTTATTTGGCTTAAAAATACCATGTTGGCTACGAGTGACCATAGTGGAACGAGGAGTGGGCTGAGGAGGGATGGAGATAATGGGTTGGACAGTTGGTGTGGGTGAGAGAGGGGAAGGAGTAGTGTTTGGGCTGTTTTGCGGTTGCGGCCCAGCAGAGGGGGGGGGAGGCCGTGAGATGAGAGGGAGATTGTGGAGCTGTGTGGGCTGGGCTTGTTGGAGCAGTCGACCCAGTAGAGAGAGGAGAGGATGGGGCGGCTTGTTCATGTAAGGGAGGTTGGGCCGAGTTACTAGGCCCAGTAGATGAAGCAGCCTGCATATGGTTAATCAGATACGGGGAAAAACCATCATCCAAAAAATCATAAGAAGTGGTAGAGGGAGGATGCAACTTAGCAAATGGGAACACGGTTTCATCAAATAGCACATGACGACATATGATAATTTTGTTTGATGAAAGATCATAACATTTATAGCCTCTATGGTTCGGAGGGAAACCTAAAAACACACAAGGAGTGGATCGGGGTTGGAGTTTATTTATTGTGGTGGAGGGGAATAAAGGAAAACATAAACACCCAAAAACTCGTAAGTGAGAATACGAAGGTTCCCTGTGATAAAGAACACTAAGAGGAGACTTGTTGCCTAACAACTTGCTAGGTAAAATGTTATGCAAGTAAGTGGCCATTTGTAAAGCATGGTGCCAAAAAGGAGGTAAAGAGGCATGAGAGAGAAGAGTGCGAGTGATATTGTTAAGTGATCTCAATTTTCTTTCGGCTTTACCATTTTGTGGAGACGTATGTGGGCAAGAAAGACGGAAAGACAACCCATTTGACTCACAAAATTCCCAAAAAGAACTATTATCATACCCGCCCATTGTCACATTGGATGTTTTTTATAGGACGCTCAAATTGTGTGCGGATGTAGGATTGAAAAGCGAAAAATTTATCATACACATCTGATTTTTTAGCCAAGGGAAAAGTCCACACAAATTTAGTAAAATCATCCAAAACAAGCATGTAATAACGATGTCCCGAAGAACTCAAAACAGGAGATGTCCAAATATCACTATGTATAATATCAAACGGCAAAGTAGTAGAAGACATAGAAGAATAAAAAGGCAATTTAATGTGTTTCCTTAGAACACAAGAATGACAAATGCTAGAACTAGTAGTTCGATTACATTCAATGCTTTTATTACTACGAAGAGTATGTAAAATACTCGACCCGGGATGACCTAAACGATCATGCCAAAGAGAAGGTGCTAACGCTGTAAAACTCGAAGGTGAAGAATAAGTTGTGGAAGTGGTGTTGGTGAGAGGATAAAGATCACCCGTGCTATTACATCTCATTATTGGCCTCCCCGTCTGATAGTCCTTCACAAAGAAACCATAAGGGTCAAACTCAACAGTCACATTATTATCGGTTGTAAATTTCCGAACTGAAATTAGATTTTTAATGAGTTTGGGAGCATGGAGAACATTGTTTAGGGACAAGGGAGGATTAGGGGAAGAGAGAGTAGTATGACCACAACCGTGAATTGGAATAGTATGACCATTACCAACAATAATACCATGATGATTGCTCAAATTAAAATAAGACGAGAGATTACCGTTGGAGGATGTCATATGAGAAGTGGCTCCGGTGTCCATGTACCATGAGGGGTCGGGTTGATTCAACGTCATAGTGTGCATAGCCGCTTCAATGTCGGTTGGAGCGTACTGCGTAGGCTGAGTTGAAGCTGCATAGGCTTGTGGACGAGGACCCAATAGACCAGGCTGCTTTGCTGGTGGGCCTTGAGGACGAGCCCAGCCCAGATTGGGGTATGGGCATGGAGGGGTAGCCCATTTAGGAATCCATCCCCAACCCGGGTACTGTGCCCATTCCGGCTGCTGCCAGGGAGCCGGAGGAGCCTGCCACTGTTGCTGCTGTTGACCGGAGTTCCCTCGGCCGCCACCTTTGCCACCAGAGTTGCCACCCTTGCCACCGCCGCCTTTTCCACCGGAATGCTTGCGGTTGCCTGAATTTTTCTGCTTATTGCGGCCACGAGAACCCCCAGCATTATCATGACCATCATCAGAATTATCCCGGGACTGAATGACCATGGCTGACGCAGCCCCTGTTGCGGCTTGCTTTGCGAGACCGGCCTCCTCCAGCGTAAGCATCGACCGTGCTTGAGAAAACAAAGGAAGAGGATTGCTCTGGCGAATAAGGGTCGCAACTCCCTTGTAAGCCTCGGTAAGACCCGAAACCAATTGAAGAACCAACCTATTATTGTCCACTGGAGCAGCAACACCGCGCAATCGATCGGAGAGACTCTTGAGATGCTGACAGTAAGCAGAGACGTTTGGAAAATCCTCCATTTTGGTGGTCGAAAATTCCTGTTCAAGGGTCAAAGCACGAGAATTCTGATTATCCTGAAATAAATCACGCAACCTATCCCATGCCTCCATTGCCGTGGCGTCTGGTTCCATGATGGTGAGCAATAGGTCGTTGGAGATGGTGGAATAAATCCACGAGAGGACAGCAGCGTCCAGAACAGACCATGTCTCCTTTTCCTCGTCAGTGACAGGGACCTTCGCTTTCTCCTTAGGCGGAGGGATAATATGGTCTAACACCGTGTGAGATCGAGCATGAATTTTAAACAATTCAGCCCAAGTAGAGTACTGTGCGTCCGTCAATTCGAGAACAACAGGGATGTTGTGCTTGATATTGTTGACAGTAAGAGCAGGGTGGAAAGAGGATTTTGATTCCCCCATAGCAGAGAAGAAGAAGAAGAGAAGAAGTGTAATGGCGGAAAGCTAGGGTGCAGCGGAAGATTGATCGCCCTAGACTGCTGATACCATAAAAGGATGTTTTCCGTGAGACGTTTCCTCTATTGCTCATTAATATTTATACAAATATACACAGTATCATCTAGGCATAATCCTAGGCAAATATCAAGGAAACTAACTAAAACATATCCTATAAACTAGGAAACAATATATACGTTGACTAAGCTAATAATTTACATAATTATCTTAACAAAAATATTAAGAATAACACTCAAAACTAAGATTGAATCCCATCTTACCATTTATCATCTTATGATTTACAACTCTATTTACGCAAAAGAAATTACGTTCATCAGACTACTGCGAGTCTGTGATTCATAAATCTAACTGGTCTCACCTCAACATACCGCATAGATTAATTGACACTGGATTGACTAAGACTATTTTGTCTTCGTATAAACCCAAAAAACTAATGCTATTTTGTACATCAAGATCCTTGCCCGGTGTATATCCAAGTAGTTTTCCAGTGAAATTTGTTTCCACGCATTTACTGTTTATGGAAAATTGTATTGAAGTTCACATTTTAATAAGATAATATTATGAGCAGGTAAGTATAAAATTTCAGTTGGGGGTAATTCATTCATTGTATTGACTTCAGGTGCATATGTTTGACTTCTGCACATCATACACAGTATAGTAAATCTTCATTACTATGCTGTATGATTAGGGTCCAGTACCAGAGTTGATATCTTTGACGTTTGAAGTGATCCCATCTTGTGGCTTACTGAGGCTTCAAACAACTCATATTCTGAGACGAGTGCAAGATGCTGAATTCAGCAACCTGGGAAGATCATTGTTCGAGATCTTGCACAGATATGTTATCTGCATTGATGTTTACAGTTTAAGAGTTTAGAATATGGGTCAAACAAACTACAGAAATGCAATCGAGTATATCATGTATTTACAAAATGAATGTAGCTTGTCACTTTCAAACAAGGAAAACTGAGTAAGTTAATGTCGACAACTCTCCCCACTTTATGCAAAAAGTGAGTAAATCAAATAATACAATTAGAAGTGCAAATCAAGTAATCAAGCCAAGTGGTAAACCTTCAAATTTGAGGACCTCGAATTGTGTTGGATCCTTCAGATGCGTAGGACAACGTAGAATCGGAAATTATTGAAGACAGTTGCGGAATAAACGAACTCCCTGGACCATTTAGAGCAAGATGAACATCTGATACAGATAAATGGTTATTTGATAAACACACTTCAGAGTATTTTCAAAAAGTACCTGCAACGCAAATGTAATATCTGATGCATCGACCTTCAAGGACAGTTTTTCCCCTTTATGAGACCGCATAAGCTTCAGCAGTCCCTGCAGAGCCAAGAGCCTTAATGTATGAAGATCTATTTTCCGTAACGGGCAAATGGATAACTTGGACATCAATGGAAAAATCACCTGGTCATTTAATGCTCTGCACATACTTGACAACTCCAGGATCCCTACAGAAGGCAGTTTGGCAGATTTGCATATGGCTTCGTAAGATTTATTCAGCTGTTTGAAAAAAAAAAAAAAGCAATTAAATGTGAGTCGCTTTCTTTCTCAAATTTCTTCTGAAACAGCATCTAAAAGGAGATCAGAAATTACCTCTCCAACAGTAGACTCCTTTTTTCCCCCTCGAAAAAGCTTCACCGCTGAGCAGAGAATAATCTTTCGCCACAACAAAGTTGAAAATAATAAAAACCTTGCAGCCCTTGGACTAATAAATTTAAAGCAAGCACATAGATAGCTTATAAAATGCAAAGTTGCCAACAACATTTTCATCCACCAGGTATGCATTGACGCATTGCAGCTACCAACTTCAAGCAGCTTACAATAGTGGACCAGCTTTTAGCAGCGTTATAGTGGCTTTAGAATTATAATCCACCATAGTGTCAGTATCAAATAGTTCTGATTTGTTGGTCCATACAAAGAATACATACCGGAGTGTTTCACAAAGAAAACAAGGCTATTCAGAATGGCTTCAAAATAAGGCAGGCTAAAATTATATTGGAGTAAAGGATATCAAATTTATAGCATACAAAGATTTGAACCATTCCAGTCAAAAGTTTTGTTTTCTTAAAACCATAATATATTCATTCAATCAATACTAAGAGACTACAGCATGTATTGGTAGACTTAGTGGAAAAATATTTTATGAGGAACTAAAAAGGAGTATGAGACTTGAGAAGCAAACAAAAAACCAAAGATATACCTGTTGATGTTGAGGAAGAGATTGTATAGTCTCCACGACAGGGGATCTATAGGTCTTTGACAAAGCAACTGCCATATGATGAATTTGTACCTGTGATGAAAGACAAGGTATGGTTATAATTTGACATATCAAGATAGAAATGAAATTGGATGATAATATCAAAAGTTCTATTTCTATATGTTAAAATGAAGGATATAGATAACTTACTATGTCTATCTCCCGAGAGACAGGGGTAGCTGGAACATTTTCTTGGTCAGAGGATCCATTCTCAATAGACAACTTGTCAAGATTACTCGCATTTTCCTTTATCTCTGATTCTAGTATCTCAATTGCACTCCTGAACATTGAGAGAACATTATAGGATGAAAAATTCATAACCCAATGGACCAAAGCTAGAGAGTGAATTTCTCAAACATTGCATGGACAAAATTATCAGTTCGTTAGTAAAGCATCTAGATGCAGCAGTTGTAGTAGCCAGTTATCAGAACTCCCTCAAATCCCCTGGTTGTAAAATAAACTAAATTTAAATTCTTTAAAAAGGGAAACATATGCCATTGTGTTTTTCATGTTTCTGCAGGAGACCCCAAGGCTGAGTAGAATAAATTATTTTGTAAGTCACTATTATGAATATGTGAGGCAGTAAAATTCTGAAGAACTGCTGGGTACCTAGCAGTATATACCGGATTTATTAACACAAGCATCGTTCTTGACATCTGAATACAATTTCCCCTTGAAATGCTAATTTTTATCGTGTATCGAAATACTGGGATAAAGATAATACAGTAAGAAACTATAGTTAAATCATCAGCAAGCGCTACAAAACCATAAACAGCATTGACAAACACTAACCTGCATACACTAAGAGCTTTCCTCATGTCTCCAGATGCAGCAGCAACTTTCTGCCATCAAAGAACTTTGAGTATAAGAAGATGCTTGGAATAAACAGGTTGGTTATCTACAAAACCCATAGGCTGCGCATCTTTGATTGATCTATTTAGTAAATAATTCTTATCCTGATACCAAAATGTCATACTTTCCATTCAAAAGTTTAGAATATGAGGACATTGCAGACAATTTTTACAGGCCACATAGAGGCATAGAAATGAGCCTAGTAAAAGGATTTGCAAACTTCTTGCAATTTAATTGAGCAACTTGTAAAAAGATCAAATGCAAAGATAATAAAAAAAATAGCTTACTCTTGCACAAAGTTCCAAGGCTTGTGGCTGAAACGCTGTGTAAGGAAGTGCCTGCTCAAAGGAGGGAGGTCCTATGTAAGAATACATTATTTATCTTTGAAACTAAGCATACCAAATGTTTATATGTCAATCAGATGCTACAAAAAATAGGAATCACTAATGACTAACCACAAGCCTCTCCTGGAGAATCTTTTGTATTTGGTCCTTTGAGTAAGCACGGAATGTCAAAACTGAAGGTTTACCTGGCATCAGAGAGATAGAGCAGTATTATTATCAGCAAGGCACTTAAATAGGCAATTTCTCTAATTGCAGGAACTCATGATCCATGTCATTGTGAAAAAGAATTGGAATGAAAAGAAGAAATTTGAAGGTTATAGCAGAGAATCCAAATTAGTTCATAAACTGAAACAGTTTATTTCACCTGGCTAGGTCATTCCATTGCATAAGTGTGGCTTACTTCATATTAAGACCTCTACAATCTACACTACATCCATACAGAATTTGGGAACAATACAGGTGTCAAGTATGCAAATTGTCTATTACATAATGCTTTCACTTCTAAAATAATAGCTCAATGGAGCAATGGAATTGTGATAGAAACTAAGGAGCTTACAGTTTAGTGACTGCAGCCGAGGAAGAAAGCGATCTGCCAGATCAATTGCATTGGCAATACCTGAATAGAGTTAAATAAGATGAGAACTATTCAAGGATCCAGTGCATAAGACAAGCTCTGCACTATAGTGGAAAAACATAGGTCATTCTAATCAAATGTACCTATTAAAATACATCTGGAAAATGGTAATGTGGTAAGCATAAAGAGCTCATGAAGCACTTCACGGTCTTTAGTAATTAGATAATCCAGCTCATCAATGACTAACAACCTGACGCATTTGAAAACTATGAATCAATCAAATGGATGTAGTACTTAAAGGCTTTAACGTGAAATATACCGGATAGGCTTCTTACATCATTTTGTTCCCCAGCTCTCCATCTTGGGCATAGAGGCTTTTTAATTGCTTTAAAGCAGTAGTCGAGCAACTAATCTTCTCCCTTGGTTGAATATTTTGAAGTATCTTCAAAAATAAGATAACTTTTGATAACGTATATAGAGATCAATTGCAAGGATGTATTATTCTAACTTATGAATTTTATAATATACCTTAGTGAAGATCTCAGAGGACTTTGAAAGAGACGTACAATTCATAAATAAAACATCCGGCTGCTCAACCTCTGCCTGAAAAATAAAGAAAACTTTCCAAAAATGAGCACTATGTTCAGCAGGCATTTGCCAATATAAAAGTTCAAACATCCATTTTCCGAGTGCGAGGTGAAAACAAATATTATGCAAATCTAATTAGAACATGCCAACAACTCTAGCAAAAAGATGCAGTTTAGCCTCCAGTAAGGCAGTTTGCAATGCAGTTCCGTCTCACTCATGCCAATTATTGAACATAGACCGTAGAAGGAAGAAAGGGGAAGCATTTCAAGAAACTGAAGCAAGAGAATTAATTTGAAACGAGCATTGATCTAGCGCTGCTTTATCAACATTAGAGCATGAAGACAGTTCTCTAGAGTTGACATCCAAGAACTAAAATTCATTCAACTTGGAGTATATACGTTTATGTGAAATCACTGTATGATGCTCCCGAGTTACCAGGAGACACAGATCAAGTCCAACATTCGGAATCCCATTGAAAAGTCCCAAAGTTCCTCCAAGTCCAATCATTAAGAGACATGATCAGTCACAAGCAAATCAAATTGATCAGAACGTTCCTCAAAGACCAACATTTAGAACACTAACATTCATTAGCGGAAACAAACTGATCGTAGTATAGTACTACCAATCCAATTTGGACTACAAATATCGATCAGCACAAGAAATACACAGCACAAACCACCAACTATCTCGTAACTCTACAAACATAAGCCTGAATTAACAAAAACATCCAACTATCAGTAAAATGGATTTAGCTCACCTCATTCGACCAGCTGAGCAAAGTTTGCTTAACCTTTTCAATAACCATAGTCTTTCCAGTCCCCGGACATCCACACACATATAAACTCCCTGGTCTCCGTCTCTCCAAACTGCTCTTGCAAAACTCTAGAACCTTCTTTGATTCTTCTTCTCTACAAACCACGCCTGATGGCGTCGTTGACACGTGCAATGCTTCTTTAACAATCCTCATTTGCTCAAAATCTGTCATTTTTACATACATTTCAGCATTATTAACACTTTTTACTATTCTATATTTCACCAGAATTCCACATCAACCTAATCTATAAATCAGAAACATCAATTCTATGAAAACCAACCTAAACTTTAACAACTAATAGAAACTCAAATCCAATCCACAATTAATCCAATTAAATCGTTGAAAACTTCATTAATACGCAAAGCTATAGTTCAACCTAAACAAAAATCGAGGTAACGCTGAGAAAATTGTTCTATGTTGACCAAGTCAAAAGAGAGAGAGATGAACCTATAATTTTCCATTTCGGCTTGACGAATAGGTTATCAGACGAGTTCTTAAGCGGAGATCTGCTCGAAGTATTTAGCTTATTGCCCAAATCCCTCACAATTTCCTGAAATAATCGAAACAAAAAAATATATCAAAATTCAATCCAATAGTCATAGCATGTGAGCAGAAAACTGAGGTGAAGAAACCTAAAACTAACATTTGAAGGAGATTTCGGACTGCTATTGATGCAGCGGCGAGGAGATTTCCACTTCGCGGGAGGTGTCGCCGGAACATCATCCTCCGGAGTAGAGTTCGACCTCAGCCGCCTCTTCGGCGGAGTAGCGCCGGAAAATGATGACGTGGATCGGTCGGCGATTGTCGGCATTACTGCTTAAGGATGAGGGTAGATAGAGAGGAATTGAAGTGAAATTTTAGGGGAGAGAGAGAGGATGAAGTGATAAATGGTGGATCTGAAAAATTGAAGATGGAGTATAAAATGGTGAAGAGAGTAGGACTTAGCGGGAAAAATGAAAATGGAAAAGAATACGTGAAACTGTTTTGGCGCCAATCGGAGGGGTGGGGGTGGCGCGAGCAGTGTGCCAAGTCATACTTGATTTTCATGTAGTATCCCCGCATTACTCAGATTCTTTCTCTCTTCTTTCTTTGATGACGAAATATTGTTTTGGACTGGGCTGAAAATTTGGGCTTAGGATTTCATATTTTGGGCAGGTAATGTTAGTGTGCTACTAACTCAAATCAAATGATAAGAGCATCTCTAAAGAGGGAAGAGGGAATATGGGCCCTTTGGGTCTATGGCCTACTGAAGTACAGATTACAAAGTATTACTATTGACGAAGTACTTGATTTTTTTTATTTTTTATTTTTTGTCTTGAGAGAAGTGCTTGATTTGAGTTGGATAGTAATTGGCTAAAATTTTGACTACTTGTAGTTTATTGTTTACCATTTTTTAGTTGGTGAATTTTTCCAAAACAAGCGCTATCAAATACCATCCAAATACAGACTTTGATATACTTTGTTGAATAAATTTAAGTTTATTAGGGTGACGAATTGACATTTTATTGATAAGGGGTTTGACAAAGAATATTTGTGTGTACACGTTCAAAGACGAAATATCCGAACAACTTGATTTGTGAGTCAGACATATTTGCATGCCAATCTTAAATTTCCCTTCTCCATAAATCGAATATATTTAAATTTCAATGGATATGTATGTTGATTGCTAGCTAGGAAGGATCATTTAATTTATGAGATGGTGATGTATTTGGAGCTACTATATCACATGGGTCATATCATATCAAATACCATAAATCCATAATAATCAAGCAACATACATTGAGCCCCAAAATCAATCACTATTTTCATTTGTTATTGAGATATCATTAGCTATCCCTCTCCCCTCACAATCAATCCATGATGTCTATTATGCATAAATGATAGGAATACATGCACGTAGCTAGCTATCATAGAAAAAGATGTTGCATGAGGACATTAAGAAGAAGAGTCGAGGAATGAGCCCAAGGCACTAAGACTCGGAGGTGTAATTCCACGGCCAACCCACTTTGGCCCATGAATTGTTGGTCCCTGCCACGACCATGCATGCATGATATTGACAACATGCATGTTGCATTGTCAATTATTAACGTACCCGAGGGCGACCCATTTTCGTGTCTTACTTTGAGATATTTCCCAATTCACCTAAATATCCTCGGCACATAAGAAAAATCTTCAAGATATTAGGGCCATTTTTTTCATTGCGCCTGCCTTTGAAAGTAAATACAAGAGAAAGCTCCAAGAAAGATGGAATATTTTTGACCTTTGATATGTCATATGCATGTGGGGCTTATAATAGGGAATTGATGAAGAAGACATTCATTTTGAGTTATATAAGAATATATGTTTGTAGGGAAATTAATTAATAGAAGCAATATAGAAATATAGTATATTAGTGAACGATGAGGCGATAAGAAGACTGGCGTGGCGTAGGCATCTGTATGTCGTTGTCGTATACTTGGTGTCCCCATGTTTTCAAGTTTATGTGTAATTAAATGATATTGTTGTTTCCAAATTAAACTTTGCTAAATAGTAGATAGAATATACTAATAGTCTGTGTACGAGTATGTCAAACTTCCAAAAGTTGTCCTTTTATGTATCGGTGTTTTCCTCCATTTGATCAACTCTTTATGAGTGGACCGATCTTCCATTAGATACACATCATTTATTCATGTCTGCTCAGAGGCCCCATGCATTGTAACATCTACATCGGGTTACAATGCATAGAATAAATTGGGATTATGAGAGTGAAGCCAGACTTATTTGCAATTTCATGAAGCAATGTTATGTGGTTAAGACTTCTATTCCAAGCGAACTAGCTAGAACAAACATTTTAGTAGTAGCTCATGCCTCATTGCTGGGATCAAAATTTTGATTGAAGGTGAATATAGTGTTAGTTTTTTGTATGTTTTATAGCGAGAACAAATCAATGCTTTGCAGAGGTTTCAATTCAAACTGTACTAATGATGAGGAGTACAAGTAACTTTTAGACTTAGGAAGTAGGTTTTTTTAAGCTTTTTTTTTAATCTAATTTTAAATTTAGGCTATGTGTTAAAATAATTTTTAAAATAAATTTATACAAGTTCGAAGGATAATCGTTGTCACATGCAATGATTTATCCATTAGGAAATCGCTCCCCTGGAAAGTTATTTAGGTCTGTTTTGATCAAGGTCAAATTTAGTATTATGCTACTGGTTTGAAATTTTAAAGCAAATTTGCTGTCTCGAGCAGCAATTTCTCCTCACTATATATATCGATTTCCTTAGGCAATTTTTTTTTTAGTGAGGAAAACTCATTTTCTAGGACAACGATTTCATCGCGTGGGAAAAGAAAAACAAATTTGTCATGTCAATTCTAACCCAATTTAAAATAGCTTAAATTGCTTCACTACACAATGATTTCTTTTCAAATCAAAATAAACTTATTTTTCAAAATAGTTTGGTGCGAAATCTAGTTTTAAAAATAAATCTGTAGGAAGTGGTTCATCTCTTTTCCAAATCCAACACTTAAAAGTTTACCAAGTCTTTTAGGATTACTCAAATATATATATATATATATATATATATATATATATATATATATATATATATATATATATATATATATATATATATATATATGTATGTATGTATGTATGTATGTATATATGTATGTATATATGTGTGTGTGTTTTGGGTTATATTTTATTTGTTGATGTAATATATTGGCCGAGCTAAGGCCTAATTAGCATGACATAAAGGTTGTATAAATACTCGATTGATAGGAAATATCAAGTGAGAAAAATCATTTCCCCAAACTTGACTAGGTATCGGAGCTAGCAGCCTAGTAAACCCTATTGTCAAAACCCCAACCTTTGTTCTTTTACATTCATAATCAGCAACAATCTGAGTATCTGACTCTGCCAGTGTCATTGTTGGTTTGTAATGCCCGATGGAGAAAGTCAACTTGATTCATCTTCACCTTTGTACCTTGGTTCCGGTGATCAACCCTGAAACATCATACATTTCTTTAAATTTGATAACTATCTTGCGTGGTCTCGAGCCATTATGCTCTCGCCAAAGGCTTGTCGAAAATTTGTGTTTGGTGATGGAACCATCTCCAAACCCATCGATAAGAAAATAATACTAGATTGGAAAACAGTAAATTCCATGCATATTTCATGGATTTTATTTACATACTACGGACCCCATGGTCGCTGTGTCCATCCTTCACCATGACGAGGCTCGACATCTATCGCTTTACCTTGAAAAGAGAGTTTGTGTTGCTAATGGGCCACATCTAAACACTGCAAGCAGACAAAGAATATGACCATTGAGGAGTATTTTACGAAATTAAGGGGTTTGTGCGATGATTATGCCCCCGAAGATAGAGATGATTAACTTCATCGACGAGTAAAAGACTACTGCCAGCAATAACACGTGCACGTGTAAATGTCCCATGAGCCAACTAGCCTAGGTAATTGTAGATGCATCCATTCGAGTCACATATGACCCTTAGTTTCCTCGTGAACAGTCCTCCCATCATTCGGGGAAGCCATGAATTTTAAAATAGGTGCCCACAATATGACCAGTCTGCTTGCAATGGGTTATGGGTGCAAGTTAAATGAAACTAGCTAGGTTGGTCAAGATGAGCCTAGGTCCAATTGATTGCAAAGAAAAGGCATGGACATCTTCAATATCTATCGAATTCTCATCCTAAAGCAGCGTTAGACGGAGCGGTGATTGAGACAAAAGATTTGATCTCACAGTAGTTTGATGAGCTATGCATGGCAGCGAAGATTAGGACGTCCGTCGCATAAAAGTTGTCAAATTAGTACCTGCTATCAGTCCTAGTGGTGCTAAGAATAATTTTAATAAAGCACGTGTAACTTGTCCTCAAGCAAAACAAACATGTAGTATTTTTTCTATTAGTGATAGTAGAGCGAGCTGTATTTTTTTACTCGTACATTATCACTTGTGGCCTTGTGGGGTCCAAATAATTAGACACATCTTCTCGCGGTGCACATTACTTTGACTGCGGTCGATTATTTTTCTATAGAAATTTGAGCGTATTTTTTGCGTGACAAAATTGAAATTTCTAAGAATTCTAATTCTTTTTTTCCTATGGTTAATCGTCAATTTAATTTAAACGTGAAATTGGTGAGAAGTGATTGAACGAAAATAAAATGTATGCTTAGTTATTTTGATAAGAATGGAACTATCTTTCAAACTTCATGTGTAGGTACACATCAAGAAATGATTGCGTAGAATGAAATATTATCCCATGCCTAAATGCTTCAAGGTGATTCCTTGTACTTTTTCAGAAGGGTACATTCATGGAGCTGCTTAAATTATGTGATAAACCAAACTTCTTTGGGTTTATCACAAAATACAGTAGAACTCTATACGAGGTTTTGTTCTATCACTCCACCTAATTTTGATATTCTTTGAATCCTTGGTTGTTTTCCATGATAATGATCAATTTCCCTTATGATGACCGGTGATTTTAGAGGAGTTGAAGCGTCTGATAACTTAGAGAAAAATATAGAGATTGATAACGCCTTTTTAGAGGATTTAGAGACCATATTGGGTAATTGAGATCATCTCGGGGCTGTTAATGAACCTTTTTCTATTGTTGTACCTATTGACAACGTACACTACTAATACTGCTAACCACACGCCCCCGGCCCCCTACATACTGCTGAAAACATTTTGGCTTCTTTTAACAGCATTAACACTGCTGCAGGCAATATCTCTGCAATGTCTGATAGCATACCAGCAGCTGCTGACGTCGCATATGGTGGTGGTGATGTCACTGTGGTTGTAGCTACGTATTCCAGCAGCTCCTCAGCTACTTCTTATAGCACACTTTGTGAGTAGTTGCAAATTTAGTTTGTGATATTGTATATTTGTTGCGGCTGTAAATGCAGGACTTGAACGATAGACTTTTAATGAAGCATGATGGGTCGCATGAGGCGATGCAAAACGAGATAGGTGCTTTAGAAGACAATCAAACTTGGGGTCAGGAAGAAAGCTCTTTGTTGCAAAGGTATCTATAAAATCAGAATTGACTATAATGAGACTCTTGTGGCCAAACTGGAAACAATACGGGCCTTTAGCAGAGGCAACAGCATGCGAAGAATTAGGAATTACATCAAATGGATGTTTACTGTGCTTTTCTTTTCTTGTAAGGAGCTTTACATGAAATCATCTCCTAGTTTTACTGTGAATAAACCAGGTAGGTGCGTCGACTTAAAAAGTCATTATATGGATTTCAACAGGCCCTACGGTGTTGGTGTACTAAATCAGGTGCTTCTTAGATGCGTGATGACATCCTAGATGGAACTATTGTTACAACTTACAAGTCAACTCTTACATCTTCACAAAAGCGTTGGCCAAACAAAAATATTGGTATATATAATATAATGGTATTTACTTTCTAAGGTGGGCATTTATAATTAACATGTTAATGGAGAAGTGTTTGGATTAATCATGTAGTTGTGAATAATGAGATTTACTTTGTTACTGTAAATCTGTAATACGTAGACCGTGCTAAGGCCTAGTGTCCCTAGTTAGCATAACTCTAGGCTTGTATTATATACGTGATTGACAGTAAATACCAAAACTTAACAGAGCCCAATAGTAACCTAATAACTGACTCAATCTCTAAGTCTATCAGCTACCTTAAGTAGGAGATTTGGCCAATTTAATTTACTGGGTGCGATAACCCGTGCACATATGCTCCTATTAGACTAACTCGTATTTGCTTAGAAATTTCCTAAACCTATCATGTTTGATGTTTCTAATGATATTAGGGGTATGGCATGACCCAAGGTTTTTTTGTGTTTGGTTTGGCTTAGTTTAAAACTCTAATTTAAACTGTAAACCGAACTTCTATCCTAAATGGTAATCACTTACTCCATAATACGTTTCATCTAAGTTTTCTTTTTCTAAAGGAAAAGGTCCAACAAGTCCCAAATTATGTCCAATAATAACGAATTTGTAAACAATAAAGTAAATTTTGTTTTTATTTTTTCTAATTTCAGTGCCTAACTAGTCGAGTACTAATCGTATTGTGTGGTCCAAATTAAGCATGATGCATGAGATACTCGTATATCATACGAAATAGTACGGAGTACTACTTATAAGCTATGTCTTAAGGAAGATATTTTTACTTTTTAGCGTATATATAACTATATAACTGCGAAAACCAGTTTATGATTTTGCTGCCACCAATGCAACTAGAAGAAAAAAGGGTAAAAGAGAGAAAGTTTATGATTTTGCTGCCACCTTCCCGTATCATTTTGTATGACTGGCAAACCAATCTTAATTATGTTAGCATCAGTAATGTGAATCACGTTTCGCCTACCTGTTTGGTTCACAGAGCTTCCTTAACTAAATAGAGGTTGGAAATAGGACTTCGCTTTTAAAAAGTGGGCTACCAATAATCAATTTCAGGACAAAAATATTAAAATTAATAATACCTTGAAAGTGTGAACCATGTGTGATACATACCCACGTACAATAAAAACGGAGTACTAATCAATTAGCTCCTACGGAGTACTATACATACATAACTTGAGAAGAGAGAAGACGACTTATGGCCTCCAAGCTTTCCCACACACTCCACAGGATATTCCAATCTCCATATTTTAATCAACCCCGTATTTCTACGATTGGAGTACGACTAGAATCTCAAAGGTGATGAGGGTGATTGACGGTCCATATATTACATACACCACGTGATCTCTATAACCGTCCCATACTTGTGCATCTAACAACTTCCTAGTAGGAGCTAGGAGGTATACTTAATTACCTTTGTACATGCTTACATTATTAGGCTTGTATTATACTTGGGCTTATTGACAAGTGTACGGCGTGGGTTGTGGTTTTTAGTACATAATAAAACGACGGATGGGAGAACCGTTGAAGGAAAAGGGTTTCATACATACATTAAGCAAATTCCATATGATACATACGTATGTCTTTGTAGTTGCCACTTTGTTTCAAGTTGGTAAATCTGTCTCCAAAAGTTGCCACTTGGAGTAACTTGAATCGAACGTTAACAATATTTTAAAATTGCCTAGTGTTTACATCCGGAGTACTTCTAACTTTTTTTCTCAGAAAATTAGTAAAGTTAATTATTAATGCTTGTTTAAATCGTCTTCAATATTTTGATGTACAAAAAAAAAAAAAACTGTTAATTAAAAATTGTTTGATAAAAAAGTGTTAGGATGAGAAATTTTTATTTTGTTAAGTAATGCTTTAGAAATATTTGAATGTATCAATATCTATTATAATTTTCATATCCTTGCATATAAATTTAAAGACCGAACATGATAAAGTGAATATCTTGTTTAGAAATTAACGACTTTCACTAATGTAGGTTATCCCTTCTAATTAATGATGCTATGTACTAGTATAACTATATGTTATACTACACTTTGTAATTCTACGGGTTCAAGACATTTAACAAAGAAATTATATAAATCAATCAAATCCTTAATTATAGTGTTTGTGTTGATTGGGAAATAAAGTTTGATTTATAATAATAGTTCAACTTACCTAACGTGCATGACATGAAAAAAAGAAAAAGAAAAAAACCCAACCATAACCCGAGTACTAATAACGAACAAAAGAAGTTAATGATTCAAGAGAGTACGCATTATATGACCCCGTCAAATGTGGGCATACCATGACAACTACATATTGCAATTATTTTTGTTACCGTATTGATCCTACAGTGACATAACACAACTACTAGTAATAAAAAAACAAATACAAATCAAAATACCTGAAGAGGGGCATGGCTGCATGGGCCATATTAATATTGAAACTGACCACTCTGAAATGGGAAGCCGTAAGCGTAGCACTCAACTCACAATCCAAAATAGAAGAGAAAGTGATTATTCGTGTAGGTCACATTGCTCATATAGCAACACCAGGCACCAGTCAATCGTTAGAGGGTTATGCGCCTTATGCTGATGCAACTAATCACCAAGCTAAGGGATTAAGCAGAATCACTGGTGCCAAGCTGTTCCCATTAGTCTAGGGATCCTTAATATGTCATTTCACTATAAGTCTATAAGTATTAATTTTAACTTCTGTGTCAAAATTCGATTAAATAGTCATCCGTCCAAACTTTCTCTGTCATAGTTCGATAAAATAGTCATTTGTCTTTTTTTGGGTTTGAGTGGTGATAAAATGATATACCCCATTTATAATATGGGCAAGGTATTTATTTGAGACACTTGACTAATATTGTTATTATAGACCCATAGACAACAATTTTTTTTGTTAAAACTTAACATAATATGAAAGGGGAAAATACATTGTAGAATACTTAACAGGAAACAAACAATCAAATTTTTAAGTTTTTTTTTTCAAAATAATTTATAAAATAAATTTTTAGCAAGAATATTTTCAAAAACAAGTTTCTTATTCATTGTCACAAGTAAAGACAACAATTTGAGTACAATGACAATTTCAGGCCAAAATTGCTGTGGAAGACAATAATTTTATTTAAGATACACGATTTTGTCCTAGTGTGTTCTTCGTCCAAATTCTCCTCCGGAACCCTCCTTTCCTTGAAACGGAAACCATCTCTCTCTCTCAAACGCTTAACGAACAGCGAAATTTCCCATTTCTTCTACTTGCAAATTTTCAGCATCTCCTATCTTCCCCGCATATCCCATATTGCAAGTTTCTGGCATCTCCCGTTAAGGAACTTTAATTAGTTTTGTTATAATTGTTGGTTTATCCATTCATCTTTTGTATTATGGCTATGTTTAGTAGGGTGTAAAACGTTTTCCCTGAAAACTGTTTTCTCATTTTACATTGTTTGATTTGAAGTAAAATATAGGATGTAAAACTTATAATGTAAATTCATTTTACACCCTATTGAAAACATTTTCCTTCAAAATTGGGAGTAAAACAATTTTATATCCATTCACTCCAAAAAAAATACCAACTAACAAACAACTCACGCATTACCAATTCATGCATAGAGGTGGGCACGGGTCGTACCGTACCCGTCATGGACCGTGTCAGCTCGTGCCTGACCTCTTGTTGTGTTGTACCGTGCCTAATTATGGTGGTGTCGTGATACCTTTCCCTAAAACTCGGCCAATGGCCTAACACGACCTACGTTCTTGATTTACCATGTCATGCCTCATACTGGCCTAATTTTTTAACAAAAAATAAAAATAAAGTATATAATAGAATTGAAAAAAAAATAATTTTTAGATAATATAAATTATAATTATAAGAATATAATAATATTAAAAATAATAGTAATATTAATTGTAGTAGTAATAATAATATTACTACTAATAATAGTATTAAATAATACTAAATAATAGCGTGTTTTGGGTCGTGCTTCGTGCCAAATTGGTGCGCTGCTCGCGTGCTAGTGCCTAAATTTTTTTTTTCATCCGCAACATGTCGTTTCGTGTTGTGCCATGACCGTGCTCATGTCGTACTGTGTCAAAAGTGTGCCCGCTTGACCTGCGTGCCGGCCCAACCCATGTTTAGCTCTATTCACGCAATCTTTATTTCTCATCGTCTCGGCAACCTCTCTCTCTGCTCCACATTTTCTCTCTATTAAAATTTAGGGTAAAAATCCACATTTTCTTTTCATCTTCTTTGAATATTATCAATTAAGTATGTTATTATCAAATCTAGTGTCTTGATTATTAAATTATCATACTATATCAAGAATTTGAATAAATTTTATCCATTTTAGTCGAAAATAAAAAAAAATTACCTAGATTTCTCCCCGATTTTATTGAACCATGAAAGTTTCTCATGAAATATGGGCAATCAACAGTTTATTTGAAATTAGAGTAGAATTTTTCTTTTTGTTAGAATTTAAAATGTAAAAGTACAAACTATTATATTATAACTGGTTGATTGGTTTACCTGTTTGATTGCGAATATATTTACCTATTTGGTTGATTTGCTTATTCAATTACGAATACTCATTTTCAATTAGCTTAAGGCTTTTTATAATATTGAACCAAATTTTTAGGGGTTTATGGTTTTATGGATATATTATGTATAATGTAATATGTTATCAGTAGATCAGAGAAATATATTGTAGAATTTATACAAAAAAATATTTGTTATAGCATAACAAATTTAGCTAATGACAAACAACTAAAAAATACAACTGAAAAAAAAAAATTAAAAAACGACAAGAGAATACAATTGTAAATTGGTTTTCAGTTCAACCAAACAAAGGAAAATGTTTAAATGTAAAATCATTTTCCATGTAACTAAACAATAGAAAAGTTTCATAAAAATGAGTTTTTCACAGTACGTAAAAAGTTTTCCATGAAAAATCATTTTCAGTTGAAATCGTTTTACGTCCTACTAAACGGAGCCTATATGTTAATCGTTGAATTAGGGATTATGCAATTGTTGAACTTTGATCTATGTATTTGATAGATCGAGAATATAACTACGCATATGAGTAATTCGGTTTGATGTGGAAGGTTAATGTAACGGTGACGAATCCGTGGTTTCGTTGTAGCTAAGGGGTGATTGAATATAGAGTGGATTAATTAGGTGAATTTTGTGTCACCTTGCTTAGATAGAAAGCTTAATAATGAGTGTTGCATAGCTTTTCACATAATTTTCAGATTCAATTGTAATTAGGCTCAAATTATGTACTAATTGAATAGACTTGAGTTGATATTCCCGGGGAATCAATAACTGTAATATTTGCGGATACAGTGATACAGAGATGACAGGTACGCTCTCCATAGTCCATACCTGATACCAAGCATAAAATAAAGTGACTGGCTTTAGCCTTTAGGTGACCAAGAGCAGCTGCTTCACTGCTTTTGTACATAGTTCAGTTACCTGATGTCAACAAGCTCATCATTTATCATCATACTCCGTTATACTAAGCAATTATTTCTGGACCAATTATGTATGGAATATGTTTTTACTCTTATATCTATTTATTTAACGACTCCATTACTCCGTATTTGTTTGCGTTGTTCTCAGATCTCAAATGTGTTTGGCTATAGGCCTTAGCCCCACGATCCTGATCCTGACCCTGACTTACCACAGTTACCACACTTACCAGTTTCCAACTTACCACTTTAATTCTCCACCGTTAGTTCCTTAGCAGCCAGCTGCCAAGATATTTTGTTCTTTTATAAAAAAATTAAAAATCATTCTGTCTTTTTGAACTATCCAAGATTTTACTTTGTATTATTCAAGTTAGAGGAATAAGAAGACAAAATATAACTCACATTATTATTATTATTATTATTATTATTATTTAATTTTACATCCCACTATAACTCATATTGATGGGAACATGGAACGAATATTATCAAGATTTCTTTCGCAGGTCATGTTTCTTTAAGATATCATCAATTATTGACTCATGCAGCATTTCAGCAGAAGTTGATAGTACCATACCACTAAGGCACTAATCAACTCTTATAAAAACAAACTTAATTTACTCTAAGCATAGCATTTGTATGTCAAACATTAACATTTCAGTTCAACTAATCATATTAATTCTCTTCCATGTTCCGCAATTAACTGTGGTCTGCTGTACATTCGATTTAAGTTTAGATTTTCTATCTATTAGTTTGAGTAAGAAATTAAACCTTCTTTCGTCAAAAAAACCCTACCAGGGAGTATAATTAAATAAATAATAATATACGAGTAAATGAAAAAAAATATCACGCTGCAACATTAAAAAAACAATACATATTTAGTTTTTATATATAATGTGTTATATATGTTCCTTTGATCTATGTTTAGAAAATACTTTGTGTTTATGTCAAATAAAGCAAAAACATTATTTATGACAAAGTAATGAAAAGAGAGGAGATTGATAGGTCCCCTTATGCATAATCTATCTAGATCTCTTCGGGTAACAGCCTATGCAATGAGCTAGGTTATTGGTCTTGGAGGTGATGTTCCGATGACACATACTCATAAATGTATGATTTTAGCGATTGTGAAATCGGCCCTTAATTTGTCCCTTGCCCACCATAGATGAGTATTTATGGAGTTGGAATTGGTAGGGCCAATTCAAGATCTTTGTTGGGCTTTTGATCGTTAAACGGATCCCAGCGATTAAGGATGCATGCCAAAACTGCAATTTGATGTTGGGCTTCAGCTTATAGGCCCAATATGAATTTTCTTAAAAATAGAGTAACTTGATTATTGCAATGCATGATTAATTACTGTAAAGTCTTAGCGATTGATTTCCTTAGTTCTCATTAATTAGCTGGATTATACTTTTATACATGCAACTATGCAAGTCGTGGTTGTAATATGAGAATTTGTACCGGCCTTGATAAGGTACTTTGACGTGCATTTATTGATTTAAGATTGCAGTATGCAGAATATAGACTATAATGCTTCCAAAATCATAAAAAAGGTATACTATCATGATGATGGTAATATAAATATAATCACGGGATGACGCCGATTAGCTTAAACTAATAAGCACGAAAAGATATCTTTAATTTTGACCCAAAAAAGCTTGAAAATGCGTACGGAGTGGTTCATATGATAGGGACAATAACAATAAGGAGTAATTATCAATCATAACAACAGTCAAAATACTGATATAAACAACCAAAGATCACAAAAGGGGGTTCAGACCTACTCTTTGTATGATAATTATTAAAAAAATACTACCGTCAAAACATCAAATCAAAATACTATTTTTGCAAAATGCTAAGAGTAATGGTCCACGATGCGCATTGTGCACCCGGTGTAAAACGCAACACACTCTATATAAAACGCAAAGTGTAGCGTGCAGTGTTTACACGTCAGCATGAGAATTAAGTATTGAGTGAACATATTATTTGGTAATTGGAAAACGCAAAAGTTTTATTTGGTAAGAGGAGTATATAAATTTTTGTACACTTGTTTATTAGTATCACGCCACCTTAAAATGAAACTAAAGAAGAAAAAGAAAATATACAACAAGTATGAAGTCTCTGAAGATATGAGTTAATCTGTTGCAGAGGCAGAACAATTGTGTTGTAAAGGCTTAAATCCAACAAAATTGTGCACACATCAATTGGACAAATGGGAAATGACTGGAAGCATGGTGTATGTCAAATGATAACGCTTAGAAAATATTATCAATTTGTAACTTTATACTCCGAATTCCTTTTCATAAACTGATACAAGTAAGAACGCACAGTCCGGTATGATACAGAGCACATAATTAAGATGAACATATTAATACTACGTATTATGGAAAGGCAGAATATATAAAGCCCCAAAGACAAGATAATAATAGATGAGAAAATGGGCAAAGTAAAGAAATATAAGAATAATCTATATTTGCTTCGCTTCATTATACTTTGGTATGCTCTACTCTCCAATCTTCATGAATCATAACACGCACTTTCTTTCACATCTAAGACCACTATCAGCAGTGGGCAAAATTTTGACATTCAATTCTCTCTCTAACCACTTTCTCACTCATCCCTATCAATTATCCTCATGAGTTTTTTTGTGATTAAAATGTCATCCCAGCAGTGAGTAAAAAAAACTCCTTACCAATCTCTCTCTTACTTTTTCCAATACTCCACCACACTTTCTCTTTCTTCCATATTCACCAATTTTACTTAATTTTCTAATTAATATATGATTATGATTAATAATTTTGTATCGTTATTAATTAATTTATGTTATTTTTGCGTAGTTAGCGTTTCAATCAATTTGTAATGTACTTAATATTTTTAATTAGCGGTTATAGTTATCGTTTTTAACTACAGTATTTAATTATCGTTTTTAATTATCGTATTTTTATATCGTTTTTCATAATCGTTTTTTAATTGCCTTTTTAAACTATCGTTTATTTTATTATCGCATTTAATTAGCGTTTTTAATTTTTATAATAATTATAGTTTTTAATTGCGTTTTTAATTAGCGGTTAACAGTAGCGTTTTTTAATAATTATCACTTTTGATAATCGCTTTAAATTAACGTCTTTATTATCGTTTTTATGAAAATAACAGCAGAATAATTTACCTTAACAAAGATTTGCAAAAAAAATGTGTATGATAACAATTGGGAAGTAAATAATGGTGAAAAACGATTTCAATTAGGAAAATGTATTTTTTTAAGTTGTGGAAAAATAGCAAAATGGGTGTCATTTTATAGAGAAATTTTTTTAATGACCGTTGGTGATTTTTAATATTTTTTTTAAATTATTTAAATGCCGAAAATAGCCATTGAAGTGTAAAACGGAATAAAAAAAATATGGGGCCCACCTGAAGTTTTCCTCATGAGTTTTCTCATGGGATGAGGAAACTCATGAGTTTTCTCATAGGTGACCACTGTCGCGATGCATTTTTTACTCATTTTACTCACCATTTTTACTTGTGTGAAAAATTTAAGTTTAGCTAAACCCTTCAACGAATTATGTATTCCCCAACTACGTTAATACAGTCAGTCCTACACTTTTCCAAGGTCGTACGGTGTCGTAATTCTACGACGTGATGATCTCATACTACGCATAAGCTTAATTGTTTATTTTTTAGATTTTTTTATTCGACTATGCGTCTGATAATACCCTCTCTCTATATATATACACTTGTACACAAAGATTCCTTCAGTCTCTCGTGTGTTCATAAATATAAAGGAAAAGTTCCCTTCTTTATCTCTCCCTTCCACTCAGCTTCACTCCCTCGCCGGGAAATTCTCACCGACCTCATTTTTTTTAAATCTCGAACTCAAAACATTTTCAATATATTAAGACTCACACAATATAAATCTGATTTCTCCTTTTTATAAAACATAATTCATGATTTTGAATATTTCGTTTTGTGAACCGCATTGAACTGCGCATTTCGATCCGAATTTCTTGGCTTAACTAATGATTAAAGTGCCAGTGATTTTTAATTTGAAACTTTTTCTGAATCTCACTCTTTCATTTTGTATATTATTCCGCTTGTCTTCAATTCCTTCTCTTTAATTTCTCTTTCCCATATTCAAATTTTTTTTTTTTAAAGGTTGGTATTTTTTGGTAGTAATTTTTCGACCAAGTGAACAAAGAAATGGCGGTAGCGACGCCGTGTATGCAATTCCCTCACTCTCCGACCACTATCTCATCTCCTAAACATTCATCATCAAACGACGCGGTTTTTCTTTTCCGATCTAGCTTCCTTGGAACAACGTCGTCTTCTAAGATATCAAGAACAAGCTCATATGAGTTTAAGCCAAAACAGAGATCTCCTTCTCTCTCACCCATCCGACGAGTTGCTAGTATAGCAACATTCGATTCCTCCTCCGACGAAGATTTCTCTAGAAAAATCCAGGAGTTAGCCTTCAAATTCCAAATCCCCAACGATAATAGTAATAGCGTTGGAAATTTCACGAATCTTAATCATCACGACGACGACGACGAGGTCGAAGATGAGGAAGAGGAAACGACGTCGCTAATGGAGATCCAAAGCGTCGAAATGAAGGCGAAGAGCTTAGATCTCCCACTCTCACTTCGAATGATCAAACGGAAGAAGAAGCAATTGCAAGAGAGTTTCGTAGAGGTTGGAGGATCCGCTTATTGCTCGGTGAAAAGAGCGTTTTCTTCAATGGTGTTCATAATCAGAGAGCTTCACAGCTATACCCTACAGATGAGAGAGATTCTGTACTTCGAGGATTTGCAAGGGATTTTGGGGAGAGTTCAGAGTGAAATGCATGCTTCTTTTGTTTGGCTTTTTCAACAAGTGTTCTCTCACACCCCTACTCTAATGGTCTACGTCATGATTCTCCTCGCTAATTTTACTGTTCACTCTATGGCTTACTCCGCCTCCATTGCCGCTGTCCCGCCACCGGTTGCCACGGTGGAGGAGAGAGATTTCAGTGGTGGAGGAAGTCATTTGGAGTTGGACGCCTCGGCGGTGAAGAGTTTTACAGTGACCTCTTCGTCGTCATCGAGTAAAACGACGTCGGTTGGAGGAAACAATGGGGGCGGGAATAACATGAGGCCGGTGGGGAGTGGGATGGACGGTGATGGTTGGATGAACAATAATTCAGGGATTCTTCACCGTCCGATTGTTCCAGAAGGTGTGTCCCACGTGAGCACTTCACGGGAGGACACGCGGCAGAAGGAGGAGGAGGTTGAGGCATGGAATTCAATGGTTGATGAAGCTTCTAGAATGCAGAGGCAAGTGAGGGATGAAGCTCTTGATGATGAGACTGTGCAGAAGTTCGTTTCTCCAGTGACGGCGAAAATTGAGGCGGATGACTATGTTGATTACTTTAAAACAGAGCTTCATTATCAAAGTGGGGTTGCTCAAGAGCCTAATAATGTCTTACTTTTGGCTAATTACGCTCAGTTCCTCTATCTTGTTGTTCACGACTTTGACAGGTATAATCTCATTTCTATGCTGTTTTCATTTTCATTATTCTTAGTCTTGTATGTGTTCGATTTAGATTTTGAGTTACTATTACTTGATTTCGATTTGCTTTAATTGACGTTATTAATTAGATACTTTGCGAACGTAATATCATGATAAAACGTCAACTATTGTGATTTGTGAGGTCTATGTGTGATTAACTTTTGATATCCGTGAATTGATGTCAATGACTCGTTGTAATTCATTGCTTGCATCTTGTGATGATTGATCAATCTAAAAGCGTCTTATTTTTTGTACAAGGACTTTTGCTAAATCACTTGTATCTTTTCATTTTTTTTTTTTTTTTACATACGTTTTGTATAGAATTAGAATTAACTTGTCGTATACTCCGGTGTTTTAAATTATTTGTTACACTATGCTTTATTTTGTTTTGAAATTTATTATCCACTGTAATCAATGTATTTTTACTTGTTTTTGCTCCATTATTTTTCTTTTTCTTACAATATTCAACTCAACTATTTTTCTTTCTTCTTTTGCTTATGATTTCACCCAACTCACTCTATTTATTTATTCATCTTTCATTATAAATGGCTATCCTGAAAACATCAAAGTGTAACAATTATAATGAAATAGAGGGAGTACTATTTACGATTTAAAAAATTATGACTATTACCTAATCATTTAGGTAAAACTTGAATCTAAGTGAACCTTGATTAGGATAGTGCCGAGACCTATACAGTATCTTCTCAACTAGTAACCAACTAACAACAATATGCACGTTTGTATTGTTTGTAACAGAGCTGAGGAATACTTTAAAAGGGCTACAAAGGTGGAACCAAAAGATGCCGAGGCATATAACAAATATGCCAATTTCTTGTGGCAAGCAAGGAACGACCTATGGGCTGCTGAAGAGACCTTCTTAGAGGCTATTTCTGCTGATCCTAGTAACTCTTACTATGCTGCCAATTATGCCCATTTCCTGTGGAACACTGGCGGCGAGGACACTTGTTTCCCTCTTGATGACGAAACACTCGACGCCTAAAAATGTAGAAAACAAGTACATATGGGAAATAAGGAACGAGGGAGCATCATTAGGAGGTATAGGCCCATCTCGGCGTGTTGAATGTTGATCCTTGATTATTCGGACATTCCACACACAAGATTGATTACCTTGAGGAAGTTTCCGGAGTGGGGGTTAGTCTCAACACGACGGGGGTTTGTACTGCTTCGTTACATCATTAGCCCATTCAAAAGTTTTTGGTTTTGTTGGTGTCGGTGGAATTGAGAGGAAGAGGATGATGTTGGTTTGGTCTCATTTGGTGATGGGTGCAAACGGTGAAGAAAGTTGGGATTTGATCGTTTGAGCATGAGACATGCATAAAAAGATGGCAATCAGGAAAAACAAAGGGCAACAGCGTCCTCTGTCTTATTGAGATCTGCACGAAACCAACAGACTTTAGCCTCGGAGTTCAAAAGAGGACCAATTTATTGCACATAAACTTTTTTGTTTTTTTGTTTTTTGGCCTCGTAAATGTTCACTAGTGAGTAGTGAGCATGTAACTAAAGCTTCTTCTTTTTTTCTTCAGAGAATAGTATGTAATAGAACAGTGGAGTAGTAATTATTCCACTAATCAGAAACAGTGTTAATTAATTACGAATTTATATGATAAAAAAGAAAGAAAAGAGTTTCGAAACAAGGGTACAGAAGTGTCACTAAAATTTTGCCACTTTTGACTGGGGTTTTAGTGCTTTTGCTTAATGCATGCCCAGTGGGTGGGAATGTGAGATTTGATAAAATGACAACTTGCACCTTGTTTGGTAGTCAGAGCTTTCTGAGGTTTTGGAATTAGCAAGTGGTGCGGGCCAATTGTAAGAAAATACTGCTACGAACTATTCAACAAGTTGAACAATGATTTGACTTGCAATATTGGCCGATCGAGGAACTCGTGATTAGGAGTACTGAGGTTTGGTCTACGTTTGATTACAATGATATTGAATTCGTTAGTTTTACAGCATGCACTTATGCATTCATTGTCGTAATTGTTTCGATATCAAGTAAAACCTTTGAACTTTGAATAACCTTAGTCTTATTAGTCTTAAAATGAAGTAATAACTACACTTAAACATGTATCATTGTAGGGAGAAATGCAAGTACAAGTTGGGTAGACCAGATAAAATCTGCTTTGAATTTTGGAATTCCTAATTAATTTTGAATTTTATACAATACTGCTAAAATTTTGTCAGAGAATGAAATATAAAAATTCCAAATCTTGTTATACATGTATAAAAAAAAAATACCGAAAGAAATTAGCCGGAGTTTGGTTGAATCTATCTTAGAACTCCGTCCATGTACACACCACAGAGTACTTGCTTCATTTTGGACCCATTCAATACGTGAGATGAGACTGTCAAATAGGCAAACAGCCTTACCAAACTCAGAACCTTGATGTAAACTGCAGTATCCAATAGTCAGTCATTTATTGCGTCTGTTGTTTGCAAATTGCAAGATCAATATGACCTCCCACGATTGAATTCCAACAAATTAGGAATGATATATTCTCTTGACAAAATGGCCTAATAACTTCAACCGGTAAATTCCGAAAAAGTCTGTTGATTTGATCATGTTTAATCAAAATTATCAATTGTAATGTAAGAACCTAAGATTTGATCTTATCTAAATGTATAATTTAAATGCTTAACAGATTATTATTGGCAGCATATTGAAAGGTGACGGCCAATTTTGAGGTTGTCAAGTTGTACTTGGAGTCTGCTGGGGAGCTATCAAAATACGTACTATTGACCTATTGTTGCTACTATCTCTCTTAGCTAGCTGGCTCTCAGCTCACCGCAATCTATATGGCAACTTAATTAGTAGAGATAGTAGGGAGATAATACAAGTTGGCTTTATATTATCGTCGGACATGAAAGAAATTCTTACTAATTGTTTCCCATTTGGTCAAGTATTGATTAAGTTATCAAGGACATGATACTGTGATTTCTATATCCACATTTATAACATATTCTAACATATATGCTACTCCAACCCATTGGTAAGGCACTCCTTTCCTTTCTTTTTTTTTGTCCCTCTCTCTCACTTGTGATTTCTCAACCCCGAAGGTCAGCATCTCAATGTCTCATTCTTTCGTTTGCATGTGGGAGGACTTCATTTACATCATGTACAACTAGGAATTCATAAAGGCGTATGTATAGATTTCGAACTCATAACATCAAAATCCTGACACCGCCACTGTCTATATGCATGTAATAAATGTATATTTTATCTCCACCCAGTTTTGTCTTAGTTTATTGCCTATTTCCCTATTCACCATTCTAATATGAATATAAGTTCACATATACCATAAAGTAATAATTATTGGAATTATCATTTTGATTATATAATGAGAATCTCATATTCCTTTCGCCGACCTTGTGCATTTCCATTATACAATCAAGTTAGATGGAAAGAAGAGGCGTGCCCTCAAAATATTGCAAAATAAATAAACAAACCAAGTATAAAGTATCCCGTATATAAGTGTGTTGTAGGCTGAAATGATAAATTTATACTCGTAACATATTTGGACAAACTTGTCAATTTTGTATTTGTGTTTTTTTTTTTTTTTTATAGCAAAAATGTAAAACTCTATACATAACGTTACTTGTCTAAACAGTTTTGAATATCTAGAAACAATCCATATGAATGATACGATATACTCTGTTATGTCAATGTGTTATATAATTAGAGGTATATTTATAATTCTACTAGAAGATGTAGATTTAAGACCAAAAATAAAAGGGAGAGGCCAACGAGAAAACGATGCATGTACACGTGAAGTATCGAGTTAATTCTATCCCTTAAAACTCTAACAACTCATCAGAGGCTCCATTCTTCTCCCCATGCTTGATTGCCACCTGTCTCTCTCATTCCCTCCTCTCCATCCCCCTTTCCCTCCCTAATTTTCCTCTTTATTTGACTTGTTAAGTCAACAAATGCATTTACACATTGCAAGGTCAATTATTACCGTTGGTGTCATTAATACGCCAACAGAAAGCTTTAAAAAGTGAAATTTGATTTTAAGTTTTAGTTATTACCTTTCAAAACTTTAATCAATTATTTTAGTTGTCATCCACATAATATAAAGTATTATGATTATTGAGTTTTGTTCCATGTGAATGATGTATATATTATACTATTAGTGATGTCGTTTTTGTAATTCCTAAAACAAATACATAATGTTAGTCGATATATATATATATATATATATATATATATATATATATATATATATATATATATATATATATATATATATATATATATATATATATATATATTGAATCATATTGATGCGTGTTTTATTACTTGATAGTTACCTTTTTGTGGTAAACTAATGGTACTTTAACTGATTAGGTATAAATTCAGCATTTTATGATGTATGTTAATTGTACTAAGGTGGTTCTAGTTTATTGTTCGTTTACTTAGTTATTTACCCCACTTAAGCACTACAACTGTGAGAATTTCTTTGATTGTTGAAAGGCATTGGCCGTCATAATTGGAAGAACGGTCATTTTAGATACTACTCCGTACTTTGAACCTACTAACTTATGAATTCAATATCTGCTCTACTCTCAAGAGCTTCATATAATTTGAAGTGAGCAACTCCAAGCTAATTGTCCATTTGATGATAGTGTTCACTAATATTGCCAGAATTATGACATTTTCACTACGCACTCAAAAGTGTTAGGACAACTTCATTTTTACACTTCTTAAAGGAAAAGAAGAATTTGTAGAGTAGAAACTTTTTTCACATATTAACTCAATTATAACTGGGATCAACCCTTCAATTATAAATTAAGTCGAGGATGACTGCCACAAAATGGGAGTGATACATCTCCCTTGCTGAAATGTAGGGAAGATGAATACTATACGCTTCACATCAAGCATCAATATCTTTAATAACAAGGTAATTAATTAGACGTAGTAATATGGCATGTGATAATATTGGGTAGACTTTGCCCAAAATGCAAAAAAAAAAAAAAAATGCTTTATATTTCTGGACATATTATTATTTTCACTATAATATCAAAATATAAATGGATAATTTTCTCAAAAATAGAAAATGTAAATGAATTGAAGTACATATACAAGGTACATATACATGGTATTTTCAAATATATGCATGGTAATTCATCAAAATTTGGACAAAAAAAATTGGGTCGGGCAACCAATGTGAACTTGGTAATGGTCAGGTCCAGGGAGATTTTCAATATGGTAATGGGCCTGTCATAGAGCCTAAAAAGGCATTGAAAATAATACTGGCCAAATGAATTCAAGTTGCTCACAATTGCACGGTAGAAGTTGTGTGGTTTGTGTCACGGACAGTCCAGCTGGAGTAACCTTGGAGCAAGTCTGGGACTCTGGCTGACTGGTACCCCATAGGCCATAGCTTAAATTGGTTGCAAGTCTGGTCCAAGTTACATCTAATAGAATTATATTCTGTGCGGGCACTGAGACTATACAGGTCAATTATGGGACCCAAATTTTATATGATCACCTCGCTAAATTTTGAAAGTCTATAATTCGAAACGTATCGTCCTTGCAGCAATAATAAAAATAGATTAATATTTTAGAGCACAAATTATTATGGCGCAATCATAACCTAAATCGAGCATTTTTTAACTTTGTATTTTATTTTGATAAAATTATCCCAACCCACCTTTCATGTCATTTTCCCTTTGATCATCTATAATAATTGATAAATTTTCAAAAATAAAAGAATAGCTTCCCCTACACCATCCGTCATCCCCTTAATCTTCATCTCCAGATTATATGAATTGGAAAAGAATATTTTCTAATACTACCGATACAATATTCTATTTGTTACATGTTAATAATGTGAAAAAAGTTTTGATAAAGAAAATGTATGCTTTTTATTTTGTGAATTTTATATTTAAGTTGTAAATATTGTAGTTTTGTGATCAATGCTTTGTGGAATTTAGCAAAGGTGTTTCAAATGACAAAAAAAAAAAAAAAAAAAAACTTACAGAGGTTTTTTTTTTTTATGTTTTTTCTTGAACATTATAATTAATAGTTTATTTGTTTGGTATTTCTCATTTTTAGTTATTGTTATGTAATGAATTCCTTTATAATAAAGGTTGTTAATAATATTTGTGGTGACTCGAATTTGGTTCTTCATTTTTCTTTCATTGAGTTTATTAATTAGGGTAATATAATTAGTGTCTAACTACTTTTACTTAGTAAGCTAATTATTAAGGGTTTGATTTTTTAGTTGAGAAATTAACTCTTGTTTTGTTGTGCCACATAAGGTGCATAAGTCGCATAGTATTTGTCAAGTACTATACTTGAATTTTATCTATCAAAGTTTTGCCTTCAAACTATAACACTTTGATTCTTTCTTGTTAATGTGTTTTTTCATATATTCAAAAGTTGTACATTGATGCCCTATTTATACTGTTTGTATGGATACCCTTTATTTGAAGTATATCCCAATTCTACTTCATATACTCTTATCTTTATGTATTTAGTATTCATACTCCTAATATAATTTTACTTATACTAATTTTATTTATTCTACACTCCCCCGCAAGTTGGTTGTGGGGTCTTCAACACCCAACTTGCTTAATACATCGTAAAACATCCGGGCTCCTATTACCTTGGTCAAGATATCGGCCATTTGATCAGCGGACCTTATAAACGGAATACTTATTACTCCAGCTTCCAAGTTATCTTTAATGAAGTGCCTATCGACTTCAACATGCTTCGTTCGATCATGTTGTACTGGATTTTTGGAGATACTGATAGCAGCCTTGTTGTCACAATATATCTCACAGCTGGTGTTAGGTGGAAAGCCAAGCTCGGACAATAGCTTCCTTAACCATATAACCTCAGTAACTCCTTTTGCAATGCCTTGGAATTCTGCTTCTTACTCCTCCACGTTACAAGGTTTCCACCAATTATAGTAAAATAGCCTGACGTAGATCTCCGACTATCTCGATCCCCTGCCCAATCAGCATCAGTGTATACCTTTAAATCTAGATTTTCGTTTTTCCTAAATAGAACTCCTTTTCCCGGTGACCCTTTCAGATACCTCAGAATTCTATAAACTGCGTCCATGTGAGGCATTTGAGGTTTATGCATAAACCTACTTACTGCTCCAACTGAATAAGCAAGATCGGGTCAAGTATGAGACAAATATATCAGTTTCCCCACAAGTCGTTGATGGTGTCCAAAGGTGTTTTAAACTTTAAAGCTTTGGTAGGTAATCGATTCGTTAGGTAATTAGCCGTAGCCACAACTTCAGGCCAATAATGGGTTGGAATATGGGATTCTAACATCATTGCCCGAGTCATTTCATGTAAGGTTCGATTTTTCCTCCCGACTATACCATTTTGTTGTGGGGTGTCGGGACACGTGGTTTGGTGTAGAAGCCCATATTTAGAAGAGAAACCCTTCATATCAGAATTGACAAATTCCCCTCCATTATCAGTTCATAGACTCCAAATCCGAGTTTGAAATTGGGTGCTAATCATATTGTAGAAATTCAAGAAAACTCCAAAAACCTCATTTTTGTTTTTTAAAAAATAGACCCAACTCATTCTCTTACAATCATCAATAAACAACACAAAGTATGATAAACCACGAGGTCTCGGGTTTGGTGCCGGTCCCCAAACATCGGAATGTATAAGCATGAATGGTTTTACAGAACGACTAGTACTAGTAGAGTATGAGTGTTTGTGACTCTTAGCTAACACACATGATTCACGTTCTAACTTTGTTTTTGAATTTTAAGCAAAGGAAAAATATATTCTATATACCCTAAAGACAGATGTCCAAGATCGGCGATGCCATTTCCAAAGTTGTTGTTCAACTGATCCATGAGCAAGTACTGCATTGCCTTGTTGAGACACCGTATCCACATAGTATAAGCCGGATTTCTCAATACCATGCCCAATAGTCTTTCCGGTCTGATGGTCCTGCACAGGTCACAAACCAGATTTAATTAGAACATTACAATTAAAATCCCAGGTCAATTACCTAATGGAAATTAATTTATGAGATAGTTTCGGGACTAGAAGACAATTTTTAAGGGTGACATTTGGAAACACATTAATTTCTCCGCCCCCCTGTACTTCGACAAATTCACCGTTAGCTATTTGGATAGAGATTTTATCGCTTTTCCCAATTGACAAAAAATCGCCGGGGTCATGGGTCATTGTGTTTGTCGCCCCGCTATTGAGAATACAGTTCGAGTTTTTGGACTTAACCTTTGTCCTTCTGTTTTGGGCTATGTCACACATAAATGGGCCTGCATTGCTTTCGACCTTTAGGGTTTGTGGCTTTGTGTGTAAATAAATCAAGGGTGTTGATTTATTTGTTTTATCTGACGGTGGTTGTGCATATTGAGGAATGGGAAAGCTTATTTCTTGTTTCTTGGAATATTGGACAGCATAAAAGCCGAGTTTCCAGGCTTCTTGTGTTATGTACGTGGCTTTGTGTATTTCTTTGCTGTTTCTTGAGACTTTGTGCAGACCCTTACCTCGGTGCTCCTCCATTGTTTCTTGGTCTGCTTGGGCCTCAGTTCCTTCCTCTTCCTCTGGTAAGTTCCTTCTCACAACCAACCCACTGTTGCTCCCTTCTTCTTCCTTTCCGTTCAGTTCCGATGCTGGGTGTTTTTCGGTTTGTGCCTTCTTATGTGCTTGCAAATCGGACCACCACTCTGGGTAACCAATTAATTTGAAGCACCCACTCATGGTGTGCCTCTTACCTGGTACATTGTAATTTATACTGGGCCTGGGCTTTTCCAGGTCAAGATTTCATGGTAAGACCACTTCCTAGCCCTGATATGGCTAGATCTTGTGAGCCTTCTCTGCTAAGAATCCCTCTTCTTGAAATTTCCCTTCTAATAGAGGCATAAGCTTCCTCTACCGAAGGTTTCGGGTCTTTGTTAAGGATTTCTCTTATATCAGTGTCGAACGTGTCATTAATCCCGGACAGAAATTGGTAGAGTCTGTTTGTTTTGGTCATCTGGTTGTATGTGTTGATGTCTTCTATGTGCTTCATCGAGTTTGGCACACGTCTGTCGATTTCTTTCCATATTGTCAGTAATTTGCTGTAGTATAGTTTAATGGAATCCTTGCCTTGTTTCAATGAATTGGCTTTGACTATCAGATCGTAGATCTGAAGTCCATCTTGTCCACTACTTTATAGTAGTTCTATCCCTTTCCTCAAATCTCTTGCTATGGGATAGTCAAGAAATTGATTTACAAGATCTACTGATATATTCTCTATAATCCAGGTTGTGACCATGGTATCTTATTGCGTCCATCTGATATAATCTGGGCTTCCCCCGCCCACCGATAGCCAGATATATCAATTTGGACCACTTTGTGTAATTATGGTTAGATTTTTGTATTGTTTAACTGTTGCAAGATATGCACCTGTTGGTCCATGGACACTAGTTGGGAAGTCGGTTCCTTGGGGTCCTTCGAGTCGTTATCCTTTGGCATGTCTCAGGTAAGATTTGGTATATGATGATGGCTATGTTTTAGGGTTTTTAATCGAAAAACCTTCGGCTCCTGATACCATATAATACTTTTATACTTTCTTGTTAATGTATTTTTTCATATATTCAAAAGTTGACATTGATGCCCTATTTATACTGTTTGTATGGATATCCTTCATTTGAGGTATATCCCAATTCTACTTCCTATACTCTTATCTTTATGTATTTAGTATTTATACTCCTAATATAATTCTACTTATACTAATTTTATCTATTCTACACTAACAGGCCTGTTTTGACATTTTAAAGGCGTTGGATGAAATAAAAAATTGGGGCCTTAATTATAGAGGTAAAGGGAATGGAACCCATGTCAAATTATATTAAAAATTTCGTACAAGTGAGATCATTTATTGATGAGCTACTTCAATTAATATGATAAAATTGATACACATTACATTTATATCCTTTTTATTTTTATCATGACATTTTTACCTTTTTACTACGAGGGACCTAAACGGCCAAGACGGGTGTCCCGCTCGCCCCACCCAGGGACAGGGTTGCTCCTAAGACTGCTATTGCTCTTATAAAGTACCCCACCTTTTGGCATCAAGTGAGTGCTATTGTTACTCATCTCAATTAAAATGCTTAGGTTTATACTTCTTCTTTTTCCCCTATGTAGCATTTTATAATTGCTAGGGATTTTGATTTAGAATAATAATGAGCATGAAATGTATGCTTAAACTTTTCAGTGCAACAATATTGATAAGGGGGTACCTTTTCTTTCCTTACACTTAGTTCCGTGTTGCTCATTGTAAAATTATAGCGTTGATTCAATGTGTTTAACTTTACTTTGTGTAGATTTCTCAATTTGAAATCCAATCTTTTTTTCAAGACTTTATATAGAGTAGCTTATTTTTACTAGATTTAATGAATTTATTACTTACTTTTTGTTTAGGGCCATCCATATTGAGATAATAATATAGAGTTTAAGTTATTCTTTGAGTACATATCTGTTGAATCCATGGTATAATGTACACCGTTATTCAACTACACTTTCATAATTAACACCAGATTACTTATGCTAGTGTTATACAACTTCTAAATTATGTCATTGTTTGATGAATTTGTTCAAATTTATCTTATATGCTCACAAACAAAGAATGAAGAAATAAGAGTGGTTTAATTTTTTGAGATCAATCGATGGAAGATTGTCATTATCTATAAGAAGACATTTACAATTAAATTCAAAACACCTATACATATAGTTGTTTCATAGTTTAGATTTATTTAGAATATTTACATGATTATATTTTATGTTGAAATATTTAATTAATCATTATCAAACTTTCTACCAAATACATAATACATATTTATTAAAAGCAGACTTTTAAGGACTACATACCCAAATAACATATAAACTAGGATTCCAATCCAAATTGAATATTTTCGGTTTTGATATGGATTGGATCTTCCCGAACCGAATTCCATTCGAAATGCATTTTATGCCCGAAGGTCAAGTGCGTGCCACGTGTTTGCCTTGAGAAATTTATTGGGAAAAATAGTAAACTATATATGGAAATATATCATGATAATTAATCAGATGTGAAAACGATATTGTAAAATCAATAATAATTTGATCCGAGATCAAACAATTTAAGATTTTGCATGCTTCTTGTGGTCTTATGCACACCAAAAAATAGTCTTCTTTGGGAGTAATTCTTTTTTGGGAGTAATAACATGTATTAGTTTAAATTCATAGAATAGGTGCGGGTCAACCCGTGGCTGGTTAGTAATATTAGTGTTAAGTTGAATGGGTATATATTTTTTTTGGTGTGCCACGTGTTTACCTTGAGAACTTTATTGGGAAAAATAGTAAACTATATATGGAAATATATCATGATAATTAGTCAGATGTGAAAACGATCTTGTAAAATCAATAATAATTTGATCCGAGATCAAACAATTTAAGATTTTTCATGCTTCTTGTGGTCTTATGCACACAAAAAATAGTCTTTTTTGGGAGTAATAACATGTATTAGTTTAAATTCATAGAATAGGTGTGGGTCAACCCGTGGCGGGTCCGTAATATTAGTGTTAGGTTGAATGGGCATATATTTTTTTTTGTGTGCCACGTGTTTACCTTGAGAACTTTATTGGAAAAAAATAGTAAACTATATATGGAAATATATCATGATAATTAGTCAGATGTGAAAACGATCTTGTAAAATCAATAATAAATTGATCCGAGATCAAACAATTTAAGATTTTTCATGCTTCTTGTGGTCTTATGCACACAAAAAATAGTCTTTTTTGGGAGTAATAGCATGTATTAGTTTAAATTCATAGAATAGGTGCGGGTCAACCCGTGGCGGGTCAGTAATATTAGTGTTAGGTTGAATGGGCATATATTTTTTTTGTGTGCCACGTGTTTACCTTGAGAACTTTATTGGAAAAAAATAGTAAACTATATATGGAAATATATCATGATAATTAGTCAGATGTGAAAACGATCTTGTAAAATCAATAATAATTTGATCCGAGATCAAACAATTTAAGATTTTTCATGCTTCTTGTGGTCTTATGCACACAAAAAATAGTCTTTTTTGGGAGTAATAACATGTATTAGTTTAAATTCATAGAATAGGTGTGGGTCAACCCGTGACGGGTCAGTAATATTAGTGTTAGGTTGAATGGGCATATATTTTTTTTGTGTGCCACGTGTTTACCTTGAGAACTTTATTGGAAAAAAAATAGTAAACTATATATGGAAATATATCATGATAATTAGTCAGATGTGAAAACGATCTTGTAAAATCAATAATAATTTGATCCGAGATCAAACAATTTAAGATTTTGCATGCTTTGCGTGGTCTTACGCACACAAAAAATAGTCTTTTTTGGGAGTAATAACATGTATTAGTTTAAATTCATAGAATAGGTGCGGGTCAACCCGTGGCGGGTCAGTAATATTAGTGTTAGGTTGAATGGGCATATATTTTTTTTGTGTGCCACGTGTTTACCTTGAGAACTTTATTGGAAAAAAAAATAGTAAACTATATATGGAAATATATCATGATAATTAGTCAGATGTGAAAACAATCTTGTAAAATCAATAATAATTTGATCCGAGATCAAACAATTTAAGATTTTGCATGCTTCTTGTGGTCTTATGCACACAAAAAATAGTCTTTTTTGGGAGTAATAATATGTATTAGTTTAAATTCATAGAATAGGTGCGGGTCAACCCGTGGCGGGTCAGTAATATTAGTGTTAGGTTGAATGGGCATATATTTTTTTTGTGTGCCATGTGTTTACCTTGAGAATTTTATTGGGAAAATAGTAAACTATATATGGAAATATATCATGATAATTAGTCAGATGTGAAAACGATCTTGTAAAATCAATAATAATTTGATCTGAGATCAAATAATTTAAGATTCGCATGCTTTGCGTGGTCTTATGCACACCAAAAAAAAGTATTTTTTGGGATTAATAACATGTATTAGTTCGAATTCATAGAATAGGAGCGGGTTGACTCGTGACGGGTCAATATTATTAGTGTTAGGTGGAATGGGAAGATTTGATCGTTTAGGTTGTAATAGGTGTTGCAAGTCATTACAGGGTAGGTTTCAATTAGTTATTTGTCTACTTAGGTTCTGGTAAATTATATTCGTTTCGGGTTATATCTAATTCAAGTAGATCCATTACGGGTTTAAACAAGTTAAGACATTTTATTTTGAATTTAGATGGACTTTGGGTTGGATCATTGGTTAGATAAATAGTATTTGGGTCATACCACTTCAACTATTTTCAATTCAAGTTGGAGCAGGTTAAGACTATTTTTTTGAATTAGTTGGATTTCAATTCAGATCGTTTAATAGAACTAACTAGCTTAGTTTCGGATAAAATTTGAATCAACTTTTTAGTAAAACAATATTACAAATTTACAAGTTTTCTTGAAAATGTTGCAAAAATATAAGGTGGGAGGTGTATTACATATAAATCTGAAATAAAATTGAGAAATTGCCCTCTAGCATTTCTATCGAATATTAAAAAAAATACATCTTGGAAAATACAAAAATTGAATTAACTTTATATTTCAAAACATAAAAATAATGATTAGGTTCGAGTATACAGAGTTTTGTGTAGTTATTTTTATTTTATTTTCATATCGGATTATAGGTCTCACTTTTCAAGTTGTTAATAGGTCAAATTTAGATTGATATTAAACAGTTTAATAGGTCGGGTTAGAACTAAGATCCAGTCCTTGATTTATTTTCTTCACAAACTAATTTTGCCACCCTTCATTTTTTGGGTGATTCATTAAATGTCCAGAAAAGTCATGGCAATTAGTATCAATCAATTACATTTCAATTAATTTCTTCTTTTCTTTTTACAAAAAAGAAGACGAGGAGTTACTTCCCATGTAAAAAAAAAAATTACCCACCAACCATTGGGCTCTCTCTATATAAGATGATCAAGTGAGTAAATGAATAAGCTCACATATAGCCTTGAGTCTAGCTAGCTTTCCCTCTTCTTGCTCCCTAATTTTTTTCTTTTCCTTAAACCTTCTTGACTTTGACAACATTTTTCACATCCAAAATTATGGGAGAAGAAGAAATCAGCAGTTCTTTCAATAATTTGCTAGAAAATCCAAACCCTTCAATCTACTCATTTATCTCCCCAACTATTCCACCAACAGCCATTGATAGGTTTTTACTCGGTGGAGATAACACCATCATTTCTTCCCGTTTCACTTTGAGTAAATCGGAAACAACCACCCACACCACCGCCACCAACGTCCCGTCCGCCTTCTTTCCATCCGTCCAATATCATGATCATTTTGCACCATCATCTAATAGTGGTTTTTGCATTAGTAATAGCCCTAATCATTTTTATGGTGTAGGGAATTATGATATTTGTCCAACAGCAACCATGCATGATACTACAGACTTTGTGAACGAGTTGTTTGTAAAAGACAACGAGTCACAAAACAGTGAAGTAAGCCATGACGAAGAACAATCTAACTTTGGACACCTTTCTCGAATGTTCGAGGGACGAAGGTTAACGGGGATGAGAGTAAAACTTTGTACCAAAGGGCAATGGACTCCAGAAGAAGATGAGTATGTTTGATGTCATATATATATATATATATATATCTATTTTTTTTGTCCTTGTTTTTACTAGTAGTTGATATAAAGAATATATTTTTTTTAAATAATTTTTTATTTTTATAATTAATTTGAATTATTAAGAAAACAGCGTGTTTTTGTTTCTTGCCAATTTTTTTTGAGATAATAAAGACTTTGAATTATTTTGTGAATTTATCCTATGTTTTTATGTTGCCCTTTTCTTAAATGGTAAATGCATGGAAAATAAGTTTTTTTTTTATTTTTCCTTTTTGATGTAAAAATTCTCAAAGTTTTTTTTTTTTTTTTTTTTTGTTAGAGAACTGAGTGTTTTTGTTTAAGCTATTGATACAATGCCTAATTAGCTTATTATTATTATTATTATTATTATTATTATTATTATTATGGTGTAGTTTATTTATTATAATGGTCGTCCCTTTTTGTAATTTTTACTTAGATTTTACGTACTATTTACTAGTGAAGACTTCTCCCTTGGATTTTTCTATTCCTTTTTTTTTCTTCTTTCTAATGTCAAATTCAGTATATTGTATCTCAAAGAAATGATCTAATTTATTTTTTGTTTTGATGTATTCTAATGCATGAAGGCTTCTCAAGAGCTTGGTGGAAAAATATGGAGTACAAAAATGGGCTACAATCGCAAGGATGATGGTGAACAGGGTGGGGAAGCAATGTCGTGAAAGATTTCATAATCATTTACGACTTCCTATCAAGGTATTTTTGCGGATTTTTTTTAGTATATTTGATCTAATTTTATCATGAAGTTGGTAAATGAATCTTAATAACTAGCTTGCATTTAGACCTTTAGAGATCGTGAAAATTTTAAGGGAGATTTTCAATAAATTCTAAAGTGATGCAGTAGAGACTCTCTTTAATTTGCTCAACTACAAGTCTCATCTACAACAAGAAGTGATCAAGGTTAACCAATAAAGAGTACCTAAATTTTCACATAAAATCAAAATTACCATCTAATTTATATCTAAGTGCACCTAATTTTTTAGTGCATCGCTATTTTTTAACACATTATGCAAATATAAAACATGCGAGTGTCTTTATATAAAAAAAAAAGGTGTACTATATTATATATGAGAAGTTATAATTTCTTACATAATGCATCAATTTCTTATATAACACAGGTTATAAGGACTAAGAGCTTTGCCTTGCTACTTCGGTATTACCTTGGTCGTGGAAAAAGAATAACAAAAACAATAGTTTCTGACTAATAATTTAAATTTAAAAGTAGCTATTTAATAAAATATGAAAAGCGTAGTGCCTATTAAAAAGTAGCAATATAATTGTACAATACATGGAAATCATATGGAATATTTTTTGTATATACTTTATTTTTGTTTTATTTATTTATTTATATGGAGTAGTAACTAGAAAAATAAATGTCAACTTTTATTTTTTATTTTTTATGTTGCCTTCTATATTTAAATGATGGTCTTTTAATGAGTTATCAGAGAGAAGCATGGGATGAAGAAGAAGAGAGGACTTTGGTAGCAGCACATGAGCAATATGGCAATAAATGGGCAGAAATTGCTAAGCGAATTCCTGGAAGAACTGAGAATGCAATTAAAAATCATTGGAATGCCACCAAAAGGAGGCAATTATCAAAGAAAAGAAAGAACAAGGTCGAATTTGAATATGGAAATCAACCATCTATTTTAGAATATTACATAAACAAATGTCTACACAAAAATAGTACCACCTCCCTCACACCCACTTCTATGGTCAACAACAGCAACATCACCCCCTCAACCTCGCTTAGCTCGGTGTCCACCACCACCTTGGGCGATGTCGGCGAAAGCTCGTACTCCCACCTCTTCATAGATGCTTCTAATGAGTCGTCTCCATCATCCATTATAAACCCTTGTCATGAAGAGTTGATGTTCATGCAGAATCAATCTTGGTGTTATGATGGTCCATCGTATGGTAATTTGAATGTGGATTATGGGAATGATCAGGTGCAATTGCAGCCAATCATGGTTCCAGAGCATGCACCTTGGATGAACCCACCTGCTGGTTCTACCAACTATTGCTCTGATTCATTTATATGTAATGCGCAGAATGGAGTTGCACCTCAAACTGCACCTAACGAGGAGATGATGATCAACAACATCCTACATGATGATCATCTGATGGTGTCCAATCATTTGGAGGGAGATGCATCTTATGGTTCAACTGGGCTAAGGAAGGATATGGACCTTGTTGAGATGATGAGTTGGTTTCTCAAATAGTAGAACATGATTTATTTCTGTAAGCCAGTGCACAATTAGCTTTTGTTTGTACTAAACTAAGCTACATATAGTTGTCTCACCAAAAATGGTACTGTTATGAGTGTGTTTTTAACTAGATGTTACTTCTTTGTTGTAATCCTAGTTAAGATCATGAGTAGTTCATTTCAAGTAAGTGTTTCTACTCTATATATTATTTAGTTAATTACCCAAAATTAATGCTATTTTATATTTTTATGTCACTCCTTTTCTTTGTCTTTAGACCATGACTGGATCTATGGATTCCCTTTCAAGAAAAAGAAATTGTAATTAAGATGATTGTTTTTTTTTTTTTTTTTTTTTAATTTGAGGTATCCAAAATATTGCTTGTATATAATACAGAGTATTTCATATAAGTTTTATGGACTTTTATACTCCCCTTTGTGGGGGTTCAGACTTCAGAACCCTTACTGATTTGTTTCCTTTGTACGAAATGATATATTTCCTTAACATTTCACATACGATACGAAGAGGAAGAGCCTAGAGGTATCCAAAATATTGCTTGTATAATACGGAGTATTTCGTATAAGTTATATGGACTTGCATACAAAAGGCAAACTTTAGGATAGTGGGGTTTGAAATTATTATACTGAATTGTTTCCTTTGTGCAAAATAATTTATTTCCTTAACATTCAACATAAGATAAGAAAAGCCTAGAGGCTGGGAGCCTGGGATACTGTATGAAAATTAAAGATAGGTCCGCATAGGACTTCTTCTATACACTTAAAGCTAGTCAAATTTCTGGACAGTTGGGTCTGAAACAATTTTACTGATTTGTTTTGCCAAAAAATACCAATTGGTTTCCCTTGATTTGTTTCCTAAAACCCAATGTATGGTCATCATTATCACATATTCTTTGCTAATATAACACCATTTGAAACTAAACTGTGGCTTGTGATTTTTTTCGTTAACACCACAGAAATTACAAGGATCATTGTGCATACATATTAAAATGACATTAAATAATATGTGATAAATGTGACATACGAAGTGTTTCATATACTGTATTAACTAACTATTCATTAGTTCTTTTGATTAGAAATCTTTTCAATTCCCAAAAAAATTGGCTAACAATAGTTCCATATCTTTAAGCAAAGCATTAAACTCCCTACATAAATGGCATCACATAATTGGGAATTCTGAGGCTCTGTTTTTTGCGAAACAAACATCCTTAACGGTCTTGCTAAGTATGAGAGTTGCTCTACTTACATAGTTACATATATATCCACATGTCGGTTTGCCCTCGTTAGAATCAAATAATTAAATAAAATCCACATCAGTATCCAAATTAGAAGAACATTCATCTAGAAGGTGGGCCACCCATTATACCCATATTATAAATCCAAACCACAAAATAGGAACAGAATGCGAGCAAGAGTGCCAAAAAAAAAAAAAAACCAACGTTTATAAAAAATCAATGGTACAGAATAAAATCAACCAAATACATAAGTAAAAGAAAGACACAATTTTCTAAAATAATAGAAATGTTAGGTTGAGAATAATAATTGGAGGAAACAAATATATGAGCTATAAAACCATGCAATTGAAGCTACATACGGGGTAGATCAGCATATTTATCTAACTTCCTAGTGACAAAAATGACGGAGCAACTTATAGTATACAAACAACCAACATGTAGATGTAGTAGCCACATCATAGTTCAAATTACACTATCAATGCGATAACTAATCCCACACAGAAGGGGTATCTACATTTGCGCTGCATTTGTATTGCAAGGAAGGGTTATGTTGTATCCCTGTTTGATAAGCGTTCTAACCGAAACTAGAGAATCAGGACATCTTGGCTCTGGCAAAGAATACCCCGGCAAATAGACCTGTAACATGCTTTTCTGTCAAGCTCAAAACTAAATTTTTTTTACAATTGGTAGAAGAATATAGGATTGGTACCAATGCTCACCAAATAGTATGCTGAAGAGATTTGGTACGCTAAGCGGAACATTGAACAACAGTATTCCAGAAAGTGATATAGGTATCTTGTTTAAGGAACCCACCAAGCTGTAAAACATACATTAACGAGGTGATTAGATTACATCATCAAAAATACATCGACCTCTGCCATGTATACAATTTCCGCTACACTAGGTTGTGTTGATCTACGAAAATCTTCCTCCATTTGGTTTGTAAAGAGCCGCAAAAAATTTCTTACTTTGAAAACAGTTTCTCGAAAGCAATTTTTTTTAAAAAAAATTCTAATGAAGGAATACTGTTTTTCCCTCCTGTCCTTCACCTTCCTTCTTTTGCTCCCCTTCATTTCCCTTTTTCCTTCTCTCTAAGATTTTTATCAGAGGACTAAACAAATAAAGATGAAGATGATTTACACATGACTTCCTTAGGTGATAAAAGTCATTTTTAACTTATTTCCTCAGAAACAAACATAAACTAGAGGTTCATTTTATATATGACTATGTGAGCAGGAGCTACGTGATAGAATTTTAAATTCCATATATATATTGTTGAATAATAGTCTAATTGTATTGGATTAGCCTCTTGTAGAAAGGTCTAAGAACAGAACCATACCTATAAGTTGTAGGGCTGGTTTGACCTAAAAACCACATCGAAGTGAAGCTAATGGCAAGTCCCAACAATCCACTGAGTGTTGCTGCAGCCCAAAACATTGGCATTGTAATTACATTGCTGCACACATACAAAGACACTTGAGAACACTAGTTTTCTTGTTCTAGTAATTGTAGTATTGACTAGTCAAAGAATAGAAGATCTAAATATGAACTCACGCATTTCTGACATAATTCCATTCATCAAACATAAGAATCAAGATGATTCCAAATGGCAATGACAATGAGTTGTTCAGCATCACCATTGAAACTTCATTAAGAGATCCTGATTTTGTCAGTTGCCTTGCTTTCTCCATAACCATCCTTAGTGTAAGCTGTCAAAATGTACGATTGTCTCAATCTCATAACAACAAATGCTTAAAATGAGAAGAAACAGAAGGAAGCTCCATTGACATGGTGCATAGAAGAATAGGCAACAAGAAAAAGGACTATATATCAGAAGCAGATACACATACTGAATAGCTTGCTGTTAGAACACAGTTTATAAGTTGCCAACCATATCCTGTCGGGTCAAAAGAAAGATCTGTGACGCCACCACTTACAGCAGAAATAATCTGTCATTCAGATGTACAGGCTGAACTCAGAAATCAGAACTCAAAGAAAGCACAGTGAACCACTACACCTAAAAATAACACACAAATTGCTGGATAAAATATATCTGAAACTAATAAACATTCCCCATGTTGTAAACAATATAACATATTTCTAAGAAAAGCCATTCCCGAATAATGGGCCATTAAATTTAGTGTACTTATATTGAACTTCCAATAATACCTTATTTAAGAATCATATTACATATTAGTACGATGGAGATGTATAAATTTTAATAGTGAAAGATAAGCAATATTAGTTCAACTCAATTCCTTAAGGGAAAGGAGGAGTAACAATAATATAAGGAACACACTGGATGAAAATCAAATAGTGACTAATCTAATTCATCCTTGCAGGAACTTTATACTAATACTCATACATATAACTAAAGATCATCTTCTCTAAGACAATAACCAAATCTCTTACACCTTTATAAAATCTTATCAAACACAATGGACCCCAACAAATTCTTCGAACAACAAAAACTATCAACATAAACTGGCTGGAGTAGCTAGCCAGGAACACATAGGAACAACATTCACCAAAGTCAAATAGTGAGATATTGAGAGACAGATGCCTCAGACATATATTTAGGGTGACCTAGCAAATACCATGTGCTACAAGCAAAACAGTTTATGTACCATTAAAAACATTGCAGTCCAAACTTTCTGATTCTGGTGTCTCCTGAATAAATAATAATCACCAACTGCTGTAATTATATTCGTGACATTCTTCAAAATCGTCACCATTGCTACATTTATAAACTTCAAACTGCAAGGAATTTTCCACAGGGAAAATCAGTAATAGATTTATGCTTCTTTCAAACACATGACCAAAAAGAGATCAAATAGTTTCTTGCATTATGCCTGTGTGTTATTGTCAAGCAAAAGGATGCTCCATTTTGCACCATAGAGTTTTGAGTACCTGTACATTCCCGATACAAGCATGCCCACAAAGATAATGTTGACGGGCAGCCAAACCCGGATGAGCTTCCAGCTGAACTTTTCAACTGAGACAACCCCACATAGACTCAATGCAGCAACGATCACAGTGCTGATTAAGTTCTGTATAAAGATCCAAAATATAACTTTTCAAAGCTTCATACATATAACATTACAAAAGTTAAGAAATAAAACAAACCAGATCCTTCATCATTGAGGCAAAAGGGGGAACAACCAGACATTGGTTATCTAAATAAAAATAATAATTCATAGAAGTAATACTACATATCTACAATCTTGTATGCACTATCAAAGACTGAACAAACCTGATAGAACATCAGAGATATCCCAGCGTTGAAGTTGTATGTTGAGAGAACTACTTTGTTCAGCAATATCATGCTACAGGATGATAGACAGTAAGCAGTACCAGACACAAGAGGGCCAGAGGGTTTCTTTAAAGTTTTATGCTCCCTCTCTTCTTCTTCAACAACTGAATGATTGACAATGACAATGCTGTTCTGTACAGTTCGATTGGGTCGTAGAAGCCTATACAGAGGACTTGACATGATTACTCATTCATGCAGTCATAAAATCATATAAGCAGATATGCAGAAAATGTTGCAGGCAAAAATCTCCCCTTTAGAGAAACGCCCTACTCTCCTGTGGGAAGGCGTCCCAAAAGAGACACTTGACTCAGATTTCCTAAAAAAAAAGTTCCCAAGACAGTCACATGTGGAGATAACCTTACATCACTTCCTAACACTGCTCTATATTTCTGACATAACAGATAACTCATTCATAACCAGTAAGAAATTTCACTGACAATCATACAGTTTATTCACCACATCAGAAATATTTGTCCAGAAGCACTAAGTAACATTTAACATATCATCCACCTCCCCTCCCAGATTACATCCAAAACAGCTAACTTGCAATCAGAGATTTGAAAATTAACAATTATCACAGCAATAGTGAAAGGCTTTACCCTCACAGGTGATAAATTCATGGATGAAAATAGATTTATCTGCTTAATAGATCTCATTTAAGATTTACTTCTCTGGTGGCATATTTCCAAAATATACTATAAAAAAAGCTTGCATAAGAGAACCGGAATCATAATACTACTTCTTCATCAACCAATGTGAGAACAAAAGAAAATTAATCACACACAACATCAGAAACAAACATATTTCAATATAAGCATATCACATTTGAAACTAAGTCTCACCTGTCACCTGATGATCTACGCTCCCTTGGTGATGCAATGTCACTAATCGACTTCTTCCCTTGATGGTAGTCATCAAGGGTGCTGTATATTCCGTTGGTCCCCACAGTTAAAGTATCAATCCCATTTAGAGGACCTGCTTCTACTTCAAATTGGTCATAGTTATTACCTATGTCTAGCTTGATTTCTGATGACATTTGATCAAGCCTGCAATTGAAGATTAAGAAGCATAAGACTAAAGAAACAAGCAGATATCACAGCACAAATACAATGCAGGGCACAAAAGAAAAATATTATTTTACAGGGCAGAAAAATAATTACAGGCCTTAAGTCGAGGTTTCAAGCTTGTTATAAGTTCTAAATGTCAGTTCTCTAAGCAGGACCAAGCACAAGAGCAATCAATTCAAGAAAATATCAGATAAAAATCTTATATTTATTATACCTCTACTGTGAATGGAAAGAGAAACAGAAAGCTTGGTAAAACCTTACCCATAGGCCACAGGGTTACATCCATGTTACTGGTACAAGACAACACCAAATATGCATACATCGAGCAAACTATGCTCACCATACTCGACTGGCTCGGGCAAAAGAGCAGCTAATGTAAACTTCTGATGACTCAATAGCATCTATTGGATACCTCGAAAGTCCTAATTTCCAAGAATAGATCACTTTACAGTAAGGAAGAACAGAAAATTCTCCTTGAGTACACCCCCAATTAAACATACTCAATAGCATTTCTAAACTCATATCTACTCATCCACATACGAAATTTAAAATAGAATTTTTCATTAAGCAGCAATTCACACTCCTCAATTCGAAATCAATTGTTTCATATCAAGTTTAACTTGAATCCCGACCCAGTGCACTAAACTGTACCCCCCGCAAACACTGACACAGCCAACATTCTCATTCTCAATTGTCGATTTGCAATCGTATAATTCACTCATACATTAAACTCGTACGAAACAAGTATCCCCGTACAAAATAATAATACAACAAAAACGAAAACTCACCAATTTTGGAATAGATTCTTGTGACTGACTAATCTCAGCGACCTTCAACACTAATCAGCTCCCCTCATGTCTGACCTAAATATCAATTAGTCACACATTTGTTGAACACTAATCACCCAAAAACATAATATAATAAAAAGTGCCAACTCGATCGTACGAAAATTTCCAGGGAATTGCTAGGCTAAATGGAGCACACAGATATACAATACAAGGAAGAGAGTGTGAAAGAGAGATGGAATACATGGAATGAACGTGTTATTATGATCACCTTTTTATATGACACGCAAAGGTGGAGGAATTATTCCATAAATAATGCTTCGTTTTTTACGGTATTTTCAACCCATTCATTAATACTACTCCCAAATTCAACATCAATGAATGAGAAACCACAAGCGTACCATTGAAGGAAGCGATATTCGAGGAGAGAGAAAATAGCAGCCGAATCGACGACGGTGAGTCACCTCCATTCTTCGCTCGGAATTCGAGGATGTTCCCTGAAAGTCAACGCCTTTGCTGAACTTCATAGTTGAATTAAGACTTGAGAGCATTCCGTTGCTTGAGGAAGACGAAGGAATAATGGAGACGGACGGGGCGTTACCAGAAACACAAGCAAAGGTTCACTTTTGTCTTTTTTGGGCTTTTTATTGGGTCAATATATGGGCCGAGTACCTTTCCATGTATAGAAGGCCTAGAACTAAACTTGGCTAGAGGCCTGCTGTGTCACCTACCTTGTCATTGACTCATTATTGGAAGAACAACGAGTGTGTTCATGTATTGTATCTGTTTCAAATATTTGGGTTTTGTTATGGGCTATATATACAGTCTCATATACCATCATTGGGTTAGGATTTACGGATAGAATTCACCATTTCACCCTTACCCCCGCACACTAGAGGCAACACGCAAGGGTATTTTCGTAATTTACAACTTCCAAAAACCCTAAATCTGAATGTTCACTGCACCAAGTTATAATAATATTTGGCATGCTGCTAATTAAGATATCATTTCAAAAGTGGTACTGGACTGGAGTGTAAGTTTTGGGTGAGAATAGAGTGGCTCTAAGAAGATTTGTACTGTTGCTGATTTCAGAGTACGTGGAGCAGGCAAATACAAATAATAGAGGGGCCATCAATAATGTAAGGTGTGTGTTACATGCCAACCCGACATCATCAGCTTAGAGATTTCAACTTCTATGCAAGGGTTAAATACATACATGTCCTCGTCACATTGTGTTGACGAGGCTGCGGAACTAATTATGTATGATGACACAGGTAGTGTCAGAACCAGAATGTAACTATATATGAATTCAGTGACTACGGATTATTTACCTCAACTTAGTCGCTCACCAAGACCATCTCTCAACCATTGCATGCCTCCAACAACACTACACCACTGATCAAAACGCCACGTACCACCCAGGCCAGTAGCACAAGTGATCAACCCCGCCCTAATCCACTGTCAACAGTATTATATATAGTTACCTTACCATCATTAATAGGCTACTCTATTATGTCATAAATGTATACTATCAAGGGTCGTGATGAGTCGGACTATGTACAAAGCTCATCTTGTTCTTAGTCCTTATATTTATCTACGTCATATACAAATACAGATCCAACGGATATAGAGCACCATGCTTACTTAGGACAATGTTCTCAATCTTTTCACTTTTCATTCCATAATTATTTCTAATAAAACAACATGCCTCTCGCAACAATTAAGGAGACATAGACGAGTTATTTCCATTTGAAAATAATGTGGTATAATGTCTACCTTTTTCATTCCCTGGGCAGTCAAATAAAGTAGATAAAGTATTGCCAAAAAAAAAAAGTAGATAAAGGCGGTGAAATAATGAACTCAAGTACTGGCCTACTGGAGTTAGTAATTACCGTTGATTTTGGGTACTTTTTCCACCTAAGTGGTTGTATATCATATTACAGTAAGTTGTCCTACACAGGTATATAGTTGAACTGTTAGGTTTTCATTGGTTTAAGATGGAATTAGGAATTTAGGATCACTGTGTTTTGCGTACCTGTACCAATGTACCATACACAATCAAGACGATTCTATAATTATGTCTCCAAGACCATGAATTACGTTGGTCTCGAGCTGATGCGTCTACGGTTATCCCACCGTAGTATTTACGGTGCAAGGTCTACACACTGCAGGTGATGCATAACATGTTGCTCACTAAACTTATTGGATGCATGGTATGAGTAATGCGAATGCAATACGTTGTGAATATATGCACATAGTATTGCTAACCTTAATGTTTTGGATATTGGCCTAAGAGACTAATAACTTCCTTCGGTCTCAATCGATGGAATGTACATACACAATATATATATATATATATATATATATATATATATATATATATATATATATATATATATATATATATATATATATATATATATATATATATATATATATATATATTAACAACTTAGATTAACGGAGTAGCATTTGTAATACATGAACTTAGCGTAATTATGCTAATTTATATAAAGTTCAGTTCGTTCCCTCAAGCATGGGGGTACTAATCACAACAGGGTGAATATTGACTTTCAAGAAAGGATGGTACTAATAATGTTAATTAGATGTTTGATTCGTCCTAGAAATATGATGATAAAGATAGTGTCTAGTACTGTTCACTGCCTTTAATCCATGTTTGATTCCTTTCATGTTGGATTTGGTGGCCGGGGAGGTTCTTCATTTCTCGAAGAAAAGAATTTAATTACTTCGTAGGAAGAATTAGCTAATGAAACTGTGAATATTATAATAAATTAATACTTGGTAATATGTTTCAATTATGCTTCCTCGTACAGGCGTACAGCCTTAATATTAGCCCACATAGTGATGAATGAAGTGAGTAAAAGTTTCTTTAGCTATTTCTATTACATAGAATCGATCTCTACAAAGATGGGTTTACGCACTCCCATATTAATTAATGACTCAAAACTCAATCCGATCCTGCGTTGAGTTTCGCATGCCTGGGGACAAAATTCAATGAGTTTTTATTTTCATCAATGACTTGTTGAGGTATTACATATATATATTTCTTGACGAATAATTAACCATGTGTTAATGCGTTACGTTGCACATTGGAATGAGGAGAAAAACACTAGTCCTAGTCATACTTGTTAGTTGTTACGAAAACAATACGAAGGTTAGAAAGTAGTCCGAATATAGTAATGCAAATATCACACAAAACAAATGCATCTAGACCCTGGAGTTGATGACACACTGAATATATATCCTGCCCAAAATTATACCTTCCAATCTATATTCAAAATACACTTGTTGAAGGTTTTGACTCCTAGATCCTTGGCAAAAGAAAACTAGATGAATGCAAATATTGTAAGTAGCACACAACAGACTCACATGACGACACCAGACTAGCAGAATACTCAACGAGTAGTAGTTCTAGAGTAGTAAACTAGCTAGTAACATATTTACAAGTTCGTTTAGTTATGGTACATCGAGAAAACAGATGCTTTCATTTATCAATGACCAACATCATTTGACTCATGCGTCCACCACATGATACCATCACTAAATTACTCCAGTTATCCCACTCAAATCTGACCTAATTCTGTGACACCTCCAGGTTATACCGAGTACACGATCACAAAGCAAGGTAGCACGGCCCGCGGGTTGAAAACAAGGAGCTCCTCATCATCCATCTTTCCCAAACCTGCTGCACTTCGCCCCACCAACGAGTCGAATCCTGGATCCTCTTTATCAGCTATCATCGGGTCACATCCGACCCGACCTGCCACCACCCTGCAAACAAGCATAGCACGCTTGACGTTCATGTACGCAAACTCAGCCTCTACGTCATCAGGGATCGCCTTATGAGCCCGCCAGCTGGTGGCAAATGTGGAAATTCCATCTAATTTGGGCGAAAACCCGGACCGTATAACCCCACATGCACTACAATAAACCTGGTTACACAATGCGGAATTACCATGTTGCCCCAAGTTACATAGAAACGTCGTGCAATGAAACCTCAGCAGTTCATTACCGTCCGCGACGCACCTCTCGTCTCGCCGCGTTGCAACACCGCCAACAATGCGTGAAATGTCACGCGCCGCCTTGGACTTCACGGCCTCCCGAAAATCCTCGAATTTCGCAAGGATCTTTTGTGAATTGTGAATCTTCAGAATACGGTGGATTTGCGGGAGCTTATTTTTGTCAGTCCACCCAGTGTTGTATATGATCCATACAATATTCTTACCCGAATCACCATCTCGGAGCTCCGAAACAGCGTGCTTTATAGACTGATGTTGTTCTAGAAGGCTCTGCTTCTGGAAGACTTCTCCACAAGCAGGGCAAGGGAAAATATCATTACGCAGGGGCAAAAAGGGGTTTTCACACAGGGAAGAATCAAACTCGGACCTTGACCCGGATCGCCTCTTGCGTGGAGGAGCGTGGAGGTCAGTGTCATGAACTGGAATGACAGTCGAGTGTTGAGACGACCTTGGTGACGAAAATGACGTCGTTGTTGTAGTATTGGTAGGAGTTGAAGGACGTGTTTGGTTGGTACGTTTAGTCGTGAAAACTCGCTTAAGGAAACACCAAGAAGAGGAAAACGCTTTTTGTGGAGAGAGCTTAATACTACTAATAGAGGTTTTTCTCTTTTTTGATGAGAAATGAAATTCATCATTACTACTCTTACTATTTTTGGTGTAAGAAGAAGATGAGAAGAAGAAGCAGCCAACATGAAGGAGAAGAAGAAGAGAGTAAAAGAGCTTATTGAAGTGCGAAGCAAAGCGTTTTGCCGACATTGTTTGGGGGGTGTGAGAAGTTCGGAAGTTTGTTAAAGGGTTGTTTGGCTCACTCCATTGGAGGGAGATCGAAGGATGAATGATTTGAGAGAGAGAGGGAAAAAAGTTAGGGTAAAGCTTTAGAAGAAGAAGAAGAAAGGGAAGGCCAAGAATAGGGCGGTGGTGAGGAAAGTTCTTGTAATAGGGATGTATGTCATAATAGCATATCGTATGTATGCTGCTACAGTATGGTGATTTTATTGCGACTGTGACATTAAAGGAGTTTAATTTAGATTAATCAATTAGTAAACGTACTTTTGAGGATTGAATCTAATCTTTTGGGTTGTAGTGTGATGATGAATAGGGCTGGGAATGTGGTGGGAGACTGGGAGAGGTACAATGGGTAGTGGAATATATCATGTGAGGTATTCCGGAGTGCTGAACACTGATCCTAGAGTATTATTACTGTAATTAATTTCTAAGAGAATGTGGGCTTCGAAAAGGATACATATAATCATACCCAATAACCCAAGAAAATATTCTTTGTGAAATAATGTCAAGGAACTTTGCAACTTGATGATTTCTAGGATGCTTTTAGTCGGTAGTTAAACATATCAATATATTAAAAAAAAAATACACTAGAAAGCCTTTCTAACTGTCCTAGCTAGCTTATATTTATTAGGCTTTTAGAAACTTTGAAGCAAGAGAAATATCAAATTTAGCCGCCTCAGTCCATACTTGATGTATTCTTGTATTACCATAGATGGCAAAGGACTTTTTTTTTTTTTTTTTGGTACATATGTGAGTCAAATTCAAGTAATGAATTAGTACTCCGTAATATGTAATATTACGAAGAACAATAATCAAATAAAATAACAATTTAAGTTGTTATCTTTCCATAAAAAAATAAAATAAAATAACAACTTAAATTGGCTTCTAGAATTTCATGGCACAGGACATGCATGCATGGCTACTCACGTGTAATGTTCTTCTACAAAAAACAACAAAGTTTAATTAACCAGTACATATGAACGAGTTATTGGTATTATATAGTTCTAAACATCGAAATTAGAGTTGTTTTTAGTATCAATCTTGGATTATGTCCGACTCCAAGCGGAGAATGTATGTATGATGTGTACGTAACGCCAAATATACTTCTAAGAGTTCTAACTCCACCCTCAAGGCGAATCCGATGCTTCCTGCATGAATTATTTCTTTAATACAATTTTATTGTACTCATTGTCTGTGTCTGAAAATGGATCTGGGAAACATAGGTCTAGGGATAATCTCATCATTTATATTTGTACATTAAATCTATATTTTCAAAAATAAAAACATTCGAGATGATTAAAGAGTCCATTTAAGTACAGCAAGTATTATTTTAGTTTCAAATACTCAAATAGCCAAACTTCTCCGACCAAAACAAATATACAAGTCGCAAAAATGTGACTAAGCTAGCTAGCTCTAGTTCTACATTGTGAAAATGATCTAAAAATCATTTCTCAGGCATATCATTTGATGTTTTCTTCCATAGGCCATCATGTTAAATAATTGAATGTTAGATTCGAAAGAAGATATTAATATTGGAGTATCATCGAATCCCATCTACATTATATATTAGCTTATTATTTGCCCTTCTTTTTACCCTTTAAAAATAAATCTTTAATTCCCAAAAGTTATCACAAGTTTTTGTCGTATTTCATTTGAAGTAAATAAGTATATAATGACAAAGTTTGTGATTAGTATGTATAGACCTTATAATAAATCTGACAAAATAAAATTAAAATTTGGGAGTAAATTTGTCGAATGATTATACTACCAAGAATCCAGGATACAAAATATGAACCCTTATTCTCTTGGGAAATTGGAGTTTAATCTTAATTTTACCGTTGGAAGGATGAATAGTTGCACAGTGAATTAGTTTATGAATTTGTGGTGTACACATGATAAAGACAGGATGTTACCCGTGGTTTAAGGATTATTCACATAATCACATGACAATGCCTTGATTTAACAAATCCTCCTGAGCATCTTAATGAAGCACATAGATAGTATCAACTGAATTTCTATCAAGAAAAATAAAAAAACTATATACGGAGTAGTTTAATTTGTATATATACTTGGTACATGTTTGTCAATTCAGTTGCCCCTAGCTAGCTGAGCTGAGGTCAAATCTTAGTCTCTGACGACCAATTTTAGTCTTGCTTGCTGCTACTACATAGTACAGACTTCCTTCAATATGTAAGATGATCTATCTACTTACTGCTTTTCTATTTTTCGTAAAATACAAGTCTTATAGTTTTATGATAACACAATGATTCTCCATGGCGTAGACGGTAGATATATATCAACGTTAACTAAAATATTGTGGAAATATTTTGAGAATAGTGAAAGCAAAATGAGACTTCTTATTATTTGAATATAAAGACCAGTCTTACATTCAAGATTTTTTCCTTGTTAAGTTTAAATGGACGTTTATCATAAAGAAATATAATACACCAAGTGTAGTACTTAGAAATATTGTTATGGTTTCGAGGGTATACACGGATACTCTGTTGGAATAAGACTAATAACATGAGAATTTCTTATCTGGAAACCGGAAGAGAAATTGTCGCGGCGTGACAAGTATCACTGCTTTAAAGTCGAATTTTCCCTGCACTCATACATACGGCCTCTTGACAATTGACCTCCAGGGTTATACAACTTCACCCTTACTGTGTACTCCGTAAAGATGAATTGAGAACTCACTATTAATACCCAAAATGTGTATGTATTTTGAGAAGAAGAGGTAGAAGGGTAGGCCCGTTTTATGTGTCTCTGAAAAGGAAAAGAAGATGAGATATATAGTGTAATATCGGAGCAAGAGTCAAGGGAATCAGAATAATGTAAGGCTTGAGTATGGATTGTCGTTGCCATAACATACTGCGCAAATCCTGGAAATAATCAATGCAATAACGGTTATAATATCGGCAAAAATATTGTGGTCGTTATTAACGTGTAAAAGATACCAAAAAATTAGAATTATGTATAAAATCTTGACATACCCACGCCCACACACGTATCACGAACACAAACCAGGAAGCAACGCTGCTAGGGGTTTCCCATTTATAGCCCATATTACATGTTCAACAATAACAAGGGGAACACTCATGTATAACGTGAACAAAAGCCCCCCTCAACCCCATGTATGTGGGACAAAGAAAAGTATGGACTATCTCCAACATACACCACTGCCTGGAGAACTAAACGTACAACTTGCTTGTTACTAGATCAATCCTAAGGCGAAGCACACGCAATTTCCCTATTTAGGATCCTAAAATGGGAAATCATCTTTATTCGATTTCTTTTTCTTTCTTCAGATGCTAGCATACGCAGTTCATAATGTTTACTTTTATTTCCTTTTTATCTTTAGTAAGCAACACACCAATTTTCCTGCTAATTTTTTTTATTAGAAATCTAATAAAACTGCAAGATAAGTGGTAAAGTGGGGCACTTGATGTCCTTGTTCGTTCCAGGCTTACAAGTTATAATAATCCTTTTTCTTTATGGAGATGGGGCAGTTCCATAATTTCCTTGTGCTCCAAAAATGTTAGTTTAAGGAGCCCTATGTGTCTCCCCCGTGCTTTAAACTCCACGAAAATATATAATCAGATATCAATAAAGAATTTGATAATGGCTCTCAATTACAAGCATAATATTGTTTGTTTTGTGAATAAAGGGGTTGGAGCACTAATTAGAAAGTTGCACGTGGGGAGGTGCTTGCCATCTTCTTTTGAAGCTGAATCCTTCCAAGTTTAACGCATCATTCAGAGGGTTGTAAAGATTTATGTCAACTGGCTTAAGTACATATGTGAAAGCAAGCCACTTCCTTGCTAACTACTCCGTAGGTGGTAGAATTCTTATACGAACACTCCCTATAATATGAATAAACGAGCCAGTATAAACATATATATGATCCTACTGCATCTAGTACTAGCTTAATCTTCTGAACCAAATGTTCACGTCTTGATTTTTCTAGAGGAGCATTAGCAGGTTAATTGGGCCTGGTCAAGGTTTCAAATTAGCTTAGAATAGCAAGCAGAAGGTTTTAGGGGTTGTTCGTAGGAAATGCTTGTTATTTGGCCGAAAATTATTGTATTTTCTTTAAAGGAATGAAAGGCCAGAAAATTAAGTCGATCGAGTATAAACAAGCAAGTCTGAGGCAAAATTACTAAGAATTGGGCCAAGGATGTTTCATGGCCAGCACGCAACGAGAAAATTATGATGGAAGTTGAAAAGGATAAATCCACAGGCCACATAGGACCTCTCCGACCTTACTTTAGCAATGGATCTGAGATTCAGAGGCACATATTCAAGTCGTCAAAAAGTTTGCGGGACATGCTGTCTACATTTCTGTCCAATTGATTAGGTTGGCACATGCTTGTGTAGTTGTGTGTAACCCCTCAATAATGTTCACTTCTCTTATAATGCTTGTGTTCAAATATCAAATATGGCACAGTTTAAATTACCATTAGTCATATTTCCTAATCGTTATACCTTTCTTACCAGTATACCCCTAAGTGATCTCTACATTCACATATGGAGAATGAGAAAGAATTTTGCCACTAACTTCGCCCAAGATAATTGGCATTTACAAACTAAGTAGGATAATAAGCGCAAATTAGAAGGTGCACCCGGGTGCACTGTCCACCTAACAAGTGGGATTAGTCGAACAACCATGCAAAATTATATCACAAAAGGATATGTGTTGATGAATGATGATGATCTATGGGTTAATGGGGGCCTTATAGCTTATACAAGTATACAACCATACAGGCAGAGATGTGGGTTGCTACCTTTCAAATATTTATGAGGACAATTCAGGCTCCTAAACGAGCCGAGCTTAATTAAGGGCATAGTTGAAACAATTCTTTAAATGGAATCGAGCTTAATTACTCGAATAAGCATTCGATAAATCCGAGCCAAATGACGAGCTTATACCAAGTCGAGCCGAGCCCGAGTTCAAACTTTAAAGCTCGGCGAATCACAAGTCCGAGCCCGAACTTTATGAGTTTCATGCGAGCCGAGCCACAAGCTAGGCTTAGTTATAGTGTAAGCAACTAATTAAGCAACCTAACATATCACTTAGGCTTGCACAATGACATATTTCTATATATTTTTGTATATTAATCCTCTATTTTCCACTTTCAAAAAGTTTAGTTTTTCTTTCTACACCTCATTTTTTCCTTGGCTTGTTCAAGAACTACAAAACATCACCAAAATCTAGCATAATTTATGATCATATGTCATTACGTGTATCTAGCATTATAGTTGATGTTACTCTAAGCACAGCTAAAAGTGATATATCCCTGCAATAAAATCACAATTGGTGCTATTGAGACTAAGTAACCCTAATATAAAGAATAAAAATCGACCATAAAAGAATGAGAATACGCTGTAAATAAATGCATGCTCAAAACAATTACTTTGCTTGACTATGCATAGGGAGAATAATCTCATGTAAAATGAATCATCCATTAGGCTCCCTTTTCAACTATACCTTTATACGAGATTGTATATTAGGTTTTCTCTTATGAAGTAGCTTAAATACAATACAAAAAATCAGAATAGACTTCGTAAAAGTATAATGAATTATTGCGAATTTTCTTGCGTCAAATGAACAAAATAAATAAATAAACAAGTCTATAAAATTTCAAAAAAAAGGCGTACACAACAACAGCGGTTGGTGATGCAAAATTCCGTTAAAGAATAGTACTCCAGTAGTTCACAGCCTGGGAATTCCTTCATCTCATCTCTTTCAAATCCTACGTGTCGCAACGTTAACCATTTAGCACATATAAATATCAGCCAAAATAAAGATCTTCCCAATAAAAAAAATTAAAAAAAACAACCAAATTAGTAAATCAATTAAAATTTTCAATCACATTCTTCTTCTTCTCAGTGAAAGTACAAAAATAAAACGAAATTCAGCGAGTTTCCGGCGCTCCAATGAACGCCGAAACATTCCTCATCACTCATTCACTTTCTCTCTCCTCTTCCCTTACGTCTCCTAAACTTCCCGAATTTAAATGTCGCCGCCGTTTTTCTTTCCGGTTTCTCTGGCCGGAAATTAACCGGCCTCGGTCTAAATTCCGGGAATCCGTGGTTGCAGAATTGCGAAACGTTTCGGGGAAGAGGAGGAGTTTCGGAAAGGTATGGGCAGACGTAAAACCTAAGCCTTTTGAGGTGTCTACTGACTCGGCTGCCACTGAGTCAGTGAAGTTCCGTAAAGAGTTAAATGACGCTGTCCCGGAGGAGAAATGGTGGGAGGAGTTTCCTAAACGATGGGTTATTGTGATTTTGTGCTTCTCTGCTTTTCTCCTCTGTAATATGGATCGAGTAAGCCTATATTTAATTATTATCCTCTTATTTTATTGCTATTTATTCATTCCATTAGTATTAAATTCCTATTTAAGTTTGACTTTTTTGTCTGTTGATACTGATTATGAAAAAAATTCGTTACAAATTTCCTAATGTTAAGCTTGTTATGTTGTTAGACATATTGAAGGTGTGAATAATCTAGTCAAAAAACATTGACTTATTTGGAGAGATGCGTGTGGATGTGTAGATCAAATATACTAGGGGTATGGGCTAGAATGTAATGTTCATATGAAAGAGCATGTGAGAGGTGCATATGTTTAGTTCAGTTGGACCCTCTAACATAGTTACAGAAGGCAATGTTCTGCTTATCAACCTCTAGTGTTCGGAGTCAATGTCTAGCATTCTTAACTCTTTAAGGATGATAGTTATATGACCTTACGAGTTGATGTGCTTAGTCTCACAACAATAACTTATGAAATTGTTTTTATCAATGTTTTGCTTGAATTCAAAGCATGGCGGTTGTTTGTAGGTTACCTAGTACTTACCCATTTCCTTTGTTAAAGCAAGACCTCTGTATGATAATGGAAATATTATAATTCATAAGCCTGATATGAACATATTCAACGCAAATATCTTTTTATTGGGTTGAGTAACATTTGACAGATGTTTCTTGGCAGGTAAATATGAGCATTGCAATACTTCCGATGTCAGCTGAGTATGGCTGGAATCCTACCACTGTTGGTTTGATACAGTCCTCTTTTTTCTGGGGCTATCTTCTTACACAGGTGACATTTCCGTATCCTTTGAATTTCTGGTGCTGGCTTCATGTTACTGCTATGTCGTCTGTTCATTTTCCACCGTTTGACTTAGGCAATTAGAGATGAGCTACTTTTTTGTGTTTATCTCATGCTAAACCTACAGAATTTGTTTCCACCCCTTTACATACCTAATGAAGTAACACAGGAAAATTGGTTACCTTCTGGCTTCTGATATGAATCTCTTCCCTATCAAACACAAATTTCGTTTCTGAAATGCTTTACTGTATGCTGAATGGCCACATATTACATTTACAGGTAGCAGGAGGTATATGGGCCGACACCCTTGGTGGCAAGACTGTACTTGGTTTTGCTGTAGTTTGGTGGTCTATCGCTACAGCTCTTACTCCCGTTGCTGCGAAACTTGGATTGCCTTTCTTACTAGTTGTTCGTGCATTCATGGGCATTGGTGAGGTTGGTACTTTTTTTTTCGCTCATTGATATCCAAATAATATACAAAGCAGTTACCACACTTACAGGTTCTGTTTTTTCTGTAATTTGCCAGGGTGTTGCCATGCCGGCCATGAACAATATGCTCTCAAAATGGGTTCCTGTGTCAGAGAGAAGTAGATCGTTGGCACTGGTATATAGTGGAATGTATCTTGGCTCTGTAACAGGCTTGGCGTTTTCGCCATTTCTAATACATACTTTTGGTTGGCCTTCAGTCTTTTACTCCTTTGGTTCCTTAGGAACTGTTTGGTTTGCAGCGTGGCTGAGTAAGGTGATTTCTTGTATTTCGTTGCATTTCCCCTTTCCTATCAGGACTTCAATCCACTACATAGATTTTACTTATAAGCACCCTTCACTTATGTCATTTTCTACTCTCTTTTTGCTGGGAAATACACACATAGGCAAGTAACTCTCCGCTTGAAGATCCTTCACTTCGACCTGCAGAGAAAAAGTTGATTCTTAGCAGCAGCAGCTTATCCAGAGAGCCAATCAAGACCATTCCATGGGGAGAAATTTTGTCAAAACCACCTGTTTGGGCTCTAATAGTGTCTCACTTCTGTCATAATTGGGGAACATTTATTATACTTACATGGATGCCAACATATTATCACCAGGTGGGACGTCTGCTTTCTAGTATATGATTACTATACAATATACATATTGCGGGACTGCTGGTTTCGCAGCTTATTTGGTAATGTCCTATCTGTAGCCCACTTCCCATATTATCCCTTTGAACTAAGGCGAACGATAATATCTGAACTCTGAAGATTCCAAACTCTTACTTGTCTAGGCTATTTGAATTTTACAGTTGAGCTAAGTGGGTTGTAACTTCTAGCCTGTAGGCGTTTGCATGTTGAGAATAGAATAGGGATTTATTAAAACTGCTTTTATCAAATAATGACAGCAGCAATATTGGCCGGACAAAATGTAGAGAACAATCATTGCGGGACAGAGGGAGTATCTTTTCCAGAAAAAAATTGGATGAATTTATCTACTCAAACCATATTTGTAGTCAATTTATTATTATGAGAGCCATAGACGTTCTACTTCATCTACTACCTCTAGTATTTAGCCAAAGTGAATATTGATTCTTTCATTTGTCTAGATTGGTGACATATGGTCTATGATATTTTATATTGAATAAGCAATGTGACTTAGATTATCTAATGAAGCCAACAACACTATGTGTACATGCACTTTTTCCCTCAATTTTTCCTCTCTTATTCCCACATATGATAACCTAATAAAATTAGCTATACCTGATCTCCGATTTGATGTAGAGCTATCAGCTATTGGTTGCTCTGTTGTTTTCTGCATGACCCTTCCCAAGATGGAGGCTTTGTAGAGGTGTTTTAAATCAATGGTAATCATATTATTTATCTGAAAATGTTTCCGTTGGATATCATGTGCTATTTCTTACATATTTTACCAGTTTTTCCTAATCATCAGTTCAAGTTTATACCAAATAGACCGCTCAATTTGCTATGCGTATTAGTGTGACATCTTTGTGTGGTAATAAGATTGAACTCTTTCTTATGATGAACTTTTTCCATGATTTGGTTATTCTTCTGTACTTTATCATTGAGCATAAAAATTGAGAACTATGCTAGAATCATAACCTTTAATCTTCAACAGGTGTTGAAATTTAATCTTCAAGATTCTGGAATGTTATGTGTCCTTCCTTGGCTTACAATGGCAGTGTCTGCAAATGTTGGTGGTTGGATTGCAGACACACTTGTGAGTAAAGGTTATTCTGTGACAGTAGTTCGTAAGGTAATAAAATTCTTGAACTTATAATCATTATAATTCTAGCCATTAGCTGATAAAGCTCAGTTTAGTTTACTACATTTAAATGATATTACTTACTGATTATATTTTTGGCCAAAGTGAAAACTCAATGTTAATTACCGATAATCTGCAGTATGCATGTTTATGGTCGCTGTATTGACAACAGATCCAGCTCATGGTTTCTTGATCATGAAACTCTTTGCTGGTTTCAGTGATTGTAACAAGTTCTAATGTTTGTTAACTGTACATATCAACTTTCCTTGCAGATTATGCAAACTATTGGTTTTCTTGGACCTGCCTTTTTCTTAACTCAGCTGAGCCATGTTGATTCACCTGCAATGGCTGTTCTTTGCATGTCCTGCAGCCAGGTTTGTTTTCTTTGCTTTTCATGAGATATTAGAGACAGTCCTATTTTGCAGCCCATTTTAGTTTACAGTTAGCATGTTACTATTAACCACAAGTTCATCATGTTTTGGTAAAATCATGTCAAACTCCTCCTTTGTAAATTGTACCGTCTTTATGAACTTATGATACCCTTTCTTCTAAAACAAAATTGGCAACACATAGTTTCAGGGTTTTTAAGTACAACAACCAAATGGTTAGCTCTTCAAGTTTAATGACTAAGTTTTCCAGACAGAGAATTCTTTTTTCTAAATGCTAGATGCTCAATGAAATTATTTGCATCATATAATTATGCATGAATCAGGTATTGATCTTAATGACTATTGGTCTCTGATGTTCTCTGTCATAACTAGGGAACTGACGCGTTCTCACAATCCGGTCTGTATTCAAATCATCAAGATATAGCTCCTCGGTACTCTGTGAGTAACAGTAACTCTGACTTTTTTTTTCGATTTTTCTAATTTGCCTAACATTAGTAAATTACTGAAAAAGCAATTAGCGCAAACCTCCTCTACTTCTGTAGTAGTAAAACTGTTTTCTAAATCTTGAAAGCTGGCGTGTTTAATAAGTTGTTTGAACTATCCTCAGGGGATCTTGTTAGGCCTTTCAAATACTGCTGGAGTGATGGCGGGTGTACTGGGAACAGCAGCCACTGGCTATATATTACAACACGGTTTGTTCTCATACCCTATGTGTCATAATTCATGCAGGGGGTGCTTATGTGTCATAATTCATGCAGGGGGTGCTTATGTGTCATAATTTTTTATTAATATGCCCTGTTTCTAAATTACAAGGGATAAAAATGATCAAATCATCAAATGCAATGATAATATAGCTCATTATAGGGAGAGCTTTGGCAATTCCAGTGCAGAACTGTTAACCAAAAATACTTTGTGGATTGAGTAATATTGCCAATTTTTATAGTCACTAGCGCAATAACCTTATTGAGGTTTAGAGTCTTGTATGTGGCATGCATAAAGTACCGGCATGATCAAATCAAGTTTAGCTTTCTGATGTTTTCAATTATTACTGTCAGGTTCTTGGGATAACGTGTTTGAGGTTTCTGTTGGGCTGTATCTGGTTGGAACAGTGGTCTGGAATCTCTTTTCAACAGGGGAAAAGATCTTGGATTAATCTTTAGCTTCTTAGCTCAGTTTTACTTCTGCAAGGCCAGATTGTAGTGAGAGATTACAAGGAAGGTCATTGTTATATGAAGACAATTCGAGGGAGCTTGTTGTCAAGCTCAAGTTTCTGCTCAAAAGCCAATAGGATGGGTGATCAGCATTAAGCCGCAGCTTTGAATCAGTACCATAAGATCTTGATTCGTTGTACTCGCAGCTCTCTCAAAGGTCTGTCACTAGCCAAATTATTCTTACAGAATATGTTTATATACAATTTCGAGATGTTCTCAGAGACACGGCTAATTGTAATTATGAGTATATCTTAGATCAATAGATTCCACCAATGGCGAGATTCATGCAGGGGGTGATTATTATTGCTGTAAATAACAAAAGAATTAGAAATTGTTTAGTACACATTAGTTGTTAGATTTCCCCCAACCTCTTATTTCCAAGGTTGTGACATTATACTTTGTACACCCGTTGTATTAGTTGTCTTAGTTCCATTATCTACCCATCACTTGATACACGTAAAGACATAGTAGCAAATCCAATAATAAACCTCTATGACATTTTTAGGAATTAAACCATATATTTATGGAGATCACAATATGGTTCATTTACAGATAATACAGTGACTACCAGTCCCTAGTTTTGAGAGAAGTTGGAATTATCTGATGGGAGTTAAGTTGTGGCTTCCATAAAGAATGAGGGGCATAGAAGTCAATGACGTGTTGGTTAGAATGGAGTTTTGCTTTTTTGGGAGTGGCTTACCAATTACCATTAAAAACAAGATTCAATTTCATTCTAGCCGCTGCTATTGCCTGATTGGCTGGGGCATAGGATATGACTTCTGAAGTTGGACTTCTTCTATAACACCGGTCTACAAGTCTGCAACTAATTTTTCCACTGCCAAGAAAACTTCCAGTGTGTCTCTGAAGCTGGCTGTTAGGTGCTTTAGTTGCGGAATTTTGATAACTCAAAACTTTGTTGTATCAGCTGGTTAGACAAATGCAGTGGCAACCAAAATGAGCCAAAATATATGGGTGAAGACTGAAGAAGTCTGTTGACTAAAATTAAGCCTGGAAGCCATGTTAAATTAATTAACTTCACGAATCCGCTTACCTTTTTTATTTGAAGGGCATAAGCTAGTCTTTTCAGTTCATAGCTCGAATTCAGCAGATGAAAGAGTTTACGCAAAGTATTGCTCCATCTTCCACCCACCCGATTACTACAACCATTTAACCTGTGACTAAGATATGTTTTGTAACACTGTAAATACACTATTAAATTCAGTCTCGTCCAATAACCAGAACTATGGGATTGGACTGTGTTGTATTTTGCAAATCCCTACTACAGTATTTCTTATGACTATTTGGTATTTTGATGTGGGGTGCACAAGTTGTATATTTTGAAATAACAAATTTGCACCACTGAATGAGTACTACGTTCATGACTATATTATGTGTATAAAATACACAGGTCTCATTAGAGGCCAGGGGACATTAAACTCCTTATGCTTCGTATAAGAAACTATAAACCATGAGTAAATACATTGGATATTAACAAAAGATCTGTCTTAAACAACAAATTATCAGAATACATATTAACCTCATTTTAAGAACTTCATACAGAAACAGCAATATAACAAATCTAAGAACTGTAGTATGGAAGGTACCATGAATGTAAAACAGTAAAAATCAAAAACATGATGCACAGTTTATGAGTATAATCAAAGTAAACTTCTTTGAACAGTAGAAAAGATGAAAATTCCTTCAGTCTCGCTACACACAGGTGGGTACACTACCAGCACCATCCATGAGCTCTCGGGGCTCAACATAAACCTTTAGTCCATTCTTCATGAACAGAGTCAAGGACATCTTTTGCTCAACACGGTGCCCAGGAACCGGCAATAGCCGGTACCGGAGCAGCACAGCAGAAGCCACAGATTTCATCTGTAGGTAAGCCAACTCTTTCCCTAAGCAAGTTCTTGGCCCTGCATTAAACGCCACAAACATGTATCCATCCTTTGGCGGTTCGAACCGGTATCCTGAACCGGCTACTGGTTCACTCAACCACCTTTCCGGTCTAAACTCCATGCAGTCTTCTCCCCATATGGTTTTCATCCTCCCTACAGAGTAAATTGAGTACGTCACCGTGGACCCTGCAGGGACCACAGTCCCGTCTGGTAAAACATCATCGCTTACGACATACTTGAAGTCTTCTGGAACGGAGGGGTATAGTCGTAAAGTCTCAGCCAATGCTGCTTTGAGATAGACCAGTTTATCAGCTTCATCAAACGCTAGTGGTTCTTGCACCCACCTAGCTGGATCTTCGCCACGTGTTTGCTTCAAGACCGTTGATATTTCATCAACTATCTTTGCTTCAACCTCAGGGTGGTTCATCACGAGCCAGAAGAACCAGCTGAGGGCAACGGATGAGGTATCACGGCCAGCAAGGACGAAGTTCAGAGCGATGCGTTTAAGCACATCATCAGCGAAGACGTTGCCGTTTTGATCCCTCTTGTTCATGAACCTTGACAATAGATCATCAGAAGGGTCCTCTTTTCTTGCAGTAAGGGCCCCTGACATGTAACTCTCCACTACTTGAAGGCTGTTTTGTAATCTCTTCTCAGCTCCTATTTGAAATATCTTTTTCAAACGCCATAAGAACCCTGGGTATAGTAGCCTCTGTAGGGTAGATTCGGTAGCCGAGTCAAAGGCGGATGCAAACGGGTTATCGGGTAAATCCGCTGACAAAGTCATCGGGTCTTTCCCAAAAGTTAGCCCACAAATGTTGTCGAAAGTAAGCCTAAGGAGCAAGTCTTGTAAATCAACCGGTTTTTTCTCATCTTCAGCGGTTTCCAAAATCTTCCAAAGCCGGGTTCTGATGGTCCGGTTCACCCATCGGTTCATGGCTTGACGTAGAGTCCTTGTTGTAAACTCAAGAGCCGCGGTTTTACGTTGCAAAAGCCAAGTATCACCATCACTGTTAAAAATGCCTTGGCCTAGCAAGTCGTGAAATGCGGCTTGCCATTGTGGACCCTTAGGGTAATTATCAAATCGGGTTCGGAGGATGTGCTCTATGTTTTTGGGATGGCACGTAACCGTGTAAAACCCTTGCTTGTATGCCAAGAAAGGTAAGGCTATGGTGCATGTTTGGTACGTGGCAGCACCACTGGTTCGACGGAGGTTTCCGGCTATCCAATCATGGAGACGATGTCGGTTCTTAAATAGATATGGGAGGCTTCCAACCAGAGGCCAGAGGTTTGGACCTGTACTCAAACGTCGAGATAGGTTAGAGAACCATATCATGTAGGCCGATACCACGGCCACCATGCCTAAGAAGACTTGCATCTGCATGGTGTCCATGTTATGAATGTGGAGTTGTTTATGATATGTGAGCTGTGGTGCAAAGTTTCAAGCTATGGTTTTATTTTAGGGGAAGAGAGAAGAGTTGAAGTAATGGTGTGAGGAGTGTGAGAGAAAGGGGGGTTTAAATATATAGGATGGGTCAAGTACGTTGTGAAAGGTGTTACAGGAAATTAAAAGTTGTTGAGAATTTGTTTTGTGCAACTTTGGGGGTTTGGGGTTAGTGATCAGGGCACTGCAAATTACTATATGTGTGAGGGTATTTCATACATTTAAGTATGCTTTTAATCGTGTATGAAAAAGAGAAGTAATGGTAACTCAAAATAAGTGGATGCTATAAATTAGGTTAGCATCGACCATAATAGTGGAGGATCTTTGGGTTAATTTAACGTTATTATATAATTAAAAAAATGATGCATGAGTACTAAATATCTAAACACAAAAAGTTTATTGATATCTTCTTTCAATTTTATTTTGCTGAGCAATTTTTTTTATCAGTTGTGTTTTTATTTATATGTGTCTATGCAAACATATTCGGAGTTTTTCGGTTAAAAAAGTGCATTGTGCTCAACTTAATTTGAAGTATTTTAAATTTGTTCTCGTATGATTTCTATTTTAACAACTTTTTGAGTTCACTACTCGATTATTGGTTATAAGTCATGTTGGATCTTTCTAAGGGCCCATGACCATCACCCCATAAAAAAAAACCTATCTAGTGTAAGAAGAGGTGTTATTGAGCTAAGCATAATAATAGTAGGTCATATTAATCCAAACATCCAACAGTAAGCGCACTTCTTAATCGACTAAATCATTAGATATAAATAAAATATTTATGATTTGTATTTTCACTCTTGAAATATAAAACATTAGTCTAAGAGGATTTTCCAAATCTTGAGTCATGTTCTAACTTAAGTATTAGAAAGAGTTTTTCTAGACACCTCCCATAAAACTTGTAATTATAGTTTGTGTTGGAATTCATCACTAATAGAGATTCAAATGAGCTCTTCATAAGGTCTTAAACAATATTCTCGTGCTTCATTTAAGGCCCCCCAACAACATCTTATTTCATACCACTTTTTAAAATCAAAGACCTGAGGGAACACCATCATCTTGTTAACCAAGCAGACCGAAGTTTTACAAGCCTGCTGACACATACCCTAAAACATGGAGCAACTTGAAAAGTGATCTAAGGAATCTTATGCTAAGAGGGTACCCCCATGAAGTTATAGACCCATGAACCCCAAAATCTTTATTAGACTCTGAGGCATAAACATATCGTGTGAAGTAGGCTTAACCTACCCAAATATAGAGGGGTGGTATTTTGAAGGCGACGAAGCTTTGTAGACCACTATTGCTCTTAAATACTGTTCTGGTTTAGATTTTGAGAAAGAAGGAAGAGAATTATTTATACTTCTTGAAAGGAGGAGGATATGAAGCAACACCTTCAATTACTGAATTTGGGAAAGTTAGGTTCACCCGAATGTCGCCATGGCGGTACTATGTGCAAAGTGAATTCGAAAAAGACTATATATTGATGAATTATATTGGATCTAGAAGCTAAATCTAAACTGCTAGACAAAATCTAGAATGTAAGTAAGTGAAGTTTAAATGTATTCAAGCAGTCGGAGAGAGTGAGTTCATTGAGAAAGAAGAAAGAAAGTTAAGAAAAGTTTTGAGTAGCAAACTTTCTAAACGAAAAGTTAATTGTAATAGTTAATATTACAATTATTGTGGCACTATGTCCTACGATTTAAGATGAAAATTGCTGTAATTATGGCCCCATTAAGTTAGCAAATGAAATTCAAAGTTTTCTAGCAAAATTTGAATAATCTTAAGGATGTCACAACTTCTAATTAAGCTTGAGATGCAAAGCTAAAAGTCACCAATCTGCTAGCTAGCAGACTGATGGGTTTGGATGGCAAATTATGTGGATATGTGATTAGGTTACGGGTAAGAAGCCATGTTGAGCCTTTGTAAAAACTTATGATCAACGACCCAATTAAAAATCCTACCCAATACATGAAAAGATGAAGATATTGGGTATAAATACCATATTTATGACTCATGAAAAGATATGTTTATTCTTACTCTAGTTTAGGAAGATTTTAGATCTTGAGTAGTATTATGACTTAAAGATCAAAGGGAGTTTCCTAAGATACCACCATCAAGGCCAATATTCTTGTTTGTGCAAGCAAGTATGCATCACCACTAGAATTAAAGGAATCCAACATCTTTATTCAACAATCAATTGACTATAGCTTTTGGACAGGATTAGATATATAATTCAAAAAATATGTTCCAACAAAAATAAGATCTTTATCACATGGTAATGCATATATAAAAGATATTGAAGGAAATATGGAGTGTTAGTAGGTGAAAAATGCACAAGGTGAAAAGAAACTCGTTCTCTATCTCCTTACTCAATGTACTCCAGGCCTCCAGCCCTCTCCCCTCCTCTCCTCCTCCCTGAATAAAGATTTCGGTAAATCTGTAAAAGACAGCAACAATTCACTCTCCAATAATCACGGGACGCTTCCAGCATCATGCATCTGGCAAGCATCCCATGCATGTATCCAAGTTTCGAATACAAGGCTAATTATGGCCATCTCCTACGCACCACCAATGGGTTTCGGCTATCGTTCCGGTTTGGCAGTATTATCAAGAAACCTCTTAAGTTTCGTGTTTAAATAAACAAACAGTACTGTTGACGAGATTTAATTTATTTGTATGCATTAGAGCCGAGAGATCAAATTTTAGAATCAACCGATATTTAATTTTGATCCAACAATTTCATTAATTATATTTCTATATTTGCTAGAACTGTAGTCAGCTACATGCAACTAACTAATCACTAATGGAAAGATCTCATAAATTTTTCTTGGTTCTTTACGCTAACCTTCGTTTATACGGTTGTTTTGTCTATTTCCTGTCGTGTACCAATGGCTAAGTAGTAGATTCACACTTTAAAATATAGTACTAGCTAGTACTATATAATAGCATATAATATAATATAAGTGGACCTACTATCTATAATACTTCTTTCGTTTTATATTACTTGCTACATTTTTATTTTTAGAGTTAAAGTTTAAAAATTTTGATCATAAATTTTAATTATATCATAACAAATTATATATTCAAGTAGGATATTGTTAGATGCATCTCAATGTAAATTTTTAGTCTATTAAGTTTTCATAATTTTTTATTTTACGAATTTAGAGAGAAAAAAAAGGTTTTAAGTTGTGTTTTGGAGAATGCATGTGAAAAGTCAAATGTAGCAAATAAAATGAGACGGATGGAATATTAATTAGTAATTTACCATATACTATTTGTACATATAGTACTTGGTGTGCAAAGGGCTACTAATAAATTATTGACCAGCTGGAGTTAATCAGTTTCCTTTATTAATTAATTAAGAATAATATGTATTAGAAAAGATATGAGGTAGTTAGAGAGGGTGTAACCACTAACCATGCTGGGAAATCAAGGTTGATGAAAGGCAGGGGAAAAGAAGAAAATACGTTTCCAAAGAAGAAAAAGAAAAAGAGAGGGAGGGAGAAGACACAGTACAGTGGTGGGAACTAACATTTTAAGAATTGAGTTGTTGTTCAGAGTAGAAAAAAGAACCTAAGTGCAAGTAAGTGCCTACATCGCTACATGGGTAAGACAGACTTGTACAAGTTATTGGCTTATTTAGCTGTTGTTGACTTGTTATTGCCCAATATAGCTACTCTTAAGCACATTATCCATTGAAGATCAACGGCTTCTTAGCTAATTTGTTACTATAGTTCGTGACTATCAGTATCTTACTGTAATCTTCTATGATTTCCAATTTTTCATCTAGAAACTGTAGTCACATCTGCGAAGATAGGTAGACCCTTTTCATTCATAGATAGTAATGGTCTGTGATGTCTTTCAACTACTAAACTGTATTTTTGAGAAGAGTGTATAAATAGTATCCATAAAATAAGCTCCTTGAGTAAAACACATATGATTTCCAGCGAACTAATGTAAATGGAGTAATAAAGACTATAGTACTGTATACCTTTATTTCTGTCATATATATATATATATATATATATATATATATATATATATATATATATATCGAGTATCACTAAATAAAAAATATTGTATATATACGGGATACATTAACTTTATTGTGTCTCCAATAAAAGTAATAATTTAATATAGCAAAAGTTACTCCTCAACACAGCATATGCCAATTTTTATCAACCTTAAGGGAGTAACTTTTGTTATTTGAAGCGGTCACTTTTATTTATTGTGTCCTGTCATCCTGTGTGTTGAACTCTAAAACCGTAAACAATTATCTAAGTTGGCAATGGACCATAAATTTTACTCATATGTAGACATGTGCATTGGGTTGGGTCAGGGCCGGGATGGGTCACAAGAAAAACGAGTCGGGTCGGCTCAAAGAAATCCAAAACAGGCCATCGGGCCAAAGGAGATATATAACGGGCCGAGTCAGGTCAGACCATCCAAAGAGAATAGTTTTTATCTATAGAGGATGATAGTTTACATGTATCACCTCCAATCTTTGGTAGTGGACCATCGGTAAGTAGGTGGAAATAATTCATTACCTAATAGTATTTAAAAGTTTTGAAAACTATAGGCTCGTTATTGACCCGACTTGACCAATTAAAAACTCAATAAAACATGATTCTTTAAGTAACCGACCCATTAGACCCATTATTAATTAGGTCATTTTATAAATGGGTCAGTCAAGGGCCCTTAACGGGCTCCTATATATATATATATATATATATATATATATATATATATATATATATATATATATATATATATATATATATATATATGATTCTACAATGATAATGCTAATCATATTTAATTTAATAGTAAGCCAGCGAGATCATTCATCAAACTTTCATACTTCCTCTATTGTATGAAAATCTTCATATTTACTATTTGTCAAGTCAAAGATTAAATAACCGTGATTAGTAAATTATTATAAATTTGATTCATGATAATCACAAAAGACAAAAAGTTTGGATAAGTAGTAATTGGGCCTTGAGATGCTATAAAGTTAAAAGAGCCCATTTAATCATACAAGAACAAGATACAACATATAATAAGCCCAAGTGAGCAATCAAATTAGCATAACATACAACTAACAAGTAACAAGTATACAACTCTAGTATAGTAGTATTTGACAGTCTTTTCCACGGGCCACGGCACGGCGGCGCACGTAGCAAAAGTCCGTAACATAATATTCGAACTCACACAGTCACTCTCTTCGAACCTCAAACCCAAACCCTAACGCCTTCCGTCTCCCTTTTTTCCTTCATCTTCAACCTTTTAAAGCTCTTCAATAATGGCGTCAGCCGAGAAAACGGTGCTCCAATTCGGCGGGTCCACTTCTCTGAATGTTAAGGTTCACCCTCTAGTGATATTCAACATCTGCGATTGCTATGTCCGTCGACCCGACCAAGCTGAACGAGTCATCGGTACTCTTCTTGGATCTGTTTCACCCGACGGTACTGTCGATATTCGCAACTCCTACGCTGTTCCTCACAATGAATTTTCTGATCAGGTTTCACTAATCTCTCCTCCCAATTTTTTTTTAGAGTTTTTTTTTATCATTTTCGTAATTTTGGTTATTTGTATCTTATTAGAGCCGTAAAATTGCCAAGAAATTTTTATGCTTTTATTATTTAAATGAATTATGTCAATTTGGAGTTGTAAGTAGTGAATTTTGATGAAATTGGGTAAATTTATTGAGCTTAATGATGTGTAAAAGTTCATATCCGCGGGATTGTTCATTCCTTAATTTATAGGGTTGAGAGCGTCAATGGCACGAATTGTTGAATTCTATACGCGTAAATAATTGTGACATTGTACTAACCCTTCGTAGTTTAGGATATAGCGTGATTTTGGTGCGAGCTCAAGCGCGGAGTATGATATAGGCCAATGTGACAGTAAATAATCAGGACATATAATGTAGCGGACAATAATATGCACACAATGACCCTAATCCAGCTTTGAATATCGAAGGAGTATTAGGAATAATCAAAGCCAGTGGAAATCAGTAAGGAAGAAAAGAATCCACGAGAGTATTGACTAAGAGAAAAAGTAGAGAGATTGAGGGAAGGATTATATATTTTCGTTCATACTTTCTTACACCTGATTCAAGGGCTTCATATAATAGCCTCATACATAACTACCTTTACGTAACAAACAGAAATAGTACAAGAGTTAGTTCCATTTGATTCCTTATTCTAGTCCTCATCCTTCCTCTATGCTAGCTGAATTTTGCTGGAGGCTAAACAGTGCATTCCCCCTTCTCTTGACATCACGTGCACTGCTGTGTGTCCACTTTCAATTGCATCAATACCCTCTCCTTGAGCTTATCCTTGACCCCAAAAGATCAAAGTTAGGAAACATCTGCATCTTCCCAAGTTGTGTCTTCCGGAGCTGAGTTTGACCATTGAACTAACCACTATACTACGGCGTGGTTATTACGTTTAACACTTCTCTTGTTGTTGAGAGCAATGGAGTAAAGACGTGGGGTCAATAGGGGGTGGCAAGGGTCCATGATATGATTTTAATTGTGACACATGGAAAGTAGGATGGATTTTTGAAGTGGGCGGAAGCTGTAAGGTGTAGGCAACATTTCCCACTTTCCTTGTAATCAGATATGGGCCAAAATACCTCATTGACAATTTCTGATTATAAGGTTGTAGTTTCAAGTAGACCCAATCTCCCACCTCAAAGGTTCTTTCACTCTTGTGTCGGTCCGCCAATTGCTTCAACCTATTTTGAGCCTTCTTAAGATGTTCCTCGAGTAGCTGTAAAGTTATCTCCAACATTTTCCACATTGCTTAGGCGTGTTAGATAGGGTATATAAAGTGGAGAAGGTTGCCCATTCTTGTGGTGTGTCACCACACATACATCTGAGATAAGTTTCGAGGCATCTATTGAGGACCCTGATAGGTAGTTGAGAGTCTATGTTGAATGCCACATGTAGTCATGAGCTCTGTCAAAAAATGACTGATGAACACTTTATCTCGATCTGAAATGATTCTCTTAGGGAATCCATGCAGCTTATAGACGTAATCTATGTAGGCCTGAGCTACTTTAATTGCTAAAAAAGGGTAAGATAGAGGAATGAAGTGGGTGGTACTACCATGATTGTTTGCTTTCCTAAAGAATTAGGTAAGCCCTCAATGAAGTCCATTGTGACCTCCTCCCATACTCACTCTGGAATACGTAGTGGTTGTAAGAGGCCTGGAGATGCACTAAGATCGTACTTACTCTTCTGGCCCACCTCACACCGCTTAACATGATTTGCTATGTCCCTTTTAAGCCCTGAAACGGAGCTTTTACTCTCCTAAACGTTGCCTCAACCCTTGAATTACCTCTTTATGCAACCATAACAAGATCTTCCCCTTTATATTACTTTCATCTCCTATCACAAGCCTCCCTTTTTTCCTCAACTGATGATCGGTCCATGTGTAATGTTTATGAGACCCTAACACTCGAATAATCTCCAAACTTCTGGAATCTCTTCTAGGAAGGATGAATGACGAGAGGTAACCACCATTTGCATGATTAGCTCTTCTGTTACCCTTGACAATGCATCTGCTACTTTATTTTCTTACCCCCTTTTATACTCAATAACATAATCAAGACCGGCTAATTTAGAGAGCCACTTTTGTTGCAAAGGTGTCATCAATTTGTGGTCTAACAAGTGCTTTAAACTATGTTGATCAGTACTAATGACAAAAGGCATAATGACCAAATGATGAAGCCACTTGCGTACCGCGAAAACCACAGCTAACAGCTCTCTTTCATAGGCTGATAGATTGCGATTTCATCCAGACAACATTTTGCTGATGTATGCAATTTGGTTGCCTTCTTGCATTAACATTGCCCCCAACCCGGTGCCTAATGCATCTGTTTCAATGATGAATGTCTTGTGAAAATCTGGTGGAGGAGAAGTCATGACCCTTTTCAAATCTTCAAAATCAAGTGAGGCTTCTTCATTCCAGAGAAATGCTTCTTCCTTCTTGAGCCTCTTAGTAAGAGGGCTACATATTTTGCTGTAGTTCTTAATGAATCTCGTAGGATTCGGTTAACCCTAAGAAACCTCGAAGTTGCTTGAGATTTCTAGGTTTAGGCCAATCCAGGATTGCCTTGATTTTGTCAGGTTCTGTCTTAATACCTTCTGCTGAAATAATGTGCCCCCGGTAGACTATCTCAGTAGCTCCAAAAGAACACTTCTTCATGTTGCCCTTCAAGAAATTGATCTTCATTGCCTCCAAGACTAATTGTATATGTTGTAAATGCTTCTCCGAAGTTGGGCTTTACACCAAAATGTCATCAAAGAAAACAAGTACGAATTTTCTCAAGTAAGCCTTGAAGACAGAATTCATAAGTGCTTGGAAGGTTGAAGGGGCATTGGTTAGTTCAAAGGGCATCACAAATATTCAAAGTGTCCGAAGTGAGTCTTAAATACAGTCTTATTGATGTCAAGGGGATGCATTCTGATTTGATGATAGCTTGATTTTAAATCAATTTTAGAGAAGTAGCAAGTACCTTTGAGCTCGTCTTGCTGTTCCTCTATTACCGGAATTGGGAACTTGTCTTTAATAGTTGCTTTGTTGAGGGCCCGGTAGTCTACATACATGCACCAACTTCCATCTTACTTCTTAACTAGGATAACAGGAGTAGCAAAAGGACTATTGCCATCTCTGATAACCCCTTGCTCATGCAGTTCTTGAACCAGCTCCTCAATGATGTTTTTCTGATTGGCATGGTGTCTATATGGCTTGATATTAACAGCATCAGTTCCTTCCTTAAGAGGGATTCTATGATCAAAGTTGTGTCTGGCAGGTGAGAGGCCTTTTGGTTTAGTAAATACTTCAGTGTACTGTACCAATAACGACCTTATATCCGGATGCAATTGAGTCTTTCCCTGATCTTCTGGATTCTGTACTCTGATTTGCTCTTCATAGGTTATAGCCTGAAGCATAGACAATTCCCCAGAGCTCCTGATAAGCTTAGAGAGCTGTTGTAGTTTGATCTCCCTTAACTTCCCTGTTGTAGCTCCCCTTAACCTCACTTTTTGACCCTCTGTCTTGAACTCTACCACCATATTCTTGAAAACCCACAATATAGGGCCTTGGGGAGCAAACCACTGCTCCTCTAGTACCATATCACTACCACTCAAAAGGTAAGAGCAAAAATGATATCCCTGCATTTTCCATGCCAAATTTCTGCCACCTTATCACATTTAATTTGCCCCCCATATGCTACTTTAACCCACACAGGCAAAACTTCCCCAACTTTACAACAAAGCATGAGAGCAGTTGGAGTATCCGCAAAATTGTGTGTGCTACCAGTAACCAGCATGATATGCAATTGCTTCTTCCCAAACAGACCCCTCATCCTCATAGTTTGGAATGTGCAATGCCCATCTAATGCTTGTAATGAAACCTGAGCAAATGATGATTCATTTACTGTGGGTTCCTCCTTCTCCAGCTCAAGACCCATTTCATCCTCCTCATTCTCCACTTCAATGTGACAGAGCCTCGGTCTTTTTCCCCTACAATTATGCCCTGCCTCAAACTTCTCGTCACACCAATAACAAAGGCCTTTTGCTCTCTTCTCACTGATTTCTGCGGGTGTTAATGTTCTCCTGTTTATGTGTGGTCTAAGTGTGTTTTGGGGTGTATGTGGAAGGGTTTTGGGGTTTGGGAGTAATGGTAGAGTATGTCTTAAAGGGTGTTTAATATGTTTTCGGGGTTTTTTTTAGGCCTCCTGCAATTTAGCTAGGCAATGGGCTTGTTGAAGGTTAGTTGGCTGGAACATCCGCACAGCTAACCTGGATTTCTTCCTCCATCCCCCCTAGGTAGCAACTTAACACATGTTCAGCTGGCATTTTCAATCTACTCACAATCTCATCAAAGGCTTCATGGTATTCCTGTATAGTTCCGGTTTGCTTCAGAGCCTTAGCTAAGCCATTGAGTCATCATAGAGGTTCCCCAATCTTCCAGTAATGGCAGCTAATTTGTTTTTTAATTGACTTTAATCTTCCCAACATTTTAAAGTAAAATATTGGAGTGTCAGACTCCTCCAAATTAGTAGATGAAAAGTCAATTTGAAGAAAGCGCGTGTGCACATCTTAAATCCCTTTATTGGTGAAGAGTTAAAGAACTTTAGGGACTAGAAGCAACAGAAAAGCTAGAAAAAGTCTATGAAGATCTTTCTCAAGTTAATTTTCTCTTCCTAGTCTTGTGATGAATTGTGTTTGTCATATTTTTGATAAAGCACAAAATATTAGATCTTGAGCATATTGTGTTTGTCTTTTCCCTTTCTATTATGTATGCAAAAAAGAGTTTACTTATTGTACTTGGTGATATCAGATTATCAGTATAAATACTTTTTTTGGAGAGAAGCCGTTTTCTTGTGTGTTACATCATCATTATCTTTCTGTGATGTAGTCTATGTTAAATACAGAGCGTTGATGTTTTCTCAAATACAGGAAAAAATCCATTAGTGATAAATATTTCCGATCACTGTCTTGAGCACACAGAGTGATGAGATAATTTTAGTACATCTTGTGGGACAAGTCGGATGTTGGTATTGTCATGTGCTTTATGTTCAATGATACATTTTATGAATTTATTACTTTTTACTTTTTAAAATTTGATTGGGCTGTTGAAATTTGACATCTAAAGTTACATAATGCCCTGGGCAGGATTGATTTTTTATTTTGTGCTTGAGTATGGGTTCTCTGTTGAGTTTCAGATGAATTTCTGATATTCGTGCATCAGTACTGTTTTTTTTGGGTTACTATGCTTCAAACTGGTGAACGACTATTGTGCACTTGCTCCTTCTTTGTCCTAGAATCGTATCTTTATTTATGATTAGTTACCACTTCTCTGATTCATTTGGTTTTTGTTATTTACCAATGGTCTGCGGAAGCCAACTTTGCATTTTTACTTACTGCAGGTTGCGTTGGACATTGAGTACCACCACAATATGTTGACATCACATCAAAAAGTGAATCCAAAGGAAGTCATTGTTGGATGGTATGTCCTATGTCAACATTTATATTATCCCGGAAGCCTATCTAAAGATCTGGAGCAGTGGTATCTATTGTTAATTTAAAGCACAGTTTCCAGCTAGTTTACTAGTATAAAAGTTGGCTCCAGTGCTAGTTGATTAAGGTTGCTGCTGTTGCGTCAAAATTTCCCTCAACTGTTTTTGATTGAGGAACTGTCTGATCCACTAACTGAAAGGTCTACTTGTAACATTGTGTCAGGCACTGTACTGTGCTTATCCGGAGATTCTATGTCTTGTTCACAGCTTTCATCCGTAGCTACTAGACTGGGTCCACACCTTATTTTATTGGAAAATCAATGGTGTAGGTCTGCCTGAATATATTATTTTGCTTTTTTCCATGTTATTAATCCTTTTGTAGTGGAGCTTATCCATTCTGTTTATATTTTGGGATCGTTTGAACTCGATTGATTTTGTGTTTTGAATGCCTTGTAATGTTGTGAAAGAGAACACAATCCTGTCCGGATATAGATAATTGTAAGTAGGCACATAGGTGATACTTGCTGGCTTACTTTACGTCTCACCGGATTAATCTCTCCATATTATGTGCTGCAGGTATTCCACTGGATTTGGTGTTACAGGAGGTTCTGCTTTGATCCATGAATTCTATTCTAGGGAGGTTGCAAATCCAGTCCATTTAGCAGTGGATACTACTTTCAGAAATGGAGAAGCAACAATAAAAGCCTTCGTTTCTGTTAATTTGTCTCTTGGAGATCAGTCACTTGCTGCTCAATTTCAGGAAATTCCTGCAGCGCTTTTGATGTCAGAAGCAGAGAGTGTTGGATGTAGGCACAAGTTCTTGATATTGTTTCTTATTAATTGACTATTGTACTTTAAAAATTACACTATTAATCTGATGCACTTTATTATTGTTGGCAGATGAACTTTTGAAATCAACTGTGGCAGACAAAATCCCAAGTGATTTGGAAGGCATGGAAAGCACTCTGGAGAGGTTGCTGGCTCTTATTGATGATACCTATAAATATGTGGATGATGTTGTGGTAAGAACTTGAATACAGTTGCTCTTTTCTTTCTACTATTTGTTGGCTATTCTTTTTATTATTAATTATTATTATTATCATTATTATTATTATCTTTATTATTATTATATTATTATTATAATATTATTATTATATTATTATTATTATATTATTATTATTATTATTTACGGTAATGTGAGCCATGGGACTAAATATCTCCAGGAGAACCGTGTTGCTCCTGACAACAAAATTGGCCGGTTCCTAGGAGATGCAGTATCTTCCCTTCCAAAGTTATCACCTTCTGCTTTTGACAAGCTTGTGAATGACAGTCTGCAGGTATTTTGATTCTCTCTATATTACACCTTGTAAAAGTTGCTCCAACCAATTATTAAACACAGAATAAAATGAAAGATCAATAGAAGAATTGTGGGGAAGACCTTTTTTCCTACAGTTTTTCCCTTGTTTGCTTTTGTTTGGGTGGAGGAGATGATCTGACTACATACTTTTTGTGATCAGGATCAACTCTTGCTAGTGTATTTATCTAGCATCACAAGGACACAATTGAGTTTAGCAGAAAAGTTGAACACCGCCGCTCAAATTTTATAAGTTTAGTTTGAGCACTTTGGTATTCTACGTTGATTTTGTGCCATAGCAATTAGAGAAGAGTGATTGTTGAGCCATACTTTTCAAAATAACTTTTGGTTATTTTGTCGGTGGTGGGTTTTCTGTTTTGGGAAATTTTGATCACTATAATGTATGTACGAGATTATACCATGTTTTTTATTCTTCCAATGTCACTAATTTCTGGTTCTGCTCTTCACATTTTCGCCTGTGAGATACAATTTTGAACGAGAGTTGATGATAGACAACTTGAAAATGGCTCCTAAGAAATAGATACTTGGGTTTTTATTCAAAGTACTAAAAAAATCCATTTATGACTTGTTTCATAATTTCCAAACAAACAAAATTCCCATTATATTGTGAAATTTAGTATATATAAGATTAGTAATGATTCATTACTTAAAAGGTTAACTGATCAAGACCATACTTCTCGGTAGAATTGGATCCTATGGTCATAACATTCCAAGGAAATAGAATTTGAAAGGTTTTTCCAAGGTGTTTTAGGATTTTAAAAAAGAATTCAAAATTGAAATAAAGTATTGGATATATCTTATAGTCATGTGAAAAAATTTAGAAGCATTTAGTACCATTATATTTAGTCTATATAGGCTCTAAACTAAGAGTCTAAGATCTAAGTATAATAGTTTTGAATATCGTTTAAAATTAATGTTTAGATTCAAGGGATATGGTTTCAATCAATTCAAGGCTTTTTAGCGTCTCATATGACCTTATTTTAGATCAAAGTGATCATGTATTAGGTTTGAAAATTGTCTAAAATGACTAAATTTTAAAAGTCACTATTCAATATATTAAAGACATTAAAGAAAAAATCCGAATATGAAATAGGAGTTCTTGATGTTTCTAAGGGTTATATAAGGATGTTCAGAATCATTCAATACCTTATAAGATCTTTCATAGCCTAACAAATGAACTTTGGACCAAATATGAGAATTTTGAAAATCGGTTGAAATTTATAGAGTTAAAATAAATGATTTTAGTCACTCATAAGTCATAATATTACCCTATAAGACTAATAAATATATCAAGGAGTCCATTCACTGGCACCAAAATTATCTAGAATGATTTCATTTTGGAAGTTATTATACATTTATTTTGAGATATTTACGAAAATTGTCAAAAATTGAAATAAGGTGCTAGATGTTTCTTAAAGTTATATGAAGAGGTTGGAACATTCGGTATCATATATTCAATTTTGGAAGGCCTTGAACAAGTTTAGAGCTAAAGTAAATTATTTTAATCACTCTTAGAGTCAAATATAATTGTATAAGACCTACTGTAATCATATTATCATATTCTGTCATCAATTGTGATATTGTCCAAAATAAAAGAATTTTGAAAGTTATTATACAATAATTTTGAGATACTTTAAAATATATTCAAAGTTGAATAAAGGTACTTGACGTTTCTCAGGGTCATATGATGATATTTTGAATTATTCATTACCTTATGATAGGTCTCCAATTTAAAGGTTTATTAAACATAATTCAAACCTAATCATAGAAATTTTAAAAATTAATTAAAATGGCTTTTTTGAGTAAAAATTGACAGTTTCAATCACTTCTAGTCTCTAATAATATAACCCTATAAGACTTATGATAAGCATATTAAAGGTGTTCCCTTATTGGTGTTGATATTGTTTAGAAGAACCAAATTTTGAAGGGAGTACACCGTTTTTGAGATATTACGAAAATATTTCGTCATTGAAATTAGATGCTTCTTTTGATCTTAAGATGAGGTTTAAAGTCATTCAATACCTTAAATTAATCTCCAAATATCTTAAACAAAGAGTTTCAGACTCAATAATATGACCTTGGATATTGTTCTAAAAGTGTGTTTTGAGTTAAAGTAGATGCTATTAATCACACTTCGAACCTGATATGTCTTTGTAAGACCCATGGTATGCATTTCAAAGTACTCTATACTCTATAGTAGGTTAAAAATTGTCTTAGAAGACCAAAAGTTAAAGGTTATTTTACATTCTTTTTAGATATAAATTCAAAAAATTGCCAAAAATAAAATAAGGGTATTGGATACTTCTTAGAGTCATATGAGAATTTTTGGAGTCATTCAATATCATGCAATAATCAATATTTAAAGGCCTTAAAAATAGGTTATGGATTCAAATATAGGAGTTTTAGAATAGGTTGAAATGGGTTTTAGAGTAAAAAATGGATGGTTTCAATCACTCTTATGACCTAATATGACCATATAATACATGTGGTTAGCATATTAAGAATTACTTTTACTAGTGTCTTAATTGTTTAAAATCACTAAATTTTGAGAGGGTAATACTCTGTCTTTTACAAAATTACGAAAATTTTTCGAAATTGAAATAAAGCCATTGAACATTTTTTAAGGTCATATGGTAAGGTTTGAAAATACTCAATAGGTGTTTATATTTAGTTTTCAAAAGCCTTACGCAAACAAATTAGAAATCCTTTATAAGAGTTTTGGATATATTTTATAATAGGTGTTTAGAGTCAATATAGATGGTTTCAATCACTCTTAGCATCTAATATAACCCTATAAGACTCATTGTATGCTTATCAAGGTGATCCTTTTCTAGGTCCAAAACGTCCATTATTGTCCAAATTAACCGAGATGTTATTGTACACTATTTTAAAGACATTCACGAAAAACTTTGAAATAAAAGTGTTTGATACTTCTTAAGGTCTTTTTAGAAGGTTTGAAAAATATTTAATGACTTATTTTTAATCTCCAAGGCCTCAAAAATAAGTTTAAGATTCAATTGTATAGGTTTTAAAAATCGAATAAAAAAAAGGTTGTAAGAGTTAAAGTAGATGATTTTGACATCTCCTAAGGCCTAATATGGCCCTATAAAAGTCATGGTAAGTATATCAAGGTGTTTCCTTAGCAGATCCATAATTGCCTAAAATGACCGAGTTTCAAAGGTAGTAGATACTAATATTGAAATATTTTGAAAAATATACAAAATCATGATTTTATAATTAGAAAATTGTATTTAAGAGTCCTATTTTACCTTAAAATATTTTAATAAAATATCTTAACCCAATTGGAGTTGAAAAGCATTCTAAATATATTTTTAAAAGTATTTTAAGTATGCTAAAATTGGATTTTTAACATATTTTAGCTAAGAAATATATTTGTTAGGTAAACAAGAGTTTTCTAAATCAATTAGGGTTTCTTTTAAGTGATTTACACAAATTTCATAATTTATTTTAAAGTTAAAATTTTCTATTTATCATGAGTTACTCCTTTGGTTCATCATATTTAATTTTCCCCCTCGTCCTCTCCTCCATTGCCACCATTTATTAAGCCTCCCTTTGAACGTTTCCTAATTGTTTTATATTATTTTCAAAAATTAAACTACAATTATTTAACTTATTGAATGTATGTTTTAAATTTTGACTAGGAGTTGAAGAAGAGTTTGGTGGTTGTTCTCTTATTTTTATGCTAGAGAAATTAAGGAACGTTCATGTGCCTAGGTATATTGTGAAAGCATTGATTATATATAATTTTGGAATTAGGGTTTTAGTGAATTAGTTATTTTTATATGAATATGTTTATTCATGAGCGTAATTGCGTTATTATAGTTTAGTTGTAAAATAATTAGATATTTTGAAGGGAATTGATGAATGCCAAGGGTTCTTTTATAAATGACTTTGATATTGGTAGAATTTATTTTCCCTTAGAAATTTAGTATTTTATATTAGTTTAGTAAGGATTGAAATTGAAAATATTGGGGATTAAACTATATATTTGTATGCTATAAATGCAGGAAATTCTTGGAACTTTGAGAAATATTTTGGTACTATTTTTTATTTAAAAATTAATTATTTAATTTAACATTTATTAAAATTCAGTTATGTTTTATGAATTTAAAATATTGAAATATTTAGCTACTATTTTGAGCTACTTTGATAATCCTTGGATTTATCTATGAGATATACTCAATTGATTTTATCAAGAATAAGTATTAAAATTATTGTAGGATTTATAAAAAATTGTTATGTTTTGAATTTACTTTTTATTAATAAGAGGCAACATTTATAATTTTGCAATTGATATTACTCTATCTAATAGAATATTTTGCTCTTCAGTCTTCACTATGTTGAAGTGATTTCCACCTAGGTGATGTGCACATTCAAAAATTAAAATTAGTTATGCTACATTTTATTTTGCTAGTTGAGATTACACTTTTATTTACTCAAATATTGAGATTTTTTTTATTACTCAATTTGTTGTGTTTGAGTAATTATTAGATCTAGTCTAGGACTTTACCTTGGATTATTATTTGTGTTGTTTAAAATGTTTTAAGTTATTTTTAAATTATTTTTTGCAAATGGAAATTTATGAATTACTTTTGATTGAAAGGAAATGATTTCTAATTAAATATTTTATTTACTATGTGCATAAATGCACTCACTTTTTTAATTATTCATGTTTTTCTTTTTAATTTGGCTTTATCCTATTCATTTTATTATGTTTTTTTGACAAGTTAAAATACTTGCATTGGTATATACATCTTCATGAAAATATTCAAGAGAGTTCACCTATATTGAGTTATTGGATATTAGGTTCTTTTAATATGTTTTAAAAATAACATTAGTATTATTTATTCTATTAATTTGAATTAATGATAGTATAATTTCAATGTGTAGACATAGTTTATTCATGGTTTAAATGACAGTTATAGTCTTACATTATCCTTGCCAAAAAAAAAAAAAAAAAGTCTTACATTGTCAAACAATATTAATATCTTTGCGTTTTTCTTAGTTATAAATATATTCTATGAAGAAATATGAAAATGTTAAGAAACTAAGAAACTGTAGGGCCGTGAATGGTGAATATAAGACAATGGCATAACACTGTAGTTGTACGGATAAGACGATGAGCCAGAAGCAGCCACGTGTCAAGGACACATCCATACTTAAGTATGATGATATATGATGATTATCTCTCTTAGAAATTTTGAAGAAAAAATAGTTGAAAAGAAAGATAAGATACATAGGACGATAGGAGCCTTGCGCAGAACCCGTGGTGGAAACACTCCTATATACAATTCCAATTCCGACAAAAAAAAAAAAAATTTATATATCGAAGGGCTGAAAATTTCACACCTTTCAAGTTGCATATAATATCCAAAGCCCAGAATAAAAGTGATAATTGTAGTGCAGTTGTTCCCTTAGGTTCACTCATCAATCATCATCCACCAACATCTAACCAAACTTAATCCCAAGCTCAAGCTCAACCAACGCAGGGAGGTTACAATGGCATCATTACCCTTCGTCTTTGGCGCAGCTGCAAGCACGAGAGTAGTCACTGCGAGAGCAACCAGAGGCGCCGTAGAGACTAAGGAAGAAAAGAGCTTTCTGGACTTTATCCTTGGCAAAATTGCAAAGGAAGATCAATTCTATGAAACAGACCCCATTCTTAAGAAGGTTGAGGACAAGTCGGGCGGCACCACCAGTGGAAGGAAGGGCACAGTTTCTGTGCAGAGCAAGAAGAAGAATGGTAATGGAGGTGGCTTCGGTGGTCTCTTTGCCAAGAAGGAGTAGTTCGTCATGGCCTACACTTATGGAGTTGGCATCGTGTTATATTAATACTCTGTTAATGTTTTAATCCCATTGTTATCCTTCAATTTTTATTGCTACTCTTGGATGAATTTATTGGTATATGCTTTAGAATATTAACGTTAATATATGCCCTATTTTGTTCCTTTAGCACAGTATACTCTTCAGTTGGATTTGTCACGCTCAATCTTTTGCAAGATTGTCTAAGTTCATATAGCAAGCTACTAAGTTCGTCCAATGGAGACATGTTCAATCTCGATGCATTTCTTAAATCAAGGGGTGTGTTGGGGTTGCTTAGCTTATGATCTATGGACAGTTTTGCTATAGATTCATCCATCCCAGAGAGTGAAAAGAATTCCTACTCTATAAGATGAACTTGTCTTAATTTGTAAAATTATGATGCATTGATACTTATAACAAGTGGACTGAGCATACTTCAGACAACATAAAAAGACTAGCTTACCATAAATAATTTCAGTAGAAATTGTAGCCATTTGATAAGGGCTGGTTTCATACATCTGACTGCTGTTATGTTTAACAGTTATGTGTTTGGAGTTTTTCTTCGAGTAATGGATGATAGTTCCTAGGAGGCTGTGTTTCAGTCTGAGACTCAGAGGGCCTGAGACACATCTCAACTTCAGAGTAAACTGGGGTGACAAAGAATTAAATGGCATGAAAGGGTGAGTTGGGGCAACACGGAAAAAACCGTTCTATTAATCAATTAATCTTTCTCCAACAATATACCAGTTCAATAACTGATTGCTCTGAAATCGGTGTGCACAAACTGGGAGAGAAGAGATCAAAAGTTCAATAAATATCAAAGAAAAGTAATTAAAAAATAAGAGGATGAGGGCATGAGAAAGAGCAAAACAATTGCCGGAGGGGGGGAGGGCTGAACAACATTCTGATAAAGCAAAAATATACCTTGATGTCTCAATGACACCATCACCAGAATTTTGGATCCCTGCAGAAGTAACATTCTGGTGCTATCCCTTCTCGACTGCAAACAGCAATCAGCATCAAGAAAGTTAACTAGACGCTACAGATCCGCTCACAATGTTATGGGACAGAAGATGAACAAGACTTGATGTAATCGATGCAATGGCTTCTCTTGAATGAACTTCTATCGAATTTACTGAATTCATGCACCCTAAAGATGATTTTTAGATGAACAGTTACTTTTATTTGTTATGATTCTGAAGGTATTTCCGATACCTATACCAAATAGCTTCAAAGATTGCATTGGTAAAGATGTGTTCTAATCATCATTTGAAAAGACTACCCCATGATCAGAATAATACTTGCATGAGTTCAGCCTATCAATTGCTAGCTCATTACCTACTTGTCTAGAGAGAAAATGTGTTTTTTGAATTACTTTTCGACATCTGAACAGGACAACAACACCTTGAGGGGAAGAGTAGGGAGGGGTTTTTTGTTTATGGAAGTGTAGGGAATTCAGGCAGGGAGAACTTGCAAACAACTTGGCACAGGTAAATGGATGAAGTCAGTAGTGAAAAGTATGCAGAAGTATGAAATCGTCCATCCATATATACAAGTAACTTATGTAATTCACCTCCGCGAACACCCTACTCCTATGTCATGCAAGACTTGCTCATAAGAACCAGTCGCAATCATGTACACATTTTCCCTTACAAACGTGTTTACCCACTGAAAATAACAGAAACCATACAAGGACAGAAATCCAACAAGATATCAAGGGGAAAAGGTCAAAATAATTCGTATGTTGCATTAGGTTATCCAAGAATCCACAAAGTTGTAAACACGTATAAGAGAAACAAAAGCCACAGACCTTTACGCCTTTACTTTATGAATCACAGCAAAACTATGATACTGAATTTCCTCTTTCCATTTTATACTTGGAGGAAAATAAAACTTCAAGAACAACTTTCTTCAAAAAAGAAGCATAACTATGAGACATTTCATTGATGAACAGTTCAACAGGCATATAGTATAATTGTACTTGGAGCAGAAACTTATTTGCAAAATCATGAAATTTTTTACTTTTCACCATTCACATTCTAGAACAAAAATGCTAGAGGTATTCTAGTGAGAAACACATATACAAACTATGAACTCAAGGGAAAGCTGAGTAACTATAAAACAACTAGAAATCGTGTTCTTTATGCAGATGTAGTAAACCAGCTATGCACATGGAACAAAGGAGAACAAACCACTGACCAGCACGGTAACAAGAGAATTGTAGCATTGAAAATTCTTGAGATAATGCTCATAATAGAAGCTAAAAGGATGATGATCATGTTTTATCTTCAGCTTCCAGGCCATCGCCTACTTTGGCAGAACTCAAATTCAACTCAGAACTCAAACCCACGGAAAAAAGAGCTCGCATAGCACAAAACAAATGAAACATCCACCTTTGTTTCAAACATCCTTAAGGTTACGAAGCTGGATTTGTAGCTTGACCATGAGTTCTTCTACATCATAGACTATCAAAACATTCAATATTACTGTTTATCATTCATAACAAGCAGAATCTCACCACCTGTAAGGATTACACTATCCAAGAACACCCTAACATCATCCAAATCTTTGAACGGGACAGGTTCTCTAAGATCACTATCCAAATTATACCAAACCCCATTAATCTTTCTCAAAGTAACCCAATGCCTAGTCTTCCAAAGCCCACCATACCTTCTCATAGGAATATTCAACACAATCCCCATCAATTCATCTTCAGAACCATTAAGAGCAGAAATCGAATCGGCCCCAATTCGCCGATCATGCCACACTACATTCTTACCTCTTCTCTCAAGGGCAGCGATCAAAACATTAACATCATAGTTCCCAGTAAAAAGATTATGGTGAGGCTTAAACACAACAGAAATAGGGTTCCATTTACCTGGGGTGGGATCATCCAAAATCAGTTCTTCGGCAATTAAATTCAAACCAGCCCTGCTAAACGCATCTTTCTCCTAAAATTAATCAAAACCCTCAATAAATTCACCAAGATTGAACTACAAAGACGCAAACCTTATCAAATTTTTTCCATTATTCAAGCACTTGTTACTTTTTTCAAGGCAATAACAATAAAATTGAAGAAAGTGGAAATAGTGGGATTACCTGAAATAGATTATTGAGGGCATGAAGAAGGCAAAACTGCAATCTTTGATGTTCATGGTATAACTCTGACTTGGTTTGCCTTTCCATTTTTGAACGCAGAACTTCAATTTCAAATCTTTCTTGCCCAGACTAGAAAATTTTGAAAGCTTATGATAAAATTTACATCTACAATCTCTTAAAATTGTATGAAAATAGCTACAGATTTACTAAGAGAGAGATATGGATTTGATTATCTTAGATTTGGGACATTGAGAATGTTGGGTGAACTGCGGAGTTTAGAGGTTTGTACAATTTCGAGTCATGTAAGGGTGTCTTCCCCGCCATCCTTCGTCATTGTTAATGCCTTGACGCGTTGTTAATTGTGAAGTTATCTTTTTGAAACTCTAATGAATTACTTGTCGAATTATGGCATTAATGACTTTAATGTTGGAAAAATTTGTTTACTGTAATTTAACACAAGGTTAATGTTTTTGGAGATCTAACACAAGAAATAAAATGTTTTTAAACTCCTTGAAAACATTCACTACCTTTTATTTTAATTTTTGAATTATTTTGAAAGTAACTAAAAAATAGTGAATAATAATTTTTAAAACTCTATTGTCCTTTTGAACCATTTCAAACCCAATGAAAAAATACCTTAACATGCATATTAATGTCTTATAGGGTCATGATACGTTGTTTAAGTAATTGTAAACATCTATGTTGACTCTATATATTTATTTCAATCGATTTCAAATAATTTTTCAATTAGGTACTAAATTTATATTTAGGACCTTTATAGACCAAATATAAGGTGTTGAATAGTTTCAATACCTTTTTTTATGACTCTCAAAAGCACCAACCACCTTTGTATTAGTTTCAATAAATTTTCTAAATACGTCTCAAAAAAGTTTATAATAACCTTAAAATTTGATCAGTTTGGAAGATTTGAGGCACACTGATAGAATACCAATATGCATGACTCCATGAGTCATATAACTCATATTAGGCCCTATAAGTTATTGGTATAATCTACGTTAACTCTATATATTCATTTCATCTTATTTTAAATACTAGTACAATTAGGTCATTATAAGCTCATTTTTAGGGCTTTTTAAAATTGAATATTAAGTATGGAATAGTTTTAAACCTCTTTATATGAATATAGAAAGCATCCAACATCTTTATCAAAAATAAATAAAGTAGAAAGCATTTAACAACTTTATCTCAAATAAATAATTTTAACGTGTATCAACATTTAAAATACGATCATTTTAGATCATTTTCAAAAACGGTGAAAGAGCATCTCATTATGTTTACTATGTGTCTTATAGAATCATATGAGGCCTTAGAAAGTATTTGAACCATTTGCTTTGTCTCTATACGCTCATTTCAACTTATACACAAAGTCATTCGATTTGGGTCTTAACTCTTTTTTAATTTGGGTAGCAAATATTTCGTGCAAGGTATTGAATGACGTCAAACCTTATCATAAGACCCGAAAATGCATCAAGTATCTTTTATTCAATTTCAAAAATATATCAATAGTGGTCTATAATAACTTTCAAAATTCAGTCATTTTGAACGATTTCTCATCTAGTCAATAAAGTACTTAATATGCTTAGTACAGGTCTTACAAAATCATATAAGATCATAAGAGTCGTAGGAACCATCTACATTGACTCTTTATTGCGATTTAAATCGCTTTCACATGCTCATACAATTAGGTCTTGAACTCATTTAGTGCCTTTGTAGATCGATTATGAGGTATTTAATGGTCCAAAACCTCTTTGTCATATTAACTAACACTATATATATGTGTGTGTGTGTGTTTTTTTTGTCCTAAACCCTTTGAAACCTCTTCCAACAATATTCCAAACAAACACTAGGTTGGAGTGTTGGACTAGTTAAATTTCTCTTTTAGCCCAAGACTCTCTCAATGGAATGTGTACAATCCCACAAATTTTTTTATATATATTTTTTTCAAGATCATTAAGTTGTATATCGTTTTAAGAATTCTCAATGTGTTGGACCAAAGCATTGAATAATAAATTATACTTTAGTCATCTCAACCTAAACTATGTTGGAAAAAAACATTAGAAAATGTAAACTCATCATCTGGCCAATATAAATTTTTTTACCTTCTTTTGAATAAAAAATTATAATTTAAGAGTAGAAAATATTTTCCCCTTTCTCATCAGAAAATATTTTCCCCTTTCTCATCCCTTGATAATATAAGAAGTATGGACACGAGGTCCAATTGGCATGTTGTGAGTCCAACATGTCCCGGACAAGGCAAAATATGTGGCCAACACGCCACATTGAGTGAATTTTTTAAAAAAATGCGAATATATAAACACAATTTGAAGAGGTGCTAGACATATCTAAGATACATATGACTATATACATATTACTATAAATTTGATATTTTTAAACATCTTATTATTTTAGATGGTTATGCTTAGTTGTTTACTTTTAAAATTTGACTTGATTTGCTTTGTTAATTTTGTGTTTAGCATTTATGTGTGCTTTTATATTTGATTTGTATGACTTTTAAGTATTCTTTAATTATTAAGGGTAATTTTACTTTAATTTTTCTTAGTTGATATCATTTATTTATTTAAAAATACTAATTTTATTATTATTATTATTATTTCAAAATAACGTTTTACCGTATTCGTATTATATTCGTATCCGTGTACGTTTTGCTTGTCCGTCTTGGTGCAAAGTGCGCAACCGAGTCTATAATTACTCTATTGTCTATCCATCCTCACTCTGCAACGGATAAGCCCTCACCCGCTTCCTACTCTCAACCTCTCCTCAACATCCGACAATGGCGACTTCCATTTCTCTCTCCTTCTTCTCATCCTCCGTCTTCTCCTCCAAATCCATCCTCAAACCCCACTCATTCTCCCCATCCCAAACCCCACTCTCCCTCTCCATCAAATCCGAACTCACTGCCCTCCCAGTCCTCAATTTCTCCGGCGAGAAAACCGGCGAAGCGTTTCTTAACCTCAAAACCGCCCCACCCGAAACGGCCCGTGCAGTCGTCCATCGCGGCCTCATCACCCACCTCCAGAACAAACGTCGTGGGACAGCCTCCACCCTCACCCGCGCTGAAGTCCGGGGTGGTGGGAGAAAACCTTACCCACAAAAGAAAACGGGTCGGGCTCGTCGTGGGTCGCAGCGTTCCCCTCTTAGGCCCGGTGGTGGAGTCATCTTCGGCCCGAAACCTAAAGACTGGACCATCAAGATGAACAAGAAGGAGAAAAGGTTGGCGCTTTCGACTGCGATAGCTAGTGCCGCGGGAAGTGCGATTGTAGTGGAGGAGTTTGCGGAAAAGTTTGAGAGGCCGAGAACGAAGGATTTTATTGCGGCAATGGAGAGGTGGGGCCTGAGTCCGGCTGAGAAAGCCATGTTCTTTTTGATGAATTTGGAGGAGAATGTTGAGAAATCTGGAAGGAATATTAGGACTTTGAAGATGTTGACTCCAAGAAGTTTGAATTTGTTTGATGTGCTTAATGCTGAGAAGTTGGTTTTTACTCAAGGTACTGTTGATTATTTGAATCAGATGTATGGGGTTGATTCTGTTGATGATGAGGATGATGATGATGATGAGGAAGATGAAGAGGTTGATGATGCTGAGGAAGGTACTCCATTATAATCTCTCCCCCCCCCCCCCCCCCCCCCCCCCCCCCAATGTCTTGTTCAAGTAGCATGATTTGTAGTGAATTGGTAATTGAATGATAGTATGTTTTGCCAATATTATTACTGTATTGGTGTTATAAAGTGGAAATTGTTGTTGGATTGATTGAGTAGAATGAGTTATATTTCGAAATTGAAGAAAAATCGGCTAAAATTGACTTGATTCTGAAATGGTTGAAGTACTTTGTCATGTATGCTGTTATTGAATTATGCATGAGTTGTGTTGTCTAAGGTGTTTAATGATTAGTGTTATTTGGAGTTTTGTGGGTATATATTGAGTGAGAGGTACTTAGAAGGATCGGCGGGAAGAGATCTTGGAGATTAGAAGATTGTGGAAGTCTAATTTTTATTTTATTAGTTTAATTATATCACTGTTGTATTTCTGTTTCTCTTGTGTTATTTGGAGTGTTTATGGAAGAGTGCGGGTGTGTTATATACTTCTATGAGTAGTGTACGAAAATTTTCTCATATAATTGCAGGTGTGAACTTGTGTTAACCTAATTAATTGTTATGTAAATGTAATGCTACTTGAACATAGGATAATTTAGAGATGAAGAAACCATAACAAGCTATAGGGAAGCTAACGTCAAGCAAGAGAAGCTGTTCGTGAAGTTAAGGACAAGCTACCACAGAAGTTATCCATCTTATTAAGTCAACAATGGAGCATTATCATGTTAGAAAAAAAGATTTACCTATGGTTTTCATTGCTTCTGAGAATGCGTATTACAAGGTATCAAAAGAAACACTTGGAAATGACTAAGAAGGGCATACCATGTAAATACAACGACTTATTTTATAATATGTGTTAGAATGTTATAACAAATGTTAGAGGTTATGGTATAGTGATAGAGGACTTATGTGTTGCAATTTTGACACAAAGGATCTACCATAAGCCCTTTTCATTTTGCGATAGTCTTGGATGAAGTAAGAAGGTCAATACAAGATGAAATACCATTTGTTTTCGGCGGATGATATTGTTGCGGTAAACGAGACTAGGCAGGAAAAAATGCTAAAGTTGAGCAATGGAAACGAATGTTGGAATTTAGAGGTTATAGAGTTAGTAGCAGTAAAATAAAGTATATAAAATGTGTTTTTAGTATTGGAAGGAGACTAAGTGAATATAGTGTGACTTTTGGTGGCAAGGAGTTACCTGTAAGTGAATGCTTCAAATACTCGAAATCAATTTCTTGAAGGAATGTAGACATTGATCACAATGTCACCCATAGAATATTTGCTATATTCCTTAATATTATCCATTTCATACAACTCGTGTTTATGTGCCAAGTGATTAGCTATATTTCTTAATATTATCCATTTCATATGATACGTTAATGCCAAAAATTGGACTGGTTGCTGAGATGCGAATGAGAGCAGGTCTTCATTCAGCGGTCTGCTGTATGGGAAAAATCTTTGAAGAGTTTGAGTGTAAAAAATGATTACTGCCCTTTTATACACCAGAATTTGAGCGTCGTAGGTCTCCTACTATCATCCTTTCCCTGACTATTAGATAGCAACATTACTTGGCTTTTTCAGCCTTAGTAATTTTGACGTACCCCTTTGCTAATGACTATATATTGTTCCGTTTGATGGATCATAAACCTAATACTTTGTCATCTCTCCTGATTGAGGATTTGAGGGATATGGAGCATAGGGTTCCTTGAAATAGGCTTATAACATGCTTATCTTCTTTTGTGCCCTTATTAAGTGGATTTCAGTTCTGTGTTGACTTATGTACCAAATATAGCTGTTCTACTTTCGTATACCAAAAATATATGGTTTATCTCCCAAAGAAGGATTTATAAAAAGTTTGACATAGAATTTTTAGTTTAGTTTCGAAAACAAATATATTTCTTCCCTAGAGTTAAGGAGAGTGCCCTTGTTTTGTTTAGAATGGGGCAACTATAGGAAATAGGATGAGGAATTTTCGGCAGTTAGATTGAGTTTGCCTAAACTGTTACTTGAAGGTTTATCAACCCCCAAAATTCACTGTATTCGGAATGTAAAAAGTGTGTGCATTACGGATTGAACCTGTAGGGTGATGGTAGTCATGTGAGGTCTAAGCCTAATTGCCAAGTGATCTTGATTCTCTTTCGAGGTAGAAAGAGGGATCTTGATTCTCTGTGGGGTGATGGTAGTCTTGTTGCTTGTGCTGTTCATTGATGAGATAGTTCTTAAGATTAACTCAAGTCACCAGTTTCCCCTGTGGAATTTCTCTGTCACCCTACGGCACTTTATTTACGTACATTGGTTAGTTCTGTTTATTTGAGTTAGCCATAATTCTCCTACCTTGTTAACATTTGGTGCTCTGGCAGATGTCACCCCTGAAGCTGCTGAGTAAACAAACAGAATGAGTTTATTAGCTAAGAGGAATGTTAATTGTAGGGAGATCAGCAGACCTTGACTTAATACATGCTGCAAGTGCAAAGATTTTGGTACACGTGTTGTATTTGATTAGTTTTTAAATGAAGCATTCATTCATTGTATACAATGGTCACTTTCTGTAATGAGAGATATTTGTATGTTATGCTTGTTCAGATCGTTGAGTACTAAGAATGTTCCATTTATTGCATACAGTGTTCGTCTACATGTAATGAAGGAAAATCATTGTTTTGGTTGTCTGTGCTGACGATTAGTAAGAACTTCATTCACAATCAGGTTCTATCTTACTGAGTACATGCACATATGCAGATGAATGGTGATGAATCAGAATATTAGCTTTGATAGGGAAGTTAACGGGATTCTTCGTCAGTGTGGTCAAATTAGTTTATGGTCGCATGAAGATTATTCTTTTGTCTTTTATCCTTGATTTTGAGCTTGTGAGGGGATAATTTTGCGGGGTGGTGATCAAAAGCGTCAGTGTATTTGGAAGAGTAACAGTGACTGTTCATCCAGCAAATCGTCGCTAATTCTTCTCCAGTATGAGGCCTGATGGGCCAATTCTTGTTAGATCGGGTAGTCAAAGGTGAAATATCTAACGTTTGTTAGCTTAGGTGGTTGAAGGTGATTCAAAGCTTCAATAATTTCAGATAAAAGTGACATTGAACGTTCATTTCAGCGTCTTCTGTAGTTTGTAAGAGGGCTTCCTATCATGGATCATGGTTACCAAGCGAATGCTAGTTCACCTAGTTGGTAAATGATAAATGGTAAATGGTAAATGGTGGCATTTGGTTAAGTGGTATTATTAGAATTTAAACACGCCGTTCCCTTTTTGGAGTGTGTTTTTTCTGGGAAAAAGCTAGTAGTATATAATTTAACTTATAAAACAGATAATGCGGGAAAATAGAAAAAGTTCACAAAAAAGTGGAATAATATGGGGAAAAAATTGGAAGTCAAAACAGAATATTTTGGTAATTTTAGACAATAAAATTTTCTCATGGTCTTATATGTGGTATACATGATCCTCGAAGACTTTTAATTACAGTTTGTTGTGTATCCATAATTATTTTGCAGTCAATTTCAAAAAATCGCTGGTTATAATTGACTTTTCTTGATATGATAATTAAGTATGTTCTTAGCATGGTTGGAGTCTTCTACTTTGCCTCCAAGTGCAAATTAAACAATGCACCATGTATACTCATCATGCTACAAGTCACCAGGCCCCCATACCTTGCCTAGTTAATGTTACGAAGGAGGTTTTAAGCCTAAATAGTTAGTGCCCTCTCCCAGTCACCCATGATCTTTGTCCTCTTAGAAATGTATTATGCTAGTCACTAAGTACAAATTAAAGATATTATAAACCGGAGATGAAGCTTAAGGACGACTCTAAGTGATATGGGGCTAAATCTTAATGGATCATAGCAACGTGACTATTCTGTCACTTACCTTTTAAGTTAAAATATGGTAGGATTGAAAAGAAATTTGAAAAATACCTTTTTCATTACATTTGTAGTGCTAAATCTTAATGGATCATATAACAACATGACCAATGAAAAGATTGAAGAAAATCTTGAACATAATTATTTATTGAATAAATAATTAACAAGAATAACTAATAAAACAGTTATTAAAGAAGCTATATATGGTTAAATAAATTGGGAGTACTATTTTTATACAAAGATATTAGCAGATCATGGGTATTTGGTCTAGTGGTATGATTCTCGCTTAGGTACAGGGGATGAATTTATGAACTCCAAATGTAATGGATTTATAAATATTTTGCAGACTATAATACGAATGATCAAACACAACAATGGGTACTTTTAGCTTCTAAAATTTGCCCTCTCAAGGATTATAAGAAACATATTACATAGTTAGGAGCAACATCATCATCCAAGATCTAGATTGAAAGTACAACTGCAGGTTGCAGCCACATCTAACAGGAAGCTTTTACAAACATCTTTCACACAAACACTGGCAGCTATTAGCATGCCAATACACAACATTATACTGATGTTTCACTTGTTGAAAGAGCCTGAGGCAAGTAGATCTCTCCCCCAACTTCACCATGCTGTTCTCCACTGATTGTTTTCTTAGCAGTTAGAAATTGAGCTCTCATAGCATCCATCTTTTTTTGTAGAGCTTCCTCCACATCATCTCCATAACCATGCTCCTCAGCGTAGTTGCGGACATCCTCAGTTATCTTCATAGAGCAGAACTTAGGCCCACACATAGAGCAAAAATGTGCAACCTTGGCACCCTCTGCTGGCAAGGTTTCATTATGGAAGGACATGGCAGTCATGGGGTCGAGTGAAAAAACTGGTCCATCCATCGGAACTCAAATCTTGCTTTGCTCAATGCATTATCCCATGCTTGAGCCTGAGGATGGTGTTTAGCCAAATCAGCAGCATGAGCAGCGATTTTGTATGATATCACCCCTTCTTTCACATTATCCCTATTAGGCAATCCAAGATGTTCCTCTGGTGTCACATAGCACAAAAGTGCTGTACCAAGGGCTCCAATATTGGCAGCACCAATGGCCGAGGTTATATGATCATAGCCGGGTGCATTATCAGTTGTTAATGGACCGAGTGTGTAGAAAGGAGCTTCATTACAGCACTCAGCTGTTTTTTCAGGTTTTCAGGAATCTTGTTCAATGGAATGTGTCCAGGTCCCTCATTCATCACCTGAAGTCACAAATCGAATCAATACACGACATGGAAACAACAATTATAAGAAAAGTATACAAAAGAAAAATAAGCCATAGTAAGATTATGCTACAGTAGTATCTGCACGTCCTTCTCCCAAGCTCTTCGCGTAAGCTCTCCTTGAGGCAAGAGCTCCGCGAACTGGGCAGTGTCATTGGCGTCAAAGATAGACCCAGGCCTGAGGCAATTTCCAATAGACAATGCTATGTCATATTGGTTGCAGATATCAAGAATATCATCCCAGTGTTCATAGGCAAAGTTCTCCTTGTGGTAGGCTAAAACACCACTTGGCATGAATGGATCCTCCACGCGACACTATCCCGGTCATACGCTTGGCTGTAAGAGGGACAAAACTTATCAGAACACCAGCATGGATGGTAAAATAATCAATACCTTGTTCCGCTTGTTCAATCAAGGTTTCCCTGAAAACCTCCCAGTTGAAATTCTCAGCAATGCCTCAAGTGCTTGGTAAATGGGGACTGTATCAACTGGTACTGAGGAGTTGCGCATGATCCACTCACGCGTCTCATGAATATGCCGACCTGTTGACAGGTCCATGATCATGTCTGCAACCCACATTGTAGCCCATTGAAGCTTAGATACTTCCTCCTCAATTGAACTGCTAACAGCAGAGTTTCCAATTAATGTTAGCATTGACTTTCACCAAAAAGTTTCTCCCAACTATCATAGGCTCCAGCTCCAAGTGCTTCTTGTTGGAAGGGATCATTGCACGGCCGCGAGCAACCTCGGACCTCACAAATTCAGGGTCAAGGTTCTCACGAGCAGCACAGTACAACATCTCTTCAGTAATCATCCCCTGCTTGGCGTAGAACATCTGGGTGTGCCGCGTTAGGCTTAATTTTGGGAGTCCTGTTTTATAATTTCATGCACACATCACCAAGCAAGTTAGTTGCCAGTTGGAAGTCATCAATCTATCATCGCTAAGGCTTATAGAACAAGAATGAAGGGGTCATACCAGTTCTTGGACTAATATTCTGAGGGTCACTAGTGTCGTAGGTGTCAAAATGAACAGTGTTCTTAGCATCGCAATTTTACTTTGATAGGAATGGCTTGGTACGTAAGATTTGATCGTGGGATCGCAACAAATCGTAAAACCGTGTAATCCTACATTATAGCGTATTTAGAACTTATAACTCTCAATCTTATTAACAATAGTTTGGATTTGAACAAGTCGTCTTAAATCGAACTAAGGGCCTCTATCAATTAGGCCTTGTCGGTTGTCGGGTTGAATCGGGGTTTAGGTTGTCACTAATCGGTTTATAATCTGGTTTCATTGTTAATAGATCGGGTTATACTCAGGTTGGAGTAGGTCGGGTTATGGTTGGATTAATTTCGGATCAAATCGTTTTTTGGGATGAGTTCGGATCAAGTTGGTTTGGGTTACGGATTTCTCCATTCGGGTTGTAAAGGAATTCGGGTGAGATTGAATCAGGTCGGTACAATCAGGTTCATAGTTCGAGTTGAAAACTAATCGCTCTATCTGTTGCATGAATCAGAGATACATGTATATATATATATATATATATATATATATATATATATATATATATATATATATATATATATATAGGGGCGGGTTCTGGTGAGAACCCCTTAATATATAAGAACTCCTCATATATAAGAACATATCTTCGGCCTTTAAAATAATAAATCTAACGGCTTAGATGCATTAATCTTCAAATTGAATTGGTCAATTATTAATAACTACAACCCGTATTAAATGCAACTTCAATCTATTTTTTTAAACTTCCCTTCATTTCCGCTATTCTGGTCAAATCGAATTTTGGAATTTATATTTTTGTATTTTTTTTCTAAAACTGTCATATTCATAATATAGGTAATACAGTAAACTAGTTATACGTAATTGTTCTAAATATAAACCCCTTGTTCTAAATATAAAGCCCTTTCTTTGGTGGATAATATTATTTAAATTTATTATAGTTAATTTGGTTATTGTTCTATATTTATGTGCAATTGTTCGTATTTTGTATCCTATTGTTTAAATATCATAACTACTTGTTCTAAACTTTTGATATTATACATGTTATAAATGTAATATGCTTATTAACAGATCTAATGTTCTAAATTCATACGTAGTTGTTCTACTTATTAAACCAATTGTTTGGTATACTATTATACAACATATTTATTTACTGTTGATGTACTATTATTATCTTCAGCTATTCTTATTAACAGATCTAATGTTCTAGATGTATATGAAGTTGTTCGTATTTTGTGTCTTATTGTTCAACAATATGTTATTGTATGATTCTATATTAATGTACTAAATTTTTATTATATTGTTCTATTTTATTTACGTCATTGTTCTAAAAACTCATATTATTGTTTAGACCATTGAATATAAACGAATATTGTGTGAATATAAATGAATATTAAGAACATTGAATATAAAATGATATTCAAAACATGTGACTCGTTTTTTGGTTTACACATCATATGACAGTAGTAATAATATTTAGAACATTGGTTATATTATTAGGCCACATAAATAAACTAAGAACATTATTAGTACTAATATTTGGAACATTAATGCTAGAAAAATAGATCCATCGTTGTCAAATAAGAATTTAGAACAATAAGTGTATTATTTAGAACATTGAGTCTTTCAAATATAACCCTTCATATAAATCATGTTCTACACAATATCAAAAGTGTTCTAATTCTATATTAATGTTCTATATACACTATACCGATGTTCTAAAAATATACAAATATGTTCGAGTGACCAATTGTGTTGTATACTATTGTTCTAAGTGAGCTATACAATGCTCTAAACATATAAACTATTGTACTATGCTATCTATTCTATTGTTCTAAATCATAAATCTATTGTTCTGATTTATAATTCTATTGTTCTTAGTGAACTATACTAATGTTCTAAACATAAAACTATTGTACTAAGCTATCTATACTAATGTTCTAAATCAGAACTCTATTGTTCTGATTTAGAACTCCATTATTCTAATGCGATATACATTAATGTTCTAAGAATATATATTAAACTATTGTGCTCAGCTATATATACTAATGTTCTAAATCAGAACTCTATTGTTATAATTTAGAATTCTATTGTTCTAATGCGATTCAGAACTTTATACACTGAAGATGACTTTTACAATGAGTCAGTTTTAGCTATTGTTTTGAATCAGATTCTATTGTTCTGATAAAGATATCTATTGTTCTAATGCTATATACATTAATGTTCAAAGAATATATATTAATGCTCTAAAAATATTAAGCTATCTATTCTAATGTTCTAAATCATAAAGCTATTGTTCTGATTTTTAATTCTATTGTTCTTAGTGAGTTATATTAATGCTCTAAACATAAAAACTATTGTACTAAGCTATCTATACTAATGTTCTAAATCAGAACTCTATTGTTCTAATATAGAATTCTATTGTTCTAAGAATATATATTAGAACAATATATTTCATACGCACTCGCAATCATGCACTTTATAAATAATCAAATACAACAATCTCTATACGGTATAATATATGACTTAGAATATTAAATCAAATATGGAAAAAAAATGAATCAATTACCTTATTTTTTAATGTCAAAACAACAAACTAAGCTTTGGGTATGAAATATAGCGAAACTATTATTTTAAATAACTTTCTGAATAATTTAAATATTAACATTTGATTATAGAGTAAAATAGGAAAACTACTGATTTTGAATTATGCGAATTTTAATGAAAATTACCCATAAATCACGGAAACAAATAAACTTTCATAACTAACAAATTCGAATTTATTTTAATTACCAATTTGCCATTAATGTTTATTGAATCATAACCATTTATCTCACCTAAATCAATGGTACTAGATTGGTTCTTATATAACAAAGGAGTTCTCACATGATCCCAATCTATATATATATATATATATATATATATATATATATATATATATATATATATATATATATATATATATATATATATATTAGAAAAGCAGAAAAATAGAATAAGGATATGAGAAGTATAGAAGTACTCACTGGAATTGTTGATTCTTTTGAGTTGTGAACTTGTGATTAGGAGGGATCCTTTCTGTTTGGTGAATTTGCTAAGTTCTAAGCCCTATATTTATAGCAACTCCGAGCTTACGGAGTTACGGTAAGGTAAGGCTGCTGCCTGCTTTTACATGTTTCGGAACACATGGAATGGCACATCAGAAATTAAAGTGAGCAACAGACATGAGAATTGGGGTAAGGAACATGCGTCTTTGATACAAATTACTTTTTCTTGATTAATTAGTACTTCTTAACAATTAAGGTCAAGATCAGGGATTAGAAGGGAAACACTTAGATGAAATTACTCTTAATTGACATGGAACACATGGAATATAACATCAGATCGACTCAATGGACACAACATGGGTATAGGGGTGTGGATTGTGGAACATGTGTCTTAGATATCAATTGTTTGGCAATCTTATAGTGTAGCACATCTCTTGCACATATAATATATCTTTACACTGGTATAGTTGAAAGTTGTATGATCATTTGTATAGTCACAGTGATATTCAACACTAATGCACGTTTCTAATGTGTGGACTAACAAATTTGTTATTGTCAAAAAAGAAAAAAGAAAATTGAATATGGATAAAAATCATTAAAGAACGGTACGTTGTGCTTCTACTCTTTATATGTCCTGTCATCTATAATCAAAGTGGCCTCAAAAAAAGGTGACACGTTAATTGGCCAATCAAGGAAGAAATATAGTACGTTATTATACTTTTCGTAAATTGATCAGATGTGGTGTCGTATTTTTATACTGCAGAGTGAATAAGAATAGAGGAATTGAAGCAAGCGTGCTAATTAATGAGCTACGTAGAAAAAACAAGAATACTCTGTAATATTCATCCCACCAATGAATGCATGCATTTCTATGGGGGAAGGCCTGACACAAGCTTTCTCCAACGCTGACTATCAACTTTTTATTCAACATCTACGAGTTACCTTACGGCTATGTGCTTGTCATCCAATAATTTAAGTTGCATCACCAACTAAGTTATTAGGGAAAAAAAAAAAACCACGACATAACAATTCTGAGCGCTTTTATTTTGAAAAATAAGGCATGCAATGTGTTAGATCAACCAAAACCTAGGTGATGGGATAAGGCCATTTGACCCAAGTCAAGCCGTGAAACCACTTTGAGAACGTGGATTCGTTAGTATTTAAGGGTCCATTACCAATTTACCACTAGTTTTGTTGGGTATTCGATTGATGGTCAGATGATCTGAGGTGGTTTAGAATGGGGCTGGATGCTCTGACAAGGAGGCTGGATGCTCTGATAAGAAAAATTATGCCTGATAACGCAATAAATGTAGCAATAGGTGTTAATAAAGGTCCTCATAAATGAGGCCCCTTATTTGTATTTGAAGACCCTTGGTATATATATGGGTGTGTTTTTATGTAGGTAACGTTGACATGCTCTTTTATTCTTTGGTTGCGTTCTCTGGTTCCGAACGTGTATGGGCGATGTGTACTGCATTGTCTTTCCCTTCTGTAAGTAAAAATTTTCATACAAATGTGAACCAAGGAGGAGAAACATCAGATGGCAAGGTATGATATGAATGATCAATGAATTCTTTCGGCTTCTCTAAATTTTTACATTTGAATCTTCCTAAATTAAACTACAGCAGACTGGGAGCAAAAGCATCATCCTAAGTCTAGATTGAAAGTACAACAGCAGGTAGCAGCTATACACTTTTTTTGGACGAGAGGTGGCATCTATAATTTGACAGGAGGCTTTAATAACATTTTTCACCACTCTAATTCTGGCAGCTATCTTCATACTTAATTGAACGTGCAATTTATTTTTATCTAGAGGGTCCTAGTGGCTAGTGCCAAACCACAGCATATTACTGCATAATGTATTATTTAAATTATATAGTCTTATTGGAAGGGTCTAAGGAATTATCTGGTCGTTGCCCACCTGATTCTGAGACGAGCTTGATCAAGACACCGAACCACTTATCCCAGATCAAGCTGCCCATATATAGGAATCCCTGTCCCTGTTAGCACGCAAAGAAAAACAAAAAAGAAACTGCACACTCCCTACGCAGGCATTATCCTGTTCAGGTTCAAAGGGACTTTCTCAGCCTGTCTTGCCAGCATCTCTGCCAAAGTAATTGAGATGCTGCGGCACAGACAGACACCCCTGGTGCCTTTCTCATGTCAATAAATGTAAAATTTGTAAAGGAAAGTCTATGTTGAAATAGACCAACTAACGGGAAAGAGTTCATTGATGCCAAATTTACAAACAAGCATATGAATGTACTACGTACTAGTCTATTCTTTATTATTACATCAATCTTAAACTTACCACCCCAGGGCAAAAGTCCATGAATATACTAATCTGCATCCACTGAGGCCTCAAGGAGGGCTAAGCTCTGCTTGCCACTGCCTTGACTTCAAGTGCTGATTTCTATCTGCACATTCATGTCCACGTGTTTCAGAAGTTTAAACTAGTGTAATTGATCCTCTTGTTTTTTGGTTTACCAGAATTCATGTATTGTAACTAATGAGTTTGAAAATACTATTTACCTCTTCAAAGACTCAACGTAACTCTGAGGTAAGTAGATCTCTCCCCCAGATTCACCATGTTGCTCTCCACTGATGGTCTTTTTAGCAGCCAGAAACTGAGCGCTCATAGCCTCCATTCCTTCTCGTACAGCTTCCTCGGCATCACCATAACCATGCTCTTCAGCATACTTGCGGACATCTTCAGTTATCTTCATTGAGCAGAATTTGGGCCCACACATAGAGCAAAAATGTGCAACCTTGGCACCCTCTGAGGGTAAGGTTTCATCATGGAAAGACATGGCAGTCATGGGGTCAAGTGAAAGAGCAAACTGGTCCATCCATCGGAACTCAAATCTGGCTTTGCTCAGTGCATCATCCCATGCCTGAGCATGCGGGTGGCATTTAGCCAAATCAGCAGCATGAGCAGCAATTTTGTATGCTATCACCCCAGCTTTCACATCATCCCTATTTGGCAATCCAAGATGTTCTTTTGGTGTCACATAGCATAGAAGTGCAGTACCAAGGGCTCCAATATTTGCAGCACCAATAGCAGAGGTTATATGATCATAACCAGGTGCAATATCTGTAGTTAGTGGACCAAGTGTGTAGAAAGGAGCTTCATTACACCATTCCAGCTGCTTTTGCATGTTTTCAGGAATTTTGTGCATTGGAATGTGTCCAGGTCCTTCATTCATCACCTGAAGTCATGAAATCACATCAATACTCAAAACATGTAAAACAAAATCGAAAGAGAAGTTCTTAATTAAAAATAAAGCAATAGCAAGAGTATGTCCTTTAAATGAGCAAGGGAATCAACCGTCTGTATCAAACTATATGCAAGCCTAGAAGCATTCGTAGGATCGTACCTGCACATCTTTTTCCCAGGCTCGTCGCGTAAGTTCTCCTTGTGTCAAAAGCTCAGCAAACTGGGCAGTGTCATTGGCGTCATAGATTGATCCAGGCCTGAGGCCATCTCCAATTGATAATGCTATATCATATTGGTTGCAGATATCGAGAATATCATCCCAGTGTTCATAAGCGAAATTCTCCTTGTGGTAGGCTAAACACCATTTTGCATGAATGGATCCTCCGCGTGATACAATCCCAGTCATGCGCTTGGCTGTTAGAGGGATATACCTTAGAAGAACACCTGCATGGATGGTGAAGTAATCAACACCTTGCTCTGCTTGCTCAATCAAGGTTTCCCTGAAAACTTCCCATGTGAGATCCTCAGCGATTCCATTCACCTTCTCAAGTGCTTGGTAAATAGGGACTGTACCAACTGGTACAGCAGAGTTGCGTAGGATCCACTCACGGGTCTCATGAATATGCCGACCAGTTGACAGATCCATTATTGTGTCTGCACCCCACATTGTTGCCCACTGAAGCTTATGGACCTCCTCTTCAATTGAACTTACAACAGCAGAATTTCCAATGTTTGCATTCACTTTGACCAAAAAATTTCTCCCAACTATCATAGGCTCCAACTCCAAGTGTTTCTTGTTAGAAGGGATGATTGCACGTCCACGAGCAACCTCAGACCTAACAAATTCAGGATCAAGGTTCTCACGAGTAGCGCAATACAACATCTCTTCAGTTATCATCCCCTGCTTAGCATAGAACATCTGGGTGTATCGTGGTAGACCTAACTTCTCCCTCCTGTCAACCCAATCATTGCGCAATTTTGGGAGTCCTGTTTTGCAACCGCATAGATTAATAATCAAATATGAGCCAATCGGATTTCAATCTTAACTAGGCTGATGTAGACAAGGTTCATTGAACAAGAATGATTTTTATAGCCTCCCTCAGGTATGAGCTACTTTTGAATTGTGATCAAATAGCTCTGCTATTAACTGTTCATGCAGAGAACTACCAGTATATCATATTTTATTTTTCTAAGTTACAATGGAGCAGATATTAAGGGATTGATGAGAGTTATAACTAGGATCAGATCAAATTAAATCATTTTTTGTAAGCAATGGGAAATAGAATGAACTGAGGCAATAAGAGGAATACGCAAACAAAAAATTAATGATGTACTAATTCATAACCTTTTGTGTAAACTGTATGAAAAACTTTCAGCTGAAGATAAGGGAAGAAAATGGGGTGCATACCAATCCTTGGACTAATGTTCTGTGGGCCACTGGTGTCATAGGTGTCAAAATGGGGCTCATCACCAGATAGATGGATCCTCCGAAAGGGAACATTGAGAACTAGACCTGATTCCTCATGAGTAACTTCCCTGTATGAAAATTTTTCACATGAACCATAATAAAACAAAGACACGAGTAAATATGCAAACAATGTAACATAATTTTTACAGCTCTGACATTAACAAGCAAGAACAGGTAACAAGTTAATAGAATAAAAAATCCAATATAGGCCATGTACTTGTATCAATGAAATATATAAAACTCATATCAAATAGAAATATAAAGAGATTATTCAAACGAAATTTCCTATAAGAAACTGGACTTATTAAGTTCAAGGATGACTAGAAGCACCTGCTCTCTTTTGTGCTCTTTGGGAAACATTGTTCAAAAGATGGGAGTGGAAGAAAGTCTGGGGCAGATGGGTCAACTGTATGCTTCTTGTTCTTAGTTTTTTTTTCATTAGTCGCCGGATCAAGGGTCAAAGTGGCCTCAGGACCTGAACTCAAGGCACTAGGATACAGTTCCTTGTTGCGAGCACCTGCAGCATTTCCCAGCATATCAAATCTAGGTAAGAAAGAAGTCTTGGGCAGCATGGATTGTGTAGAATAGTTGTCATTCTTGCACCAGATTGTTGTCAAAGTAGCTTGAAGCGATGCCATTCCTGACCACCATGAGACGATGCATCAAAATAGTGAAACAAAAGGATGATTGAATACAAATTCACAATTCAACAGTCACTTTTGAAGCCTAAAATGTCAGGGACACTAGATGCTTAGACAAATAAGCAGTTGAAAATGAACTCAAAGTGACTCTTGCCACTGAGTATACTCTGCCATTCCAAACAGAAACTTCAGAACCGAGGAAACTTTAGTCAGACTTACGGGAGCATTGCTACGGCACACTATATGCAACCATATAAGAAAGGAGCAGTCAAGTGAGATAACTTATAATTGTCGTTTATATCCACGAATATAGTAAGATAATGTTCTTAGCATTTATACAAGATTAGCAAAGGGGAAGGACATACTGCTGAAGACAGTATTATGTTTCCACCCCGTGTAAGGCGGCGCACATGCCACTCACTCTACTACACTCAATCGAATAACATATGAGAAGTCAATATTCAAGTAAAAGAAGGAATATAGCAAACCAAATAAGAAACGAAGTAAAGTTGATCTACATAATCAACTCGATGAAAGTAAAGACTTTTTGGGCAAAATAAGTACAGTTCTGGCAAGCCGAGTTATTCAGGGTAAGGGTTTAGCAGTCTTCCAATAATCAGGAAATCAGTAATAATTTAAATTGTCCACAATTTAATTTACTCCCACTCTCTGAAAAAAGCTGTTACATTGTCCCACTCATTCGTCAGTAAGAAATAGTTGAGTCAATCCCAGTAATCAAGCAATCAGCACTCATCACCCATGACCCATCACTATATCTTCAAGTAGCATCTTGAAACATGTAATCACAAATCATCACCGTTTCAGAAAGGTGACAACTTTTTCCGTCCATCCCAAAATTCTATGTGACTATTATTTCCGGATGAAAAGGATCAATTGAGGATCTAATGCAAATAATGCATTTAGAGGAATAATCTCGGCGTAACAGCTAAAGCACACTCTTTTTTCTTTATTAAAGGGGAGTTATGTCGTCTAAAGCGCTTGAATTACAGAAATATCAACCATCCATCATCTCTTTCAAATATGTCATTCCTGATTAATACTTCGCAAGTAATAAGCATAACACAATATCAAATTTCAAGCTTTTTGAAACTACCCATCATTCCAGTATTCTACTACGGTATGACTCTGTTCCTCTTACTCTTTTTCGAAAAATCCCAAAAATAAAACACAAAATTTCTAACAGCATAACATCATAAATTAACAAACTTTACTGTAAATTTGCAATCAACATTACAATTCCACCATCTCAATTCATCACATAAGCACATTCATATGAATAACAAATCAACCCATTGCATGCATGTCTTAATCATATAATAAAAGACAAAAAGAATAGATTAAGAATATGAAATGGGTTTAAAATTACTAACCGAAATTGAAAAAAACAGAAGGGTCTCCGGTCAATGGTAACAGCACTAACAGGGTAGTGACAGTTAACAGTTTACAAGAAGAAATTTGTAGAATGTGATGATTTATAAAGTGCCAAATAAGTACTGCTATTTGTTACAAACTCCGTCAAAAGTTGGAAGGATAAAAAAAATAAAAAATAAAACAAAAACTCTGAGCGGACGACAAAGGCAGAAATTAAAGCTACTTTTTAGATATTTATAATCAATTATTATCAACTTCAACTATCACAAATAAGACATGCTCCACATTCCACAAGTCGGGTTGGAAACGTGGAATACCTAATAAGTAATAAGTAAGGATATATGCTATAGCTAGCCACCTATGCCATGTACTCCAATTCATTAAATATTGGCTCTATCTAAAAACTCTAATTTAAATTCGAATAAAGCTCAAAATTATTAAAAATAAGTACAATAATGATTTTTGTATCCTTTTATTCTTTGTTTTTTTACTTGTTTACATATTATCAATTATTTGAAAGAGTTCTTTGTGCATTTAGACTAAAATCAACAAAATTATCTACTCTAAAAACCAAATATTTTCATTAATAGATTAGTATTTGGCCAATACAAAGCCACAAGCAACATTGGTATAGATGTTTTTCGTTGTTAGATTATTGAGTACTATACTACCAATCTAAAATTTCAATCAAAATAGTTAGACATTTACACAACTAAATAGTGAAAAGTTAGTATTTTGTGAATATTAAAACTCTTTTCTCAATTGATCTAAATCATATTCAATACAATAGTGATTACATTACTGGTTATTAATCCACTTGTGCATATTGAGATTTTGGCATCCAACTCTTTCCAAAAATAGCAACATATATTAAACAAATTTTCGAACTTTCTACAACTAGACAACTTGTTACTTGTGAAATAGAATACAAAATAAAGCAAGCTAGAAACTTGAAATAAAATAAAAATAATTATTGTTTTGTGTGACATCAGATAACATTGATGATAAGTTGATAACTAATAGGAGCAAAAAAAGGGCATGACATTAGGTGCACTATGAATTAACTATGTGAAAACTTGTCATGCAAACAAATTTTGGCATACACTTGTCCCTTGTGACTTGCAATTGAGATATTTAAATCTATAGTTGATTAGCAAATTTTTCTACTTTAAAAAGTTGCAGCCCTAGTGCTATCAAGAATATACCAATTATTTCCTAAAAAAAAAAAAGAAGATACCAATTATGCTATCTACAAAATAAGTAGTGAAAGTAGAAAATTTGCTATTCTCCACAATATTTGAATTCTTTTTCAGTGGTAATTTGTCAATTTAATTGTTTGTGCTCAAGTAAGAAGAACAAAAATCTATGCACTGCTTGGTTATTGAAAGCTTTGTCCTCCACTAGACCAAAGTCCAAAAAAGTTTCTGGCGGAGAATGCAGTTTTGTTATTTTCTTTGAAATTTGTCATTTGATGTAGGACATATATACATTAGATATTTCTAAAGTTTTTTCAGAGACAGATTTATTCAAAACAAACGCATCAGTTGAACATCAACCTTTTATTGTCAAACATTTTCTTAGTTTTGCTGTGACAAAAGTGAAGGCCACTTTCTAAACTTTGTGAATTAAAATTTAAATAGAGAAAGCACGCTTACTGTGTATAAAGGTACAAGAAAAAGAAAGAAAAGGTCAAGCAAGAAGGAACAAGACTAGGGATGGTGAATTCGTTAATGGGTTAAAGTGACCCCATGACTCCTGGCGCGCACCTCAGGTCATTACCTTCAGGTCCACTTGTTGCTTCACTACAACCATAAACACCACAGCCATTATTGATGATGACAGAGATATTTTTTTTCCCCGTCTCCAATACATAAAAATCAGCCTTCTTAGATAACAAGAAGTCCATTAGAATAAAGCAGAAAAGCCGAAAAAGATGTGAATTTGATGTATGATTGATATTTCCAAGGATGGGCCAGGTATGTACATATAATCACAGATTACAATCACTATGTATTTCCTGAAATAGAGATTACATGTACAGAAGAATTTAGATATTATACAAAAGCTGATCTTGTGATTGAGAATGCAGCACCGTGATTCTGTTGATTTGAAGTCTTCCATTTCATCTTTTCACTGTTTACTTTATTGTCCGTGCTTCACCTCTTTGATTGTCAACATGGGTAAGCTTCAGTCAGGTTTGAAATTTTACTGAAATTTTTCACTTCCCTGAAATCAGGGAAAGGAGTAAAACTGACGAATTAAGTACCCGACTATAAGCTCTTCAAGAGACTTTTGTCATCTGATTACAACCTCATATGTCGGATGTAAGATAACATGCTATGTAGCTCCTCATTCATGAACTCGCTGTAGCTCAAGAAAAGCCTCTTGTTTGCCTTGAACAAAGACTGAGAGTTCAGCTGGAGCAACCACCAATTTTAACCACTCCTCTAGTTCCTCACCTTCCACCTTCTCTTTCTCTACACAAGACACAAATCTACTTCAGGAAAGACTTTATAATGCAAATAGACATAGAGACATACTTGATGCTATGTGCCTTCAGCTTCATATTACTCCCAAGTTCCAAACTGGCATGCTACTTTCTAAATTTAGGTTAAAGTTTAAATATTCTCATATTATCCTTAATAATACCCCTATTAACAAAATTTATGAAAGACTACTCGTACATTGGTATGGTGTAGATCCAAATATTTGAAGAGTTAAAATAATAATAGCATAAAAAATAACAAACAGTTCAATAATTTGGACAGAGTTCCTAATATTCAGTACTGCCAATTGTCAATCTTTGGGCAACTTCAGACTATAGAATTATCTAAGCAGTTGGTCACAATTACTACCTCCGCTTTCTTGAATTCTACTCACTTTTACTTTATTTCATTTTTTATCATCTACAAACCCCTTTCAAATCCTCTCCTCCTAAGATAAATGAACTCACATGAGTGGTCCCCCTTTTGGATTCTCCTTGGATTTACTGTGTAGAGCTCAAGGAAACAAAGGTATTCTGTTATGACTTTTGAGAAGTCTCTTAAAGGATGCCAATCTCATATTTAATGACACCATTCAAGAATCCAAATTAGGAGATAACAACCAAATCCATGTCAATAAGATATGTATCATTCAGCATAAAAAAATCTATCAGAGGACTTAAGCAACCTTTATTCTCAACACTTGATGTTTTAGACTGTTGGCCATCATGCACAAGTATTATTATTCTTTTTTGGGTTAGATTCTTTCTGCTATTAGTTCTAATCCTAACCAAACACAATCAACTTCTCAGCATCTTGTTTTTACTTGCTTTTCATTGAGTCACTGCATAGGAGGTTGGAATAGTTTACAACTTTCTTCGAGACACTATGAATCAAACTCTCTTTCTCCTGAAAGACATTATCAACTGCTCCATATTTTGCCACTACCATCTAATGTTCAGAGGAGAACCAAATACCAGAAGCAAAGAAATCAAAGAGGAGATCAACAGATCATACCTTCTAAATGAGCACCCAGACCTTCCAAAACATTAGGATTAGCACGCACAACACATAATGCCACATCAAGAGCTGACTGCAGGAGTGCTTTTACCTCTCCTTGAACAAGATCAACAAGATGGCCCTGTATTACATTTTTAGGTTAATGCAACAGAAGTTAGGCAAAAGATTATGCAACTTCATAGAGAAAAACGCTACAAACCTGATCCCTTCCCCAAGGAGCAGCCCCTGATTCATCAATACCACCACTAGAGAGTGTTGCTAAAGATACTGGGCCAATGGTTTGACTAAGACCATACTCTGCTATTGCTTTGTAGGCCATATCAGTTGCTTTCCTTATATCATCAAGTGCACCTGTTGAAACACGTCCTGCATAAGCAACTTCTTCTGCAGCACGCCCTCCAAGAAGTGTAACAAGTCGTCCACGCAACTCATCCACAAAAAGAAGGTATCTATCTTCATTTGTGGGAGGAGTGTAAGTAAAGCCCAATGCACCTCCGGACCTTGGCAATATACTCAACTTCTGCAAATAGATATCCCAGAAAGCCAGAAAGAAAAGCAATGTTATCAGAGGATTTTCTACTTTGAGCATCTGTCCTAAATTAAAACCCACAGTGAAAGAACTAAGAATGATGTAAACTAGTTAGCAAGATATATAAAGATCCATTATCTGGAGTAGATTTATTGAGTAGCCAATACAGAAACATGTACTTCATCAGCCAAGCTCAATTAAAAAACAGACACCGTTCAAACCCACCATCTACATGGTTATTACTGAAACCTCAGCCGGGACACAATTAAAATATGACATATGCTAAGAACCCAATTAAGGTTTACTATCCCTTTTGACATCTTAAGGTAGAATAGAATGATGTGAAGATGTCTTAACCTCAACTCGAGGTTGGCCTGGAAGAAGATTCGCAATAGCAGTCCCTACAACTGCATGTCCAGCTTCGTGACGAGCAACAACAGCCTTCTCATTTCCCTGTAATTTGGCGGTTTTCTTTTCTATTCCCTGTATTAACACAGAAATTTCCACAAGCCCATAATGAATCAAGTACACAAAATGATTTGTAAAACCTGAACATCAATACAACACATCAAGCTGAAGTAAGCAGAATATAAAAAATGCACATGCAAGACCTAAACCCACAAGCTCATAGGCAAAAGTCTTCGAACCAAACTGGAGACTATCTTAAAGTTAGCCGATAAAAGTGATCGATTATATAGTTTAATATAAAAAGGCATGTAAGGTAGCTCTAGGGGAGGGTTATGGACCCCAATTCCTATAGTTTTCTGGTGTGTCTGACATCCCATCATCAAGAGAATATTAAAGGGAGACCATATTAAATCGGAATATCCAAAACCACCAACCTTCAATTCAATGGGACAAGATATGCTTCTGCAATTGAGACTTCATACTAAATTAATTGGTAGAATATAATTACAAAAATGTACCTCTGTCTATTAGAATGATGAGTGGTAGGTTTTGAACCTTTGGATCCTGCATGGTCTCCTTTCAATATCCTTCAGGTGATGGAATGTCAGCAGAATAAAAAAAAACCATACGACTTGGGGACCATAACCCTAACCCTATCACGTATATATAAGGGTCTTCAAGGTGTCCAATTTAGGCCATCATAAAATAAGAGACAGAAGTGGATCTCTACACATATTAGCCCTAACCAATATAGATACTTAATTATCCCAATATATTAAGTGGTAACTGATCACTTTATGGGCTAACTTTTAGATATATAAAATCAACCAGCATAGAATAGCCCTCAAATAACTTCAGTACAATATTCTTGCACCAAAAAAAAATAAAATTCAGTGCAACATTGTCAATGAGGAATATATATAATGTAGAACCAACAGAGTAAAAAACAGTATTTTCCTACTAGGACAAAGGGGTAATTGAAAATGACTATTAACTTTATAAAACCAGCTCATGATTAACAACTACATAAGGATCAAGAAAATAGATAAAAAACCATGCACCTGCATGGCTGTATTCTGCAGCAAAGAAAAACAGAAAAAGCAGCAGCAGTAGCAAAACTTCATCAAAGACACAAACTGACAAATGAGCAAATTGTAGATGAAGATACTATAACTCTATAAAGATGCCTTTCAAGCAGGATTCAAATTTTGAAACATAAATAGAAAACCAAGGGCATGCATGCAAGGATACACATAAAGGAACACAGACTAGCAAGATTGCCGACATACTGCTATTGATCGCTCCACTGCTTGAATAAAATCTATTTTCTCCACAACAGCTTTGTTCTTTCTACCAGCCAACAGGGCAGCTTCATTTACCAGGTTAGCAAGGTCAGCCCTGCAATTTGTATCATTAAAATACATCAACAAAAGGACAAGAACAGGTCAAAGATGAGATCAGAAACGAAACAAAACATGTGAATACCCTGTGAAACCTGTGGTCATCCGAGCAATATTACTAAGATCAACATCATCCCCAAGCGGAAGTTCTTTCTTCAAAACATGCACTTTTAGTATAGATTCCCTTCCGGTCTTATCTGGTGTTTCCACCTATAGAACACAACACATACTACGGGTAAGCGTTTAAGATCACCAATCTTCAACATAACACGAACTCAGCAGGGAAATAACACAAACCATAACCACCCGATCAAATCTACCAGGCCTACGAAGAGCAGGGTCTAAGACATCAGCACGATTGGTTGCCCCAAGAACAATAACAGCAGAATTGCTGTCAAACCCATCCATCTCCTGCAATACGCACATTTTACCAACCAAATAGTGATGTATGCAGAATTGCAAAAGGCAACAAAAAAGTCAATAGGAATTTTACGGTCAGCAGCTGATTCAATGTCTGTTCTCGCTCATCGTTGCTCACAATGCGAAATTTGCCGTCTCGACTTTTTGCAACTGCATCTATCTGAAAAGAACCACTACGTGGTCTCAAAGGGATATTCATAAATTCCTTATTATGTTGAATAAAAAAGCAGTCAGACTAACCTCATCAATGAATATGATTGATGGCGCTTCTTTCTTTGCCCGGGCAAAGAGATCTCGAACCCGTGATGCTCCCATCCCAACGTAGAGTTCAACAAATTCACTAGCAGAACAACTAATAAATGGAACTTCTGCTTCTCCAGCAACAGCCTTAGCCAAAAGAGTTTTACCAGTCCCTGGAAGACCAACCTACAAGGAAAAACAACAAATATTCTATTAGCAAGATCAAAACGAGCTACCGCAATTACTTATTCCACACCTAGTACCATCAAGTGTTCCAAAGAACCATCATTCATAATGGGAAGAGCACGTTAAAAGAGAAAGGTGATATGAGATGCTAAATAAAACAACGTAAGCAAACAAGAAATAAAACATGACACGAGATATAAAAGAACGGCCCTAAATTGATGATGAATCAGAGCAGTAACGTAGCTTATTACCTAACTATCATGAGTAACACTGAGTCACAACTTAATAGGCCTTAATATCATAACAAGTGAGATTCTTAAATCAGAAAAATAGTTTTCTGCAAGCCACTACCGCATGAAATGATGGTGCTTGGAAAAACATTCTGTGTACAATAAGACGCAATCCCTTTTATATCAGTCTAGTATGGAAGTTTTTAAAATATCAGGACCAAGTAACAGTATTTTATTTTAAGTATCAAACAGTCATAGCACACTCACCAGTAGAACACCACGAGGAGGTCGTGCTCCAAGTCGTACATACCTATCTGGGTTTTTTAGGAATTCCTGTATATCAGAAAGAAATTGCCTATTAAATTTGTAAAAAAAAAAATATAATATTGGAAATTTAGCCTAAGACCACGACATGTACCACAATTTCTTCTAATTCTTCCTTAGCCTCATCGACACCTGCTACATCAGCAAAAGTGATGCTTTCTCCTTGCTCGGATACTTTTGTACCACCAGAACTCCCAGATTTACGATTTCTAAGCTGCCCTGCCGTCTGATGTACATGTAAAAGCCAGTAAATACACCAAAAAAAGGAACGTCTGTATAATATAACGTGTTGTGAGGCGAGGAGGGGGAGTTGGATTCTAGCCTACCTGTGAAAAGCTGACAGGGAATCTCTGAAGAAGTCCAGCCAAAACAGCAACATAAAACAAAGTTATCTGCAAATGGAATTTAAATCATTAGCAAGCAAGTGCTATTGTCTAACAGCAGAGCATCGTTGCAGATATGACAGGATCACAGAGGAAACTCATCTTTGTAGCACAGAAACAGGAAGCAAAAATGCGGAAGATAATAGAACGCAATTTTCATACAATCAAGATATGCAAAAGGTGAAATTACAATCAATTACTGTAGCGATATATAAAGATCAAACTATAACATAGGAATAAGAGCTATGTTTTGGTTCATTTAAAGAGGGTTATATTGAGAGTTCAAAGATAAAAAGGGTGAACTTGCAGAGTTGCAGCCATTGCAGGTCATCTTAAGAAAATACTTCCCATTAAACTCCACAAGCTTACGCTACAAGAAACTTGTTTGCCACAATAGTTTGGCATGTATCAAAATAGGTCATCATTACAAACCAAACAGAGCTCACCCTAGAAGAAATGGAAAACAAAGCACAAAACCCTCACCAAGCCCCATAAGAGCCACCACGGGCTGCTAAGAAATCTGACTCCACAAGTCCACATGACAACAGGCCTAAGGCATTGAAGGTATAATCTACCAGGAAAAGGAGGGTCCAGGAAGTCCTCCATAAAACAGATTATGTAACATTTCCCCAGTGTTTTAAATGCCCTACCTAGTGGAAAGTAACTTCTGGTTAGAACATTAAGTTTCTTTGATAAATATATGGAAAGGAAATCAAAGGCTTTCATCAACCAAATTAAGCTAAAAAAAAGTATGCCCCACATCTTTCAGCAGAAAATATTAGAAAGGATGGACATTGTCCTTCCATACCAATTCCAAGAGTCAATACACTTCTTAGCCTAATTGGTGAGAAAATCCTTCCCACTTAGAATGTCAGTTTTCATACATAATTTCCTTTTCCTTTTGTATAACCATTAACCAAGCTTGTTTCCTCATCCTTGCATTGCATCTAATGTGCACACTAGGGGAAAGCCCTAAAGGTATTCAGGAGCATACACTCGTGATGTGAAAGGAATTCAAAGGAAAAGAAGGGTCTCCCCTCAATGTCTCCTTGGATTGTTACCACATCATTTGAAAGCACACGCTACGAGGCCCCCCTAAATATTTTCCTGGTGTAGATTAGCATGAAACAACCACATAAATTTCGCAACTTGGAATGGACTTGTACAAATCGTTGTATCCACTTCAACGTCAAATCAAATATGTTTCTAACCACAAACATTGCAATAAATAACAAAAACTTCAAGTTTTCTAACAGACTGTTGATATATCTGGTGTTCTCATCAACTACAAATACAAAAAATGATTCATAATGCACATTCACTCTTAAGCATGCTAATCAAAATAAAGTCATCAACTTACCAATGCTGAATTCAAAAATCCGCCTGACCGCTTATCTGGTGAACCAAACTCAACACGATTCTCGAGCATCTTCTCATAAGGGGTCTTAATATCAATAGGCCTAGTAGTAGTATAAACAATCCTCTTCGTAGGCGTAACACTCCTCAACGACTCCGAATCCTGAAAATTACTCTCACTGTCCCTCAACTCACCCCCCTCAACACCACTCACAACCTCATTCTTCAACTTAAATAAAATATGAACACCATCAACCTCAACTTTCTGAACCAGATTCCCATTAATCTTATTCAAGAAGTCGCTATACGGCACACTAATGAACGTCGTCGCCGGCCTCGGTTCGGACCCAGGTAACGAAATCCCCGGCCTAAGAAGTCTCATTACAAACATAACAATCCCTAATTGCAAAAGCAAAACCCCAATCTCTTGAGCTTGTATCAATGGCTGCCACTTCCACTTCCCCCCACCAGTACCACCACTAAACCAGCTCTTCCCCTGTTTCTCTCTCCTCGGCGGTTGCGAAGAGCTCGAATTAGGCCCAACTTTTCCCCCCTGTTTCCCATCATTCTTCTCCGACGATGACGAACTGGGTGACGTGGAATCAGTATCCTGCTCGCACGAACTATTCGCGCGAATTCTGGTCCCACCACTCTTCCATGAACACGAAGAATTGCAGAAATCCCGAGAAATCGGAATCCTAAATTGTTTAATTGAATTGGTAAATAATCGAGGAGGGGCCGAAGAATTGCGGAGGAAATTGGGGATTGAAACCCTAGAAGAGGGAGAACAGAAGTAGCTTAATCCACGACAGTAATAGCTGGGTTTGCAGCATGGGTTTGAAGTGTGGATTAGAGGTCTATCTACAATAGCTGACATTTTCAAACCCTAAAAATTTGGGGATTTTTGTGATGTCTTCAATTCAATATTTTGAGGAATCATATGATGGTGATACCTTGTTTTTTTTTTTTTTTGCAGAAAAAAAAGATGAAAACTTTCTTCTTCAATGGCTCTGTGTTTGGATTTGGACTTTTGGATTCTCTTAAGTTTGTGGAATAATGACCGTCCATTCGATCTTGGAGAGGATGTGTGAACCGTCGATTTTATGCCTTAATTTTTCATCCTTATACGACTATATTGTCTACCTATTAGATTTAGATATACCGCTAATAAGGTAAGTTTAGGTTTCAAGCACTACTATAAACGATTTTTCATAAATAATGATTTATTTGATGGTTTAAAACATCTTTCAAAATAAACATCCATATTTTACTCATAGCTGTTGGTTTTTACTATTTAAACTAGATCATTATTGGAGAAATCAAATAAAATTTAAGTTATGAAAGTTTACGGGGCTACTTAATCCTAACACATAATTAATAATTCGAAACTAATCCCACGCATACCAAAAAAGAAAACAACACGGTAGATCTCACATTTGATAATACTAAGTAGTGACACGGGATGGTTTAAATAATTTGACATAAACAAATAGACAATATCTAATTTTAATTTGGTATACATTGTTAAAAGGATTTCACTTTCGATTATACTAACAAGTTAAGAACATAAGGTAATTTATGCATTTTCCCTACGAAAATATACATTCTATTTAGTTTTAATATTATACACTTAGATTAAACAATCTCAACTTCGACGATAATATGATATTAAAAGATAAATAAATGTTAACGATATGGGTCCATTCTTTCTTTTAAAGGTTTGTGAAGTCTATCTACGGTAGCCAACATGTACGTAAACAGTCATTTGAGGCTGTGATTGCTCCAAATGACATATGGTAATAGTGGCGGTGGGCCGTTCTCGAGGATTACCAAGTCGTGTCTTGATATGCTTCACTATTTTAGGCCATGTAACTAGACGAATTGATAGTTTTGTAGTGGTGCGAAAACTAGTTGTTATGTCAGAGTGCATCTGTCTTTAGTTTATCTCTACACAAAATTTGTAGTTGCTACATTGTGATTACCTTGTACTCGGTTAAATATATTGGAAAAATATGCTAGACAAGATAAGACAAGATAAGTAGTGTGCAACCAGTCTTCGGATCATTTGAACAGTACACTCCCTTCACTATAAGACAAGATTTATCATGTGTGTGTATATATATATACAGTTAAATAACAAGAACAATGTTATCGGGAATATATTGAGTCGTGGACTATGTTGCTTTCTTTAGAACATTCACAGTACTGCCTTAGTTGTGCAAGCAGTTCGGGAATCACCGGATGCTCCCCAGGATAAAACAGTCTCTCGATTATAGTATCAGTGGATTTGCACATAACCACCGAGTTCAGTAAAACACCCAAGGAAAATATATCACTGCTCAAATTTCGTTGGAGGAGAGAAAACAGAAAGAAGAAGTTTTTTGTTGTATCTAAACAATGCTGAACAAAGGTTGTATATATAGCAAAGGCACCAAACAAAAAACGTTCAGCAATTAAGACAGAATCAAAGTTCAGAAATCAAAATTGAAGTTACAAATTTCAAAAATTAAAACCGTTGGCAATTAATTACATAACTGTTTAAAAATCTGAACAGTCCAAAAAAGCTTCATGATCATTCATTCACTTAAGACTCAACCTGACTCGGCACGGCGTGTGCGAGTGTATATTGGTTGGATTCCTAAGCCCTTTCTCCTTCCATAAAAGTGAGTAACCTTTGGGTCACATTCAAGTAAGTGACCATATCTCTATATAAAGAGGTTCAACTTCCTCTATCCCACCAATGTAGGACTCCTTATTTTCATAAGTTTTGTTTTTATAAAACTTCAACATATGTGTTATGTTCCAACATATATATATCGCAAACTAGATATGTATAAAATGAATCTATCATTGAAATCAGTTATTGATACAGTTCATAAATCATTAATTACATCAGCATATTTTAACTTTCTTGAATCTTGGCATCCTAACTAACAATATGTATAAATATCTAAACTAAGATAATACATAATATTGTCCTAATACCCCTCCTTTCGTTGCCAAAAAATATATATATATATATATATACCCCTCACTTAAGATAGAACTGGTTTGTGCAGACAGTTCCTATCTCGGACAGGAGACTGAGAAACAAAATCTAGGTGTTGACATAGGAAATGATGTTGATTTTGTCATGATATATGCTAGCTGCGTAGCTGATTTTATATGAATAGTCTTAATACAACCTTCTTGCACATTCTCTCAAACAAAATGTATATCAAGCTTGTGATGTTTTTGATCTCATATGCTTGGTCTTTTCATGAAAAATTCGATTCTATTCTATATTCTAAGCTAAAACACTGTCACAAAACAATGTAATAGGAGTAGGAACCTCAACACCAAGATTATCAAGCAAGACTTCCAACCAAAGAACCTCATTTGTAGTATAATTCATGCTCCTGTAACCCTTCATATACTTCAGAACATGAATAACTGTTGCAATATGAGGTGTGCTTGGATTTTGTAGAAATTGACTTAGCTGTTGTACAATACAACTAAGTTTAGGTCTAGTGAAACTCAAATATAACAATCTATCAAGAATGTTTCTATATATTTCAGGACTCTCTAACTGTGTTCCTTCATCAATACCAATTTTATTTCTTTAGGTAAAGGAAAGGTACAGTAGAAGGATTATAGTCTTCCATGTGTGCATCGCTAAGAATGTTAAGGATATAATTCCTTTAGTTCAGAAGTATACCAACAAGTTCCAACTTCTAACTACTTCAATCCCTAAAACATACTTGAGTTTGCCCAAGTCCTTGATTTAAAATGCAGTATAGTATGCAGGGCATCCTTTAAGGATTGTAACGAATTGACATCATCACCAGTGAGAAGTAAATCATCAGCATAAATTACCACAGCTATGAAAGAGTCAGCATTCTTCGTTGTAAGTATAGAATAGTCCTGTGTTGGATTTAGTAAAACCAAAATTGACAAAAAAAAATTTACTGAGCGGCTTATTCCAACACCTGAACGCTTTTGTTTCAGATCATGTATTGACTCTTGAGCTTACAAACTAAAACTGACCAGGGGGAGCTTTTGTGTAACCTTGAGGAGAAGTCATGTACACTTCCTCATCAAGAAAAAAAACATGTAATAAGAAAGCATTGTTCACATCTACTTGTTAGATATCCCAACGATAAGAAGCTGCAAGATCAATAATAGACCTTGCTGTAGAAATATTTTTGGAACGGGACTAAAAGTATGCTTGGTCTTTAACCCCCCCCCCCCCCCCCCCCCCCCCCCCCCCCTAGAAACTATTTTGGCTTTACTTCTGTTACACTGAACCAGTTTTAGGGTGAAATCTTATTCCAAAAACCCATTTAGAAAGAATAGCCTTTTTACCAGTAGGTAGAGATATGTTGACTCCAATATTTTCCATACCAGGAACTTCATCTTTCATAGCATCAAACCACTTAATTAGGATGTTCTTTAGCCGGACAGTAAGTAAAAGCTAGGTTTAAAAGCTTGTAACATATTTGCAAGACTATTGGGATATTCAGTTGCTACAAAGGTAAGATATGGTTGTGAAAACACATTATAACATGAAGAAGACATGTGTGATGCTAGATGAGCTTGTTCAAAGTTGAACAACCAGGAAGAGAAGCATGAAAACCATCAAACTTACAAGGTATCTTCCTTGGCCTAAAAGACCATCTGAGTATAACATCAGGATGAACAGAAAATTTGGAAGACTAAGCTTCAGAAGAAGATACATTTGTTAACTCTGTATGATCATTAGAAGCAATAGGAGATGATCATATATGTTGATCATTTATAGAAGAATTACTTAGTAATCAGATTATTCATGTGAGTTCATTTATCTACTGCTCTTGGCAACAGCAATTTCGAATATACTTCAGGAGTGTAATATATATCTATACTTAGCATAGCTTCATATATGTGTGGTGCATGCGCCTAAAATTTATAGTATACTGTTACACGTATAACACACGTACATTTAGGCTAAAAAATGTATTGACTTTGCAAATTTTGAAAAATATGATTTGTGTCGAAGAGATGATAAAAGTTTTAGATAAAATCCAGTTATCCCAAGTTATCAACGAGCATCAGTAATTCAATGTTCACAAAGGAAACACAATATTTACGGACTTAAAATTTAGTCTATGATTATTATGATTGAATGATTAAGAGAAGTAAAACTAACGTCGCTCGTGTAAAATCCTGGAGAAGAGGTCCTTGCAATTATTTTCATTCTAAAACTGAAGAGCTTTTTGTGTGCTTTGGAAATCGCAGAATTGTATTTAAACGTTAAGATGAGTATGAGGAACTTTGTCTTGAGCCAAACAATCACGCATCATAATAAAGATGATGGTATACAATTTTATGAAATTGAAGAGCTTAAGAGGCAATTCCCTATCCACTTCCTGCTTGCTTAAATCGCATGATAACTTGGAACACTACAATCTTGCTTAATCGCATTGATTAGACTTAATATTTGATTGGCCATTTCAATCTGCACAACTAATTATGGTTCCGAACACAGGAGACTTGCAATTGATTGCCCATAAAGTCTATATTATTTTTTTAGAAAATGATTTAACAATCTATAACTATTACTAAAGCAAAAAGTATCCTTACTAGAAGAAAGTTCTGCTCTCGGAATAAATATGTCTAATGGTGTGTTTATAAGAGTGGCAACCCCTTTGTCACTTGCCCATAAATTGGTATTTATAGGAGAGAAGCTACTGGGGCCAATGCTGGAAGCGTGCTAGACTTTCGACCGTTGGAGTGGATTCCAGCTTAGGAATGACTGAGATTTGGGAGGCCCAAGATAATGATTTGGAGTTGGGCTTCCACTTGATAGGCCCAATCAAGATTGGACCCATACACTACTCCTTTTGTTTAAGTTCCTTCAATTATCTTATGTACATACAGGGTTGCGACTTGCGAGTTATTAGCTTCATGTCTAATATAAATTATATCAGGATACAAAAATTTTAGATATAGGTATTGTTATATCAAATATAGATATTATTATATCAAATATAAAAATATATATAAGATATGAACGTTTTGATATCAGATATAGAAATGAAATTACAAAAAATATTTCATAATATATTTATATCATATAAAAATTAGTAATTTCTCCTTTAATAAAGCATCATTTTTCAAAACATTGGAGCCAAAGATAAAATATTACGCTTACTTCATTTAATTTATCAGAGTGCAATGCTAATAAAACTACTGTTGTGCGAAACGTAAAATGATAGAGTACTCCGTATAAGGGAAACCATCCCTTAATTATAAGGGAGGATAAAGAATTTTGGTGCTTCATTTTTGTTCTATGCGCAAGGAAAACAAGTAACCGGAGAACAAAAAACGTAGAGAAGCTTGGGAAGTGGAATAGTTGTCACATTAAAGTATTGGAAGAAGAACCTGCTCACTAGCTCCTACAATAATTTATTAATATTACGTGATTTTTTGAAAATAATAAATATTAAATTCCCAACGCCTTAGACGACCCTATAAAAGTGGGGTGCATGCATGTAAAGCTAAACATATCAACAAATCAAACCAACATTGTGGAGAGAGAAATGGAAGAACATCTCAATCATAATCATGATGACGATGATCTGACGGAGGAAGAGAGATCAGGCGTTGGTGGGTCAAGATGGAACCCAACAAAAGAGCAGATTGAGTTGTTAGAGAGGGTGTATAGTACTGAGGGTGTAAGGACGCCTAGTGCGGACCAGATACGGCAGATTACTGCTCGTCTTAGAGTGTACGGTCATGTTGAAGGCAAGAATGTTTTCTATTGGTTCCAAAATCACAAGGCCAGGCAACGTCAGAAGCAAAGGCATGACCGGTGTTTACTTGCTTCTGCTAATTCTTCTACTAATCACAGCCATAGCAATGTTGATCACATTGCTCGTTTTCTCGGTCCTCCACCTCTTCATCATTACCACCATAATCCTGGTGTTAGTGGTCTTAATCCTATTAATCGGCCTAACCCTATTTTTCCTGCCGTTCCTCATCCTGCTTTCCATCATCATCATCATTATCTAAATCTTCCTAGTCCAAATGGTACGTTTTAATTTGTTTTTTTAAACAAATAAATTATTGTTAGTGCTATTTTTATATTTATCCGAGTTTAATTTATCGTGTTAATCATGTTAAGTTGGAATATACTATAGTATGCAACAACAAAAAAATGAGTTTTGTCTAGCTAGTTGATAAATCTTGTGCGTTTGGTTGTATTATTGCTTTTTTTTTTCCTTTAATGTAAAGGGTTGTATTATTATGTTACTTCTAATTTAAAACGACTTTTTCTAGTTAGTTGTGATAATAACTGTAATTTAGCATGGATTGAATTTTTTTCTTTGGTATTTTGGGCTTTTAAAAGGGATTAACTCATCGTTAGTAGTTTTCAATGTAACACAATGAATTCGAAAAACATTTCCAATGTTTAAATTTTAGATTAGTTAATAAAAATTATTACTGACTGATAGGGCATGATGCACTTGTGATATTGACAGTGATGAGCAGCCCATATTACCATTTGCCACAAGCCAGCAACCTTGTATTTTGCAATCCTCCACAGCATCAGCTGCAACGCTACAGTGCACCCGCAGCAGCTGATCATGATCATCAGCGCATGTCGAATAAGGGATCATCAAAACCCACGATTGGGGTCCCACCTGCTTCAACCCTTAGGGGATACAGTGCTGCCATGATGAATAATTCAAAATCAGTAGTGGATGAACATCATCACCATTATAATTGTCAAGGGAATTACAAAGGGATGACAACACTGAATCTATTCCCAGTACACCCGACTGGAATTTTGGAGCATAAGCTTGGTGGAAGTAGTACAAATAATTCAGCTGCGAATTCTTGTGCAACAAGCTGTTCTTCTGATACAAATATGAATTACAATGATGGAGATCACCAACACCCACACTTCTTTGATTTCTTTTCTTGTGGGAGCGGTTGATATTATAATCTCTTTAGACGTTTTTCTCTAACTTGATTTTATGGGGGTTGTGCATGGTATAATCAATTGGTATACTTTATTAATGGCCTTTTATTTTGTTAGGATATTTGTTTTAGAGGATATTTTATGTCTTCCAATTCAAACATTGCTACTACATCACCTTGTTTGATTGCTTATTAATGTCATTGTTCAGTTTATGGTAATTGATTGCACTTTTATATCTATTTTTTATTAAGCCATTGTCAATGGAGTGACATGCAAAAAAAAAAAAAAAAAAACCCAAGACAAGACAAGAGCCCTCATCATTTAAAGTATAGCTTTAACAACAATATGCTTATCCCATTGTTTTTTGGTGCTTACACGCCTACCTCTTTGTGAATATGGATCAGACTAGGCTTTAGGGATTGTCCAATCTGCATTACCGTTGGAAAATGAAGCTAGTTGCCTAGCTAGCTACCTCTCACAAAAATTAAGAAGCTTATCCTTTTGACAAATTGCTAGACTCCTCCTGGAACAGGGCTGCTGCATAGTGCATACTTGCATGCATGGTATACTTCGGCTCAGGAAAACCTAAAAATTTGCTCTATTATTCCGCGGGTAGACTATCCGTCTAATTTAAATTGACAAATGAGTCATTTAAATCAGAATCAAAAATATTAAGCTGAATATATGCAATTATTTGTACTTCCATGTTTATTTTAGATGAAGAATTTGCTACGAGTACGATAAATAGATGAAGTCAGGCTTATGCGGAGTACTCCGTATGAAGTATATTATACAGCTATCTCCGTTTGGTTCCATCTACAAACTTATGGAGGACTCCGCATAGTGTTACACTTACACGGCATCCATCCCCATCTTTTGAACGCTAAAGCAAGGTGGACTTTGAGTTTTGAGCATGCCAGGGAAAAAAAAGAATGAATACGAGTGGTCATAAGACTTTGGAATACTTAATTTTTTTTTGCATGTTCCCAACTCACTATGCTAACAGCTAAGCTAGGTCCTTAAAAAGGACCAACCAATAGCTGAGATAGTAAAAGCTAAGAGCAGGATTTTGCTGTGGCCGATAAATATGATGAGTGAATACATGTAAACTGACAAATGCAACCAAGCAAAATCCCTAAAGCTACCACTATTTTCAGGCTTTACCTAATTGGAAATTGTGTATGATGAGTTTTCCTGATCTCTCCCCTTAATTTTTGGTTCTCTGAAATTCATTTTCTCGTGTGACTTTCCCAGTTGAGGAAATGATAAGGAAGCTCTCTTTGTATTGTTTTGTCTTGTACTCTTGTCCAAAATGTCAGAAGTGGAGGAAATGTTGGTTTGTTACCTAATCTGCTACGACACATTTTTTTTACTACAAATCCCAAGAGAGAGAGTATTCATCGCATTTTGTGGGAAAATACAAGTGTAGACCTATTGACATGTATATGGAAACTTTTTCATTGGCTATCTTAAATGTAAGTTCGAAGAAATTTCAGTTTTTGTACCAAGTATATGTTAAGTACTTTGTGTAACAATGAGATTAATTACCATGTTAGGTATATTATTTCTAGACAAGGACATTATATTTGATTAATCAAAAAATTAAAATGATTTATCTTCATGGATTACATTCATCATAGACTCCCGTATTTAATCAAACAAAAGTCTATTATAAATGTGATTACATTCAATCTTCAATATACAATCCTTTGATAGCCCATATGCCACTCTTGATATATTCGCTTTGTCGTAAACTAAACTTAAGTTTGATCGTGTTGATACATATCTTCTTCAAAGTACCATTATCAAATTTTAATAGATCTTTTAGTTTACATTACGATCGTTTCTTGTAAACAATAAAACATGATTTCTTATTACTTGTGCCACTTCATTACATAGATGTAACTACACAAGCTCTTTTTTTTATTATTCAATTTTTCAAATCTAATTAAGCATAATTAGTTGTCATAGTGCAAATCCCTTTATTTCATAATTGTCATAGATATTTACCGTTTTGTTCTTCAAGAGAGTGCATCTAATGATATATTAGAATAATGTACAAAGTAGTTATAATAATTCTAATATTCCGTAGCACCTAATATGACTAAGCATATATAAAAGCAGGAGAATTTTTCTAAAGTATTACTTCAATGGCTCGATAATAGTAGGATAATTGAAATAACATCACTTACTATATCCAAACTTCGAGATCGACTTTATTTTCCTTTTTTCTAGTATGTCTTTGTGGCTTTGGTGCATCAATTAAATTTGAAAATATAATCATAGTCTAAATATGATTGAATCAACCTATTATTGAGAATTCAAAAGGCAAAAAAAAAAAAATAAAAAAAAATAAAGGTGACCGACCTCATCTTTCTCCCGCATAAAAAAGTTCTATGCACGATACCACCACAAGGTGGTTTTCTGACTTTTGACCCGGTTTTGCAATGTTGGCTTCCACGTGGATGACATGTGTCTAGCTTTATTTATTTTTTTATTTTTTTCTCTTTTAGCTATTCCACATGAATGCCACGTGTCCAACTTTACGTCATAATTTGGAAGAAACTACCATATAAAAACACCATCTTGTGAAAAACTACCTCATAAAAAACAATCTTGTAAAAACTACCATATTAAAAAATTCAATTGCGCGATACCACCACATGATGTTTTTCTGGGCCTTCACTAACACGTGAGAGGCACGTGTGGTCGACTTAATTTTATATTTTATTTTTTCTTTAATAATTGAACCTTTTAGAGGATTTTGGATAATTATGTTATTTATTCTTCCACCCATAGCTAAGAAGACACCATATTCTCCGATACCCCAGACAAATCTTCAATTTTTCTCATCCTATTTTCAATACAACGTGTCTTCCAATTTCACTTATGTGACGGCTACTATTATCATCCCAGATATAGTACACTATCTAGGTGAAAAAGTTTTCAACAATTTTGGACATAAATCCTCCAGTTTGGCAAAAGAGGAGGCTCAAACAAATTTCTCAATAAAACTTCAATTAACATATAACATTTTCAAATATGATACACTAATCATATTGCTATCAACATCTTCAAAGAACTTTATCTATCTCCTCAATATATAGACATCATAATGTGAGATATTATGCATCACATTGAGATATACATTATGAGTGGTATAAGGTATTCAAGTGTGTCATTGAACAAAATTATACCAAATAAATTAAAAGAGGGAAATAATTAAAAGGAAAAAGAGAACAAATTAAGCCGGCTACACGTGCCTCCCACGTGTCAGTCAACGGCACAAAATCAGGTCAACGCCCAGAAAACCACCATGCGTTGGAATCGTGCAATTGAATTTTTTAATATGATAGTTTTTCACAAGATGGTGTTTTTATATGTTAGTTTCTTGCAAATTATCACATAAAGTCAGACACGTGGCATACATGTGAAATAGCTAAAGGAGAAAAAAAAAATTAAAAAAAATAAAGCCAGACACATGTCATCCACGTGTAAGTCAACATCGCAAAATCGGATCAAAAGTAAGAAAACTACCTTGTGGTGATGTCTTGCAATTGAATTTTTTTATATGATAGTTTTTCACAAGTTTGTTTTATGTAGTAGTTTTTCATAAGATAATGTTTTTAATTGATAGCTTTTTACAAATTATCCAAAATACAATAAATTTTTCACCCTTCTACTCTCCTTCCTCACAAAAGAATCATGCGTTTACAGGAACCCCAATGCACAAATCGAACAACGAATGCAAGGCCTTCTTTCTCGATGACTCTGGAAAATGACGCAAATTGAACGACACATTGCATCTCATTCCATCCTAAAACACCTCGGCGTCGGTTAATTTTTATTTTACAATTTTCTCACTCTTCGGGTTTCTGATTTTGTTACTATTCAGTGTTTTCTAGTGCTCCTCTGGAGGAGCGGTGTCGTCTGATTGGGCTGATGTGATTGACAATTTTCTAAAATCGGCATTGGAACCGCTGTTAGGGATTCCGATAATTTACGATGTTGATGCTATTTGAGACGATAATAATGTTTTTGGTGGCACTATTTTTCCTGACAATGCTAATCCTGGTGCCACTAGGTTGCTTTATTACTTCTTTGTTTGTTTTATTATGTGATTTCCATGTGAAAAATGTGTTAATTTGGAGAACTTGAAGGATGCTGATTTGGCTCGGAGAATTGGGGTTGCTTCTGCTGTGGAGGTTTGAATCAGTGGTGCTAGATTACACCTTTGCCCACTGTGTGGCTTGTGTAGCTGTAAGTCGTTAACAAGAATCATGCTTACGCATAACGTATTGCTCGACTACTTAATCATGGATGTAATGTTGGAACTGTCAAATTTTGGGTATAGTATATTGGTTAATGCAGTATAGTAAGTGTAGAGTTAAATTAAAGATTGAGATTTATGCACTCTTGAAATTGAAGTGCCTCAATATTTGACTCCAATTGCCCATCAGCCACTATCGCTTACTGTCTGCTCCTGCAATCAAAACCTAATTTGAGGTACTACAATATTCAACTGTTGATATGTATTTTATGTAGTGGATAATGGGGGCATGGATAATATTTCGGTTTGGAATGTCAAGGGGTTAAATAGAAGGGACAAACAAAATGAGATGAAAAATTAATTCACACTCATAATGTTAAGCTAATTAGCCTCCTAGAAACAAGGTTGGTGTTTTACTACCAATAATAGTACTGGGAATAGAGGTAGAACTACAGTCTTTGTTCTTATACACTTATGTTTATTGAATGAATGAGAGGACGGGTAGAATTCATCTTTGGGAAGGCTTTAAGGAGATTAGTAATAAAGTTAATGGTCCCTGGAGTACTTTTACGATAGAGAAATTCTTAATTATATTTGATATAAATGTATTAGAGATATTTTTTATAATTTTATTTATATATATGAAATTATAATGTCTATTTCTGATATGAGTTTTTCTGCTTTATAATATCTTCCGTATTTCCATATAATATAAAAATACATATATCTAATATAATAATACATATATCTGATATTGTAACATCTTGATATAACTTATATCAGGTATGAATTAGGAAAGCTTCCTTTAAAATATTTTAATGTTCTTCGGAATTTTGACGATGATTGGAGCTATTGTCAAATTAAGTGAGGTGGAGTGCTACCTGGGCTGAGAAGTATGTTTATAAGGTTAGGGATGAGATTAGTGCTTCCTTACAGTGTAATGACTAGATGATTAGGCCAAAATTCAATATTGCTTAGTTGTAGGAGTGAGTGGGTGTGGAATAGGCTGGCTATCCCCAAACATAGAACTTTTCTATGGTTAGCCATTATTGAGAGACTAAAGACTTGACAAAGGCTCTTTAGGTTGAAAATATATGAGACAGTTGTGCTAGTTCTGATCAAGGATGCTAGATCCATTAGAATCTTTTTTTTTTTAAGTTGTGCTTTTAGCAGGAGCTATCTTACATACATAAAACAATGGTTGAGGATAACTACTGCAGCAGCTGCTGAACTTCATCTTTTGCTTACTTGGATCAGTACGAGAGCAAAATGCTCTCAGTTTAGAAGAAGGGTATGGCTGCTGTGGCTGCTGTGGCTGCTGTGGCTGCTGTGGCTGCTGTAGTGTATAGAGCTCGGAGAAGCAGGATTGTCGCTGTTTTTGACAACAAACCTAATGTTGATTGTAAAAGAGATAAAGAGGTGTACTAAGGGCAGAATGAGAGGAAGCTGCTGCGTCGTGCAATCGAACTGTTCAGAGGCCATCCAAGCTTTACGAACTCCAACAAAGACTTGCAAGAATCTTCAGGTTCTAGTTGCATACATTCTATCGGAAGCTGATAGTCTTGATTTTTTCGGTTGTTTTAAGGTACAAAGATCCTTTGTACATTCTTCCCATAACCTAGCCATTAGAGCTAGGAATGAAGGGTAGATGGTTTTGTTGTGTTCTTTGTGTCTGTTGTAAAAAAAAAAAAAAGGGCAGAGTACGTTGTATAATAGGAAAAGGTTTTTTGTTGGGGATAGGAGCTGGCTAGTCAGCTTGTAAGTGGTCTCTTGAGGGTTCGAGGCCTGTTTGTTTAGGCGTTGCCTTTTTTCTTGGCTCTTCCGAACTTGCTTAGGAAGATAGGGTTTGATCTTGATAATCAGGAGGAACCTAGGAAGTTTTGTAATTTATTGTTGGAATGTCACTATAGTGTTCAATTTATTGCATACTAAGTATTTCATTTTGGTGCTTGAATGTATTTGTCCTTGTCTTAAAAAACATGAAACTGACATGTTGTCTTCTAACAGGTCTGTAGAGATCAAACATGGGGAAGATGCTATGAGTGTTACGGTGAGGACACTGAAATTGTGAAGAAGATGACACCCATTGTATCAGGGTTGCAGTATATATTAGCGTAGATTAATGTTTTCATAGGACCTTATGAATCAGTTTAGTGGATTCCCGACGCTCAATAGTTTTATCTTTTGCATTTTTGGTTTGTTTCTGGTTTCAAAAATAATGTCATAGGTTTATTCAAAAAAAATTTAAAGCTTTTTTTTTTTTAAAAATAATTGCAAAAATAAGCTTTAAATCAAAATAATCTAAAAAATAAGTTTATTTTGGTTCGGTTAAAAATCGCTATCCGAACCAAAATAAACTTAGTATTTTAAATTATTTTGATTTTGAACTTATTTTTGCAATTAGTTTTTTTTTTTAAAAAAAAGCTTAAAATAAAAAAGATTAGTTTATTCATGCTAAACACTTTATTGATGATATAGAAGGATGAACACACAAGGTATAAGTGATGGTAGCTTTTAGGTATGAATAGTTTTTGGAGGACTTGTCCTATTTAGTGGAAACGAAAGGGATACTGTTGTCTAAGATTGACGATGATGTTGAACAGATTCTTAGGGTCAAATATGTTGCAGTGATTTATGAGCACCCTTACACTGACCGGTCTTTGCTGGACACAGTTGGTTGCAAGGTTGGTTTTTGCGATTTTATCTTTCTTCTCTTGGTGAAAGTTAGATCCTTGTTCAATAAAATCTTCACTAAGTTGTGATTACTGTTTTATTTCCTGAAGTTGGACTCTTCCTGAATGTTACACGAGATCGTTCTTGCTGTCAATGAGAAGAATGGGCCTTTTTTTCGCCTTTCGCCTGTTAGTCATGAAATGGTTGTATCCATTCTAAGACAATCTTTATTGCTTAAGATTTCTTTGTTGGCTTAGAAATTGAATTAACTGTTCGACTTTGTGTCATTTGCTATCCAGCGGTGGATCCCCTAGATTCAACGTCAACTATGCTCCAATTTAGGATCGTTGGCTTGGAACATTATAAAATTGATTGCAAACTAGCACGTGAAGTAGTTAGGATTAGGAGGTCTTTAGTGCTCCTGAAAAATGTAAAAGACCCTAGGTGAGGTATCTACTCCTGCATAGAGCTGGATATGAGCCGAGCTAACTCGTAAGCTACTCGGGATCGAATCGTTTAAAGCTCGGTTCGAGTTCGGAATTAGGCGAGCCCGAGCCGAGCTGAGCTTTACAAAAACAAGCCCGAACTCAAGCTCAAACAATTTAGGTTCAAGGGCTCAACGAACCTAAACGAGCTTAAGCGAGCTGAGATTAATTAAGGGCATAGGTGAAACCAATCTTTAAATAGAATCGAGCTTATTACTTGATAAGCATTCGACAAATTTGAGCTAAATGACGAGCTTATACCGAGTCGAGCCGAGCCCGAGCTCAAATTTTAAAACTCGGCGAGTCACGAGCCCGAGTCCGAGCTTTATGAGTCTTAGGCGAGCCGAGCCACGAGCTTCTTGAGCTCGGGCTCGGCTCGGCTCGTTTCCAGCCCTACTCTTGCAATTGAACAAGAGTTCCAAAAAATTTCTAGTTGTTGGAACACCTGTCGACAATCTTAGATATCAATGTAGAGGTGTATCATTACAAAGTATGTAACTAGTGGCTGTGTTACTTTTAGTAGGTATTTCTAGGAGAGTATGTTTTACTCGTCCCATTTTTTAAAAATTATCCCAAATTTTATTTTAAATTGTTTTTAAAAGATTACTTTATTTTTCTTTTGGATAACATTGGACTACTAGGTCACTAACTTTGCTATCAAATTTTTCTTTCATCAATTTTTCCAAATAAAAATTAATAAAGTAAATTTACGTAAATGGCCAAAGAAATAGAAAATGGGGGAGTATTTGTTATTATCTGTATACTTTTCTACCAATTTACATGATTGTCTTTGTCCATGGGAATAATTTTGAAATCCAGTCATACGGCCACTCCAGCACTCCTGATATGTTGGGACCAAAGCCCACTTTTAAGCCCAGTTTAAAACTCAAAAATCCGGGTAGGCCAGCCTTATGATTGGTATTTGGTAACTACAAGAAACCGACATCTTTCTCCCGCCATATATCTATCTATCTGTTACAACCTCATTCGTCCCTGGATTTCACTCTCCACTCCTCTTCTCCCCAAAGTCATCGCTCACTCTATCCACTCCAATCGAATTGGGCGCCCATGGATGAACCCTGCATTTACAGAAACCCTAACGCACCGATTGAACAACGAATCCAAGACCTCCTCTCTCGCATGACTCTACAAGAGAAGCTCGCTCAAATGACGCAAATTGAACGCCGCGTCGCCTCTTGTTCCGCCCTCAAACACCTCGGCGTCGGTAATTTTCTCTCTCATAAGGTTTCCGAATTGCTTTTTTTCCACAATTTTCATGATCGCGTTGTTTCAGGTAGTATACTGAGTGCCGGAGGAAGTGCGCCTTTCGATAAGGCGGTGTCGTCTGATTGGGCTGATATGATTGATAACTTTCAAAAATGGGCACTGGAGTCGCGGTTAGGGATTCCGATTATTTACGGTGTTGATGCTGTTCATGGTAATAATAATGTGTACGGTGCTACTATTTTCCCTCACAATGTTAATCTTGGTGCTACAAGGTTGGTTCTTTACTTCTTATTTGTTTTATTATGTGAATTTTTTTATTTGAATTTGGTGTTAATTTGAGAAATTTGTTGTAGGGATCCTGAGCTGGCTCGTAGAATTGGAGCTGCTACTGCTTTGGAGGTTCGAGCTAGTGGAGCTCATTACACTTTTGCTCCCTGTGTTGCTGTAAGTCATTAACTGATTTTAAGCTTACTGATTGCTCGATAACAGTATTGGATGGAATCAAAATTTAGAAGCTTCTGACATCACTATGGGTGTGTTTGGGTCAACTTAGTTTGGCAGATAGATTAGAATGAGATAAATTAAGTTATGAGCTCATTTCACAACTACAGTAAATTATTAAAAGTTAATTTAGGTCTAGGAAAGTAGAATTTAGCTGATTACAACACACCCTATTTCAAATGTAATGACACATGCATTGAGATTGTGGTTGTAGATTGTTTCAATGGCAGGAAAATGATTTTGTAGCCTTTGATAAGTTTTCTGTGGAAATATGTTGGATAATGTAATTTGATGATATGGGGATTTTTTAGTAAGGCCTTCTGTTTTTTTGTGAAGTATTTCATATGTTTAACCAAGTATGTTTTCCTTGGGGCTGCAATTTGCGTTCACTAATTTTGAACAACTGATGGATCTATTGCATAGAAGATCTTGATGTATTATCTGTGAGAAACTAAGTGCTAGAAATTATAACCAGGTCCCACTATAGAGTCTTATTATTGTCATATAGGGTATCTCCTTTTGGTGCAGGACTGATTTTGTCCTTTGTCTCTTTCTGCAAATATGTGAAGTTGACTGTCTTTAAACAGGTTTGCAGAGATCCTAGATGGGGACGATGCTATGAGTGTTACAGTGAGGACACTGAAATTGTGAGGAAGATGACTTCCATTGTATCAGGGTTGCAAGGGGATCCACCAGAGGGACATTCAAATGGTTACCCATTTATGGAAGGAAGGTGAACAAAAGTCAAGTTTTCAACAAATCCTTCCATAATGTTAGCCTACTACTTACTACTGGTGTAGATGACTGTAGACCATTGTGCCTTACTGCCTTATTGCTCAATTTGATACGTCTCTAAATCTTCTCTATTTTCTTTTGGTTTTGTATTTGGTTCCAGAAAGAAAGTCATTGCTTGTGCTAAGCACTTTGTTGGTGATGGAGGGACACAAAATGGTATAAATGAAGGGAATACAATCTCCTCATATGAAGATTTAGAGAGGATTCATATGGCACCTTATCTAGATTGCATTTCTCAGGGAGTTTGCACTGTCATGGCATCCTATTCCAGTTGGAATGGGAGAAAGCTACACGCTGATCGTTTTCTTCTAACCGAGGTCCTTAAAGATAAGCTAGGGTTTAAGGTATATGGTCATATTTGCATTTCTCGATGTTATTTTTATTTAACCCTATGGCCATGGACATTCATATTGTTTTCTAACTTTATATTCACCTGTGCTCCGTTTTTCCCTTTAGGCAAACCCTTAGAACTTAGAAGCTTTGCCTTCATATCATGCACCACACTGAATATTATTTACTTACTTTCATCATCCTTGGATCAATGTGACAACAGTCACATCAATAATTCCTGTTTGTGAATCATTAGTTTTGATTAGGATTTTGGAAGCTTTTGCATCTGTTTCAAGTGGGACTTTTTCATCACCATCCTGGTTTCTGCTTCCAGGGATTTGTTATCTCAGATTGGGAAGGCATTGACAGACTTTGTGAACCTCAAGCTGCAGACTTTCGTTTCTGCATTTCAGCTTCTATCAATGCAGGAATTGACATGGTAAGGGGTAGTAGGACACTGGATTGTCGATATTTGTTTTCGCCTTTGATGAAGTGAGCGTGCAGGTAATGGTACCTTTCAACTATCAAAAGTATCTGGATGACTTGACCTATCTTGTGGAATCAAAAAAGATACTGTTGTCTAGGATCGATGATGCTGTTGAACGGATTCTTAGAGTGAAGTTTGTTGCTGGGCTTTTTGAGCACCCTTACACAGACCGGTCTTTGTTAGATACAGTTGGTTGCAAGGTTAGTATTTGCAGTTATGTCTTTCTTTCCTTGCTTGAAGTTTGAGCCTTTAGTGAGGTCTTCACTTGTTCGTACTTTCTGTTTTTATTTATGGAGCTAGAGTCTTTCCCTTTCTCTCTTTTTTTGATTTTGAAAGGGCTTGGATCACATACTATTAGACTTGTTGATTCTTTTTTTTTTTATGAAATAGACATCTTGATATATAGCCTGTTCCTGCCATCATGCAACTTGTAAAAACAATACTAATCAAACAACAAAAAGGTTCAAATCAGCTATTAAACCCTTATCCTGTATAAGTTCGTCCCCCAAATCCCATCTCGTGCTCCAAATTTCTTTCCCTCATTGATTATGCCATTTTCCAAACTGTTTTTATCATTAGTAAACCAATGCATGCATTCTGATTTTATCTTATTAATGTAATTCTGGGGTAAGATTTCCTAGCTCTCCACAGTACTGGCAGAGCTGACCTGGCTGTCTAGGTTTGTGACATGTGAACCACTGATCATGGAAGTATCCTACAAAGGTTTGGTTACATAGAAACCACAGCCTCAGGATTGGTTGGAGAACTCTAAACTACGTGGTCTTTAAATTTCCTTGGGAATGGTGTTAACTTCATCATACCAAAACATCCAAAAGTAACATACTGTATATATATTTTTTATTTGTAATAACAAACTATATAGATTAATCAGTGTTGAACGGATCAGAACCAGTTTCAAACTTTCTTTCATGTTCTGTTTATTTAAATTGGATGCCAATCTCCTGGCTAATGGCTGCACTTTATTTCCCATTCCTTCGCTCTCTAGAACACAATTTAAAACTTTATGACCATCCTCTGATATCTGTCAGTTATTTGTTTCTGACCATTCTAAAGTAATCTTTATGCATTAGTATCACCTGCTGGCCTAGAAGTAACTGATTGGCTTTGTGTCAGTTGCATCGCGAGCTAGCACGTGCAGCGGTTCGGAAGTCTTCTGTGCTCCTGAAGAATGGAAAAGACCCTAGATATCCATTCCTTCCATTGGACAAGAACGCCAAAAAAGTTCTTGTTGCTGGAACACATGCTGACAATCTTGGTTACCAATGTGGTGGGTGGACTATAACTTGGTACGGACTAAGTGGCAGAATTACTATTGGTATGTTTTGTCTTCAACAGTTTGTTGTTATGTGTCTTATTTACTTGTGTTGCCACTCTAGATGGCTTATTAGATGCTGCTTGCACTGTTGTTAGTTGTACATGACAATTTAATATCTTTATATACTTTTACCTATGTTAACGATTTTTGTTGTCCAAGAAAATTGTTTCAAAAACAGTCCATGAACTACTATCTTTAACATCATTAGTCCCTTCATTGTTCACATTACACATGTAATGATGATATTGTTCACTTGACTTTATTGGATGTTGATTAATCTTGGTAATTGATGTCTCTTTAGTCTATGCTATATGGAATAAGCATTGAATTCTGAGTTTTAGACTGATACTCCATTTATCTTCCAGGCACTACCATCTTGGATGCTATTAAAGAAAGTGTTGGTGATAGCACGCAAGTGATTTATGAAGAGTTTCCATCACCTGACACTTTAGCAAGAGAAGATTTTGATTTTGCAATTGTAGCTGTTGGTGAAGCTCCATATGCAGAATTTACAGGGGACAATTCAGTGCTAAATATTCCTTTGAATGGAGCTGATGTGATTAATGTGGTTGCAGATAAAATTCCTACACTTGTCATTCTGGTTTCTGGAAGGCCTTTAGTTGTAGAGTCATGGCTTTTGGATAAGATGGATGCTTTGGTTGCAGCATTTTTACCTGGAAGTGAAGGATCTGGAGTAACTGATGTTCTATTTGGTGACTATGAATTTGAGGGCCTTCTCCCTGTGACATGGTTTAAAAGTGCTAATCAATTGCCAATGACTGCTGGACAAAATGCATATGATCCGTTGTTCCCCTTCGGCTTTGGATTGAAAACCAACTATGGAAAACATATAATTTGATGATGCTGAGTATCAAGATTCGACAAAGGTGTACTTTTGAAATATAAGGAATAAATATTGTGAATTAATTTGAGCTTTTGTCATTGGTTAGTGGTATGTGACTGTCTATTCTTCTTCTGGTTCAAACCATTTTTGCCAGTAAGACAAGGCACATTATAAAGTTCATTCAATACTACTTTCCCATGGACTTGAATCCTTCTCTCCTATTTTCTTCAAATTCAAATTATCGGTTATGATTAGATCATGTATTTGTGAGCTATGGTGTGATCTGAATTGTCAATGTGTAGATTCCAACTGTCAAAGAAAAAAGGTTCGTGCAAAGTCTCTTATCGTTGCTCTACTGGGCTTCCATTGCCCAATCAGTTTTGGTATGTATTTTTTTATCCGTCCCTTAATATTCTAAATGATGCCTTCATTATTGTTTGTTTACACAGTCTATTCCCTCTTTCACATGTGTGATATGCAAATATGAAGGATCATGACATGTTGGAATATAAAATAGTGATTCGCCTTTTGTGTTCCTGAGATATAGAAGAATTATATCTTGCAGTGGTCTCCTTGATTGAGTTTGCTGATGTCGTTGATTAGGTTGCCTAAACTATTTTTCTCTAGTGTTATGGTTTGGAGAATTTGAATTAATAAGTTAATAGCAAGTTAATGCTTCTGATTCTTGCACATAGTAGTCATAAAATAAAGTGGTCGCGCCACTCTGGATAAAATTTGCGAAGAGTGAATTCCTTAGAAGATGTTAGAAGATGTAGTGAGTGTTTCTCTAAGTATAGTTGAGTAGTATTCTCTGTGAAAAGAAATGTCTTTGTACTTACAGCACAGAGTTGAGCTTTTATTTCCTCTGATGATGAAACATGCGCTAGCCTGTTTTGTTATTTCAGAAAATAGCATGAACCAAATATGCAATGCAACAACTATGACTACAACTTATTGTCTGCAAATTGGTAAGACGTATTTTTTTCAGAAACAACCTTTTTAACAGATTTCTGTTAGTTGGAGTTGAAATTTTATATCAGCAACATTTCTTCCTTAACAATAATATTAGATCTTGATTGCTACTTGCAATAGAGGTTCCCCCCAACCGTTACCATGATCTTGACCCCATGTGGATCGAAAACCTTAGTTAGAGGTTAGTTTGGTTTTAATTTGGAGTTCTCCAAATTCTGCATCTATGGGATTAATTCCAGATTGATGTTGAATTTCATTTGCAGAATTAAAGACTATGAAATACTTTGTCTTATTGAATTTTTAGTTTTTTCTAGTTGGAGTAGACCGTGTGTTTGGCTTATCTTCTTAATGGCTCATAAGATACTATCCTTTACATTCTTTGCGAAGTTATGAAACCCACTCGTGTGATTAGAGTCGAGTACATTATTAGTGGTCAACTACGTCATAAATGAAGGCATAATCACGATAAGAATGAACTGTGTGTACGTAAAGTAGAAAGCTTTTTGCTTTGTCTCCCTGAACAATGTCAGCTTTTGAGCCCCAGAGTTGAGCTATGAACCTAGGAACGCTTTTGTTTTTACTGTATATAGGTTGTGCCGTACAGATCGATTGCAAAAGTGTGATGTTTTCATGAATAATAAACTATGAAAAAGTAGCAAGTGACATGCTAGTGGATTTAGATTTTGGTACTACTTACACAGTAGGCCTCAGTGGAAAAGATTCTGCTAGGAAAATGGAGATGATAAATCTTTTTATTTTGTCGGTCTCCGTGCCCTTGTAGATTGATCAACTGTAGAAAAACGTATAAGAAATCCATTTTCTAGGCTGAATTCAATGACTTGTTTATTGAGAAAAACTTAATTTACTATTATAAAGTAAGGATTAATGGTGTCCACGCAGCGACATTATTCAGACGTCATTATGGGTGGATTTCTTTGTTCATCCTCCGGAACAGATCACTACTTTCTCTAACGGAAGAGAGACTCTCCCTGTGATAAAGTGTGATTTTGTTAAGCTTCCTGTGAACTACTGCAAAGAGTGAGATTTTATATGGAGTAAGAGATTTTAGGAAACCATTATGCTATCTTTGGGTTCATTTGTAATATATAGTTCAAAAGTGTGCTAAAGAAGAGGAGAGAAAAGCAACAAACTAGAATCTCATTGAGTGCGTTGTGACAAAGCCAACCTCTCTCAAGTATCCAATGCCATGGTTTCTTTCTTTTGAACATAGCCAGTCACTTTAAGGCTTATAGCATGCTGAAAGGACATTTCTATCAAAATCTGAAAAGATATATGGAGAATGAAATATCTGCAGAGTTGTTTAGCCTGACATAGTTGCAGATATGATGATATAGTAGACCTGGGAAAGTAGATTATTTGTCTAATACTATCTATCATATATGTTCCCCTATGCCTGAAACACCATGGATATAGGACACATTACTTTCTAGGGGTGTTTGTGCATCCATGACGATCCCTGTGCTGATACATTCTGTTGAATTGTTGTTTGATGAAGTGTCAGAATAGCTAAATTGTCATTGAAATTAGTTCTAGTGTTGCCATAAAGTGGGCTTCTGACGAAGAATATAATCGATTATATATGCTAATACATCTCATGCTTGTTTGTTGCTATTTCACTTGAGTTTGGAAAACCTATTTCCTCTTTTCTTGCCTAATGCAAAGGGATTTAATGAGAAAAGTACTTAAAATTAGAAGAATAAGAAGAGATCTTGCCTATTTAAATGATATGATCTTACACTAGAGATTTCACATAAAAAATGGTTACTATAACAATAAAAAAAAATTGTCACTATAATAATAAAAAAGAGTCACTTTAATAATAAAAGTAGTCACTATAAGTGAAAAAAATTATTTGGTTACTATGAGTTAAAAAAAAAACTATGTATACGTAAAGTATCATTCGTTGAATTTAGGAGATGAAGAGTCAAGATGTCTTCTCATCCTTCTCATTTTAAGTACCCTTTGCCAAATAAAAACTCATCTTACACCATACAATCCTCAAATCCAATGGATGAGGTTTGAGGGAAAAAATAGCAAAAGCGTAAATAATGACAAAACTGACACACTTCTTTGATTTTTAAAAGAATTGACACATGTTTTTCCCCTTTTCAGAAATACATTGAGACAAAAATTATTTTTTGCAAAACCCTAAGAAAGAGCTACTTAGTTTTTCATACACTTTATATCTTCTAATATCATTTCATCTGTACTTTCTCCAAAACATTTGTTTTAAATTTCTGTTCTGTTGTTCTAAATGTATGTTTTATTGTTTTAAACTTTTATTCTAATGTTCTACACTTTTATTCAAATGTTTTAAATTTTTGTTTTATTTTTCTAAAGATCTGTTTTATTATTTAAACTTCTGCTCTATTGTTTTAATATTCTAAATTTATGTTCTATTGTTTTAATGTTATTAACTTCTGTTATATTGTTCTAAACTTTTATTCTAATGTTCTAAACTTTTGTTATAATGTTCTAAACTTTTGTTCTAATGTTCTAAACTTTTGTTCTAATGTTTTAAACTTTTGTTTTATTGTTAAAAACTTTTGTTCTATTATTTTAAACTTCTATTCTATTGTTTTAAATTTTTATTCTATTGTTCTAAATTTTTATTCTATTATTCTAAAGTCTAATACTGATGTTCTAAAGTTTAATATTAGTGTTCTAAGGTCTTAAACTGATGTTTTGAACATTAGAATAGAAGTTTAAAACAATAAAACAAATGTTTAGAACATTAGAACAATAGTTTAGAATAATAGAATAGAAATTTAGAACATTAGAATAATAGTTTAGAACAAAAGTTTAAAACAATAATTTAAAACAATAGAACCAAAGTTTAGAACAATAAACGGAAGTTTAGAATATTAGAATAATAGTTTAGAACAATAAAACAAAAGTTTAGAACAATAGTTTAGAACAATAGAACATATCTTTATAACAATAGAAAATAAGTTTAGAACAAAAGTTTAGAATATTAGAATAGAAGTTTAGAACAATAGGCATAAGTTTAGAACATTAGAACAATATTTTTAATAATAGAACAAAAGTGTAGAGCATTAGTACTAAATTTTAGAACAGAATAAATATTTAAAACAATCTGTACTAATTTTTAGAATAATATAATTCAATATCACGAAAAACGAGGTACTGTACGTATATCATGACTTTTGTAAATATAGAGGAAAGGTGATGTACATTGGCAATTAGAGTACAAAAAAATTCTAATAAATTACATTTTTGCCATAAAAAGCTTAAACACCTTGAACCATTAGATTTTTTAATCAACGGTGAGAAATGTGTTTTTATATATACACAAGAGTTCTCATATAAAAGGAGGGTTCTCACATGATATATATATATATATATATATATAAACCACCTTTACGGTGAGAACCTTTCTTCTTATGGTAAGAACTCTAACCATAACCATCCATTTTAATGAAATATGGGGTGTATATTTTAATCAATCGTACATCAACTTTCTTTCCTCCCTTTTCCGTCAACATGCCGATAAAGACACGAACTTCTGAAAGACTCGTCCGTGTGGAAATGAAACTCATATTCTGTTCTCTGTTTTCAATTGATACACTTGATACACTGATGTGTGTCTGGGGAACTCGTCCGTGTGAAAATTATTTCAATTATTGATTTGTCTAATTGCAAAATGGACAAATATATTTTGTTCATTTGCAAAATGGGTAAATATTTTTTGTTCATTTGAACAAATGGATAAAATTAATTTGTCCATTTGATTTGAAATGAACAAAATAAATTTGTCCAAGTGAGTTGTTCTCACCATAACAAAACTCTTATATTAAGAGGATTCTTACCAGAATTCCACCATACATATAAAAAGTGTATATATGAAAGTACTAATTAATGTGTGTAAATGTGGGGAAGAGAAGGGTTGTGTCTGTGTGTGTGTAAATGGCTATGAAAGTACTAATTAGTGTTTCAGGCCTGTACAGTCCTCTAGGCTCTACTTGCATACTAGCAGCTCTTTGTCCTTTTAATTTAAGTAGTTTTATATGACTACTTCTAACGTAGATTCTAGTCCATCCTATAAAAGGGGACTAATGTATTTGCTTAACGGTTAGAAATCAGCATCTGCCAAAATGTATCTGCTTTTCTGCATCATAGATACCTTGGGATATTGATTTAGCTCACTCTTCTCTAGAAATGGGAAACTTGAGTTTTCTTTGAGCTGATCTTGTTTAGTGACTTTATTCACCTTATTGTAGCAGAACTGATTGTTTAGTGACTTTATTCACCTTATTGTAGCAGAATTGAGCAAAAGTTACCTTTTCTCAACATGACCTTGTCATAATCAACCATTATCAAAACTTTATGATAGACTGTGGATCAAGTGCTTAGAAAATAAACAGTTTCTTATGTAGTTCATGTAGTTAATTCTCTTGAGTTTACCACTTCCTCCTATGCTTCGATTAAGAGTTACTGAATCATAAATCCATCTAGATAAACTCTACCTGTTCCACTTACAACCTGTGAGTCAGAGATATAAAAAAAAAAACATTTGTTTCCTCCTGTCAACGAAACTATATAGTTGTATATATATATTTCAGATTAATCAGAAGTCTGAATTTATGAGCTACCAATTTCTTTTTTCTCATATATCCCACATAGTTGCCATCAGTCATTAGCTTCAGGTTTCTGCATTTAATGTTTCATTCTTAATGCCCTTGAGTTTGCATCCGTGTTATTCAAACCATCTAAAAATTTTAATTTGATTCAGGATTTTCGATGCCTTAAATGAAGTCTCGTATCTTCTATTGGATTTTCTCTATTCTTGTAAGAAGTATGAGCGCTAATAGGGCTTCATGCAGCTCATGTCGTCGTATCTGATATGGAAAAGCTATTGTTCAAATCCCTATGTATCAAAAACAGAATAATATTTGAGAGGCAAATCAAGGCAACAAGTTTGAGAGAATTTGGCCTGTAAGAAGATTGAACTGTTTGCCAACTTATGACGGCAAAATTAAAGTTAAAGATGGTGCTTTTGGACACAATAAGCTTGGTTTGTCAGTTTTATGACCTATCCTTGTTGAAAATTGCCTTCTTTTCGTGATACCTTCTCTAATATCCTGCAGTTGTAACCTTATAGACCATTCAAAAAAAAACAAATTTCTCTAAATCCATCTGTAGCTTTGTATAACTATAAAAAATAAAGAATATTACAAAAAACGGTTACCATTAGAAAATCTATTCTAGCCACTAAAATAAGTTTTGATCATCAAAAATCAGCTGAAATCATTTTGCTTCAACCAAGTGTAGAGAACATGACGTTGATGGGGATATATTTAGATATGTTTAACTCGAGAAATTGTGACACTTTCTTTATGTGTAAGCATGGAGTATTTCAGAAAGATTGTCCCAACCCACTCTGTAAGGAGCAGAGAGATACCAAGAGAAATTCCACTGGAAAAAGAGTAAGAAGACTTGTGAGGGCAATCCTAGTTCCCAGGTACAGTGGAAGTAGCTCCTCCACTACGAGCTCATAAATTTCTTCACAATCTCCAGTTGGCTGTCATAACTCTAAACCATATCACAGCCCCTCATTCCCCTCCTCTGTCTGGAATTACGTTCCAACCCCCTCCCTCCTCCCACCCACCCACCCACCCACCCCCCAAAAAAATTTTTAAAAAAAAAAAACCCACCACCCAATAAAAGCCATAATAACCTTATAATAGTTAGTTTCTTTCCAACCTCTCTCCACATTTGATTGGGGCCTCTACGATTTTGATCCCCCTTATGAATAACCTTATGTTAGTTCCACAACGTTCAGTATCAATTCACAAATTAACATAACTCTCAATTCCCAAATCCAACAAAAACCGAAAATCATAATATCAAGTATATACAATAATTAATCAACTAAATCAACAAAAATTACGCAAGTAAATCAACATTTCAAAATTCAAAACACAATTAACAAATTAACACAACTCTCAATTCCCAAATCCAACAAAAATATCAAGTATTTACGGATATACCTAAATCTAGTGGACAATGGGGGTGGGCACTGGACAGTGCCGCAGATACGGACTGGCGGTAGAGCAGTGACTGCAGAATGAAGTGTTGTCGGTGGCTTAGGCTGAGTGGAGTGGCAATCGGTGTTGCTACCTTGCTGGACTGTTGTTCGATTTCGAAGAGAGATAGTGCCACAAAGAAACAAAGAGTGAAGTAGTGAGTTGTACACTTGTGCGGGATGCCGGGACGGATCAAGCCTTGTCTTGGTGTAGGGTAATTGAAGTTTTCTCTTGTCTCTAATAGACTCAAAGAGGGAGGGAGGGAGGGAGGGAGGGACCGGGTGAAGGAAAAAAAGAGGAAAAAGGGTCACGACTAGGGAATCCAACCTGGTCCCCGCATTTACGGCTGATGTGCCTATCCAGTAATCAGAGGCAGACTCACAATCGATAATCAAATATGTAATATTTTTTTTACTAAACAACCAAATAATAATACTAAAAAATATATCTAAATGTTCAAAAAGTACAAAATACAACCAAAGGTGCAAAGAGTACAAAATACAACCAAATGTTCAAAGAGTACAAAATAAAACCAAATATTCAAATAATACTACAAAATACAACTAATAGTAATACAAACTTATTACAATATTTCTCGATGAGTTTTCATATTTTGATATTGATTTATGATATTTTCCATGCTAACATTCAAAAACAAATCATTCTCCAAAATAAGTAATCAAACAATCATTCAATATTTGATCTTCGTAGTTTGTCTTTCACGTGTTTCATGCCTAAAAAAAACCTTTCACACTTGTCGTTGCGACAGGGAGAAGCAACATCAACTTCAAAAGTAAATAGACCCTATCATGAGTTTCAGACAATCCCTTTCCAACCAATTTGATTGAAAGCTCACTAAGACCCTTCAAATTCCAAAACCTTCCATCTCTTCTAACTGCAACAATGTAATTCTCAAGTGTATGATCAAAGAACATCAATTCTGAACTTGGAAATTCATTTGGATAGATATCACTCACCTCGAAATTCCACCCTAACTAAATTCATGAGATTAAACATCCCCCACCTCGAAATTCCACCCTAACTAAATTCACTCCTAAAAATAAACATAAACCACCTCACCCCGATCTAAGAAATAACACAAAGTTAAAAATACACTCATCCCGAAATTTCACAAAATAGACATCACTCACCTCCTAATTTCACCCATTCCAACAAATTGCACAAAATTAAACAACATCAACCTCGAAATTTCACAAACAAAATATCACCCACCTCCCAATTTCACCCATTATAAGAAATTTATCAACACACACGATGTGATTAGGTTGGTGAATTGCATGGAGCATAAGAGTTTATGGTAGAGCGGGGGATTAGTGGGCGGGCTATATGCTAATATCCTATCCATATGCTATGTGGTGGGTTTAAACCTGCTTTTAAACCTTAATTCAAAGTTAATAGATACCATTCTCTATTTTTTGTTGGTGCGTTATTTTCATATTCATTTAGTCTCAAGTTTATCCTCTAATTTATAAACAGCGTGAAGAATATGTTGCTTATGCATATGAAACTGAAGACAATTGACAAGGGGGTGGGGACACAAATACAAAATCATCTTATTATTTCCTTAAGATAATCTACAGTTAGACATATATTTTATTTTTCATAAATTCCAGTAAATTAAGATTTTACTACTAACCTATCCTAGTGCATAATGTTGATGACTATATCAAACCTATTTTAGTATGTTACACCTCAAAATTTCACAAACTAAACATTGCCCGCCTCAAAATTTCATCCATTCCGACAAATCACATAAAATTAAGCAACACCCACTACCAAATTTCACCTTAGTTAAGCCATAATTTCCAAAATACAGTAATCAAAAGTACGCAAGTACTCAACTCCAATGAAATCCCAACTCAAGTACTCAACTCTAATGAAATCCAATGAAATAATTAGGAAATAATTATTATATTAAAAATTGAAATAATTAAATAAAACCTAGAAATAACTCAATACTCAAAAAAGAAATTACCTTGTGTCCTTGTGACTTTGTGAGATTGTGATTGGGTATTTGGGTGAGTGACTGAGCCACTAAGGTCGCCTAGGTGGGCCGGTCGGTCACTGTGCCTGGAAGCCTGGGGAGGGTATTCGGTGTGGAGGACTCGAGCAGTGGAGCCTGTGTGGCCGTGTGCAAGAGTGCAAGACTGGAGGTGTGTGACTCGGTTTCTTGGTGTGACGGTGTCTCGGTGAGGTCGTGAGGAACTGAGGTCTACCAGCGGGATTCGGTGAAGAGGCGAACTGGCGAAGAGCAGGGGGCTAGGGCTTGAGGAAGGAGGGAGCTCGGGAAGAATTTTGCTGAAGTTAAGAATAGAATTTTTTTTTTTTTAGAAAAACTTCGAATTTTTGTTGGGCCCCTGGTAAGTCATATTTAACTTACCAGGCCTAAAGCCCAGTCCGCCACAAACTCCATCATCTCCTCTATGCAAGTAATTATGCACGCCTGATGATTAACTTATGCAGTGTGATGATTGGTCATTCTCACGGTCACTGATCATATTTCTATTATTACTCCGGAATATCTATTGTTGTGAAGTAGAATAACTAGTTAAGCATATGACTGATAGTAGATTTTACGTTGAAGTTTCTTATGACATTCTTTACGAAACACAGGAGTGGCTTCACTTTTCTGTGGACTCGCATCAAAGTAAAAGCTTCAATACGCGAAGCATCTCTCCTTTTCATGGAAGGTCTGGACTCCATCATCTTTATTTTTGTTGCCTTTACTTAAAAGAGTAAGATGCCTGATATCTTTTCTGCTGTTGATGCGTTTCACTTTGTTTGATATGACGTGATTTTATAAAATCAATGGAAAACATGGAGTCCTGAATCTGCTAATTACAAATTTTTCTGCTTCTCTTTTTTGTTTTTGTGCTGTTTAGTATAACCCTTTTCCATTCCAATTGGAATAGAGTCTTTAGTACTGAATCAGCTTTTATATTACTGGTAAAATGCACCACTGTGTTGTTTCCTTCTATTTATTTTATATTCAGCTAACCAAGCAGTTTTCCAGACTTTAGGTCCTAGTGTTTAACTAACCAATAAAAGGGTCTAATGGCCCAATTGTTCTGAGACGATATAGAAGTAAAGAGATCTTCAGGGGTTGGATTTTCTTTTCAACGCCGTCATTTTTTTTGAATTTTTTTCCTGCTGTGAAGAGGTTATTTGACCTTTCAAGTGAATCAAAAAAGAAATGCTCTTAAGAATAAAGAGGCTAGAAAAGAATGAATCCGTAACTTAAAAAAATTCTGATACTTACACGTGGTTGACACTCTTGACAGAAGTTTCTGAAATTCAACAATGTGAGAATTCTGAGAATAAAGCAGCGAAGGTGCTTTTGGGTGTTAGGATGCTTCTTTTGAAAAGAGTGGTTAGTTTTTGTCACTTAGTTGTCTGTGAATTCGTTCGATTTTGTATTAGGAGCTGAAAAATCCACCATGACACTGACCAGAAGTTTTCAGACACCTGAAGTCTGAATGATGTTAACGGACTATTTATCATAGTGGCATGGTCACTGTAATAACATTAGATATTCGAAATGAAAGCAGAATCAGAAGAAAGAAATGAAATATAGCACGAGAAGAGAAATTAGAAATAGTTCATCATGACGGGTTACTGCTCAATGTAGGATTCAGACAGGCCTAGTGGGAATTCTAAAGAGGACTAGCAGTCTAGCATGAGAAATTAGCTAACTTACTGTTGCAAGTGGAAATGTGTGGGAGAAGGTTTATTATTCACTTTTACTTTTATCATTTTCAAACGGTGGGAGAAATTAAAGTGATTAATTTGAAAGGTTCTGCTGCTCTGGGCCACTGGAACCATAGGAATCTGTTGCAACTCTTCTCAACTGATTCATTATTGAAAGATGACCCATAAAAAGCAACAAATCAAATCATAAGTCAATCTTGTGTATATGGCATAATATCAACATATAGGAGAGTACATAATTGATCCAACTCATTTCAGTCTATAAGAAGAATTATTGCTGCAAGAAAACCAATAATGCTTGGTGTTAGTGGAATCTCTGGCTAGTCAAGTTGCAATTGTTGTCAAACATAATTACTTCCTGAGGAAGGTAAGGCCTCATTCAACAGTTGAGGTCCCAATTAAGTTACAGTGAAAAAGGTTCGGTCACTACTTCATGCAACAAATGTCATGCAATCAATCTCTCATTGGAAATAACCCGGTTCAGTACTTTGGATTTGCTTGGTAATTTGGCTTTTCACCATCTTCTTTGTTAGCATTTAGCCAAGTGTACAAGTCAACAGCAATAGTTGATTACCAAACAATGCATATACTCGAGGCTGAAGTATTCAGCAAGATAGAGATTAGAACTCCAATGAAGTTTCAGAAAAACACTGATAGTTACTGATTAGGAAAAAGGCAGAAGATCCTTTTTCCATCTAATGAAAAGCTGTTGTTAACTTTTGCCCCCTCGAACTATGTCAGAATCTTAGGTTCAGATTTAAAGAACTGGACCACACTTTAAGAAAAATTAATTTAGCGGGTATTATGCATTAAACTACCCGTAATCAATGATGTGATTCCATAATCTAAGAAAAGAAGACAGCAGTCGCGTGCTGATACAATAGTCTTAGAAGTATAGTACATTAGTACATGAGGTTGGTCTAAAGAATTAGGTGGTGGCTAAAGAACAAAATATGCAATGTTAATCTAAGTGAATCTTTAATGTTGTTCGTATATGCTTTTCGAGGTTAATAAGAGTTATAATCTTTACCTTTACCATTGAAAGTAACCCACTAATCCCTCCTCCCTTCTTTCAGAAAGGGACTCCTGGGAAAAGATCTTGGTTGAAAGATTTGTAAAAGATTTAGGGAGAGTGGGGGCAAAGAGGGATAGTGGAATGTAGACTCAGCTGTGACCTTAATGTAGGTCAAATTACCCAATCAAGTAGGCCAGTTTGGGGTAATGAATACCTTGGCTCAAAAATAGTAAATGATTCGAAAGGGCTGGGAAAGAAAGCATTAAAGCATGAACTAGAACAATGTGTTGTGGGATAGTACCAAGGAAGTGTTCTATGACTCAGCCAACTTCCAGGAAACCAACCCAATATCCAGTTTTGGGATTACTCTTGTAATTGCATGTTCATATTTCAAGCAGTGATAGTCCTGATTGAACAGAGTGCTGGGAAGTTGTTGCAAGTTTTGCTCAACTATGGAGAAATAATGGCAGAAATTATTGGGAATGTTGTTGCTTCTGTTCTATAATGCGGAATACGGTATCCAAAATTGCCCGTGTTGTTTGAAAGTGAGTTCAGTCCAGCTTGTTGAAGAGGGGTAATCACTCAAAGTTGCTGAGGCCAATCAGCAAATCAACAAAAACTTATAAATTCTCTGGTTTTTATTTTGTTTACTACTTAGAACACCGAAAGAAGATTATGCAACGCTCGTGTCAGAAACTAAGAAGTAATTGCACCTTGCATATGTCGGTCACAATTATTATGATATGTTGCCAATCTACTCCGTATATTATACAGTCCTTGAACATACTCATGATTGGATATTCTTATCATATTCAAGGCCGTACTAGCTCCTTTTTTCATGGAATCCAAATTCTGTACTTATTCACCTCACCTAAAAACAAAGCATATGCTCGTCTCTGGTGAGTATCTTCCTTGTGTTTCCTAATATTTACCACCAGTCCACCACAATTTGTTGATGCTGTACTAGAATGGGGTTGAACAAAGAAAGAGTCTACTTAATTAACAGGAAGTGAAATGCCTAACATAACCTTAATGAGAAACCTTAGTTTAATAATTGCCGGCGATCATAAACCTTCTACTAAGTGAGAAAATTTACTTCAATAATGAAGTTAATGAATTGGAAATGAAATACAAGGGGAAATTCCATTTGGAATAATCATTAGAATCAGTTCTACAATATCCTTTTTCACATTCTGATCCAAATTGTAATTCTCTTGCGCCACCTTGGCATTGGATTCGAACATCATGGACTAATAATATTCACATAGGCAATACCTTGAAGAGAAAAACACAGCTATCTTCTAGAAAACATAAAAATTAAGAAACCCCAAAAACAAAGATGCAAACAGTACAAACTACTAAGATTACGACAACATCCTGTTAGATACCGCTAATTAAACTCCATGTCATCCATGAGGATAGTGCTGTGTTGGTTGAATCTGGAAACCCATGCTTTGAGCTCCAACAAAGTTTTCTAGAAAATCACCCCTCTGCAAATTCTGTCCTTGAACTTTCAACCCATAAGATCCAACACCATAGGGTGCCATGTACAAGTTCCCCTGCATCGAATCCAAAGCAATGGCTGTTCCGTTGCCCGAATGGTCCCATTGGAAATGTGTTTTAGGCATGCTTATTGAATTTGCCTGTTGTTGGGTTTGCACTGTAATTGTGGAGTGCTCTGGAGAATTAGACCTCTTGCAGTTATTATCTGGTGAAAGAGCTTCATTTTCTAGATTAACAGTTGTTATGTCATGAATACTAGCTCTTCTCTTGTCCTTCCCCCCAGATAGCTGCCTTATGAAGTATTTTTGTGCATGGCTAGCCACTTGGGTTGGAGTCCTTGTTACCACAAAATTTCTTGAAATGTTCCTCCAATCTCCCTTCCCATATTTCTTCAATCCCATCAAGAACAGCCTGTAAATATCGCATCAATTTTTGGCATCCATGTCAAATTATGCCATGAAATTGTATATGTAAATCATACCAACTGAAGATCAAAAAGTCAAAACAATTTTGCTAAAAAAAAGTCAAAACAAACAAAACCGCATCATCAAGTTTAGTGCAATTTTTCCAAGCTAACCATCTCTGTCTTTAAAATACTAATAAGCTCAGATAATTACACCAAGAAAATAATCTCCCAATTTATCAAAGAATTCGAAGTACTTCCCAACCCCCACACACACACAGTTCACCTAATGCCAAGGAAAATCAGCTCATTGAAGTTATGGTAGAGACTTACTTATGCTCGTCTTCAGTCCATGGAACCCCCTTTTTCCTTTCTTGATCAGGGGGCCGAGCTCCGGGTGGCCCTCGCTTGCCACCAGGGCTATAAGTTTGTTTGTAAGCATCATAGCCATTGTGATGTACCCACTCTAAGGTGAAAGCCGAGGCGGTATCGTAGCCAGGAATAGGGACTAAGCCAGCTTCAATATTACTCACATCATCTTCCAATTCCTTGTATTGTTTGATCACATCCCCCACTGTTTTCCCAGGGAGCATAGCAGCCACCTTTTGCCAACGATCTGGGGTGTCTTTATCATAAAATGCAAGGGCATTTTCAAAAATCTTGTTCTCAGCTTGAGTCCATCTTGTGCTCCTACTTTCATCTATCAACCAGCTTGCACTTGAGAGGTATGATGATAGAACTTCCATCTCCCACTTCATCAAATTAGCTCAAAATTGGACTCACCCAACCTCAAATATTCTATTTCTTATGATTTTTTTTAATTTCTTGGGGTTGTCAAAAGGATGGTTTTGACTTCATTTGAATAAATAAAAAATCCCCAGGAAGCAAATGAAGAGGTTGAGATGTTACAGTGCCAATTTTAGAGAATTAAAGAGAGAGAGAGAGAGAGCAGGAGCATTTCAACAGAATCAGAATACTCCCACCTCCTTTTCTTTCCCTTTATTTTTCTACTCTTGCATAATAATAGGCCACCTCCCCTCTTGAGGAATCTAGAAAAAGACCCACCTATGCCTATATCAAAGAAAATCTATCAAAAATATCCCAAACATGGGAGATTAAAGTTTAAATTTTTTACCAATTAGCAGAGTAGAAGAAGAACAGAAATGGAGGGTGTAATAATTAACCAATTGATTAATTATTAAATTACCTTAAAAAGGAAAAGAAAAAATATATATTCAGAGCTGCAAGATAGAAGGTCGTACTAATAGTAGAAGGGGGAAATCTGAGACCAAGCTCCACTTAGGCAGCCATATCCAAATCAGGAAAGTTCAGAAGAGCAGAGGAGTTTTGTGAAGAAAATCGTGAAAAAGGGCAGTCTCAGATTCCAGAAGAGCTGAAAATGGAAAGACCCAAGTGAGGAAACAGAATGATTCTGGAAGCAGAGGATTTGTAGGAGTGAGAAAACAGAGAAAATCAAGCTTACAAAAGGAGGCGAAAGAGAAAGATCTGTTCTTTCTTCTTTTTCTCTCTTTTCTTGCTATCTTATTTTCTTGAGGTTTGAGCAGCAAAGTAAATAAAGAGAGGGAAAGTAAATGAAGAGAAGGGCCAAAAACCTAGAAAAGCAAAGGTAGCGAAGTTCAAGGAATTAATCTCAATTTTAGCACATCTATGCACAGTGAAAGGGGAGGATTAAAATAAATCAGAAGGGAGATCTTTCAGAGACAAGTGCAGAGTGCAGAGTGCAGACCACAGACAGAGCTGGATACAGATAACTGTTTAAGGGTACTTAAGTTGTGGACTTGTGACCTGTGATTGGCTAGTATCGCGTTTGTTGCTACTCTTAACTAAAATCGTAAAACTAAATACATATCCAAGTTATCCAACGGTCCAACCCCAGCTTAGTGTTATAAACATTTTTAAAATACATACATCAATTACACCCGTCAATGCCAATGCGTGATTTTGTCATTTATTTGTCAAGTTATATAAACTACGGGAATGTATCAAATGCTTTTTATAATATTTAGAGTTTTGTGTACAATTACCTTAAGTTAATTAGTACTTGATTTTAATCAATATTTCTTTTTAAGATTTAAATCTACATTCATATATATTATGAATTTTTCACTGTTAATCATTAATACTTTTTACGCAAATTCTTATATTGCACCATTTGAGGATTGAGGATTAGATACATGACTATATTTTCTTTTTTTTTTTCTATTTATTGGAAGTACGTACCTTATTTTTTTTTCCCATCTAACTTAAGTTTACTATGGAGTCAAATTTCGCAATTATGCTATTTACCACCTTAATCAAAGGCTAACTATGAGTATTAAATAGCTATTGTTAAAATGGTAATGTATTAGTATAAAACTTATGATAAAAAAAAAATGCGTGGATCAACGTTATTATCAAAGCTTAAATGATTCAATGTTTCTACTTTTTCCTCTTATACATTGCCTTAGAAAGACACTTTCCATTATTTTAATTTTAATGTGTTCAATCTTTGTTACAGAGTATAATAGTTCGACAAACCAGATCAAGCTTAACAAGGAAAGTATTGTGGGGAGGAGGAAAGAAATGAAAGCTAAAGTTTTTTTTTTTTTTTTCAAAGGGGAGACTTGTATTTTGTTATTAGGCATTAGATCAAGAGAAAGGAGCATATGACGACACGTCATGATGGATGATGGATGATGGCCACTCCACCTTCCTTCCTTAGTTACCAACAGTCAGTTAGAGACTCGTTTTGCCAAGCTATCATTAGGGTGTCAAGTGTCAACTCTAGTGTTATTTACCTTAATTAAATCTGTAATTTTTAAAGACATACTCCGTATCTCCTAACTTTTTGTCACCAACCAAGCTTTAGGACGTGTTCTTTTCATTTTAAAAAATAAAAATAACAAATGCTAAAAAGAATTAAAATATTTTAAGTTTCAACAAACTAATTACGTGCATTTTGTTAACATACTGGTAATCAATATAATTAACCACCCCAGATCAAATTGATGTGAGACGAGAGGAGTAATATCTGTTTATTTAAACTACTGGGTTTGTAATTATATTTTATGATCGTAAGAAAAATCAGGTGAGTGTTTAATTTCAAGATCGAGAATGATCACCATTTAATAAATTTTACATACTTATGCTATCATCCAATCATGTATTATGGCATTGTTATTAGACCAATATAGTAAACGACATATCACATCTAAATAATTATGAGAACACTTGTTAGTCCAATACGTGTATATATATGTGGAGAAATCATTCAGACTTTGGAGTTTCTCCCTTTTTATATTTGCACAATTATAAATGATTGCATTTCTTCGTATGCTACTTCATTCTCCAACTCCAATTATTTCTTTGTTTTCCAAGTTATGAGTGAAAACAAACTAAATAAATCAAACTATCCATAATAATTCATAATAATAATAATAATAATAATAATAATAATAATAAAGAGATTTAAATATAGATTCCAGAATAAATCTCAATGTTGACCTTACCCTTATGTCTTCAAGATGTCAATTTATTGTGTTTCCGTATTATAAAAAGGAATAAAGTACTGCTCACATAAGTTGGGGATTCAAGCATTTTAACAAAGATTTCTGCATGTACTACACACAAGTACACAACCATTAATGTTGGAGTCTGTTTTTTTCTTCTTTCTTTTGCCACTACCCAATACTCGTATAATTTATGTTGAAATTTTCTCACTCTATTAATTGTAGGCAAAGAATGTATTTGGAGACAAGTTGTTACATCTACTCTTTGTAAGTTTTGACAATTACTTAAACATGTTGAATTAAATATTGATAGATTTCTGTCATTTTCAAACAAGTCTATGAATGACTTGTGATCGTATTTATCTTTAATAGGTTATCATTTGGAAAATATCAAGGAAGTATACTTAATATTTTACTTTTAATTTGATTTTTTTTTTATAATTGAGCATTAATGATATATAATTATATTCCATAATAATATACTCGAAGCAAATGACTATCACATTTTGACAAACAATTACACACTTATGTATACTCACATTGCATTGTATTATTATTACTTTTGTAAGGCTTTCATCCCTCTCTAAAATATTGTTGTATCCATCCCTTTCACGGGGATTTGTTACCTTGAGAGTCGATCATAAAGATTGTTACTTATAAAGTAAATGTGTTTAAAATATCATTCTTCTTAAAATTAAGTAAATATTATTATGATAATTTGATGGCTCTGTCTCCCACAAGCTTAAACCACCTATATTTTATAAAAACAAGTTATCGATAGGTACACCCTCATTCTAAAATAATATGTAGTAATAAAGCACACCATTACCCTCCGGTATTTAGTGATGCAAGTTTCAGTTTTAATGGTATATAATTACGTATATAACATTGAAAGTTTAAAGAAACATTATATAATATGAGTATTAATAAGAGTGTGTGTCACTAAAAATAATATATTACATTCTAAAACATGATAATTAATTGGTTAAAGTATCAATCATAAACACATGACACCATAGGGAGTACAAAAATGAAACATTTTGTCGCAGTTCAAAAGAATACACCCCCGTCTCTCCCATCTTAGGTTGACTAATAATAAAACTTATTGGTATAGACGTAAACACGTACGAAAGGGTAAATCAATTATGTGAGACTGTGACATGATAGGGGTGAAAACCAAAGACAGTATGGAGAAATGGTGTAATAGAACAGTAAAAAGAGATAGGGACAAGCAAAGGGCATCAAGCCACCAACCAAGGGGGTGGGGGCCCACACGGTATGGTCTGATGCATCTGTGATCTCTCATGGGTTCCCACTTCCCAGAAGAGGAGTGATAGTAGACTAGTACTCCGTAGACCGTATTATAATATTTTAAGTAACTTGTAAGCCACTTAGCAGTATCCTAAATTGCTGGGGGTGCCCTTTGGAGTACGATGAGGACACTTGGTGAAGGGTTATTGGCTCAGGTTTCGGCTATTTTGTTTCTTCTTTTTTCAAAACACTGCCGGATTCCTCATAATTCGTCCTTTCGTCCAAAGCAGATGGAGCCAATCATTCAACTTGTCCAACTAGTTCCTGCCACGTCAGACTCTGCTGCTGATTATATTATCTGCTCTTTTCTTAACAGTCTTCCCCTCAGCACAGAGCCACAGATCGATTGAATCCTCCGTGTCATTTTAGTACACACTGAAACAATTAGGCTATAATATGACATGCATGGTTGTGTTTGTGTTAGCTTAATTACACTGCATCCCACGTACACCACATAGGAAATATGACGTTATTATTCTTGAGTTAGCTAAACCATATCACATTGCCTACAAAAAATCAAATGTCATTGGAGATGTACTCCCTAATTATTATGTCATCAATACGTGATAGGAATAGTTCAAAGTCTCAAACTAATTTTTGAGTATCAATTTCTACAATTCATACAATAATCACATGCACAATGAAGGGGGTAGCCGGGTACTTAATTAAAAAAAAAAAATGACTCTGCAACAACTCGCCACAAAATTTCCACCAAGATGTGACCAATGACTAGGTTCTTGCTAATATTGTTATGTTAGAGTATATTTGGGTACAAATTAGACTTGTAAACATTAGTAGTAGTATACTTAAGGTAATGCATACAATTTTATCCGAACCAATCCAATATAATGTATACTCACCTCACGTAAATTTCAATTTGATCATATGTTACTCCAAAGTCATACACTAAGTAAGCGGTTCCTGTAAATTACATAACTAATTTAGCCCGTTTGGTATGAGAAATTGGAATGGAATTAAATGGGGTTTAAAACCCATACCTGACTAAAAGCTATTTGGTTTGGAAAAAAAGAATGGGTTTCAAACACTCCCAAAATTCCCTTTATGATTCATTTGGTTTTAGCCAGTGTTCACCTAGACCCGATCAATAACGACCCTGCCTGCTAGCTCGACCCTGTCCAGCCCGAAAAAATTCGGGTTTAGATACCAAAAACCAACTCGAAATTAGGGTTTGAGCAAGTTAACTTTGGTCCGAAAATTTTTGGGATGGGTTTGGGTAATAATGCATAGCCCGAAGCCCGGCCCAATTGGCAAAATAAAATTTGAGACATGCATATGTGCATACTACGTAACGTAAGACATAGTGATACACTCTCTCAGAGTTAGTGTGCATGTTTATTTTGTAAAGTGGCATGGGCCAATGCATATGAGTATCACTACATTGTTTATGTTAGCATACATTTTTCTTATATCATAACAATTAAGTTGCACTCACCAGTCAGTCATTCAATCACTAATATGTAAAGGTGTAATATATTCAACTTCTTAAGACAAGTCGTCATTTTATATATTAAAAAAAATATAAGACATTTAAGACCATGAGCCAAATCAACTAAGTAATTTTTAGAGGGTATCACTAATATAATGCAGAGTATTATATCATAATTTGTAAAACTATAATAATGTTACTGTTTATAATGAAGTTGGTAAGCAAAACTAACATTAAGTAGCTATTGCCGCCATTCAAAATGGGTATACGGGAAAGTTAATTAAATTCTCATTTGAAAAAAGAGAAAATAAAATCATATTGATTTATAAACTTTGTATAAGTGGGGGGCTTGTTTTTCGATGTTAATTAAATTCTCTATTGAAAATATTATTCAGTTCTTAACTTCTTATCAAATGTGTTTATAATGTGATTATCATGAAGGTCGGGTGTTCTTATTTTAAAAAAATCTAAATAAGGCCCGCAAAGCCCGATATATATGGGATATATGCAGCAATTTTAGGCCCGAAAACAATCTTGGCCTGACCCCGCCCCGAAGAATGGGTAGAAAACAAACCTTTTGGTCCACCCCGAACCCGACCCGGCCCGCAATTTGATCACCTCTATGTTCACCCATTGCTTATTCAAATCGCCACCCTGCTCTAACTTTTGAATGTCGCATTACTGCAATGTTTATTATTATTATTATTATTATTAATAATGGTATTATCATTTTTATTCTATTTATTAAATTGATTACTATTATCATTCTTATTAGTATATTTATAAATTATTATTATTATTATCATTAGTACTTTTTTCTATAATATTTATTTTGATTAGATCTATTAAAATTTGACCCGGCCCAATAAACTACGTGAAACTGACTCGGACACGATCTGATACTCATAAATCGACCCAATCCGACTCGAAATCAACCCAAAACCGATTAGACTCGATATTTGAAAACCCAAACTCAATATGTGTCCAAGCTGTTATAGACCCGACCTATTATAAACCCGACCCGAAGACAATCTGAAATCGATTGAGCTCGAAAATAGCCCGTGTTTGACTTAACCCAAAACCTGTTATATATAATTCGTTTAGGAACCAACCCGAATTGACCTAAACCGACATTAACCCGAACCGAATACGAGCTGATCGAACTCGAACAAGCAAATAACTAGTTTGACTTGACTCAACTTAACCTGACCCGATTTAACTTGAATCGATAAGTATCGACCCACGCCAAATTGACACCCCTAATTTTAATATCGTGAATTTATAAAAATAAAAATATTTTTATTGTTAATATCAAGATTACAACTATTCATGTTTGAATCAAACGATAAGTAAAGAACTAAATATCATACCTTTGTTAAACCAAACAAATGAAAAGGGTTTAAAACTCATTCATGTACTTAACCAAACAACTCTCCAAAACTGATTTAACTCCTCCCATATATCATTCATGATTCTATTATATTCCAGCAATCCAAACAGGTTAGGTCTTTTAACGTGATAAGTGCTACTATACTCATACCCACCCTAATCTTGAGTGGGGTATAATTGTATAGGTTGATTCTCTTAACAAAAAAAAAAAAAAAAAAGTCCTGTGCTTTTGCGACTTCTTTTACTATTTGCCAATCTGCCCATTGCTACTCGACACGTCTAGCGGTCGACCCCTCCAACTAACAACCTTCCTTGTCAAACTCAATTTCCAAGGAACCAAATTATGTCCCTCTTTTTTCCCAACTACGCCCTTCCAAGAGTTTTGTCACATCACCAAATGGTACGTACGTTTTGCAATGAGGAAGACTATAGTAGAACATAGTGTGCAATGCAAGTTTGCAACCGTTGTATAGGCACGCATTCAATTATAAGTACCTTTCTCCATTTAAAATTTTTCCTCTAAGAACCAGTAATTTTAAAACCCTCTTATCTCAAGTTTTATTAGAATATTACACCATTATTAATTATAAATTTGGTCCGTCCGTTATATGAATTAGATTTTTTTCCACTACATGTGAATAGTCTACTATCTCATATTATGGTCAAAATATATATCATATATCCTAGTAAAAATACATATAGATCAGATACTATGGTTTACAAAATGCTTGTTTTTATGATATTTGTAAATTAAATTGTTTAACTCATGGAAAATATCTCATACTATTGCGAATATATTATTTTATGACCTTAGACTTTTCACCAAATAATTTTACTAAAAGATAATTATGTGAATTATTTTATAATAAAAAATTTAAAAATATTCCACTTTGGTTAGGTAGAAAAAGGTTTAATTAAGTAATAGCAAGTTAACTAACCACCTGGGCCCATATCGATGCCCATCTTTCTATTTATGTCTAAACTATTGAGTTAAGGAACAACTCATTAGTTTCTATTTTGGGAAAGGACACAAAATAGGAGGGGCATGTTTAAGGGTTTAAGCAACTAATCTTGGTTTCTCCTAATTAGATTAATGGACAAAAGTGGGCTTAATTATGAAGGGCCACCATACTAGTACATAATACTCAAAATTTCAAAAGAGAGAATTGTTGGGTTGTCCATGACACTGTCCTCTCAGCCTCTCTTTTCCTTAATTGAATTAATCAGAATTGTTGTTGGTGGCTTATTAGTTGACCACTTGTTATATATTTAAATACTCTAAACGTAAATGAAAAGTTTGAACTTAGCATTATAATTTGCAATTCATAGTTCACACCACTAATGAAATACAACAAAAAAGACAGCATTTTGGGCATGACATATGAGTTGTAATCGTACGCCTAAACACCAACTAAACAACTAATCTAACTTTACACATTTCTAATAATCTAACTTATTTGGTATGGTATTACTTCGTAAACAACATTTCTGAACTTCGGAGTCAGAACCAACTTAAAACATGTACGTTCTAGCTTGTATATGTATGCATGTACATACAAATACGTTGTTAACACGAATATATAGGTAAGATTGTTTCAAATATTTATAGTGTAGGCATTGGGACAAACAAATAAGAACACTCTAATTTAGAAATTAGGGCAAAGAAAGGAATAGAGGGAGTAACTACTTTGCGGGTTAGGAGCTTGGAATCAATGTGATACTACTGAATGCACCCCCCTTGTACATACTTTAAAGTCTGAGAAATATAAATTTTATAAAGTAAAAAATTGCAAAGTAAAGTTGGGGTGAATTTATATTATGATCACTGAGTAAGCAAGAAAAATGATGGTAAGGGATACTTGGGCTGGGTAGCATGGAAACAAAGAGCGATAAGTAAGCAAAAAGATTAAGATTCTTTGGTCGTGGTCACATGTAACATGTTCTTCATTGACTCAACATTATATTATGCCCATCCCTCCTTGATGAATGAATTGTCTAGTGTATTTACCACCCTCCTTATTCATGAGTGGGCACATCGGTTCTCGCATTACTACCTGTACCATCCCTCAATTCAATTCAATGAGAGCTTCGCAATACTACAACCTGTACCATCCCTTATTCATGAGTGGTTCGATCATTTGGTATTGAAACTTCTTTTGTAGTGACCACTTTCCACTTGTGTGGCACATTAAAATTACTATTCTCAGCATCTTGTTTTATGAGTACACTATAACTTTAGACTTTAGTGGGTTAATAGTGTGGAAATAACGGAATATACATGAATAATTAATAAGATGACACTAACAAGTCATAGTACTAGTACTAGACCCTAGCTATGCTTCTGATTCGCAACCCATGGATGTGCCATATCCAATTTATCCATATGTTTGACATAGTCATGTAGGTAATTGTAGTGTAGTAGTTGTGTTGCCTCCTTTATTAGTCATTCATTCGGTCTCGATCGCTTCAAATCTCCCTAAGAGAGAAAACCAAAAGTATGCATGCATTGGTTCAATCACACACTGGAACAAGTTTAATGCACTACGTAGAGTGACAAATTATGTCCAAGAGTACGTAGTGGTTGGTGATCGATTACTCATTCAGTTCCCTGAATTTCCTCTTGGATTGAAGCTTTTGGAGAGTTGATGAGTTTGGAGGATGATTAGGGACCTAAGTTATTAGTTTATCAATGAACTCAAAGAGAATTATAGAGCAGTATCTTGGGTTTGTGTGAATTGAAGCTGACACTGTTGCATTTAAATACCACAATACTCTTGTAATTTTGTGGGAGTCACTCAATTCTGGTTTTATGGCCTTACTCTGTTTCTTGATGTGACACCTCTTGATAAGCTTGTGCACAGTTGATCTATGCATACATAAGCTTGTTACACTTGATCTGATTGTGGTTCTTTTTCTAAGAGGAATGACCTTTGGGTCATTTGGGTTGAATGGTATCCTTTTTCTTCCTATTCTACCTATTTTTTTGGTTTTCTACATTGATTGGAAAATTACCATTCATTTGTGCTTTGACTGTATGCCATATCCTGCTGATTGTCCATCTTGATACTTTGTACTCTATTGCTAGTTGGTTGATGTAGCCTGTTGATAGTTTGTGATCTTCATGACAAAGTTGTTGCAATTTATGAGCAACCTAGGCTCTGGCCATGTTGCTTAGCACATTACACTTCTTGTCTAGGTTGCTATTGCCATTTGATACTTGTCCCTCTAGTTCAATGCAGGAGAAGCTTTTATCTGATACTTGTTCCTCTGGTTCAATGCGGTTGAAACTTTTAGCTATTACTTGTCCCTTAGGTTCATTACAGTTGATGCTTCTAACTCCTGCTTGTCCCTCTGGTTCACTGCAGTTGAACTCCATCTCTATGGCTGGTTCATTGAGGTCAAACATGACTCTTGGTACTCTGTTAGGATTTGTTGGAAGACTATTTGATGCTCGGTCAAACTTTATTTTGTTTGACATTGAGCAACTTAGAGTAGTCCAACAGATTTTAAGATAACAGATTTTTCAGCCACAAATTCACTCTACAGATAATGTCCCTAATTACTCAATGATGAACATCCTAAGAGTGATATCCCCTCCCCCACGGTAATATTTTTTTTCTTGGTTTTATATGTTCAGTAATTTTTTTTTACCTTTATAGCTTATTTGTAATAAATGAGGTGCTTCTTGTATTTATGGTGAGAACACTTGTACTGACAGTTGGAACTTTTGGAGTCAAAAAATTCCACCAAAATGTACCCGACATATTAAAATTTTGGGGGCAAAAAGTTATAAAGACACTTAAAAATTCTGTTTTTTTTTTTCCTTCCAAATTGTACTTATAATACTTTTTCATAGTTTTTTAATGCATTTTTTGCTTCCCTAAGTGTAATAGACTCCCTAGAAAATACTTATAATAGTTTTCTGTATGTGATTTGACCTATATAGCACTTAATAAAAGCTAAAGGGAGTAAAAGTTAGCCTTTTCTATACTTGATTTGGTTTTTCCGTTTGCCAGTTGAAATTTCCATATTGGGATAGAGCCAGAAACACGTGAAATCATTTGGACACGTCTCGTGGCAATGGGCAAACCCATGATCTCCTGACTCTCTGTCTTTTGCCTTTTCCATTATTGCGGCCTCTTGTGAGTTTTTGCTTCATTATTTATTCTCCCTATTTTTTAAGTGGCTTTGTCAAGATATACAGTTTAGCCAGTTGTCCAATTCTACCATGTTCTGCGATTCTATACTTTTTATATAGAGTAAGCACTACTAATTATGTGATTTTCTCTTTACTTTTCTTCAAAAGTAAAAGTAAGATATTTAATACACGACTTTAAACGTTTTTATTTTTAAATTTGTAAAATAAAAATTAGGAAAACTTGATATTAAAAAAATTTATATTTAAATATTAAAAAACTTAACTTTTTAATTTTTCACTTTATAATTAGAAATGGGGTAAAAATAAAGAGAGGGGATAATATTTGTTTTTTCGTCTTTGGCTGGTTTCCCTTTTTCTTTCTTATATAACGTTAGTTGACTTTATCTAATTAAGAAATTTCGTCCAAGGGGTCTTCAAATGCTTTTAATAAGTATGCGCTAATTACGTTGAAACCTTTTTAAAAAAATTTGTGACATGTAGAGGTAACGATTTTATAGAAATGATAATATGTTACATGAAAGTCATATACTCCGCATGTATTTTATTTTTTACTAATGCTTAACTAATGATATTAAATGTAACTTAGCCAAAATTATGCATCAGACTGCATATAATACAAGTGTATGTAACAGGAAAAAAACGGAATTAAAACAAAGAAATAACGCATTTCTGAGAAGTGAAGAGTACAAATACGAAGTACAATAATTGAATTTCACGCACAGTGAAAAAGTAGTTTGTAGAAGACGCATTAGGTATGTTCTGGAATCAGAGAAAGGAGAGAAGGCTAAAGACAGCAACAATAATAAAAGAAGAAATTAAATATTGCACAGTTTCACGTTACACTGCCACTACATTTTCCTCCACAGATCAAATGATCAACACCAGCCAACTTGTAAATAAGTTAATAATCTGATAATTAACTAGTGGATCTTTGTTCATTAGGAATTGATTAATACTAAGACGCCGCCATAATGTTGAAATTAACGGACGCGTACGCGTGAACACTGGACAGCGCCTAAGTCCTCGTCAAGCCATTAACACTGTTGTTATTTCCAAATAAAATACTTGAACAGCCAACAACAACGACGGCTCATCATTCATACAGTGCTACGTGGTGTCCCTCTGGCCCCTATAGCTAGTAGTAAGTAGCTAGGTCACATTATAACCCCTTCTTGAACCGCCTTATGTACACATATATCCATCTTAACGTACATTAACAATATAAGAGATATTATTACATATAGGCGATGTTTCGCATTAGCGATATATGGGTAAAAGTATTGGTGCTCTGTATAGAGGTCAACATTTGAGAACGTAAGAGCATGAACTGAAATACGAGATGATCTAGTGTCATGGAAAATGGGATAACTTGCTTTATTAGCCCCTTCTCTTTTTTTTGTTTCCTTACAATTAATAGCTTTATATTATGCACGGCAAAAACACAATCAACAAACTTTGCATTTGGAAGTAATACGACATACAATCACTTGATTCTTACTCGTACATAGTTTGGTGGTTGGAACTTAAGGAAATGTCCTCAACAAATATAACAAACTAAATGTAATAGGACTAATTATGGAGATAATAATATTCGGTTATATTGGGTGATTATAATATTTTGTTAGAAACTAACTATAATTTGTATGTTAATTAGATTAATATACGACTAACTTTAACCGAGTTCTATGAGGTCACACATATAAGTAATTGATTGGACAAATCTGATATAATTATGAGGGAGTTGCAAATGGAATTAATTAGGTTAATTAAGTCACTTTTAGTTACTTAATTAACACGGGTTATATATGTAAATGCTACACGTATGTAAATAATTACATATGTAAATGTTACATATATAAGTATATACATATGGGTTGATACTAACCCTAATTCAATACTTGTTTTTGCCTCCTCTCACACAATTATTAAAAACCTTAAAAAGTAATCAAGAACAATTCTTGATTCCGTACCAGCATACGTGGAATATCCAAGCTTGCTTGTGGACCAATACTAGAGGAACGACAATTAACGTTCTAAGATTTCCGTAAGACGTATCCTTTTACTTTGAGGAATTCATGTATCAAGGGTATGTTATTTTATATTGATAATTCATATTATTATATGCGTGAGATCTTATTTTAGATGCTAATAAATCGTTTATTGCAATTTCGCTAAATGCATCTAATTTCCTACAAGAACTTGGAATAATAATTACTAGTAACAAACTAACAATTAAGTTAATATGCATGATATAGTTTTCTATTTTTTATTTAAGCTAATTAATCTTATGTGACATTTGACAAAAATTAAAGACAAATCCATAAATGTGCCAAAAGGGAAACTCGACGGAAGTCGACACCCATGACCCGCGAAGTTGACATAAACAACAACATATATAATAAGATACCAACATAAGCCATAAGTTTGTTAGTTCATACCTCAAGCGGTCAAGCTTGAGGTTTAAATATCCATATTCATATTAGAAATACAACATAATTTTAAAAGAGTATTATTTCTCGAGAGAAATTTTACAAGAATATATTTCATAATAGCTAGGTCAGTTCTATATGTATAACAAATATAAAGATTTATTATCCAAGGAAGGTGAATCCTTTCTGTACACTAGTAGAAAATCATTTAATTGATTCGGTATAAATGTTGCAGTTATATACAATATAAAGCACTTAATGGTTTGAAATATATTTTAATATCAAGTGCTGCGGTTTTTTAAATAACCGCAACACTTGAAACAACAAATGTTGCGGTTATTTGAAAAACTGCAACATTAGTACCAAATGCTGCGATTTTTTAAATAACCGCAGCACACTTGTGAGTTACAAGTGCTGCGGTTATTTAAAAAACCACAGCACTTGTAACTCACTATATATACTATTTTTTTAGCGCTTCTAGTATCATTTCAAACTCTTCTCTAACCCCCAACTTCCCTAACCCTAAATACACAAAACATTTAGATCTCCCACTCCTAATCCCTCGTATTTCCTACCTATGACCCTAACTTCTTTCTAAAGTCCCCATTTATTCTTCCTCACGCAATTTCAAGCCTACTCATCTTTCTCACTCGTGCTTCCATTGATATAGTGTAATGAAGCGTGTTGAAACTTACTCATATATCCCATTTTAAAGAAGTCTACATACTTTAAAGTTCAAAACTTAAAGATTTGTATATGCCTTGAACCCTAGTATATATTTTTTAATTTTTTTTGTAATTTGTTAAAATATTAATGTAAAGATGAAAAACTCTTGTGTGTTCAAATCTGTATATTATATGTTGTTTTTATGAAGGAATAACCCTTAAAAATCGAATTTCATAGATGATATGGTGTTAAAGTCATTTTTTGAAGAAAATTAGTGGACAAATTCCTCATCAGGATATTAGCGGTCTGTAGATATAAAAAAAATACCCAGTTTAGACATATTATAGCCCCATTCCGAGTATCATAGCCAATTTTATGGTGGCAATATGGTTGAGTAGTACTTCCAAAAATAGGGGGTTTCAAAAAAATAATTATGTCGTTCGGACTATCGGGCTAAGAGATATGCCTCTCTGAAGTTTCCGAATACTCGAAATGCACCCGAAATCTATGAAAATAAATTGGTTGTTTATTTTGAGTGTAAAATATTACTAATCGCGATTTTGTGTGCCAAAACAAGTGGTCATAATAGAATTTTGGATTTATATGCTTCACGATTGATCATTTCTTAACTTTTCTTATCTTTTATAACATATTATTTAACACACTATGTATGATATTCTTAGCGTTGATTAGATTATCTTCTTGAATAAATGTGTTGTAATAGTATATAACAATTAGATTTGCAAATATAACAATTTTGAGAGATATTAATTATTAATAATATACTTTTATATGTAATTAGCACATAAAAATGACCTATTAAATATTTTTTTTGATCTGAAAACCATCAATTGTTGCGGTTTTCTAATATAACCGCAACATTTAATTTATATGTGCTGCGATTATATTAGAAAATTGCAGCACATATAAATTTTAAAATTAAAAATGTAAAAAATAAAAAAAACATGAAATGTTGTAGTTTTTTTAGAAAAACCACAGTATATAATGATAAAAATCATTTTTTTAATTTTTTAAAAAATATATGCTGCGGTTTTTCCAAAAAACCGCAATAATTATTAGATATATATGTTGCAGTTTTTCAAAATATCGCAGCATTTGTTATTTTTATTGCTGCGTCTAAAAAATCGTAGCATTTGTTGTTTTTCTATGTGCTTCGCCTATATGTGCTTCATATCAATAACCGCAACAGCTAAAAAACCGCAGCATATAGACATTTCTCTACTACTAATGATAGTTTAAAATAGTGTATGCCAATGCTTGTCTTTTACAAACTCAATCACCTTTACAAAATGAGATTAAAAAAAATAAAAAGAGGATTGAGGTTAGAGTGTTCTAATTAAGATGGGATTGGTCGAATGTCGTATTTGATCCACACTTGGAGACCCTAATGATGTCCATTTGCAACTATCTATTCATCTACATTATAATAATGTAAAACTAATTATTAATTATGCTTAATTCATCCTAATGATTATCCCCATCGCGGCACTCACGTGGGAAGCAACAAGCGCGCTCAACTAAACTTGATTACCTACAAATAAAATATTACGGATTACAACCTAAGCTTTGTTAGAGTGAGTTGACTCGCGGAAAGAATGCATGCGGGTCTTCGTGTATCAGTCTTTTCAGTAATAATTTAGTAGAATACGTTTTATTCCGATCATCTATACTTATAAATTTGAAATATATATAGGTAAAGTTAAAATGAGAAGAGTGCTTAAAATAAGAAGAAGAATAAGGTATTTTGACTCTTTATCTCATAGATTCAACGCATGATATTTTACGTATATATAGTGACATTTTTTTAAATCATAGTGACCAAGATATTTTTTTTTCACTTATAATGACTAATTTCATTGTTATAGTGACTATTTTTTATCGTTATAGTAATTATTTTTTATCATTATAGTGACCTATTTGTTTTTACATGAAATCTCATACGTATACATGATCAATTTATTTTATGTATAATGTCCAATTTATTATTTTCACAAAGTGATATTTTTCGTTATTATTGTGATACTTTATTACGTAACATCTTATAAGTTGAATCTTACTATTTGAAAAATCACCATCCTATCTTTCTCATTTAACCCCATACACATTTACTCCTTATATATGTTTATAAAGATTTACTACTCCCTAGTATTGTTAGCAATGAGGTGGGGAAAACCCTTCAACTCCATCACCGTCAACTTTCTTACTTTCTGTAGAATTTCCCTGCCTTAATCTGTAGCCTTAGTGATGGTGATTGTAGTGCTGACAAATAATGAATATGTTGCGACGAGTGATCATAACACATCACTTGATATGATAACAATCACTCGGAACTAATTAAACTAATTCAATTGAACAAGTTAGTTGTGTTGAACTATTTGATCAATTTGAGTGGAATATCCAGAAAATATCAATTCAAAACGCTTTTTTGTGTCTGATTATTTGTAATATAAACGTTTGTTTTTGTATCAGTTTAAGTTTTACAAATACTCCGTATGGGGGATTATTGGAGACAATCAAGTCACGAGCAAATTGTAGTACTTTGCAACCTCACACAAATGCTCATGCAGCAGCGTACAGAGGATCGTGCCCTGCATAGAAGAATGTCAGGTGTAAGAAGAAGTTAGTTGCATCACTTCTTACCTGAGAGAATGCAACCTCCCTCTATTAATATAGTAAAGCTCACATATTGTAATTTATGTGTTAATAATAAAATATGAGATTCTCTATATGAAACACTGTAGCTTGACTTTAAAATTTTCAATTCTACTTTGTTAATCAACTTCACTGTAGCTTTGCAAATGAATCTTCATTAAAGTTGATTGATTCTGAAACTCAGAACAGAAACATTGAATATATTAGGGTATTAGATTAGAAAACCCACAAATCCAGTTCAAAATCTTTCGCACATTGACTTGTTCGTCTCATAATACGCTATTCCGCAAGATTTCCATGTGCTTTTGTTGGTTATCTACAAAATTTCTTGACATGACTAATGGTAGAGTCCATGTTATCAAGGGATGTAGTGTTCCATGAGAAACTAAAACCTAGAAACACTCGGTTTTATGGCTTTTTATGATTTCTAATTGTTTGAATATGCTTGATGCAATGTAGTATATATATTGTATATGTGTAACAATTTTCCTTAAATTAAAGGATATTTGGCTGAAAACCCTACTTGTAATAAACTCTAATTCTATATTTTGCTATAATTCAATAAATTTATCTTTCTACTGACCATAAGCGGATGTGGTAGACTCAACCATGTCATCACTGAACCACCGCACAAAAATGACCCATAGCATGCAAAGTGGGCACAGTGTGGCTCAACCGTTGTCTCGTGGATAATAGAAAATACTGTGTTAGACCTTGTCAACCAATTCCTCGATTACCCCAACACAAAGGAATTGTGGAAAGCAATGGAATCCCAATTTAGTAGCGGTCATGATGGACTCCAAGTTTACGACCTCATCGTGAAAGCCAATACGATGAAACAAGGAAAAGAGTCTGTCAAGATCTATTGTGGAAAGCTCATGACAATTAGGGAGGAAATAGACAGAAGAGTACCAAATCCAATGAAGCATACGGAGGACATGCCAATTTACAACAAAATTACACAAAAAATGACTTTACCAGTTTTTAGCAGGCCTAAATGACACCTTTCATGGAGATCAAAGGGATCTACTCAACAAGGTGTCCTTACCTTCGATCAAGGAGGCATATGCTACGATTAGGTGTGAAATGCGAGGAGAGATATACTCAACAAAAAACCATCACCGAAGATTAACCCCTTAAGAATTAGGAGTATACTTGCCATAAGATCGAGGGTCACAAAACCCTAATTTTAGCGAGAGGAAGGAGATAAATCACTCCTTCATTGCACTCACTGTTGGGGGCTCAAAGTACACGAAGGAGGGTTGCTTTAAGAGCATAAGTTATCCTGATTGGTCATCAAGCTTAGAAGAAAGGGACGAAAAACACTAGGAAAGTTCGGTAAAGTATGAAGAGAGAAGATAAGGAAACATTGCATATGCGATAAGGGTAGTAAGTATATTCATGCATAAGCCTCAGGTCCATCATATGGAAGCTGTCTACAGGATTCAAGGTACCTAAAGGGGACACTAGGAAGGGGTGTAATGTTTTGGAAGAATGGACATTTGAGGTTTCAGGCTTACACTAATGCAGACTGGGCATGAGATTGGGATGACAAAAAGTCTACCTGAAAGCAAATAAGCCATCTTCTACCCCCCATACGTACATCTGCAACATCACCACTCTCAAACACATTATCTTACTCTTCATCCTCTCAACTTTTGATAAGTGCATTTATTTGTACTTTTCGATGTTGATTCGAACTCTTTTATGGGTGAGTTTTGAGTGATTTCGGGTCTGTTTGGATTCATTTATGCTAAAAGTCCATAATTATAATCTAGCTCTAATCATGTTGATTATTGCTATTTTTTAAGACTTTTTTTTAGTATAAATGCGTATTAATGGATTTAGCATGGTGGAGTATTGAGTTTGATGGTGGAAAATGGGCCAAGAAAAGAGAAAGAAGAAAATTAGCCCAAAAAAATTATGAAAGAAAAAAAGGGCCAAATTCTTCATTAACACGTGAATCAAGGGGATGGAAAAGAGGGCAAGAGTCCTAAATGGACCTAATACTAACAATTGAAGGAGGGTGAAAGGCTTTTTTTATTTGATTTTTGTTTAATTTTCTGAATTAACAATTAGATTTTGTAATTTTTTTAGGCTAGGTTTTTCAGTAACAATCCCTAAGCATTTTTTTCATTACTCTCTTCTTCTCCTTGCTTCTTCCTCTCTTCTCTCTTTTTTTAGGGTTTAGTTTATGGCTTTTGTTTAGATCTTTGTCTCTCAAAATTGTTGTTTACTCTTGAATATTCTAGTTTTATTCCTAATTTCATCATCAATCTAAATTTCAAGTAAGTTTCCCTAATTTTCTTTAGTTGATTATATTTTTGTTTATTTATTCATTTCTCTTTGTTATTTAATTTAATTTTCTTATAATTTTATGATTTCTATATTTATGCTTGATTTTATTATTTTTCATATGGCTTTAATTATGATTGGTGAGTAATTTCCTTTATAGGATGTTAAAATATGAACCCTAGCATGTGTTAAGTGGATTCTAGTATCAACTCAATGTCAAATTAAAGGTTGGTTTATTAGGTTGTTAAAATTGATTTTTAGGTCAAATTCATCAATTTAATTAGTCAAGAAGCGACGGCTGAGATTAATTATTTTCTTTGTCTTAATGATGTTTGCTAATTAATCAAGAAGCGAGAGCTGAGATTAAGAGGACTATGCCTTATACAAATAGATAAATCAAGAAGCGAAAGCTGAGGATAGGATAATTTAAGGGTTGTTTGATTTGATCATTGATGTTGGTGTATTTGATGATGATTAATACATGTTAGTGGGGATGTATTAATATCCTAGGTCTTTTTCTTATTGATATCACATTTTAATTCTTGCAATTTTAGCTATTAGTTTCATTAAGCAACTCGTTTCTAGCGTAATCTAGTTAAATTGAGCTAAATTGACCCTTTATTAGCTTCCTAGAGGACAACTCGTTATTGTACTGCAATAGTCGTGCACTTGCGGTTATAATTAGTGATTAAAAATAAGTCATCAACTTTCCGTGCACCATCCTATCTTTAAGATTACAAATGTTACACTTCTTCTATAACTAAAAGTATTACATGGGTATATACTTTCACATCCTTACCATATTCACATAAGGCATATTGTTCTCAAAGCCTCAAGACTCACTGAACAAACTAGCTATATATGTTGAAGCATCTCAAAATTTAGGCAGGATAACCTAGCACATAAACAGGAGCATGAATCACGATTAGAACACTATACACATAAACAGGAGCATGAATCACAAAAAAATCGCTAAGAACTTATCTAAAGAATCGAGTACAGAAGAATGAATCACATAAAGAACACCCAAAGATTTGTACAGGTGAATGAATTAGACAGAGAACTAAAGACCTAAATCAATAACATCAATCACACCCAAAAACCTAAACAGGAGAGAACACCCAAAGAACTTAAATCAACCAACAATCAAGAACGAAAGAACGGAGAATAAGTTAAAGAGAACTTCACTCGGGCTTCAAGAAGTACAGAGGGACAAATAGTTTCAACATATCATAACTGGGTCCAGGAGTGTATCTAGGAGGAAGCTAGGAGGGCTCTTTAGATTTCAATCCAACTTCGGTGGCCTCAGGTAGTTTATGCTCCTCATCGGTCGCTAGACCACCCAAATTAAGGCCCTGCTCCATTCAACGAACCTCCATTTAAGCCTTCTCTCTGCCCTTTGTCGTTGTCGTCTTTTGTACTAAGAGGTGGACCACACTTCCTTTGGTGTCTCCGGTACCACCAAGTGGGGAGGTGGTCCAAAAGAAGGTGGTGTTTGGTGAATTGGTAAGGGTAAGAGTAGTGGAGGAGTACGAGAAAGTGAAGGAGGAGGACAATGGGAGTTGTACAAGGAGTTATGGGCGGAGGATTATCAAACGTACCCGGATTTGGAGAAGGGGGAGTGTCTGACATGAACCCGGATCATTGTCCACAAGAATCGCTCCAAATATTGTGACACATGACGATCTTACCAACAATCGACAACAAACAAAGGTTTTCCAATCCTAAATTTGTTGAAAACCCCAACAAATGCTCACAACAGTGGAGTGAGAGATGTGAGGCTACCAACAAAATGCACCTCAAAATGGAGATCAAGAGGAGATAGGAATTTTGGTGTAATTTATTGCAACAACTGACACCAAATGAGTTGTAGATCTAGGATTTACATATGCACGAAGTGAGAAGACAGTGGGAAGATTGAGAGGGAGGATGACAAAGATTAGGTTAGGGTTAGGGAAAGAGAGGGAAGAGTTAGTAAAGGGGGAAGTAACGAGAGTCGTCCAACACAACAAAACCAACTCAAATTATTGACTAATAGTGGGCTTGACTCAGCAACCCTTACCAGGGAATAGAGCAAACATTTCAAAACAACCCAAAGAAGAAAATTGAGCAAAAAAACGGACGGAGGGAGTAAGTATTTGTTTGTTTTTGTTTACTTTGGAATGGAGTTGTGATACAATTCCACATTTCCGCCCATCATCACTTTTATTTTTCAACGCTCCTTATACATGACATTCATTTTAGGTTATGCTCAAAATACTCATATATATATACTGTCGAATATAATACTATCTCTATCTTATAGAAAACTCTACAAAATTTTAGTAGAGTTTTCTGGTGGAATTATATTGAATACATGTGAATAAAAAAAATAAGATAGAAAATATGCTTTTTTTTATTGGGTGAGAGAAAGAATAATACAAAAAATAAAAAGTGATCGAGATGGTAAATTTATACGGAGTATATATGAAGTGGACTACTACATAAAATGTACTAGTAAATGACAAGTTTTCATAAGATTGAGGGATTATTATTTAAAATTATATGTTAATAAGTTGAATTATTAAACATGGTACTAGTAACCATGACTACAAGGACCATGTTAAACCTCCTAATTTCTAATATATTCCCTGGTTCATAAAACAATTATTGAACGTATTTCGAGTATGTAATTTAAAGTAGAGTAATAATAAATTAATAATAATTATTATTATTATTACTCCATATTATTATTTATTTATTACGATAGTTGGCTCGCATTCCAGTGAACCCATGAGTGTCGTTGGAATCATTTGGAGTTATTAATAAATATGTGTGTGCTAGAAAAGATCTGAGTTTCTGCTGATTGGTTGGTTAAGTATTTATTAATGCCTGAAAATAATGCCAGTAACAGGTTTTGTCAAATTCCACCCGTATTATTTCCGATTAAGGAAAGATTCCCAAATTAAACGACGTTTCCCCTTCCGCGAGTCGTACGGGATTATACGAGTAGGAGTATAAGACTGTAAACAATAACCCTTTCAACTCACAGCAGGAATGGCTGATGGCTTATTTATTAATTAATATCCGATATAAGTTTACACGTCTATATATATATACACTAATGGAAAATTTTGTAACGATAATGCTCACACAGATACGTATCTTGCTCTATTCTCTTTACTTTATTAAAACGATTTTTGATAAACATGAATCCATCTATATCGATAGATAATCTACACTTCACACTAGTCCACGGAAATCATACATGTATTTCGGGAAGGCAATCAGGCAGCAGATTGACTAGCTATGTAAGAGACCTCGTATTAGAAAAGGATTAATATCCTAAATGTTGCTCATTTTCGACTTTAGTTAATTTTAGAATAGAACAGGGGAGTTACTCTCCCTAGACTTGTCCTCAACTAGGCTTTGTTTTATTTTTTTGTTTGGAGCCCCTTCTCCTCTTTTGCATAAAAAAAAGAATATATAAATAATCATGAATCCATAAACATAATATAAAGTTAAAAAACATAAAGTCAAGTTTAACAAAAAATTATCAATTTTACTATCAGTTTACGACTACTATTATAAACTATAAAGTATATATTTTGTGCTACCTACGACCCAACACGTCAAGAAACCCTACTTTTAAATGCGACTTCAACCTTTATATTTAACTTCAAATCGATAAACATATAAGCAAATACAATAAACCGTAAGCCTGATTTTTGGATGACAGATTGGGTTAATGAAATGAAAGAATCTAAGTTCCAAATAAATCCATTGTTAAGAAATGGGGTGATAAATGCGGGACATCTACTTTGTTTTGCATCTAAGGAGGATATATTATAGAATTTTACAAAATTAACCGCTGAATTTTCATTTTGAGGAGGGCCTATGGCTACGATGATCTACAGTTTTCAGATTTGGGCCTATTTATAGATTGGGCCCACTCTAAATTTACATGCATCACGCCAACTAAAATTGAAGTGTAATATCTCACAAATTCACAATACAGAACTAAAGTAATTCTCAGAGAGTTGCAATTTTATTTTATCGAAAAAAATATATTCGGTATATTAGTAGTACATAATGTTGAAGATCAAAGTGCATATGGTTTCATTGTTACAAAAATGTATGTATATTACCGGCTAAAGCTGCTTGTGAAGCTTGCTTGAAACCACGCACACCTTCCAAGATCCTAACCCCCTTCATGAAATTTTATATTTTTTATGTAAACCTTCACACTCTTCATGTGCTTACCTTGCGCGGGGGTCCATAAAAAATGCCAACTTAAGATGAAAGAATATATAGTTAAGCAAAATGATGACATATTTATTAACACTTGGGTAAATCCTTAGGAGGTGGTAGTATGGATTCATTTGGTCCTTTACCATTGTCCACCAAGAATGCCATTTTCAATCCCCATGTTGTGTGAATCTCCAAATGGCAGTGCAAAAACCAAACCCCTGGATTATCGGCTCTAAATCTGATAGCAGTCCACCCACCAGAAGGCACTCCAATAGTGTTCCTCTCAACTGGATCGACGAGATTAAATTTCTTTGGATCTGTTTTGGGATTGTAGTTTCCTACACCTCTGCCAACAACGAAGAAGTTGAATCCATGCAGATGGAATGGATGGTTCTCTGGCGTTATCATCGCGGTATCTTGCAGGACCAATTCAACCGTTGCATTGTAAGGAAGCCTGTACACTCTTGTCCCCGTTGTGGTTCCTAAGTTGGTCACTTGGTTTCCTGTGTAGTTGAATGGTGTAGGAGGATGGGCGGGAAAGTCAGCTGTGAAAACTCCGCCTATGTTGGAGTAATGTGCTTGGAGGAGAGAAATATTAGGCATCACAAACGTGACGTTGTTGATAGCAGCCACGACCCTAGACCCATTGACACAAGTTGAGCAAGGGTTAACGCCTAACCCGACCGCGAAAAATAAGGAGTGATCAACATGTTGAGGGACTTTAGCAGGATACTGTTTTGAGTTGAGAGCTCTAAGAGAATCGGTAAAGCTATCAGCCACCTGAGTAGCATTGATTGGTGGTGGAGCGGTGAGGGTGGTCGATAGGAGAGTGGGCTTAGATGTTGCGTAACGGACAGTAGCAAGGGCAGTGACATTATCCACTGCTATAGGAGCATCCATGAAGGGTGACACTACCACCAAGTACTTACCCGCCTTGTTGTTGGCTTCAACTAATACATTGGTGGTTTGACCTGGGGATACCACAACTGTGTCAGTTTTGAACTGTTTCACATAGGTAGCATCGACTTCCACCACTGTGAGGTGGTGCTGAGCTATCTTGAAGAAGAGCTCTTCATTAAGTGCAGCATTGATGATGCGAAGCAAGTATTTTTTCCCTGGTTTCACATGCAAGTTAAACGATTCTGCATGGTATAGGAGTTTATGATCAGTGTGCATACATATAAAATTGACGTTAAACTAAGTTACAGAGTAATAAAAGTAGTGTGATAATTTCAATTACCTTGCGAGTTGCAAGTTTTTTGAACAGGTCCAGGATATCCATTAATTGTATGAGCATCAGAGACGTTGGGTGCCAAGCCAGATTTTAGAGCTTCATTGATCACAGCTTCAACATCTGATTTCCACCACTCACCTATGTATCCATATTATCACAAGCCAAGTGAAAAGAGGTACAATACATGGAAGACACCCAATTCTGTACATAATTAACTGTTCTAAAGTCTCGGTCAACATGTACTAATTCGTGATGGATTAGTGTTCCCAATTATTGATAAACACTTGAAACCGCTATGATTAAGAAAATGTGCTGACTAATTATACTAGTTTTTATCATTGATTGAAATAATTTAGACAAGTATTGAACATGGATGGATGTGGTGAAAGAGATATTATACCTAAGACGAGGACATTTTCCTTGTGGGGTTTAGGAAAAGGATAAGGGACACCAAGTTTGGGCAAGATAATAAGTGCACCATGGACAGTGGCCCTAAGCCAGAGGATATGGGCATGATAGAAAAGGGTTCCTCTCTGGCCCGTCAAAGTGAAGTTGTATGTATAGGTTTGACCCGGCTGTATTGGGCATTGTGTTATGTAAGCTGGCCCATCTGACCACCCTGTTCTTATTTGTCTGATCCCATGCCTGCCAATTACACAATCAACCCAAACAAACTTTGTTTATAAAAGAATAGTACGTGATAAAAAAAAACTTAAATTATCTCATCTAAATTTATTTTCCATTTTTCCCGTAATTGAATAGTACTTTTATTTAAAGAATTTAAATTTGACAAACTGAATTACTCGGTGGATATGATAGTAAAAAGAATGATCCGAGATTCTGATGTATGGATATAAAGTAAAACATTTTAATCGACTTAATTACGACATTGTAGGAGATAAAATGTAGCATTGTGATTTCTCTGCATAAAAATAAAACAAAGAATTGTCATGTTTATGGAAAAATATCGTAAGCAACTTTCAAGAAAAAACTTGGAATGTTTTCAACCAAAAATTTCATGATTATAGTTTGAGAACATTAACACTGATTTTGATGACCCAAAGGTCAAATAAAAAATATCCAGCATCGTAAGATTCTTTTGAACCACCTAATAACGCGGGACTATATGTTTCACCACCTAATATCCAACCTCTAAAATAAATTGTTACATTAACATTGAATGGAAGATTAAGTACTAACCAGTGAATACTGAGATTATATTTGACATGGTTTACCACCTTTACAAGTACTGTATCATCCTCTCTAGCCACGATAGTAGGACCTGGATACTTACCGTTGATCGTAACAATTGATTTTGTGGAGCACAATCTGGTATGATTCTTTTGCACCACCTAATAATCAAAATACAAACACAAATGGCCATGATTTCTATACACATAACATGCATGAAGGAAGCTTAGCAAAATCATCTACGCACGCACTTACATTGAACTTGTAGTGGCGAACTCGAGACTCGACCAAAACTGCTGGCAATAAGCATCCCATAAACACCAATATCAACATCCTCTCAACCCAAGTTGCCATCTCTCCTCTCTTTGAAAAGCCTTAATTTTTTTCCTTAGACTTGTGTTCCGTTGAGCTATACAAGCTCAAGCAAATGAAGGACACAAGATGAAACGAGGCAAACCTAGCTTATATAATATAGATTAATACATTGATAAGGTGTCGTTGTTTTCCAGTTGGTAAAACGAAAGGGATATATGAAAGTGAATATGCTAGAATTTTGCAATACAACATAGCTAGCTAGCTTGTACCAATGACAGAAGCTTCTCTTGTAGACTACACCAAATTAGTTATATAGTTGTCATGCACATATGTCACAAAAGTAAAGAATGCCCTGCTTTCGAAGCTAAGATATGCAGAATGTGCCTAGTTTCACTTCTCTTTCATTAGCTACCCGATTCTTTTCAAAATCCAATCACAAAATAAATGCAAAAAGGGTTGGCCTAACACTAACAATATTGGTTGAAGTACAACTCATGAACGGAACCCTCAGCTACCAATAACCAAACACAACCATGGATTATTTCAATTCAACTTCACTACTATTAATTAAAGTCTACCAAAACCAACTACATTTTAGTCATATTGATGACATAATTAACCAGCTAATAAGTATTAACGAATATGTTATACTTTGTTTATATTTTGTAATAACCTATTACTCCGTATGTTATAGGCTTATAGCATTGGGAGTTTGAAACATGGATTGTAGTTGGTAGGATTGTGCTGGTCTGCTCCAGAAATACTATATTCGTCATATCTTTTCAATCTTGCTATATTCATCATAGTACGGCGTCGCCATGTTAGTGGCTACCCACAGTGAATAATTGATTTACATAAAATAATTATGAAGTGCATTGCAAAAATTGTTGCATTAGTTTAGTTTGCTTATATTTTTCCCTAAAAGAAATTATTTTTATTCTTCATTTGGACAATTTAGCTTTGTTACAAAGCTAGGCTTAATCAGGCGTTCACAACTTACCCAACCAAGACCCCTTTATTTCATTTGAGCTTATGATTTAAGGCTCGGAAAAGGGTACGTGTACGATTTTTAGGTCGAGGACTCCACATAGTGTATCCGTATTAAGATTATGGCATGATAAAACATAATAATGAAATTCGTAAAATTTTCAAGTTACTGTGTATATAAAGCACCGAATTTCATTTGTGTAGATTTATGATCCTTATTTTTTTATTTTTTACCAAAAAAAACTAGTTAAAATTATACCACAAGCACGTTAATTAACTTCGGACTAATACTCTTTATAAGACTTGAAATTTGTTGCTAACTTATATACCTTTGATTTTGTTACTTTTAGCTTGTAATAAAAATATACATGATATGTATCCTTCACCCCCAACCCCAACCCCAACTCCAACTCCAACTCCAACTCCCAAGACCACAAACCGCTCTTATTTGAGTTTGAACTCAAACCTTCCTTAAGAAAAGTAAAGCTTATGCCAACTAAGTTATGCTCTCTTAATGACTTATACCATTAAATTAGTTTCTCTAAACGATCAAAACGTATGAAGTACTTACCATGTGTACTTGCTAAGAATACTATCAAGACATAGAGGGTATGTGAAAAATTAACGTGCGTATCACTTCAACTCTTTTTTATATTTGGTACTCACATTAACAAGACCATTTTGGATGAGCTAAATTGATTGTTGAATACTCCTTACATTAACAACAGTAGACATGACATGGCATGCCATTGCTAGTTAGCTAACACGCCAAGATAGCTAGCTATTGGTTCAGAAGTTATTTTCAGGGTTGAGAATGAATGCACAAAAAACCAAGATAATAGTCTCCCTTACACGATGTTTATTACCATTGCTTTCATCATTATTTGCGGCTCATTCTTACATGCAAATCATAACAGGCAACCCAGCAGCAGTGCGGAGAAAATGAGTTTGTAAAAAAATATGGTTCGAAATAGAAATGAATGGAGGATATTGTGGATGTTCACTTGAGATAAACTTATCTTGCATACGACAAATGCACTAATTAGCATGCAACTATACAAGAATTATTGTTAGCTTGTCAAATTACAACAAACATACATGAACAAAGTTGTTCCATAGTCATCTGGTTTCATCCCAAAAGTTCCACTCACCAAAAATATTATGTTCTACTTAACAGCAAGAACTCCACTAACCTCGCTGGTTTCAAGTACTAGCCACGCTTAAATTAATACAACTAAAAAAAATAAATGTGCCATTGTCATCTTATTTCATCCTAGAAGATATGGTCAATCCTCAATCTTTAAACACATAAACCAAGGCTTAATTCACATACAACTATAGCAAACAGAAACGTATTCGAAGCCAAGACTTTACATAGAGGCAAGTAGTAACAGCTTACTAATAATCAGTGCATCCCTCGTCGCTTCACTCAACATCGAACCCCTTCTCTTGAAGCTCAGCAATTACTTCATTCCTCATCCTAAACCACAGCTTATGAGCCTCTGCTCGAACTTCTTATCCTGCAACGCCTTTTGATAATTAAACGAATCCTTATCAGTTTCGACAGTTCCTTTAGGACCAATAGTAGTGCCAATCATCCCTCCCTTAGCCACAAACTCTTCCATAGCTTCCTTGTCCCCCGGGTAAGGAAATTGGCGCCTTTCATAGAGATGAGCAAGTTCTTTTTCCTCTTTGGGACGAGGCTTCAATGTCCACCACCCAAGTGGCGATGTCTCGTTGTACACCCAAGCAGCCCCAAAGAGTGCATAGGTGCATAGCAAAGACTTACCCACTTGCTTCCAAAAGTACCAATCATCCTTTCCTAAGCCTACTTTTCCCAATATTTTATGCCATTGAATACCTGACAAAGTAGCATCGCAAGAAGGGTTAGTAAAATCGCAGAACTTGTCATTTTACGCATTTCGTCGAACGCGTGGTGGGCATTGGTGTCAGACCTCTCGGTACTTCTGGGAACCGCTTGCGAACCATTGAGTCGTCTCTTGCTAAACCCACCTGCGAAAGAACTTAATCAAAATGTGATTTTTTTTTTACAATAATAACATAATCGCTGAATTTAACGGATAACGCAGAGTCGCACATTATAGGTTGTGGAAGAGAGATAAGGAGACTTACCAGACGATGAGATACGGAAATAAGGAGGAGGAATGGGAGGAGAGGCGGTGATTTCGAAGGTGGAGGGATTTCTCCGGCCGCCCGAATCCTGGTGAATATGCCGGAGCTACGAATTATGAAGCGCGGGGAAATAGAAGTGGAAGTGCCGAAGAAGCACGGGAATAAAACAATACCCGGCAAGTGACCCGGCTAATTTTGTTGAATGGAATGACCCGTTAGAGGCCCAAATTTTGTGTTGAATATTTGGATAGTTAGCGGTTAATCACTCCACTACTTTAGCCTCTACTCCGAAAGAGCTCAAGACAACATATTTTTAAAATATTTTTTTACTAAGTTGGAATATAAAATATTATAGAAGTCCTTGTCTTTACACTAATTTTAAAAAATATATTTGAAAATCAAATATAAATATTAAATGGTTCTCAAATCTAAACTTGTAGAAGACTTTTGGATCCAAAACATTTTGAATGATCGTAAAAGTATCTTCTATCTTTATTTAAATTTTTAAATTTATCGAAAAATATCTGAAAAATAATGTATAATAACCTTTAAAAATTCACTCATTTTAAATAATTTTTGAAAACAATTAGAAATGACCTTGAAAGGCTTATAAAGCCATTTTAGACCCTGTAAGTGATTAGGATATTTCACTTTGGATCTAACACACATATATCAATCCATTTTCAAAGCTCCAACAATAAGGTCATAATCTCCTAAACACATTTTAAGAGTCTTTAGAGACAGATATAATATATTGAATGACGCCAAACATGTTTATATGGCCTTTGGAAGCATTTTTATACTGTTATTTCAATTTTTGATTTTGTTTTGAAAATATCTCAAAAACAGTGCTTCAACATATGATCATTTTAGACAACTATGGATTCGATGAGAGAACATGCTTATTTATCATGGATCTTAAAGGGTCATATTAGGCCATGTGAATAATATTATCTATTTTCACCCTCATTTAAAATGATTTCTAAAACTATTATAATTGGTTCTTAAGATTGCTTTTAGGACATTTGAAGACCAGATATAAGGTACTACATTGTTCTAAACTTTTCGATATGACCCTATAAAGCATTCTATATGTTTATATATTAATTTCAAAATTTTTCTGTAAAATATCTCAAATCGGTATATTACCTTCATAATTATTCTCTTAGAGTAATTTCGGATTCGGTGTAGGAATACTTTGATTTGCTTATCATGGATCTAATAGGGTGATTTAAACCATCAACTTTGACTCTAATCATACTTTACCAATTTCAAAAAAAACCTACTATTGTGTCATACTCGTTTTCAGGGCCATTGAATAATTAATTAAATTGGTTCTTTAAAAGTACTAAAAGTCCCTCTAGGGTTCTCTCTAGGTTTTTAGGGTTTCTCTTGGCAGGGTGTAGTTCTTGGGTTTTGCTAGGTTCTATAGAGGCAATTCTTGTCCTCTTCGTGTGTCTGATTCTTGGGGCAGGTAGTGGGAGTCACTGGTGATTTCGTTGGTGGCGTGTTTTTTACCAGTTATCCAGAGTTCTCGTGAAATCTTGGAAGGGTTTTTTTGTGGGATTGCTTTATAGAGTAGGATATCAAGATTGATTCATCGGTTGCGTTTATTGCGGAAGGGACGTTGGGACTTTCATTGACGATTAATCCGAGGGTATCATTATTGTTGCTCATACGTGGGTAGAACTTTGTTTTTCCGGTGGTTAAGTGTGGGAGGGTGAAGTCGGTGGATTGACAAATTAGCGGGAGAATCAAGATCGAGCGGTAGGTTGTCTAGTGCTTTTTACATAGGTTTTCTCCTACATAGGAGATTTTTCTTAGGGTAAGTCGGGGTTTGTAATCCAATTATGGATAAAGATTCATCATCGGTCCAGTAAACATGAATCAAAGAGACATCGAAAGGCGAGATGTCTACTATGAAGGATGAATGGATTATTGATGGGCAAGAGGAGGAGAACGATCGGGTTGAGCTGAGTATTATGGGGAGGGTTTGGTCAGATCGAAGCATTAATTCAAAGGCGTTGATCAATAAGATGAAGAAAGTCTGGAATCCTAGGCATGGAATGGAAGCAAATTGTGTTGATCAAAATACCTCTGTTTTCCAATTCTTTCATTGGAGGGATAAGGAAAGGGTGATGGAGATGCAACCTTGGCATTTTGACAGGTATGTAATTGTGCTGTGAAACCGTTTGATATCCAATTATTCTGGGTCCCTTTCTGGATTAGAGCTTATGATTTGCCATTTATGGGTCGTGGGAATAAGTCTAATGCTAGATTACTTGAAAATAAGATTAGAGAATTTATAGGGTGGGATAAATAGGTCTATGAGATTCCGGGTATGTGTGGACATTCAAAATCCATAAAATCAATTATGTTAAAAATCGGATATATTTACCAAAAAAAAAAAATTGACCTTATCTAATCATATTTTTTTAAAAAAAATTAAAATTATTATTATACTTATTTTATCTTAATTTAAAGGATAGTTTTAATTAAAAAGATAGTTTTAATTTTAAAACAATGGATTTTATCCAATTCAGGTCTTTCAGACAGGTTGGATCAGCTAAAGAGCTGGTGGATCTAGTTTACGGAGTACAGCTGAAGGCTTTGATTATCTTATTGCGTGGAATCAGAAACATCATTGAAGTATTGAATCTGGTACTTTTACTTATTTTAGTTGAACTCAACACGATTTATCCATTTGATTTGACAATGTGATGTGCAGACATCAAGGTTCTTGTGAATATTGGGAACCTGCAAGTTACTCCGATTTACTAAACGTTTATCATCTGGGTATCAATGTTTAATAAACTAGGCAACAGTTTGATACATTCGCCATGCTCAAGCCAAAGAAAAGAAATCTTCTGTCGCCTCAAAAGTCAAAGGACTTGTTAGAATTTATTAATGAGTGTCTTCCTGGACTAGTAATACCCGTTGGTCCTCGATTTCAAGCAGATGTTCCAAAATGGTCGGGAGCATCCAATGATCGGTATGTGAATGGTGATTTAGATACTTCAAGCTGGTTAGGTACCAAAATATGGGTCTGTCAAGATGACAGTACAGACTCAGGAGGTAAAATTGGAAAGGGAAGGCCTAATTCTTGCTCATGCTCTTCTACTGGTTCTCCACAATGTGTAACGCAACATATTTCAGAAGCGGGAGCTAGGTTGCAATGTGAACTGAGTCCTGTATTTATGGATTGGAAATTCAATGAGATGGGTGAAAATGTCGACAAGTCTTGGACGTCAAAACAGAAAAAGAAGTTCGATTATCTTGTCAAAACAAATCTATTGTCAAATGATGACTACTTTTCAGTCACTAATTATAACCGCAAGTGCACGGCTGTTGCAGTTTAATTACGAGTCGTCCTCTAGAAAGCTAATATAGGGTCAACTTAGCTCAATTTTACTAGATTACGCTAGAAATGAGTCGTTTGGTGAAACTAATAACTAAAATTGCAAAGATTAAAATGTGATATCGATAAGAGAAAAGTCTAGGATATTAATACATCCCCACTAACATGCATTAACCATCATCAAATACACCAACATCAATGATCAAATCAAACAACTTTTTAATTATCCTAACCTCGACTTTCGCTTCTTGATTAGTGTAATTGTATTAGGTGTAGCCCTCTTAATCTTAGCTCTCGCTTCTTGATTAATTAGCAAATATCATTAAGACAAAGGAAGTAATTAATCTCAGTCGTCGCTTCTTGACTAATTAAACCAATGAATTTAACCTAATGATCAGTTTTAACAACCTAATAAACCAACTTTAATTTGACATTGAGTTGATACAAAAATCCACTTAACACATGCTAGGGTTTGTATATTAACATCCTACAAAAGAAATTACTCACTAATCATAATTAAAACTATATGAACAATAATAAAATCAAGCATAAATATATAATTCATAAAATTATAAGAAAATTAAATTAAATAACAAAGAGGCATGAATAAATATATATAAACAAAATCAACTAAAGAAAAACTAGAGAAAACTTATTTGAGATTGAAATTGATGATGAAACTAGGAATGAAATTTGATTATTCAAGAGTAATAATATTTTTTAGAGAGAATTACATAAACAAAACTATAGACTAAAACCTAGAAAAAGAGAGAACAGAGAAAGAAGAGAGGAGGAGAGAAAACCTAGAATACTAGAATAGAGAATGATGAATAATAATAATCCCCAAACTACTCCTAAAACCCTAGCCTATAAATTAGGAAAAACCCACTCCAAATTCAAAAAATTAAATAAAAATAAAATAGAAAACAAAAAAAATACTTTAAAAGAAAAAGAAATATGTTTCTTCCTTAAATTGTGCCGTGAGGATTCCTTGAACATTGGGATTCTTCTTTTGGTTTTGCTTGGCCGTGCTTCCCCATGTCATTCAATTTTTATTTTTTTTAGACTTACTTTTTTTTTTCACTCTTTTGGGCTAATCTTCTGAAAAATTAGCAATAATCGAAATGATTACGGCTAAACTATAAATGAGTCCAAATAAACCCGAAATTATCAAAAACTCATCCAAAAAGAAGTTCGAATCAATACCGAAAGGTACAAATAAATGTACTTATCAATGTTATCATCAAAGATAAGAGTTTTCTGCTGCCATCTGAGTCATCCTTCCCATCTAAGACTCGGAAAGATATTGTCAGTTATTGCCTAAATGTATATGTTCCTAAGCGGATTAGCATGATAACTCGATCGGGATGTGAAGTGCTTGATAGTGATGATGATGATGTAAAAGAAGCCCAGGATGCCAATAATTCTCTGAAAAGATCTCGACCAGATAGTGACGATAGTACAAAACTTGCCAAGTCCCGTTACTTGACTGGGAGAAGATGACTCACCAGTGTCGGTATCTTTCTGAACTACTCTTCTCTGGTTTCCTTTTAGGTTCAGAGGATAACCTTTGCTTTTTTAGCCTATAATTGGTGCACATTACAGTGCGAAGATATCGATGCCAGGAATAGCAAAATTTAGGCCTGAGCTTTGTGGTTATACATCTTGATGGGAATTTTCATGCACCATGCTTGACTTAATGTTGAGAGGCTGTGGTCTAGGAAAATCATATAGCTGCGCAATTTCGTCGTACAATTCTTTTCTGCTCACAGTGTGCTTAGGTGAGAGAGTAATACTTGGTAGAAACTTTGCGGATTGAATGCAAATTTATCATCGAATAGCCGAGTCCATGGGTGCGCTTGTCTACTGGATACTTTGTCTGGCATAATAGTCCATAGTGACCTTTCTGTACTGATGTAATTCTTCATGTTAGTTGCCCAGTGACATTTTGTTTGAGCAAATGGAAGAAATGGTGCCATAATACCGGGTTGATTTTTACACTTGTTTTTAAAAGTTAAGCTGCTCACAGTGCCTTTGGCTTGCAATATTGGGAATAGTGGGATTAAGTATGCCTTGAGCCTTCTTGGACAAGATGAGAAAGATGAACGGTACTAATTAAATAGTTTGCAAACTAAGACCAAAGCAGACAATCAACTAGTAATAGTGAGCGACCTTATTTGATGCTGCAACTTTTATGTAGAATTAAGAATTTAGGACTTGAGGACCATCCTGTGGCAAGGGTTGCCAAATTTTATTTTCTTGTTAACTTTACTTGCATATCAGAATCTCTTCAACTTGTATACAATAATTGTAACTCAGTATTGAAATGAGGATCCAAAATTGAGGGAAAGACGGTCAACTGTCTATGACTACGAAATATGCTTGTTTTGTTTATCCTGAAGATGCAGTTGGACCTACCCATGTCATATGCCCACAAATTTGCACCTCTTGTCATTTACTTCGTATACTACTACAAGGCCATTTAACTTGGGAAGAGTTTTGAGGAAAACTACTTTAAATCCTGGTTTAGTAATAGGATTGAGGAAAAAACTTCAGATATCTTCACAGCCTCAAAACGGAAATCATCTCTCAAAATACTCCGTAGGACATTGAATAAAGGTGTAAAGCCTGGTTCAGAAGAATGTAGCTTAAAATGCAACTCGAGATGGTTATAGCAACAGAGATTGAACTCAAGGTACAAACAGTAAACATAAAAGTGATACCACGAGTATATTTAAGAGAATCAGACAGGTAGAACATTTTGTTTTCTGATAGCTAGGTCAGTCGGTTGACAGACAAATCATCACATCGCTTGAAATGGCACCCAGGATAATCTTCAATTCGTTAAATATATTTGCATAACAGACCCTTAAGCATACACTCAATAGGATGACAAATGATCATTACTCTGAAACTCCAAAAGATTATAGCTCCAAAGAAAAGAATACATACACATTACACACAAGAGCAATAATTAGCGTAATTGAGATCTTGATCATGTTTTTTGAAGATGCATCAGTTTTCTACAAGGTAAATTACTAAGAACAACATGAAACATGGTAACCAGTGTCTTTACAGAATGCCCTGAAACAGAAAACACTTATCAACATTAACTGCTCTATTGTTTCAGAGTTACAACCTTAATACACTTCTAGCCAAGGATTTTGAGTTCTTCAACCTACTTTTTCCTAATCTATTTCTCCTACGGCTCCTCAATGGTGTCAAATAAAATCGCAACAAACCATTATCAAGGTTATTAGGTGAGTTAGAGTACCTAGCACTAAGATTCCTTTGTAGAACAGGTTCTTGCCTACTCCTGACAATTGCCTTCGAATCATTCCTACCGACAGTTCCACCAACTGAACCAATTATCTTGGAAGACCCCCTTGAGCTTGAAGTGCTATGGCTTCGTGCAAGTTTCCTTCCACTTGTATCAGCGGAATCAGCATCCGGGCTCTCCGAATTCTCTCTCTCGCCTTCTTCATTTCCAAATTTATCCCCTTTTTTGCGATGTAGCAAACCCCAAATACTCCACAACTTGCTCCATTGGCGACACTTCTTGAAACCCTTCCCATTACTACTGCTAGAGACAGATGCCAGGTCTTTAGAAGCCGTCTCATAGCTCTCCGAGCTATCATCCCTAAGTGAATTCGAATTCAACCTCCACTCATTCAACTCTTTCTCAGTTATAAGTAACTTAGTCCCATTAAAGATCCCAATAGCAGCAGGGGAAACCCTGGCGTTGGATAATCCTTTTGCTTCACTATCCTCAGTCATTCCCATATCCCTCTTGACCGAACACGATCGATCAAAACCATTCCTCCACCGCTCTCTATCACTCACATTCTCCACCTTCATCTTTGTTTCACTCAACACTCGGTTATCAAATCCATAAACCGTAGCCATAGCGTTCTCAATAACCGAAACCATAGGAGCATTCACATTGACATTCCCACGGGACAATGCGGCTCTCCCACCCAGCAAATACCCGTCCCAAGACGCCCTGGGAGCAACAAACTCACTCCTCCCCACATCATCCACCGATATCCTACCACAATCAACCGATGCTCTCCCCAAATCAATTGAAAGCCTAGGATCCGAATCACAAGATCTCCTTCCCAAACCACCACAATCAATCGACGCTCTACCTAAATCAATAGACCCTCTAGGATCCGTATCGCAAGACCGCCTTCCGAAACCGTATTCTCCAACCTCAGATTGAGTATCCCTCAATCTCCTCCCCTTCAAATTCTCCAGCTTCATCTCCCCCAGACCAACATTGGTTCCATCACACTCTGTCTCTCTCTTCTGCTTCTTCCCCCATTTTCGGAACTTCTTGCTAAACACAGAAGCAGCAATCCAGAAACTTCCAGCAATTTCTTTGAAATCCTTTTTACTATGACTACCATTACCTTTGCTGTTAGCTTGTAATTCAAGATCTATGAACTCTTTCATAGTTTTGGAATCCTCAAACTCGTCCACATTTCCAAAATTAGAAACCCTAGCTTCTACTTCAAATCCTTCAACAATTTCTTCATCCTCCTCCTCCTCTTCCTCAGGAACAGGACAGGTAACTTGACTCAAAAACCCTAAATTCCTCGATTGGACCAATACGGCGTCGTCTCCGTCGTTGTCATCGATGTCAAACAGAGAGGAGAGAGAGTTACGACCACGAACATCGCAGGATCTCCGGCGAGGCTCCATGCCGACAACAATGTCGCAGTTCTTCGCCGAAAAAGTCTTGCACCGCCGAAGTTCCGGCAGGACTCCGGCGGAAGCAGAAGAAGTGGAGGCTTCTCCACATGAAGAAGAAGAGGAAGGGTTGAGGAAAGAGAGTCGCTCGCGGAGACATGGCGCGCAGAGACCGGTGGTAGTAGGGAGGTTGGGGTGGCGGTGACATGGAGTGAGGCGGCGAGGCTTAGGGTTTGGCGGTGGTTGCGCCATTTAGAGGGGGGGAGAGTGTTGAGGAAGTTTACGGCATTTTGAGGTGGTGTGGTTTGGTTTGGGTAGAGAAAGGTTCATCTGAGAGTTGACAGCTTTCACTTGGTTAGAGGTTTGGATTTCATTGGATTCGAGAAATGTGTGAGATTCTTTGTGTAATTTTAGGGTCTAGTCGTTTCTTTGTGGGTGTCTTCTTTCTGGGGTATTTCTGGTTGTTTATGTGTTGGGAATTGGTAATTTTTATTTTATTTTTTAAAATTTCTAGGGTCTCCTTCTAGGGCGTCTTAGCTTGGTATCATCGATACCACATTTGCACGAATGGCTTTAGTCATGATTTACTGATTTAAGGACAGACATTTCAGATTTGATTAAGTTTTGTTCTTCTTGTGTTTTTACTCTTATTATTGTCACAAATCACAATCTATGCCATCTTGGTTGCCTTTTTTTGTGGTTTGAAAATTTGATACAACTTTTCTCACTCTAATAATCTTTTACATTTAGTATACTTTTATTTTACTAAGCTTTCTTGAGTTATTTTGTTGAATAGACCTTAAATCATATAAAACGTAAAAATAAAGTTTTTGAACATGAATAAATTAAGTTCTTCAACTCCCTCACTCCCGAAAAGAGCACAAATATTTTGTGAACTGTATATGTTTTGAAAACTTTAATTGGTTTTAGAAATAATATTCATCAATGAAAATTTTATGCCCAAATCCTCTAAAATTTAACAAAACTATTTATTTTTTAGGCATAAATTTAACATGGTATACATGTTTGCCCACACATAAAATTTTGGGCCAAGTTATAATTGATCAACTCTAATTAAAAATTTATCAACTCTAAACAAAAACATAAATTGGTTGTATAAACCAATTGATCCTCACATATTCGTGATCCACTTTGACTTGAAACAAGGTAAAACGGAGCTACAATAGAAAAAGATGATTAAGAAGTGGTGGCCGTGAGCAAAGAGGAATTTATATCGTATCTAAACTCATTGTTTAACCTCATCTTCCCAACCACGAATTCATCTTCTACGAAAACTTCATCCCTCACGTTGTATCCGAGTCAACCGAGTTGAACCCTAACTCATCGTATGCTCCTTCAAGCCCATATACTCTGTTTGTCAAACCCTTTGAGCCGATCCCATGTATTTAACTCCCTCTAGACAACACGGGCTTACTTTCAAAAGTAAACGTCTCATTAATAATTGGAGACAAATCCATTCAAATTAACATTACAACATTCAAAATACATATTTTTCACAACAAAAATACAATACGGTGGACTACTCACTACTGGTGTGAACTATCAATACACCATACACGATTTTACACACACACTTAAGCCTATGTATTGGGTCGGGTTAAGATTGAGATGGGTCTCATGCAAAACGAGTTAGACCAAACTGAGAAAAATAATATGCAAAATGAGCCAAGTTGGGCCGCGTCAAAAAGGATACAAATGGGTCAAGTCGGACCAGACCGTCCAAAGATAGTGTAGTTCTATCTATAGAGGGTGATAGTCTTCCTGTGTCGCCTTCAATTTTTGGCAGTAGACCATTGGCAAATAAGTGGAAATCATTCATTATCTAATAATATTTTAAAGTTTTGGAAATTATTGACCCGACTTGACCCATTAAAAACTCAATAAAATATAATATTTTAAAAGACCGACTCAATTAAATCTATAATTGATTAAAACCTTTAACAAACGGGCATATTAATGACCGTAATAAATCCCTCTCATTTCAACATGTCTACGCACACCCCCATCAACCCGTCCATTCTTCCCTCTGGTTCGTTTGGCATGAAAAATTGGAATGGAATGGAATAGAATGAGGTTTTAAAACTCATTCTCGACTAAAAGTTGTTTGGTTCAGAAAAAAAAAAAAAAAAAAGGGAATGAGTTTCATACACTCCCAAAATCCCCTTTTTGATTAATTTAGTTTTAGTCAGTATTCACCTATTGTTCAGTCAAACCCGTCACTCTGCTCCAACTTTTGAATGTCGCGTTATTACAATACTTATTATTATTGTAACAACCCGATAATTCCCATTTTTCCGAAACCCAAACCTTTAGGAACTACCGGTGTGCTACCGCCACATGTTCAAACGTTAAGGCTATAAAACAGAATTTTGCAGCGGAAAAACCAAAAGACTTATGAAATAACATTAAACGTAAATCAACTCATAATGTAACAAACTGGAACCTCTACGGCCATTACTGTAATGTACAAAATAACGTTTACCTCTAATTCATATCCAACAGTTTAAAACCAAATCAAACCAACATAATTTATTCTGAAATTTAAATTAAAATAACATTTCTCTCCAACCCGCCCATGCATGAATGCTTGATTAGATACCTGTTAATAATATGCTCCCCAATAATACAAATGTAAGTATTGGATCATTCCAGTGTCATTTATAGGCGAAAGCCATGACCAAAAGCACACAAGGCACGTAATCAACAAGCTGAGTACATACGGATTACAAAGTACGACAGTTGAATTGATAATTAAATAACTATAAAAATGTAAGAACGTATCATGCAACATTTTACTCAACTAACATGATAAATTGATTAATGATTTGGATTAAGCAATAGACTAGGTTGTCTCCCCCATGTCCTGATTTGGACATCAAATAATTAAATAATCCATGCACTCCCGTCGGAGAGCATCAAAATACAGTATAAAAATTTAGATGGTAAACGGACGCGACTCTGTTATCATAGCTAGATGAGATCTCAACTAACCCCAATTTTAAGTTTAAAACTTTATAAAAGAGAGACTCGTAGATCACACGACCTCCAAGAAAAGCCACGGATAATACCCCGTGAACTCCAACCCCTGATTGTCAATACTCTAGACGTGCACTAGCTTAAAGTTTTATTTCTTATCCTCTTTCTCTTTAAGTGATTTACTGTTTAAACTCAGTAAATACAATCACCGCAGCACACATATGCAAACATTATAGTTATACAATCTATCTCTGTTATACTGATAAAATTGTTGAACCAAGTCAACTACCTCGTCATTAAGACTTATAAAATACACCTTTACTCCAATCATACAATCAGTAATGAAGGAGTAATAATAAACAACCTCGTGGATTAATTAACAATTAATACCATTTAATAAATCACGTTTTCTCACAAATAATACCAAAACATGCCCCTAATATGAAATATGAAGAACATGAATTCTTTCAAATGGATAATCAAACAATCTCATTCAAAGGGTTCCCTAAACATGATACTAAGTTTATATTTCACCTTAAATCATGCTCCTAATTAAAGGTAATGTTCCTCGTAATTTGAACGTACCTGGTGTAAAATGCATAGGTATCCACTTTATCTATTTTTAAGGACCTTTTTCAAATTGTTCTCCTACACCAAATAATATAACTAAATCAACATACCAACAATACCAAATTTACAGCAACCTTATTAAACTTTTGAAAACTTTAAAATCATCCCAAAACACGTTTTTAAGTCTAAAAAAAAACAAGCTAGTAGTCAATTATAATGTCATTCTTTTTACTGTGCAAAAGCCAAAATTACATACTAACCTAATCTTATTAACTCATATAAGCCCAAGTAACCGAACTTCGTCACTTTGTCCCACAATAATTGATAAAACAAAGAAACTTTGAACATAACCCCCCAAATGCCCAGCCACACACGCACACACAATACTATGATTATCATGAAAGCCTTATTCTTGCCAAACTACTCTGACAAAGGCGAACTATTTTTATAATTCTTGGTGACACAATCACGTAGCACCTCCTAAATTCATAATCATCATCATTAGTGATATATTGGCAGGAACCCCATAATGTAAGAGACAACATCTCACGGTATGTCCATAAACAGCTGACTACGAAGCATCTTTCCAATATTCTCAAGACGTTAGACACCACTATAATCAAATTAAACCCCCAGTATTTTGACATCCTCCCAATTAATACAACAACAACCCCACATCATAAACACAAGCAACCATATATCTTGGAGAATTGGGGAATCAAAATTAGAGAATTAGATATACATACATAACTAATACATGCCTAGCCATAAAAAGAAAACAAAGGAAAAATCATATTGATATGGAAACTAAAACCTTGTCTCACCACCATTCTTTGAAAGAGTAACACCAAATTACAAAATCAATTTAGACAAACAACACAATTTTTATAATTTCATAATATATAAAATCAAGGAGGAAAGGAGAAGGGGAAAAGGACCGGTTGAGATGGTCGGCTATGTCGGCTGGCAGTGGTGCAGGCGGTGGTGCGGCAGAGGCGGCAACAGTGGGGTGAGCAGCAGGGAGTAGTTTGGGGGTGGGGTTTCTGTCGGGGGGAATCTTCACAGGGGAAAGAGTTTTTTTCTCTTTTGGTTTTTGTTTTCTACGGGGTGGGGGTGGGTTTGTATTTCTTTTCTTTTTTTGCTTTGCTTTGTGGGGATTCTACGAGAGGGAGTGGGTTTCTTTTATTTTGTTTGTGTTTTGGGGGGTTTGCCACGGGTAGGTTTTTATATGAGGTGGGTTTCTCTTTTTTTTTTTAGTATTAAGGTATTTTGTATTTTTTTGGTTTTGTGAGAGTGTTTAGGTTTAGGGAAACTTTAAGTAAGATAGAGTTTTGGATGGTGTAAAATTTGAGTAGGATAGAATTTTGGTAGTTTAGGCTTAGCGGTTACTTAGAAAAATAAATAGATAATAACAAAATAATTGTAGAATTTCGGGGGATTACAATTATTATTATTACAATTATTATCATTATTATTACAATTATTATTTTTATTATTAATGGTATTATCATTTTATTCTATTTATTAAATTGATTGATATTATTTTTATTAATATATTTATAAATTATTATTATTATTATTATTATTATTATCGTTAGTACTTCTTCTATAATACTCTATCCGTTCTTTTTTATTCTTCTCATATTTTCCATCCGGTAATTTCAAAAAAATCTTTTCATATAAAATTATTTTATTCCAATCCAATTTAGAATGACTAAAATAACCTCATTTGGATAAATTTATTGGCAAAAATAACTTAAACTACTAGAATTATCCCCCACTAACCCTAAAAGTTTCCTCCAATATTTACTCATAAACAACTCAATTATAAATTTTCATGAGAAATTAATGCATGCCCCCACTTACCGCTTCTTTTCAAAAGAATATGATTCTTAGATTATTTTAAATTGATTTTAATGAATCTTACTCATATTTACTCAAGTCTTGGTTTCTTTCATAATTGTAAATGAGAAGGATAAAAAAGATCAGAGGGTGTATTTATTTTAATTAGAGCTATTAAAATCTGACATGACCCAATAAACTACCTGATTATGAATCGAAAAATGAGACCCATAACAGACCTGAAATCAACCCGAAACCAATTTGATCCGATATTTAAAGACCCAAATCCGATATGTGTTCGAATTGTTATAGACCCAACCCATTACAAATCCGACTAGAAGACAACCTGAAATCAATTGAACTCGACAAATAGCCCGTAGTTGACTTAACCCAAAACCTGCTATAACCCGTCTAGGAACCGACATTGACTCAAACCAAATACGAGCTAACTCAAACCCGAGCAAGTAATTGACTTATTTGACCTGACCCGGCCTAATAGACCAAATTGATCCAAATTAACCTAAACCACTAAGCATCTCGCGATAAGTCAATCCAAATTAGCTTGTGGACCCAAATTGACACCCATAGCTAGTTTTAATATAGTGAATATATAAAAATAAAAATATTTTATTAATATCAATATTACAGTTATATTTAAGTTAAAGAATAAGTAAAAAAATAAATATCATACATCTGTTAAAGCAAATAATTAGAATGAGTTTATACTTAACCAAACATCACTCTAAAACTACAGTCTTGAGCAACCAACATCCATGAACACTGCGCCTCTCCTCCAAGCTTCATCGACACTCTACATTGCTCACATTGCTCTTCTCCAAACCCTAATTTCATCTTTTCCGCTCAATCTACTCCTCCTTCCATTACCAGAAGCTCGATTCTCACTCCTTTCATCGCCGTCGTTCCTCCTATTCCGTCAGTACTTTAGCTCCGCAATGGCACTCCGCTGTCACTCGCCGGAAAAATTAGGTTTTCGTCTGGCGATTCTGACTTTCTCGGAGGAGGAGAGAGAATGGAAACGCCGAGTTTTGTGGAGTTCTTGACTTCTGAGAGAGTGAAGGTGGTGATAATGCTGGCTTTAGCTCTCGCTCTCTGCAATGCTGATCGTGTTGTTATGTCCGTTGCTATTGTTCCGCTTTCTCTATCTCAGGGATGGAGCCGAGCTTTTGCTGGCGTTGTTCAGGTCTATGCTCTTTGTCTCTTTGATTTCGTTTTTTTTTTAAATTTTTTTGTTGAATTGCTTAAATTTTTTTGACTTCTTGATTATTTATTGCGTTAGTTCTGTTTCTAGATTTTTCTATGGTTGTTGAATTTTTCGGCAATGCTAAAAAATTGAGCAATTTCGTTGATTATAGATTGATGCTGCAAATCTATTTGGACTACAGGTTTCAATTTCTTGATCAATTCTTGCTTATTGTCCTGTTCCTGAATTTGCTTATGGGTGAGGTGTGTAACTATGATTCTGCCTTTCTGGTGTTGTATGATTCCGCCTTTCCGGTGTTGCTGTGGTTTGTTTTGATGCTCATTTGGTTATTAGTAGGTGGTGCTAGGTACTTAGGTAGCTTGTGAGTTGTGACAAGTTGAGGAGCTGCTTTTATTTAATTTTGGAGTGATGATGCATTTATATGTGGATATTAGTATCGATGTCGTTCCAGTGAAGACTGTGATTCATAACCACCTGCTTGTGGAAAAACTGAGAGATTGGCGGTTTGATGCCATTTGAGTTTGTACTTTAGGAAAGCCGACATCTCTTAATGTTTGCAATAGACGTTATCTAGGTGTTTTATATGTTATTATTGTTACCATGTACTAATTTTGTCATACAGAAATCTAAAGGAAGGTTAAGGAATGAGAACGTCAAGAATTAACTTCAAATTATTCTGATATGGAATTGTGGGCATGTGTACTTATGTAGTAATTCTTTTATAAATTAAATTAAGTTACCAGATAGAAGATCAATGCAAAGGAAAATTCCCTGTGTCCCCTACATCTACTATTTTCTTATTGGTCTATGCATTTCAACATACTTTTACTATTAAAAGGAAATTTACTTATGTTGCTTGAAGAGTTGGTCTGTAAATGAGAATGACTAGGCCCAGGCCCTGCTAGTTTTGTTATGACATGTACAAACTTATCGAGAGCAAGGTTGTAGCAGTGTTTGACAGTTTTTTTTATTTAAAATCATTCACTGATTTAGTATACAACTAGCTTGATTTAATTAGTTTAGGATGGAAGTTTGAGTAGGACTATGAATGTGTGTTGCTTGTTTGTGCTGTTGCTGATCCTACTTGTTGATGGTGTCAGTCACCTTTCTTGTGGGGGTACCTTGTATCACCAATAGCTGGCAGGGCCCTGGTGGATTACTATGGCGGTAAAACTATTATGGGATGGGGCGTTGCTTTGTGGTCTTTTGCTACGTTTCTTACTCCATGGGCAGCTGAAAAGTCTCTTTGGGCTTTGCTTGCCATTCGAGCTTTGCTTGGCATTGCAGAAGGCGTAGCTCTTCCTTCGATGAACAACATGATATCAAAGTCTGGTCACCAACTCCTAACCTTATGATTGTGATTTACATTTTTATGTTTGTCTTTGTGAACTCTTCTCTATCATTTGTGATTGTATATGGTTTTCTGAGCTTCACTATTTAAATCCAATTTTTCTAGATGGTTTCCTCAAGCAGAACGAGTGAGAGCTGTTGGAATAGCAATGGCTGGGTTTCAGCTTGATACTGCTATTGGATTAGTACTCTCTCCAATACTTTTGTCTAATGCCAGCGTGTTCAGACCATTTGTGATTTTCGGATTATCGGGATTTCTTTGGGTGGTGGTATGGCTGTCTGCAATTTCCAGTATTCCAGAGAGAAGCCCACAGATTTCTGGGTATGAACTATATTACATCTTAACAAAGAGGCAACAGACTCCTCCATCCAACGTTGTGAAGACAAAAAAAGCTAAAGTGATCCCACCTTTCAAGAGACTTCTCTCTAAACTTCCTACTTGCTCACTTATGGTTGCCAATGGTATGCATAGCTGGGTAATGATCTAGATCTGATCCACTCATTCTGGCATTGTACATGTCATTGTTTGCTTCACCTGAAAGAGCTAAAATTTTGTTTCTACCACCATTAAGGCATATATCTTTTTTTCTTGTGCAGGGTTTCTGTGTCATTCTTTCCTGGATGCCCTTATATTTTAACAGTGTAGGTATCAAGATTTTGTCTCTTTATGTGTGATGTTACTTTATGTGATGTGATTATCTTTTATTGAATGGTTATTTGAATGTGTTCTGCAGGTGTATCATGTCAATCTTAGACAAGCAGCATGGTTTAGTGTTATTCCTTGGAGTATGATGGCACTTGTTGGATATTTTGGTGGTGCTTGGTTAGATATGTTGATCCAGCGTGGTTTCAGCATCACTTTGACTCGAAAAATCATGCAGGTTATTGTTAATTCATATCTGCATTTGAATAATTTTGTGTGATGGGCTTCCTTTCTCTTTATGTACAAATTATTGAAATGAGTGCACCTATTTTCTTCTTATACAGTTGATTTAGTCCTTTGCATGTTTCTTAACTTTCTATGTAGAGGTGCTGCCCATTTGTGAAATTTATTAATGTGGAGTGTACAACTATGTGCATATCTCACTCATGATTTGTTGTTGTGTTTCCACTACTCTACTCTTGGATATGGTGCTCATAAATAGGCACTATCACTTTTGGACCTTTTGTTGTCAAGTGCTCAACTTGATTGACACTTACGGTGATTTTTCACTCCTGGACTTCTAGTATTCCCTGTGCAAGTCAGCAATTGGGTATTGACCTGTTATAGTAGTATTAGTAAGACAAGCTTGGTGCTGATCCACTCCAGTTACTAAAATTTCTCTTGATTTGAAGTGTTCATTTTTTCTGTTTATTATCCTTTGTCTTGCCATGTTTGGAAATTTTTCTCTTCCCTGAAACTTTTATTTGAAATTTAAAGGTGGTTGGATTTTGATGTGAAAATTCCCAATTAAAATATTTGCGATGATCCTGTCATTGATCCAAACAAGAAATTTGTTTAGGCTGTACATAACTACATACTTGTTCATTGCTCTGTTTGTTTGATTGATGGGCTCTCTTGTCTCAAGTGGATGCATTGATCTGTTCATTCTATGCAGTCAATAGGATTTTTGGGCCCCAGTATAGCTCTTATTGGCCTGACTACAGCAACTAGCCCCTCGATAGCTTCTGCTTGGCGTACATTAGCTATTGGACTAAAGTCATTCAGTCATTCTGGTTTCCTTGTCAATATACAGGTTTGTTGCTTCTGAAACTTAAATATCAAGTATCACTGTGACTATCAATTTATGTTCTCAGTTTCTATTGACTTCTTATTCTTTCTCTTCTGATGCTAGGAAATAGCTCCACAATATACTGGTTACATGGTTAGTATTGATATGATCTTTGTTTTGTTTTTAAATTGATGTAAACATAGGACTCCTAAGCCTAGGTGGCAATATTGGAAAATGAGAATTTATTTCAATCAGTGGATATGTGGATTCAAGCTTGATGTAGTTTATATGTGTACAGGGTTGGCAAATACAACAGGAACATTTGCTGCCATTCTTAGAACAGTTGGGGCTGGATATTTTGTTGAGCAGTTTGGATCTTTCAGAGGATTTTTGTGGCTGACATCATTCTTGTATTTTCTTGTTGCTTTATTCTGGAATCTGTTTTCAACTGGAGAACTTGTAGATTTCGATGCGTCCAGTAAGTATCATGCCTTTTGTTTGATGATTTAATTGGCATGATTCCACTTGTAGATCTCTAGTGCAGTAGTGCTTTCCAATTAGTATAGGATAATCTAGGTTTTCCCATCAGGCATTGTCTGCATGGTGCTTGTGAAGCAAACCATTAAAATTGCTGGACCTCAAAGAAAAGAAAAAAAAAATGCCGCTGAGTTGATATTTTCCATAACATTATGCTTTTGCTTTCTTCAATGCAAAGCAGCTATTTTACTCGCTGCATTTTCATTTCTTTGACTAAGTCCTTAAATTTTAATCGCAGGTTCTTGAACCAGATTCTTTCCTTGTGGTAATACCTATCTGTAAATATCATGGACTTGGCATACAATTGAAGACGCATATGAAGGGTAGAAGAAATAGGTTTGGCTACATCTGTTTTCATTCCTAACCTCCTAGGAACTGAAATGTCAAAATCACTCGTGCTGTATATAACGAACTACAGCATTCATTTGTACGTGAGCAACTGCGTAAATTTCACTTTAGCATCGTAGATAGACTAGAAAGGCTATCAACAACAGTGACTTTGCGTATTGTTAACTTCCTCGGCTCCCTCCAGAGTTGAGAAATGATGACCGGTTATCCGGAATGCACAAATGCTCAACTTTTCGAGGTATTTTACCAGTGGCAAAAAAGTTGAATGATAATGCCTCAAACAGTTCGGAGCTTGCCAAAATTCCCTGGAGAATGAATATCTCGACATTTCTTTTTAATTTTGTTTAATTTTTATTTTAATGTGGTTAGTTGGATTCTGGTGATTAGGAGAAGAGGGTTTTGGTTCAGGTGAGATTGCTAAAGCAGGAAACATGTTTATTCAAGAGAGGGCCTGGCCTTCTGTCGGCTCAGCCCTTCACTGTTGCAGTTTTTGGGCCCTTGACAACTTAATCTCATCCACTTGTACATAAATTTAGTATACCTCTCAACATCTTTGACTAGCTGGAGTTACACAACAACTTAATCCAGTTGGCTTTGCAACTCAGGATTGATTTAGTCATTATTTCACCACATTATTTTATAGCTCCAAAAGAATATCAACCCAATAGGGGAATTAATGCACCAGCAACCATTTTATCACAACTAGACGACTAGTCATCTGTTGGATCAAATAGCTTTATCTTGCCAGGAAAAATTTTATTCAGCTGCGGTTGAATAAATCCACTCTCTCTTCATCCAATCGCTCACATCATCACAATATTTCGAGCTTGAATTATCCGCTTGATTATGCTGGTATGATGCAAAATCAGGAAAAGAAGTCTCGTTTATACCAATTCATAAGGAAAATTACCATAAGTTGCATAGCTTTCAGGTCAGAGCCAGAAGGGGCTGCAGCCCCCGAATTGGACCAATCTTATGGAAACAAAAACTCAAATCAGACTCACCAATCTTGTGGAAACAAGAACTCAAATCAGATCTATAGCAACTCCTGTAAGTCTTCCTCAACCCTCTTTTCATTATCTGTCTCTCTTTACTTTTTTGGTTACTGTTAAATTATCATATCCTTAGTTCTATTTCTATATTGAGAAGCAATAATCATATTCTTATGTTAATTTTGATTATGGAGACTGTAGACTGAATTTTATAACTATGAACTGATTTTTTCTTGTTTATCTAATGACCGTGTTCGCAGGATTGTGTTCAAAACTTATAATCTGAATTTTTTCAACTACCTGATTCAAATTTTTGGAATATTTTGAATATGTACCAAGTATTAATATGCATTCTGCCTGAAATGTGTACACAATATGAACAAATAAAAAATTAGAAAACATTATAAATTCTTTATTTTCATTTTATAAATTTTTTACCAATCTATAAATTAGATGGGGTATAATGCATAATAACTAGATTCATCCTTCCCAAGCGCAGCATACAACGCAACTCTCAATTGTACTGCGCTCTCCAAGTGTGCTTGTTCCAATTTAAGTGATATGTATGATCTATTTCAGCTGGGCTCTCCTCAGGAAGCAAAAATAGGCAACCAAATTCTTTCAATTCATCAGATTCAGCAAGTGGAGAAGTCTATGGTTCATTGAACTTTACTCTTCATGATATCAAGAAAGCTACCAAAAACTTCTCTCAGAGTAACGTAATTGGAGATGGAGGTTTTGGGACAGTGTACAAGGGCCAGCTGAAGGATGGAACCGTTGTTGCCATTAAACGTGCCAAAAAGGTAAATACTTGACAAGTTTGACATCTAATTATCTAATGATCAACGAACAACTTGAAAAACTCATTTTCCAGGGGATAGGCTATTTGACTTGCTTGATATGTGGCAGGATTTGTATGACAAGCGCTCTGCTCAAGAGTTCAAGAGCGAAGTCCAGGCCTACTCAAATATTGAACATCTAAATTTGGTGAAGTACTATGGATATCTGGAGCACCCAGATGAAAAAATTATTGTGGTCGAGTATGTTGGTAATGGAACACTCTTCGACCTTTTACACGGTAAGCCATTTGCAGCTATAAACTCGTGTTAATTATAAGGCAATATGCAGTTTTCCTCACATCAGAAAGTAGTTGAAAAGTATTAAAGATGGCTATTACGTTGCATGAGGAAACATGTTATCTATATGATACTGAATGTCGGTAAAAGTTCCTAGCATAGTTAGACTTTTTGGGATTGAAAATTTAGCTAAAGCGATTTGTTCTGTCTTTGATGCAAATGTGTTGCATAAAAATTTAGAATCTATTGTGAAATCTTCAATACGAGGAAGCTGACTATTCCTGAATTCCTATGCAGGGAATCGGGCACTAGTGCTAGAGATTACTGAAAGGCTGGATATTGCTATTGATGTCGCCCATGCAATCACATATTTACATAACTATAATGGTAAGTGCAACTTAAGCTCTAAATATCTATATCTATATCTATATCTATATGCAGTCTGAACATTATGTTGTGTTAAAGAACATTGATTGAAAGAATCCCTTTTTACGTTGCTCCTCCAATTGACAGATCCTCCAATTATCCACAGAGACATTAAAGCATCAAACATCCTCATCACAGAGAAATTTCGAGCTAAAGTAGCAGATTTTGGGCTAGCTCGATTTGTCCCGGATGGTGCAGATGTGACCCACATTTCTACTCAGATCAAAGGGACAGCCGGATACTTGGATCCTGAGTATATGAAGTCTTACCAGTTGACTGAGAAAAGTGATGTCTACTCTTTTGGTGTAGTCCTTGTAGAACTCGTGACAGGAAGACATCCAATTGAACCATTTAAAGGAGTCAAAGAGAGAGTAACCACAAGATGGGTGAGTATCCTAATCATTTCTTTTGACTACAAGGACTAAAGCGTTGATGATCTACCTTATATTTGATGTTATGGGTTAATAATACTCTAGAGGGGTAAATAGAGTATGCCAACTTTTCACAATAGGTTTTAAGGGAAAAGTTGAAGTCTTGAGATAAGTGAACTGGGATAAGATATCAAGGCGTTGAAATGAATAAGTGGGATTGTTGAGCAGGCCTTGACAAATTGTTGTTTGAAACAAAAATTAAAATAAAAAATGTGAAAAATAAATGAGAGAAAATAAGACAAATTGGTTACAAAGTTCAACTTCTATAAGCCTACATCTCGTATAAAATGCGGAAAATAAACGAGATAAAACATGACAAATGTTAGATGAATCATGGTGGAGTGTTCAAGTTCCGTGTTTCTTGCAAGTTGCAACTTATGCTGTTTCAGCCATAGTAACTAACATGAAAAAAAGAGTCCAACTTTAGTTTATGATATTTTGGCGTGTTTTTTTGTTTTTGTTTTGTCCACTTTCAGTCATTTAGAGACTGCATTTCTGATTGATACACGGTTCACCTGACTCAGTGAATAAATTAAGAGGGAAAATCATTCGGAGTAGTAAGTAATTTAATTATGAATGGGAAAACAATGACAAATACCTCACCTTAATAACTCATTAGAGATTCGAGACTCTAATCCAATTAGTGTCTTCAGTCGTTCAGTCCAGGATTTTCTGAGCCTTACCTCCTTCGGCTAAGATCCTTTTGTGATCGCCTACAGTACCACCTTCGCCTGGTTGTTGCAGCTTAGATAAAATTTAATTTGACATGAGTGCTCAAGTCCACTGCTTGCTTACATCACTTTTCTTCATTGCACTTTACTCGAGTTTCACATGAAACCTCCGTGCAAAAGATTGTAGGATCACAAGCTGGGTGAACGAAAAAGGTTCAAGGATCAGAAATATAGATGTCATTGAAGTAATGTGTCCTGTCATGAACCCTCTTTAAAAGAAATTTACAGTTGCATTTTGAATCAGATTGGTAAATTGCTTAGGCCGTGAAGAAGATAGAGAGTAGATAAAAGAAGATAAGCTAAGATATCGTCTTTATGCAGGCAATGAGCAAGCTAAGAGAAGGTATGCCAGTGCTGGCAATGGATCCTAGGCTAAACAGAAGTCCAGCGTCCATCAAGGTAGTTGAGAAAGTGCTTGAACTTGCCAAAAATTGCACTGGGCCTGTTAGGCAGTCTAGACCGTCTATGAAGGAATGCGTTGAAACGTTATGGACTATCAGAAAAGAACTCAAAGAGGGAACTCCGTTGAATTACTCTTCCTCTCAAAGATCTGTTGATATACTTGAAAAGGATGCAAGAAAGATACGCCAAGAATCTTTAGGAATTGAAGGCGAAGGCTACTCTTTTATGTCTGCATAGTCAAATTGTAATAGGATTGATGTTATGCAAATTTTGAGTCTGCCTAGTATATGGAGTAGTCCTTTATTATTGGAGCATGCGGAAGGTGAAATTCAAGAAGCTATTCGTATTATTTTTTGAGTAGATGGTTATTAATTCATTGTAATCTATTGGTAGCAAACTGACAACACATTGTGGTTATTTATAAAAAGATTGCTGCTGCTTTAAATTCACTATGTGTTTGTGTTTGTGTTTTGTCTCCGAAAATATCTTCTGGCCAAAGTGCACGTGCTGTTAAACGTGTGATGTTCCCCATGACAATAATCTTTTCCTTTTTATTTAATTATATATTTTCATCATTTTATAAAAAATAATGTATAATAGAATTTGTTTAATACTTTTTAATATAATTTTTTTAAAATATTAAATTTTTATAATTTCTTATATTATAATTTGAAAATAAAAACATTTAAAGTCAAATAAAATAAATAATTTAGAGTATTATAGCAATATGTGATGAATATCTTTCTCCACCCATCTCCCAAGTTGGTGGAAGAAGACCAAGACGAAGACTTGAATTAGACATTTTCCCATTTTTCATTGCCCTTTTTATTCTTCGTCCTATAAATAAATAAAAAAAAATCGTAAAGCGCGCTCTTTTTAAACCCTCCACGTGTCTCTCCTCAAAAGATATAAGTGAGTATCCCCACTGCTTCGTGATCTTCTTCTTCTTCAATCAATTGTCGTGAATTGAACCAACGATTAGGCATTGAAGCAATCGAGAATTAGAGATCCCTTAAGTTAGTCACTTCTCTCCGCTCTTCTTAATTTCATGTGATTTATTCTCAATTTAGAATGGGTTAATAATCCCAGTTAGGCAATTTTTTTTGTTGAGTGAAGCTTAATGTTTTGGAGCTTTAAGTTTAGGAGTTTTGATCATGGAATCCATAATGATCCCCAGTTGATTATATCTTGTTGAATTCTATTCGATCCTTTTCTTTTTTGTTTTTTGATGAGGAATGACGAAAATTTATGTTTGTTTTCATATTTCATTGTCAAGGAATTGTTGTTTGGAATGATATGTATGTAGGACGGTTTTAAGTGCTGCAAATGGGGACAGAGAAAGCCAATGGAGTTTCCAAGGATGCAGCTGAAGCTCATCCTTTGTCTGAGGAATCTTGTAAAGTTGCATCTAACATCAACTACCATGCTCAGTTCAGCCCTCATTTCTCTCCTCTCAAGTTTGAGGCAGAGCAGGCTTTCTATGCTACTGCTCAGAGTGTTCGGGATCGTCTTATTCAGGTAACCCATCTTAAAATTCATGCTGTCATTTCCTTGCTTGAAAGATCAATTCTTGATAACTTTGTTGTGAATAGAGCTTTCTTTTGCCTTCGATACGAGTTGATAATACTCGTAAAGAAAAATGTTGAGCCGTTTGGGCTAACGCTGCTTGTGAAATATTTAGACTACTCCATATTTGACTGATGCGGCTTTGCATTCTTTATTCAATGACTGCAGCAATGGAATGAAACCTATCTACACTTCCACGAGGCTAATCCAAAACAGACATACTACTTGTCCATGGAGTATCTGCAAGGACGAGCTTTGACTAATGCTGTGGGAAACTTGAATATCCATGATGCTTATGCAGATGCTCTTAATAAACTTGGACATCAGCTTGAGGAAATTATTGAGCAGGTAATATTAGATGCTAGATGTTGGTATCATCATAGTGTTGCGACTTGCGAGGGACCATGACATTGCATTTCAAACTTTAAAATGTGCCAAATTAGTGCTGCCTATTTATCTCTTACACTGCTGCCATCACTTGCTTCTGATATTTTTAGTGACCATGTTTGAAACGTATGCTATTCAAGTTTTGATATTTGCTCTGACATAATCACCTTATACCATCATAGGCAATTAATAAACGCTGGTAACCTCATTTCTCAGTTGCATAGGAAAGAAAACTGTTGTGGGAATTTTGTAAGATTCAGTACACATCATAACCACCATCCTGGGATGATACCAATGGTATTTTTAGGAAAAAGATGCAGCACTAGGAAATGGTGGCCTGGGGAGGCTTGCTTCCTGCTTTTTGGATTCCATGGCTACATTAAATCTTCCTGCTTGGGGATATGGTTTAAGATACAGATATGACCTTTTCAAGCAGCTAATTACCAAGGAGGGTCAAGAAGAGATTGCTGAAGATTGGCTTGAGGTTCCAGCTAATCTTATATCATTAAACTTTTTCTTTTCTCCTTGAAAGATATTATGAAACTAGTTTATATGCTTCTAAACTAATTTTGCAGAAGTTCAGTCCTTGGGAGGTTGTCAGGCATGATATTGTATATCCAGTCAGATTTTTTGGTCATGTTCGGGTTAGTCCTGATGGATCGTAAGTGTCTCACCAAGATTTACTTATCATATTTATTGTAAGTGTTTGGTTGGTCTGGGTTGTGGAGTTTCAATTTCGATGAGCTTTTGGTTTGAAACTTTGTAGAAGTCCATGCATATGAACTTTCCTGACTTAATGCTATTTCACATCACCTAACGACCTATGAGAAATTCAGGGTTACTACATTCAGCCTCCTATTTACTTCCTTGACCCCATGTGTGAGCTTTCTCTTGTGCATTTCAGACGAAAGTGGGTAGATGGTGAGGTTATTCAGGCTCTGGCATATGATGTTCCCATCCCAGGTTACAAGACCAAGAACACCATCAGCCTTCGTCTTTGGGAAGCAAAAGCTTGTGCTGCTGACTTCAATCTGTTTCAATTTAACGACGGGCAATATGAGTCTTCTCAACAGCTTCATTCCAAAGCTCAGCAAGTAAGTCTTATGAAAATTTACCCAGGCTTTTGTAGTTGAACTGGTGCTATGGATGCATGGAGGTTTAATGTTAATTTCTGTGCATCCACAGATTTGTGCTGTTCTCTATCCAGGAGATACTACAGAAAGCGGAAAGCTGTTGCGTCTGAAGCAACAATTCTTTCTATGCAGTGCTTCACTTCAGGTAAAATTCAAGTTTCTTGTCAATCAATGTGCAATATTTGGTCCTCAACACTACTGTTCTTAATACATTCTGTTTTTCTTTACATTAAAAAGCTTGTGCTTACTGGATTGATGAGCATTGTTGAACTTTATAAGCTTGCAATAGTACTGCAGTATTTCTAATACACTGTTAGGTTACCACTGCCTTCTCTGATGCAAGCTTCAGATAATTGTTTGGGATAGGGAATAACTCTGAAAAATGTGGCGTAAGGGAAAGGTTTATAGGCCAAAATTCTTTTGGTCTTGTTTCACAGCATAACATGTTACCTTGATCTTCATAGCCATAGCCTTTGTACTATATGTGAGGTGTCCCTTTGATTTTTAGACGCTTGACCTCTTATCTACTATCGCAGGATATCATTTTCAGATTTAAAGAGAGGAACGGCAGAAAGACCCCACTGCAGTGGTCTGATTTTCCAAGCAAAGTTGCTGTACAGCTTAATGATACCCATCCCACTCTTGCTATTCCAGAGCTTATGCGTTTGCTAATGGATGATGAAGGGCTTAGTTGGGATGAAGCTTGGAATGTGACATCCAGGTGATTTTCAATTTTGTATGAATCTTGATGTTCCCATATCAAGTATTTTGATCCATACTGACAGTGAAGCTGACTAGTACATTCTAATATAGGGCTATTGCTTACACAAACCACACAGTTCTTCCTGAAGCTCTGGAAAAGTGGTCGCAATCTGTAATGTGGAAGCTTCTCCCCCGTCACATGGAGATCATAACTGAAATTGACAAGCGGGTAGGTCTTTTTGTTTCTCTTTGTGATACCAGTACTGTCATAAAGTGCAACTTTCCTAGTCCTACTGTGTCACTTTAGACTACAATGTTACTTTTAAGGGACTAAATTGCCATCAATCTTGTTTTTAATTACAAAAAAAAATATTATTGAAGGTTTAATGTAGAAAAAAAATTTATGACGTATACAAACTAGGTTTAACGTACGTCTTAATAGCAAGTGAACTTATTTGGAGTTGAATGACATGATTTTTTTTTTTTTTCAGTTTGTAGAATTGATACATTCCACAAGACCTGATATCAAGGACAAGGTAAACTCTATGTGCATCTTGGATAATAATCCTCAAAAGCCAGTAGTGCGCATGGCAAATCTGTGTGTGGTATCTTCTCATACGGTGAGCTTTATAATCTGACTAGCTTTCTGTAGTTCAACAGTGAAAAGAGATTTTTAAGTAAAAAGGATTGAAGTATTGGGAACCAACAATTTCACCTGGTTCTGTGCTATGTTCTGCAGGTGAATGGTGTGGCACAGTTGCACAGTGACATCTTAACCTCAGAATTATTTGCAGACTATGTCTCTGTATGGCCAACCAAATTCCAAAATAAGACAAATGGTATAACTCCTCGACGGTGGCTCCGATTTTGCAATCCAGAGCTCAGTAATATAATCACAAAATGGTTGAAGACTGATGAATGGGTTACCAATCTTGATCTCCTTGTTAATCTACGCAAAGTAAGTACTACAGAAGTTTGTTTTGCTATTCCACCTCTTGACCTTCAATATTTGATGCTGAACTACTTAAATTGGTGAATAGTTTGCTGACAATGCGGATCTCCAAGCTGATTGGGCTGCTGCCAAAATGGCCAACAAAAAGCGTTTAGCACAATATATACTTGAAGTGACTGGGGTAAGCATAGACACAAACAGCCTTTTTGACATACAAGTCAAACGAATCCATGAATATAAAAGACAGCTACTAAACATCTTGGGTGCGATTTACATGTACAAAAAGTTAAAGGTATGTACAAGTTACATAAATACACACTAGTTGATCCATAGTTGTTGAGGTTATAGCAAATACGCCGATGCAGTAAAATGATTTCCTGGCAGGAGATGAATCCAAATGACCGTAGTAAAACAACACCTAGGACCGTCATGATTGGTGGAAAGGCCTTTGCGACATATACAAATGCTAAAAGAATAGTTAAATTGGTAAATGATGTGGGAGCTGTTGTCAACACTGATCCAGAAGTCAACAAATATCTCAAGGTAATGAGCAGCTAGATATCTCTCTTTTACATTGCACGTTGAACATTGAAATGTTTTTTGTTTCATTTGTTCTGTCAATTAAGCATCTCCTGGTAATTCTTCTGTTTGTTGGATAAAAAGCTTTTCATGACTTTCTAGAGTTACTCTAATATATGTCATGGTATAAGTGACAAGTTCACAAATTGTAAAAATTCCATTCTTATCTTGAGGACAAATTTCCACAGATTATTGCACTCTCCTACACTTCATAAGGAATAGCTCTACTCATTTCACTCCAATGTGGAACTAGTTAATAATGAAATGGGTTAGATTCGTCTCGTGTTTAAATATGATATGATTCTAACTAGAATGACTATTACAAAAAGTATCATCCTCCACATTCTTCATTGGGGGTGAGCATTTTTAGAATGAAAGAGAGTTTTGGTTGATCAGTGTGAAGATATATGGACTAATATATAAAAAAGGAGATATTCTTCCTGAGATCTGCTGGTGTCAACCTTTTGTATCGTAGTAGACTTATTTCTACCTTCCTTGTTTATCAATGGCATTCGCTAGGTTTTTACCTGCATATTTATTGTTATTATCGTTTCAGGTCATTTTTGTTCCCAACTACAATGTATCTGTGGCAGAAATGCTTATTCCTGGAAGTGAGCTGTCTCAACATATCAGCACTGCTGGCATGGAAGCCAGTGGAACAAGTAACATGAAATTTGCCCTCAATGGATGTCTCATCACAGGAACATTGGATGGAGCCAACGTTGAAATCAGAGAGGAAATTGGAGAAGAGAATTTCTTTCTCTTTGGAGCAACGGCAGATGAAGTACCCAAGCTCCGTAAGGACAGAGAGAATGGATTGGTATATGCCCATATTTATTGAACATTTTCTTTGGAACTGTACATACTCTGCACCTACATGCATTCTATTTGGACTGCAAGCGTGGATAGCTGATGATACCTCTTTAGACTATGGAGTTTGGACTAATTTCAACAATGTTTAAACTCCATAGCTTCGTAACTAGAATGTTTAAACATGTTCCTATGGAGTTTAAACATCGTAGATAAATCTATGGAGTTGAAACATGTTGCAGATCTATAGAGTAAACACTTGGCAGAATTCCCCAAGAAATTAGTTCTTACTTTACTCCTTTCCATGCATATGCCTTGCTTTTGGCCTAAAACTATGGTTTTTAATGGTCCAGTTTAAACCAGATCCTCGCTTTGAAGAATCTAAGCAGTTTATAAGATCAGGAGCTTTTGGAAGCTATGACTATAACCCTCTCCTCGAGTCTCTTGAAGGCAATGCTGGTTATGGTCGTGGAGACTATTTCCTTGTTGGTCATGACTTTCCTAGTTACATGGATGCACAGGCTAGAGTTGATGAAGCATACAAGTAAGGTTCCTTGAATTTCATTTTTTACTTGATCCGATGTTTGGATTTGTGAAGAAGATAAACCTTCCTGCCTTCCTGGCAGTAAGTTGTTAAAAGTTTTAAAAGTCCAAATCCTAGCTCCCTAGCTCTTTGTTTACTGTTACTATGAGCCTGAGGGTAAAAATATTCCTTACAGCCCCATAGGTAAGTACATTAATTCTTCATATTTCTCACCTCGGTGCAAAGCTTTGCACAGGCAGACTCCAAAAACATCAATTTTCATATATCTCACTCTGTTGTTAAAGCCTTGCCCTTTTAGACTCCTTACAGCCACCCTAGCATAGTGCCGTTTACTTCCATCTGTAATACATCTACTGCTTAGTACTTTGCTTTGCTGAGATATTAACGTTTGCTGCAGGGACCAAAAGAAATGGCTGAAGATGTCTATATTAAGCACTGCTGGAAGTGGCAAATTTAGTAGTGACCGGACAATTGCACAATATGCAAAAGAGATATGGAACATAGAAGAATGTCCTGTATCATCAAAGAGGGTACCTATATCTTTTTTTGTTAATGCATTGTTTTGTTTTCTTATTCACTTCTGCGATGTTTTCTGATTTATCCTCATTACTGCAGGTATAAATATGGGCAGAACACGTCTAGCTGTATGTGCATCTCTGCAAGTGTAATTTTGCAAAAGGCAGCTGCAGAGTGTACTATAAAATTGATTTTGTAGCACCATTAGTGCATAAACAAGTATTTACTTCATAGAAAATAAAGCTAGCCTAAAACCATGTATGAGTATTTCATGTATTAAGTTTTTTACACACTTCTTTCATCGAATAAAATTTTTGATCTTAAGTGTCCTATCTGTCACTCTGTTAGCGTGGTCAATCAAAGCAACTATCTTTCAGTCGTATAAACTATTCATTCAACACAAGTGCGAAGTATATCAAATACTTTTTTAGTTTGGAATATGACTCCTGTGAATAAGTCTGCCAGTCCCTGCAGAGTCACCTCAAGGGATGATTCAGGTAGGGATATCAAATACTTTTTTGGTTTGGAATATGACTCCTGTGAATAAGTCTGCCAGTCCTTGCAGAGTCACCTCAAGGGATGATTCAGATAGGGATGATTCAGGTTATTGCGTATTGTTTTAGCGGAGGACATTGAGCTTGTGTTCATTTCTCATAAGAATACAGTACTATCCAGGGAAATCAACATGTTCGAGGGTGACCGATTGACTGATAAAGGAATGAAATGTAAATGTCATGAATTGACGTGGCTACAGTTCGTAATGAACTACTTACAGTACAAATACTGAGCATGCGTTAATTTAATTAGATTTCTTGTAAATACATCGACTTCGGAAACGAGAAAGTTCACTTGGGTGCCATGCTTGTGATGTTCCTGGCAAAACCAATTCGCATATACGATAAAAATTTAGGAACCATTTAGAACCACTTCACACATAAGCAAAGCCACATTCTTATTCAGATTGCAATAACTTGCAACACTAGTGAAGAGTTAACTGACAACATGCGCTACGATACAACTGAATACAGCATCAAGCTTTTGATTTTCAATCGTACATTGATAAAGCATTCGTTTAGGTTTCGACCTATCTAATATTAAGATAAAACATCACACTAATAATCATTCGACTTCAATGAACCCAGTGTCACATCAGGTCGACGGCGAAAGAGACCTTGGACTCGCCGATTTTGACAAAGACCTGGATCTGGAGGGAGCACTGTAGCCCGAGTAGCTTCTTGATGAGTGACTATCACAAGATCGATCACGCTTCTTAGGGGAATAGGAGACGCTCCTACTGGGGCTCCTCGATAAACTGTGAGAACAACTTCTCTTGGAACTCTTCTTAGGTATTGGTGAGTAGCTCCGCCTTGAGCTCCTCCTTGGCCTAGGTGAGTAACTCCTCCTTGAGCTTCTCCATGGCCTAGGTGAGTAACTACGAGAATAACTCCTCCTCGAACTTCTTCTTGGCCTAGGGGAGTAACTGCGTGAGTAACTCCTTCCCCTTGGGGAATAGCTTCGGGAGTAACTTCGGTGCCTTCTATAGTACCTTTCATCAGGAGAATAATCACAGCGCCGCCTACTGACTGGTGATCTCCTGTAGTATGGAGAAAAAGACCTCGAGCACGATCGGCGACTCCGGCGGCTGTAGTAGGGAGAATATGATCTATCACGCCGAGAGTACGGGGAGTAGGATCTCTCACGATCAGATGAACAGCGAGACGAACGCCTACTATAAGGCGAATAAGTTGGAGAACGGCGGCGACCTGAAAGAAAGAAAAAGATAAAACAGATGATAAACTGATCGATACAGGCTAAGCTGAAAAGGCATTCTAGACAGCAGAAAGGATCTTACTGCGAGATGTCCTCAGCCCCAGGTATTTTCCAGGTGTAGGCGTTCGACCTCTCCTCCTTCGGGCCTGAAACAGACATTTGTTAACAGTGTTAATTGACAGTTGAATAAAGCTGGGACTCTCAGTAAAACAAGAACACTAAGCAATATATTATGATTTTAGAAACAGAATTCTTCATCGCCAAGGGACTAGAAAACATGAACATTAACAGGACACGGGTAAATGCAATAGCAAAGAGAGAAATGCAGGGCGTACAACCCCCTGATATTAAGTCTGAGATTTGATTTGCTTGGATTGATTCGATAGTTGTGTAGTTTGGAGAAGAGCTGCTACACACAGCTAACCTGTAGCTGCCACAAAAACTTCAGGCGACAAAGAAGCAAACTGTTTTCAATCTTAAAGTGCCAAGGGGAAAACAAAAACCAATCTAGATACGACGCGAACATAAAAGCTCAAACAAAAACAGCGCTTGAAAGAATACCAATCCGCGGAAGATGGGGAGCTCCACTTACAAAACAATAATCTGCCCGACAGAAAATAAAAATACAAAAAAATATATACCTTCTCAACAGTGATAACACGCCCTTCAAGTACAGAGCGGTTAAGATACTTAATACTGCGATCCGCTTCCTCAAGAGAGGACATAGTCACAAAACCAAAACCCCGTGATTCTTTAGTCCATGGATCAGTGACAAGGTGAACATCCTCCACCTGCATAACTGCATATATCAAATCATATCTATAACACATAACATCTAATTATTTCATAACTGAAGAAAGTAATAACCTTTCCCTCACTGGAGAAATGCTTCTCGAGTACTCTCCTGCTAACACGAGTTGACAATCCAGTCACATACAGATTGTTTCCTGGATTCTCAACACTGCTCTCCCGGCTCCTGCCATTACATTCGACACATTAGTACTCTAAACATAACCAATGCCTACTGCCTTCCTACAGTTCAGAGCCAGATAGGTGACCTACCTTGACCTTGACCATGACCTTGACCTTGACCTTCTCCTCGACCCACTGTACCGCCCGTTGTATGGCGATGCTGAACGAACATCCCCCCTCGAGTACGACATCTTTAACATACAATTATACAAAACTAATTTAGCTTCCAGACTATGGAATATGGACCCCATCTATTTGTATATACTAATCATAGTTAAACCAATGGCTATTATCCATTGCCCTAATCAGTAAATCGATTCAATTACATTACCATACCATATGACCGTTCATCAGACGAGTCGTATCAGGTTTATTTAAAATTTCAATCAAACCAAACAACTAATGAAATTCATAAAATAAATAGCAATATCGAGCTTTGCGAACCTAAACGATAGATAGATTCGGAAGTATTCACTAAATCAACAAGATCAATAAAATTCAAAGATGTAAGTCTGACCTTAAAAATTCAAGAGGAGTGCCTTTGATTTGATGAGATGAAGATTATCTGGTGCAACCGTTTCTGTGTCTAGATTGCCGAAGATTGTGGAATATGGAATTCTTAGAAATCGGGTGGGAGATCGGTTATATGTTATACAATGCTGGAAGGTTCTGGACATCCACTTTTTTCTCTTCTTTTTTTTCTATCATAAATTTATCGCCACGTGTTCACGGTGCTGTTTTTCTTACTTTTTCCCGAATTGACATGATCAGTTTGCCCCTCGTAAAACATAAAATTAAATAATTCCTCGCTAAGTCTAAGTTGCTACATTTTACATTTTTTAATAGATTTTGACGACGGTTGCAAACCAAATGAGACGGAGGAGAATTATATAAATTATTTATTAAAATTTTTTTGGAGTCGAGGCATTAAATCTAGGCGTAAATGTAATTCTCAACATTGTTTACTTCTCATAACTTTTGCTACAAAATTTTATGTGAGAACCATAATATTTCAATAAAAATTGTAGAAAATGGGGTAACCAATGTTTTTGCATATGGTCATTTGGATAAGAAATGAAAATATTATAACTTACAATAAAAGGTATTCAAATCAAAAGTGGTTTTGCTAAATCATTCGTAACTCTTTCATTTTAAATAATAATTAAGCTTATAAGATATCGTTGAAAGGTTTGTAAGTACAGTTATTCAAATAAACAATGTTCATGGGTAAACATATGAGTTTATGAATATAATAGGCTTAGTTTTGTTTTCCATGGGCATAATTTGGTATTAAAGGATTGTCAATCCATTAATATTAATATTAACATTATTGAAATATTTAATAGGCTTTGGACCAAGTAAATCAGTTTGTGTATTTAAACAATCTTTCAATACATTCTCATAATAGAATATTATAGGCGTGGTATAAAATTATGAAATTAAAATTATAATATTTGCTTCTATAAAACACACTATCTTAGCACAAAAGTTGTCATCCTCATCAACAATGCATATTATATTAGTTGCACATTCCAACTTTCTGTCTTGCTTTCTTTGCCCTATAGTGATCATTATTCTTCAACTTAAGGCTTCAAAGGTTGTCAGTTTTGAGGGTTTCGTTACTATATTTACCTTCATCAATAAGTGAAGGTTTCTGCTTTCTATACATATTTCAAAGTTGTCAATCTTTGTCTCTGATATTTTTTACACAAATGGTCACTCTTACTTGTTCACAAAGTATCAATTAATGGTCCTTACTTGCTTGCTTTATCGACACATGCATAAGTTCTTTTTATTAAAACCATCATTATTGTGTTGCTCCCTCAAACTCTTGTAACAATGTCCTTGGTTCATGGCACCATTGACATGCAAAAGATTTTCATTATCATGTCAATGATAATAGGATCGACAAATGTAGTATTTTAATACCTTTTATTGTATATGTTTGAACTTTTTCAATTCTTATTCGTATGAAACGATTCTAAACCCTTTAATTAGCTTGTTTCATGCTATTATTTGTTAACAGAGGGGAAAATTGTCAATTTATGTAAAAAAATGCGAGTGATCCTAAGTAATTGCTAGTGATATTTAACATTTCAACTTCTTTTAGGACTTACATTTTGGGTTAGATTTGTTTGTGCTGCCAATTATGGGTAGTTACTAAGTGGGCTTACTACCTGTAAGACCATGATTATGAACTCGTGAATCCAAGATACCAAATGTTAGGATCTAAACAGATAAGCTAACTTTTTGCAAATACTATACTAACTGTTATGAATTTCTTTTTCTTTTATATTTTTCCTCATACCATCTATTAGCATTCAAATAAAGGAAAAAATTTAGTTTTTTCAGTAAAGAAAAAGGTAATACATCACATGCTAAAAACCTTGTGAATCCTCACTATCACTTATAAAAATGTAATTTCAACCATATTCCAATATATCTGTAATTGGAGCCCTGGCATGGTTTATGCATCTAGTGGATTGAAACATCTCCATATACCATATGAGGTACCCAAAACTATCAAGACAGCTTTTGAAAATGAAGGAAAAGTCAAGTGACTAAAATTTAGTGTATATAACCTTAAAAAATTCTTCATTTCAAACAAATTTTGATCCGTTGAGAAAATATATCAATATGCTTATCACAAGTCTTATAGAGTCATGGTAAGCCTTAAAAGTGATTATAATTATTATTTTCAATCAAACATTTATTTTAATAATTTTAAAAAATCTTACAAGTGGGTCCTAAGCTCATTTTTAGGGTCTTTAGCGACTAATTTTAAGATATTGAATGGTTCAAAATATTCTCATATGACTATAAAAATCAACCAATACCGTTATTTAATTTTGAATTTTTTTTTAAATATTTGAAAAATAATGTATAAAAACCTTTAATATTCATTTTATTTGAACAATTCCAAACTTTGTGAGGCAACAACTCAATATGCTTACTATGGGTCTTGTAAGGTTATAATATGCTATATGATTGCTTCAAACCATAGACTTCGAGTCTTTGACTATAAACACTTATTTCAACTATTTTATAAAATTCATACAATTAGATCTTAAACTTATCTTTAGGGCCTTTAGAGATCGGATATAAGACTTTGTCATATGATTATATAAAGCCTCCAATACCTTTACTTCAATTTCGAAGACACTTTCATATATTTATCAAAGGTTTATTATGATCATATTAAGCTATAATAATTATTCAAATCATCTTATTTGACTCAACATCCATTTTAACTAGTTTTTATAACTCCTATATGTGAGTCATAAACTTGTTTTTAATAATTTATTTTTGGATAAAGTATGTGCAAATGTGTAATGCCGTCATTTAGTTTCGAACATTTTTAAAATATGGTGTTTCCTTTAGTTAATCTCGATACTTTGTCTTTTCAAATTATTTGACACACTTTGGCCATCAAGTATTTATCTTTGTATAATATTTTTTTCTTATTTGTAAATTATATAAAGCCGATTAATTACTTCCTTAATATTTTATTCGTAAGTTATCACTAGATTTTATTCAACAATTACTTTGTCCACCGAGTAGTAATATGTTAGAATATCATTAACAAAAAATGATGAAGTGGGTTGAGAATTTCGATCCAAAGTTTGAACGTAATTAGACAGTGCACCCGAGTAAATGGGAAGCATGGTGCACTTGTCCTGCGTGGCAATGAAGTCACATGTAAACTGAAGGAAATGACCTTGGGGAAATGGAAAGCGGTGAACTAACCGAGAGGAAATAGCAGGGGTTAGTAGGGCTCGACAAATAAGGAAAGATAGACCTAGGGGTTAGCAACAAGTGTAATGATTATGGTCATTTTCAAATTTGAAACAAATTTTCACTAATTTGAACATCTTTCCACCCCATTTTCACTTATTTGAACAAATTAGATATATAAAAAACAAGTAGATGCATATTTAAGTGTAAATATTACAGTTAACTAACTCTAACTTTGTTGATAATTCACTGTACATCTTATATAATTCGACGTACATTATAGATAACTTCAAATAATATATGTTCATTGGTCCATAAATTGCATGTGTACATTTTTTGATTTATATATGTACGTTACATATCTAGAGTATGTATATTTCATATTTGAAGTATGTACATTGCATATTATAAGTTTATTGGTTCATAAATTACATGTGTACATTTTTTGATTTATATATGTATGGTTCATATCTGGACTATGTATATTGCACGCCAAAAGTATGTACATTGCATACATAAGCATTCCAACGAACATTTTAATATGAATGTATGTACATTACATATTAGTTGTATGTACATTGCACACCACAAGTATGTACATTGCGTACGTAAGCATTCCAACGTACATTTTATATAAGTACAATGTACATGGTATGCAACCTCAATGAATATTATTTCCTTTCAGACCAAAATTTATATAATATGTCAAATGTACATAATTTTCAATTCTAATATACATGATTCATGATTGAAGTGTACCTGGAGAATTGGATTTGCCGAATTGAAGAAGTGATTTGGAGAATAATGGACTTCGGGTGTGTTTTTTTTTATTTTTTTTTTATTTGAACTTTGAGTTTAATGGAGGGAAGAATGAGAAAATTTATTTTCGAAAAACAAAACCTTGGGGAAATGAATGTCTGCGGAAGTCTAATGTTTGCGCCATAATATACTGCTCTTTCACGTACTAATAGGCTTGGCGGTTGCTGGATGAAATGACGCTTCAGTACCAAAAAGCAACGAACAAACGGTTATGTGGGGACAGTGCACTTGGTTACGTGTTGTAACTGCCAATTTGCTATGTATATTTCGCATGCCATCAATCTACATTTGTTATTACGTTTTATTGTTTACAAACTGCTTTTGGAGCAGGTGTACACCCGGGTGCACTGTCCACGAAAAAAAACTCCCCGGACATTTGTATTTCATATCTATAATTTGACAAACTTCATTCAAGAATTTTTTTTTTTTTTTGACAAACTAATCCCCCAGGGGCCAAAGCCCAGAACTTTTTCCTGGAGAGATCATAAACCCCAGACAAATTACAACAAAACATAGTTCGTACTTCGATTGTTTTCCATAAGAGAGCCCTCACAACCCAAATTTTTTTTAAAAAAAAAAAAAAACAACTCTGCAACATTCTCAAGATAGAAGACACCAAATAAAAGAAGGTTACAAAGATACGCAGAAAATCGAGAAGTAGAAGAAAGAGAAGTAGTGCTCTTTACTCAATGAATGGATAGAGTAGCAGTATCAAACGATTTGGCGTTTCGGGTCGGGCTTACGGGCCACAGCGGCCACCTTTACATCGAACCTCTTCCCCCCGTCGAAGGCCACAATCCTCTTCGCGACCTCCCGGAATTCGTACTTGTAAGTTTTTTTTTAATTTTAAATTTTTGTATTCTCTCCTTTTATTTTTTTCAATTAATTTGTGTGATTCGTTGGAAATTCGCTTTAATTGAAGCAATTAAGGTCATGATTGTGTTGGTTAATCTTTAAAATTACTCATTGAATTGTCGCGGTTTTAGGGTTTTGTAACCGATTATGATATGGAGCTTTGATTGAGATGAGTGTTAAATTGATTTGCCTAAGTTGCTTTAGTTCTGTGGTTTTAGTCAATGCGGAATGTTGACATTGAAATTAAGAGATTGTGTGGTAGTGTTTGGATAAATTTGATGATTAGGGTTTTGTTGCGCGCAATTGAAGTTTGGTGAGTGTCACTGCTCTCGTAATGTGAATTTTGGAGATAATAGATTAACAGATGCTTTAAATGGTGAAATTGCGCATATTGTAGGGCTTTTATTTGCTTAAACTGGGATGTAAGTTTGAATTTGGTTAATGTTAACCATCCGTTTTCTGTATTATGAAGTGATCGTATTGCATAACTGAACTAGTTTGAACAATAAAGAGAATGTTACTAATTGTATGAATATCAGGTGAACATGGGAAGTATGCAAAATGGGGAATTAGTTTGTCGAGAATGTTACCTGCGGGTCAATGTACACGGCCAAAATCAAAATATTTACTAGGTTGTTTGGTTTAAATTTTGTCGATTTCAGCCGCCTGCCTTTCCTGAGGAAACTAGAGAATCTATAAAGGAATATATAGAGGAAAAGTATCTAACACCAAGATTGGACCCTGATGAGTTCTCCCCCGAAAAAGCTGGAAAGGACTGGGATTTTGACTGGTTCAGTAAGGCTAAAATACCTGTGGAGCCATCATTACCTCGGACAGCTGTGTTTCCTCTATGGGAGCTACCATTTAGGCGCTCAAAAGGACAAGAGCAAGGATTATGGGAGCCTCAATCACTGCAGGTCTGTCCTCATATCTATTATACATTCTAATGGCAGCTTATATAACTTGTTTAGTTTTGCACCTTTGGTGTTAGTACGAGCTCATTTAGAGGCTCCTTTGATAAATGGTATGGATGTGAAACTTTTCAATTTGCTGTCGTTAATGTTTTGTTGTTTGTAATATATTCTTGAAGTTTGGTCCAATTTACTCTAGGTGGAGATATCAGAATTGACTGCTGGAGTAGAAGATTCTGGTGCTTTGCCACGAATTACAGGACCTGCAAAGGACTTTATGAGGGGTAGCATTCACAGTCGCCCTTTTCATCCCGGTGGGTTAGATGGATCCCAGTCTTTACTGAGGGTTGTTCCTGATGGTGCTTTGAATGGTGACTGGGTACGTGAAGTTCTTGAGGGTTGTCCTGCGGAAAAAGTTCCTCCAAGCTTTAAGCAAGGATTGGATCTTGGTGATCTCAAGGTAAGTTGAGTAGCAATCTGTTTGAAAAGTAAAAGACACTTGTGTATAGAATGGTCTTAAGAAACATGCTATTGCATTTGATGTTTTCATACCATTTTATTCAAAATGTAAGAAGGCAAAATGAAGAAATTTTTAAGGCCTTAACAAATTAGCAAGATAGGTTTTTGTTTATTCTTGTATGTCTTACTAATTCTAAGACCTGTTATGTTGTATTTATTTTAGGCATATCCTTCTTCATGGAGTGTAAAATCTGTGAATGAGTGTCAAGTTTCCTCGAAGTCTGTATCAGATGAGAATCAGGTTTGTTGATGTTCAACATGCTATCTTTGAAACTTGGTATTAGCTGCATTGCATCAGTTTATATATGAATATTTCGATTGTGGACTTTTCAGGTTCTTATGATTTGTGAGTTTAGTAGGCTTTCGTTTAATTTTTTTTAAAACAAATGACTTACATGTCTTTGTCTTTGCAAGCTTATGAGTTCTCTTTTTTGCATTTGAATGTGGCTGATGCTTCATTGCCCTTTCAATATGCAGAGTAGATTGTCTCTGCAGTTTGACGATTTGTTCAAGAGAGCATGGGAAGACGGTTTGGCTGAAAAAGATGAATCTAATGGTATATATACGTTTTTTCCAGCCCTTTTTACTTCATGTATAGTAGGGTTCATGAGCTGGGTAGATTAATAGTGCCTGTCTTCATTCCATTGATGTTATTCTCATCTCATAAGTGATATTGGGGTTTGGGGAATAGATAAATAGGAAATCAATTGAACAAGAAACAGGGCGTACCCTATTTAATGCAAAAAACCCTCATATTGTACACACATTTCAAGTGAAAGCGTATCAGTTATGAGTACCATTACTTGTACTTTTGGTGATGAAGAGGCATAGATGTTTAGAATTATCATACACTGTGCTACAAATCTACGGTGTAGTATCTAACATTGTTGTGAATTGTGAATAATGAGGCTCTCTCTTTATATTTATTTTTTATTTGGCACAACTTCCTAGTTTTTGTTTTAAATGAAATGCTGGATGTGTTCCATATTCATGGTTTGTTAGTTGTTGGAAATGTTAGCTGTCTAGTATCTACTGAGGTTCTAAGAAGCAATACAGAGGGAATTGTTTTATTTTTAATAGAATTATTTGAATTCAATGTAGGAATCTTGATTTGCCCAAACTTTAAATAACCTACTTGTTAAGTTTCTGTCCTTTTAAGCTTTGTGCCACCAGGTTTCATGATTATATTAAATCATCTTTCTAGAAAACATGTAATAAGTGACTGTTATATGCATGTCGTGGGGTGTACTTAACAGAAAAGTATTGTACAAAGTATTATAAATAATGAGAAAAGTACCAGTTTTTCCCTCTTCTGTTTTGTGCCTGTGTATGCATGTGTGACTGTGTGTGCATATGCAGCCTTTCTCCTCATTCTTGGCTTATTTGAGTCAAGAGAGAGTGGGGACACAGAATGAATATCAGCTGCATTTCTTTTGGTGTTCCTGTTATCACATTCCACTATCAGGAAAGAGCTGTTTAACGATAATTCCTTTTACCTTTTGATTTTCAGTTTGTAGATATTTTCCATTATTAGGGCAATTCTTCATTTCTCAACTGCAATGAACTAGTTCAAATATCTCATTGAACTGTTATCAAAATATTGTATGTTATGAAGAAGAATGGTCAACGAGTTAACTTTTAAACCTAGGGTCTTAGGAGAACGGCCTCTGAGCTTGTGTTTGGTTATGGCTGTATCCATTTGAGCTTCTTTTGCTAGCAGCAGACTGTAGCTCACTGAGGAAATGGGGTATTGTTGTAGTGTGGTTGATGATTTTGAGCTTGAATATCACTCAATATACAGTTTTTCTGTGTCGTTGCACTTGTTCATTTATTACTGAATATTTTGTCGATATAATTTATTCTGTTTGGTATTTCCAATTTACATATACTAACATTGTTACTTTCTGGTAAGGTATAGAATCAGAAGCAGAGTATAATGAATCAGAGATGCAAGTCAATAAATCTGAACTCGGAAGTGATGCTTCAGATGTTAAATTATTGGAATTAGATCAAATTTTGTCAGTGGACTCTGCAATGTTGGATTTTAAGGCAGATGTGAAGAATGAAGGTGACAAACAGGGTAAAGAGGTAAAATTTTCCCTGTCCTTGGTCACCTTACTATGTTTATGCTCGATCTATTGCAAATACAGTTCTTTATGTGTTTCTGTTTCTTCATTGGGCATTCTTTCTGTAGTCTTGGGCTATCCGGGAAAGCAATAATGGTATTGCAGATCATTTTCATGAACTTGTTCCTGATATGGCTCTTGAGTTTCCATTTGAATTAGATGGATTCCAGAAGGAGGTACTGCATCTATGCCTTTGATTTTTTTTTTCTATATTGTATATTCATATTACTTGGCAATCAGTGTCACAAAAGAAACACGAAGTTCTCTAGTATAAGTTTTGAACTGGTGAGTGGGAAGTTTGTTTCTCGCTATTCATAAGCATGCCTAATAAGGTTGCTGGAAATATTGTACAATTTAAGCTTGTATTTTGTTTAATGTGATGTTATATTTGCTGTTCTATTTTGAAATTTACTTTGCACCTGTGGTTAACTTGAGTTGGGTCTATGAATTTGTCTATACAATGGGTGACATCTACTGAATGAATGGTTGAATTTACACTACTTCTAATTTCTTAATGGTTATTTGAGTAAGAAGTTAAATTGTATTTCTTAGTGGTTTGTAGCATGATAAAGCGTTTAGATGACATTTTGAATCTCAGTCATGGTTCTTATGGATAAGTGTTGCTGAGTTTGGTTAACATGTAAAATGCTTCCATTGCCTTCTTTATTCTCTTCCAGCTCTTCTGCAAAAAGTTTTTTTTTTTTTTGTCTAGGATTTTCTTATCTGTTCTGAATGTATAAATCTATCAAGCCTATTTAAAATCATGACAGATCTGTAAACTGTCATGACGTTAATTTTTGATCATTTCATGTGTGCCACTGTTGTCAGAGCTTACTTTCCTTGTAGACTCCAATAATTTCGTAGTACAAGGCTGTATTATTTTTGGGATAAGTTCTCTATCTTGGTTTACACTATTTGCATTTATGCAGTATCTTTGCTCTGTGTAGGCTGATCCAAGAGTGAATAAGGAAAGTTAATTTTTTGATGTAGTAAGAGTGATAATACTCACCTGTCTTCGCTCTCTTTTCTGCTGTATAACAGGCTATCTACTATCTTGAACGAGGGGAATCTGTTTTTGTGGCGGCTCATACATCAGCTGGGAAAACAGTTGTTGCCGAATATGCTTTTGCATTGGCATCAAAGGTATGGAACACGAAAGCATCTTGGTGTCCTCTAAACTGAGGTTTCTACCTTAATAACATGCTCTCATATTCTTTGTATTGGAAAAATGAAACCCCTTTTATGATATGCCTTCTGTATGATATCTGATTCTAGTACTGGATATACCAACACATACATTTGTGAGCTCTAGGAAAATTTTGGCATTGCTGTGCTCTTTTTGTTTTGTATTTCATGTTTGTACCTTGATTACTTCTATGTGCAGCATTGTACAAGAGCTGTGTACACAGCTCCAATAAAAACAATCAGCAATCAGAAATACAGAGATTTCTCTGGGAAATTTGATGTAGGTCTTCTTACTGGCGATATCAGTTTGAGGCCAGAGGCATCCTGTCTTATAATGACTACTGAAATATTGAGGTCAATGTTGTATAGAGGTGCTGATATTATCCGTGACATTGAATGGGTAAGAGGGCACAATTTCTTGTGGCATTGTGCATTTTATATATGTTTTACTTGTACTATGTTCTTATGTTCCTTCATGTGGACTGTTGATGCTATAGGTCATATTTGATGAAGTGCATTATGTCAATGATGCTGAAAGAGGTGTTGTTTGGGAGGAAGTTATAATAATGCTTCCTCGTCACATTAATTTTGTACTTCTCTCTGCCACAGTAAGTCCTGTTTTACACTTTTATGAAGACTTTTTCATTAAATTAGGATGACCAACTTGCTCAGCCGTAGTTATTATGAGTTGATGAGAGGCTAAAAAGGAAGACACACATATATCACGATTAAAATGAGTTATGGCTTGAAAATTGACCATATGTAATTCATTTCTTCTGCTGTGTTGTTGTTTTGCATACATGGGTTGTATTGTGAATTTGTGAAATGCAAGTGATTGCAAACTTCTATTTGGCATTTCTAGCTTGCTTGCTATAAGTGGTATTAAATTCTATACCCTTCCATAGGATCTTTTTGAATAGGTAGGTTCCTATGTATCATAGGTAGTTATGGTGATTTTGTTTTTGTCAGAGACCTAAGAGTTGACTGTCCATTCTGGATTAATATTTTTGTCATTGCACTGCATTCCAGAAATTCGTTGTACTTCCATACATTTAGATTTTTATTCTATACCCTGCTATAGGTATATAGGATCTTTCTGAATAAAATGCATTTAAGGTAGATATAATGATTTTGTTTTGTGTCAGTGATTATGCCAAATAAAAATTTTCCTGAATATTTTAGAAGTTATAGCATTGCATATAATAAATTTGCTGGATTTTCACACTTTTAGTTTTCCTATAGCTCTAGTGTGAAAGTTCCATTATTTCTATTGTTGTCCTATGAAAAGGAGATGTTAGGCCTCTAGTTTTGGCACCTATTATGTCAATAGTCTAAAGCAATAAACATATTTGTTGTTTGTGCCTTTTGTCCATTCTGTCGCCATAATTTTGAAAAGGTCATTAGTTATGTTAATCTTCAGAAACAATCTTTTTGACAGAGTAGATTGGTAAGGGGTAAAATAGTGCACTTGTAGACCTCAGATCCTACCATATGCATGATCCTTGTCGGTGGTTGTTTTCATTGCTAAGGTCTAATTGCGTAAATGAACTTGACCTTTTACTTTCCAGTTATCAGAATCCAACTTATAATTGTAGATTGAATTTAAATATAGTGGAGTAATGGATAAAATTTACATCGATTATTGCTACTGTTTCCCTTATTTCTCCAGCACCTTTCGAATTTTGATGTCTTTTGCAAGTTTTATTTTTTAGGTTCCAAATACGATAGAATTTGCTGACTGGATTGGCAGGACAAAGCAAAAGATCATTCGTGTTACCGGGTGAGTTGCAACTTTCTGATAATTGAGTAGCATTATTGTTATATTATCATATTACAGGAATTAGTTTTTATTCATAATGCTGGGATATTTTATTTGGGCATGGTTCAGAGAAATGAAAGAAAATTTTCGTCTTGCCTACCAATTTTAGTTTCCTTACATATGTTTTGTATACCAGGACCACTAAGAGGCCAGTCCCATTGGAGCACTGCCTGTTTTTCTCAGGCGAACTCTACAGAATTTGTGAGAATGAAAAGTTTTTAACTCAGGGCATGAAAGCTGCTAAAGATGCGTTTAAGAAAAAGAATTCTAATACAGTCAGAGGTGGCCCTATGATGCATTCTGGGTCCGCAGCGGGATCTGGTGCAGCTAATGCTCAGAATCGTGAAAATTCTCATCGTGGGAAACAAAAGCATTCCGGGTCACGTAATACTGGAAACTTTTACGGGGCGGGCTCAGGGAACTTTACTAACGGAAGCCAGAGCAACTTGGGCATGAGAAGATCCGATTTTACTTTGTGGTTGCAACTTGTCAACAAGCTCTTAAAAAAATCACTTTTACCAGTAAGTGTTGTATTATTATGGTTAAAAGATTTTGATGTTACTTGCATCCTGTACAAAAATGTTCCTTTACTGCAGTAATTGCTGCCTTCCACCATATCATGATGCTTAGGGTGTTACTTCGATAAAAAAAATATTGGCACCTAGGGCTTTTCAATATCATCCACTGTTTCAAACTCTTTATTAAACCCCCCCTCCCTCCCCTTTTATTTTTTGGGAGTGTGTGTGGAGGTGGAGGGTAGGGTTCATAGCAATGCAAGTAGTTGATTTATTTTTAACATAGTTATGTTGGTATATTCTCTGATTTTTTTTATTATGATTTTCCCTGTTGGTTTTTAGGTTATAATATTTTGCTTTTCAAAGAATCGGTGTGATAGATCAGCTGATAGTATGACAAGTATCGATCTTACCAGTAGTTCGGAAAAAAGTGAAATTCGTGTCTTCTGTGACAAAGCATTTTCACGGCTGAAGGGGTCTGACCGAAATTTGCCTCAGGTTGTTAAAGCCTTATGAAATCCTTATTGTGGGTCAGATTGTAGTCACAGAAGTGATGTATTTTTACATTTTCACAGATTCTCAGAGTTCAAAGTCTTCTTCGTAGAGGGATCGGTGTCCATCATGCTGGGCTTCTTCCTATTGTGAAAGAAGTTATCGAAATGCTATTCTGTCGTGGTGTAATCAAGGTAGGTGGCTATTCTTAATTGGATGATGTTGTGGCCATTATATTTGGATGATGATAATTACTCCTTGAGTCCTCGTATTGATGTTGTCCCATAAAACATAATAGGATTATGTATGTGTCATTTTTTGTTGAGCTGGTATATGATGCAGTTGAACACTCAATCCATTCCTTAACTTTTTGATTCTCGTCATGTACTATTGTTGCAAAAGGTGACAAGGATCTTGTGATCTTTAGCAGGGCCCTGCATTCACAAATATTCTTATCTATCTTTATTTTAGGTTCTTTTTTCAACGGAGACATTTGCTATGGGTGTCAATGCTCCTGCCAGAACAGTAAGTCATGATGAACTTGTTGGCTTTATCAACCTACATTCTAGAATGTGCTGTTCACTTTGAAATTTTGGTTTGCCTTTTGGGTCATTGTATATTTTGATGATTTACCACAGTGGTCTTTGTGAAGGGATGTTTAGTGTTCTTTTTATAAGAAAGTTGACCTTTCACTATTTATTTTCTCATTTTATCCCCTGTTTGTAATTTTCTCCACTTTCCTCTCATCTTTTGTCTTCCTTTGGTGGTGGGAGGTAATTTTGAGGGGAGTATTACCCCCTAAAAAGGGAAAAAGATGTGTCTGTCAGGTTCGGTTCTTCTTAGTTAAGTTGAACGGGTTTGACCAGAAATGTTATGCTTACGCAAATGACTACCCATCTTCCCGAAAGGTTCGCGGAGACTGCTTTACGACGACAGATGACCGTTCGTAGGTGTTTACCGCACAAGGCCCCTACGGAAGATAAGTTTTACCTCAGCGAATAGAAGATGCTCTGATGTTTACACTGGTTTTACCCAACCTTGCTCTGTTTGATGTCAATTTTAAGGTTGCTAGTCTTGCTACTGACTTGGGTTATTTGGCTAGGTAATAGATATAACTCCTCAGTCCTCACTGTTTGCTGTTTAGGTCCTCTTGGTTTTATCAGACCTTGTAATGCATGTATGAAAATGTTTTATTTCATCTGATTGGATGAGTATGTCAGCAGTAAAGAAAAATTTGAGTATATTTATCACCTTGCTAGGAAAATGGCCTCTTTTTTTTTTTTTTTTTTGGTAAACACACAGATCTACTTGTCGCAGTAGCAAGGGTAAGGCTGTATTAACTTCATTGATTAGAATCTTTAAGGCCCTTGTACGGTAGGCTGCTGTTTACTTTCATAGTTACATATATTTCTGGATTTCAGGGGTGGGGTGGGGACTGGCTTAATTGCATCCTTGTGGCTTAATGCATAAGTATTAAAGTCCATGCTCCTGCCCATTGTGGTTTGGTCATTGTGCACTTCATTTCTGCTGTAGCAAAAGTAACAACTACTTGTTTTCCTGATTTTCTGTTGGTAAATGTGTTACCTAACCTTTGACAGGTTAATTCTTTGAGTGAATTTTTTGAGTCGTTTGTGACACAAAATCCATTGCAGGTTGTTTTTGATACACTAAGAAAGTTTGATGGAAAGGAATACAGGAATATAATTCCAGGGGAATATACACAAATGGCTGGTCGTGCTGGCAGAAGAGGGCTTGATAAATTTGGAACAGTTATTATAATGTGCCGTGATGAGATTCTTGATGAAAGTGATCTGAACCATGTCATTGTTGGACATCCCACCAAACTTGAATCTCAGTTCCGGCTAACTTATATTATGATTTTGCATCTACTTCGTGTTGAAGAATTGAAGGTAGGTCTTATGAATTTAAATTAATGCGCTAGTTCAAGATAAGTAATCATCTGTGTGAGATTTTCAGTCTCCCAGTTGGCAACATACAGATTAACAAAAAATATTGTATAAGATGCACCAATTACCAAGAGGAGAAAGCGTCATTTTACACTTTTCTTAACTTACGTAGTTGAGTCTGAAATTCTAGATAATAAGAGGCCAGCCTTAACTTACCATGTTATTGCTATGGTGACTACTTCCCAGTCCGGAAGCATCCATTATCATATGTATGCTGTTATGTGCAATTATATAGTAGTATGGAAATATCTGTATCTGAAAAATCATTACATAAAGCCTGTTGCTCTTCTTAGAACATGGTTTTGAAAGATGATTTAAGGATAGAAATCGAGTAAGGTTCATTTTGCTAGCACTTAGCGCTAAACATTATATTTTCTGAAATTATCATTGTCGTCACATTCTCTTTTGGTGTATTGAGTTCATAGTCTGTATTTATATCTGCAGGTAGAAGACATGTTAAAGAGAAGCTTTGCTGAATTTCATACTCAGAAGAAACTTCCTGAAAAGCAACAACTTCTGATGGTAAAGCTTTCACAGCCCACAAAAACAATAGAGTATGTTCCTTCCCTTTATGACACGCATTTTTGTAAGACTGGATTTCAATTACAAGTGTGCATTACCTCAAACTCTTTCCCAGGTCTAGGGTACTTGCATGTATTGAATCTCTAAGGTTAGAGGTCTCTGGTTGGATACAACATTAAATGATCTTATTGAGGACTAGATCATCTCTTCACTTGTTTTTGTCACTTATTGTTTCTGAGGCATGTGTATAATCAGTCTTAGATGGATGACTTATGTTTGGAAACTACAAGGTAGTCCTCCTATGGTTCAATTGGCTGAAAGAACTTTTTTACTTGTCTCTAAGTAGTATGGAATTTGTATTAGGGGAAGGGCATAGTAGGTGGTGCCATAATAGTTATATTGTTAGTTGCTTGAGTAAGAGGATATTAGGTTAGGAGGGTCATTAACTCTAAGAGGAGTGGTTAGCTAGGTGAATTTTATTGATGGATTAGTGTAGCTTAAACATTAATTGGGTGAGAGTCAAGTCTCTCAAAAACTCCGCAACTTTATGTAATCTTTGTATGTTCCTCATTAGTAATCAAATACCTTAAGCAAAGTTAATTCTTAGTTGAAAGCAAGTCGAGAGAAAGTGGTAGGTAATAGCAATAGTAGGAAGGTAAAAGTTATATTTCTTAAGACTATTTGGAAAATGAATGCATATGTGATACATTCCAGAAGTTTTAATGAGTTTATATGAGTATGGACATGAATTAATGATCTTCCTTCTATGTGGAAAGAAAATCAATAAAACTAAAAGAGTTACTTGATGTATTACAATGATAAAGATAAGTAGATTAACCTAGCTTGAGTTTCTTAAGGGTAAAATGTCCTTGATAATTAAAATATTTTTTTGTTTCATGATGTTATCCCAAATTCTCAAAATTTTCTATTCCACAACAATATCAAGTGTAATTTTTTTAGTTAAAAATGTTGTTAGAATTACAATCCCACTATGATCTTACCCAATTCTACTATGGCCGCACATAATCCTAATAGATCGTATTAGTGTATGGGCCTATAGGGTAATTAGCTTTTTTGGGGTGCTCTTTTTACCTTTGTAAAAACATTATAATTTGCTAGAACCTTAAAAAATGTAGAAAAATAGGGGCAAATAGGATAAAATCATATAATGTGGAAAATATTGAAAGTCAAATATAAGGGTTTTCTAAAATAGAATAGGGAAAAGTATACCATACATATAATGGTTTGACCTATGCATAAAATCAATTGACTTGTTATATTGTTAGATGGGTTATTATTTTATAGTAGTCACTTGATTGTAAGCTATGATGCACAGGTACGCCAAAACACACCGTACCCCCATACCCGATATGAGTACGTATCAGGTACGACATGGGTACGTATCCAAGACCCCGGGTACGGCTGAGTTATATTCAACCCATATCCAATTGATTTGGGTTTCTTGCACAACCCATAAGTCCAAAAAAAAAAACAAAATTCTCATATAAGCCCAAGACCATCTAATTTCATATCTAGATTCATATCTATTTTTTTAAAGGTAGTATTATAATGATACTTAAATCTGAAAGTAATATCTATAACGTCTCATATAATCCCTTTAAAATTTCCCTCCAAATGTCTGCTCTTACTCATTCTCAATTGAGCTTTTAATTGACTACACTTATTTTTTTTAAGGTAGTATTACAATGTTAGTGTGGATTGTGCAAGTTATACATATAAACCCTCCAAATTCTAGTATAAGCCCATCCCCTCTAAACGTCCGTTCATCTTATTTTATGATTTATGTTTTATTTTTTTGCCGTAATCGTATCTAGAAATTTTGATTTTGCCGTTTTTCGTACCCGTATCCGTATTTGGATTCGTATCGGTGCAACATAGATTGTAAGGACCGTTACTTTTGATTAGAGAAAAGGGGTTTACAATTTTTTAAAGTTTTAGTGAAAAATAGTGAGTAAAGTGGTCCTAGTGCATGTGAAAAAATAATAATAAAATCGTGGGACCATTTCATTTAAGGAAAGGTTATAAGTATTTTTAGATGGCCTAATAAGGAATACATTATGAATTTTGCTTTTTTTAAAAAAAAATAATATTTTCAACATTTGGAATATTTAAACGTTTGAAACAAATCATTCTCTGAGTTGTGTAGTCTATTTCTCTCATAATAAGTGTTTCATGTTGGATATGAAATGGACCCTAGAGAATATTTTTGTTAATATTAATTGTTTTTTTTTTAATTCAAACCACCTTTTACAACCCTACAAAGCATCTGATAATCATCCATAAGTTTTCAAGATATTTCAATATAAGGGTATGAAATCGTTTATATATATAGCCTTTGCACTATGGACATTTTTGAATTTCTGGCCGTGGAAAGGTAACACATCATGGTGCTAGGAATCCTATTAATCACTTTCATATTGTTATTTCAATCATATTTTAAGATGCTTTTAATTGGAGCCCAAACATATTTTATAGCCTTTTGAAATCCATTATTAAGTGCTCAATAAATCCAAACGTTTTTATATAACCCTAGAAAGCATTCAATGCATATATCTTAATTTCAAAATTGTTCAAAAATATCTCAAAGACAATGTATATAATCTTTAAAATTTGATCACTTTATACAAATCTTCATTTGGGTGATAGAACACCGTGATATGTTTTTTATGGGTTTGATAGGTTTATCTTAAGCCTTAGGAGTGATAGGAGCCATATACCTTGATTACAAAAACTCATTTTAACTGATTTTCGAAATTCCTACAATTGAGTTCTAAACTTGTTTTTAGGGTATTTGAAGACCAATTTAAGTTATTAAATGGTTTCAACCCTCTTTATATCTCTATGAAATAACATAAACTTTTATTTTAATTCTTAATTTTTTTCGAAAATATCTCTAGAATAATGAATAAATAACTTTAAAATTTGGTCTTTTTGGACTATTTTGGATTTTGGTGTAAGAATACCTTAATATGCTTACCTTTGGTTTTACATGGTCATATTAGGCTTTAAAAGTGATTAAAACCATCTACTTTGCTTCTAAATATTCATTTCTAATGATTTTTCAAAACTCTTACAATAAGGTCATATATTAGTTTCAGAGGCTTCAGAAATATAAGGCAATAAATGGTTTCAAAATATCCTTATATGACTCTAGAAAACATCTAGTGCTTTTATTTCAATTTGGAATTTCTTATGAAAATATCTCAAAAGCATCGTAAATAATCTTTAAAAATCGGTCATTTTGAACTATTTAGATCCGGTATAGGAACACCTTTATATGCTTGTAATGGATTTAATAGGATCATATTAGATCGTAGGAGTGATTTGAATCGTCTACTTTAACTTTAGCATTTATTTCAACTAATTTCTAAAACTCTTACAATTAGATCATAAACTTGTTTTCAAGACAACTGGACAAGGCATATGCAATACCATATTATTGTTTCAATTTTCTTGTCAGATTCAACATTTCCTATAAATTAACTCAATATAAATATGGAAGAAAAAAAGAAAAATTCTTAAAATATACCCCTTTTGTCCCAAAATACTTGCAACTGCTTAACATTTTGCGCTTTTTACATCTATCACTTTGACTATATCTTTTTATATTAAAATAAATGTTAGTCCCTGAAATAGCCTCTTTGTGAGAATAAGGGTAAGACTACATGTTACATACAGTTCTACCCTTCACTGGTACCACCTTTTTATACTAAAATAAATGTTAGTAACATGAGCTTATATTTATCTTAATATATATATTCCAAATATTAAATTTCTATAATTTTTATTGGTATATTATTATTGATATCGATGGTAAAGGTTATGTATTGACATGCATGTTAGTACAGCAAGTATCATGGGACGGAGGGAGCACTTCATAGTGTTTTTCTTGTACATAATTTTAAGCATAGAATACTTGTATATATCGATCCTATTTAAGTAGAATGAAATATTCCATATGTATTTCCACCATTTTCTAAAATTGAACCTTTCTCTTAAATTTAATAAGATCCCGTGCTTCACAAATCTTAGCCACAACTCAAGTTTCAACTTAGTTAGGTTATACAAAATTCATTCTACAATTAACTTCTAAGTAATGCTTCTTAAATAAAGTCATGTACATAAATGTTTTGCAACATAGTAGGAATTTCTTAAAGTTTATTGAAACATATCATGAATGAATGTGTTGAAGTATTTTTCATCATGAATCTAACAATATAAAAATTGTAAATTTTTAATCTTAATTGTAGTTTTTATATGAAAGAAGACATGTTAGTTTTTATTAAGGTAAATATGAGTTACGTATGACAGTTAGTTTAGTTTCCCTTTTTAATAATATTCAATAAAAATAATAATTAATTTATTTTCCATATTGCACTCCCTATACTTTTGAAAAGTTCCCTTTTAGTTAGATATGGTTATCAACATGAAACATGCTCTTAATTTCTGAAATGAACATGGTAGCGTGATATATAAGCCTGATGCATGGAGATTACATCTTCTGTTCTATCTCCCATTCTTCTCTTGGTAATGCCTGGTACAGTTCCTGAAGCTGGAAATTTTGACTTATGGATGTGTTTTCTTGTAGATGCATAAAGGGTGAACCATCTATTGAGGAATATTGTGAGATGTATACAGAAGCTGAAAGTTATTTGAACCAGATAACAGAAGGTGTCATGCAGTCCAATGCAGCTCAGCAATTTCTTGTGCCTGGACGGGTGGTAGTCGTCAAATCTCCTACGGTGAGTTCTTATGAGAAAACATAGTTTCCATCACTTTTGGCTTTTTTCATGGAGGTAGTGAAAATATCATGTCTGATGTATTAGCTCTTCTTTCATTTTCCTTTGATACTTCAGATTACTACCTAGTGCATGCAAGATATGTTAATAAAAAGAAACAAGTCAGCCTTTGAGCAAGTAGAGGCTGATCCTACAGTGGGTGAAATTAATTGGATGCCAAAGTGTTGTCTCATCTTTTGTGTCCGAGTAGAACCGTAGAGGTGATATGGCCTTCGTAATGCTCTGACATTCGCATGTCGATATGTTTGGTAAATGAGCTAGGAGTGCTGATCGTTCTAAACATTAATCTAAGAAATCATTACCGTCTTGATATCCACAATGTTTTTATCAGCTGAAAATTTAAAGTTTCTCGTGACTTTACAAAGTATGTCATTCTTCACTTTAAAATGTTTGCTATTGCTTTGTTGGTGACTTTATCTTCTCTGTCGATGATCTACAGTCTCAGGACCATTTACTTGGGGTGGTGGTGAAAGCACCTTCAGCCAGCATGAAAAAGTACTTGATTTTAGTGCTGAAACCTGATTTACCTCCAATAACGTTATCCTCCACTGATAGTGGTGCAATACTTGGAAAAGAGATGAGCAATCCTGGAGAAGGCTTCTATATGTTGCCCAAGGGAAAACGTGCTTCAGACGCTGAATACTATTCTGGTGCCAGTGCTCGGAAAGGATCTGGTAAAATCAACATAAAATTGCCTTACCAAGGAGTGGCTGCTGGGGTGAATTATGAGGTCAGAGAAGTGGAAAATAAAGAGTTCCTTTGCATCTGCAATTGTAAAATAAAGATTGACCAAGTTCGGCTTCTTGAAGACATTAGCGCTGCTGCCTATTCTAAAACTGTTCAGCAGCTTTCTGAAAAGAAATCCAATGGGAGTAAATATCCTCCAGCATTGGATCCTCTGAAGGGTATGGTCCAGTTGTCAGACTCCTCTCCTAAACTTGTCTTCTTTATCAATTGCCATTTGGATGATTTAAAAGTTGGATTTCCCCGTAACCTCTCTTCTGTAGGAATTTATAAAATTGAAGGGGAGAGAGAAAGAAGGGGGTTTTTTTTGGCAATGTTACCAATAGGAATGCAATTGTGAGACTTACGTCATTACTCTATGATTTGTGGTTCAGATCTGAAGCTGAAAGATATGGACCTTGTTGAAGCTTACCATAAATGGAACAAGTTATTACTGAAAATGGCTGACAACAAGTGCCATGGATGTATAAAGTTAGATGAGCATATGAAGTTAGTTAAGGAGATTTTCAAGCACAGAGAAGAAGTTAATGAGTTGAAGTATCAAATGTCCGACAAAGCACTTCAACAAATGCCTGACTTTCAAGGGCGGGTATGGTCCAGTAATCTATTTTCTGTTTTGGCTCCTTGCAAATAAGTCAATTTGTTCATTATATTCTTCTTTTCTTTATGGTGCAGATAGATGTCCTTAAGAAAATCGGTTGTATAGATGATGACCTTGTAGTTCAGATTAAAGGTCGTGTTGCTTGTGAAATGAACTCTGGAGAGGAGCTTATATGCACCGAGTGTTTGTTTGATAACCTGTTAGAGGACCTGGAACCAGAAGAAGCAGTTGCTGTAATGTCTGCATTTGTTTTTCAGCAGAAGAATACTTCTGAGCCTTCTCTAACACCCAAGCTTTTTGATGCAGTAGACAGGTTAGCACGCACTGTGCTCATTAAATCAATATACTTTTTAATGTTGCCCCATGCCCTCTTAGAAACCTTTTGATCTTCTTATATCCTAGTTAGTCTTTGGTTTGATTCCTGTGTTGAATCTTATTGCAGATTATATAAAACAGCTATCGAACTGGGGGAGTTACAAGCAAAGTTTCAACTCCCAGTTAGCCCTGAGGAGTATGCTCGAGAAAATCTCAAGTTTGGTCTTGTTGAAGTGGTTTACGAATGGGCAAAGGTAATGTTTTCTACTGATGATGAAAACACCACATGAAATCCTTTCACCTGAGAACTGCTTTCTCCATGTTTCATTGCATGATTCCTTTGGAAGCTAAACTTTTAAAGCATTTTGTTGCAGGGCACAGAATTTGCTGACATTTGTGAGCTTACAGATGTTCCTGAAGGCTTGATAGTGAGGACCATTGTTCGACTTGATGAAACATGTCGAGAATTCAGAAATGCGGCTGCTATTATGGGAAACTCTGCTCTGTACAAGAAAATGGAAGCTGCTTCAAATGCCATAAAGCGTGATATCGTCTTTGCAGCTAGCTTGTACATCACTGGAATCTAACTCTGTCGTGTTATGTGGTATTTCTACTGTCATCCCCAATGTGACGTCTAGGACGTGTTTTACAGTGATAATTTCATAAGGGAACGAATAGCATGATGAAATAGTTAGAAGACTCATCCATTTATGTTGGTATCCAATGGTAATGTACTGATGTAAACAATTTCACAGTGAAGGTCTGTAAAAATATTTCAATTTATTGTCTATTTAGGATTAATTCATTTCAATATGGAAACGCTTTAATAGTTGTGTTATGTCCTAAGTAATACTGACATCTGAATTAATTGTCATGTTGTTTTTGCCCCGTACATGTATCAAAGAAAAACCTTTTATAGTTGAGCCATTTCTACCATGTTGATCTTGTCACTATGTATTGGGAAATCTAGCCATGAACCATTGATATACTAGGAAAGGTTACAACTCATTTTAGGCCTTCTAAATAACACGAGGTATATGTTACTAATAATTTTGGGAGGGATTAGTCGATTGCTCAAATCAGGTCTTGAGATAGAAGTAACCCGCAGTTGGTGTCTGGTGAATTACCCATGTGACGGCAATTTACCTACCAGAGTTTTCTGTACAATGCTTTGAACTGATAACTGTAAAATGCTACTGGTGGCGTAAGTGGGCCATTAAATAATTCTTATTTTTGAGATCAGTCGGTAGATTGAATCAAAATAAAACCATAAGACGTTTTACAGACTTTAACTAGCAGCAAGAGATAGCAGCTTCTTCAGTAAATAAACTTTAACTCATATGGTAGTAAAACGTTTACAACTCTCACCAGCAGCAAGAGACAGCAGCTTCTTGAGTAAATAAACCTGCCTTGATCTTGAACTTAGTTGTCGCTCCTTTTTGGCTTATCAGAAGCGCTAGGGATCTGTATCAGTTGCAATTTTGCTATTTAAAACCCGTATATGTTACTAGACGTAATAGAGGTATTCTTTTGGTCTGAGCTTGTGGTTACCTGATCGTCTGAGGACGGAATCCAGTCATTTGTTGCAGGATTTCCCTTGGAAGAAGCATGATGAGTTGGGTCGAGATCAGGAGCAATGCAGTAAGATTTCCCATTGTCATCCTCCATCTTGATGAATCCTTTCCCTGTCTGATACACACATTCTTATCAGTTGACTATACTAAACTTTATCCAAAGAAAATTATCAAGTGCAAATTCAATCTAATTCAATCCCAATTTGAATCAATCAATCAATAATCTATGTTTATTAAACCCAATTTTAGCCCCAAACAAAACCAATAAATTAGAAGATTTTGAAATTTACTCGACGCATAATTGCATTAACATGCCAATGATATACTAAATCACAATTATTCAACCAAATGCTAAAGTTTCAAAAGTTGCTTCTGCAAACTCCTAATGGACATGACAACAGGTAAAATATCACGTTATTATTTTTATCATCCAGCATAACGAACAAAAGAAACTCTGTTTTTCTAGAGCTGCATCTCCCACTAGAGTCCGTGACAAAGCCGGTAAACTGAGGTTGACTAAGAAAAACAGTATCAGCAACTGAAGTAATCTAGTCTAGGTCCATTGACTTTTCTTGTGATGGGTTCCGTTTGACCATAGCATGATGGTCTTATCATGTGCAACAGTTGCAATGCATTGTCCATCTCTTGAAACATCTAATGACGCAACTATTGCCTCATGTCCTGACCAGGTCTTCATAAGCTCAAAGTCTCTAGATGACCATTTCTTCGCAGTTATGTCAAAGGAAGAAGTAACCAACTAAGATCCTTGAGGCTCAAAATTGACCTGTGAAATAAGGTTTGAATGGGCAGGAATAATAAACTTTCTCAAGTCCCAGATTCGCAAGTATCAACCTCTGAGCCTGTGGGCAGATGACAGCCTTTAGCAGGGAAACTAACTCCAAAAACAGGTTTGCTATGGCCTTCCAAAGTAAGAACACTTCTTCCTGTTAGAAGATCCCATACACGTGAAAGACAATCTAGTCCACATGATGCTGCCAATGATTTATCCATATGGGAATATCTTTCATAAACACTCCTGGCCTGGCCTTCTTGAAGAAGGAATACTGAACCACTTTTAGCATCCCACAAGCTGTTTTGTCAAAACTTACAGTTGCCAAGTACTTCCCTGAAGGATGAAAGACAACCGAGCTAGGCAGTCTAATTGTTCTCTATAAACTACCATCTGAAGGCCATTAAGCTGAGGCAGTAGCCTCCACATTCTCACTTACAGAAGAAAATACATCAGTAGCACGCCCAGTGTCTGCTTTGATCTTCAAGGCAGAGATATGCTCTTAGAAGAACATATAGCAACGAATTTCCATCTTTCGAGAATGAACATCCCCATAATGGACAGCTATCTCCATCAATCTAACTGGCATTAAGAGCAAAAGTTTGAGCTTGTTTAAGACCATAATCTAACTCTGCAACCTCATCTTCATATGGAGCATCCCTTTTTGTCTTTGCTCGCCGCAGACGCTGAGACGCTCTGACAGTAGAAAACTTAGCAATAAACGTTCGAAATTTTAACAATTCTTGCGTCCCTTCAGTATAAAAAAGGTGCTGCACAACCTCATCCCCGTCAGCTGAAGCTCCTCTTCCTCCTGTGCTTTCATCACCCTTTCCAATTGCCTCTCCTTAGCATCAAACTTTGCCAGAAGCATCAAAAGCCGGTCCTGTCTTTTCATGGCTCTCTCCCAAAGAGAGAGAATCTCCAAAAGCCGAGATTGCACAACCATATCATTAGTAGGAACTACAAAATCCAACATGTTCTTGCGTACCCTTACAACTCTCAAAATACTCGACGCTCTTGTAAACTAACTAGGGATCGTCTGGGATAAAGTCACGCGCACAGAGATCGCACGTTTTTGTAATGTGCGTGGAAAGGCTATAACAGACAATTGAAGAAGCGATTGCATTAGACCCATCCGAGCCATTAAGGATGGACCAGTTTTGTCCAATTTGTTTTTGCCAACAAATTATTAGCTGAACCTTCCTTGGATCAAGCTAATTTTTTTCAAGATTTGCTTAACAGATTTTGCAATGACTCAGGCCAAAATGTGAGCCTTGCAAAATGAAGGGTGTATTTTCCGAATAACATGGAAACACAAGACCATTCGATCAGTGCTGCATTGAGAATGGAAGCCACAGAAAATGCCAGCTCTAACAAGTCGTGTCACAAGGGAAACTCTTTGTCATTTTTGAGAAAATTGATAGAAAATTGAAGGGTTGGAAAACCAAATAAGTATCTCGTGCTGGGAAAATTACTTTGGCAAAAGCCGATGGCTAATTACTCAATGCAAACTGCCAATATTCCTAGATCAATTTGTGATGGAATTGATAAAAAAAGACTTGAAGATATATCTGGGGTGGCAGTGAAGAGTCAAAGGAAATTCATCTCGTTTCTCAGGAGACTATGCAAAATCCTAAGGAGCAAGGAGTTTTAGGATTACATTCTGCATGTCAGTCGAATGCTGCATTTCTTTCCAAGCTGGGATGGAGGGTTCTTTCAGAACCAAATGCGCTATGGGCTCGTGTACTAAGACAAGTATTGCAAGGGTCGGTGTGACATTGATATGTTTGAACCAAAATCTGGGACATTATCCTATTTGAGGGGTTGACCATGAAACTAATCTTCACTTCCTGCGCAAGTGCCCAACAGCAAGAAAGGTTGGGAATCGCCTTGGTGGACCCGCAAATATGTCAACATTCTTTCAAGGTAACAAGTTCGAATATGGTCAACTTACTTCTGTATTGCCTTGTGGTGGATATGGAATTGACAGAATTACTTTGTGTTCAATAAAAGAGGAAACATACCTATGAGGCTATGAACATAGGACCGTTTTTACAAGTAAAATTTGATGAAACATAGAGGAGTCTATATGGACCTTCTGGAAGGAAGGCTGCACCAAAATCATATATGGTGGTTTGGAATCAATCAGTTCTTTATGTAAAGGAATGAATATGAGTTTACCAACAACAAGATTTGTGAAAATCGTGGAACTAGAAGTTTAGCATAAAATTAAATGATTCCAATTATACCTATAACTTAATATGACCTATATTAAGCAATTTACGGAGTTCCTTCACCTGGATCAAAGTTGTCCAAACTGATCGATTGTTGAAGGTTAGTAAATACACCTTTTTTTAGATGTTTTCAAAAAATCTCCGAAATTGAAGTAAAGGTATAAAGTGTCTCCTATGATCATATAAGAAGATTTAAAGCCAATCATTTCCTTAAATTTGGTATGCAACGGCCTCAAAATAAGTTTAGTTACCAATTACATGAGTTTTGAAAATTGATTAAAATAGATGTTTACATCAAAATATATTATTCCAATAACTTTAGGGCATATTATGACACTATAAGACTCATTGTAACCAAAATGTTCCCTCAGCGGGTTCAAAATTGTCCAATATGACTGAATTTTAAAGGTTATTAAACATCATTTTTGAAATATTTTTGAAAAATCAACAAAATTGAAATAATGGTATAAGATGCTTTCTATGATCATGTAAGGAGGTTAAGAACCATTCATTTTCATAAATTTGGTATAAAAAGGCTTGAAAATGAATTTACGAGCCAATACTAGAGCTTAAGAAATTGGTGAAAAAGAGATGTAGTGTCAAAATAGATAATTTTAATAACTCTGAGGGTCTAATATGACAATAAGGCCCACGGTTAGCTTATCAAGGTGTTACCCCATCAGTTCCAACATTGTCTTAAATGACCAAACTTTGAAGGTTATTTTACATTTTGAGATATTATCGAAAAAATCTCCAAAATTGAAATACAACGTATTGGATACCTAATTGGATCATATAAGGATGTTTAGAATAAATAATCCCTTGACTTTTGTATGTAAAGGTCTGCAAACAAGTATATGACCTAATTATAAAATTGTTGGATATCAATATAAATAGATGTTTAGCATCAAAGTAAATTATTTCCAATTACTACTAGGGCCCTGATATGACTCGTGTTAAGACTATCAAAAATCCGGAACTGCACAAAGTTATTGAACTCTAAAGGTTATTATACCCAATTTTTGAGATATTTTTCGAAAATTTTCCAAAATTACAGTAAATAATGAATGCTTCTTAGTCATATAAGGAGGTTTAAAGCCAATCATTACCTTAGGTTTGTTATGTAAGGGACTAAGTTTAGCATTTAATTACACGAGTTTTAAAAAGTGGTGGAAAAAGAGTTTTAAAAAGTAAAAAGCTTGGAACTAATCATTGCCTTAAGTTTGGTCTGTAAAGATCTGAAAAAAGAGTTTAAGACCCAGTTACAAGAGGTTTAGGAAATCAGTTGAAATCAATGTTTAATGTTTAAAGTAGATGATTCAATTCACTCTTATGTCTTAATATGATCCTATAAAACCCATGATTAGCATATAAAGGTCTTACCTCACTAAGTATTTTAAAGGTTAATACACACTGTTTATTAGATATTTTTGAAAAAAACTCCAAACTTGATTAAAGGAACAAGGTGTCTTCTATGATCATATAAGGAGGTTTAGAACCAATCATTTTCTTAAATTTGGTATTTAAAGACTTGAAAATAAGTTTATAACTGATTTACAAGGTTTTAGGAAATTGTTATAAATAGATGTTTAGTGTCTAAATAGATGATTTCAATTACTCTTAGAGCCTATTATTACCTTAAGAGAACCATGGTAAGCACATCAAGATGTTCCTTCATTAGATCTGGAAATATAAATGAATGAATTTTAAGTTTATTTAGCCTAAAACTTTTGAGCATAAAATTCTCAAAATTAGAAAATGATGTTAATACAATGTTGATTAAGTCTAAAATTTACATCAATGTCTCAAAATAATTTTTAAAAAACTGTGAAAATTAAATGATCATAACATAAGCAAAAAAATTTATAGTAAAAAATTTAGTCTTGAATTTCAAATAATTTTTTGCGACTTCCATTTATTATTATCATATCAGTAAAACTCTTCAACAATGTAGGACATTATCCGGACAAAACAGATGTAGTAAAGGGCGATTTGGATTGAGCTGAATTCACCCTGTTACTAGCACCACATTTCTTTATCCTAAAAGACATACAAAAAATATTGACAGCTAAAGTTTAACATTCCTACCAAGAAAAGCTTAGAAGTACTTGGTATGAAATTACATACCGTATGATGCTGCTTATCCACACAATTCAGATCCTTGTAATATTCTGTCTCTACGAACTCCTCACTCACTTGGCTTCCGTTCTTGTACTCTACTTTCTGCAACAACAAACCAAGAAATGGTGAGCAAATTTGTTTCAGTGTTTTGATGATACTACTACTTGTCTAATAATAATATATAGTTCATATAACCAACCCTATATAAATTTGCTAGCTTCATTTATGAAAGAATTCTATGAATATTAGTAAAATGCGTGAAATATAACTTTGATGATGAGCACCTGATGATCATCATTTTCCAGGCGCTGAAACTCAGCAAATTCAGGGATCACGGTGTAAGTATTGTTAACATCAACATAGTTGGTAGAGTGCTCGCTTCGTTGAGGCTTAGTGTGACGCTTTGGAGCCAACCCGTCGAAATATTCCTTGGTTTCTTCTTCTATCTTCTCTTCTTCCTCTTTGCTTAAGTGCGTGTCACTCCTGTTTGGCCTTCTCAAAGATTCCATCCCTCTTTCTCAGTTTTAACTTTTCTACCTTAAGCTATGAATCAAGCAGGCGTTAGGGATCAAAGGATAAGGTTTTGACTTATAAAGGGAGATGGAAAAGGTAGTTGAAATCTTAAAAAAGATATTTTTAGGTGGATTTTGGAAATTAAAGATTAATTTATGACGGTAAATAACAGGTCCCATAAAATATAAAATATCAGCGAACAACTATTTGGAATTGAAATGCTGATTGTACGAGTGGGCTGGATTTGTCCATTGTACAGTTATGTTTGGTAGGACAAGGTGGGGGATTAGCTCTTTACTTGGTAAGTTATCAGTCACGATCTTTGGTCCCATATCTGCACGGTCATGGTCCAGTGAGCTTGTTCCTCAACAGCTTTTTTCCATGAACCCACACCTCAACTTGATTAGCACTAACTTCAATTCTGATATCTTATATTTGCAAAGGACGTGGCTTTAGTTTAGAGTATAAGATGATTTGATAAGATGATATAAATAGCAACAACTCTAATACGCCCTTGTCCTCGGGACTCATCAAAGGACCCCATTTTACACTGAGGTTCCTTGGTTTAGAAAAGGCAGTTTGGTTACTCCATTTGCTTGCATTCTCACTTGATCCACCTCCAAGCCACTTTGAGGCAAGTCGTTGGGACGAGTATCACCCACTTTATATGGAGAGTGTTGTAAGATATCCTGGTGGAGAAGTCCCTGCAGGTTAGGTGGTCGGATTCCCAGTAAGTCCTGGATTCAAATTGGGCGACGGGTCTGTGGCGAAGGCTCCGTTTGGAGGAAGTGAAATGGGTCGTGTCATTTAGGACGTTTGCTTGTTGTACCTGTAGTTTAGTTAGCCGGTACAACGTGTTAGGACTGTATGAAAGGACCCGGTTTCATTTTTTCGTTTTCCGCTGTAGTAGAGACAAGTTCAGATCTTCTTATTTGATAAAATTTGTACTCCATAATTCATTTTTGGGCAATCTAGTGTTAATGACATGATTTGCTTTACTGTTGAAAAGTGACTTTGAATATGTATATAATGTGAGGTGAATTGTCAAAGAAGGTGTTTTAATTTGCTAGTTTAGATGAACTTGTTGCAAGTCTAAGTTGGGTTTCAGCCCAGACCAATCGCTTCAACATACTTGAAGGATTTATATATACACTAGATAATGCTAAGCTATGCTCGATTAATCAAAATTCATAGATGGGAGTATATGGGACTACATTCGGCATTAACATATTAAAGTGACTAAAAACATTAATCAATCAGTACTGGAAATCGCATTTTTTATGAATAATCATGATCAATAAAACCCTTATAATTCCAATGCAAAATTGTATTGGGTCAAGATTAAATAGTATGTTTAGGAGGGAATTTTGGGAGTGAAAACTCTCTTATTGTATTCTCATTTAGTAATAGATATAAATAATATATAACCACAAATAATACTGTTGAACAGTGAGTCTTCAAGACTGATGCTATAGTGTTCAATTCCTTGAAGATTCAATTAGCAATACAATAAGGCAGTGAGGATGAGAGAGCAAGCTAGCAAAATGCAAAGGATAGAGGGTGACAAAAAAAAATATGTGATGTACATCCTACCTATAAACTGCAAAATTACAAGGCAATTTCATAGTAATGGAACTGCCATCAACACAATAATAAAAAACACATATACTGTTGGACTTGTATCAATTTCATTGTATTCCTTACCGAATTTTGGCCAGCAGCTGTATACTCCGCAGATTCTAACAATATCAGAAATTTAAATCTCTTGGCATGGCAGTGCTTATGTTCAGGAAAAAGGAGGTTGTAATACACCTACCCTCGCAAGATCATCTTGACCTGTGTCATGCAGAAATGCAATGATAAGCAGGCAATTCCGAAACAACTTCAAAGGTCTAAAGATTCAACTCTAGTTAAATGTTTGAGGAAATTTATGATATTACTAAAACATAGCTGATATCAAGTTAGGCATATAGGTGTGACTGGAAGTCTGAAATTGATAAGAGTAAGCTATTTGACATCCAAGTATACCAAAATCATGTACCATATCCTTCGACAAAGTAATGACATAAGAAAGTAAATTCAAGTAATTCAGTCATATTGAGTTCACACATTGGGTACATCTTGCTGTAATTCTACCTACACGTCATGATGTAACTTCATTCAGACATCATAGTAAGTAGAGCTGGGGAAGTAAAACCCATATAGTCTCCTCCACCTTCCCCTGAATCACCTATCCATATAAGAACAACTTCTAGAAATAATGACTGTGTGAATGCCAGATCCCGTATATTACAAAATTGCTTTAAGAAATAGACTTCATACGCCAGATAAGGGGATACAGCAACTTTTACATCTCAATTTTTTTTCTCAGATTGCATGAATAACCCCAGTAGGTATCGATGCTGAGGCATATTCGACTATTTGACAATAATGGAGGAGGATAGACTTAAGAAAGAGTGCTACTATACTAGCAAATTACACCTAGGGCATATTCAGCAATTACTTTTTCATGCACAGAGCTTGATAATATTTTGGCAAAAGAACCAGAATCAGTTTATAAGGTAGTATTTTGCTTTCAGAGTTTAAGATAGGTATCTGTAACACCAATAGCTAGTTTGGTGAATAAATGCCTAATAATCTCAATTTCTCAACATCTAAAAGAACAGATGAGAGCAGCTGCAAGAGCTAAAAGACATAATAGGTAAAAAAGTTTGCACGCAGTTTTGCCAATCCTTTGCCAGATAGAACCAGAACTACTAAAAATGTTACTGGTCACAAATTTAAAACTCCATAAAAGCAATTTTTATTTTACATTAAGGCCTTGACTCCGGCAACAATGAATATGAGAATTATTTTCTGGCATCACTACTTAGAATTTTTAAATAGTTTAATCCCAGTAGGGATGATGCTGTAGAGTACAATTATGGAGGAAGATAAAAATAAGAAAGAGTGATACATTACAAGAAAATTACACTCAGGTTATACTCGGGAAAAAGAATCAGAATTAGCTTTTAAGGTAGTATTTTGCTTTCAGTGGTAAGGAGAGGTATATGCAAACCTTATAGCTAGTTTGGTGAATAATAGCCTGATTATCCAAATCACTCAAAAGTACAGTTGTCAGGAGCTAAAAGACAACTGCTAAAAATGCCTTCATGCAGTTTAACTGTCAATCCCTTACCACGTAGAGCCAATTCTACAGAAAATAAAAGGCAATGTTACTGCTACAAATCTAAAACTCTAGTAATACCATATTCTCGACATTAAGGCCTTGACTACTGCAACAAGAACAGTCCAATTTGTCATAACTTCTAGAGTTATCTGCATGATTGCATGACTCTGGGAATTTTTCATATGCATTTCAATAGAATGAAAAAAGAGTTGACATGAGAAAGATCTCAGATGCTTAGTAGCTTCCAATGATAGAATCCATAAACTTGGCCTCTAATTACTAGTTAGCTTTAGCCTCGCAGCTCCATAAATATTATTATCCAATGTCAGACAACACTAGCACTCTGGAAGACACAGGAGGATAAATTAGACCAAAGTTAAATACTAGCCCTCTACTGGGAGAAAAATATTGTTTGAAGCACTTAAAGACACTAACGTACCAGTCAAATCTCTAAAGGTGATTGTCGATTGGATTGGCTCAGACTGGGTTGTACCCAAATAATATGGCCAATGATAGCTCAGGTAAGCCAATTCAGGCCAAGACTGAAACAACTGTTGACTGGTTCCAGACTTTTTGGTCCAGAATGTTCCAGCCTAATTTTCCAGGTTCTTCAAGAAAAATTATTTTGGGAATGGGGTTAGCAAGGCCTAGCCTCACATGGACCAATCAGTCCACAGAAAACATTTCAAAGGACAACCCATGCCTCACCCACATCAAAATCTCAAAATAAATTATAGGCATTTGTCTAGGCTGGGTCCAACCCACTGGCCAGATTTACTGCCCACCATAGAGCTTTTGTAGATGTGACAAAAAGAATTCAATATAAAATCCAAGGGAGGGCAATTGAGTTCCAATTTCATGAGGATATAGTCGAAAAAACATTGACGACTCCAAATCTTAAGCAGCCTATGGTTTATATTGTTGAAAGCATTTAGCACGAGGATACAAAAAGATAACTTGCTACAGCATGAAGTTCATAATTTTCCAGACCAGCGTCCAGATGAGAACTCATTTTTATGTTAAGGAATTTTTTAAATTTATTTTATTTTATTTTGGGGAGGTGGGGGGACGGTGAGAAGACTAAAGATTACATCTAAACTAAGAAAATCAAAAACAAAAAGTTCAATCAATCATGATCACACAGATGAGATAGTAATCGTACTTGTTCCAATGTCAAGAACATGACCACATTCCAAGATCCTAATCTGCCAAAATTTAGGAGAAATCCTTTATAAAATGCTAATGGTCCCTGCATATAATAAAGTTAAAAATGTAAAAACCAAAATTTTTCAAAACCAAAGCTTCTCCCACAGTGAGGAAGTTGCAACATATGAACCATATGTCACCCCCTTGTTGCAGATACCAGAAACAATAACACTAGTAGAGGAGACAAATCAGACCGAATCACAAATTATTATAAAGTTTTTCCTTCTCTAAGGATATTTTACAACCATATGGCAAGGAAAAAAAGTACTATGTACCTCATTCTTTAGTGTCTTGATGAAACAATCCACCGTGCTTTTATACGTTGAATCTCCCATCATTCTGGATTTCACCTGATAAAAATTACTTTTCGTAAGAAATGCAGACAATTCGGGTTGATATTGAGTGACAATCCCATGAGTTACAAAAAGTCATCATAATGTCTGTATAACAGAACCTCATCAAAGACTCCAGTACATTATTAGCTACCTTTGGTTACAGGTATGTGTCTCAAATCTGCACATCAACAAAAAATGTAAAATCTACCATGACTAATATCCTGCAACAGTCATAATAATATTACTTCTGATAAATTGCACAAATTTTGTATTTCTTTTACGATACTTAAGTGTACTTCCGGAAGCACTTTTAAGCATTTACAGGTGAGCATTTGTACTTAAATCATCACAGGAGAGTCGAGACTGTCATGATTCATATTTCATAGTTAACACTTTCCACCAAATAATCCTCAGTTGACATCAATTGGATGAAACTATCAGAGCTCAACAAAGAATCCCAACAAACTATAACTTAGTTACAAAAGGGTACACAGCGCATGCTCCAAAGAAGCTCACCACATCCACAGGAGATCCAATGCAGACTGCAAAAAACCCTGCACCTAAACCAGCCAGGATGTGAGTAAGTGCACTATCCGTGAATCCCGGGATCGCCAATATAGTCTGCATATGCATAAAACTATAAGTGAAACATACATGAGTAGAAACCACAAGTTGCTAAACCTAAGATGACATTGTGAACTAACCAGTTTCACTTGATCATAACTGGCTAGCTCAGCTGCATTTATAATTGCATTTCTGGCAATGTTTGGTCCAAGCCCTGTCCAAAGCGCCAAGAGTCCTTCCTAGTAGCGTAAGATTCATAGGTTAAGTCTTAAGTGTTCAAAGAAATTGATTTGAGAAGTAAGCTCAAAGTTTTACCTGTCTTGTTATGGTACTGTAAGCATCCAGAGCTCCTGAATAACGCCTAGGCACTCCTGATGGCAATTTTCCTTCAGCCTGAAGTCGAACTTTCACTAGATCAGTTGGATTGGCAACAATTATTGCAATTGCACCTGTTCAACACATAAATTGTCAGGTAGGCCACTTGGACAATGAAGTTTATAGCACTAGTTTAGCAAAGAGTCAATGATGTCTACCGCTGCCAATAAACGAAACATTTAGAGTGCAATCATAAGAACATGTTTGCCAGGACCAATAAGTAACTGACCAGTTAAGAGAGCAGCAAGAATATTTTGGAATAGAGGAAAATCTCCAAAAAGAGAAGCTCCAATAAAGAACATCTTGAACTGCAGGGTACGAAAATGAAGAGATACATTCATGTAATGATAATATGATTTTAAAAAAAAAAAACACACACACACACACACAGAGAAAATACATTCATCAACGAAAATGATCTCTCCCAAACTCACAGGATCATACAGGCCAATTCTCAAGCCTCCATAGAGACACTGGCGGTGCAACCCAGGCACAATACCCTTCCAAAGAGCAGGGAAACCTTCTTCCCTTGTTATAGTAGCTATAGTCCCCAACATGCCTCTGTATTTGGCTGAAACAGCTCCATCAGCTGAAGATGCCTTCCTTTGGAGTTGAAGCCTCACTTTAGCAGTGTCTAATGGCAACGTACAAAACTGCATATTAGTCCGATCACACCAAAAATACCAAATTAGTGGAAAACTCGGCATACCATAACAGTATGCCTCAAATATGGTAAGGATAATTCAATTCTAAACCCACCCACGTCCCACCCCGGCGTACCATATCCGTATGCCTCAAATATGGTAAGGATAATTCAATTCTAAACCCACCCACTAAATAACCTGCGAAGGTCGAAGTCTAGATAACAGCATTTGCATAGCATTGTGTAGGTGGAGGGTCAGTAGTTGCTGATGTTCGACATAGCATGAATCCGGCTGATTTCGAGACAAACCCATTTCACACATGATGCAACATGTTTCAGACTTTCAGATACACATACACAGTCTACTTACAGCAGAAATTCAACCATACTAATAACAAAAAGATAGACTTGGATTAAGCTAATGCAAAACAGGAAAGCATACAATTCTTAAGGCTAGAATGCTACATCAACAATCTCATATTCTCAGTCAGACAATCGCCCTTTTAGCTAACTTGACAAATGCACTTAGATAGTCAGACAACGAGACTCCTCATTAAATCAATGTATCAAATCCTAGATTCCTATATTAAGTACCCGTGTTTGATCCTCGAAACTCTAACACGGTTCATAAAGATGAAAATCACTTATGATTAAGTTGGACCCACACTCATAGCATAATTCGAGTAGCCCAAATCACATATGACCACATATTTCAAAAATGAAAAACAAGGGGACAAAGTGAAATACTCCGTACACCTCGGCAAAACAAGCAGCAATAGCGCTGCAGATAAAACTGACGGCAAATGAGATCTCGGTGGAAGGAGCAACACCCGGCATTGCAATTCTATTTTCTTGGATTACTGATTACTGGGGCTTTTGGGGGCACTCAGATTGGAGAGAGAATGTCGATCTTATGATCTTATTTTTTTTATGTCCAGATTTTTATCATTTGTGTTGTGTTGATTAAGTTAATTGAATAGCGGAAAGAAATACGAGTATTCTATTAACGAGGGGCTGGTTGTGGTTTGGTGCTTCTGGCCATCTGGGTCCGCTATTCGTGCATTGTCATTACTATTTGCTTCATTTATTTGTACTTGAGTGAAAATTTTAAAAGTTTTATTATAATTTTTTATTATGTTATTAAAAATAATATATTTAAATAAATTGTATTCAATGTATTTTGATTTAAATTTTTAAAATAATAAGTTTTTTATTTTTGTCTTAAAGATTTTAAGATAAGATATTTTAAATTGTATTTCGAAGATTGTAGAAAGACAAATACAAATGAGCAAAGAAATACGAACAGAGGTAGTACTCATTAGTGACTTAGTGTTGTTACTCTCTCATGCCAACTTTCCAAACTTTTCAGGGTGAGACTACACGTTACGGCATGAGATACTTAGTTTATAATGTATAGAACCTATAATAATTGTTTGTTTGGGGGTGGGGGTGGGGGGGGGGGGGGGGGGGGGGGGGGGATATTAGGTATCAAATAAAAGAAAATAAGTTATTTCTATACCAAAATCAAACTTTTTTAAATTAAATTGATGTCTTTTGTGTTTAATTAAGAGGTTTTATTTAAAAATAAATAAAAAAATTCACAATTTTAGGTATCAAATAAAAGAAAATAAGTTATTTCTATACCAAAATCAAATAAAAAGGTATTAAGAATAAATTTTCAAATTCCAAACTCCTACTAATTTGTGAATCAAACACACCTAAATAATCCACTAATTTATATGAGTAGGAAATATCACGATCCTAAGAGCATATTGCTCATTGTGTGTTTTAGATACATAATACAAATAGGAGCCCTCACGTTGCATGGGTTATATGATATTTTGTTCCTGCATGTGAAAAGTTGAATTTTAACATGACCCTGAGAAATGTTCTCACCTTAATTTCAATTTCAAAATTTTGAAATAATCTTAAAATAATGTATAATAAATTTCATAATTCATTTATTTTGAACATTTCTAAACTCAAAAAGATAACGCCTCCCTTATAGGGTTATATTATGATTTATGGATACTTTTCTCTAACTCTAAATACCAATTTTAACTTAGTTATAAATCTCTTACAATTAAGTTACAACATCAACTTTATAACCTTTAGAAATCGTAAATTAGGCTTTTCAATAGTTTTAAATCACCGCATACCCCTTTTACCTCGTTAGAGTAACTATACTTTTAAATTCTTGGTTAGATGAAATACAATAGTGGGAAATATGATGGGACAAAATCAGTGGTTGGACAGTGCACTCGAGTGCACAATGCTCATTGTGCACCAGTGCAAAACACAATAAACATTCTATAAAAAGCAATAAACATTTGAAGTTTTAAAGTTTCCCCCCATAAACCACAATGATTACGCAAACTAAAGTTCTGCACTTATCTTATTCCCAATGCAAAAATAGTAGAACACCAACAACATTAATTACGCAAATTGCGAAACATTGATGATGACTTCTGATGAGAATATTACGCAAACCAGTGTTCATTGTCTTTGATAGAACCGAAACCAATGTTCATTGCCTTTGTATATAATGTTCATTCAAGTGATATATAATGTTCATTTTTGTAATATAAAGTATTAATTTTATGAATACATAATGTTCATTGTATAAATCTCTCTAATAGAACTGAAACCAATGTTCATTGTTTTTGTACAAAATATTCATTCAAGTGATATATAATGTTTATTTTCGTAAGACATAATTTTTATTTTATGAATACATAATGTTCATTTTATGAATACATAATGTTCATTGTAAAAAAATTTCTTCACAAATGTTCTGTGTTCCTTTAAATAATAGATAATGTTCATTTTCATAATATGTAATGTTCATTTTCATAATATATAATGTTAATTTTTATAATACATAATGTTCATTTCTATAATACAGAATGTTCATTTTAATAAGCATGTGTACTATACGTGTACTATTACCAATGCAAAAAGTTCAAAATTATAAAGAATAGTGCAAAATTCTGTATGTATCTTTTCTGAATGCGCAAATTATGAAGAATCTCAATGCATCATCATCGCAAACTAATGCTCCATCCCAATATAATCTTTTTTTACTGATCATTAACACCTTATCTATTGTTTATTCAAGTGATACATGATGTTCATTTTTGTAATACTATTTGTTCATTTCCTGATTACATAATGTTCATTGTAAAAAATTTGTTCATTCCCATGATATATAATGTCCATTTCTATAATATGGAATGTGCATTTTAATAAGTACATGTACAATACATCTACTATTCCCAATGCAAAAAGTTTAAATTTAAAAAGAATAGTGCAAAGTTCTGTACATATCTTTCCTAAATGCGCAAATTACAAAGCATTGATGATGGCTTCATATAGGAATAATGAATATTATGTAACCTAACCCAATGTTCATTGTCTTGTAAAGAGTGTTCATTTTGTGTGAAATATCATGCGGTTTATTTGTACTTCCCTACGTCTTGCACCGGGTGCACGGTGAACACTATGCACCTGGGTCCATAGTCTTTACCATTTTTATATAGTATAGTATGAAAGAAAAAGTATGGTTTTCTTTACCATTTTTATATAGAATAGTATGAAAGGGAGAACAAAAAAATTGGCAAATTAATGGGGATAAAGAGAGTATGAATTTATAAATATCTAATATCTATATTCAATTTATTTTTTATAAAATATTTTAAACCAACATATAATAGCTTTAAAAATTCGATCATTTTTGTCATGTTAAGCTCTTTAAATTATTGAAACTATCTAAACTCTAAGCACCCATTTTCTTGTATAATTGGGTTATATCTCATTTGTAAGACTTTCGGAGACCAAATAAAACGAATCAAAATTTTAAAAATCTTCTCGTATAGCCTTAAAAAACATTAGATACCTTTAAATTTTTTTAAAATTGTCTTAAAAATAATGTACAAGTCATAAATTTTTAAATACCAATTTTAAGGTCTAATAAAATGAAATAGTTCATAATTTACATTATCCAGACCACTATGGCACCATGTAGGTGATGCCTAGAAAAATCCCCCAACCCCTGTAAGATTATATCAAAGTGATCCCAATCACATGGTGCATTGCGCACATCCAAGTTACTATTTAGGAGTAATGATTGATAAAAGCGCTTAAAATCCAGAATCTAAAATTATGAAATTTTTTATTTTATTTTTAAATAAAACCTCTTAATTAAACACAAAAGACATCAATTTAATTTAAAAAATTAAATTACATAATTAAAATCTATGATCTTCTTTATAATATGCAAATTATTGAAAATATTAATAATAGATTTGTTTAAGCAATATTAGGATTGAGAAAAAAATTAGAAATAAGAAGTCATCTACAAATGGTTATAGTTGGGGAGAAGATATTAAAATCTTATACATTTATCATAATTATCAACTTTAAAAAAAATAAAAACTTATAATTTGATTTATGAGTGTTATAATCACCTATTTAAATTTATTGTTATAAAATAAAAAATTTGTTATTTTTGGCTTTTTTTCTTTAATATTATTAGAAACTCGCACATTAACGCATTAATTTATTATTATAAGATTAAAAGCATGCTATTTTTGAAATTTTTTATTATTTTTTTAACAATACAAGAAATCCATGCATTAGTTAGAATATATAATAGTCCATCATTATTCCGAACTCCTAAAATATTTTTAAAAAAATCTTACTAGAAACCTAAAAATGTTAAAATTTCGTGACATGGTACAAATTTGGCTATGCTGACTGCTGAGCACTCAATTCATTCCACCACCACACACGCGGGAAATGAAATCACAAAATTTCCAAAAATCCCGCCAATACCCTATCACCGTTCCAAAATTCAAAGCGTGTCCTCCTTCCTATATAAATCCACCAACGGGTCCCATTGGGAACCGGAACCGGAACCGGAACCGTGACGAAGCGTTCCCTCTTCCACTTCCCCCATTCAGAATCCCAATCTCCGCGTAAACCCTAGAAATCCCGTTCCAAAATGTTGGAATTGCGTCTAGTCCAAGGAAGTCTGCTGAAGAAGGTGGTTGAATCGATTAAAGATCTAGTGAATGATGCAAACTTTGACTGCTCGGCGACTGGATTCTCTCTCCAAGCCATGGATTCAAGCCACGTCGCACTGGTCGCACTGCTGTTACGAGCAGAGGGGTTCGAGCATTACAGGTGCGACAGGAATATCTCAATGGGGATGAATCTGACCAACATGTCGAAGATGCTAAAGTGTTCTGGAAATGACGATATCATCACTATCAAGGCTGATGATGGCAGTGATACTGTCACTTTCATGTTTGAAAGTCCCAGTAAGTTTCTCGAACTTTCCCCCTTTTTGATTTTGTGGGTTTTGCTTTTTTAGAATGTCTTGCAAGGTTTACATGGGTGTAATTGTTGGAAGATTCTTGAATGAAATGTGAGGAGATTTTATGGGAATTGTTGTCAAATATGTGTTGCGTTTGGATTTTTTTGTTATTGAATGGTTTTAGAAGAAGAGTGAGTAGATGTGACAGTATGATAATCGTTGTAAAATTTATGCTGCGTATGTGTGTACATAAGATGTGGGAGGTTGAGAATTTGATGTTGGTCAAGAAACTATACTGAGCTGACTGGAATCTGTGTAGGGTTTGAGATATGGAAGACGTTGAGCATGTCTGAACGTAGTTATAGTGGGTTTATTGTGTTCAGTAGTTTCAACTTGTTTATCAACGTTGCTGTTTATTTTGGGTGCTATTTGTTCAGAAATGGGATGGGTGTGGAAGTTATGCCTTAACACTTTCCAATAACAAGATTTATTTAAATGAACACTGGAACTGGGGGTACTAATGAAAAAATTTGAAGAGATGATGCAGTTTTTACGCAAATCTTAAAGATTCGAGACCCTGGTTAATATGTGAAGGTCACAACTCACAAGGCAAAGTATTGGGAATTGATTAGTGTGGTCCTGTTCACTACAGAAAGCAAGCTTAATGAACATCCTGAAATACAGTCTTCCCAAACCAGTGAACTACTTGATTTTTTGAGATTGCTCATCTTTGGCATAAGTGAGCATATGCGTGTCGCCATGGCTTTGACATTACCTATTTGAGAATTTGGGGTTGGGAGGAGTACTACTTTTCGACAGGAATTCAATTCTGGTTCTCAACGAGTTTGTTGTGAATTTGCTATCTGTTGTGTTAGACCAAGATAAAATTGCGGATTTCGAGATGAAGCTGATGGACATTGACAGTGAACATTTGGGAATTCCTGAAGCTGAGTACCATGCCATTGTGAGGATGCCTTCTGCCGAGTTTGCCAGGATTTGTAAAGATTTGAGCAGCATTGGTGACACTGGTATAGTTTCATTCATCATATTCTGTTTGTCCTGTTTTTATGCTTTGAACGAAAGTCTTATTTGGTATATTAGTTTTTGAATTGTTATTTTGCAGTGGTAATCTCTGTGACTAAAGAAGGTGTTAAGTTCTCCACTCGAGGTGACATTGGAGCTGCAAACATTGTCTGCAGACAGAACACTACAGTTGACAAGGTATATACTCACTATAAATTTGATGGAGCAGTTTCTGTTTGCTGTGATACTAGACAATATATGTTTTGGTTGATCTTTCTATTTTTCTGATTGTAATGTTCTGGTTGCAGCCTGAAGAAGCCACTGTTATAGAGATGAATGAGCCCGTGTCACTGACCTTTGCACTAAGATACATGAACTCTTTTACCAGAGCAACACCCCTTTCGAACACCGTCACACTCAGCTTGTCTTCAGAGCTTCCTGTTGTGGTTGAATACAAGATTGCAGAGATGGGTTACATTCGGTTCTATTTGGCTCCCAAGATTGAAGAGGATGAGAATGAATAATAGCTCAAGAATATCGAGTCTTCTAGCTCTCTTGTTTCTTGCTGTAAGGCTTGTTCTGAATTCAGGTTGATGTTTGATTTTACCAGGATCTTCTAATGCATTTTCTTGCAAGAATGTGTTAAAGCTGTGAAGACTCAAGAATACTTCATTGCTGATTATTGCTATCTCAAACTTAGGCCGTTAGATTGTATCATCTATGCTAAGAATAGTTTTTACTCACCATTTTTAGTGTATGTAATGAAATTTCTTCCTCAAGATCTACAATTTGGACAAAGCTCTTCTGTTCCTGTCATTAGTCTCACTATTGTGCATTTGTGTCAGTGTGCCACATCCTTTCAGTTTATTTGGTGTAGGTAGAGGTTGGATCTGTCAAGCAATTAATTATAGCAATTTTTGTGCAATTTCATGATGGCAAAATGGTAAGTGAATGGATAGAAGAGGCGGAACAAACTATTATTCTGATTGTTTGTACCTAGCATTCAAGTGACCCTTTAATTGAGTGTCAAATAATACCTTCATATTTAAAATATCAATAACTCAAGTTGCATGCTTCACTGACCTGAAATTTTGTATCTTTCTTCTGGTGATTTAAAAGTAGTTTAGCTAGTGTGTTGTGAATTTATGCCTTATTTCACGGGAATTTGTTAAAAGTCCCCATCACCTTTCTGGAGTGAAGGTATATGGTGATATGTTTTAGTCAACCTCTTGTATGGCTAGAGGATAGTCCTTAAGATGTATTGATGTTATGTCTGTTGTCGTTGAGAACAAACATTGTATTGAATAAACAAAGCTACAAGTTCCTCCTGTCAAAAAAACTAAACCATGTTTGATGTATTTCCCAAGTCATCCTAATAAAATAGGCTTCATAAATAAACGCCACTTTGTCAGAATTTTTCTGGATCACCGCTACCAGTATAAGTGTCTAATGTCTTACTCCTGCTACAAACTCTAAGTCACTTCCATCATCTGGTGTAAATTGTCGGCAACAATGGGTTCATTCCGTATTAAGCTATACTTCAGAGACTTAAAATCAATAGTATTACCTCTTTATCCATACAAGAAATAAGCACATCAGAAAAAGGAAGGAGCGATAGAGCAACATCTTGAATTCAGCTTTACTTGAAACCAATAATTCTTATATAAATAAGATATTTTTTTTTGGATACAACAGAATTTGAGAATTGAGAAGAATTTCCAATGTTCTTCCCTAATTACTAGACATTATTACAATGACAGTAGCTGAAAAATAATTCAATTTTGGGTCATAATCCTGCATCATAAATCTCTGCTTTAACAAAATAGTTGAAGTTGGGTCTTCAAATTGCTAGGCTATCAACTTGCTTTAAGTCTAAGACTGCAGAATGGCAGGCCTAAATCTAGTGAACTACATGTGTGTATATGAGAAGTCTTATTTGCTTCGCTTTTTGGCTTCACTGTAGAGAACAACTCCTATTACAGTGAGACAGTAACCAAGCATTCCTGTCACTGACACAGGATTCCTAAATATCAAAATTGAGATAACAACGGCAACAGCTCCCTTTGCATTTCCCAAAACCTGGTTGAAGAAGACTATTTAGATCCAAGCACCAAACAGAAGCTCTAAGCCGTTAATAGAGGAGAGGAGTACACTATTATACAAGCTTCTATAAGTGTGCTCTTTAACTTCATCATATGAGCTATACCAGTTAAGAACACTTTGTGACACAATCCATACTCAAATTCTCTCCGAGTACTACTTGTAGTATTTTCCAAGAGATTAGTTATCCAAGAACTGGAATAAACTTGAACATTTAAGGCATCACGCCACATGTAGTCATCTAGGCTAACACTAGTTATATACAGAATTTTATTCCAGATCATGCAATTTTACAATGAATAAATGGTTCTCTCTTTTCACTCAAGAATCAAACCCTTCCATTATGGCATTACAGATATTGGGGAAAATTTAACTAATCACGAGTGCTTCTTCCGTAGCTTCCATTACCCTCATTTCTTCATAAATAAGGGGTAATATGCCAAAATGAAAAATATGCAAATATGATCTGGTCGGGAGAACTACCACAGAAATCCATTCCAGACTACTCGTGAGTATTGACTATTGAATTATACACAAATTTTGTGATTAACCTTCATAGTATTACCTTATACGTGAATGTGTTCAACAAAAAAGGGGTTGTGAATAACATACCATTAACATTGAAAAAAAAAATTGACAGTGGTTAGGAGAAAAAGTCCATGGGGGTAGCGAGTGGAGGCAAAAGAGAACTGATTGCAATTCATAGATCATAAACAGCAAGGATTTAAGGAGTACCTGGAGAGTCAATGCACTAGTGTGGTTGGTCACCAAAAAGTTAGTTAAATTCACAAAGTAGGCCAGTGCAGAATTGAAGAGCAGATACCAAATAATGCTGCGGTCTTCTCTTGCAAGAGCTATAGTGATCCCAACAACATTTTTTTCCATTATGAGTGCCGCTGGTATAAGGCAGACAACTGCTGTAGGAGCCATATACATGAGAAGGTTCATAGAATTCAGCTTCTCCCTGTCATGTTAGGAAAATCATTCAATACAGGTTCCTCTAAGTTAATACGTGGAAAACAACTCAGTATCCCGCAGATTTGCAGAAAGTGAAGATAATTCTTACCCTTCAGAAGATAGTAAGATCCCTTGAACCACTGTCTTAAGGGCTCGAGCAGCAGTCGCTCCAACACACATTATAAATCCAAACAAATTAAACATGGGTTCTCCCTACGACAAGCATCAAATAACAACATCAGCAACCAAAGATCAGCACCAAGAATATACAACTTAAATAAAACATCAAAATCCCTCTTTATACCAGTCACTAGAATAAATCATCAGGCCTACCCCATTCTGATAAGCAGAACATAGAATGGGATTAAGATTCGCCAAAGCTAGGACTGCTATTAAACTCTATTATCTTCAATTATAGAGATCCCACCTATCATTTCTCTCCATCCATGATACTAGTAGTCTAGTACACTACTAAAACACTTAATTGGGAATATTCGGAAAGTCTCAAATAGCTGTCGACTACACAATATAACGCTGGAGTATATCTGGACATATCTCAAACCCCATATTGGTGGAATTCAAAATGTTGCTGCTGCTGTTGCTTTTGTTCAACAAGTAAAGATCATGACAGATTTCATAAGCACGTCATATTCAATAATATCCATCTTACCAATTCAACCACAAAAATTTAGCATCTCCCACTAATCACTTGTCAGTATTCACCAATGAATAATATGAGTATGCCCAAAGAAATCCTGACTGTTAGAAGAATCAGGTATCAGTCATGATAAAATATATGTAACGCTTATGTTCATACCACCTGTACAGCGTACCCTACCGTTTAATAACTATGATAGCAATAGACTATTCTGAAACAAAAAGGTCAAAAGAATCAACAGCACCTAAAATCATGCGTATTTCGCTCATCATCCAATTCATAATGCAAAAACTAAAATAAATTCACAAAATTTATTTTAATATTTTTGAAGAAAGAAAGGAGGCATACCCCACTAGCTATAATGACGCCAGTAACAACAGGAATAAGAGTTACGTAAGTGAGCCAGCTCTCCCTCTTGAATGTCATCAGATACGCAAAAATGGCAGTGAAAAACGGCGTCGTAGCACCGACAGCCTGATTGAACGAAACGGGGAGATAACGGAGAGAGATGTTCCCGCTGACGACGGAGGTGCAGAAGATGGCGGAGAGTGCGGTGATCTTGGCGAATTGGAGACGAGATCGGACGGTCTGCATTGGAACAAGCTTGAACCATACAATGGCGATGTAACTTAGGAGGGAACACGCTGTCATGTGACACATTGTTAGGAATATCGGGTACTTGAATCCATAGTTGGATAACAAATACTTGTTCAACAAGATTACGCCTATGTTGGAGGAGTACCAGAATGTGATCAACCCGATTGTAAAGAGTTTTCCGCTCGGTTTCATTGGATTCATTTATCTAAGATTTGTGATTTTGGGGGACAGTGAAATTAGGGTTTGTTGATTTGGGGGATAAATTAGGGTAGAGGAGAGAGAGAGAGAGAGAGAGAGAGAGGGGAGGGAGGGGAGAAAGGGGGGATATTAATGGCGGGAGAACTGAAGGAGCAGAGAAGGAGGTGGTGGTGGTGATTGGTGATTATGGTGAATGACTGAATGGTAAGGTGATACAGGAGGGGGAAAATTAGGCGCCAGCTTTGAGTGTCTTTCTTTCTTTCTTTCTTATATAAAAACATGCAACTCTATTATCTTTTCTAAAAAATTGTTCATGATTAAAAACGTATTACGTTTTATAGAAAAGTAGTTATTGTCTTATTGATACAGACAATGCTATAGGAAAATAACTTTGCTTCGTTAAAGATATTTTCATAAATATTCACGAGGTATAATATACACTTTGACCATTAATAAGTACGATTGTTTAGTTATATATTTGTATAAATAATCGAAAAAAATTAATCGTATTTTTAAATGAATCTGAAATATTTACATACTAGTTAAATTAGATGGAAAGATTTGTCAGGAACAAATGTATAATATCATATTGTTCAATGTTGATTAATGTCATGTCAAAGAACAGAATTCTTTAAGAGAGAAATAATTGAAAACCATACATGGTAAACAAAGAAAGACCGTGCGTAGTTATGAGGTCAAGAGTCAAGACCAATAGCCTTAGTTTAATACGGAGTAAGCACTCCTAAACTCTAACTTTATTCTGTGATAAAACCACAAGTCCTACAAGTTTGGTGAGTACGCAACGCTTTTGGAGCAATTTTGACAATTAGTGTGATGGGAGAAAGAGTCCTTCAAGCTCAATCTCCAATGCCTCAAATCTCAATCTAATTAAAACTACATGGTACAACTGATTTACTGAAATTAGCGTCGGAAATGATTCACAGAAGCGTGGTGAAAATTTAGCTCCCAATTTACAACCTTGTGAAGTTGCATGGCAGATGGCAAAAATGCATCCCTTGTTTACAAATCATTTCATTTGGCACTAGAAACAATCTGATCATCTAGCTTATCCCCATCAGTAAAGGGAAACAAAGGAAGCTAGGATGGTAAACAGAGTGAAAATAACTGTGAGAAAAAAACTAAGGCAAAAGAACTCAGACTACTACAATGCTTACAAAACCAAAATTTGGACACGAACAATTTATGAAAGGCATGAATGGAACATGTTCATGAAACCCTCCATCTTTCACCAGCAAAGTTGGCTTGGTCACCAAGTTTGTCTTCATTCCGGAGTAACTGCAAGAGAATTGGAACATTCAGAATTGCAGTACACTAATATTTGAACTGCAATCTGGCATTTTCAGGATAATGCTTCCCAATGGTACTACAAAACAATCATCGTGCCAAAATTATCTGGGAAAAATCAGAGAAAAGAAACAAAAATAGCACATATCCAACCAACAGTGCACACAAACTACCTCATACTTTTTGGAAAAGGCAATTGATCAAAGTCTAACAGCAGATAATATGAATATTTTTTACCCATATATAGCTACAATGCCCTGTTTTCTCTTATTTCATTCTTCCTGTTTATCCTCTTTCCTTCCTTATTATTCAGTTTATAACCTTTTCTTCCTTATTACTCAGATTTTCAAGGAGAAGAGTGTACAGAAAGGGATTATGCCTTCAACATAATTCCTGTGAAGAGTCTTGAATCTCGATCTGATCAACTGACCATGGGGCAAGTGCAAATTCATTTTATTAAATACAGTTTTAAGATTTATGAAAACTACAATACGAACCTGATTATACTTGCAAAGTTGCAAAGGCACTCCCCTCTGCAGGGTGCCCCAGCTTTGATCTGACCACTAGCAAGGCCAACAGATAAATCGGCAATGAAAGTGTTCTCAGTTTCACCACTCCAGTGAGCATCTTTTGCCATCTTGACAGCCCCAATGGCTTCTGTGACATTTTTAATCTGATTCATCTGAAAACAAGTCACTCTGGTCAGATGTCTGATGATTACCTGGTAAATCTGGGTAGCAATCATCCATACAATTTAAAGGCAACGTTACTAGGTCGTATCAACTAAAATACCCACATGAGATCCTTGACGCCCCAACATGGGTAAAGACACTTGATTCTTTGTATTGGATCAATAACACGGAAATTTTTCACAAATAACCAAGTACTTCACTTGTGCACATTATTCATATCCAAAATGAGTATTCAATACCACGTAACATAGGCACAAGGGCTACTTAAGTCTCTAATATTCTTAGTCACTTAAAGCATGTTGACACAGGTTTCTCCTGTTTTTGAATTGTAAGAACAAGAAATTTACGTAAAATAGTAACTAGCTGAGCAGGACGACGTGCCATCCACAGGTTCATATGTGCAGACACATTTTGGTGCCACAAGTCTCATGAGGGCTAAAAGGTAAGAAGGGGAATAATCCATTAGATACAATAATTAATACAATCAGCCCCATTATACATATACCTTAACAAGTTCCTTATCCAGCAGCAAAATCAGAAAAAGGCAGAGAGAATTTGGAAATCCACTAATGCCATGGGAGCCAATTTCAATCCCAAATGCAAAGGGGGAAATAAGTCCCAGAAGCAACTAAATTTTCAACCTTGAGAGAGATGTTCTACATATACCGATAAAGAAAAGAAAACTAAGGATACTTCCAGACCCAAAAAAAAATGGAACAGAAGGTTCTCCAGTTGGAACTAAAGGAGCGACATTTGGCACCTAATTAACAAAATCTATCACAATCACACGTTAAAAGTTACAGCTAATCACTTAATTACCTTAAGCAGAACATTGCATGTGCACTCCTGAATGGCTTTCTCAATTCGTTTTGGATTTGACATCAATAGTCCATCCCTGACAACCTGCACAAATCACATCCAATGATCCAACTGAACAGGATGGAAAGACAGAAAACATCTAAACAGCAAATGTTTTCTAGTATTTGGTTAGACAAACAAGCAAACTTTTGAAAGACAAGCCAGATCCTTGGCAGCAAGCATTGCTTATTCACTTTCCATGGAACATAAAGAAGGAATATGACCTACTTTTCTAAGCACGTTCCAGCCTACAGGCAATTATCATTTCAATGAGACAAAAAATTCAGCAGCTAACCAAGTTCCAATTCTTCCGCATAAGTGCATAGTTGAATTGCCAATCACGTATATTTGTAAAAGCAGTAATAATGACAAAAGGAATACAAAACAAACCTGGCAAGTTTGGAGAGTGGAGAAGTGTTTTGTGAGTTTCCAGTCCTCTTTGTCAAACGGATCCTCGATTGAGACAATAGGGTAGTCTGCAAGGGGAGATAGAAGGTAACACTGAAAAGGCAACCTCCACAAGAATTTTTAAATGCTAGAGGAATAAAAGGAGGAAAGCAAAACAAGAGTGGAACAAACTATACCAGAGCAAAGTTATCAATACATTTCAATCATATCCTCTCCAGTCTTGAAATTTTGTTCCTAAAAATCAAGTGAAAAAGGAAACCTTTTGTTAGATTCATGCAAAACTTATTCCTCTGAAACCCATCCTTGCACGTAGAGAAATGAACCGAGTAAAAAATACTACCTGAAAAGAAAACACCCTAACTTAGAGAACATCTAATCACGTTACATTTCATGAGTGTTAGAAGGATCATTAAGAGTGTGTTCAACTTAATCCCGTCCCACTAAAATCTTCCCATTTTCATGTTTTGTTTGTCCCAAAAAAACCTTCCTAATTACCCTTTATGTAGTGGTCCACTTAATAAATATTATTCTACTAGCTCATCTTTCATTTTTTACATTATTCTTTCTCTCTCACCATAATTCAAAAAACAATAAAGAATACCCAATATTCTCTTATATTCAACACAATCCCACCACAATAACTCTCCTAATATTATGTGCCCAGAGCAAAAATGGAAAGATTGTTGTGGGACGGAGGAGTGACACTTAAAGTCAGTATTACCTATGCAAAACTCTGTGGCAGCTACATCAATCGCAATCTTTATCTTCTCATTATGTCCAGTTCTACCGATAGGCTCCATGATTAGATCAAGGGCTTCTTCAACACTGCATTATACAAATAAAAACAGAAAATTAAATCAGAGCAACATACAGCAAAAAGTACATGGAAATAGACTATATACTAATTTTTTAAACCTATTGTTGATATTTAGTCCAAGTTAATGGAAAGATAATAGAATAACAGAAAAGTTGCATCCCACTCGACCTCCCCCCCCCCCCCCCCCCTCCAAAAAAAAAAAAAAGAAATCCAAACAAAAAAAAAAAAAAAATCAAGATATAAATTTGCTTGCCTTGAATATTTGGAGCTAAGCCACCATCTTCCCTTCCCCAATATTGCATCCTTGGACGCCATACATTTCTGTAATAACAGCCTGCCCTTTCCGTTGACAAAAATCAAATCAGTATGTTGTAAGCAAGCACACTGAAAATAATGAGTATTTGAAATATAACTATCTGTCAGAAGGGGTCAAATGAGGCTGAAAGACAAAAATGTTTTCAAACACTAAAGCAAGTGGCAAAGTCCTTCAAGGGTTTTATTCTAACAAATGAGATGGAGAAAGGCCAAACATGATGCAAAAGAAATCAAATTCACCCAACCTATGTTACTCAAACTCTTCACTGTATATCAAATAACAAAGTGGCCCTGTCGGACACTCAGCACTCGGATATGGTACATACACTTGGATACTTTGTTTTATGAATTGGCCATGTCTAACACTTGGTCACATATCCATGTTGGAATATTTTACGCCAGTTCAAGTAATATAGTACATTACTTTCTTTTACAATCTCGGAAACAATTCTCTTAGATTCCCCAAGGGAGTGTTGACACTGGAAAACAGTACTGGAAAATGTTTCTTGGTTTTTTGTTTTTGTTTTTGAAGATAGTTTTTCTCTGTATCCAATTCTTGGCAATATTACTGGGTTCTTGCTTTGTGAAGCAAATAAATTTTGACTGGGACAGTATTCATTGAATTCAAAGTACAATGTGTTCTATGTACTGATACTGAAGTAAATTACTCCTACAGCCTTACAGGCCTTACACTATAAGTCTATCAGTATTAATTTGATAAAGTGAATTACCTTTAGGTGATGATAAGTTTCAGACCCCATCCACAGTGCTTCCTCAAATGGTTTAGCACCAACAGGTAAGACCATAATTTCCAGAAAATTTATTAATAAAACCTCAGTGAAAAATGTGGGCTTCCTTTAAGTAAATAGATGAAATTTCATGGTAATGGGTTGTAATATCATCACAATTACTGAATAACCAAATTGTTTCCAGCATGTTTACCACCATTGAGAACTGTGCAGGAAGGAACAGGAAGCAATGTATTGGTTTCACCTGATATATCAGCAATATATATGTAGAGAGGAACCTGAAAAAGATATTCTTGTCAAAGAATAACCAAAAATGAATCATATTTATGTAATTGAATTACTTTCACATTCAAATGTCAATGTAAAACATGCCTCTTACTCAGCAGCTCCAGCTTTGCAAGCAGCTATTGAGACAGCTAAAATACCATTTGCACCAAGTTCTCCCTGCAACATCAGATGAGTCAAGGAACATGAATATCTGATCATTTAAAAGCAAGAGAACTAAAAGTCTGCATCTTCCTCAAGCAAGCAACAATCTGTTTCAAACATAACATCATGGCACTGGGAGTGGGAGCCAGATTACTACAATACAATCTCACATAATGTGATAACAACGTTCTTCTCTGTCTTATCTAAGTCAAGCATGAGTTGATCAATTTTGGGACTGAATAGTAGGATCAATGCCTTTCAATGCTTCAGATATTTTCTCGTTTATATTTCTCACAGCTTTAGTTACACTATTTCCCAGATAGATCCCTTTGTCTCCATCACGCAATTCAATGGCTTCATACCTGAAAAAAAGACAACACAATATTCGCTCTGGAATTGGAATAAAATAGATAAGCAGCGTGGCATTGTGGCAATATATAGAAGAAAAAAAATTAGACTATAAAAACCGTAATAGAAGCTTGACATTTGTTACAAGTTACTCAAATCAGAGATAACAAGTTGGAAACAAAAGCTGTCACAAAACATGGACTTGAATGCAAGCAAACTTCCTACTGTCGAATCACTGAGTCGGATACCCAAAACACATATCACAAGGGAAACATTCCCTTACCATAAGGACAGCCACGAGAACCGCAAAAAGGATCCTGCACCCGGGTGCATGATGCGCATCGTGCACCCGGAATAATTTCACTGACCATTTAGTAAAGCTTACTGAACATTTCCCTTATTTCAATGATCATTTACAAAACTTCACTGACCATTTGCCCAATGAACATATCCTTCATTTCAATGACCATTTCCCCAATGAACATGTCTTTCATTTCAATGACCATTTACTAAATCTCAGTGAACATTTGCTCACTGAACATTTGATAAATTTCACTGAACATCTAATTAAATCTACTAAATTGTGTTCATTTTAAACTGGGTGCATGATGTGCATCATGCACCCGGGTGCAGGGTCCAAGCGCTGCACGAGTACGGCTACGAACCAAAAAACATCAGCAATAATAAGTGTCTTTACCAAAACACTGTCATTTGTACCACTAACTCAAACAAACGATTTTTTGACAAATCCCTAGAAATAAGCTTGACATCCTTTATTGAAACTCGTAAAGGTCTCCACATCCATCATCTTATTTTTCCATCCTATTTTATCAATAGATGTCTTATTCCAGATTTCAAGATCACAAGTGTAAAGCTTATTATAAGTACATGTGTGAAAGTCTGAGCTCTGAATCTTCTTTGTGTCTAGAGAGTGGTATGAGACACGGGATCATCCAACTACGTACCACAGGTTTTATTCATTTGGAGTAGATGTTTAATTTTTCTTTTTTCACATAAATTTGGTGTAGACTGTTGGAGAAATAAGAATCTAATGAAGTGTACGGAATCTGATGTGCAGACTCTGTCTGAATATAGGGAGGAAGATATTTTCAAAGCATACTCATAGCGTATTTGGCTATTTTGTGCATTCCAAAACTGAATGGAATGGTTCAGAGAAGAGGAAAGAGAAAGAGACGAACAATACAGAAGAAGGACCGGGCGGAGCAGAAGCGTGGAAAGTGCCTTTATTAGTAGATACCTCAACTTCAACAGTAGGAATTCCTCTGCTATCAAGGATCTGCCTCGCCTTTCACCTTCGTTATCACTCTGATTGCACCGATTACAACATATGATTCGCCTTTTTTTTTTTAATTTTTGAATAATCACAACAAAAATTAGGAATCAATAACTCGATATTCACAAAGTCGCAAAGAAAAGCAGTAATGTGGTGCAGAATTGAACGCGAGATCTTACGATGAAGAGAACAGGATAGCTAGTTTGGCCCTAACGGCGGCATTGAAGGCGTCTTCAATCTTCCGAGAAAGCAAACGCTTGTCCAAATACTCTTGTACGGACATGACTGATATTCAGATGTTTAACCAGAAGTCCAAAACTGATAGAGGAATGTTGGGGGTAATGGAGCTAATGCTCATGGAAGAGTGGTAAAATACTTCCTCTTCTTTGATCATAAATAAACATACAACAATACTCCGCAAAAGAATTTTGTAGCAAAGCTATCGACAGGCCATTATATGTAGATTATGAGTGTCAGTTAACTATATTTTTTGGCAATAGAGAACTTTATCAAGGAATGAACGCATGGAACTGAGGAGGTTAACCAAGACGCGTTGATGTTTTCTCCAGGGATCTTTGCTATTCATTTCACGTGACACATTATACAGGAAGTCCATTGTTATTACGAAAAGATAGATAGTACGGAGTAAACCATACAAGACGAATAAAACTCACAACCCCCCACGTTATCAGCTGTAGGCATCTTCTCTTGGCTGGAGCACTTTCGAGCACGGGCCAGATGAAAATATATTTTGGTTCTGTGAAATGTATTACATTTACAAAACCTAATATCTCCCCTCATAATACCACAAATGCGCTGGATACACCTTCAAAGTGGCGGACTGACCCAAATAGACCCTTTGAAGCTCCAAAATGCCGTATTCTATACACGGCTGGAAGTGCTTCTTGTGGGATTCTCCATACTATTGTTGCCTGGCTATGTGTGCTGAGTTTGGCAGGCCTTGACCACTGGAAGCGGACACAGAAGTCATCATCATCATAGACTGGTTCCCAACTGTCTTTCCCATGGAGCACCTCCACCAAAGCAAAGGTACCTTCAGTCATGAGATCATTTCTCGGGCAGGCTGACCAGAAAACTACATTCACCGTATCACCTCTCTTATAGGAAGCATTCCTGGGGACATCTGTATAGCAATCTCCAAAGTTTGAACCAAGAGGAGCCGTGTCCAAGACAACTGGTGTGAGAAAGCTCAGTTGCTTGTTTAGGAGATCTGGGGGCTGGGGCCCTGATTCAACACTTTGGCCATGGATAAGAGCTGTAGCAAGTTTCTTGAATTCTTGAATGAAGGCACTGTGCGTGTGTGGACCATATAAAGTAGAGGCACCCTGCAAAACACAATGTCAGTCACTGGTCAGCTCTCTACATACTCCTTCCCTTTGTTCAGGGCACGGGGTGGGGGGTGTTTAAAAAGTTTTGTTCACGAGAATCACGACCCTGGCAATTTAATGCTCCGTATTGTACAGAGATAACCCTGTGAAGATACCACATCAGTTCAGTAGCTAGCTAGTATGTAGTATAAGTTTGACAGAGTATATAATCTTATAGATACCTCCACAGAACCAGCTTTACACACAATAGTGAGATACATACAGGGAAGTAGTAGTTCATAAATTTCCTCAAAATATTGAACGTATGTTTCTCAACTGTCTCAAGACAAAGTCTGGGTTGGGAGAAGAAATGCATAAATAGAAATAAGCAGCAAGCTGCGATGCACAGCTAAAAGACGGTGTACAATGATAATTTATATCAATGGCTTGTAAGTTGAAAGCAAGCCATATATGTTCTGTAGCTGAATAATGTAAATGTCTGTATTCCAAATGCAAAGAGATTAGGAAAAGGTTTTAAAGGCATCAACATCAATAAGGGACCACCAGATTCTACATGCTGCTAACAAAATAAAAATACGAAGTTAACCTTCAGCAAAGCTTACTTGTTGGAAGCAAGGGTTGCAAGATAGTACAGCAATCTGGGTCTGGAAAACTGACCTCATATCTTTGGACCTGGTACTCCTCATATGTGGTAACGTACTGTGAGTAAGTATTCGTCAAACCAGCTATAACAACATGAAGTCCACCATTGAATTCTTCATTAGAAGCACTTGAAAGAACAGTCTTCACAGCATCCCGAAGACGCCTACCAGCCATTGTTGTGAACTCTGATGGGAGAGAAATAACATAATCACATGAAACTTGAAATTTTCTGAAACTGTAAAGTCACACAATCCCAAACACCAAAAGCGTGAAGTATCCGCTTTGCACACAATAAGATGCTATGATATTTAGATATCCCAAAATTTCTTAGCACATCTACCCTCAATATACAAGTTTATACCCATGCCACAACTTAGAAATTAATATAATTATTTCTTTGAAAATATGACACCTTCAACCTTATTGGTTTTATTTGGGGTTGACATAAAAGAAAGTGCTTAGATTGTTTATGACCAATTATAAGGTGAATCCAAACAGTGCAATCAGAACAATGACTGACAAGAAGTACTGGTGGAAGGCCGTAGAAGACAACACTTGGATGATTTCAGACCAATTGTAAGATGACTCCCAGCAGTAGCACTAGAACTAATTTTTTTAAAAAAATAAAACAAAAATTTTATCAGATAACCAAGAACATAAAACACTTCATTACAGGCAATATAATGATTCGGCATCAAAATGGATCCCGCATCTTGGGAATCTAGAAACAGAGGATCTCCTTCAACATCAATAAATGAATCAAGAACTGGAATTTTACAACAAATTATGGAACAAGCCGCAATCAACTGGCCTAATGGGGAGGGATAGTGTCGGCTTTGCATTATTAGTTTGTTCAAATTAGCTTGAAGAGGAAGGAAACAGTTGGAGGAGAAAGAGTGTGACACAGAATCAGAAAGGCTATAAACAGAGGAGATCAGATTAAAAGAGGGAGAGAATGATGAATATTAGTCAGAACATCCTTTAGTTTTATTATTTATTTTCAGTTTTTGGAGAGAACAAGCCTCTCAGAAGCTTGTTTCATCATCCAATTGTTACTACTTCCAGTATTTGACAAAACGAATGTTCTTCTTCCCTTAGTCCAACCAGTATGCTGGTGCATAGCACAACCATCTTAGATACAAGATTATCTGAAGACACACAAAGGATTACAAAATGGCGAACATAAAAGCTGGAAGTCTAATAAATTAGAAAAACTAATCAACATCTTGGCTGAAATTTAACAAACTAGATGAAGGATTACCTGAAGGTACACTAAGGATAACAAACTGCCCAATTCGCAAGATCTGGATCGGGAGTATTGCAGGCTGTTTCAAAAGGATTATGTAAGTAAAAATAAATTGTATTATCAAACAAGGAACTGTTAAGAACACAATTCCTAGGTTGGTTTCAAAAATTAAGAAACTAAAAATAGGTAATACATTTAATTAATTTTATGAGCTGGTTGCAACCTCAACCAGCTCTTAGTTATGTCACAAAATTACGCAGTTTTGGCTGTTATAATAACAATTAAAAAAGGCCTGCTTCCATCATATTATTAAAGTTCATCTCCTATACCTACATAGAGTGACACATCAACATAATAATCCATCTAAACTAATTATTCACTTCACAGTTGAACAAGTCACGGGGTTTTTCCCTACAACATCCAGAAAGAGTTGACCGTAACAATAACTAATAAGTCCCGACTCATGAGGCAACTGCGCCAATTGCTTTACTTATACCTACAGTTGATAATCTTAAGTATATACTCCATTTTAGATTAATGATTACACTCCACAAAATACTTTTCAACGCAACCAAGAAATTGATTGAAAAGTATTTAAAGGAACGGAAAAGGTGGAATGTTAAAACTTGAAAGACGAGAAGTAACAAGCCAAGTGGGGTAAAAATAGAGAGAACATAATAATGTGGGCCATATATCCTGTTTAGAAACAGCCTAATTGGAAAAATTTAACCATATACATTGAAACGAAGGGAGAGTATAAATTATCGTATCCAAAATAGTGCCATGAAAAAATTTACCGCCCAATCGTAAGGTAACTTCATTTCACCAGTATCAAGAAGGATTGGCTTTGGTTTTTGACATTCAACCTGCTCCTTGCCTGGTTTTTTCAGTAAATTTCGCACTAATTTCCAAAAGGGGTTCCCCTGAAATAATGCACCATAAGATTAGTCTGGACTAGCAACCACTAACCAAATGAGCATTAACAGGAAAAAGTATTTTAGTAATTACCGTGTCATCTCCCTGCTTAAAATCAAATGCTCCTGGCCCATCTGTTGTACCAGCAGCAAAGGCAAATCCCATTGCAGCTGGACATGTCTTGACCACCTCACTCCCACCTTCTTTAGAGATTTTCACCTCAAGTTTAGAGAAGTCCACAAAAGCATGACGAAAATCAATTTTCCCTTTTATCTGTTCAGATGCTGTTTTGAAAAGATCAACAGCTTTTTTGAACTGTCTCTCCCCAATAATACGTGTGCTCTCAAATTCATCAGGGTAACTGGGATGAAAAAATAAAGTAAATATTTTGCATGGCCTCTGAAAGTTACCAATCATATCAGAGAAATATGGTGCATTACATACCCTGGTCCCCGTCCATAACATAGCTCGTTCTTCCCACCACATGTACTATGATTGAAGTCACAAGGAAGGCCCGTGTCAATGCAATATGCACCAAGAACATTTGGACTAACATCACCACAGTTTGACTGACAAAATGCAGCGACAAATTTAGGTTTGTCACCTTGTCGAAGAGCACTTCTCACACGACTAGAAATGCTCAAAAACTTGGTAACTTCTCTTCTAGAAGAAGCCTGAAAGGAAGCAGCACGATCCAATAGTTCGCGATCTGTGTGAAGAATTATAGAAGAGAACTCAAAACCAAATACTCTGTGATCATTAGTAAATCAATGCAATGTCTGTATGAACCAGGTTAGAAGAAGCACATGATGGACACATCATGAGCAATCAGCCAATCACTTTGCGCGTAGACACATACAAGCTAGGCATTTGATTCTTAAGTAAAATGAAAACCAAAAATGCTTGCAGTAGGAAGAAAAAGGACTTCTTTCCCACGTCAATACAGCTTATGACTGCAATTTGGAATGTAGTCAAAACTATACCGTAACCAATCCAATAGTTCCATCTAGGCTCTTCTCCAGCTCAGCAAAGGTGCAAGAAATACAAAAAATTGGCCAGACAGCCCTATTCAAAATTAGATAATCAAGTCTACTTATATGAATATCCAGCAAAAGAGGCTACTATTTCCAACATAATGAGAAGGCTTCAAGCTAAATTCACTAAGTACATCAAATGTCTTGTAAAGCTACAATTAAACCATTTAAGCAAACAATATAATTTTCGTTCTGAAAGCGATATATACTAGGAATAAAACTTGATACTTACGCTTATAGTTATAATTGGGAATGATGTTAGAAATTCGTCTAGGAGTTCTTTTGGAAGATCCTGTGTGCAATTCGTTAGAATAAACATTCCAGCCATCCTTCCCATCATGCCAGTCTTCCATGAATCGTGCAGCAGCACCTTTGTTATCCCCACTTATCAAAGAATTTGTACGACTCATGGACGTCCCGTGAGTCGCAAACCAGTTAAAACTGCCAACTGGCCCCCACTCATCATCTACAAACTTCAGAAGGGTCATCTCCTTATCAACATCATACTTGTACTTGTTGCGTTCTTCAGAAGGATTATTCAAATAAGCACTAGGACTGCGATTAACACCAGCATCTAGAATTTCTCCTGTACAAGGCGAAGCATGAATATAAGAGTTTAGAATGTATGAATACAAATAGACTCAAAACAATACTACCCCCCCCCCCCCCCCCCCCCCCCCCTCGGCGGGCCCCACGCACACGCACAAGGCATAAAAGTCAATAATACAATATAAAGCCATATTAATATAGACATAAAACAAACATGGAATGTATCCTGAAGCACATAGGAAAACACAGAGCTCATGCAAGTAAATGGGTAGAAATTGAGTATATGTTGATTAACTTTTCAATCCATCTAATTCATTACACACATACATATAAGTATTTAATGATTATTAGCATTGAACACAAGCCGTGATCGGGAATTGTTTTCTGCCAGCGTATTGATTGTATGATAAAGAGCATCCTTAACTAATCCACACACCATATAATTCTCCCATTTTTAAATTTGTGTGAAGCAGCTAGTCTTAGGTCCAAAGAAACCATGATTGTAATAATAAACTTATAGGAAGTGGTATACGGGGCATAAGAGTATATTCAGAACTAGTTCAGGCAAAATCAAATAACAACATAAAATCAAGAACAAGGTTTGTATTGTATCAAAACTCATACACTTTACTCCGCACATACTGCTCTTTGTCCAGCATTCAGCTTTACATATAGCCAATCCTGACTCAGAACAGTAAGCAGAAGTCTACAAGTAGCTTTAGAGACTATTTTGCAAGGGAAACAAATATGAAGCATAAAGTTTTGAAAAGGTCAGAAATCATATGGTACAGATGTAGCTTATGCCTTATACCATGTACAAATCTATCAATAGCAATGTCTAGAAACAATGAGTAGAAAAAGGCAAACAAGAACAACAAACGGCATGTTATTTTGTCCATCAAAGAAGGTTTTTTCGACCAAACCCCAGCAACAGCAAAAGACACAAATCTTTGGGTAGAAGTAGATGCAAAAATGGAAAAAACTATCATATGGTGAAAAAGAGTATGGTCCAGACAAAAGATTTCTGGTATCAGAAAGCACTAGGTTTTAGCAACATCTAGAACTAGTTGATATAATCCCTTAGATTGGAGAACACTAGTTTTATTCACCTTTATTCAGAAATATTGAACCAGGTTTCAGATTTCCATGAGCTAGTATAATACTTTGCTCAATGCCATCAACAAGTGCATCAAAGGATTGGCGTACGAAACCAAGAGAAGTGACAATATATACAACATACTGCAGGTAACCTCCAGGACCAGCATGTGTATGAATGCCACTGATAGCAACATTCTTTTCAGTGTACAAATCCCCATACCTGCAAACAAACTCTTTAATATGATGCATGACAAAGTAAAATACCAAACCTTAGGCATACATCAATACGTGTATATGTGTGTGTAAATGGTGGTTGAATTAGAAATATCACACTTAATGCATACATTATATCAACATAATTATCAACCAGATAAACAGCCAAAAAGGTTACCTTGATTTCAACCTCTCAATTACTTTAATTGTGACAAGTTGTGAGGCCATACAAGCATCAAGATTCACAAAAACTACGCGATTTCCTTGTGGTTCTGCTACGATAAATGCACGAGAACGCAACCTAAAATGAACCCCAGAGGCAATTTGTTCCGCATTCGCGTATCCCATCATGTTCACATCAGCAGCTGGTCCTGTTATGTCATAGCTCCCAAGCCCAATCAAGTAATTGGAAGTTGACAATACTCCTTTCCCCGTCAAAAATAGCAGCACAAGTAGAATCCAAAGCTGCATGACTCCACACTTTCCCCATGTTGGGAGACAAGAGGAACATAGCAGCTTCATTGCAAAGCCAAATACATAATCTATCTAAAACTCCTCATATGCCTTCAGAAAGAAGGGGGAAAACGGGGGTATTAGCATCAACAATATTCACAAGTATATGATTTGCAGATCACTAATAGTGAAACATCCCAACCAAAAGTACACAGAGTAGTAAAAATAAAATAAGTGCAATAAAACTGAGCTTAACACATAGTTTGTCATTTCTCTATGCTTTAGAAGAAATTTCAGCCGTATTGAAAAAAAAAACTCCCATTGAAGATGAACAACCTATTTCCAGAATCCTCTACAAAATTCATAAAACTCGCCCAAATAAGTGTTATAATACATTTCAGTACCACCATAGTGTAACCCCCCACTCAACCCCAACCACCACCACCACCACCACCACCACCCCACCCCCCCCCCCCCCCCCCCCCCACACACACACACACACACACAAACCCCTCTTATATTTTTATCTGGTTTTCCAATCTAAGCAGTGTGTGCAACCTCTCCCAAACTCTCAATACAGTAACCCCTCTTTCCCTGTCAACCTCCCCCCGATCCCTCTCTCCCAACATACTGAATCAGGTAAGAAATTACTGATTCGCAGCACATTTCTCAGTCTCTCTAGACACAATAATCATTATAGTGTTCCTACTTTTTTGCTACCTATAAAATCATTCATAGTAGAATGTATTTTTTATTATTATTTTCATCTTGATCAGAACACTCAATTAAATAAACATCTCACTCTTATCTTAGATATCATTAATCAATCACTCATGGACAAGAAATTAGCTCTGTCATCTCAAAAATCATCCTACGATACCAGACGAACGAGTTTCACTCAAGACGAAACAAGCAATCTACGCTCAAAAATGTTATATAAGTACCTGCTGGTTCGTAACCATGGACTGCCAAGTAATTATTCACACTTTTTAAACAAAAAACATGCAATATTTCCTGCATAATTCGAGTTAATCGCAAATACAACAGCACTTAAATCACATAATCACGAACTGATTGAGTAAAACAATTTGCAATAATTAAGAACAAACACAAAATCATAATAACCCAGACGCGTTGAGAATCATACTAAAGCAAAGATATCAGAATCAAATCGATGACGTAAATCGTACACTGATTATCAAATTATGTTTTACCGGTTCCCATTATCTGACCTAGTCAAATATTTCGATTAGGAACTTCACCTAATAAGGTGAAAATTCGCGCCAATCGCACCGGCCCGAAGATGTGGAGAGAGCAAATCAACAAATCGTGCGTAATTTGCAGAAAAAAGGGAGAGAAATTGGGAGGGAATGGAGGCGAGAGAGAATGTCAGTGTGTGTGAAACACAAGTGAGAAGAGATGGGATGTTTAGTCTAATTTGATGGGTACGTGGGACCCAGTGTACACACACAGTTGGAATGAATTGAAGCTTCCTATTTTTGGCGTAACAAACTTACTAATTACCATGCTGTTGCTTTACATCACGTACAGTCGTACATGACAATTGGCAACTAGCCTTTTCTTTTCCAAGTGAAATTAATTTATAAAGAAATACTAATATTCTATAAGATAAAACTAAATCAATACTTAACAATATAAATTGAATATAATTTAATTCCAATAATCATATTGTTGTAGATGAGATATGACCCTTCTTTATATAGTTGTTTGATGTACTTTCTTCAACAAATGGATTTATCAATTCAATAAAATTTGGAAATGAAACACAGTTGATTGCACAAGAAGAATTGACGACAACCCCAACATCACACTAATCCCATCATCAATTTTGTGCCTGCGAAACCCTCACAAAGAGAGAGAGAGAGAGACAAAACCCAATAAATGGGTAAATATAGCCCAAATAATGAGTAAGAAAACTTGATAAATATGGAGTTTACCACACGCCCGAGACGGTGGTAGCTATACCCGAGGATAGGTTGGGCTCAACGCAAACACGAGCCTGATGCGGGCACGGTGGCTGAAGAACAGACCCTTGGGTCGCGCCGAGAAGAGGTAAGAGCATGCGGGTGGATCGGGTACTAGGCCCAACAATGCTTCACCACTATTGTTGTTGTTTCTTTTTGTTTTCTTGTTTTTTTTACATCATTTCTGTTTTAATGTTATTACTATCAATTATTCTGTTTTATAGTATTAGCTAATCCATGACATCAAACTCAAATATAGCTACCAGTAATGAATCTCTTAATTATTATACACCAATGATCCCGCCCCAGTCCCCATACCATGGGATTTGCCCAGTTCATTATGCGCCCTCACCTATGAGTACGACTAATCTAGAATTTCAGCAAATTGTTACCTCACCTTACTTTGACAAACAACATGAAATGCCTACAGATCTAGTGAACATTTCAACCAAAAAAAAATTGAAGAACCTTATATAAATGTCCAAATTCCAAACCCAATAGACCAATGGTCTACCGAAGAGGAAAAAGCCTATTAAAAAGTTGAAAGAGTGAGATTTGAAACCATTTTTGTTGAGTACAGACGAAATCAAAGTCAACCGTAAATAGATAATGATCTTTACTAGGCTATATCCAAAAATGGGACGGGGTACCTCAATAAACATCTAAAAAAAATATGGTAGACCATTTAGTGATCCAACCCAACCCAAAATTTCTTAATACCATATGTATGGCTTCACTTATGACTATGAGATGGAAAGAAAATTAAAATAATGTTATTTCATGTTGAACATCATTGTTTGTTCATCGAAAATAAACCATTTAACCACTATATTAATAAAGTACTACAACTACAACACAAAAAATCTATATGAAAATTATTTATTTATTTTTCTGTAATAACTTTCTTAGAGTATATGTAAGCTTAGTTGAAAAATTACCTATGTAGAGTTTCTTTGATTGCAAATTTTTGGGATAGTGGTCACGCACTCCATTATTTGTGCGTGACTTGTCATCGTGTGGAAAACAAATGGATATACAAAAATGAATTATTTGTTTCAATATGTTAGAATACCTTCACAACAGTCTTCATATAGCACATCATTAAATGCAAGTCTTTGATGCATGTAATCTTAGAAATAAAACATTTCCATGACATTGATAACGCAACATCCCTGACATATAGTGCAAAAATGGTTATACAGTAGTTTGCCACTTTCATATTAGATGAAAATGCACTTTGTATTAGATGCATTTATCTTGATCTTCTATTGTGTGCGAAGGACAAAGTTAATGGAATTGGTCCATTTTATGAAAAAAAAAATGTTATTCTTGCTATTAATACTTTTACTATGAGACTTTATGAGTGGTAAGCGTTTCTTCTGCAACAAAGGTTAAATGCTATTAGAATTAAAACAGATTACCCAACTATGTGGAACTCCGCCTATGCCATGTTGAATAAGGCAACCGAGTATATGGTTGCTATAACATTATTTTTTAATCAAAAATTTTCACAAACGACTTTTACTGGAAGATGATTGGATCAATTGTGAAAAATATATGCAATTTTTACAATTATTATATAGCAAGAAGAATTATTTTTCTTCTGCTTATAATCCTTGTTTTCAAACATTTCTTTATAATGCATGTTTACTTGTCCAATTTTTTTTATCATCAATTTCAACATGATTATGATGCTTATATCCAATAAATGAAGGAAAAATGGCTTAAATATTACACTAATAAAGATTCTTATTATTTATCTTTTTACTTCTTTATTAGATTCAGGGCAAAAGTGTGATGGTATATTTCTATTACTATTACTATTACACCAAAATTCCTATAATTTATACGTTTTCTTCTATATTAGATCAAAGGCAAAAGTTTAATGGCATATGTCTATTACTCAACATTTATTTATCAATATATGTAACCAATGTCAATGTGTATGTAGTCCTTCAAAATTAATGTGAGCAACTGATTTTTAATTTAAATAGGGTTTATGAAACTAAATTTGGCAACATTACTCGATTTATTCCTCTTCAATCATCCAAAAGCTCAAATATAAGGGCTAAATGTTTATTTGCACAAACTACTAACATGATGTCTAAGTTTTTAGGTATGAATAAACTATAAGAACTTAAGGTAATGTTTTGGAGTTGCGGAACTTGAGTTACAACTTAATGAAAGGTATGGACGATGAAAAAATTACGACATCGGCCTTCACAATTGGTAGAATTTTGAGTGTGTTTTAAATATTGGTTGAACGCTAAAAATTTCTCACGTGATCGCACATATGCAACGACGATGACACATTTTCTTTTGATCATTCAAGGTCTAGTTGTTCCCTATCATAACCTTGATAATGAAGAAGAAGAAGAAGAAGAAGAAGAAGAAGAAGAAGAAGAAGAAGAAGTGTCGATTGATGAATAGTCTTTTTTAGATTATTTTGTTCTTACCTCTTAATCACCAATTAGATTGCTGAAAAATTAATATATTCTTATGATTCAGTTATCTCAATTATTTTTTTTGGACTTTATAACAACTATTTGAAATTTTTTCAAAAAGTAATTATAACTTTCCAAAAAATAAATACAAATGCCCCAAATTATTTATTTTGACTTAATTGACTACTTTATTTAAATATTAAAATAAATAAACCACTAAGTCAGCACAACACAACCCATTGAGCATGTGGGTCGCCATTTAGAGAAGCTGGCATGACACAACTAGCTCTAGGCCCATGCCCATATCAATGGTAGCCCCGAGATTGACAATGAAGTACTTCAGTTTCTTTTAAGGGTGAAAGGAGAGGAGAGGGAATGGTTGGATGACAACTATCTTAGTCGGTTAAAACTTTAAATTTATATTTAAGTGCCATAAATCCATGATCTACTTAGTTGATAAGTTTGGTTTTAGTGCAACTTTGTTTAATTCCATAAAAATATGTTATGTTAATTATTTTCTTTATTATTTTTTTTATCCATTTTTATGATATTATTAAACCAAGGAATAAAATGAAGAATCCCAACGAGATTTATATCATGACTTTATATTTGCTCAATTTATACGCACATTCGTTGTGAAATAAAGATGTTGGGGATACATGTCAAAAAAAATGTTGGGGATAAGAGGCCGGTCTTGTCGATGGGTATTGATTTATGTAGGCAAGTATTGCATTCGTTAAACTTTTTTTGGGACAAAAAGAGTACGTTACCGTATCTCAATTGTCAATTTGTCATAACAAATCTTGTTGTAAACTCAAATAAATATTTTACCTCATCATCGTGTTCTTATAATTATTATAAGATTTATCTTCTAAAACAATGGTAGGTCAAAAAATTTATTTTGAAATGTTGTCTTACATATGAAGAAGAAAAAAGATATGATTATAACACAAATGACAAGATTTGTAGAAAGTAGTGACAATTTGCAAAAGCTTCACCAACACATCTTAAAACTTCGACAAAGATAGAACAAGAATAATGTGATAGTACATGACTATCAATACCATATCCACAAGTGAGAACCACGTTAATAGACAAGTGTTGTGGCCTTGTGGGGCCAATAATTCCATTGAGATCATCAATTATGAAGGTATTAAAATCTATATCATGTGGTTAGTAGTAAGCCATTGGTCATCACTACTCCAACATGAAACTTGACGTATACATCCTAGTGTAGAGGGTTAGACAAAAATGCAGCGTATGGACAACTCTCTTATGAACTTACCTCATCAAAAAGGTAAATTCCCTCATTGATGTAAAATTTTGAAAGTCATATACTCATATATTATGAACTTTCTATAATTTTTTTAAAGGGGTTTTGAATAATGTACATTTGAACTAATGAGGGATTTTTTTTGTACCACATAATTAAGGTAGCTACTTGCTAGATGCAAACAAGTATTATATCCCATGTACCAATGTTGTAAGTTTATTAGTTTTAGTCTAATCATCAATCTGGTCGTTTTACACTAAGGCAATCGAGTATGGTACTCCATACAAACATCATTGATTGATCAATATTGAGTTGAATTTCATTCCATCTTCGACACCGCAATTAATACAACAACAAACTTAAAATATAAGAATTGCAACTTACCATAAACTAATCGCCATATTCATTTATATCAAAATAAAATGTAAAAATTCACTAATTACCACGTCTATCTGATATAACTATATATACCAAAATTCAAACAAAATCACATATAGAGGTGGACACCGGCCATATTGTGTCGACCATGGGTCGTACCGGCTTGTGTTTAAGCTATTGGCTGGTCAAACCATGCTATGCCATCCTGTGTCACATTTTCCCAAAACTCAGTCCATGAATTGGCACGACCAACTTGCCCCATGCGCCGTGTTGTTCCTTCGTGTTATCCCAATATTTTTTTCTTCAGAAAAAGTACTTAATAAAATTGGAAAAAAAAACAGTTTCAGACAAGTTACATTGTATCATAAGAATATAATTATATTAAAAACAATAGTATTAGTAATAGTAGTTGTAATCCCCCCTTAATTTACGAAATTTGGATTACCTTAATATACGTACTTATACATTTTACAACTTATATGCTTTACATATATACTTTCTACATAGATTATAAAACATTTTTTTAAGTTGTAGTTATTTACTTCAACTATATAACTTATTTTATATAAAAGAAAATTAGTAGTTGTTAAACCTAAAACTATATCCTACTCAAAATTCTATCCTACCCAAATTCTATCATACCTTATAACCATACTACCTAAATAAATAACCTAAACCTAACCCCACCCTCTTTTCTTAATTACTTTGCAAAAACAAAAACAAAAAAACTCCCGTGGAGCTTAGCCCTCTACCGTGCAATTCCACTTGCTACCCCAGCCGGTCCGTGCTGCCGCCTACTACCCCAGCTCGCCTGCCCCACCACTAGCCTCTGCCGCCTCTCCTGCACCTCCGCCGGTCGCCGCAGCAGGCCACTTCAGTCAGTCTTCCTTCTCCTTTCCTCTTGTTTTTCTTGATTTATGTATGATGTGTTATGAAATCATGTAATTATGTTTGTCCTTGAATTTTTTTTGGGTTGTGAATTGTTATTATTTTTGGGTTTTGATTGTTTTAAAGTGGGTTCATCATGTTTTCCTTTTGTTGACATATGAAGTGAAGTAAAGATGGAAATTTGAATTGGGTGTACCTTGATGATGATCGTAGGAAAACAAATGGGGCGGTATTGGGTTTTAAATGCTTAGCTTGGTATGTTTGTGAAGAAAAATGGACATCACTTTTTTTTGTTGGCAGTAGAAAGATGCCATGGCTAATTGCAATCATTCGTATGTTTATTAGGGTATTAATGAATAGATGCTTGCTGTTATGGGTTACAATAATTGAGTTATAATATTGGTATGTGAGAAGTGGTTAATTGATCAGATTGTGCATAAGTGTATATTAGTTTTGATAATCTCCAATACTATCAACAAACAAGATACATACCCTGCCGGAAATTTTAGTGATTGAATCTCATGTTTTACAGTTGTAATTTCATACTACTAAAGTGTTCATTGCAATATCATGATTCACCCATATCATGATTAACGGGAGTATGAGTATATTGCAAGTATATGAAGCTAAAGCCTTGTCATATGCTCGCGTGTTTTGGTTCCCATAAAATTGTGTAAATTTTATAAGTTGACTTGTTTTCAATAATTAGGTGAGTAACATATGCATGTTGTGATGGAGTAGTTTGATGCTAAAGCATAATTTAAAGTCTAAAACCATGTCCTTACCCTTGCGTGTTTTGTCCCATAACTTTGTTTAAGTTGACTTGTTAAGTAGGTGAGTTTGGTTATGAGTAATTTGGGAAAGCATAACAAGGAAGTCTACGTTTTGTGATTCTTTTGGTTTAACCTTCCTATGATTGTGTTTCTTGTCGATGGACTCCTATGGTTATTGAAACCTCATACTACTTAGGTACCCCAAATCTTCTGCTTTGTTTGTCTTGGGTTGAAGGACTCTATATATTTGTTTAAACGTTGCATATTGAGTATCATTTTCAGATTAATGTTGCTTGCAGAGTATTAACATGCCTTATTAGTCATGATAGATAAGAAATATTATGAAGGTTGTTGGTATAATTGATTTAGGTTGTATTATTTGGTGTAGAATAACACTTTATAGAACGTGCATAGCTATAGAGAAAGTGGCCATCCGTTTGTTTTACTGCAGGTACGTACAAATTACGAAAAAGTTACCTTTAGGAGCATAATCTAGGGCGAAATGCAAACTTAGTATCATATTTATGGAATCCTTTGGATGGGATTATTTGGTTATTTATTTGAAAGAATATAATTCATGTTGGGGCATGTTTTGGTATTGTTGGTGAGAAATCGTGATTTATTGAATTGGTATTGATTTGGTAATTAATCCATGATGTTGTTTATTATTACTCCTTCATTACTGATAGTATGATTTGAGTAAAGGTGAATTTTTATTAAGTCTTAATGACGAAGGTAGTTGACTTTGTTCAATAGGTTTAACAGTTGAGATTGAAATTAAAAGGGTAAAAATTACAGTATAACATAGATTGATTGTATAACTGTAATGTTTGCATGTGCGTGCTGTGGTGATTGTGTATATTGAGTTTAAACAGTAAATCACGTAAAGAGAAAGATGATAAGCAATAAAATTCTAGGCTATCTAGAGTATTGACAATCAGGGGGTTGGAGTTTCACGGGGTATTATCCGTGGCTTTTATTGGAGGTCGTGTGATCTACGAGTCTCTCTTTTATAAAGTTTTAAACTTAAAATTGGGGTTAGTTGAGATCTCATCTAGCTATGGTGACGGAGTCGCGCCTGTTTACCATCTGGATTTTTATACTTTATTTTGATGCTCTCCGACGGGAGTGCATGAGTTATTTATCTATTTGATGTCCTAATCAGGACATGGGGGATACAACCTAGTCTATTGCTTAATCCAAATCATTAATTAATTTATCATATTAGTTGAATAAAATGTTGCATGATATGTTCTTATATTTTGTTATTATTCTTATTTAATTATTATTTCAACTATTATACTTTGTAATTTGTATGTACTCAGCTTGCTGATTACGTGTTTTGTATGTTTTTGGTCATGTCTTTAGCCTATAAATGACACTGTGATGATCTAATACTTGCATTTGTATTATTGGGAAGCATATTATTAAAAGTTATCCAAACAAGCATTCATGCATGGGTGGGTTGAGAGGATCGTTATTTTAATTTAGATTCCAGAATAAATTATGTTTGTTTGGTTTGATTTTAAACTGTTGGTTTTGGATTAGAGGTGAACGCTGTTTGGTACATTATAGTAAGAATAGTAGTGGTTCTAGTTTGTTATGTTATGAGTTTGTTTTACGTTTAATGTTATTTCAAAAGTCTTTTGGTTTTCAGCTGTAAAACTCTGTTTTATGGCCTTAACGTTTGAACACGTGGCAGTAGCACACCGATAGTTTCCTAAAAATTTGGTTTTCGGAAAATGGGAATTATCGGGGTATTACAGTAGTAGTAATAATAATATTAAATAATATGGTGCTTTGAGTCATACTTATGGGTCGTGTCTCATTGTGCTCAAAATTTTTTATTGTCCACAACTAGGCCACAACCTACTCCACGGGAAGCGTGTTAGATAAAGTCACGACCGTGTTCGTGCCAGGTTGTGCTAAAAGAGTGTGTATCTGCTCGGGCTTGGTGCGAACCTAATCCAAGCTCTAAAGACACATATCATTATTTTTATGTATAAAGAGCCGCAAACAACAAAGCAACAATTTATGTAAATGGAATATAATCCCAGATCTTAAATATCACCCTAAAAAATTTTAAGCAACTAAACTAATTAACATGCACAAGATACGTATCAATTGTGATATCACCGTTTCATCATTACCATTATATCAATTCACACTATATTGAGAATGAGGAGGTTAAGGGGTTTGTTAAACATCGCCCTGGAATCTCCAGTTATTGCCCATATTTTATACGTGAATTACCAAACTTACCCTTACTTTGTATATAACTACTTTACATGTATTTTCACTTTCACTACTCAATATAAGTTCATTTTATTTCTCACTCTGAGTTTTCAATTCATTTCAATTTTATTCTTAGTTTTCAGTGTTTTGCACTTTAATATACTTAACATGTAGTATTAACTAATACAAATCTTATATTATTATTAACCAACATATATTAATTTATATAAAAATAAATTATAATTATTAACTATAATAATATTGACCTAATAACATTACTATTTTTAACTACATCTAATTATTAATTAAGCATAATATATATGACTTAACTACTAAACATGATTTAACTGCAAAACACAAATACTATTATATATATTATTAATAATATTAAATAATATATATTAAAAAATTTAATACGTAATCTTAACTAATACATAATATTAAGTAATCATTTGTCTTGATTTAACAATAATTTAACTACATAGTTAAAAAAATAGATTAATTAAAAAAAAAGTTCTACCAAGTAGATACGTCCAAATTGGACTGTTCCACTATGGTAGAACGACGGTTCCACCATGGTTGAATCGTGTATTTTACACGGTTCTCCTATTTTTTTTCAAATTTCAATCAATCCATCTTCCTAACTAAGATTTGAAAATCGGAATAACACACAAAATACAACACATAATCTTTCTAATTAAGCATCAAAATATAAAATATAAATCCATGTGAATTATCTTTAAATTATTTAGAAATCAAAATAAACTTTAAATTTATTTATTTTTCATAAGTTGTTATACATTAATGTAAAGACGAAATATCCCGTTGTGTTTAGATTTGCATGCTATATATTGTGTTCATATAGAATTAACCCTTAAAAATCGAATTTTATGGATTATATGTCGTTAGAGGCTATTTTTGGAGAAAATAAATGGACAAATCCCCTGTTGGAGTTTATGCTCTACGTAGATCTAAAAAAAACACCCAATTAAGACATATTATACACTATATTCGAAGTCCCATAACCAATTTTATGACTTGTCAAATATTTTTTTCAATATCTCAAATAAGACGCAACTGAGGCCACTAAGGGAAAACATGATTGTGTAGTACCTTTAAAAATAGGGGGATTAAAAAAAAATTATGTCGTTCGAATTACGGGGCTAAGGGATATGCATCTCCGAAATTTCCAAAACCTTGGAATGCACCCAAAATCTATGAAAAATTAATTGGTTGTTTGTTCTGAGTTTAAAATCTCACAGATCGCGATTTTGCGTGCCTAAACAAGTGGTCATAATAGAATATTGGATTTATATGCTTCACGGTTTAACTTTTCTCATCTTTTAGGACACATTATTTCTAATACATTATGCATGACTTTCTTAGTTTTGATTAGATTAAGTTATTGATTAGATAAGTATATTACTAGATTAGATGTACAAATAGGTGACATAAAATAGGGTTAACTTAGGTTAGTAAATTTAAATGTTAGTTAATTAATAAATTAGGTTATTACATGGGTTAAATTAGGTTAGTAAATTAAAATGTTAGTTATTTATTAAATTAGATTAGTAAATAAAAATTTTAGCTAATTAGTAAATTAGGTTAGTAAATAAAAATGTTAGATGATTAGTAGATTAGATTAGTAATGGGTTAAATTAGGTTAGTAAATTAAAACGTTAGATAATTAGTAAATTAGGTTAGTAAATGTGTTAAATTAGGTTAGTAAATACAAATATTAGATAAATATATAAAAGGGCAATATCGTAAAGAGTGTGAAATACGTATACAATACAGGCGATAGATAATCACGGGTAATGTTTAGCGATCTACTATTTCAACATTTATGTTCACACTTGGCCCATTCCATTAGATACCAAGCCTTCAGTAGCCCAAGTAGGCAGCACACGAAGCGCCCATCAGAGCCATCATCCATTCATCCCCATTAGGAAAGGGCACCAGCACTTCTTTCCTTCCTTCCACCTCTCCCTGTTCCTCTACCTTCTACCTTCTACACTCCTCTCAAACCCTAATTCTCCGCTTCACTGGACTGATTGAAGATGCACCGAATTATCCACGTTTACATACTAATTTGAAGCAAAAATTGCTCCAATTTTTCTTCGGATTCGGATTTCAAGCAGAGGAAGGTTGATTTCTTTGATATAATTGCATTTTTTCGGCGCTCGATTACATTTTCTGTAAGATTCTTACCTTAGATGCATTTTCTTGGATCTCTCTCCAGTACATGTATTCTGTGCCTTTTGTGTGTTTATTTCAAATTTTAGTATATTTGATGGACTGACATTTCGATTTCAATTTTTCTTAATTATTGCAAAATTCATATCAATTCCTAATTTGTACAGAAAGTGAATTTTAATTTGATTCCGGATGATACGTCAACTGAATTGATGTTCGTCGCTTGATTTTGTTGATTAGTAGATTCACCTTTCGTTATTTGAGGTGAATGATTGGTCTGAGTTATCATTCTTTCCGTTCCGATGAAATTAATTCAGTAATTCACGATTTTATTTGGCGTGGAGTTTATGTATAAATTACACTCTTATTGTTCAAAGAGATTGAATTTTCTAGTTAGCGCCACCTTTAATTATTTATTAATTGACTTCGAAGTCGTTTTTTTTCATATACATAGCAGGTATTGTTACGGAGTTCTTTAAGGTCAACATGGGTTTTGACAATGATTGCATTTTAAATATTCAATCACTTGCTGGAGAATACTTCTGTCCTGTGTGTCACCTTCTTGTCTACCCGAGTGAGGCTTTGCAGGCACAATGCACTCATCTTTACTGCAAACCTTGTTTGACTTATGTTGTTAGCTCAACACATGCTTGCCCTTATGATGGATATAGGGTGACTGAAGCCGATTGCAAGGTGTTATTCCTTCCTTATCTAAATGACGTTTGGTTTCTGGCTGGTTGTATGGGGATAATGACTTGTTTTTATTGTGAATTTGTTTTTTCTTCTGTCGCAGCCACTTTTGGAGTCGAATAAAGCATTGGCAGACACAATTGGAAATATACAAGTTCATTGCCTCTATTATAGGACTGGATGTACATGGCAAGGTACTTTCTCCGACTGCATATCGCATTGTTCTACTTGTTCATTTGGGGAGTCGCCAGTTCTATGCAACAGATGTGGAGTTCAGATTGTGCATCGCCAGGTGCAAGAACATGCACAAAACTGTCCTGTAAGTTGAGATGTATATCGTTTGCTTTTATATTGTGTACTGGTTCTCTTCTGTCCTGTTTCATGGGTTAATCTTTCAATCTCAACTGCCCCAAATTAGGGAGTACAACCTCAGGGACAACAATCAGGTAAAGCCCTGGACAGCACCTCTACAGGAATGGTAGCTGCTGCAGATCAAAGCCACACTGCTGCTCAGACAGGATTATCTGCTTCTCAAGCTCAGACAGGATTTTCTGCTTCTCAAGCTCAGACAGGATTGTCTACTTCTCAAGCTCTGACAGGATTGTCTGCTTCTCAAGCTCAGACATCACAAGCTTCTGCTCCTCTTTTATCTGGTCTAGACAACCCGGCAGCTAGTTCCGCTGGGCAACCACAAGCTGCCATGCCAGCCGCAGAACAGTGGTATCAGCAACAGCAACAGTACCAGCAGCAATATCAGCAGTATTATCAGCAGTATCCTGGATATGATCCGTACCAACAAAACTATCAATATTATTATCAATATCAACAAGGTGCTCAACAGTATCTACAGCAGCCCATGCAAGGCTATCCTCCTCAGGCACATGGTCACGCACAGACTCAACCCCAACTTCAAGTCCAACAACAGGTCCAGCCACAACAGCAGCCTCAAGCTCCACCCCGAACAGTGCAGCCTCCACTGCAGACAAATGCGCAACCAGCAGCTAACGTACAGTCCCAAGTCCAGTCAGTGGGTCAAGCACAACCTCAAATGCAGGCTCAGGGTCAAGCTCCTCCATATAATCAGTCTCAGCCATTAGCCCAAGCTCAACCCTATGCTCAGTCTCAGCCTAGTACTCAACAGCAGACGCTGGTGCCTCAGTACCAGCAAACTCATCCTCATGCCCAATCTTATCCACCATCGCAAACTCAAACCCAGCAATATCCCTATACACATCCTCAACCTCAGGCACAGGCACAGTCACAGACACAGACACTGCCACAGCCCCAATCCCAACCGGTTATGCAGACACCTGCCCGCCCACCTTCTCAGCAAAACCAGCCTGTAAATCCCAATGCCCAGCTGCAGCCTCAGAATTCTGTAACTGGTTACCAATCATATCCGCAGCCTCAACCTCATCCACAAGCTCAAGCGGGAGTTGGGCATCCAATGCATGGTTCAGGTCTTCAGCCACAGCCTCATTTTCCCGGACAAATGATGGGGAAGTTTCCTTTGCAACCTTCTCAAATGTATCCTCCACAACCTTATTCTAATGTGGCAACTCCACAACAGCCAACTATGTCATCTGCACAAGGTCAGCCTCCAAGTGGGCCTGTTGCACAACAGCTCCCTGTTTACCCTCATTCCCAACAGCCTGGATATCCATTCCCGCATCGTCCTGGTGTCCCGGCTGTACATCAAGCTGCGCCACAGCAGTATGGGCAACAGCAATCCTTCCCTGGGCATGGTTCATTTACCCAGCCTCACCCCCCTATGACAGCTCAATTACATGCCCAGGGTCCTCCTCAAACGCTGCAACAGTCTCAGCAGAATTATGCACCAGGGTATGGCACTCAGCCTATTGTTGCTCAAAATTATGCAGCTAGACCAGGGGCAGCACAAGGAGCTGGATCCCAACCATTTGTCCAGGCTGCTGGACCTTCTGGTGCTGGCCAGGTTAGGACTTCGCAAAAGAATCACTTTTCTGCTGCCTCTGAACACCAGGCGGGTCATTCCCTGTTATCTTCAAGGGCAATAGGTGGTGAGAAGTCTCTTGATCTAAGTATTCCTAAGGAATCTGGGCCAGTATCTGAAAACACCTTGGATGGTAACAGGAATGAAAATAAATTACCCGGGTCAAAGCTCCTGGAAAGTGATGTTCAAGAAGGCAAGCAAAGGATAAAGGGAGATGCTTCAGAAGGTGTATCAGAACCCTCACATGGTAATAACACAGCTAAAAGTAGTGCCGAGGACCTTAAAGATGCGCGAAAGAAGGCTGAAGTACAGGACTTGAAGGATAATGGAAGTGCAGCTGCTACAGCTTCCAATTTTCCTCATTCACATTTAGGTCCACAAGTTCACAGTACAAATTCATTTCCTGCCATTGACCAGGGGAGAAATAAGCTGCAGCCAATGCAATATGGGTCGTCAGCTCAACACAGACCTGGTAATGCGTCCATGTCTCAGTCAACACCTCAATTATTAAACTCTCAGCAGCCTGGGTTGGGTCACCCTCCTGGTCAATTAAGACCACAAGGACCTGGACAAGTTCCCCCAAGACCGCCCTTCAATGCAGCTGACAATTTCCAGGCATCTATTCCTAAGCACCCTCATGGTCCTATCTCTCATGAAAATGCATCTGGGGGAAATCTGGGCCCTGGTTCAACAGGACCTTTTGCTAAACCTGGTAATATGGGTTATTATCAGGATAATATGCCACCTTACCAAGCTGGACAACCTCAGAATCCTCCAGGGGAAACTTTTGTTGCTGCTCAAAGATCTGGCCCTCATTTTGGTGTAGGGGGGAGAGAACATGCTGATGCTGAGCATCGTCCTCCATATCCAATGGAGAATGGAAGACTTCAGGCTCATAGGTCTGGTAATTTAGATGGTAGAATGCCTGAATCCTTTTCTCATGGATCCATGGACAAAGTTTCTTATGGGCCTGCCCAGCCTGGGGATATGAAATTTGGTGGTCCTTTAGCTCATGATTCTATGTCTTTTCCTGGTATAAGGGATGGAAGGGCAAACCCATTTCCTCACAGGGACCTTGAAGATGATTTAAGGAAATTCCCAAGACCCTCTCCTTTTGAAGCTGGACCTTCATCAAAACATGGACCATCATCACTAGAACATGGCCCTCACATGTTTAGTGGAGATGGAATGCCAGGGCACTTTGACAAGGGGCCACATGGATTTGATCATGATTCTAGAGTGAAAATGGATTCTGGGGTTGGTTCTGGTCCTTCAAGATTTTTGCCTCCATTCCAACCTAATGATACTGGTGAAAGGAGCCGAGCTGCTGGCTTTCCTGACGACAATCTAGGAAGAGGGGATTTTGGGCACCATCCTGATTTTCCTAAATCAGCTCCTGGGTCTGGATTCGGTCGCCCACGAATGGATGGTTTGCCACCTAGAAGTCCAGGTAGGGACTTTTCAGGTTTTCCTTCTCGTATATTTGGAGCCTATGGGGATGGTGAAAATCAGTCACGGCCTTTTGAAGGTTCCCGACCCTACAATTTTCCAGCTGAACCATTTGGGAAACTAATTCAGGAGAACAGGTTTCCAGTTCCGCCTAATCACCTGCAAAGAGGTGAGCATGATGTTCCTAGAAATTTGCGTATGGGTGAGCATTTGGTTGGTGGCCCTCGTGATCAAGATTTGCTGCCTACCCATTTACGTAGAGAACATATGGGTCCTCGGAATTTGCATATGAGAGAAGAGACTGGTTTTGGTCCTTCTGGGGGTCATCCACGGATGGGAGAATCCCCCCTGGCAGGAAATCTTCCACATCATCTTCCTTTTGGTGAATTTTTCGGAGGTGAGAAGCCAGGGCACCCTCTGGTAAGAGAGCATGGATACAGGGGCAGCTCTGGTTTTCAGCATCATGCACGTGAAGATAGATTTTACCCTGTAAGTACTTGTTTTTGTTACTCATGTTGGTTTTAGATGATTGTTTGCTAAATATATCTTTTTGGAATCTCATTTCTCTGGTGAACTTCTCTAGGATGAGGTGGAGCCTTTTGATAACCCAAGAATGCGGAAACCTGGAAGCGTTATGTGTCGTATATGTAAAGTTGAGTGTGGAACTTTGGAAGGTTTGGACTTGCATTCACAATCAAGAGAGCATCAGAGAAAGGCTAGGGATATGGTCTTAAGTATCAAACAGTCGAATAAGAAGAAGCAGAAGTATGTCTTTGTGGAATTTGTCTTTTATTCTGTATGATATTCCCCAAACTACCCTTTACCTGTTGCTATTTGTTTGGTTTGGGTAGAGGGTAGTTTGGCAGTTAGGATGTAGAGGGTTGAGAAGGGGAGGCAGAAGTTCCTGTTGTCAGGCATAATTTGTTGGCTTTCTTTATTGTCTAGGATTTCGAAAGATCAAGCTTCACTTGAAGGAAGGAATGGAGGCAGGCCAAAGAATTCCAGTTTCCAGGGTCGCGGAATTAAGCGTTAAAGGCTTGATGATTGTATTAGCTGACAAGCGTCCAGTGGTTTTGTAGCTGACAGACTGCATATCTTCATTCAGTATTTTGCGTTTAGTAATATAGGTGACGCAGCTTTCTGTATCTCTTTCTTTTACTGGTTGGTTTATGCCAGATTTGTCATTTCAGGTTGCTGCTATGTTAGTGGAGATGGTATTTTGGGACTGAAGTATCGGTGGCAGTTAAGTTACTTTTGTTTGACTTTGTGCTCAAATTTTTGGACTTAGAATATGTTTTGCATGAATGTATACTTGCCCAGTTGCTCCCTTGCTTAAGTGGTAATTGTTATCTCATAAATGATTAGTGTATACTCTTTTAGTGCAAGTATGTGACGCTACTTTTCCGTTATTTTTTATTAATTTTCTGATAAGTGGTTTCCCAAAGTGTATTCTCTCTTTTGTACTTTGTATATTCTTCTTTGCTTCTTTTGTTTTCCCTCTTGTTTTTCTCTCCACTTGTTTAAGTATTTTTGTTCATACCCTGTCAATTTCATCCCACTTTTTAAAAGTAGTTTTTGTTAGTTTTACTGTAGGCTTTCAAGTCACCACCGCCATCTTATGTTTCCTTGCTTTGTTAGAAACTTAATATATATGAATAAACAGTGTTGGATTATTTGACCACATATTTCTCTTCTTTTGCAAATTCCATTCTCCACTCCCCCTGAAAAAAAGATCTGTCTTTATCCCCTATAAATGGAGATCATGATACTGACAGGAACTATCAAGTATGAACTTTCTTTCGTCTCAGAAATTTTATTATTCTATAATTTGGAGTCTAGAGTGTTACCATTCTACTCGTAAAAGGAATGAAGGATGGTCTTTTGGAGAAGAGAGGACACTGGGAATACAGCAGAAAATATTGGGATATATGGGCTTCTTGTCATCTACTCATCTTGACAGTAATGTTTTGTTTGTTGATGAACTGCAAGACTAATAATAATTGTGTTCTTGATGCTTAATGCTGGGTTTAGCCAAACTTGGCTGACTTATTGACATTAGTCTTGGCATGATTGTCCAATTATATCCGATTAGGAAAAGGCGTTGTGGATGCTCTGCATTTAATACTGTAGACTGAATTTAGAGATCCATAAAAATTAAGTTGGATATTGACGGCCTACTTGATGATAGTGTGAGCTTCCATCCAGTGATTTTTAAGAAGATTAGTTCATTAGTGGGAAATATTAGTTCATTAGTGATTTGTAAAGATTTAACGAGTTCACCAAAGTGCAGTGTTCCCTCTCTTCTCAGCCTCTCATGATCAGGACTAAAAGACTAATAGTTGCTTTTACAAACTGAAGTATTCACGGTTTACTTTTGCTAGTGTTGTGGGAAAGTAATTAGAGCTCTGTGATGGTATCTGTGTTTTGCCTCTTTCTCTATACCTTTGAAAGGTTGTAGGCTTTGTATTGATATTACTGATTAGGTTCTAGTGGTTTATGTCTTTGTGGACAGCAGTATTAGGGGTACAGTGTCTGGCCTTAACTTCTGATATCTTTTCTTTTCAAGCCCTGTATTCTTTTCAGCAGTATTAGGGCTTTGTATTGGAATTTTTTTGGAATGTCTCAACTTAGATGTAAGTTACATTAAGGAAGCTTCATAATTTTTTCCTTTACTATAATCTTGCTACATTGCTGTATTCATCAATTCTTGTGTCTCAACACTGCTTAACTTTGTAATCAAGCTTTTGCCTTCATTATACAAGGAGTTTTCTTATGGGAAACAGTACTTGTGTCATGAAGATTTAAGAGAAGGGTTAATGCTCACTTTATATAACTTGACATATTGCACTTATTCAACTCACTTTTCAGTTTTCACAACCTGAAAGCTTTGAACTAATTCTACTGATTCTCCTTAGTAGTCCACATTTGACATCCTAGGCTTTATGCGCCCTTATTGAAGTTAATTTAATGGGTTAGAACTTTCTCTTATACTTTTAATGGTCAGAATTGATGGGATGTCTCAGGTGGTCAAGCCAATATAAAATCATGTTAGTTCTATTGCAAAAGAAACTGTAGAAAGTGTGATTGGGTATTCTCAGTCTGGACGTTATGCTGTTGCGGAGAAAGGTCTAGTTTACCTTCTTCCAAGACTAGATGACATGTGCTTTATACTGATCACCCTGCTGGCTGGACAGTGAACAGCTTATTATTACAATCTGTTCCATGAGTAGATCTAGGAAGTGGAACACTACATGAAGAAGGAACTTCGTGAAAAGTGAAGGGGATCTATATGTCTTACAAGTAAATGGGGCGTTGAGTCCTTGGTATGCATATTCTTGATGAATTCTTGTGGTTTCTGAGAGTGTTTTGTTCGTAAAATAACATCTTTACACATGTTACTATCAGAATTGGGATATTATGATTCGAAAAATGACCCTGAAGAAAATGATCCTCAAGAATATATTGGGCCTTGTATTTGGGAGCCTAGGTGTGTCCGTGTGTGCTTATTAGTATCAATATTGTTATTATTTTTTCTTTTTAATTTATAATGAATTGACTAGATTGATCATTTGTTTATTTATTACCTGAAAGCCCTGAAGTTTTTTCCGTTATAAGAAGTATTATTTTACCTAGATGCCTCTGCTAGATAATAGCCTAAAAGCAAGTATCTGTTTCTGGAGTTGACTAAGAGATAATCCACAACAGAAGCCTCTCTCTAACCCAAAACTGAAAGGAGATTGTCATTGGACCCTCCTGTGACTCAATATCAAGTTGTTTTGAGTTGTTTGGAACAACTTTTCAGAGATAGGTTTGAAAATCTTAGCAGTATGCAAAGGTGAGGTCCATAAAAATATGGGGATATTGACCTTAAAAAGCATGCAATGTTTAAAAGCAGGAATATATGAAAACTTCAAAATGTATGAAAGGTGCAGTACCGACAAACATCCAAATCCTTGGTGGATTGTTGTTCAAAATTACTCTTTCCAATGAAAGGTTTGTTTTTAACACATTTGATAGGTGAAAAACAAACTGTGGCATCGTTTTGGGAGAAGTGTGATCAACATTTTTGGATTGAGAGATAAATTGATAGGAAAAAATGAAGTTTAGAAGATTTTTTATCTTTAAACATATGAGTCATGATGGGTTTACACTTAAGTGGTTGAGAAATTTGAATATATATTTTATGTATATAGGGGAAATGATTAATTGGACAATTATGGTGTGTGATTAAAAATTAATATATTGTAGGAAAGGAAAGGAAATCCGAAAAATTATGTGTAGAAAACCCAAGTCAATGATTGAGCAGCATTTGTTTGCTGAAATGAGCATTTAGTAATGTTGTGCTGTTCTGTTGACTGGAAAAACCGCTGTGTGATCTCATGCACTTACTTTTGGTTAGATAATATGAAATGGGAGGCTCAGTTTCTTAAAGACATTATGCTTTTAACTTGTTACCTCCTCAATAACTTCTGAAAAGAAATAGAGGGTTTAGGGTGGGGACAAAATTCAAACCTGTAATATTCTTGGCATGGGCCTGTTGATTTTCTCATTTACCTTAATCTGACTGTTCTCTCATCTAACTTGTACTGTGCCTAAAAAATCAGCTGATGTCTCACGTGAATGGGTTCCCGTTGTTGGACCGACATAGGATATGGTAAATAAGATGTGAAATTGATGATACTGAATGCCTTGTCCAATTAGAATGGAACACATGTTTTCTCTAGTATCTGAAATGAAACTTAGATATGAGATTTGATTACTGGGTTTGATATGGGTTCTGGGTGATGAAAAATATTTATTGTTTTAATTGGACAGAGGCTTTAATTTTGTCATACTCAATTCATAAGTCTTCTCTTGGTTTCAGTTTAAATTGTCCATTTTACATTCTAGGTTTGATAATCCCTTTGTAACATTTTACATTTTTTGAGGCCAGCGCTAAAGTTGATTTATTCTTTCTGGCTGAATTTTTTCCTACCATAGATATTTTGCACTGAACCCGTCTTTTTTCGGCGATGCTGACAAGGATAAGGCTGAAAAGCAGAATGGTTTGCCTTGCAGTCGTCTTAAGAGTGTGGTAAGATCATGTCCAAACCACAGGTTTTTATGAAAAAATCCTTGCTTATTTTGTTTCACACATTTTTATCTGCTGCTTTATGTAAGGTCTAATTTTTTAATCTTTTATTCAGTTTCTATGTTGGATTTTCTGAATTTAGGCTATCCTAACTTTAGATATGCGTATAGTGTAATAAATTTTAGTTCCCTTTTCTTAGCACTCGATATATAACTTAAATTAATGGTCATTTGTTAGTAGGACATCAAATTATCAGTGGTCATTCAAAGAGCTGTTTATTTATTTGGGGTTCTATCATTCATTAACTCGTTTACTATGGAATCTGAGTTCTGATGATTTGAGATAGTGAATTGCCGTTTTAGGGGTAAAAATGAATCTGGATCTAATTGCTACAGTTAATTGAGAGATTGATTTTTGCAGTGATATTAGATGCATTTTTAATGTATTTTTTTGGCCCCTAGGGGGCTAGGGGTAGAGGATGGTTTTAATTTGGTGTCCTTTGTACTATTCATGATGTCTGAGTGAAGTTGTTCCATAATATACTGAAGATTTTCCATAGCTAATTTTGTAGGCTCATATATTTTTTTGATTGGTGAAGATTCGAAGTGTTCCTTTGTGTCATGTAACCTCTATTAGTTAAGATCTGCAAGAACATATGACCTTTTAGGTCTATTGATATATCTGATGTAAATAGTTCCTATAATTTTTTGTAAAATATTTATTGTGTAAGATTTTTGTTGTAGCCATTCACTGCAGGATCTCTAGAATGTATAGTCCATGATAGATTCAGGTTTAATATGTCTGTAATGTTTGATGGTAGTTTGAGCTGTAGTGATTGGATTTTATAGGATCTTTTTGTATTTAGGATAGCAAGAAAGTAAGAAGTTATGTTTGACAGAAAAAATAACAGAGTGATCCTGCCACAGTTTGGTGTGAGGTTGAGATGTATGTTATTTTTGAAGTAATTGGAAAAAAAATAAAGAGATTGTAATTCTTGTAAGGTCACTTGATGATTAGGCAATAATAGTGGGCTGCTTCTGGTTTCATGCTGGTTGTTGAACTGATACAGAAAATCATGAAAGTTGCATGTGGATTTCCTGTGAGCTACTTGGAGTTCATAGGGAATTAAAAAGATTGTTGAACTTTCACAGAAACTGCACAATCAAGGTTTTGGCATAAATGTGTTAATTATGCATATTTTCTATGAAAATTTTTAAATGGTCATAATGATTCATAAATCTAAGGGAATTTTTAGCTCCTAATCAGTATTGTGAGCTTTAGCATTTGGCATTCTCTTTAAATGGAGTTTAGGGTTTAGTTGTAAATTTGTCATCTTCATGATCACTAGGAAAATTGGAATATGGGCTTAGATAGCCAAAGTGTAAATTTATTGCACTCTGGAACGATTTCAGAGGGGACGATCTTAAGACTCACACATACAAGATTTGAACAGACTTTTCAGTTTCCTGTCTCGGAATTTTTCTGAATACAGGACTTTTCAGAGAGTGAATTGCACAACAATCTGACCTAAGTATGCTCAAGAAAAGGCAATTATTTCCATTGTGGAACTTCCTTTGTAACACTTTTTAAAACCATTTCATTATTCCTTTCAGCTCCTTATCCCCCAAGTTTTTATGTATCTAAAGTGGTTGCAATATCTCAATCACTAGGCTAATGGGGTTCAGGATGATTTATCACTGGGAAAGATATGTGTGCATCTCATGTCTGGCTTCAAGAACCTTTAAGTTGATGCAAATGTTGCTTTGGAAACCCCCTTTTTCACTAGGTGCGTCAAGAGAAGTATATCATTGTCTTTCTCACCTGTCAAAACACAGAAGGGTATCTATGCATCATTTGGTGCTTATGCTTCTTTAGGTGAACAGAAAATGGGTTTAACAACCAATTTCGTTTAGAGTGTTTTACTTGATGGCTTTTGCTTAATGTAAAAGTATTAGCTAGAGAAGGGACTTTATCCAAGCAATTTAATTTGACATCAGTTGCTTACTAGGTTGAAGACTGGTGAATTTGTTGATTTCTTTCTTTTCAAATATAAATTCTTAGTACAATAGTATAGTATCTCTTGAGATGGATCACAATTGAGAAATGCTGATGAACTTAAATGCTACTGTTTGGTGTTAATGAGCTGTTTCACCAGATTTTAAATAACAAATTAAGTTTCAAAATTCTTTTGAACTATTTGTCCTTTACATTGCTTTGACCCTTGAGTTCATTTATCCCTGTGGTGATTCTTGGCTTCTTGCTTTTTAAAGAATGTTTTTTTTTTCTTCCTGTGTTAGATTTCCCTAAATGTCCCCTAGAATTTTCTTAGATACTCCCTTGCCTTGTGGCAATTCTCTGCTTGATACTTTTTTTTGTTTTTTCTCCAATTTTTACTTGCATGGGCATTGGACATTAATGTTGTGAGTGATCTTATCTGGAAGTGCTGCAAGTGCATTCCCTGGCTCCTAATCTATTTGCTCTCAAGAGTCCAAGACTGAATTATTTGTTCCGCTTGAACTATATCCCTATAGAAGATGTATGTATTGTGGATTATTAAGAATATAGAATAATGTTTACTGTAGGCGATAATTTATGTATCTGGTTTAGCGTTCACTCAGATTTCAGAAATCCTTTGGGGAGAGTTAGGGTCATGAAAAGCTCTTTTTGTTTTGTTCTTGTTGGGATAAGCTAGGAATTATTCTGTAGTAGGAGATAATATAGGTTAAGGCATCAATCACCATTCTCATTTAGGTTGTGCATTGTTTTGGCATGAAGGCTGGTGCTGGTGGCCTGGTGATGGTTTGAGATTTTGCTTGCTGACAGTATCCATCATTAGTCCTAAATGTTAGGTGGTGCGAACTCTTAACACTTATTTTGCAATGTTATTACTTTGTGTATTTTTTTTGGTAGGGGTAGACAACTGAAACCCAGCACTTATTTGTGGAGAGGCCTCTCGGTTTTCTTGGTCTACAGCACTTGTAATCTTACGTGCTAGTTGCAAAACTCTCATTTGCTCATCCTCTTTTTTATTTTCTTCGGTATTATGTTTGCATATTAAAAATTTTGGTGGTTGATGCGTAAATGTGGTGATTTTGTTCCTTTTTTCCTATGATTGATACATATAAATATTTTGACTAATTAATGTACTCTGTTTTAGCTGTTCAGTACGTCGCTAACCAGTTAACTGAGTATTTTTTTTAATGTCACGTCTTCTTGATGGTTGCTTGTATTCTTGTTGCTAGGGACTACGAAATACTGCTAAATATTGTGTTAGGGAAGAATTCGTCACAAGTTGACCCCATGTGGGTATTGGCAATTTGTGTTGGTTTGAATGCGAATAGAATATCATTGGCGTGTGGACATAGTTGTAGTAAAAAAAAAAAAAAAAAAAAAAAAAAATCTATTTGGCGTACAACAGTACAAGGAGATTAGAGACTATGTGATTCAAGTGAAGTGAGACAACAAATCGAGAGAGAGATATTCTTAATATTTGCTCCGTACTCTTGGATTTTTGTACATTATCTAAAGAGGTCCACCTATCATGGCTACTAAATACCAATAGTTTCCTAAACTTGTTAGGTGTGCCCAATTAGTCAATTACCCAAGAGTATACTTTCATGTACTATGGCAACCTTCCCAAAGAGCCAATGGATTCATTCCTAATTCTCTTCGAATGCTATTACATTATTTATTGCAAAGGCTCTAGGTATTCTCTTTAATTAAAATGATAACTTAGAGCTCATGGCCAAAATTTTCCTTATTATTTTCTCTATTTTTTTCACTCCTCTTTCTCACCTTTCTAATTCTTTTGGTAAGGAAATTTCCACGGAAGTAAAAAAAAACTCCTTACCACTTTCTTTCCTATTTATATATTTTAACACTTAGCTAACATTAATAATTTTAGTATTAAGTAATTAAAAATTATTTAATTAATTTAAATGATGTCTACGTAGTGCGTAATTTGTTGACATTATCTAATTTTTATAAATTATGATTCATTCAATCAACATCATAGAGACTTCAATCCATAAACATGTTGCTCTAAACCATCATAAAATGAAATTATTATAACATTAACTATAAACACAACCATTCTTGCAATTAAATCAACCTAATCACAAACTTCACTAATTATTTGGACCTATCTCCTTTAAGTCATGTTTTAAATATACGTGAGTTCGCTTATCACACAAGGTGGTTCTCCTCTCCAAGTATTTGTTAATGCTAATGTCATGCTGTTGTCCAATGTGGAACTTGAAAGGTTCATTGTTATTGATCATTGCACTTGTACTCAGTTATGTTCTCACTCTTCTATGCTTAGGGTGATCTGCTTCATAATACTTTCTTAATACTTTAGCTCGAATATAAGAGTTACATTCATACTCAACTATCATGTTGTGAAAGATTATACAAGCCTTCATAATGTCATACAATATATCTTTATTGTAAGCAAGATATGATTGTCATATAATTACGAATCTCGCTTGCAAAAATTCTTAATGCACGTTCAATATCCTTCTAGACATGTGCTTATTTATCAGCGTATAGCCTTTGCTTAATAATTTGAGAATGAGTAATCCTTGTATGAAAGTAGCTCAATTTGGATAAATACCATATGATAGATAGTAACCTAAGTTGTAATCATACCCGTTCACCATAAAATTTATGTGAGATGCCTTACCCTACAAAACATCATCAAAGACCAGAGAATGATAGAGAACATTAAGGTTGTCACATGGATCAAGAATGTCAAAAAAAAAAAGCATGTCAAATCCATAGATCTTGATCTGCAACGACTTTTAGAATGAGTCTTGAATTTTTACTACATTGAGCTTTTCGTGCGTGGTAGTTCTTCCACTTTCAGTGTATGCAATTGATACTTCGATCATGCCATGGAATCCACACATTTTATTTTGGTAAAGAATCCTTCTTAAGTCTTCATCCGTAGGACTTTTTAGATACTCGGCTTCAAAATATTTTATTACATCTTAAGTGAAATGGTTTAGTAACTATCGTGCTTTATTTTCACTCATCCATAGGAGGGCTGACATTATCATTGTTGAACTGCATTTCTAAAACGTTGTTAATCCAAGCCTTCTGATAACATACCAACTCTGATGGAAGAAAACGTTCGACCACTATGTTTCTCATACGGAAGATGAGAGACATTTTCATTTGAATTTTTTCATTAAAAACATTTTCATTTGAATTTTTCCATTAAAAACATTTGAATTTGAATTTTTTCATTAAAAACATTTTCATTTGAATTTTTTCAATCGAACATGCTCCTCTTGGCAGACATTTATTGGTTAGACCTAAATTCAAATTGCACTTGAAGTTGAGTACTAGGAAATCCGATTGAGAAAGAATGACTTAGTGTTGTCTAATCACATGTGCAGAATAGTTGATTAGCTACCATGTTAACAAGACCCATGGCTTGCCGTTGTAGCTAAGATTTCAACCTCAATGACCATAGTTTTCAGAAATCGCTTTTACGGTAGAGCTTTGTTGTTGATGCTGTTTTGGAGAGTACTAATGACAAGATTGAACCCTTCGAATGGGATTGGGGGCCATTCCCTTTCCCTTCACATTTCTTAAATCCCTCAAACCAAACGATGTCATAAAGATATTTCAAAAATAATAAAATCTGCACAAGTGGAACCCAGGAAGGAAGTGTGTATCAAACGCGTTCCCATCATCCCTTAACATGCAAAACTCCAGCTGTACAACATCCAAATTTCAAGAATATAACATAAAAAATCCCAGCCGTTGCCTCGAATACCACCATCCATCCGTTCTATCTAGATAATCCAGCTTCACCCTTCAATTTCAAAATTCAAAACCCTAATTTTACTCACAGACTCACAGTAAAAATTAGCCGTTCCAACCACTCCCACTATATAACACCCCACACCCATTTCTCTCTCGATTTTTTAACTCCCACACTTCAGTCTCTCTGTTTCTCTCTAATCCACAGCCCATAACCTACCCTAAAACCCAGAAAAAGCAAGCGAAGATGCGTGAGATCCTTCACATCCAGGGTGGCCAATGCGGTAACCAAATCGGGTCCAAGTTCTGGGAAGTCGTGTGCGCCGAGCACGGTGTCGACACCACCGGAAAGTACCAGGGTGACAGCGACCTTCAACTCGAGCGTATCAATGTCTACTACAACGAGGCTGGATGTGGTAGGTTCGTTCCCCGTGCTGTTCTCATGGATCTTGAACCTGGTACTATGGATAGTATCAGATCCGGGCCTTATGGTCAGATTTTCCGACCCGATAACTTCGTTTTCGGACAGTCCGGTGCCGGGAATAACTGGGCTAAGGGTCATTACACAGAAGGCGCTGAATTGATTGACTCGGTTCTCGATGTTGTGCGCAAGGAGGCTGAGAATTGTGACTGCCTTCAAGGTATTCTACGATATTCCTCACTCGATTTTTCTTGTGTGTTTTGTATCTCATTGCATTTCAAGCTGTTCGACGAAACGACTCACTCAATTTTCCATGATTTGTTTATTATTGTTGATTTTTTGAGTTGGATCTGACTGTAGGGTTTCAAGTATGTCATTCATTGGGAGGAGGAACTGGATCTGGGATGGGAACACTGCTGATTTCGAAGATAAGGGAGGAATACCCAGATCGTATGATGATGACATTCTCTGTATTCCCCTCTCCTAAGGTGTCGGATACTGTGGTTGAGCCTTACAATGCTACCTTGTCTGTTCATCAGCTAGTTGAAAACGCAGATGAGTGTATGGTGCTTGATAATGAAGCTTTGTATGATATCTGCTTCAGGACATTGAAGCTTACCACCCCCAGCTGTATGATTTCACAACCCTTCTCAGTTTGTTCCGATGATTGCTTGAATTATGCTGTGGTGTTTGTTTTCTATTGTGAACTGTATAAATTTTTCCATGTTTTTGCTGTGATATCTGATTTTGTTAGGATTTGTTTGTGGGTTTTTGATTAAAAAAAAGTTGTGGTGTTTGAAACCGTTAATCTGTATTTGATAAAACTATTTTGGGTTTGCGAAATGAATTATTTATTGCTTTAGGGTTGAGTGCTGGTTGGATGTTCATAATATTATACTGGCTTGTGAATGTTACAGTATGTTGTCTACGATGTTTTACTTTTGCAAGTAGAATGTGTATGATTTGATTTGTTTAAGTGCTTATTTTTTGAGTTGAGAACAATCAAGTTCTAGGTTTGTGTATGATTGCAAGAAGTTGTCGATTTTGCATGTTCAAATCTCGATTGGATTTGAGTTCTAATATGGGGTTATTGGATGTTTACAGTTGGTGATTTGAACCATTTGATATCAGCAACAATGTCTGGAGTAACTTGCTGTTTGAGGTTCCCTGGTCAATTGAACTCTGATCTAAGGAAGCTTGCTGTCAACCTTATTCCATTCCCCAGGCTTCATTTTTTCATGGTGGGTTTTGCTCCCTTGACGTCTCGTGGATCTCAGCAGTATCGGTCCTTGACAGTCCCTGAGCTAACCCAACAAATGTGGGATTCTAAGAACATGATGTGTGCAGCAGACCCTCGTCATGGACGTTATTTGACAGCTTCTGCTATGTTCAGAGGAAAAATGAGCACCAAGGAGGTTGATGAGCAGATGCTTAACGTGCAAAACAAGAACTCTTCCTACTTTGTTGAGTGGATCCCCAGCAATGTGAAGTCTACTGTCTGTGACATCCCACCAACTGGTTTGAAGATGGCGTCGACCTTTATTGGCAACTCAACATCTATCCAGGAGATGTTTAGGAGGGTGAGTGAGCAGTTTACTGCTATGTTCAGGAGGAAGGCTTTCTTGCATTGGTACACTGGGGAAGGAATGGACGAGATGGAGTTCACTGAGGCAGAGAGCAACATGAATGATTTGGTTGCTGAGTACCAGCAGTACCAGGATGCCACAGCTGAGGAGGACGAGTATGAAGACGAGGAAGAGGATGAGCAGTATGAATGATGATGTGTTTGTTAGTTATATTTTAAGTGAGTAGTAACTATGATTAAGAAATGTTTAAAAGATATTTTGTCAGCGTTGATTGTAACCTCAACTTCTGGTTGTTGGAAACTGACTGAACTCACAAGGATGTATTTTCATGACGTTTTAGGAATCTGCAAGAATTGGAAAGTTTTAAGTTTTTGTTACTAATTGCCCTTTTTCGTGAAACTGTTCCATGCTTGTTGGTCATCGAACGCGATATTTTTTTGGTGTTTTCTCATCTTACTAAGTTGTGGTAATATTGATTGAATACAAAATTTTGGCTACGAGAGTTGAACTATTTCCATTTTCAATAGTGGAAGAATGAGATGCTCCCGCCCAACTTGATTTCACCGTTTACAATTATATAAAGTGGCAGCAAAGATATTTTGTAATTGTAATGTTGGGGGATTTAAAATGCATGCATTTGTTCATAAAAATCAAACAAGTCCGAATTTTGGGAGATTTTTTCGAATTTTTTTTTTTAAAAAAAATTTAATAAATAAGCTAGCTTGGATACTAATTTCAAAAATAAGGACAGCGTTTTGCATGGTGTTGGATTTAAGATGGTTAATCTAGGCTAGGGGAAAATGTTGTCCAGGGCAGCGTTTTAGGTAAAAAAAAAACAGGGCAGCATTTTTTTTAGAATATTTTCAGGAATCTGTACAAGTAATCTGGTCAGTAAGTCAGTCGAAATCGTTGTCTAGGGCAACGATTTTCCTAAGGTCCAGTTTTTTTTTTTTTTTTGGGAGCGTTTTCCCCTGACCAGATTAACCCTCATAAATCCAGAATTATTCTAAAAAAAACACACTGCCCTTTCTGACCTATAACGCTGTCCAGGGCAGCGTTTTCATATGACCCAGAATTTCTATCCAAATTTAGCCCCATGCAAAACGCTGTCCTGGGTAGCGTTTTTTATTAGGTATAACACTGCCCGAGGTAGCGTTTTTAGTCCGACCCTAAATTCGGCTTATTTTTGAAAATATTTTGAACAGGAGCTTATTTTTCAAATTTTTTTAATAAATTGGCTTAAAAATAAAAAAAAAATCAGATTTTTTCATGAATACTGGAATTATTTTTATAAAACTTCAATCGTGCATTTTTTACTTGGCACTATAACTTAAAAATTATGTTAGGAAAAAGTAGATGAGTTCATACTAGGGATAGCCACTCATCATATTAGTTCATCATAGCCATCACAATGACTGCCATCTTGCATTGCCACCATCACCATTCAACATGGCCCCCTTGCCCTACTCCGTCATCCCAGTCTTCATTACCCTTGGTCCAGGTAATCATCTTGGTTGGTATTGTGCATGATTTGGAATAGCTTCGTACGCCTTACGAAAAGCAAAACCTGGGATTTCCCCCAGTCTTGGGAAATTATTCACCAATGTAATGGTGCCTTGAGGTGAAGTCGTAATACTTGTAAAATAGCCTTAGACAATCTGCTCGGTAACAAGTTTCATAAACTAGAATACGGACTTCCGCATTCCAAACAGGTTTCCGATGCTATGAAAACTCTTGAACATGGTGTTTTAGTTCCACATACATACACCCCAAGGCATTCAGGATCTGCGCAACCAATATTCTTTGCATTATGAGATGGTTCATCTCAAAGCACACAGGGTGTTAAAAAGTTTAGAGTTTGGATCATTGCTAAGATGCATCATGAAGTGAAGTTGAGCGGTTGTTACTGGTTATTGAAGGGCTTTATAAACTAAGGGTATTCAGTTGTTCAAGCTTAGTGTATGTGTATGAGAAGAGTTTTTTTTTTAGCTTAGATACTCCATGATATCCTCACCAAACTCTGACATGAGAGGTTAATATTTGAACCACATACCGTCTCATCTTCATCTAGATGTCGTGTATGTGATTATAACTTAGTTCATCGATTCTTAACGCACCATATAGTGGTTCACTATATGGTGGTGGGCGTGGTGGGTGATCATGTTGAGAGATATGATCCTCTATCTCAGCAGTCAGCATGATTTACCCACAAAATAGCACTTTGATTTCGGCCTTGTTATTGATTTATTATTGAAAACAAATCAGTCACTAGGACGTTTGTTGTAATACATTCCTATGTTCTTTTTCTTATTGGCCCGCTCCTTAGCTTGGAATGCATCTCCTATCGACCATTTGACCCTATACCATATGCTTAAGCACCCCTTATGGGTGCTTATGTGCCGAGTCAAGCTCAAGTTTGGCTAAACTCGACTCGAACTCGATAACTAAAACTCGAGCTCAACTTGAGCTCGAAAGCTAGTGAGCTGAAAAATCGAAGCTCGAGCTCGGCTCGAAAACTCAATTCTCAAGCTCGACTCGAGCTTGATTAAAGCTCATTTCAAGCTCGACTTGGGCTCGATTAGAGCTCGTTTCAAACTCAACTCGAGCTCGAGCTTGATTAAAACTCATTTCAAACTCAACTCAAACTCTAACTTGTGTCAAACTCGAGGCTGACTCATTTTCTGCTCGATTAAAAGCTCAATAAGCCTAAATACTTGTACCCAAATTGGGCCAACAAGCTAAGTTTTAGCTTTAATAAGCTTAATTTGGTTTTATGTGAAAAATACTATTGGGTTTATATCTAATTACTTCAAAACATCGATTATTTTTTTTCAATGTGGGACTTTAAGTTTATATATAAAACTCTCTCAAACCATCTTTCATTTTAATCCAATAAGGGACTTTTGGTTTGAATATCAAACCATCTTTTATTTTATTTCAATTTTATATCTTAAGTATTCTATAAATATATATACTATAAATAAAAATTCGAGTTTCTCACGAGTTTTTCGAGTCAAGCTTTGATTGTCTTGACTTGGCTCGTTAACTTATCGAGTCGAGTTCGATCGAGCCGAGCTTTGACCAAGTTTTAATCGAGTCGAGTCTGAGTTGTTCACGAGTAGCTCAACTCAATAAGTACCCCTAAATTTACCACACCATGACCCTATACACAAACTACCGAGTACTGAGTACATCTCAACTTTACAAATGCTTTATACTTAGTAATTTATACTTCTTCTATTTCATAAAATTCATCTCATTTCCTATTTGTAGGTCAAATTTGAAAAAATTATGTTACCATTTATTACTTAGATCTAAGGAAAAACATTATCATTGTTACAATCTAATTTAAAGAATGATGAATATTCATCTTAGTACATAATTATTATTAGACAGATTTTCTTCTTACTCTTAACAAAAAATAAAAAATAAAAAAAATTCGTCTTATAATACATTCATTTTCCTATGAGTCATGTATTTACTAAGTTATGAGTTTATTTTTATTTACTCCTTAACTTTAATCATGTTTACTCCCAAACACATTTAGCTTTCACAACCTTACTAACTTATAAGCTCTCGTCTAACATTCGTATCCAATTCAAGTTACGTCAAGCAACAAATCACAACAATTTGGTTTTTGGACGCAAGCGCTTTTTTGTAACTATATGTTATTAATGAGGTTTCACACTTGCTTGGGGCCTTTGAAGACCCAAATAAGGTATTGATTAGTTTTAGGTTCCAAGCTTCCTCATTTGATCATAGGAAGCATCTAGTGTATTGATTTTTTTTTAAAATTTTTTTTGGAAATATGAAAGTGTATAATTATATACAAAATTTAGTCATATTGGACAATTTCAAATTCGATGAAGGAATAACTTAATATGTTTATCATGAGTTTTATATTGTCATATTATACCCCAAGTGATTAAAACCCTTTGACGTTAAACATCATATCAACCAATTTCCAAAACTCCTACAAGTGGGTCCTAAACTCTTAATTAGAGTATTTGGAGGAAATCTATAAGATATTAAAAGGTTCCTAAATTCCTCATATAACCCTAAGAAATATTAAATATATTTTCTTAATTTCAAAAATTATTTGAAAATATATTTGAAATAGTGTATTATAACCTTCAAATTTTGATCATTTTGGATAATTTTGGATTGGTGAGGGAACACTTTAATATGGTTAACATGGGTCTTGTAAGGTCATATTTATCCCTAGGAGTTATTATAATCATCTACTTTATCTATAAATATCCATTTTAATTTAATGGTTCCAAAATTCTTATCATTGGATATTAAACTCGTTTTTATGGCCTTTGAAGAACGAAGGTAATGAAAGGTTTCAAACCTCATTATATGACCCTAGGATTCATATACTATCGTTATTTCAATTTTGATTTTTTTAAAATATCTTACAAAATTTTGTTTGTTTGGACAATTTTGAAATCGGTGAAGAAATACTTTGATATGCTTAACATGAGTTTTATAGGGTCATTGTATCCCTAGGAATCATCCTATACCATTATTAAATTTTGGAAGATCTTTTAAAATGGTACATCATAACCTTTAAAATTCGGTCATTTTAGACAATTTCAGGCCTAGTGAGAAAAAATGTTGATATGTTTACTATGGGTCTATTAAGTCATATTAAGCACTTGAAGTGATTGAAAACATCTATTTTGACATACTCTAAACTCCCATTTCAACGTATTTGTAAAACTTTTACAATTAGGTGCTAAATTAGGTCATGGATTTTTGGAAATAAAATTTTAGATAGTGAATACTGATTTTAAGCCTTCTCTTATGATGTAAGGATACATCTAGAATATAAGATGATTTTCGAAAATATTTTTAAAACGGTGTATTATAATTTTTAAAATTCAACCATTTTAGACATTTTCAAACTTGATAAGAAAACAACTTGTATATTTATTATGAGTTTAAAGGATCGTATTAGGGCTTAACTTATTAAAGTCATCTACTTTTTCTATGCTAATATTACCCACTCAAGTTAATTAGAAAATTGAAAAGGGTAAGTAAGTCTTTGGCATATATTGAAAAACAAAACCATTAGTTGCTCCTGTATTTAGTGAATAATTTACTGTAATTAGTCTAATTTGACAATTCCCAAGTGAGTGGAAAAAAAAAAAAAAAAAAACCTTAACATAGAGAAGGTGAGTGAGCGAATAGAGAGGCAATGGCCTTAGCAAGCAGACTAGTGAGCGACAAGGCAGCAACAGGCCTGCTATGGCGGCTCCCATCAAATTTTCTTCAAACCTTCAATTTCAGCCATGCTGCACCTGCTACTGCTTCTGCTTCAAGTGAGGCATCGAAGAATGCGAAGCGAGGAAAGAAGAAGAAGAAGAATCTGTTCGAAGTGGCGCAGTTCTTGCCCAACTGGGGTCTTGGATATCACATGGCCAAATCCCATTGGAGCAATGTTTCTTATGAGATCACCAAGATCAATCTTTACAAGGTTCCCCATCTCTTTTTTCTTGTTTTCAAATGTTATTTTCATTGCAGTATTTCGTCGAACACCTTGCGATCATCATTTTTCGTTCCTTAGTAATGTTGTTTCGTTGACTTGATTGTGGAGGTTTCCGGGTTTTGTTTTCTACAGGATGGTAGGCACGGTAAAGCTTGGGGGCTTGCTTACATAAATGGTTCGTCTCCAATTTATGCCCAATTTTTTTGATTCAAAGTTCACTTCTTTTCATATTATTGAGTGCTTCTAGTTTTTGTTTTTAGTTGTAATTTGTGCCACATGCTATAATCAAAATATCAAATGGGGTTTGAGTTTGAGTATTCTAGGATTGTTATTGGGGTTCTGAGGTTGGAAAAATGTCTAGGTTTTATCAAGTGTTTTTTCCCTATACTAGTGCCATTGTGTTTTGTATTCTTTTAATCTGATGGAAATCTTGATTCTGATTGGATTTGGGAATCATTAGGTCTATTCTGCTAGCAATATTAAGGGTGACTGTGAATGTACGAATCCTCCCAAAACTTTATTTTGATATCCATTTGGTTTTTTTTTGCTTAGTTCTGGTATTTGCAATGTCTGAATTTCTATTGGCTTACGCGACTTACCTATTTTCGTTTCTGACCTGAAATTAAGGCAGTGCGTTGAGAAGTATACCACAATTGGGATGTTCTGTTAGAAATGAGAAAACCACGCGTCCCCACAACCACACTAGTATGTTGGAGGTTAAAAGACCCACTTAGTTGGGTGATGCAGATTCTATTAGCTCTATTAATGTTGACAATCTTTTCAATTTGAAAATCGTTGGAACTTTGTTGTTCTAGAATCGAGCCTTCAATTGTATGAATTGAATGATTGAATTAACTTAAAAGTTGCTTCTTATTGAGACTGTCCACTAGACTTTGTGCTCAGTGAAAGCTTGATTTTGAGTATATCTCTTTCTCAAGTTGTTGATTTTTATCATGGTTGGGATTTCTCAAGATATTGTATCTCTGGTACTTGTACTGTATTTCTTCTTTAGTCTAGGATCTCTCCACATTTCTATGTTGTTAGATGTTAGCCAAATAGATTTTGATATTGATGTTTTTTGCCAACCCTCAAGAGGTGAAATACTGTTACTTGGCTTTTTGGTTAGACATTTGGTTTGTCATGGGAAATGGGAATTGTATTCTTTATTAACAATTTAGCATGGAGTTAGTTATAGTAGTTGCTTAAACCTTTTATGTTGGGCATAGTGCTTATCATTTCTTCATAAACAGAACCATATTATTGATGCCTGCTAATGTGATCCTGTTTAAACTGTAACCACAAGAGCTTGTGGAATATCTTGAAACAAGTTATGTGACATTATAGGACTTTCCTTGCTTCTTCCTAGTGGTCCCTGTTGGAAGCTGAGAACCATCTAGCTTAATGGTTGAACAATAGGTTTTGAGCTTATTTATGGATTTTCCTTTCATTTTTCCTGATAATATCGGTATTGGTATTTAATCTCAAACTAAGCTTGTAGATTAGTCTATTATCTGCCAAATAGTTCCTCATTAGTATAACACCCGGAGAATGTACTGAAAATCTGTGCCAGTCTTCAAGGGTGAACCTGGCTGTAGGAAAGATGACTTTTTAAATAAAATAAAGTCAAGAGTTTGGTTGGCTTTGAGCCTTTGAGTAATTGGTACTCTGTCTTAGTTTTTTAACTACTGGGAAATGTACATTTCCAGCTTTTCTTTCTGATAATCGGTTTCAAATGTTGGAAGCAGCAGAGGAACTGTATTCTGGGACCCTGTATTTACCTTGAAAAAGTGTATCCAACTATCCAAGCAACGTTTTTATACTTCCATATTTCAAAATAGATATAGGATTGGTTCCCTCTGCAGCTTCACAAGTTAGGTTGAATACAACATGATATGCTGGCGTAGATGTATACTTCTGTTCCTTTGTTTTGTTCTGTACAATCTAAAAATGAACTATAGAAGTAGTAGCTTAGATGATGGTCGGTCTTGATACACTGCATTGGCTCCTGGATTTTGGGAAGTAAAGTATGTTAATTGATATGGGATGATTTAAAAATGTTTCATGTTAATCAGGTTTCTTCTCCATGTTAGCTGATTCAGTAAGGGCTTTAGTGTTGGGTTGATTTGCAATTATCTCTTGCAGGCGTTCCTGCTCCTGCTCCAAAGAAAATCAGTGGAGTTCACAAGCGGTGTTGGAAGTACATTTCGAATCCAATCAAAGCAGAGGCTAAGGCAAAGCCTGAAGCTGAAACAGCTTAACCGATGCTATAAGTGTCATCACTTACATAAATGTCCTTTCATTTGTTGTCACTTGTCTCACAATGGGAGACCCTTGTATGGGTGCGTCATTTGTTTGTTGCTGAAGACTTTCAGATAATACTTGCTTCATCATGGCATAAAAAGAGATTATGTAGGAATTACTTGAAGTCTTGACAGCAGATTATATCAAGCAGTTTGGTTTTGTGACAAATATGCTTATTATGGCTTTTTCCAGTTAAAGATTACTTGTTATTTTTTTCGTGAGATAACATCTCATAACCTTTTATTTTGAATGGTTTTTCTTTGTAATGTTAGTACGACCAGCGAAAAGGCATATTAAATTACAACCCTGCGATCTTTAGCTGGAATGTTCTAAACGAAAAGGAGAGACCTGTCTAGGTCATGATAGTCAAACAACCAACTCAATCCATGAGCGTCTTTGAGACACTATTGTGAAAACTTGTTGCTTCCTCCACTGCTAGATATTGGCTATCTTATACTGGACCATCAGAAAACAAAAGGCCACTTTCTCAATTTAGAAAGTAAACTTCAAACTTGCCTATATTACCCTTCATGAACACTAAGAATTATAGGCGACAACACTAATATGGTGGAAAAGTCATTAATAACAATGAAGGACGTTGTGCTAATTTTGGTCAATTTCGACGTAACTTAGAGGTGACCTCCAATCAGTTGTGGCCAAATTAGTAATGGAGCACCTATTTGGCAAGCGCATGCTGCATGTATGTAGTGCTATACTAGTACTTCATATTTGTGACATCGACGATGGTGGTCGGTACCTCCATGTGTTTATTTCCTGTGAAAGGATGTAAAGGAAGCAAAAGCAGGACCAGTTTATGTCAATATTGCAAATTCATATAGTAAGACATTCTTGGTCCTGATCTTAGCAAAACAATAGAGTTAACTTCCAAGAATTAACTACTATAGCAAAACACACACAACTCTTTTGCAAGACCACTCTAACCATGATTGTGTAATCTTGCAAGCACTACTAATACCGCTTCTACAACTTCTGTTCAGGTATTTTAACTTAAAATTCATTGACCGGTCAAGATCATCTCATGGACTATCATCCATGCAATCACTACCATTGTTGCTCTTGAACTTGTTAACTGCATCATCAAAGGTCTTTCTAACATGCTCACACATACTAATCAAATTCTGACAACCATCTTTCAATACCTCAACTGCTGGATCACCTGAGAAGTGAAAGAGACATAATTAGTTACAAGAATGAACTTGAAGACATTAAAGAAGCAGAAAACAACAGCACACAAAAGATAATCAACTGATTTTCCTAAAAAGATGATGCATGAGCTATAAAAGCAAGTTATCCTCAGCAATTAGCACCATTCATGGAAAATAAATTCGCCACTGATATGTGCACTGTCTGACAAGAAAATATAATCAGCAATGCAAAGAAATCTCAGTGCTATGAAAGCTACAAACTTTGAATATAAGCCATAGCCTTCAACTTCAACCCTAAACCTGACAAGGTAGATACCAAGGGACTCAAAATACAAGGGTTTCTCTAGGCATAATAAGAGAGCTGAAATAAGAGCTAGAAGCCACAGAGTTTGGCAAAAGGTGGGGAAAAGTAACTAAGATGAAGACAAGTCCGAAACAAAGCTTTTGGTCAAAAGTTCACTCATTGACTATGGACTTTAGGCCTCATGAACAGCAAGCATAAGCTTTAACCAGCCAGCTTGCAAGGGCCTTGAAAAAATGAACAAGCATTAGCTTCATGTGATATGAGAGCATATGGACCTCCAAGTCCATCAGGTATAGGATTTTTGTTGGTAAGGCTAGCTGGAGGAATGGGGGATCTTCAAAACTTTAAGGTTGTGAATGAAGGCTTTATACCACTGGGAACACTATATAGAGCATAAAAGATTGAGATAAGGTTGTGAAATATCCATCACCAACAAACCATTGTTACCTGGCAGTGAATCATCCACAGGAAACATTTCAGGGTGTCCCACTAGATCACCAATATGGCATTACTTCAGTCACTGGATCCTGGATTGTTAACTTCAACTGTCCCCAAACCCAGTGCCTTAAAACGTTAGCCCACTCCACCCAGAGTAATCTTCATTATATTAGCAGTTTAGCACTTCACTTTAGGTGCCAGACAATACAGGTTACTATTTCTTCCAAACTAGGAATGGACCTACCTCCCAGGGGATGAGGTGTCCCTCTTATATAGTGAAGGGAAGCAAGTCCTCGCATATTAAATTAACAAAAATCTCAAAAATGAACTCAAAACATGTATCTATTTCAACAACGGCACACCCACCCCTCAAAACAAACAGAAGAAGAGATGTGGGGGGAAAAATTTTATGATGACAAATTTGACGGTTTCCAACTTTCCAATCAAACACCTCATCATAAACTATCAGTAAAAACACACAATAAGTACATCAATAAACCTAATTGGCAAAGTCAATTGTACACAAGACCAGCATCTAGGTTTCAGAACATTTGAAACACTCAAAAAAGCATTTAGGCCTTAAAGTAAAAGGCAAATGTGTATAAATCCAAACAATATAAGTATTGGAATAGCCAGGAGGGATGCACTGCAATTGATTCTAGCAAATCTAGCTAACTGCTTTACATTTTTTGAGAAGTTTTTAGATTGAGCTTTCATATACACATGACATATCTACCTTGTTCATTCTAGTTAATTCTGAAACACCAAGGGATGAACAACATCTTACTAATACTCAATGGAAATAAAGCTATGGTAAAACATGATAAACCGGTAGCCTGTTAGTACTTCGACTGCAAACACCAGAAATCCAGAATAATCAATATAACGTATAGACATTATTCTACATGTACCTGTTGTTTGCACCCTAACATTAACCCGAGCTTCAGAAGGATGAGGAATGCTGTACCCACAAAATGATACTCTAGGACTGCATAATAACAGCAAAACATCATTACATAACAACCTGCTCCGAGTAACAAACTTCATTGTAAGTAGTGAAATTGCATGGCAAGCTTTTGGTTCCAAACTTAATCTCCAAAACAGTTCAAATGATTCAATGAAAAGAAACACTCTGCAATGGTAGGCCTAACATCGTGAGCAACTAACTCTCTGTCATTGTCCACGGTCCAGCCAGATTTTTAAACAAGACACTCACTCAATTAGTAATTAGGAGAAACCCCAAACCATCCTCTCCCCCCCATCATTGAACATAGCCAATTCAAAAAAAAATACATCTAAGAACTTTCCCTCCAACTAGGACCTGACCCGGCTCAAATCCTAATTTGTCGGAGTCTATTCAATTAGAAACACACACACCCAAGAATAAAAACCACAGACAAATTAATTAATACTAGACATTACTATCAACTACAAATACAAAAGAATAATCCAGAAATAAAAAGTGATTAAGAAGACAAACTCTTTGTTAAGGACCAATCTGAGGGAGTTAGCAAGAGTATGATCTTCATCTGTTATTGAAAATGTTGATGCACTTGGATTTTGATGTGATCCATGCTCCATTTCTGCATTATACAATCACTATTTTCTTAGCTAAATAACCAATTTATATTCATTGAAAAAAAAAAAAAAATAAAGGCACAAACTTTAGTTTCAAAATGTTATCAAAATGGCAGATAATTGAATGATAAGCGTACCTTTTTAATTTTTTTTGGAGGTTTTAGAGAAATTGAGGCTGAAGAAACTGTGTGTGTGGTTTTGTTAGGGCTGAAGACTAGAATTTGAGGGACAGAATTAATCGACATTTCAAACCAAACAACAATACACTAAACATAACTAATTGAACATCAACAATGATTAATCAAGTAAATCCACATTTCAATCTTCAAAAGATAATGGTGGCTGTTTGATCCCACAAAAACAATCAAATCAACATTTCAATTTATGTCCCATTTCGGCATTTCAAATGATCAAATCATAAGCAGCATACTATTATACTATATAAAAAAAATCTAACAGTTGTCGCAGTGGCTGTTTAATCCCACAAAAACAAAGTTGTTCATAATGTACCAAAGTTGTGTAATCCCCAATCCCACAAAAACTAAGTAGGTGGTTCACGTTGTTCAATATTTACCTAATTCAAGGAGAATCAGGTTAGATTAATTCACAAATACCACTAAAACTGCCAATGGTTGACTGGTATGCACCCATGCCACCAGTCCACCACCGCACCACACCTCTGTCCGCCACCGCCGTGACTAGTGAGTGAGAGATAGAGTTCACCAGGGAAACGAACATTATATGTCTTAGTTGTTCATAATCATCAAATAAACCACCAAACTATAATACATAACACCAATTAATCACATATTAATCATATTAATCAATCACATTTAAAGCCTAAATCCAAATTTACATATATAATAAAAAGAGTTCATAGATCGATTTAGGATTTGAGAAATTGATGGAATAACCTGAGATTAGAATGGAGAATGTAGCGAAGCAGTGACCGAAAGATAGACGAGAGTGACGAGAGAATAAAATCCAAAATGGTGAGGCTGTGACGAGAGTTGAAGGGTTCGTGGGACTTGAGACTGAGTCACAGAGAGAAAACCCAAAACGGCGAGGCAGAGAGTTAAAGAGTTCGTGATAATCGTGACTACGGCGAGGATGAGGAGTTCAAGGGTCTTAGAGAATGGAGAGTCCAACAAAAAAAAACCCAAAACAACTCTTCCTTGCCCAAATAAAATACTTTTTCGTTTTTTTTTTGTGAGTTCGTGAGATTTAGTCCGATTCGTAATTTTTGAGTTGGCCGGAGAGGTTAACAAGCATTTTATCGACCTTGTTAAGAAGTATTTAAGTCGAGCCGAACCTTTCCGACTTGGTTTATTTAAGTCTCGAATCGAGCCCAAATTCGGGCCGAACTTTATGTGATCGAATTTAATCGAGCAGAACGGAACTCAAATAACTTGATTCGTCAAGAACTCCTACTCGTAATTGAGTGAGATTTGCAAGAGTGACTTTTAGCGATTTGTTTTAATTGAAAAGCCGAAGAGGTGTAACAAAATTAGACAGTGCAATCTAACCCGGTCCTATATAAGGAAGTACA